>OX578223.1:10012500-12412500 GCA_951216915.1 Tetheella fluctuosa | reverse complement strand
AGGTGTGAAGAGATTTTTGCAGGGTCGGCAACGCGCGTGTGATGCCCCTGGTGTTGCAAGCGTCAATAGGCTACCGTAACCGCTTACCATCAGGCCGTTTGCTTGTTTGCCGCCATAATGGTATAAAAAAAAAGCTGGAACACCCGGTAGGTATTTGACGACAGATTTTCAACTTGAGGGTAGTAGCCAGCTAGGCGGGTGGGTACCATAAAGTACCCTATCACCGTCAAGTTGCTATGGTAACCTCGACATGTTTTCCTTCATAGAAAGCTCTAGTTCATTGCAGGCTTCCAACCCACCTTCGTCCCGGCATTTGACGTCACTACCACCGAACTGTCATCACCTTAGTTAAAAGATGCTAAGTTATGCGATTGCAAATATGAATGTAAGTTTTGTAAAGTACGTTCCAATATATCTTGGTCCTTCGAGCCGGTCTGTTGGTGACAAAAGTAAAGCGCAGACGTAGGTACCTTGTGCAGATGTAGTTGCAGCTTGTTCTTGATCTCGATAGTCTCGGCGGTGCGGCGCGTGAGGGCGCTGTTGGTGTTGCTCCACTGGTCCCAGATCTGCGTCGCTGACACGTTGATCAGGTTGTCTGTGTCTGTTGTAGTCAGTATGTAGGTAGGTATTCGTTGCATTATTGATTCATTAAAAATTGTGATCTAAGGTTAAATTCGACATCGATGTCGTAAAAGATCATTAACTATCAAAATACAATCTTATTTTGTTTATTTGTCTTACATTATGAGGCATAAAAAGATAGTGTATGTAGGTACTGTTATGTATGTGTGCATAGCGGGCTGCGCCCCGCACCCCCCTTGTGTATGTTATGCAATAAACCGATGAGTGCGCTACGAGCCGTTGTCCTTTTCACTTGTTTCCCGCCCGTATCCGCATACCTAACAGTGGCGACTCGGTTTACCCGCGATTTTAAAGTACCTACAGGTATTCGACCTTAGCTAAAATGTCTAGTGCACAGTTTGGAATATTAAATAGTTTTGACCACAACTTACATACGTGGAAAACTCACAAAAGCCGCATTACACAATATTTTGTGGCAAACGACATTAATGAGTCGACGGATTCCCAGGGCAAGAAAAGGAAGGCAATATTGCTTAGTGCACTCGCTGAAGGCACATATCAACTAGCTGCAGACCTAGCTCTGCCTAAGGATATTGGAGATGTGCCGTATGAAGATATCCTTGTACTTCTAGACAGCCATTTTACTCCAAAGCGCGTCGGGTTTGGCGAACGTCACAATTTCTACGCGGCCACACAACAGCCAGGCGAGTCTCACACACAATGGGCCGCTAAATTACGCGGATTGACGGCGCATTGTGATTTTTCAAACCTGGAAGAGACACTTCGTGACAAGTTCATCATGGGGATGCGACCAGGACGCGAGAAGGAAAAGCTCTACGCACAAGACCTTACTGGCCTTACCTTGGTCAAGGCCGTAGAGCTAGCAGAGAACCTATGTTGTGCGCGCGCCGCCGCCGCCGCCAGCGCGACCGCCGGAGCCGGCGGGGTCAACGCACTCGTCCCAGCGTCCGACAATAATCAGCTTTACACAATTTCCAAAAACGTAAAAAGTGGTAGTGTGAAAAAAGTGAAGTGCAGTGTATGTGGTTATACGAATCACAAATCTTCAGAATGTAAATTCGCAAATTATGTGTGTAAAAAGTGTCACGTTAAAGGCCATTTACGTAAAATGTGTTCGAAAGTGAATTACGTAGATGGGGATGTCGGTGATAAGGGTGAGGATGATGATGATGATGACGGTAAGCTTTTTTATATCCGTTCATTCAGAGGAAATCCAATGGTGGAAACGATATTTATTAACAAATTGCCGTTTAAATTCCAAATAGACAGCGGTTCTGCAGTTACTGTGATATCGGAAAGTTATTACAAAACTCATTTTAGGGATTTGCCATTAACAATCACTAGAAAACAGCTGATGACGTATAACGGCCGAAATATTGTGTGTGTAGGTACAATCCGTTTACCTGTCTCGTACACGGGACAAACGCACGAACTCGACTTGTACGTGGTCCGCGACGGGGGCCCCCCTCTCTTAGGCAGAGATTTTATATCTAAGTTTAATCTACAGTTGATGCCAGTTAACTTTTGTCAAGAATCGGATTTATGCATTAAACAGTTTCAGCAAAAATATCCGGAACTATTCTCGGATAAGCTAGGAGCTTTTAACAAATATAAAATTAAATTAGTGTTGAAAAATAATGTGAACCCGGTTTTTTTTAAAGCGCGTCCTGTAGCATTCGCGTTAAGGGACAAGGTTGAAAAAGAGATTGATAGGTTGGTCAGTTTAGGTATTCTTGAACCGCTCGAGTACTCCGAATATGCATCGCCGATAGTGCCCGTTTTGAAAAGAAATGGGTCTGTAAGGCTGTGTGCAGACTACTCTGTTAGTCTGAATAAACAGTTACTTGTGGAACAATATCCACTTCCCACAATTAATGAATTATTTTCGAAACTTCATGGGGGCCAGCAATTTAGTAAGTTAGATTTGTCTATGGCATATAATCAATTCTTATTAGATGAGGATTCACAACTTTTAACATGTATAAATACGCACCGCGGCCTATATAAGTACACTCGCCTAGTATTTGGTTTAGCTAGTGCGCCTGCTATTTTCCAGCGAGCCATTGAGTGTATTTTGTCAGGTATGGAAGGGGTCCTGTGTCTACTGGACGATATTTTAGTGACAGGGAAAAACAGGGCGGAACATATGGATAGGTTGAATGCCGTACTAGAGCGCTTGCAAAACGCAGGGTTGACATTACAGAAAGAAAAGTGTGAATTTTTTAAAGACGAAATTAGCTACCTTGGTTATGTCATAACAAAAGAAGGGTTAAAAAAGGCACCGGAAAAAATTAAAGCAATGGTAGAGGCTCCCACACCTACCAGTGTTAATCAGCTGCAGTCATTTTTAGGGTTGGTTAATTACTATCGAAATTTTGTGCCCCGAACATCCACTGTTCTCAGCCCCTTGTATGAGCTATTAAAAAAAAACAGTAAATGGAACTGGACAAAGGAGCATGAAATAGCTTTTAATAAAATTAAAGAGATGTTAACTTCCGACCAAGTTTTAACCCATTTTGACCAAAATGCTAAACTGATTTTAACGGTAGATGCTTCCCCGAGTGGGTTAGGGGCAATTTTGTCGCAAATAGGTACAGACGGCGTTGAAAAACCTATATCTTTCGCGTCGCGAACTTTGAATGCCGCAGAAAAACGGTATGCTCAAATTCAGAAAGAGGCAACCGCTATCGTTTACGGTGTGCGACGTTTCCACCAGTATTTGTACGGCAGATCAGAACCGTTCCTACTGCGTACGGACCATAAACCTTTAATTTCCATTTTTGGCCCGTATAAAGGAATACCAGAAGTGTCCGCCAATAGGTTACAACGGTACGCTTTATTCCTTAGCGGCTATAACTACACGATCGAATACATTCGCAGCGCTGATAATAGTGCAGACTATCTATCTCGCGCGAGCTTACCACCCCCGGCCGGGCCCGCGCTCGCGAACAGCGAGTGCACGTGTACCGAACAGTGCCGCGACACCGAGATAACTTGCGATCGCGCTACTTACGTTTGTTTCGTTTGGGATGGTAGCATGCCAGTGACTTTGTCTAATTTGCGCGAGGAGACTAGTAAGGATATAGTATTGAATCGAGTAGTTAAATATATATTAAACGGCTGGCCAACTAAAATAGATGACATTAGATTAAAGCCTTTTCATCTTTGTAGATCACAGTTATCGGTCGAAAATGGTTGTATTATGAGAGGTCACAAGGTAGTAATTCCTGAAAGTTTATACCAAACACTCTTGAAAGAGCTACATTCTTCACACTTAGGTATAGTAAAAACGAAAGCTGAAGCGCGATCGAGGTTTTGGTTTCCAGGAATAGACCAAGCGCTTGAGAGAATGATAGGTTCGTGTGAAGTATGTATCCAGCTGCGCCCTTCACCTCCGCGCGCTCCTCTCTCATGCTGGGAATTCCCACCTTGCCCATTCGATAGGATACACATTGATTTTCTGGGACCAATTAAAGGGTGTATGTATTTAGTGGTGGTAGATGCGCATACTAAATGGGTAGAAGTGTACAATATGATTAATAACACCACGTCTAGTGCAGTAATTGAAAAACTGTGTGATTATATGTCTAGGTTCGGGGTACCTAAAACGCTAGCGAGTGATAATGGCACAGCTTTTTGTTCACAAGAATTTGTTCATTTTTGCGCATCCAACGGAATAGCACATGTTACATCGCCTGTATACCACCCAGCCAGCAATGGCCAGGCTGAAAGCTTGGTAAAGGTTGTAAAGAGAGGGATAAAGTCTTGTATTCTATCGTGTCTGACGGCAAAAGATTCTAAAAGTAAATTACTTAAATATCTCATGGATTATCGTAATTCTGTTCATACCACCACTGGGTTTTCGCCGGCACAAATGGTATTTGGTCGAAAATTGAGATCACGATTAGATTTACTTAATCCAAAACAATCATCACCCTCATCACCGGCTATTTCAAATTATGTCAAAAATAAACAGTGTATGCAAACTAACCTAAAAGGGAGAAATAAAACAAAGATATTTAGGAAAAATGACCTTGTATTGTATAAAAAGTTTTCTAACAAAAATAATTATACATGGTGTAAAGGGATCATTATTAAGAGAATAGGGAAGGTTTTATACTTAGTAAGAGATAACAGTAGCTTAGAGTCTTTTAAAAGACACAGAAATCAGTTAGTCGTGTATAAAGGGACAAGTAACGATAATAATAATTATAATAATGAACAAAGTTCAGTCACACACTTACCTGAGTTCTCTACATCCGAGTCGTTGCGGTCCTCGCCGCCGTCGCTGCTGCCACCGCCGCTGCTGCCGCCGCCGCTACCTCCAGCACTTGTCTTACCTTCTACATGTCCGAGTACTCCTCCAGATCAGTTGGCACATTCATCATCATATGTTGAATCTTGTGGTGTCCCCAGAGAGAGCAGGGTAGAATTGTGTGAGCCAAATCAAGATGGCGATTTGGATGCTGTAAGTGCTCCAGCTCCAGCTACTCGATCAGAGGAAGGCGAGAGTGAAACCCAGGCAATAGATCAGGTTGTTACTCCGAAAGTAGCACCAATGAGATCGTTACGTAAACGTCCCAATATTAATTATAAACAATATTTTTAGATTTGCTTTGGTTTTGTTAAAGGATTGTTTAACTAGAGGGAGGAGATGTTATGTATGTGTGCATAGCGGGCTGCGCCCCGCACCCCCCTTGTGTATGTTATGCAATAAACCGATGAGTGCGCTACGAGCCGTTGTCCTTTTCACTTGTTTCCCGCCCGTATCCGCATACCTAACAGGTACCTTTTCCTTTATCTTTAACAAATGGGTATAGATATGTGTATAGTGAAGTGTAGTGTAGTGTAGTGGTAGTATATAGTACCGGAGAGCATCTGCACGGCCTTGGCTCGTTCGCTCTGCGAGCGCTGCAGCGTGGCCGCGCTCGCCGCCGCCCAGCGCTGCGTGTCGCACACCGTCGGGTCGTACCGCTCGATGCCCGCGTAGAATTGCAGCCCCTATGTACAGGTACACTATACATGTCTGAACCTATAACTGCTCTACGGACTACCGCCTATAGAGTAGTAGAGAGACAGGTACGTGAATATATAAAGGTGTTTTAGTGGTGATGACTCTAATAGATAAAAGACTTCTTCCATTTAAAATAAAACTAACAATTTCTATCTCGTACCTTCCAGGAACTGACAAAGTTACAAACATGGTCATTTCTGATCTTGAATCTTGCACTTTACGTAAATTGTAGTCAGCACTATAGGTATTCATGGTGAATTGGTGATGGGGTAACTTTATGTACTACTTAGATATCTACCGCCAGCCAGGCTGAAAACCCACCCTCAAATTGAAGAACTATCTCTAAGTGTGATCTGGTGATTGTGGACTGTGAGTCAGTTCCCTTTGTGCTCATAATAAGAATGCGTGATCAAACACTAAAAACAAACATTTTTAGAAATATTGAGAAAATAAAATTAAAGTATAAAAAGTGTCAGTTACCTTAGAGAAGTTGTTGAGCTGATGACACATGGAGTCTATACCGAGAGCGTACTCCTTGTTGCGCATGTCAGTCTCTAGCTCGTGTTGCGTCGCGCGACAGTTCTTAGACTGTTGTCGGACCTGATGCCAACAAATTCACCATCAACTTATGCTTGCACTTGAACACAAGTGCCACTACCCGCATAAAAAATTACTAGGAAGAAATCCGAAAATCTACAATGCTGTTACCTTTTCAAGCATCATGCGAAATTTGTCCTGACATTCACGTAGAATAGCCACCTCTCTTAGAAGCGATTGCTCCACTGCATCATGTACTTGCTCCAAACCTAGTCGAAAAGATATCTCTCTTATTATAGTAATTCGCAGAAGCCAAGCAAAAATTAATCGTGAAGTTAAAAATCTGAGTTGATACTCGAAGAGCTGCTCGAATAATTTAATAGAAGTGGTAATGTTATATCGTACCCTGCCTCTTCTCACGATGGTACAGACACTCCTGCACGATGTGCAGCGGCCCCTCGATGCCGGCCACGGCGCGCTCCAGCTGGCGGCGCGTGTCGTTCAGCTTCTCGCACGTCGCCACTAGACGCTCCATTTACTTACCCTGCCTCTTCTCGCGATGGTACAGACACTCCTGCACGATGTGCAGCGGCCCCTCGATGCCGGCCACGGCGCGCTCCAGCTGGCGGCGCGTGTCGTTCAGCTTCTCGCACGTCGCCACTAGACGCTCCATTTACTTACCCTGCCTCTTCTCGCGATGGTACAGACACTCCTGCACGATGTGCAGCGGCCCCTCGATGCCGGCCACGGCGCGCTCCAGCTGGCGGCGCGTGTCGTTCAGCTTCTCGCACGTCGCCACTAGACGCTCCATTTACTTACCCTGCCTCTTCTCGCGATGGTACAGACACTCCTGCACGATGTGCAGCGGCCCCTCGATGCCGGCCACGGCGCGCTCCAGCTGGCGGCGCGTGTCGTTCAGCTTCTCGCACGTCGCCACTAGACGCTCCATTTACTTACCCTGCCTCTTCTCGCGATGGTACAGACACTCCTGCACGATGTGCAGCGGCCCCTCGATGCCGGCCACGGCGCGCTCCAGCTGGCGGCGCGTGTCGTTCAGCTTCTCGCACGTCGCCACTAGACGCTCCATTTCTATCGACACCTTGTGGATGCGGACTTAGGTCAACTTATTAATAAGCTTAACTCCGAGGGTATACATGTTAGGGATAAAGCTGCAGTGATACTACGATGGCATAGCTTTCGCTAGCTTATGTTGACTGTAGAGACTAAATAAGAGAAAGAATAGATTTGTGGCACTAATACAGGAGAGTTTAGCAGAGACTGAAAATTAAGGAAACTTTGACAGGTTGAACAGATATGTTATGCAAGTACTTAAGTGTTTATCTCTTAAAGGGTACGTCGTACCTCATTACGCCAAAAAGTGGTATCAGTGATGCGTTCTCCGATTCTTCTGCCGGAGTCTCTTTGACCTTGAGTACCAATTTCATCTGTTTCCCTGAAAATTTTAAAAGATGCCTAAAGAAATAATCTTTACTTTCGTCACGAGCAAACGAAGTAACTGCCCTCAGCATCCAGAGTCTTATATAATCTAGGCCACATACCTCAACATCCTCATAATATCATTTCTGACACGTTCGGAGAAGTTCCTCTTAGCATCAGACTCGTTGTAATTCTTGATGCTGTTCTGATTCCACTCGTATTGTGTGTATCTGGTGTATAGCGCGGCTCTGGCGGCGTGCTCGGGGCTCCGGTCGAACCCAGTCACCAGGTTGGGGAAGCGGAGGGGCTCGGCCGCCATGCCCGCGGGGGTGTAGCACGGGTCCACCATCGTATTTGTTATTGGTTGTGACGGCCTGAGAGGAATCGGTGTATTTAGGTGTAAAGGAGAAATAATTACCTCAGTTGAACGGTCAGCTGAGCCATTTTAAGAGCATAGAAGTTAGTCTAAGTCATTTATTCAGTTTAGGCCCTAGAATACCACTTATGAAGGCCAAAGCTTCTAAAGTTACTGAGTATTAGGGTCAATATCCCCGTGTTTAATCTTTTAGGATCGGTAATATCTTGACTGGAGACTGACTGCAGAAAAATAAGGATGAGATTTAGTCCGCACGGGGGAGTACGGCCTTATTTCTTAATATAGAATGTGCTCTTGTTCCAGTTATCTGTTCGTGATCTGTTGATGATGATGATGACGTCGTTTTATTTGTTACTGATCATAGTTAAAAAAAAACAAGTAACATGCCACATACATCGGCGTAACTTCAATTTCTTCGTAACCCATGATAGGCCTCCAGGGATGCTTCTTGGGCGAGTGGAAGCAGTAGCCCACCTGCGGGGGCATGCTCGGAGCACCCGCCGTCTCCTTCACGGGGCTCCATTGTTGGAGTTGCTACCATTTAAATAATATTAGTGATCGTGGATAATTTGTAGATAGGTATTTAGTTAGCCATAATATTTATTTTTTGCAGAGGACAGCGTAAATTGTATCTACCCAATATATTCATTGGAATTGCATAATGAGGGGTACCTACAGTTGGCCTTATACATGTTAAACTTATCAAAATAAATTACTAGCGAGCATACATTTATAGATTTAAAAAAAAGATATACGAAACTGAATGATAAATTATAGATTCTTGATGTAATGTTGGTAAGTACTAAAAAGTATTTCGCTCATCGTATTTTATATTTACCGTGCACATAGAAACTTCCTTAGCCATTTTAAAATAATTTAAATTATCTAAACCGAGTAAATTTAGAAAAAACTTATCCTAGAAAAATTATTGAAAATAATAAATTCAAAATTGTAACATGATTTTCTTTACCAAGTTGGGTAACATAGCAAAATTAAATAAATGCGTTCTTTTTGAAAAATTAACAACATGCAAATCGCATTAAAGCTAAATTAGTTATTTTAGGGTCTTGATGTTCTTCTTAATATAAATATATAGACTAAAGATAACCTAATTTAAAGCGCTCATTAACATACACGTCCAAATTATCGTTCATAAAAATATCCTATAGGTATTGAACGCATACATAACAAAACGAGGCTACCAACATACCAGTGCATGACGTCAATGTCAATATCGGTCTTGTCTGTCTGTCATGTCATGTTCATGTCAGTCAATGTTAGTCAATCAAATAGCACCTCTGCTGTATTATTTTGTGATTTTTGATTTGGAATGAACGGAGTGAACTTGAGTGTTATTTTCGAAATAATTTTACAAAACATAAATAATTTATTTTTAAAACGTGATGTATTAAGACTTCAAAATGAGTACCGTACCGAATAACGCACCACAACGTAAGATGAACTCTATAATAACTCTGAAGTAATATTAGAACCATTTTTTTATTACCTATTTTAATTATTTTTGCTACAGATTGCCCTGGAACCCAAAGTGAGGATGCTGGGAAGGCTTCGGCATGCGCTGGCTGTCCAAACCAGAATGTATGCGCATCAGGTAATTGTTTATTTGGATTTTTGTCATGACAACTATAATTAGGTGTAGGTTATCCTTGAAACATTGAAACCATGGATATCTAATAATCTTGACCATAATTCTAGCTTCAAGTAGTCAAGAATTACATATAAATAAATTACCTCATACATTATATTTACAACACTTGAGTATATACTGTATGTGTAATATAGAAAGTTCTTCACTAAGGCTACTCTCTGACCGTTCTTACAGTATGTAAATTACTATGCTGTGTAATAATCATAGAAAAACAAACAAAATTTATGGTTTTACTTACTGAAATTCTAGATAACTTACTGCATAACCAGGGTGATAGTTCTGTTTACATAATCTTGCTCACTGTATACTATTACAAATATGATGAGCATGCTAAGTTGTGTGTCAAGTGTACTTATGATTTTAATTAAAAAGTAGAATATTTGTATTGTACAGCCATTAGTTCTGATACCAAGTAATCTATTACTGATCAGTATTGTAAGTACTTAGTACAAAAATGTGTATTTAAAAGTATTTTTTATTTTATACTATAACTTTTTGCCAAAAAAGTGTCTGTGCACTAAAGTTGTGTTATCTAGAACCAAGGTAGGTTTAAATGCAAAGATTGTATATTTTTTACTCAAACACATAAAGGTGAAAATATGTTTGAGTAACATGCAAAAAATTACAAAGATAAATTGTGGTTAGAGTATAAGACTGCTTTTCCACCAGAAAGCTTTATTTTCACAGCTTTGCGACAATCCTATTAGTGCATAAAAACACATCCCTCTCTACGCATCTCAGGTGGAAACGCAGCCTTTTAGAGTAGTTTAATTTATTCAACCTTGCTAATACTGACTCGAGTGGTCATTCACACTGCAGCATAGATATTCATAGTATCAACTGTTAATTTTTTTTTTATAACTATTTATAATGTTCATCTCTCACATGTACCATCCATATTTTAATAGAACCTTATTTAAAAAAACTATTGTTTATTAGGTGCAGCATCAGAAGTGGACCCAGCAATAGAATTAATCAAAAATCGCCTTTCTAATGTGAAGCATAAGATACTTATTCTCTCT
Organism: Tetheella fluctuosa; assembly: GCA_951216915.1. Lineage (NCBI taxonomy): Eukaryota > Metazoa > Arthropoda > Insecta > Lepidoptera > Drepanidae > Tetheella > Tetheella fluctuosa. Next base: position 12,401,842 of record OX578223.1, on the reverse strand, counting down.
GGAAAGGGTGGAGTGGGAAAGAGTACAGTCACATCACTACTGGGTCATGGGTTGGCTGCTAGCAACCCGGATATTAATGTAAGTTTCTAATTCTTCAGATATTAAATTTTATTAGTTTATTAATTTATGTTTTAAAATTTTGCTGACTTAGATTAATCTGAAACTATATGATCTATATGTATATGTGCTTAATTTAATCCAAATCTATTCAGCCATTATGGCGCGATTGAGTAACAAACTCAATCATTTGTTTTTATGAATAAATAGGAATCTAAAAAAATACCCAAGATTTTAAAATCTATTTCACAAAGCAAGTTACCTTATCTGTCTTTTAATATATATCACTCAATAATGATTCAGTTACTTTATAAAATGGAAGTTAAGACTTGGACCTTGGAACTGATATCGTCAGTAAACAACTGCACTTAAGCCAATAAATTAGTGTTAATGCACTTTTAATTGTATAATGTGACACTACATACCTTTTCTTGATATTTTTCTTATCTGATACTTTATTAATGCAAATAAAAAAAAAACAAATCACATATTCAGCACAAAAAAAAAATACATCACTAACCCTGTTATATCTAGACCTCCTCTCGTGCGAATTTCCGAAATCCATTTTGGCGGTAATTACACGTAACTTTCTAATAACAACAGGCACTGATAACACGTCTATTGATCCGGATAGTGCGGCGAGGATTTCGCATCGTTCTGCGTGTCATCGCGTGCATTGGCACCGAGTGGTACAGCCTTCCATATTCGCCATATTAGTTTATATAGGTCAGGTTTTATGGGGCTACGTAGTTTGTATTACTTTTAACCGACTTTAAAAAAAATGAGGAGGTTTTTTAATGGATGTTCACTCATTACTCCGTCATTTATGAACCGATTTGAAATTATTTTTTTTATTTGAAAGGGTATACCTCCAGATTGGTCCAATTTTTATCAAAATTCAGTTCTGACGATGGAATCCTGAGGAATTGAGGGAACTCCTCAAATATTATAGGCATATACATAGTGATTTTGGTATTTTCGGTAACAAATCAAGCATTTGCATTCAGAAAGTATCATTTGGTGATGTGAAACTGATGAAGAAGACCATAGACGACCGCCTGAAAATCTCAATGATCGTAACTATTTCTGGGGATAACTTCTTTGTTTACGAACCGATTTTGATAGATTCTGTTGCACTGGATTTAATATAGCGTCAAAATGGTTCCATTTAAATTTCATTGGTATTGGACAGTGGACTCCGAAGATATACCAGATAGGAATTGGGTAGTGATTGAGGTATAGGTTTATGACAATTCCATTACGAGGAGGTACCCAACTATGATCAAGGACGTGTTGGACTGGACTGGACTTGGACTAGGAATGCATACAACGGAACTCCTTAATGACAAACAGCTCGAACGTGTAAATTCAGTACCAATGGATATTATCTCATGGCATAAAGTTGAACATTATAAAGAGTATCATTTCTGGCAATGCTCTTTGACGAAAAAGTCCTACTCAATAATTTATTTGATTCTAAATTAGACAGTGCTATTCCTTCAAATACACATTTAGGGCTTAGGCTTTTTTTTATTTCCAAGATCTATAACAGCTTCATCAAGTGTATTGCATTGTAACTTGTGCACCGTGACGGCCCAACTCTTACGGTCGTTCATTCATATTTTTTCAATATTTCTGTTTCTGTACGGTTCTGTTTTATTCCGTTTCATCTAGCCGTCGTTTTCGAAAAGCTGCCTTACTAGCTCTACCCATATTCGTAACTTAAAAGTGTTAAATAAAAATAATTTATAAATAAAAAAAACCTACTTGGCACCGACTTCAAAATGATGTCGAAAGGAAATATTTATTTTATGCTTTTCAGTTTTTGAAGTCGGTTTTTGTTTTATTTATAAATTATTTTTATTATTAAAATGGAATTTTGCGAGAGTATGGATGTATGAACAGCTATTTAGTAAACGAATTTAAATAGACTAGTTGTTCCCCACGGTTTCACCCACATTACCGATATACAAATAAGCCTATTACAAACATACAGACAACATTTTTTTATTATAAGTACCATATATACTTTCACCAGCTTCCGCCCCGCGGTTTCACATGCGTTCCCAAAAGTAGCGTATAGCCTTCCTCGATAAATGGGCTATCCAACACAAAAAGATTTTTTCAATTCGAGTAGTAGTTCCTGAGATTAGCGCGTTCAACCAAACAAACAAACTCTTCAGCTATATAATATTAGTATAGAAATGCCGTTAGTAAAAAGCTGTCATTTATTTGTATAGGTGCATAGTGTGTGTATACGTAGATTTGTTAATATTTTCAGGTGGGTATATTAGACGCAGACATATGTGGACCGAGTCAGCCGCGCGTACTAGGGGTGCGAGGCGAACAAGTGCATCATTCAGGCTCCGGGTGGTCACCTGTTGTAAGAAATTTAAAAAAATACTAATAACTTTTTGCGTCAAAAACGTTTCATATAAAATATCCTTTTCCTGCTCTGTTCCCAATCATTTATTGATCGGCAGACTTTCGGCACATCTATCATTCACTCCTTTCTTAGTCATAACATCTTTTACACAATCCATCCATCTCTTTTTCAGTCTACCTCTTCCCGTATATATCCACTTTCACATACATAACTCTTATCCTCATTACATGTCCATACCATGACAAACTGTTCCCGCTCAACTTGTTACTGGCGCTACCTCGAAAACGTTTCGTATAAAACTTTGCACTCGAAATAAACGTCGAAATTTTACTTACATCGTGTCCAAAGATGTTTTCCTTGAATAAAAATCCCGTCTTATATTCACAATTCACAGTAGTTATTTACTTCAATAATAAAAATGTAAGATACTTCAAATGGAGTCACCTAGACATGAGAATTTTATAGTGTATGTGTGTGTATCCACTTACGGAGATTTTGCCTTAATAAATGGTTTACTTACAGTATGTAACAGACAACCTCTCGCTGATGTCCATCGGGTTTCTTCTGGGCAGTCCTGATGATGCAGTTATATGGAGAGGACCTAAGAAGAATGGTAAACAATTAATAATAATGAAAATACTTAAAAGTTCTGGATGAAATTGTACAGGGGGACTGTTTTTTTTTCAAGATATTAAGCTATTGTATAGCTTTTATCGCGGGCTTCAGGCTTTGAGCGCAGCGACCGAATCAAGAAATTCCGTAACGAAAAAACCTAACACCCGGTAGACTCGATTGAAACCTTACCTTAAAAAAAAAAAAAAAAAATGTCGAGTATTTTGTTAAATTCTAATGGTGCAAATGGCACATGGCCGAGCACAGTACCGCCATATTTTCAATGAACGCATCCCTGTCAGTCTGTATCAGTTTTTTCTTGTTCTTCCTTATTTCGGGAAGGCAAAGGGTTCTAGCCCATACAGCCTAAACATGAGATGACACAATGATCTCAGTGTGTAAATGAGCATTTATTGACAGCCTATTATTTTTTTTATTTTGTTTTCCCTTATTTCGGGAAGGCAAAGGGTTCTAGCCCATACAGCCTAATCATGAGATGACACAGTGTTCTCAGTGTGTAAATGAGCCTATATTGACAGCATATTATTTTTGTTTCCCGTTGTTAAGCTATTGCGTAGATTTTATCGCGGGCTTAGATAAAGAAAAAAAAGTATATATAATTGCATAATTTGATAAAAAATGCTATGCAATAGCTTTACCGCGGCAGTCCCCGAGTGCCACACGTATTTTTTTAAATTATTTTTGTACAGGTATGATCAAACAGTTCCTGAGTGAGGTGGATTGGGGCGATCTCGACTACTTACTGATTGACACACCACCAGGTAGGTACATAGTTCGTACATACATATTATGTACTAATGATCAAAAGTAATTTGTATATGAAAGCATTCCGCCCCGCAGTTTCACCCGCAATCCCCTATTTTATCCGATTAGGGGTTAAATTTTGATAAACCCTTTTCGAATGGTTTCCCAATAATACTTTTTTTTTTTTTTACTTCGTATAGGCTTGTGTTTTACCACTATGGTAAGTGATGATGTGGCCGAAGGTGGTAAGTACATAAAGCCTAGAAAGATATGGCTCTCAAGTGCAGCTGCCGGAACACACCAATAGGTGTTTGGCGACAGATTTTCAACTTGAGGGTGGTAGCCAGCCAGGTGGGTACTACAAAGTACCCTACCACTGTGCTATGGTTTCCTCACTATGTTTTCCTTCGTCCGACGTCACTACCACTGAGCTATCATCGCCTTGAAATTACTATAATATTATAGAGATAAATGATTTTTATTTTTGTATGTTTGTAACGAATCAACTCAAAAACCACCGGACTGATGTCAAAAATTCTCTCACCATTAGAATGCTGCATTATCCCCGAGTAACATGGGCTACATTTTATCCCGGGAACGCGGGTGAAACCGCGCGGAATAACTAGTAAATAAATAAATAGGCAAAGACAAAATAGTTAAGTAATATTTTCTCTTCTGTTTGTGAATCGTTTTTTTTTTATACGCTAATGTCAAGCTTTAGCGTTGTCAATACAATTTTTTTTTTTAAAAAGTACAGCGATGCCTGAGTGGATTTAGTCAGTGTAAATAATTGAGGTGTCACTGTCAGGTACGTCGGACGAGCACCTGTCGGCCGTGCAGTACCTGTCGGCGGCGGGGCCGGCGGGCGCGCTGCTGGTCACCACGCCGCAGGAGGTGGCGCTGCTCGACGTCAGGAAGGAGCTGCAGTTCTGCCACAAAGTGGGCCTTAAAGTTATAGGCGTGCTCGAGAACATGTCTACGTTTGTCTGTCCTAATTGTAAGGTGAGTTGTGCGATATTTTTTTTTACTCTGGGCGATTTTTGTCGCCGGCGACACTCGCAGGGGTGGAAGTATTCATCGATATGAACGACTTTTATTATGGGAATGTGAAATCATGAAAAAAATATCAGCGGTTCCATACAAAAGATCAAAAATACCCACTCTACCAAAATGTATGAGGCGACCGTTTCATTAGAAGCACTCCGAATGTCATAGAGTATATATTGTAATCTGCTGTAGAGTCGCAGCGAGATCTTCCCGGCGACGACGGGCGGCGCGGCGGCCATGTGCCGGTCGCTGGGCGCGGCGCTGCTGGGCCGGCTGCCGCTGGACCCGGTGCTGGCGCGCTGCTGCGACGAGGGCCGGGACTTCCTCGCCGACCTGCCCGGCTCGCCCGCCGTGCTGGCGCTGCAGGATATACTGACCAGTCGGTCTATTCTATTACTTTTTTCCACTCCTTCCGAGTCCTGAGCCCTGAGCGCGAACCGCTTGCGTATCGCCTTAGTAAAGTTATCGTGTCGAGTAGGTGTCGTTTTTGACAGAAGTTGTATCGTCGACTCGATACCCGGCTTGCGAGCTACGTTAAATTCGTCTAGAAATTTTGTAGCGATAATTTTTAATTTTAATGTTATGTACAAACACACAAAATTAAAATATTTACTCACAAAAACATAAAATAGAATAAAGAACCTGCATATTTGATATGTTTAGATAAAAATAAAAAGTAATATAACAACAAAATTCTCACGGGTATATTGTTTTTTTCTCCAGTCCAATTCTTGATCGAGAAATAAAAATTGTTGAACGTAGTCTATTTGGTCAAAATTGTTAAAAGGCAAAAAAGCGCGCGAAGATACTTTTTTAATTTATTTTTATTTTTAGCAAGGAGATCTAAGTTTATAGGTTTGAATTTAGAAGTAACAAATAGTAAGACATGAAGTCTTGTCACTTCGAAGGAAATTAACATGTTGATCCTTAATTTTAGTTATTGTTTTAGCAGTGTTAATGGATTGGATTTCACTTAAGTTAAACTATTGACATTTATCTTTCATTACAAATCTTATTACAATTATTATGAAGTTTCATAATAAACTATTTAATATAATTACTCTCGAATGCCGGTTGTGAGTTCGAATCGAACCTTACAATGAGCTTGATCTTTCAGTGTAGTAATCAAAGCATAGTGGTAGGGTACGTTGTAGTACTTACTCTATGTCTGGCTACCACTCTCAAATTGAAAATCTATCACCAAGCACCTATTGGTATGTTTCGGCAGTCACATTTGAGAGCTAGTTGCCTTATAGGCTTCGTGTATTTACTACTTACAGCCACATCATCACTTATATCATGGTGAGATTGTAATCCAACATTTATAATTAATAAAAAAAATACATATGACTAAGAAATTGCACGAAAATATTGTTAAATCAAAATGGTTGATTTTCGTATAGTAGTAAAAAAAGGACACGAGGCTTCCCTATTTAATGTTTAGAATGTTGTGATTGATTTCCCAAAATTAATGAATATGATTATAAATAATAAATATAAACTAAAAATCATAAAACTTTCTTTAAATCATCACACAAAAAAAAATACCAATACCTACCACTACACGTGAAAATAACATTAAGACATTAACATTAATAACATTAAGAAACGCTGTCACTGAAAAAATGGCGGCGAGACGGTTGACGCTTTTAATCTGAGGTTGACGCTAGCTGGCTAGCGAGTAGGCGATACCATACGTCAAAATATGTTCCTGCTACCAAATTCAATACCAAGCTGCGTATTCGTAACGTTCACGAGCGTGACGTCGGAAAACGTAGCAACTGTCAAATGTGTTCGTGCTGCCGATTTGCAGGTCCGTTAACGTTTGGGACCTTTCGATTTTCAAATTCCCATACAAATTTGAGTTAGGGCACTCGACACGATGACGCTGCGATTACGATAGATGTTCGTGCTCGGGGCTCTGAAGCATTTATAAAAATTCATGAAAATCGAGTCCCGAGTTAACAATAAAAAAAAATTACAAACTCGGGAGCGACATCTCAACTACCCGAAATACCCTCCGTCCAGTGTCTATAAATTTACCACTAAAAATACTTTTTTTTAATTTCAGAAATCGTAGCGACATGCGAGAATACAGCCAATTGAAATAAATAGACTCCCAATAATAAGTGCAGAATGTACATTAAACATTGATATGAACTAGTCAGAAATAAAATGTTAGATATTGCCTCAGAATCAATAGGATCGAACAAAGTGGAGTCATCCCTCTATATTTTGTTTTTGTATTGGATATTTTATATCAATACTAGAGTATATATTTTGCATAATTATAATATTGTTTTTGTAAGTAATAAACGTTAGATTCTAACTGAGCTTTAATTTATGTATATAAGGTGTTAAAAAATTAACTTTAAATATTTTACGAAGTTGCTCGCTATCGAAAAATAAATATATTAAAAAAAAAAAATAATTGAGCGATTTTAATTTTTCACTAAAATAAAGTAATTTGTAAAACTATTTTTATACACACTGTACGCGAGGCTGCGCTTGTAGCTCGGCGGACGGCCGCGGCGCCGTCCTTTGAGGTGAGGAATTGCTTGAAACGCCGCCTCATTCGCAAGGTCAGGCGCGGCTCACCGTGAAATTATAGACATCTCTCTCACACACCTCGTTTTCTTTCGCTCGTGATGTTTGATTGCCAAAACTATGACAGTTGATTACAAACCATAAATGTAAACTCACTAAAACTCATAATTTAACCGAATAATGATCACTGAAATAATAATATTAACGTATTCATTAATTTCATTCGGTTCGTTCGCACTTGCAACCTCACCAACGCGACCGACTCGCGATCGAGTGAGAACGAGGAGCGAAGAACGAGTGAGGCGGTTCATATTTAAAATTTGAGGGACTCTTTCAATTTGCTATCACGAGGGCCTCAAACGAGGCAACTCATGAGTGAGGGACACATCGCTAATCCTCTCCCGATTGTCAGTCGTTTGATATCTGTCGCGCGGGAAGGGTTTCTCGCTCAGTGTCTCTCGAAACTTTCGCGCGCTCTTAATGTCAATAATGCCGTTTACGTACAGTAACAGTGTATGGACATAGTGGAAATAATATTAGGAACGTGGACGAATTAAAAACCCGTATCATAAGTGCATTCGACATTATTAAAAGTGACCGAAACACATTTAATGAAAGTGAAAAACAATGTGATACGTCGTGCAAACTTATGCATTGAGCAAGGTGGAAGACATTTCCAGCACCTTTTGTAAATAAGGTAAAGACTTTTTGTAAATATATATTTGTGCTAATAATCATTGTAAAAAGGCTGATTCAAATTTTTAAGCATACCAATTTTTTGAATTTACTTTATTTAAAACTAGTCGTTAATTATTAAGTTCAATAAATTGCCAGTCCAAAGTCTGAGAAACGTGATGGGAAAATTAGAATCGGCACTAGCAGTTTGTTTACAGTAAGCTGCACATCATTCATACATACGTTATCTAACAGTTAACAGGTTGTCTTAAAAGTGCCGTATTTAGAATAAAGTAGGTAATAAGGAGCCTATTAATATTAAACATGATTGTTCCGTGAAATCACTCCACATAACGACAAAAACTGCGGAATAAATTGCTCGCGAGTTTCGTTATTGATTCGTTATGATTATTTTATGAATTAGAAATTTAAATGTAGGTAACCTAATTATCGACCGCCCGCCATTATTTTTACATCCTATTGTAGGTACGTATGATACGTATTTAAGTACCTAGAGTACCTACCGAGCGCACGCCGCCACGCGCGCCGGGCGCTTGCGGCAAGCGGGACTTCAACGGCCTAGTACGGTGCGCATATTAAATTATTTACGCGTAATGAAAATAATTGCAGATCTTTTGAACGTTACCTTTTTTTTATATATTTCTTCGTGATTATTTATTGAATATGATTTTAAACAACTCCTTAAATTTCTTAAAGTTAATTTTTGATCACCTTATATATCCTAGATTTACAACCTAATTATTAATCAAATATCTACCGTCTACTAAAATCGAATAAAAGCAAGCCCGTATAATTAAAAACCACTTCAATGATTTTTACTACATAAATCATCGAACCAAATGCATTTTCACAAAATAAAACCGGTCAAGTACGAGTCGAATTCGTGCGCCGAGGGTTCCGTAACTACCCATTATACCGCCAAAATATTTTCTTTCATACAATAGCACAATTTTATTTATTTACCTTATTTGAAGTAGGTGCCAATTAAACTAGACCTCTAAATTATATGAGCGCCCATACAATGAGGACTATCTTAATTGTCGTCAACTATGTATTTATTTGTGATGTAAGACCTTGCTTTTTGCCAAATTTCGTGATTCTAGGTCAACGGGAAATACCATATAGGTTTCGGACCCAAAACCTATAGGGTACTTCCGGTTGACCTAGAATTGTCAATTTTGGTTAAAAGCAAGGACTTACAGCATAAGTAAAGAGAAAATTCCGAAAAATAAAAAAGTTGAAAATTAAGGTAAATTTTGGTACTTACAAGTTAAATATCGGTGGTGACAAACGGACAAGAAAGTGATCTTATAAGGTAAGGTAAAAAAAGAAACCCTTATAAGTTATAAGGTACTTTTGAGGTACGGAACTCTAAAAATAATGAAATTGGATTATGTGTGGCAGCATTACATTTTTTCACTGCTGCCTTGGAAGATCGGATAGGTAGGCTCGTGGTTTGTATCGCCTCGGTAGATAGAAGATACTACTATAGGGTATCCCCTATTAGTCCTGTCTATAATATCTTGATAGGCTTCCGCTGGATTCCGATTTGGACTCTTTAGGTAGGTACTTATTATTTTTTCTTTATTTTGTAGTTTTGTTTTATTTAAGTTATTCGTTTGGCTCGCAAATGGGACGCGCGTCCAAAAAATACTTACAAAAAAATTGAATTCCACGAATCGCGAGTCAAGTTATTTTTAACTAGCATTCACCCCGCGGTTTCACCCGCGTTCCCGTGGGATATTATATTTTCCCGGGATAAAAAGTAGCCTATAGCTTTCCTCGATAAATGGGCTATCCAAAACTAAAATATTTTTTAAATTCGAACCAGTACCTACAACCTCACAAACTTTACCTCTTTATTATAAGCTAGTATTCCAAAAATTAAATATTTTTGAACGAATAAAATTGTTATGTTATAAATAATTTAATCGTGATATAAATAATAAAAAAGTATCTATCTATATTGGGATGTAACAAAAAATCGATTATTAATCGATAATAATTGATTAATAATAGATTTTTCTTCTGCCACACCACACCCCGATATTTAAGTCTGGCCGGAGCGCAAATTACTATTAGGTACATTAACGCTACCTGTGTGACAGGGCGTCTACTACGATGGTATCCCTTTTGTGCTTTTAAAACAATTTAGTTACACAATCAAACATTCACTAGGGGTATGTTCCGATATACACTGCTAGCACTGTAAGGTGTGACGTCAATTTAGTATACTGAGAAGCCGTTCCTTTATAGTTAGCGCTATACTGGGTACTGTTTAAAACGGAACGCACTCCAGTATACTGTCTGTCATCCATGTATATATCCTGCTGTCATTCTGGACGCTGTTGATCACGTTATCAAAGAACTGAGAGCACCTTACTGACTTTACAAAAATGGCAGCGTTTATGACGTCATTATGTTTCCCTAGGATACTGTGGCAGTATACTGTCAGTCCATAACGGAACGTATTTCTCCCCAGTAAGAGCACTGAACAGTGCTCCCAGTGTGTATCGGAACATACCTAGATACTATACTAGATGGCGTTAGTCAACGAATTGTACTGATTTACCAACATTCGGCTGTTAGTTCCCAGCTCAGATTAAAAAAACTACTGGTAGTTTTTTAATCTGAGGTTCCCAGTATAACACTCTGTGGTGATTGATGAAACTTCATTTTTCGAACGACAATTTTATTTTGAAAATTTTTCGTGACAAAAAGTGTTTAGTGTTTGGTTTAGTGTTTTTAAAAGTTATTTTTATAGAAATGTCAACGACCAAAATGCGACAACTCAGATTAAAATGCTACAAGTAGTTGCCGTCAATATTTTCATGTTGACAATAAATATGGCAAAGTTAAATGTAAGTATTGCCCTAAAATTTTATTTTTAATTAATAAAACTGTGATATATACATATTTTGGAATTAATAAAAAAATTAAGGAAAAGTCGATTAATCTAACAAAATTGATTATTTTTTAAAGAAATATTATTAGAAATATTATTGATACATCGAATTTTCATGTTAAAGTAATCGATTAATTAATAATCGTTTTTTTATGTACAATGTCACATCCCTATTTACAGGTATCGTAAAAGAAGAGACCAAAAAGGGGGAGCTTACAGGGCATCAAAAAAATCATCCGCATCACTGTCAACAGGAAAAGTGCCCAAAAGGCTGGTAGCATTGCCACGTTGGATGGTATTACTAATTCTTTGTCTAAAATAAAGGACAGCACCTTAGTCACTAGAAGAGTCGACTAATCGCTTGGCGATTTCTCTATAAAGTATTTAATTTTAATTGGGTAACATTGGTTAGGTTACTGTCACTGTCACGTGCCAAATTTTGACGTTTGATATTGATAGATTACCTCGGCCTTCGAATTTAAAAGAAAATTTTATTTATCCAGCTTATTTATAAAAAGGCCTGGTTTCGATTTAATTTGCCTGTGTACATGTATTTGTCGAAATTGATTATATAGGAACTCCAGTTAAGTAGATTTTGGATAGTGTCCTGTTTTATTGTTGCACAACAATTCAAAGTGGTTACATGGGGTTCAGCAGTAATAATAAAGTAACTGTTAGGGAAAATGTCCCATCGATCTGAGGAAGAGGACAAGCCCTGCAGAGCGTGTTCCGACTTCAAAACGTGGGCGAAGAAACAAAATAAGACTACATACACTACGCCGAATAAACCGGTGAGGTTATGACTATAATTCAATTTTTTGCGGGCTACCAGCACTTCCGGGAACCTCGGGCTCAATACTATTTCAAAACCCTTAGTATAATATAAGTCATTATTACCAATAACTTTTCAATTAAGTACTAATTTAATTTTATGTCAAGTCAATTAATCCAAAGATAAGATGTCTGATAAAATGGACATTCAATAGATATATAAACATAGATAATAAGATATCTTTTGGATAGGTTCCTTTATATTTCACAACCTTGTCATACATATTATATGAAACATATTGTCAGCTAATCTGAAGCCAAATTAAATCAAAGATACTTTCCTGAGACTAATATAAGAGAATATTATTTTCCAGACCCTACAAAGGTCTAATGATTGTCCGTTAGACAAAGATGAACTTGGCAAGTCAACATGGGGCTTCCTACACTCCATGGCTTCATACTTCCCTGACAAACCAACTAAAGCACAATCTGAGAGCATGACAAGGTTTTTCAACATCTTCGCACAGTTCTATCCCTGTGAACCATGTGCTTTGGACTTCCAGGAGGAGTGAGTATTAACAAAACAATTTTTAACTGCAGTAAAAATCAATAATGAAGGGAATTATAGATTGTACTACTGTCATTGTACAGAAGGGACACTCCTGTGTAAATGGTACTATGGTAAATTAGTTTGAAGTGTTGCTGTCCAACTACTGCATGGGCACCTGAATACTCCGCACTTACACAGCTAAATTGCCTCTTATAAATAGCTCACTCCCTGGAGTGTCATACCCATGGTTTAGTGGACACTTACCTTCTTATTTTTTCTTATCTGTAGAATTAAATAAAAATAATAAAAAACCTGTACTGAATTTGTACTTATGAAGTTTACTTCTATTACGATTCACTAGATCTGAGGGAATAATTTGTTTACAGCATAAAGAAACACCCACCAAAGACAGCTTCCAGAGATGCTCTATCCAAATGGCTGTGTGAGCGCCACAATACTGTCAATAACAAACTTGGGAAACCAGAGTTTGACTGCAGTAAAATCAATGAGAGGTGGCGAGACGGCTGGCTTGACGGCTCTTGTGATATTTAGACAATTAACACCAATCATTCACAGGGAGAATGTTGTCATTTACTGTAACTTTCAAGATATACCAATTTTTGATTTATCAAATATGTTTTAACAATGATTAGGCATGAATTCCACAATTTCATATAGTATGTTTTGATATGGTAAGCACACAAATTCTAGAAGAAGCATGTAGCTGCCAGAAAACAGTACTCCCACACCAATTCCATAAGATTCACTGTATATTTTTTTTAAAACAGCATATCTAACACTATGACAACATTATCAACTGTGGAATGAGAATATATTTATTATGTTACAATACTTCCTCCTGGTTTTAAGAGTTTTAAGCAATGTTTAAAGTTCAATAGTTCAAGTTTCAATAGTTTATGTAAACAGTAACTACATTATTGAACCAAATATATGTTGTAATGAAGCAATTTGTACATTTTACCAACACTGTAGTGCAAAGTAGCAATTTATATCATGTACATGATGTGAAAAAGTGATGTTTGTTACTTTTTAATATATTTATACTCTATTGAGTAAATATTGTTTTTTTATATATAATTATCACCAAATAATGAAGTGATTGGCCAAGGTAAGCAATGTATATACAATATTAAGTTATTCTAATATTTTATTTGTAAAAAATCATTCCAAAATTACAAATTCAGTTCTTATTCTTACAATATAGTAACATGAACTTTTTAAAAACAATCAAACATATAAACAAACATTCCATCAGTATCAATTTCATACATGTATTAGGTAAGTATCAATTTTAGGTAAGCTCCAATGACATTAATTAACTCATTCAACTAATACTAAATTTACCTTAATTACTAGACAATGTAAAAATGTTTTGATTACTATTGAGTTATATGTAATACTTATGTTTACTTAAAAATTTGAGTAAAAAAATGCTGCTTAGTCGGTTGGCTCGCAAATGGGACGCGCATCCCAAAACTACCTATAAAAAAAAATAGAATTCCAGGAATCGCGAGTCAACTTATTATATAGAGTTCATAAACAGATGCACAAATGCACATAATAACCTCGTTTTAAAACTTTATATTCACTCATTGCACTTGCGAGTTATCACACTTACTGTAGTTTGTGTAACACACAATGGTTCTTGGGTCAGTCGGAGCGAGAGCTCGACTGGGCAGTCAACTATTTGGACTGTTCTCATAAAAATTCCATTTCCCTCTCGATTCCAACGAATTTCAGTTGTTCTGTGGGTCCGTATCTGTAGAAAATAGTGGTATTAGATTAACAGCTATAAATTGTAAAAGGGGGTTCAATAAAAAAAATACCGTAATGCGAGTGGGAGTCGTGCATGGAGGGTTTTCAACTACTTTACTGTGCAACTGGTAGTAGGAGCACCAAATAATATAGATCGAGAATACCTAAAAGTCTAGATTTTTTAAAACGCTTTTAGTTTCACCTGTTTAATATAGTTTGCTTATATTTTTTGTATTTACTATTTTAAAAAATCGGTTAGAAATATAATTGACATGATCTAACATTTCCCAGTAACTTTGTCAGCCACTGGATGGCTGAGTAATAAGGTTTTTAAGAGTAAGGGCTTTTTAGTTGAGAAAAATTACCTATAAATTTAGGAAATGCTGATACTAGAAATTTTAATTTTAGAGCCTATTCAAGTGACATAGGTAACTATTGAAAAATGGGTATAAAACAGTACCTGTAGTCAAAGAAAAGCTCCTCCCCGGGCTGTATGGCCCGCTTAGCGAAGATCCCGATGCGGTGATCACCGTTCACCATCATCACCTTCGCGTAGCAGTTCGGGTTGATCGAATGGTTCGCGAACCGGATCTTGTTGCCTTTACGGGTTGCGTCCACCACGAAATCTGAAATAATAATAAAATAAAGGGTTATTTATTTTATGAAGATGAACAGTAAATTACAGGAAAACCAGATCGATGTAAGTCTCTCGTTAAAACTGTCACTATCAATGATATATAAAATGACAAAGACTGCGATAGTTTTGATTTTAGATTCTTCGATTGGGCTTTCAGAACCTATCGGATAGGCTTATAGTAAAGCGATAAGGTTCATTTTTGTATGAACATGTTTTTAGAAACATACCATTGTTAAGGTTGAAGAGGAAGGAGCACATGTACTTGTCGTAGACCTTCCCACGACGGTCGGCCTCGTCCTGCGAGATGATCTCTCCGCAGTACTCCGATATGAACTCGTTCTTGTGCGCCGCGTCGCGCAGGAAGATGCCCCACCCCGCCACGTCCGACGGCGCCAGCAGCAGGTGCTTGTGGAGACCCCTACCCAACCGAAGGGGTGCTTATTAGTTGTATTGTGACACGGTCTCGGAGGTTATCGACCTTTTGACGGGCCGGCCGGCGTCGTCGGTGAGATACTCTACCCAGGACAGGAAATTAGTGGCCATGAACGAACACGTCTGTTCGTTTCGAGCTCGGGTGTAATTATTTTTATAAGTATACTGGGTGTTTTTTTTTGTCACTGGCAATACGGGGGTGGAAGGTCCCATAGTAAAAGTTATTCATATCGATGAGTACTTCCAACCCTATAAGTATCGTCAGCGACTAAAAAATCACCCTGTATATTTAGAAAATAAGTAGTACATCATAAACCAAATAAGTTTTCATAGTAGGCATATAAGCTTTGTTCGGTTTGGGATCAGATAATTTTATATGAATAGTAGGTAAAGTAACCTTTGCACGGAGACGTTCTTGCAGCAGACGAGGGCGGCGTGGGCGTGGGCGGGGGCGGGCGCGTGGGCGTGGGGCGCGTGGGCGTGGGGCGCGTGGGCGTGGGGCGCGTGGGCGTGGGGCGCGTCGGCGCCGCACGCGCAGCACAGGTCGGGGTCGCACTCGCGCACGCCCAGGTAGCACGGGCACTGCTTCGTGTTGCACTGCGCCTTGCAGCGACACCCCGGGAACCTGTTCTGACCTGTCCCACCGCCCGTACGTTATCCGACTATCTCATGTTTCACTACTAGTTATGATCTTATTTAAATTTGTTAGCGAAACTTTGTGATTGGATTTAATAAATAGGTACATAGTAGTCGTAATATGTGCTTGCTTTCATAAGACTTTTTTGAAATAAATTAAATTATATTTCTAAAATTATTTTTTCTAATAAATGAATAATTTAATTTTTTTTTAAATTGTCGACAAATCAATATATTATTTTATTTGATTGACACTTCATTTATTTTTAGTTTTATTTGGTGTGCCCAAACAGGATTTCGAAATCTTGTATAACTATGAATAAAATTTGAGATGCATAAATAGTTTACCAGTTAAAAAAGTTCCACAAGGCGGTGTCTTTGGCCCAACATTATTTCCTATTTACATTAATGAATTTAGTTTGCTTGAATTCAAAATGTTGTTAACAAAATCGCATCAAAAATTATTACTTACACATTACAGAACTATGGCTCTGGGCAACTGAATAGTAAAATAGACTTTTATATAGACAATATATATTTAAGTGTACATTATTATCCATAGAAAAACCCTTATCGTCGTATTTATTTGGAAATAAAAAGTTAATTCAACTCACAATCACTGCTGCACTGGCAGTATTTCTCGCAGAAATTTTGCGACTGCAGGCACGGGCACATGTTGTCACACGGCTGGTTAGGGTGGTCGCACGGCGTGTAGTTGTAGCTGGTAACATTACATTATTTAATATGTTTATCGATACCTTTTTAAGTTTATTACCTAATAACTTCTGTTGACTAATAATTTCAGTCAGATTAACTCTTTTCAGCTTCGACGTTCATAAGTGCCCTCTGTCCGTCAGTCCGTCAGTGTCAGTCCTCTCAGGCCCTACCTGAACTGTCTTTGACTTTCTCTTTCTTTTGTGGGTATTTTTATATTTTATAGATGTTTTATCATAGAACATCTATAAAATATTTCCGTTCTAGTTTTTCTTTCTTTGTTATTTTTTTTTAATATCTCTCAAGTTTTTAGTATTATTATCGGCACATACTGTGCCAACTGTGAAATCACGAAAAAAATATCAGCCGTTCCATACAAAAGTTCAATACCTACTCAACGAAAATGTATGAAGCGACCATTTTATTTTACGCGATATCATCGTTGGTCCCTTATTAAAAGTTGTTATATTGATGGGTACTTCCACCCCTGCAAGTATCGCCAGTGACAAAAATGGTATAGTAGTATATAAGAGTACATACACATGATGCGAGGCGGAGTCCTTCTTGAGCTGTATCTTGCGGCAGTGCACGGACCAGAGGCGATGCTTCTTCTTCTTCTTGCGCGGCGGCGTCAGCTCCGCCTCCACGCGGCACTGCTCCTGCCCCGTGCGGGTCCAGTACGTGTACACCTGCGTTACCGTTACCTTTACCGTTACCGATACCACGACCACACATTACGTAAGAATACGTACATATACATAATAGTGTGAGTGTGTGGGGGTGTGCGAGTGTGTGTGGGGGGTGCGAGTGTGTGTGTGGGGGGTGCGAGTGTGTGTGGGGGGTGCGAGTGTGTGTGGGGGTGTGCGAGTGTGTGTGTGTATGGGGGGTGTGTGTGAGTAAGTGCGAGTGTGTGGGCTTAACACATCCGCAAGGCGAGGTTTGTTTTTTAGAAGAAAAGAATAGTAAATACTGACCTGCTGGCAAGTTTTAGAAAGCATAACCTGTGCTATGGAACAGTAGTTGGAGGGAAACACCTTATGGAGCGCTCTAAATAACGACTGGTCCGATCCGGTCCATTCTGCGTCTATATCGCCTACTGTCAAACCTATAAGAAGTGAACAATGTTGTAGAGCCTTCCGATTTTTGTAACGCATTGCCAGATAGCTATCAATTATATATTTATTATTTAATTATTACTATTATGGTTCAAACAATAAGCAATACTCTACCACTAGTTCGTAATACACTACACAAGATAATATCTCTTAAAATTATAAATTAATATTGCCTTCAAAATTATGATCTCAGTAAGGATTAGATAAACCTGTTTGTATATTCCAGAATACTTACCTAGTGCATTGTAAGCTGGTTCTGTGGGCGCGTCGCCGGCGGGTTTGTTGTGGCTGCCGTTTGAACTCCAGTTGCTGTTACTAGAGTTACTGTTGCTGCCTGCACACAAATCATTTACATTATTATAGTACCTGGGCGACCGAGCTCTGCCCGGGTGAAAAATAGAGAAAAAAAAAACCCGGATAAAAGACTAGCTAGATCGATTTTTCGACCCCATAAGCCGAAAAGAACCGGCAAGAAATTCAGCAAGGTTATTTTTTTATGACTAATTATATAATGTAGGATTTTATATCGGACTATTTTGGCTAAATCTGTATATATAAAAGGAAAAGGTGACTGACTGACTGATCTATCAACGCACAGCTCAAACCACTGGACGGATCGGGCTAAAATTTGGCATACAGTTAGCTATTATGGCGTAGGCATCCGCTAAGAAAGGATTTTTGAAAATTCCACCCCTAAGGGGGTAAAAAAGTGGTTCGCGGGGCGGAAAGTTACTATACAATTAAAAACAAAAAATAAAAATAACATGATAAAGTAAATAGTGAAATAATAACCCAAACAAATTCTTATCAATAATAGCGAATATGCTGCATAATTAACGCCACGATATCGTGAACAATTTTCTTAGCTCCGCTCTAGTGGACAGGCAGCCTTATATAATGTTTTAATTATGTTTAGGATATGTTTAGGACATACCCTTGAGGAAGCGGTTGGAGTCATTCGAGTCCTCGGAGGAGGCGTCGTTGGGCGAGTCCAGCGCGCGGGCGCCCAGCGCGGCGGCCTCGCGAGCCAACTTCTCTCTTATACCCTCCTATGTAACACCACTTATGTTAATAACTAGCCTATACCCGCAGCTTCATCCGCATTGTTATTTATGTCTGACTTATAACACTAAAATGGTCACAAGAGCAATAATCCTGAAACCTTCTTTATTAAAAAATCGCATCAAAATTACATACAGACAGACAGTTGTACCTTTAGTATGTAAGGATAAGTAAAATATATTTTAGAACACGTTGGATTTGTTACAAAGGAAGGCATGTCTTTGAATAAAGACAGAAATCCAATATAGATAAAAAAAATCTTGAATTTGATATCTAATTATGTAGTCATAACGTATAAAATTACTTGTTTGTCCATTGTGTGCTTATCACTTTCGACAAACACAAACATAACTGTATATTTAGACCGCTGCTGTGTCTAGAAACTTGAAATTTTACACACAGGTTGCTCATAGAACGTAGGCATGGTAGGCACTAAGAAAGGGTATTTTTATAATTCAATCCCTGAGGGGATTAAATAAGGAATTGCGGGTGAAACCGCGGGGCGGATAGATATCGATTTCGACACATTTACTTGTAATGTAAGTAGCTTTTTTCTCTTCTCTACGCTTGTCTAAGCAAGTCATCAATGACAATTATGTATATACTACTATCCTAACTAAATAAATAAATGCGAATGTGAATTTGTTTGTTTGTTACCTTTTCAAGGCTAAACCGCTGAACCAATCGCGATGAAAGCTACACAGATAGCCTATGATATGGAGAAGGACATGAGCTACTTTTTTTCTCGGGAACGCGGGTGAAACCGCGGGGGACAGCTAGTAATGTAATAAATGTGAAAGTTTGTACGTTTGGATCTTTGTTACCATACAACTCCGTAACGGCTGAGCAGATTTGGATGACATTTGGCACAGAGATAGAATATATTCTGGATTACCATATAGGATACTTTTTAACTTGAGAAAACATAAGATCCCTCGGTAACGCGGGTGAAACTGAGGGGCTAGTAGAAGCTATGATAACTTACCAAAAGCATATAGCAGTTGGTCCCACAGGGCTCCGAGAAGGGCTTCAGATCCGGCCCCTTCCTCTTTGAC
Organism: Tetheella fluctuosa; assembly: GCA_951216915.1. Taxonomy (NCBI): domain Eukaryota; kingdom Metazoa; phylum Arthropoda; class Insecta; order Lepidoptera; family Drepanidae; genus Tetheella; species Tetheella fluctuosa. Next base: position 12,382,079 of record OX578223.1, on the reverse strand, counting down.
AAATTGGGTCCCGGGTGGCACGCTTGCAAACCTGACATTATGTTACATGTGTAGAGGACGACGTTCAACTAACTACAAGTGTATACTACATATAATAAATATTAATATTAATTATACATATGATTATTTGAAAATTAATAAAACATGTGTATGAATATATAGCTATTATAGCATATATATATATATATATATATATATATATATAAAAACGAAGTATGGCTGTCAGTAAGTCGTAAGTCTCTGAACATTTTTATATTTATTTTTTGCTTAAACAATATCCCATTAATTGTATTCATTTTTCCATGTAAAAGAGATGGAAGCATTTTTTTTTACACAATTCACCACACATCCTCATCGTGATGAGTGAGGATGTACCCCGAAGGTGACAAGAAAAAACTAGAATAGAACTAGGTATCCCAAGAGAATTTATTTAACTTCCAAAGTAGGCGGGAACCTCAATCCCTTGATATGATATGCAATTCCTACTACTCATATTTACAAATACGAAAGTGTGTTGGTTTGTCTAATTCTCACGCACCAACGGATGACCGTGTTTTTTTTTATGGGTCAGTGTGTGACATAGAATACTTTTACCCCATGTTCCGTGTGAAACCAAGGGGCAGTAGATAGTCCAATATATTGCTTATTTTATAGTATATATAAGCACAATTGAAAAGCTTGTCTATATAAAACTAAATTCCTGCCATTTATAAAAATGCAAAGCAAATTGCAAAAATAAAATAAATGAAATGTTCGTAATGAGTCCTTACGGCCTTACCTGCCGTCTGACATCCTGTCAGCGAAACAGAATAATATACACTAGTGAGCCCTAGGGTACATACAAATATTAATTACTTATTATAATATGCGTATTAAATAATATTAACATATATCTACAACTACTATAGTGTGAATATCATTTCATTTTTATATTGACACAATAAATAACGTACAAATTTGTATTGAGCAAGAAAACTACATTATGTCCATTTTGTTCCATTCTAGCATTTTATGAGTTTAACTAACTTTCACCCCGCGGTTTCCTCGCGCATTCCCGTGGTATCTTATGTTTTCCCGGGATAAAAAGCCTATAGCCTTCCACGATAAATGAGATAATTTCAAATCGAACCAGTAGTTCCTGAGATTAGCGCGTTCAAACAAACAAACAAAACCCTTCAGCTTTATAATATTAAGTATAGAAGTATAGATTAGACAAATCATCATGCAGTTCATAAAATAAAGATTGATATTTGAACCTTAATACAAAGAGATAAGGTTCATTTGTATATCAAAATTGTATATCAAAATCAGCTATGTTATATGAACTATAATATATAATTAAACCCACAAGCCATCAAACACTCGATATATTTTAACGTCGGCCTTGTTTAGTATCAGCAACAGTACCCCGAGTGTAAACAATTGACGTTAGAAAACGCTTACTATCACATTAGCGTTTACGACATTTTTCTATAGGAATCGGGACAGCGCCTCTCGCGGAATACTCATGGAACTAAATTCTTCCATACAATTTTTTATTAAACGCAAACGTGATAGTAAGCTTTTACTTACGTAAATTCTTTACACTCAGGGTACTGATCACTAGTTTGTACGACACATTTTATAGATATAATAGAGAAAATACACCACTACGCTATTGAATTAATTCTTTATACAAGGTTTTGGATTTAAATCGAAGTCCGATACAAAAAAAAACGACCTGACTTTTATTGTAATTTACCATAGTTTCTCTAATCCACTTACGCAATTGTAATCATAGATGGCGCCACCGAAACGTGCCACGAATTGTGACATTAATTTCGTCGTCATATGTTTACTTTATAACAAAGTGGCGCCTCTAGCGGGAGAAACTAGCAGTACGGTTCCCTATTGATTGGTGATCTATTCTAGTAATATATCTATCTATTCACCTTCACAAATTCTGTACCACAAATACCAAATCTAAAATGATCGAGTCAATGATGGCCTATTTAGAGAATAACATAAAGCAAACTCACGATGTAAGAAGCAGTCGTACTTGAAGCAACGTCGACAGAAGAGCGTGTGGAACGAATGCATCGTTTGTTCCCTTGAGACGGACTCCGCGAGTGGTCCGTCGATGTTTGGAGTACACTCCGGAGGTAATGCGTTGGGGTCACTTCGGGATGTCAACTCTATGTACCTGGAGATAAGGAATACAATAGATTGAATATTAATTTGTTATTGACACTTATTCTTTTGTGAATATTAGATCCCTCGGAGACAAGGTTTAAGTCAAAAACTAATATAAAACAAATATAAATAATTATTTGTGTGCACGAACACATCCGTTTATTTTGTGTCGGAATGAATATACTCGTATCTATACAAGCTAAGCCCGGCCACGATTCGCTGACTCAATTTAAAACTCGCGAAACGCTTTGATTTTCCTATTCCCGTGGGAACTTAGCGATAAAAAGTATATAAAACTCTTATAAAGAAATGCAGCATTGTGTGAAAATTTCAATTAATCCATTTGACTACTTTATGAGTTTTGCGGACACAAACATGGAAGCTGAATCTAAACTAATATCACAGTCTATGTAACTCTTTCTTACAGTCGGCCAACGGACACGTATAGGCAGAGCAATCGTGCGGGGCTTGCGGGGCGGTAGCGAGCCCAAGCTGCCATACACTCGCTTGGGACACAATGGAGCAATTACGAATGCCTATCTATACAAAGCGGCATTTCGCGTGACTTCAAACGCGATAGACCACTGTATGTAATTATGCTGTTCTAATATAATAAAGCTGAAGAGTTTGTTTGTTTGAACGCGCTAATATCAGGAACTACTGGTTCGATTTGAAAAATTCTTTCAATGTTAGATAGCCCATTTATCGAGGAAGGCTATAGGCTATATCCCGGGAAAACACAAGATCCCTCGGGAACGCGGGTGTAACCGCGGGGCGGAAGCTAGTTTCTATATAAAAGATAAGTATAGGAACTAGCGGTTAATAAATTCAAGCAACCAAATAATGAACGTACTTCTCTCTCAACTCTGGTGCAGTGCCTTTATCAGGAAACTGTGAGCTGATAGCTTGGAATATGATGAAGATTGGGAACTCCTTATCATTAGGCTCTGTCTTATCATCTTCTTTGTTCTCTTCTTTATCTTTCTCCTTCTCTTTTTCTTTAGGCTCTTTTCCTGGCTCCTTCTGTAAGATATATTATATAGTGATAGTATTTTATTTATGTTTAGTGATTATATCTTGGTTAACCAATATGCACACTAGTCTACAATCTGTATTGGTGATATGAAGGGAAGCTAAGCTTTCCACGAAAGATGTATACCAAAGAATATTTTATTAGAATTCAGAGCTTCACTACATAGTATAAAACAAAGTCGCTTCCGCTGTCTGTCCCTATGTATGCTTAGATCTGTAAAACTACGCAACGGATTTTGATGCGGTTTTTTTTTAAATAGATAGAGTGATTCGAGAGGAAGGTTTTAGTATATAATTTGTCAAGTTTTTGTATACATTGGCTAAAATATAATGATATTTGTTGGAGGTGTCGGAAAAAATAAGCCGTCTGGAAGCTTTCTACAAAAACGCTGCCTAAACCCTTTGAGATAAAACAAAATGATGTATGGTGAAATTGTGTATCTTATATAGGCCTACAGAAAAGTCCGCGATGGCATATGTCTATCTCTTAAGGATAAAATACTATATCCATTTTAATACTTTAAAAAATGGGCAATTATAAAGTGGTAATTGGAAAGTTATTTACACAAATACCGTATTAATCCTTATCATTTTAAATAAGTTAGAGGCTTTAAATATTTCATGCACATCATTTTACTCTTTTACACCATATAATTTAAATGAATATCTTAGGAGCTATCGTAAATTAAAAATTACTTGAAGCGGTCTCGCACTAACGCGACACGACGACGGGTCTCGCTCGATGCGGCCACCTCCGCCCGCCTGTTGCCAGTAGGTATGATAAAGCGATCCTAGTGGCAGGTTAATCAAATAAAAATACATCTCTCGCTACGCATCTGATGGAAAGTACCCGTTATGATCCAATTAGATCCCAACATTATTTTATGATACCGAACATAAATATAATATTTACAAGACACAACTTTACATTTATCTAGGGACCAGGAATCACAAATAAGATAGCTTTTTGAATGTATAATACGTTGTTTATGTGAAACTCCTTATTGCAGGGTGATATGATAAAGGTTATTAATGAATGAACTGTACTAAAAATATTTATAGTTACGTTAGTGTCGTCGGCAGACGCAACGCCATCAGTGTTGTCCCTCGCCCTGCCCCTGCGCTCCTGGGCGACCTCCTCGCTGGTCTGGAAGGTCATGAGCGCGTGCACCAAGTCCACGAACAGCTGGTCGTCTATGAACCCACCTTCTTTGTCTCCTGAAACCGTGCCCATATTACTCATGCTTGTGTATATTATATAATTTCTTTCTTTCTTCTTTCTTTCTTATATTTGTTAGAGGTCACTCCTTCTGGCTGGGTTAATATATCACAGATTTGAACTCTGATTGGATGGATAAATTGTAGCTAATTAACTGATATTCCTATTCTGGCCTAGGCATGGCAGTGGCCCTGTGAATCTCACAGTGGAGTCCACCCACGGTGTGTGAGTGTAGTTTCATTAACTCCCACATAAACCCAGCAAACACTGCAAAATCCTCAGTTATATTACTAATATTTTTGAAAAAAGTAATTTAGTATATATTTTAATGTCTCACAAGCTTCTGCCCCAGTTTTACCCGCATTCCTAGGGGGATAATTTTTTCCCCGGTAAACTGTGTGACGTTATGTTGTAATGGAGTAACGAAAATTCACACAATTATAATCTTAAATTGTCCCAATCTACCATTTCTAGCCCACCTCAAATCTTATTCCCAGGCTTGTTTTAAAATCTGTACTGCATATTTACAGAAGCATTATAATGATGATTGTGACAAAGCACGAAAAGCGTGTCAGTAGTGTGAGAGCGAGGGCAAGGCGGAGGCCTATGAGGTGCCGAAAGAATAACGAAGGTTTAGATAGTATTCATAAACTTTTCATTTTTGACAAATCTTTTAGTAAAGCTTTTGTTTCTGAAAGTATTGAAAAGTTTATAATTACTTACAACCTCATTAAATAATAGTAACAGTCTAATAATAGTAGTAGTCTTTGGGTTTTTGGGACTAAATAATTTGCCGTCTTTTTAGTCTCAAGTGAAAGTACCTAAAAAGTGTAAGCCATAATATGAAGCAAAGATGTGTGCGCCACACACCAATGTGTATTATTTTTATGTGTTAGTCTATGGACTGAGCCAAAGTCCTTGAATTCAATTCAACTAATTTTAAGTTCCAATTGTTCTGGAGGACATCCTTCTTTCCTGAATTCCTGTAGTTATATTATGGTCCACAGAATCCTTACAAGTTAGACTAGCTCCTGGTAAGCTAATATAACCTACATTTAAGTTTTGACACTACTTTCCACATGCTCACACAAACAATAACAATTTAAAATTAACTGCAATCTATTGCACTGCATGACTAAATGTGCATTAAATGATTTTAACTTTTCAAACAGAGAAAAAAAGAACCAATGGCCCGGCCCACAAACAAAATAGATTGTATGATGTGAAGCAGATGTACCATGCACTTTCCCGTCGTAGTTCTTTATGAGCTCCTCGATGAATGTACCGTCCTGATCCAGGACCTCGTCGCCCATGTACGGAATGTTGTGGAGTACAGTCTCATCTTCCACCATGAAGTTCTTCTGTGTCGGTGCCCATGTGTACATTGTGGGGATGGGGTTCACCGAGTTTATTATACGTATCGGCACCTGCTGTGTGGTTACAACACCTGATGCTGTGAAATTAAAATTTGTGTAATTTAACAAAATATGTTTGTAAATTCATATAATAAGAGAGGCGGATACAAGATAGTGAAGTTAAACATGTCTTACATCAGCTGCAGTCCTAAACATCAGGGTGTTGAAGTGTTCAATAATGTTTTCAAGATTTAGTAGCTTAGCACTTTTTCTTGAATAAGATCATAAGGTCATAATGTAGTCTTAGATAATTTTGGATGACCATTTTTAGTAAAATGAAATTTTATTTTACGTGATTTTTTTAATAATAGTTCTGTTGATGAGTTACTTATGTATTTGATCAGAGATTTGTCTTAGAGACGGAAATAAGCATATGAACGAAATGTATAACTTACAATCGGTGTAGGATACTTCAGCACGTTTCATGAGGCTCTCGTGACTAGGACTGGGTGCAGGCGGCGGCCAAAAGGGTTTTCGCCCGCGGTCGGCAGGTTGAATGTCCGATTCCCGAGTATCGACGGAATCCGACATTATTCTCAAATTCCTCGCCCAAGCCACTTTTACTTCGTCTGCACGCTTGAATCGCTATAACAACACAGTAATAGTAAAAACATTTTATTAGAGAAACAAACTTTACCGTCTTGCTTCATTTATACCTTTACTTGGCGGAGTCTCATATATTCGGATTTCACGCGTTTTTTCCATTCTGCTGAAACTTTGGATTTACTCATGGGCTGAGCTAGTGGAGTTTAAATGAAGTTAAATGTAATCAAGAAGGTAGGTATAAAATGACTATCACAAAGAAATACCGAAGCAAGCGAAGCTATAATAGTAAAAAACTTAACTGACTGAGGGGGGAGGAAGAGAACCAAAGAGTAAAATAATAGACCTATACAGGAGGAAGTGACACTAGTGACAGACAGTGGTTCAGTGTTGCCGTTTTATAATTTAGAAAAAGGCCAACTTTTCGCCAGAAAATGCTAAGTATAATTTTTAAAGTGCTAAATAAAATGCTTGCTTAATTTAGAGAAGAAGAATACCTGAAGGTAAAGTATTTATTGATCAAAAAACAAAAGCTTAGTCTTCCTTATATTTCAAAGAATATTTGAAGGTCATCAACAGGTTCGTCTTGTTGTGAAGTTGACGAGCCACTTTCATCAGTCACTGCATGTTCTTTAATACCCTACCTAATGAGTTTCAGCACGTCATCAGGAATATTATAGGAATGACAAAATAAACTGAACATAACCTTTAAGTATGGACGTGGAGCCTCACAGGCTACTCGTCAATGTTGGTTTCTTTGTTTAACACACTTCCTCCTGCTCCCTGCGACTGACCGGCTCAGTAGCTTCAGTTTTAGTGTCAAAATGATCAGTGAGGAAGAAATTTGCATCGCTCGATGCATAATTCGCGAGTAATACTTATCATAAAATTGGCTTGCCAATAATTTAGCTTGTATAAGTCACTCGTCAGATTTTTTTTTTTGTTACCAGAGCACCATTTTATGTTTTTTTTATTTGTGATATATTTAAAATGAAGGATAAAATGCTTTTTTTGCTAAGTAAATAAGTTAAAATTATTTTAATAGCTAAAAATATAACTATAGTCTAAATTACCTGAAAAGTACCATAACTGTTGTTTTTGCATGTTTATAAAAAATAATAAAAAGTTGATTCTATATACAACGTTGCAAATTTTTTTATTATACCTCTATGTATAATAAAAAATTTAGCGACGTTGACATCTTTGCTCAATCTAAACCCATCTTTAAAAGCAACATATTAGAAAAAATCAAACATAACATGTAACATGTAGACATCAATTAACAATAACAATTAACAAAATCCCATACATCCCTATAGTAATTTACACACATAGTAGGTAATTTACACACATACGTCATACACATCTCACACTTAAATTCGATAATTGATCACACTGTCTATTATTTTTAAGATAAATAGCTCGTAGTTCTGTTTTTTATTTGATTTATTTATTTTTTATCCTGTTATTGGCTCTAGATATATAATTTTAAAATACTATGTTAAACTGTATTAAATAATACAGTAATTTATTGTGTAAGTGATTTTAAATAATCTTATTTAAAAAAAACGACATTCAAATGAAGGAGCCTGTGAGGCTACACGTCCAGGGTAGTGCTATAAATCACGTCCATACTTTTAAAGGTTAAACATAAACAATCGAATAATCGAATACCGTTAAATCGAAGTTATTTTTTTTTTCTTCTTGATAATTTAATTAGTTGATATTTTTATTCACGCTACGGTTTTATTGATGTTATTGAATGTGAATATTTTACTAATCTATCTATAAAAATGAATGTTTGTCTGTATGTCCTTTATAGACTCTGAAACCGCTGAACCGATCGCGATGAAATTTTCAGACAATCTTCATATTAGACCCGCGGGTGTTCTTGTAAGGTTTGGTGGCGATCAGAGCACTCGGGATCGCGGGTGAAACCGCGGGGCGGAAGCTATGCATGATAAACGTTAAGTAGGACGAGGTCATGAATAGCAATATTATCAATTTTGATTAACATTAACAATGGTTACTTTTAAATATTAGTTTAATTTATTGGTTGATGGTTATATTCATCATCTCTACCTCCAACGGGTAACAGCTTACTATGTTACACTGGCTGGGGCACTCATAATAGAACACCCTCGTAGGTGTTTATTTATTGAAAAGATACATCAAAAGCAAACATAAAATAATACTTGCTATCCCATACAAATGATGGACATGACTTGACTAGTCAAGTCAAGTAAAGCTAAGCGTCCACCTGGCGCTAAAATCCGCTTGTCATACATTTTATATGAAACGTCAGTGCGTTGGCGTCGCGTTGCGTTCACTGAAGGCGGAGCGGGCTGGGCCGCATCGCAACGCAAAAATCCGCTTGCCAATACTTGCCATACAATTTATAAGAAACTGCGTTGCACCTGCGTCGACTAGACGCGGGGCGGAACGGGGGGCGACGGAATCCGTCGATGGTTGGCTCATCCGTCACATTGCGATACGGCCCCATTGCGTTGCAATGCGGCCCGGCCCGGCCTGCTGTTGGTGAACGCTACCTCGCAGTACCGTTGCGACCCGACCCGTCTATAGTGGACGCTTAGCTTAACGTGGTCATACCTCCTATCTACAAATGTTGTACTCTTTGGTCAGTCCCTGTTAAAAACCTATTGGCCGCGCGGCCGCCGGCCAAAATGAAAATAGTATACACAAACTACCAAGAGAACTAACGTTATAGTATATTTCAACCATTCAAGTGTCTGTGGAGTCTATTACTCTACTAAGTTTATATTTTTTAACTTGTTTTTTTACTCTATAGTCTATATATAAATTCTACCTTGTCTATAGCAATTTGTGAATCGAAAGCGAATGTGTGTGTTCGCTGCCATTTTCTATTGAATTATTTTCGTGAAAAACCCAATTGGGAAAAAGGTGAGCATAGAAACAAGGTATTTCTCAATTGTTTTTGCATTATTTTAAAAGCTTGTTTAGTAACGCATGCCTCGTAGATACATTATCCGCACACTTCAGTTCGGATTACGTAATTTATTGTTTCCTCATGATAAATTGAATCACTGAAACATGAAAAATATAATCGATTCTCGAAGGTGTCTCTCGAACGGGAAGCGTAGAGTTGCTGTCTACACCGAAAAGTTATTCTGTTTGTAGGTGTGTGCGCACCTACAAACTGCTGCAGGTTATGCGAGGGGACTCGATTAAGTATGTCCTCGTATCGCGGCGCGTGGGACGGCGGCCCGCCGGGTGCCGAGGCGGACTACGCGAGCCAGCCGCCCTACCCCGCGCCGCCCCCCGGCCCCGCCCGCCCCGGCCCCGTGCCCACCACCGACCCCTGGACTGGGGTCAGCTACACACAGTACCCGCAGCCCACCTATGACTATCAAGCGTACGCCGCTGCGTCAGCCGCACCCAGCTACGGCAACTACAACTACGACTCCTACTACCAGAGACCTGACGGAACTTATTATGGAAAGTATACTGACTCTAGTTCGTACCAGCCTCAGCATGCTAGCTACAACTACCAGACACAACCACAGGAAAGATCTCGCTCACCCCTCGAAACTCGTCGAATTGATCAGAGACGACCCTATAGATCAAATTCAAGAAGCATTTCTCCTTATGAGAGAAAGGAACGCGCATATTCTAGAAAGAGAGAAAGCAGTTATGAGGATGGTAATAGACGTCACAGGTCGAGGAGTAGGTCTTCTAAAGTTAAAAAATATTCATCCAGCTCAAGCTCCAGATCTCGATCGTATACACCAGTTAAGAAAAAGAGATCTGTTTCTTCTGAATCATCTTATAGACGAAAATCTAGCAAGAGTAGAGGAAGTGATCATTCCATGACACCACCACTTAGGAAAAGAAGTTCTTCACGTTCTCGCAAACAACTCAAGTCAAACAGATCACCAAGTATGAGTCGATCAGAAAGCATGTCTCCAAAAGATGATTGCAAGAAAAGAGCAGCTAAACCTCATTCCAGTAAAGAGAATAGAGGTAAAGATAAAAGACAACGGGATTGTACAACACCACCCAGAAAGCAGAAAGAAATAACTCCATCAAAGGACTACAAAAAGTCCAGGAGAACTTCTATGACTCCTCCTAAGAGTTATAAGAAGCATGAATATTCTATATCACCCCCGAGAAGTTATAAATATAAGGACCGTAAATCTGATATAACTCCTAAAAAAGCAAGGGATAGTTCTGTTACCCCACCTAAGAGTTACGCTAGAAGTGTTTCATCATCTAGTTATAAATCTCCATCTAGGTCTGTATCACCTCGTCATAAGCGTAGACAATCGCGGTCATCGTCCCGATCTCATAGGTCATCGGCATCGCCTCGCCGTTCACGTTCCATATCCAAGCGTAAAACACAGAAAACTATTTCCAAACAAAGATCTCACTCCAATAGCCATTCAGGAAGTGAATGTAGATCGACTTCCAGGCGTCATTCCAAATCTAGAGGAAAGGGAAAACATTCTGTTAGTCCCAAACCTGCCAAATCGCAATCCCGTTCACGGTCGCGCAGTCAAAGCGGATCACAGAGTGAAGATGAGCGTCGTGGTCAGTTCACGGTGGCTGATAGGAAACGTTTCTGGAAACTGCATAAGAGTAGACAGGAGGGAAGAGGGAAGGAGACAAGAACTCCTCCCAAAGAAGTGAAACCTCCTCCAGGGGCTGTTGAATCCAAACATGTCGAAGATATCGAATATGGCGTTCCACCTGAAGTAGAAGGTCCTAATTTTGCAGAGTTACTGCCTACAGCTGAGCAAGTCATGCAGCAAGCTTCTTCATCTAAATCAAAGGCTGTTCCGATACCCATAAAGAATGATGGGAGTTTCTTGGAGATGTTTAAAAAGTTGCAAGAAGAAACTAAAAAGGCAGAAGTTGAAAAGAAACCTGCGATTAAAAAACCGGCATTGCCTTTCATCGGAAAAAGACGTGGAGGGAGGGTTCTTAAGACTGGTTTAGTGAAAAAGGCCAAGGCAATAGATGAACAAACTGTAGATAATGCGCCTAAGGATGCGTGGTCCCTTTACATGCAGGAAGTAAAGAAATATAGAGAGACATCCTGCGAGGAGGAGCGAAAAACTAGACCTCTTGTCAAATAATTAGCATAAGTTTTATAGTTACGATTTTTATTCTGACCTCTGTAATGTATGTACGCATTATCAACAAGATTTTATATCTATCTAATGTAACCTAAAGTATGTTTATTGTAACCAAATTGTCTAGGCACCTGCACATAGTGTTGTCTATACAGTGGAACATCATTTCAAAATAAAGAAATTATGACAATGAATGTGTTGTTGTGTTTCTTTGCAGCATAATGCCTGAGATGATCAAATCGCCCGCCGATCTCAAAACCGCACCTTTCGACCCGCGGTTCCCTAACACGAACCAGACAAGGTAATATAAAATTATATAATTTTCCTACATGTTATCGGAGAAGACTAGCAGCCGCATATATTGAATACCTATATTGCAGGAAGTATTAGCTAGGTACTCACCGACTCTTTTGTTGTTTTAATAAGTATAGTCTGACCACAATTTCATTAGGTAAGTGATGCTGTGGCCAAGAGGTAATCACACAAAGCCTTGAAAGGAACAGGCTCTTAAGTGCAGCTGCTGGAACACTACGGTAGTTGCTTGGCGACAAATTTTCGATATGAGGGTGGTAGCTAACCAGGTGGTGACTGCAAAGTGTGTCATTGTTTTCTCTCGATGTTGACACACATTGTAATCTTGTAAAAAATGCTGATCGCGTCAGTGGAGGCACAGCCTTGCCATCGCTTTTGTTTACAAAAATAAAATTGTATGGGAGGAATTAGTTCCATGAGTAATCCGCGAGAGGCGCTGCGTTAAATAAAAATCAACGTCAATTCTTTACACTCTAGAACTGTCCAAAATATCGTCACATCAAAAACCTCAAAACAACACGCAATGACACAATGTAAATAAAGCTAATACTTTTGTGCAGGCACTGCTACCAGAGCTACTTGGACTTCCACCGGTGCCAGAAGGTCCGAGGCGAGTCGTACGAGCCGTGCCAGTACTTCAAGCGCGTGTACCGGTCGCTGTGCCCCAATGAGTGGAGCGAAAAGTGGGACGGACAGCGCGCCGAGGGCACATTCCCTGGAAGGATCTAGATTTTACTATTAAAGTCAAGAAACTGTTAATTTATGCGATTACTTTTACTTAGGGCAATCATTGTGATTTAGGAAAATAAATGAGTTGATTCGATGCGATGTTTTTATTAGAGAACTCCAGATGCCGTAACCTCTAGGTATGCTGACACTGAACTTGTTTCTTTCCTTATAGATTAAATTAGTGATTGGTTGTTTTAGTTGCTTCTGTTTCACCAACTATGTGGCCCTTATTATAAAAACCATGAGATATGCATGGTAATGGTATCATAAATGGATTTCGGTGTAATGAATAAATAAATAATTGGATTCAACACGATTTTAAATCTCTGGGATACAAATAGACCTCTCGGTAGAGAGAATTATGTTCCTTGAAATAGACCTTTGCAGAGATAAGAGAATACTGTTCAGTATAAATTTAGTACGGCCACTCTTCAATAGATGGCATTAGTTACTCTAATAAATCGAACTGATACCTACTCTCCATTGTGGTTTGGGCAATATCGCTATACAGTAATATTATTTAATAATTCGACGGGCCGGTTGGCGTGATTGGTAAGATACCCTATCTATCACGCCGCAGGTCGTTGGTTCGAGTCCCACTCAGGACAAACATTTGTGTGCATGAACATGTCTGTTTGTCCTGTGTCTGGGTGTAATTATCTATATATGTATGTATTTACAAAAAGAAAAGTAGTATATCAGTTATCTGACTTCCATAGTACAAGTTCTGCTTAGAATATTTTATTTATTTAATAATAAGACCAAAAAATACAATTTATAAAATATATTTCTAATCAGGTATAAAAGATATGTTCAAAAGAATACATGAATTTATATTGGTCCTGGGAAAGCGCCATGCTCTCTAAGGTCGTCCCATTTTGAAATCCAAAAGTTTGGGCAGATGGTCTCAAAGTACTTTTTGAATATCTTACAATCGTCTACGTCGCCTAGCAACCTCTTACATTTGTGGTAGTCACAATAGTTGTCGTAGCATGCTCTGCAATCAGAATTACCGTAATCTAAAATCATACGAATTTATATCGAAGATACTTTGCTTCGTCTCATAAAATAGTCTGCAAAGGGTCTGAAGTTAACTAAGACAAAAGCTTGCCAATGCTTACATACGCAGAAGTAATTATTCCTTATTTTTGTGTTAAAAATTTAGTAAAGCGGGGGTATGGAGTGAACTAATACCATACCCCATCAAAAAAAAGTATGATTGCAAAATCTAACTTAACAGCTAAGCTATTAGCTAAGATTAAACGTACTTTGTTTGGTTCGTAAATGGATAGCGAGGATCTATTCGCAAAGTTCTGAATTCCTGATCGCACATTTCGATGTAATTGTTAAAATAAATAAACAACAGAAAATAAAAACTAGATCTATAAAGACACGGGAGACATAATGATATGACATTTTAAGTAAATTTAAAAAGAAATGTTTGTCAGGACACATGCAGGTTGGTCACCGATTAATTCAACCTTTTTGTGATTTTTTTTTATTAAATTTATTTTATTACCTAGAAAAAAATCTCGTTTTAGTCCATTATCAAATTCATTTAAAAATGGATTTTTAGCGTTTTAATTAGGAAACAAAATGGCGATCATTTGCAGGTGGCCACCCTATTTCTGAAAGCTTACTATACGACTAATATTTGTTTTGTTAAAAAAATATCTAGTGTAGTCGCCGAGTAGACGACCGTTTGGAAATCAATTATTAATTGAAAGACAAATTAACATACTTGCTTTAAAAACTTTTATTAGTTTAGTTTTCGCCGTTCAAAATAATACCCAATTATTTTATAGGAGTTATTTAACTAACATCGAATAAGTACCAGATAAATTATATCAACGATAAAGATAAAATAAACTAGCGGCACGCTATGATGGCCGTATTGACAGCCCATATTCGTACATGTCAAAAAGAGACAAGCATAGCGAGATAATAGAGATACACTCATGTCAATACGGCCATCATATAATTATAAAAAAAATATATTTACAATTTTATATGAAAAACAACAACGGCTAAATAAATAATGGATATATTTAATACATTGTCAAGTTAAGAAACTCATTTCAATTGAGAAATAGTTTATGAATTATCATTGAATAATGTTACCAGTCAATCCAATTTTAGGATGTCATAGTTTTTAATTCTAGGCCAAACTATGTAGTACGCTCTATGCCTATACTAGGACGTACCAGTTTAACCCAACTAGACTCGTACATACTAGCACGATACACAAGGTCCAGTCAGAGACTATAAGTAGTAGAACAGATCTAGATCTAAAATAACAAAACCCCTGTACAATAAAATGTCGTTACAATAAGTAAACAATATTTAATCTACACAAAGTGGTACTACTCACAAACAAATGCTACGCTTCCGTATATTATCACAGTTTTACTAATAATAAAAAAACGGAAAGTATTTGTTGGTTTATACTTTCACTTAACGGATCGACATGAATTTTAATATAGAGATAGTTTATGGGACGGAGAGTGACATTTTTATCACCGGAATGTGGTTACAATGTGTGAAAAATTACAATAAAATAATTTTTAAAAACAATCGAGTGTCACTACTCCACCAGTAAAAAAAAATAACCGTTCTAATTATGATCAATCTCAGAATTTTTGCTGGAGACACTAACTGTCGCGTATTGTTGCTGCCGGTGCAGTATACCGAGGCACTGGAGCAGGCACTGCATGCTCGCTGCTGATGTCGCCTGCAAATAAAACACACAGCTACCTTGACAGCCCATATGTATGTGTCAAAAAGAGACAGGAATAGCGAGACAGAGATACCCTCATGTCAAAACGGCCATCATAGCAATCCGCTAGTTTAGTTTCCATAGTACAAGGTCTGCTTAGTTTGGGATCAGATTGCAGCGTGTGAAGTTATAAAGACCCAGGATATCATTATTGTCTTATTTTCCCAAAATTATAATTCAATATAGATAATCAAATATTCCCATGTCAGTCCCATGAAAATGATAGTAGTTTTTTTTTTTATTGAAAACAGGAGCATGATGATTTAGTCACTTTTAAATCAGGGTTCGAGGATATATATTATGTATATCAATGGATATATATCAAATGATTTTTAATGATATTATATATCAATACAAAAATGGCTAATTTTTGGCGTGTGTTACTGTATTTCTACTTCCCAAATGTAGATGGCGTTGGAGAAGTCTTTTTTTTTTTTCGTTTCGAAAGAGTAAATGTTTTTTTGTGTTTATTCTATTAATTTTTACAAAGAAAGTTATTGACAAAGTGCAAAAACGACTTTACTTCATTATTGATTTTTATTTGTCTGATTTTAAGTATCTAAATAAATTAAACAACAAAAACTTTTTTTTTTTAAATAATTTTTATGTTTATGTAACACATATGCAAATAGTATACATAAATAATATATTAAAATAATAATATGGCTTTCATACAAAGGGATATATATCAAACTTTTGATATATATTGTATATATCATAAATATCCGTCGGATATTTTCGAACCCTGTTTTAAATAAGTGAAAGAGTTGATAAAATTATGTATAGGTAATTTAAATACATTAAATACAAGATAATAGAGTCTTTATGATTCTAGCCATTTTAAATAAGTAGTCGAAATATTGCTTACCTTCAACAGAAGTAGATCAGGATCGGTGTGTAGGAATGGTGAGTCTGATGATTCTATACACCGCGCCAGCGCAGCATCACTGTAATTAGGTCATCATATAATAAAATTTAATACACAATCCTTCGATTTTAGACATTGGTTTTGATTATTTTCTTAGTACCTTATTTCAGATTCTTTGTCTAGTTGTGACGAAAGTCTCCTGACTTTCGTTACAAGAACAGGTACAGACACAGAAGTGTTGTTGTACATAAGAACAATGAGGCAAAGCGGCACAATTCTATTGCCTCAACCAAGAGGCAAAGCGACACAATTCTATTGCCTCAATCAAATTGTTACGATGATAGCTCAGAAGTGACGTCGGTTCGAATCCGACAATGAGCTTGAGCTTTCAAACATTGTGAGGAATCCTTAGCATGGTGGTAGGGTACTTTGTAGTGCTCACCTGGCTGGCTACCACTCACAGATTGAAAATCTGCCACCAAGCATGTGTGTTCCGGCAGTTTTTTCAGTACTTCGGCCACACCATCACTCATCATGGTGAGATTGTGGTCGAACACAGGCCTTTAGTAAAAAAATGTCTATCTAGCTAAGAGTAAAGCTTACTAGGGCTTGATGCAACAACCTCCCATTATGTGGCAAGCCAATACATTCTCATGAATCCATAAAGAATAGATATGGTTACATACCTGAGTTCGGTGGTCTGCAACTGTTGCCTGGCGGAGGCCATCGCATCGTGCACTGCGAGCTGCTCGCGCGGCTGCAGGGGGGGGTTGGCACCCATCGCCTCAATTATATAAACATTCACTTATCATTTACCAATTAATAAGAATGGAGTGGAGTGCTAATTGGGATGATAATTAAGTTTTTGAAATATTTTCTTAGTTTGATTTAAAATCTAAAACATAGAAAATCAAAAGATTTGGCCGAAGCTGAAGGTTTCTAGCAAGCGCCGAAATTGAACGAACTGTTATGAATGAGCGAGAGCACAAGTAGTATAATATCGCCAGGACAAAATATACTGGTAACTCATTCTTTAGGCGATGTCTCGGGAGCTACAACAAAGATTTCTCTGATTTAGATCCATTTGTAGGTAGTATTCATAAATTTAAGAAAGATATTATCCAACAAATGAATAGAAAACATTAATAAACGAATTTCTGTTATTAACAATAAGCTGTAAACCTGAATTTAATAATCCTTTCTTGTTTTAGTCTTTCATTATTTGTATAAGTGAGTCTACCATTAGTAATTTAAATATCGTCAAAATTTACTTGTAACAAGAAATAAGCTGTAAATGGGAATAGGTCCTCATGAATGCAATCTTTCCTTCACAATATCCCGTTATACTTGTGTAATTAAGTGTAACTTTTCTTTGTAAATTTCACTGCATTTTTTAACAAACTGGTGTATTTGTTAATTGTCACTAAAGTTTTTAGATATACTAAAATGTGATAAGCAATTCTTCAATCTGTGAATAATGTTCTAAAACAATGTCGACACTCTAAGGTCTACAATTATAAGTAAGAGTTGTATTAGTAATTACAAATTTAATGACTGTATGTTGTCAGAATAAGATAAAATAAAAAAAAAATAATAATATCTAAGTTACCTTAGTGTGTATTTCGGCTATAGCCCTAAGGCCATTGACCCACTCCTGGCGTGCTCTGGCATCGGTAGCTCTTAACTTGAGCATGTCTCCTGAAGCACAGTTGATGGTGAATGTCCGGGAGTCTTCATCACTTGGACATACTACTGCTGCTGCAAGGTGTGCCTGTCATGTATTGGAAATTTGTAGATTAAATAAAAATTGGATGTTGAATGTAAGGCACCTTTGGCAGCTGTACTTGAGAGTCAGTTCTGATTTAGGCTTTGAGTGCTTCTCACCAATAACCACATGTACAGATTGTGGTCAAACACAAGCCTTATCCATCCAAAGTATATGAGCAATAATAATAAATTAAAACAATATACAGTAACTGAGATAACTTTTATATTTTAGTATAATGGTGCATACCTAGCACCATTATGCTGTTACAGCTGTTGAGTCACAGTTAGCCAGACATTACTGGCGTATTCATACTCATTCATAAACACAAGATTGCTCAGGTGCATATATATTTATGTTTGCATACTGAGTAAAGTAGATTTCTCAATTTCACCTGCAGTACCAGGAGAAACATATTATCCTTCCCATCCATCTTTAAATTCCAAAAAAAGGGAAATTAGCATTTTTATGAATAAAAAACAAAATATTATGTAAAAATCATTACCAGAAAAGATTCAAAACAATAATTTTGTAGATAAAGTCAAGAGTCTTGGTATCCTTTATTAGCATTCTAGGTAGAACCTCACCTCTCCTCTCGCCGGCTGACCAGGCTGTATCGTATCCCCTGGCCCATCAAAAAGATAGTACGACAACACTCCCGTCTCAGGGTCCACCGCAAACCACCGCTGCTGCCATCCTTTCACCACATTTGTGTACTTGTAAAGTTGACCAGAAAGGGGCCGGTGAGACCCCAATCCAGTTGCTTTCATCATTTTTATAAATTTTATTTCATAAAGGTAGGTATTTAGACAAAAAAAATAATTGAAAATAAATAAATTGTAATCGTGAATTTTATATACAAAACAACAACTCCTACCTACCAATCCAAGCCTAAAAAAATCATTTAGTGTTGCAAGCAAATATTAAAAAACCGGCCAAGTGCGAGTTGGACTCGCGCACCGAGGGTTCCGTACAAACTTTTTAGTCTCTCGCGCAAACTATTCAGTTCAGAAAAAAATGATATAAGAAACCTCAATATCATTTTTGAAGACCTATCCATAGATACACCACACGTATGGGTTTAATGAAAAAAAAAAATTGAGTTTCAGTTCTAAGTATGGGGAACCTCCAAAATTTTTTTTTTCTTTTATTTTTGTGTGAAAATCTTAATGCGGTTCACAGAATACATCTACTTACTAAGTTTCAACAGTATAGCTCTTATAGTTTCGGAAAAAAGTGGCTGTGACATACGGACGGACATACAGACAGACATGACGAATCTATAAGGGTTCCGTCTTTTGCCATTTGGCTACGGAACCCTAAAAAGAAACTATTTATGACATATTTCATCCGTGGCCGTAGATAAAACGTAATAGTTATATTCTCTTTCTTTGGTACGTTACGTACACACACTCATATGTACACATTCTGTGCCTGCGTCTGTTTTAGAGATGCGCAAAATGTATCACTGAATTGAAATATATATATATATCATTTCAGCCCATTGATATATATCACTCTTCTGTATCTGAATATCACTAGTGATATAAAGGTTCGTTTGACGACTGAGCGAAAACTAGCGAGCGATATGTTTTTATAACGCTACCACACAGACCTCGTTGTATCTCAATTTCCAGTGGAAATTTTCCACAGTGACCAAGACATATTAATACATTACAAATTATTGATATTTACAGTGTGTATGTAGCAATTGATTTTCCTTCATGCTTAGCAGGCTTTGGACTGTCAATCTAGAAAACTTAAGTAATATTTAAAAAATATATAATTTATTCTAGGTTGGCGTATTTAAAAATCAGCAGCTATTTACAATGATTAATATTGTACACTATAGTCAATTTACAAGTAAAAAATGTAATAATCGCTAGTCTCGTTCTTTTTTACGTCGTGTGCAATATCTATCTCTATCTGAGCTAGAAGAGCGAGAGAGGAGAGATACTTTACCCGTCAACTACGTGTCAATCACCTTTAGTTCAGTCACTCAAATTGAAACCATATCTTTAAAGATATAATTCGAAATCAAATGATATAAAGAGAGATTATATCTTCGGTAATGCTATATATCTTTTATATCTCTAGCTTGCGAATTACACAACTCTAATCTGTTTTCTTCTTGCAAGCCACAAACTACCAATGTTGCAAGCAAATAAATAAATAAATCTATGTCTTGTTGCAACTTTGTTTATTTTCGTTTTTAAATTTCTGGAAACGATCTATCGATGGAACCAACCAAATAACTTAATTAGAAAATGGTGTTCAAGTTGGTTCGTACTGATACGTCGGAGCCTTGTAAAATCAAGCTTCAAGTAGGAACGCATTTGATCGGAAGAGGCAAACTACTTGATGTAAGTAAACAATAAAATTACAGAATACATTGTGATTTTGTTACTCGTATGGTATTTTTTTGGATGTTACATGTATTTTTATATGAAAAAAGACAAGATGTAACTTGTCCTGTGGGCTGTGCCCAGTATGTATGAGTCACACAGACACACTATAAAGATATTCTGATAACCTAATGCCAATATTCTAGTAATAATTCATCTGTAGCCACAACACTTGCCCTTCAAACAACTATCCGGTCAGAGAGTAGCCTTAGAGGCGATCCTAAGCTGGGTCAGAGAGTAGTCCTAAGGGCGGTAAGCTGGTCTGCAATAATAAATCCTTATTTTCACTGATTAGGCACACAATAGTTCTTACTCTCTAGTAGAGAGTAACTTCAACAAGTTTTAATTACATCCATCAAGTAGTGGAATATCCCACAATATATATCTATGTCAAAATTATGTAAAACTAGCTGTTCCCTGCGGTTTCACCCACATTCCCGGTGTATTTTTTTTTCACACAAACACGTAAAAGAAAGATTTATCCAATTTGGTGCAGTCGTTTGGAAGTTATGCGCATACAAACATTTCGGTATTTATATTTATAGATTGAATAATGTATTTCACATATAAATGTAAAGTTATAAGTTATTTCTTCTTTTAGTGTGATGATAATAGAGTGTCAAGACAGCATGGGGAGTTAGATGTAACTGAAGATTCAGTATCCTTAAAATCTGTAAGTTATAGTCCTACTTAGTTACTTTTCTTTAGTTTAAGTGTTATGCATGGAATGTGGATGTAATGGTAAATTGTTTTTGGATTTTGTCATTAACCATACAACAAAATATTTTTGGTGATACTTATCTATAAGTACCTAATAATATTATAAAGATGAAAAGTTTGTTTGTTTGTTTGATTGAACACATTTATTTCAGGAACTACTGTTTCGAATTAAAAAAATATTTTTATTGGACAGCCCATTTATCGAGGAATGCTATATAGGCTTCTTTTTATCCTGGGAAAACATAAGATCCCACGGGAACATTGGTTAAACCACGGGGCGGAAGCTAGTGACCTATATGTTCATTCCTCAAAAGCACCATACCTTAAGTATAAGGTGTATATTATTCACAAGTAGCATATATTGTAGGTACCTACATCAGTTACCTGGTTTCTGTAGTACAAGCTCTGCTTAGGGAACGTACCCATACTACGTGACGCGTTTAGGAGCAGAGGGGGGGGGGGTCTTCAAAATACCACGCTGGTCACAGGGGCGGGGGAGGGGCTTAGATTTTCGTTAAGCACTTTTTAAACTCACAGGTGGCAACACTGACGCACATTAAATACTTTTCACTTGTAAATTGTAATTATAGTACATATAATGCACGCACTTTTGGCGTCAATTTTTTTTTTCTTTAAAAAAAATGATTTCAAACTATATTTACTACGTGAAAACTAGAGGGGGAGGGGGGGTCTTGGCATATACAACAGATGGTCATCAAGGGACGGGAGGGGGGTAAAAAATGGGTCACATACAAATATTATGTTCCCTTAGTTTTTTTTAGTTTTTTATACCACTTTGTCGGCAAACATGCATACGGCCCGCTTGATGTTAAGCGGTTACCGTAGCCTATGAACGCTTGCAACACCAGGGATATCACTCGCGCGTTGCCGACCCTTCGCCCCTCCCCGATGAGCACTGGCGACCTTACTCACGCGCAGGAACACAACTATAAGTTATTTGGCTGCAGTAGTTTGAGATCAGATAGCCATGTGTGGAGAATGTCCAATGGATATTTCTTATTAATTTAATTTATATGTTGTATAAACTCATTACTAATACCGGTAACTTCAGTAAATTCGACCTTCATAAGTGCCCTCCTAGGGCCCAAACTGAATAAATGGCTTTGACTTTGACTTGACCATTCTTTACTCATGATTATTCACAAAATCTTTTCAGCTCCACTCCAATCCTTGCTTCTATATACGGAAGAGCACAGATGATTCACAAATATTAAAACAAGAATGTATAATAAATCTCAGTCACGGTGACAAATTCGGTCTCCTACCGTGCAAATATTGGTACGAGTTATTATTCTGTACATATGAACTTGAAGATACTGCATCAATAACTGAGATTGTGAAAGATGATATAGAGAATGTGAATTTTAATGTCAAAACTCAAGAACAGGATGAAAACAATACAAATGGTTCAATTTTAGATATGCAACCTTTAAATTCTGAATCGAATGAGACAGTAGACAAGGACCCAGTTGTGTCTCAACCCTTAAATCCTGATTTAAATGAGACCTTTGAGAAAGACCTGAACATTTCTCAACCTTTGAATTTTGAATTAAATGAGAGTGTTGCTGATGCTGAATCCAATGAGTCACCATCATTAATTCGTGAGTTAATTTTGGATTAATCAGAAATAATAATATAATTATTTCGTATCATTGGGGTGGATAGTCAAATGCCCCCCACCCCCTCTAGTGACAAGCTTTTTGAGCCACGCTATTCAAAATGACACTTCCTCTTCCTCATTTAAAGCGTCACATGATTTATAGATGGCCAAAAATATGCTTTGAAGTCAAAGTCAAAGCCATAGTTTAGGCCCAATAATTAATTCAGTAAACAGTAACAGACACAATTATTGATTGTTCTGTGTATAGATATTAAAAAACCCTATGAGGAAATCCATCATTGTGATTTAATGTTAATTATCGCATAACTATATCTCAACATGGTCCTTCGAGCCAGATATAACCATATCTCATCAGTCTCAAATAAAATGCTTATATTCTAGCAATTGACAATCAAACATCAAGTAACAATAGTGATGATAACCCACCAGTTCCATCGCCTGGTCAAAGTTCTGGAGCGATAAAACGGAGTAATAGTACATCTGGTGATACCAGTCCAGTTGATGTTAAAAAGGTGAAGACAGACCCTGATGATACCAAAGATGTTACGCCGGGACCTAGCAACGATCAAGCAGTAAGGGTTGTTTTTTTCCTATCATATTTAGATGAGAATATTGTCTAATCGATTAACTTATTTCAGGGTTCAAGTGATTACGGAAAAGATAGTGGGATACCACCGTCTCCAGTGAAACCACCTGCGCGGGAGAGATGTATTTATGGTGCAAACTGTTACAGGCAAGTTTTAATAGACTTTTTTTGGATATGATTTACTTTAATTTTTGTGGCTTTTTTCTCGTTGATAGAACAATATTCAACAATAAAAAATGTCTACAAAAATACAACATAAGGTAGTTTTATAACTGTTTTCTCTTAAGGCGTAATCCCCACCACAAAGCGGAGTTCAGCCACCCTCAGGACTCCGACTGGGGCTCGGGAGAGCGCGGCGTGTGTCCCTACGGGGCGCGGTGCCGGCGCCGCGAGCCGCGACACTGGCGCGACCACACGCATCCCGATGGTGTGGTGCCGCCCGACCCGCAGGCTCCTAGACCAGGTATATAAAAAAAACTACCTGTCGACTGATGATACAAACTTTTTAAATGTTATGGTGGTATCCCACATGTATGGCTATTTGTATTTGTGATTGGCATTTTGACAGTATTTGGCATAATATTTGACGTATAGGCAAATAGGCGATACGACCGTTATATTTGCATATTTGTCTTTTGCCAGCAGATGTATAAAAAAAAATGAAGATTGTAAATCGAGCTTTGATTAGAATTCGGCTCAACAACTCCACCTTAGTTTTGCGAAAATATATTTTTAACCATTTTTATATCCATCAACAATTTTATTATTATGTTATGGACGAAACTTTTTAACGATCAATTTTATGTTCAACAGGTATGCGAGTAGTACAACGACATGGCAACATTTTCTACATAAACGCTCATACTGTCAACTTTCACGACGACCATTTCGATGTGGCGGACTCTGACGGAGATAGCGTCGATTTCGATTATGAATTCTAAATCGATTATTGAATCGATTGTATATTATTTAATATAATGGTTGAATGTTATAAATTGTTTTCAAGGTGTGAGAAAGAGAAGGAAAAGTGATAGCGATGAAGATAAAAGCGATAGCACTATAGACTCTCCAAATGATCTTATTGTCACTGGTAAGAGAGTTCGTAAAGTCATCAAGAGGCCTTCGTATAGTGGATCAGAGTCTGGCAATGATGACCCGTACCAAACTGATGACTCGGATGATTGGCAGCCGGGTTCTAACGATTTGTTATCCACTCAAAGTTATTCGCAAGATACTGAAAAATGAAGCTGGTACTATGATTGTTGTTTATTAAAGTTATATCTACAAAATAGAGTTTTATTTTCTTTCCTGTACGGTCGCATGGTCGCATCTGTATATTATACAGAATGATTTTTTAGTCACTGGCAAGTGGCAATACTTGCAGGGGTGGAAGTACTCATCAATATGAACAACTTTTGTTATGTAATAAATATACATTATAAAGAGTATCATTTCTGGCAATGCTATCATGGCATGGCACATCAATGGCAGATCTATAACAGCTTCATCAAGTATAGTGCCCTGTAACTTGTGCACCGTGGCGGCCCAACTCTTACGGAATTTCAATATTCTTGTTTCTGTACGGTTCTGTTTTATTCCGTTTCATCTAGCCGTCGTTACCGCATTCGAAAAGTTAAATAAAAATAATTTATAAATAAAAAAAACCGACTTCAAAAACTGAAAAGCATAAAATAAATATGTTCTTTCTACATCATTTTGAAGTCGGTGCCAAGTAAAACATTAAAATTACTAAGGATAACACAAAACAACAACAACAAAAAATTACAACGGAATAAAACCAATCTTTCACACTAACTCGAAATATTATCAAAAATAATTTAACCTAAAGACAACATTTAGTATTTGTTTATAGAAACCTACTACTTAACTATAAAGATAACTCGCTGAAACAAAACAAATCAATAAAGTAACCTAAAGACCAAGTAATTTTTATGTTTTACTTGACACCGACTTCAAAATGATGTAGAAAGAAAATATTTATTTTATTCTTTTCAGTTTTTGAAGTAAGTTTTTTTTTTAATTATAAATTTTATTTTTATATAAAAAGTAATTGTAGATAGGCACATATTATCATGATCTGCTACCCGTGCGGGGCCGGGGCGGGTCGCCAGTTATGGATAAATATGGTTTACAGGTTACGTAAATGTTCACTTACATTAACTTATGTTGCTGACTGTACCTAATATTAATTAAATTAATTTAGTTATTCTATACTAGCTTCCGCCCCTCGGGCCACACGCCACGGCACGGCTAATCTGTTCAGCCATTTGAGCCATTGGCCGTTACGGATCTGAGAGACTAAACGTACAAACACACACACAAAGTTTCGCATTTATAATATTAGTAAGATAAGATTTATCTGAAACATTCAAACCCCAATTCTCGACCTTTCGATAACAATACCACCCACCACTAGATATAGGTCACATCGATTTTCCCACAAATTAGGTACCTAGGTAGTGACGTCACGCACTTACTACGTCGGAGGCAAGGTCGGAAGTCGATGATGCTCGCCGAATTCGATATACCTATACACTCGATGTTTGTCTAAAACGACTGCCACATTTACTGACAAAATGTTGATGGCGCAATTTTTATTTTCATCTTTATTTTAGGCAGTTTCGTCTTCGTCACATATGGAGCACGTAACGTGGATTGTTATCATTTCAATTAATGTAGTCTATGGGCTTTATCGTTATGAGGTCTCACGAACGAAGTTTCAAGGTCCTGAAGGGCCTCTTGGCGGGTGGTCACATTGTTTTGGTATTATTAAGAGGGAGAATCTCTTTTTGATCGCACGAAATATACGTACGCATTTATTTTTATTTGTCATAAATAAATGTCACGCGTATGAGTGTTAAATCCAAATAAATTGAACTTCAGTTAAAATGGTATTCAAGTTGATTCGTATTGATACTCCGGAGCCTGAAAAAATTGAACTCCCAGTTGGAACAAATTTGATTGGAAGGGGAAAACTTGGTGTACAAGTAAGTCACACTTGGTGTACACTTCACTCAATTTATTTTTAAATGAACATCATAAATAGCTAACATACAAAAAAGCGTGCTTCGGCACGGATAAATTTATAATGATATCATTTTACTGTCAGTCGCACGCAGCCTCACGCGGGCCAAATGTAAAATTCGCCAGTTTAACAAACACGCGATTTCATATGCCTAGACCTAGTATTACCGAAGTTAGTTCCTATTTTTCCGATAGGGGCAAATGTGCTACTTGATAAAGCCTAAGCTTAATAAACCTAGTACTGCCTTTGTAAAGTACGTAGGTACGTAGTATCTCTGAATAGTCTATGGATTTGTGCCCTAATGCCAAGTTTGTAACTACCCAACGTGCATTGACATACAGATTGGGACATAAATAAAATAATATAAAATTAAATATCAGCCTAATCGTCTATTATATTGTTTGTAAATAGGTAGCTTTGCGTGCTGTGACCCAGACACGTTGACAAATGAAATGTATTTACTACTAGCTTCCGCCATGCGGTTTCACCCGCGTTCCCCAGGGATCTTGTTTTCCCGGGATAAAAAGAGGTCTATGTCCTTCTCCATATCATAGGCTATCTGCGTACCAAATTTCATCGCGATCGGTTCAGCGGTTTAGATGTAAAAAGGTAACAAACAAACAAACTCACATTCGCATTTATAATATTAGTTAGGATTGGCCTGAACGTTTGCCAAGCTGTTTGCGAAGTGCAGACATTTTACACCCAGACTCAGGACAGGCATGTATACAAATATCTGTCTTGGATGGGAATCGAACCCACGACCTGTGGCGTGATAAATAGAATATAAATAGAAGCACAGTCTCACCTTTTCCATTTTGTAAATTAATAATTGATTACTATTTTCAGTGTGATGATAAAAGAGTGTCAAGAAAGCATGGGAAGTTAGAAGTAACTGAAGATTCAGTTTCTATCAAATCTGTAAGTCCGTATCTAATACTAGGTATATAATTAAATAAGGTTTTGTGTAAATTGGCTGAAATATGGCGATGATTGTTGAAGACGTCGGAAAGTCATGCCGACTGGGAGCGTATGTAATAGTTGTATATATAATATATTATTGTTGTATTAAAAAAAAAATGACATAATTATATGCTCTGCTATTCGTGCGAAGTCGAGGCGGGTTGCTAGTATTATAAAAAAACTTAGTAAGGTATACCTACTCAGTAAAGACTCGATTAGCCGGACTAATTGTTGACGTAAGTCATTCGGATAATCGAAAATCCGGATAATTGAATCTATGAAGAGAAGCGATTTGTATTACATATTATCTACTAACTCTATAAAGAAAAATCTACATTGTCTTTCTATACCTACATAATTGTTAAATGTTTCAAAACAACAATATTAAATTAAACTTATTAAAATCAATAAAAAAAATATATATATAAAGTGTCGACTTGAGAACCTCCTCCGTTTTTTCGTCGGTTAAAAATCAATGTACGATACCACGAAGACTATCGTTCTTTCTGTTATATTATTTACTACTTACATAGTAAATTCTAACTTTCAGTTACATCAAAACCCATGCTTTTATAAAAGGAGAAGTACGAAAAAGATTCTTGTATTAAAAAAAGATTGCACCATAAACCTCAGCCACGGCGACAGATTTGGTCTCCTGCCGACGATATTCTGGTACGAGTTATTAGATATAAATATTACTCAAGATTCAAGTACCGGTAATGTTGCAAATGATAAAAATGATGGTAACAGTACGAAAAACCAGGTCGATAGTACTATAACGAACGGTTCAGTTGAAGATATGGTTAAAGAAGATCAAAATAAATCAACTACATCGAATTCTAAAGTAAGCGAAACTGTTGCTGAAAATGACGCCGCTAACAGATCTGAATCATTATTAGATGGTGAGTATAGAATATTATACATTAATATTATGTACACTATAATTTAAATGTGAAAGATTTGGATGAAACTTTGCACATAGATAGATCATACATTAGGTACGATGGTGCTAATATCTGGAACTACCAGTCGAATTTGAAATATTATTTTTACATTTGATAGTCCGATTTTTGAGGAAGGTTATAGGCATTTTTTTTATCCCGGGAATGCGGGTGAAACCGCGGGAAAAGCTAGTTAGGTTAGGTTAGGTTAGGTTACACGTACCTTCAAGCGACATCGGTTCGACGGGTGCTATATTCTTAAAGCCTATAAGTCTTTTAGTTACGAATCGTTTGTAAATTATTAGTAAATTTTTGCAAAAATTACAGCCCATTAGATAATAAACATGACACACTGACTTAAATTCAAACTAGACCATCTCAACAGTAACATTTATCATTTTAGTTTTCAACAATGAACAATCAAATCAAGATAAGCCAGGTTCTTCTTCACTTCAAAATGTTGAAGCGAAAATAATAAAACGTAGTAATATAACATCAGATATCCCTAGTCCAGTTGAAGTTAAAAAGGCGAAGACAGAACCTGAAGTTACCAAAGAAAAACTGGGACCTAGCAAAGATCAAGCGGTAAATTTTTATAATTCTCCAATAATTTTTAGAAAACGTACTTTTGCTTAATTTATTAACATATTTCAGGGTACAAGTGATGACCAAAAAGTAATTAAGATATCACCACTTATAGTGAGACGGGAGAGATGTTTTTACAGCGGAAACTGCTATAGGCAAGTTAATGATTTAATTTTTATTTGTATACATAATATTAAAGGCGAGGACGAACCTAAAATGAAGCACTCTTCTATTTCCTAGGCTTGAAAGTACCTAGATTGTAGGAGTCAGGAAACGAAACCGTAAGTAAGTTCCACTACTTTCTGGTACCTCTAGAATTGCTTCACAAATAGTCCAGTTGTTTCACAGGATTCCAATTCTGAACCGGTGGTGGTAGTTAAGAGTAGCAAGTGTTTGTGGTCAAAGCCGGCTATGATTAAACTTTCATTGCAGGCGCAAAGACGAGCATTATGTCAAGTACTCCCACCCTCAGGATGGGGACTGGGGAACGGAGGAGCGAGTCGTGTGCCCCAAGAGCCAGTCCTGCAGTCGCCGCGACCCGCGACATTGGCGCGATTACACACATCCTGATGGTGTGGTGCCGCCCAATACACAAGCTCCTAAATCAGGTTTGTAAGGATTTATCATCACAGAAAACTACGGTACCAAAATTGGTTGTAAGCAGGTAAGGAATTGAAATGCCAACCATCAACTAAGTTGTCTTAATATTTTATGTAAAACTAGCTGTTCCCTGCGGTTTCACCCACATTCCCGGTGTATTTTTTTTTCACACAAACACGTAAAAGAAAGATTTATCCAATTTGGTGCAGTCGTTTGGAAGTTATGCGCATACAAACATTTCGGTATTTATATTTATAGATTGAATAATGTATTTCACATATAAATGTAAAGTTATAAGTTATTTCTTCTTTTAGTGTGATGATAATAGAGTGTCAAGACAGCATGGGGAGTTAGATGTAACTGAAGATTCAGTATCCTTAAAATCTGTAAGTTATAGTCCTACTTAGTTACTTTTCTTTAGTTTAAGTGTTATGCATGGAATGTGGATGTAATGGTAAATTGTTTTTGGATTTTGTCATTAACCATACAACAAAATATTTTTGGTGATACTTATCTATAAGTACCTAATAATATTATAAAGATGAAAAGTTTGTTTGTTTGTTTGATTGAACACATTTATTTCAGGAACTACTGTTTCGAATTAAAAAAATATTTTTATTGGACAGCCCATTTATCGAGGAATGCTATATAGGCTTCTTTTTATCCTGGGAAAACATAAGATCCCACGGGAACATTGGTTAAACCACGGGGCGGAAGCTAGTGACCTATATGTTCATTCCTCAAAAGCACCATACCTTAAGTATAAGGTGTATATTATTCACAAGTAGCATATATTGTAGGTACCTACATCAGTTACCTGGTTTCTGTAGTACAAGCTCTGCTTAGGGAACGTACCCATACTACGTGACGCGTTTAGGAGCAGAGGGGGGGGGGGTCTTCAAAATACCACGCTGGTCACAGGGGCGGGGGAGGGGCTTAGATTTTCGTTAAGCACTTTTTAAACTCACAGGTGGCAACACTGACGCACATTAAATACTTTTCACTTGTAAATTGTAATTATAGTACATATAATGCACGCACTTTTGGCGTCAATTTTTTTTTTCTTTAAAAAAAATGATTTCAAACTATATTTACTACGTGAAAACTAGAGGGGGAGGGGGGGTCTTGGCATATACAACAGATGGTCATCAAGGGACGGGAGGGGGGTAAAAAATGGGTCACATACAAATATTATGTTCCCTTAGTTTTTTTTAGTTTTTTATACCACTTTGTCGGCAAACATGCATACGGCCCGCTTGATGTTAAGCGGTTACCGTAGCCTATGAACGCTTGCAACACCAGGGATATCACTCGCGCGTTGCCGACCCTTCGCCCCTCCCCGATGAGCACTGGCGACCTTACTCACGCGCAGGAACACAACTATAAGTTATTTGGCTGCAGTAGTTTGAGATCAGATAGCCATGTGTGGAGAATGTCCAATGGATATTTCTTATTAATTTAATTTATATGTTGTATAAACTCATTACTAATACCGGTAACTTCAGTAAATTCGACCTTCATAAGTGCCCTCCTAGGGCCCAAACTGAATAAATGGCTTTGACTTTGACTTGACCATTCTTTACTCATGATTATTCACAAAATCTTTTCAGCTCCACTCCAATCCTTGCTTCTATATACGGAAGAGCACAGATGATTCACAAATATTAAAACAAGAATGTATAATAAATCTCAGTCACGGTGACAAATTCGGTCTCCTACCGTGCAAATATTGGTACGAGTTATTATTCTGTACATATGAACTTGAAGATACTGCATCAATAACTGAGATTGTGAAAGATGATATAGAGAATGTGAATTTTAATGTCAAAACTCAAGAACAGGATGAAAACAATACAAATGGTTCAATTTTAGATATGCAACCTTTAAATTCTGAATCGAATGAGACAGTAGACAAGGACCCAGTTGTGTCTCAACCCTTAAATCCTGATTTAAATGAGACCTTTGAGAAAGACCTGAACATTTCTCAACCTTTGAATTTTGAATTAAATGAGAGTGTTGCTGATGCTGAATCCAATGAGTCACCATCATTAATTCGTGAGTTAATTTTGGATTAATCAGAAATAATAATATAATTATTTCGTATCATTGGGGTGGATAGTCAAATGCCCCCCACCCCCTCTAGTGACAAGCTTTTTGAGCCACGCTATTCAAAATGACACTTCCTCTTCCTCATTTAAAGCGTCACATGATTTATAGATGGCCAAAAATATGCTTTGAAGTCAAAGTCAAAGCCATAGTTTAGGCCCAATAATTAATTCAGTAAACAGTAACAGACACAATTATTGATTGTTCTGTGTATAGATATTAAAAAACCCTATGAGGAAATCCATCATTGTGATTTAATGTTAATTATCGCATAACTATATCTCAACATGGTCCTTCGAGCCAGATATAACCATATCTCATCAGTCTCAAATAAAATGCTTATATTCTAGCAATTGACAATCAAACATCAAGTAACAATAGTGATGATAACCCACCAGTTCCATCGCCTGGTCAAAGTTCTGGAGCGATAAAACGGAGTAATAGTACATCTGGTGATACCAGTCCAGTTGATGTTAAAAAGGTGAAGACAGACCCTGATGATACCAAAGATGTTACGCCGGGACCTAGCAACGATCAAGCAGTAAGGGTTGTTTTTTTCCTATCATATTTAGATGAGAATATTGTCTAATCGATTAACTTATTTCAGGGTTCAAGTGATTACGGAAAAGATAGTGGGATACCACCGTCTCCAGTGAAACCACCTGCGCGGGAGAGATGTATTTATGGTGCAAACTGTTACAGGCAAGTTTTAATAGAC
The DNA here is from genome assembly GCA_951216915.1 of Tetheella fluctuosa. Taxonomy (NCBI): domain Eukaryota; kingdom Metazoa; phylum Arthropoda; class Insecta; order Lepidoptera; family Drepanidae; genus Tetheella; species Tetheella fluctuosa. The sequence continues at coordinate 12,349,822 of OX578223.1, read as the reverse complement.
TTTTTTTGGATATGATTTACTTTAATTTTTGTGGCTTTTTTCTCGTTGATAGAACAATATTCAACAATAAAAAATGTCTACAAAAATACAACATAAGGTAGTTTTATAACTGTTTTCTCTTAAGGCGTAATCCCCACCACAAAGCGGAGTTCAGCCACCCTCAGGACTCCGACTGGGGCTCGGGAGAGCGCGGCGTGTGTCCCTACGGGGCGCGGTGCCGGCGCCGCGAGCCGCGACACTGGCGCGACCACACGCATCCCGATGGTGTGGTGCCGCCCGACCCGCAGGCTCCTAGACCAGGTATATAAAAAAAACTACCTGTCGACTGATGATACAAACTTTTTAAATGTTATGGTGGTATCCCACATGTATGGCTATTTGTATTTGTGATTGGCATTTTGACAGTATTTGGCATAATATTTGACGTATAGGCAAATAGGCGATACGACCGTTATATTTGCATATTTGTCTTTTGCCAGCAGATGTATAAAAAAAAATGAAGATTGTAAATCGAGCTTTGATTAGAATTCGGCTCAACAACTCCACCTTAGTTTTGCGAAAATATATTTTTAACCATTTTTATATCCATCAACAATTTTATTATTATGTTATGGACGAAACTTTTTAACGATCAATTTTATGTTCAACAGGTATGCGAGTAGTACAACGACATGGCAACATTTTCTACATAAACGCTCATACTGTCAACTTTCACGACGACCATTTCGATGTGGCGGACTCTGACGGAGATAGCGTCGATTTCGATTATGAATTCTAAATCGATTATTGAATCGATTGTATATTATTTAATATAATGGTTGAATGTTATAAATTGTTTTCAAGGTGTGAGAAAGAGAAGGAAAAGTGATAGCGATGAAGATAAAAGCGATAGCACTATAGACTCTCCAAATGATCTTATTGTCACTGGTAAGAGAGTTCGTAAAGTCATCAAGAGGCCTTCGTATAGTGGATCAGAGTCTGGCAATGATGACCCGTACCAAACTGATGACTCGGATGATTGGCAGCCGGGTTCTAACGATTTGTTATCCACTCAAAGTTATTCGCAAGATACTGAAAAATGAAGCTGGTACTATGATTGTTGTTTATTAAAGTTATATCTACAAAATAGAGTTTTATTTTCTTTCCTGTACGGTCGCATGGTCGCATCTGTATATTATACAGAATGATTTTTTAGTCACTGGCAAGTGGCAATACTTGCAGGGGTGGAAGTACTCATCAATATGAACAACTTTTGTTATGTAATAAATATACATTATAAAGAGTATCATTTCTGGCAATGCTATCATGGCATGGCACATCAATGGCAGATCTATAACAGCTTCATCAAGTATAGTGCCCTGTAACTTGTGCACCGTGGCGGCCCAACTCTTACGGAATTTCAATATTCTTGTTTCTGTACGGTTCTGTTTTATTCCGTTTCATCTAGCCGTCGTTACCGCATTCGAAAAGTTAAATAAAAATAATTTATAAATAAAAAAAACCGACTTCAAAAACTGAAAAGCATAAAATAAATATGTTCTTTCTACATCATTTTGAAGTCGGTGCCAAGTAAAACATTAAAATTACTAAGGATAACACAAAACAACAACAACAAAAAATTACAACGGAATAAAACCAATCTTTCACACTAACTCGAAATATTATCAAAAATAATTTAACCTAAAGACAACATTTAGTATTTGTTTATAGAAACCTACTACTTAACTATAAAGATAACTCGCTGAAACAAAACAAATCAATAAAGTAACCTAAAGACCAAGTAATTTTTATGTTTTACTTGACACCGACTTCAAAATGATGTAGAAAGAAAATATTTATTTTATTCTTTTCAGTTTTTGAAGTAAGTTTTTTTTTTAATTATGAATTTTATTTTTATATAAAAAGTAATTGTAGATAGGCACATATTATCATGATCTGCTACCCGTGCGGGGCCGGGGCGGGTCGCCAGTTATGGATAAATATGGTTTACAGGTTACGTAAATGTTCACTTACATTAACTTATGTTGCTGACTGTACCTAATATTAATTAAATTAATTTAGTTATTCTATACTAGCTTCCGCCCCTCGGGCCACACGCCACGGCACGGCTAATCTGTTCAGCCATTTGAGCCATTGGCCGTTACGGATCTGAGAGACTAAACGTACAAACACACACACAAAGTTTCGCATTTATAATATTAGTAAGATAAGATTTATCTGAAACATTCAAACCCCAATTCTCGACCTTTCGATAACAATACCACCCACCACTAGATATAGGTCACATCGATTTTCCCACAAATTAGGTACCTAGGTAGTGACGTCACGCACTTACTACGTCGGAGGCAAGGTCGGAAGTCGATGATGCTCGCCGAATTCGATATACCTATACACTCGATGTTTGTCTAAAACGACTGCCACATTTACTGACAAAATGTTGATGGCGCAATTTTTATTTTCATCTTTATTTTAGGCAGTTTCGTCTTCGTCACATATGGAGCACGTAACGTGGATTGTTATCATTTCAATTAATGTAGTCTATGGGCTTTATCGTTATGAGGTCTCACGAACGAAGTTTCAAGGTCCTGAAGGGCCTCTTGGCGGGTGGTCACATTGTTTTGGTATTATTAAGAGGGAGAATCTCTTTTTGATCGCACGAAATATACGTACGCATTTATTTTTATTTGTCATAAATAAATGTCACGCGTATGAGTGTTAAATCCAAATAAATTGAACTTCAGTTAAAATGGTATTCAAGTTGATTCGTATTGATACTCCGGAGCCTGAAAAAATTGAACTCCCAGTTGGAACAAATTTGATTGGAAGGGGAAAACTTGGTGTACAAGTAAGTCACACTTGGTGTACACTTCACTCAATTTATTTTTAAATGAACATCATAAATAGCTAACATACAAAAAAGCGTGCTTCGGCACGGATAAATTTATAATGATATCATTTTACTGTCAGTCGCACGCAGCCTCACGCGGGCCAAATGTAAAATTCGCCAGTTTAACAAACACGCGATTTCATATGCCTAGACCTAGTATTACCGAAGTTAGTTCCTATTTTTCCGATAGGGGCAAATGTGCTACTTGATAAAGCCTAAGCTTAATAAACCTAGTACTGCCTTTGTAAAGTACGTAGGTACGTAGTATCTCTGAATAGTCTATGGATTTGTGCCCTAATGCCAAGTTTGTAACTACCCAACGTGCATTGACATACAGATTGGGACATAAATAAAATAATATAAAATTAAATATCAGCCTAATCGTCTATTATATTGTTTGTAAATAGGTAGCTTTGCGTGCTGTGACCCAGACACGTTGACAAATGAAATGTATTTACTACTAGCTTCCGCCATGCGGTTTCACCCGCGTTCCCCAGGGATCTTGTTTTCCCGGGATAAAAAGAGGTCTATGTCCTTCTCCATATCATAGGCTATCTGCGTACCAAATTTCATCGCGATCGGTTCAGCGGTTTAGATGTAAAAAGGTAACAAACAAACAAACTCACATTCGCATTTATAATATTAGTTAGGATTGGCCTGAACGTTTGCCAAGCTGTTTGCGAAGTGCAGACATTTTACACCCAGACTCAGGACAGGCATGTATACAAATATCTGTCTTGGATGGGAATCGAACCCACGACCTGTGGCGTGATAAATAGAATATAAATAGAAGCACAGTCTCACCTTTTCCATTTTGTAAATTAATAATTGATTACTATTTTCAGTGTGATGATAAAAGAGTGTCAAGAAAGCATGGGAAGTTAGAAGTAACTGAAGATTCAGTTTCTATCAAATCTGTAAGTCCGTATCTAATACTAGGTATATAATTAAATAAGGTTTTGTGTAAATTGGCTGAAATATGGCGATGATTGTTGAAGACGTCGGAAAGTCATGCCGACTGGGAGCGTATGTAATAGTTGTATATATAATATATTATTGTTGTATTAAAAAAAAAATGACATAATTATATGCTCTGCTATTCGTGCGAAGTCGAGGCGGGTTGCTAGTATTATAAAAAAACTTAGTAAGGTATACCTACTCAGTAAAGACTCGATTAGCCGGACTAATTGTTGACGTAAGTCATTCGGATAATCGAAAATCCGGATAATTGAATCTATGAAGAGAAGCGATTTGTATTACATATTATCTACTAACTCTATAAAGAAAAATCTACATTGTCTTTCTATACCTACATAATTGTTAAATGTTTCAAAACAACAATATTAAATTAAACTTATTAAAATCAATAAAAAAAATATATATATAAAGTGTCGACTTGAGAACCTCCTCCGTTTTTTCGTCGGTTAAAAATCAATGTACGATACCACGAAGACTATCGTTCTTTCTGTTATATTATTTACTACTTACATAGTAAATTCTAACTTTCAGTTACATCAAAACCCATGCTTTTATAAAAGGAGAAGTACGAAAAAGATTCTTGTATTAAAAAAAGATTGCACCATAAACCTCAGCCACGGCGACAGATTTGGTCTCCTGCCGACGATATTCTGGTACGAGTTATTAGATATAAATATTACTCAAGATTCAAGTACCGGTAATGTTGCAAATGATAAAAATGATGGTAACAGTACGAAAAACCAGGTCGATAGTACTATAACGAACGGTTCAGTTGAAGATATGGTTAAAGAAGATCAAAATAAATCAACTACATCGAATTCTAAAGTAAGCGAAACTGTTGCTGAAAATGACGCCGCTAACAGATCTGAATCATTATTAGATGGTGAGTATAGAATATTATACATTAATATTATGTACACTATAATTTAAATGTGAAAGATTTGGATGAAACTTTGCACATAGATAGATCATACATTAGGTACGATGGTGCTAATATCTGGAACTACCAGTCGAATTTGAAATATTATTTTTACATTTGATAGTCCGATTTTTGAGGAAGGTTATAGGCATTTTTTTTATCCCGGGAATGCGGGTGAAACCGCGGGAAAAGCTAGTTAGGTTAGGTTAGGTTAGGTTACACGTACCTTCAAGCGACATCGGTTCGACGGGTGCTATATTCTTAAAGCCTATAAGTCTTTTAGTTACGAATCGTTTGTAAATTATTAGTAAATTTTTGCAAAAATTACAGCCCATTAGATAATAAACATGACACACTGACTTAAATTCAAACTAGACCATCTCAACAGTAACATTTATCATTTTAGTTTTCAACAATGAACAATCAAATCAAGATAAGCCAGGTTCTTCTTCACTTCAAAATGTTGAAGCGAAAATAATAAAACGTAGTAATATAACATCAGATATCCCTAGTCCAGTTGAAGTTAAAAAGGCGAAGACAGAACCTGAAGTTACCAAAGAAAAACTGGGACCTAGCAAAGATCAAGCGGTAAATTTTTATAATTCTCCAATAATTTTTAGAAAACGTACTTTTGCTTAATTTATTAACATATTTCAGGGTACAAGTGATGACCAAAAAGTAATTAAGATATCACCACTTATAGTGAGACGGGAGAGATGTTTTTACAGCGGAAACTGCTATAGGCAAGTTAATGATTTAATTTTTATTTGTATACATAATATTAAAGGCGAGGACGAACCTAAAATGAAGCACTCTTCTATTTCCTAGGCTTGAAAGTACCTAGATTGTAGGAGTCAGGAAACGAAACCGTAAGTAAGTTCCACTACTTTCTGGTACCTCTAGAATTGCTTCACAAATAGTCCAGTTGTTTCACAGGATTCCAATTCTGAACCGGTGGTGGTAGTTAAGAGTAGCAAGTGTTTGTGGTCAAAGCCGGCTATGATTAAACTTTCATTGCAGGCGCAAAGACGAGCATTATGTCAAGTACTCCCACCCTCAGGATGGGGACTGGGGAACGGAGGAGCGAGTCGTGTGCCCCAAGAGCCAGTCCTGCAGTCGCCGCGACCCGCGACATTGGCGCGATTACACACATCCTGATGGTGTGGTGCCGCCCAATACACAAGCTCCTAAATCAGGTTTGTAAGGATTTATCATCACAGAAAACTACGGTACCAAAATTGGTTGTAAGCAGGTAAGGAATTGAAATGCCAACCATCAACTAAGTTGTCTTAATATTTTTTTATCCAAAGAAAAATCATAATCTTCTTTGGCGACTACATGGCAACGTGGACTATGTCCATATCGGGTGATTATAAGAAACTAATAAAATGCCTGAATAATATGGATAAAACAAAACCATTTAAATTTCTATAGCATGTAATTTTGCCATGCAACGCATTTGGATGGTATATGATGGTTGATTGTTGACCCAGGTGTAACAAACAGTCTACAGAAGAAAAATAGCGATAGCGAGGAAGATAACACAGATAGCGAAGAAGACCAAACCAATAGCGAAGAAGATCACACCGATAGCGAAGATCACAGCGATAATGAAGAAGATCCCACCGATGACGAAGAAGATCACACCGATAGCGAAGATCACAGCGATACCGAAGAAGATCACGACGATAGCGATGGATATCCAACCAATAGCGAAGATAACAACGATAGCGAAGTTAAAGACACCGATACTTGCCATTGAATAACTTTACCCAATTAGCTATAGGTTGATCAATTATCTTTAAGAATTATATATTTATGTATTCAGACTATTGTATAACGTACAAATTAGTTTACATGGATTCTCTCCGGGTCATTGACGTTAGTTCCGGGGATGCTCAAGGATTCTCGGCAAGTCGCGCTATCCGATTTCGGACTCATATCGAATTCGTATGTTATGAATGGAGATAAAGTTCATAATGCAGAGTACTTCAACAATAGGGTATTTGCCTGCATTCTCAATAAATTATCCAGCACTAACCAATGTATAAAACATCTATAATAAGGGGAAAGCACGATTATTTTATTAAATTTATCCTTATTATGATTTTTAATGACCAACCTAACCATAAAGAGTATGCTATATAATTATGACGTCACATGCTTGTATTTCATACAAAACTCCATATAAACCTTCATTTGACATTTCATAAAAAGTTGCTGATTTGAATGTCAGTCAAATACCCTATTAGCTTCGTTTATATTGCCTTCCGTTCCGTCGCAAAAACCTTTTAGAATACGATTAGGATTGTGTATTTAAAGAATCGGTTGGTTATAGATTCGGTAGCTATAAACCCAGTCATTTGTGGCATCGATCATTAGTTGATTATGCAAAAACCAATGTTAAAATTCAAATTTAAATCTGTATTTTTTATGTATTTTTAATATTAAATTGGTATAATATCCTTCTTTTAACACTGAAAGTATATTAACGACCATGCTTAAAAATGTATCCTCAATAATATCCTTCATCATCAGAATTATTAGCATGATCCCACTCATTTACTGGTGCAGACAGTAATAATGGTGGTGGAGCTTCATCTCCGCGCACTCGTAGAGCATATATAGCTGCCTCTACTTTTGCCACATTAGCTCGTGTTGTGGTCATCTTGCGTGACAACTCTTTCCCTATGCCAAATAGACCTGTTGGAAAGTAATAACTAAATAAGATAACAAAAACAACTGTTTGACAGAGGTTGAAGGTATTTACCTCTAACACAGAAGTTACAGATAGTGTTATGTGACTTATGTAGATAATAAGGCAAAAATAATAATTCATACTAGCTTTCAGTGAAGGAAAACATTGTGAGGAAACCATAGCATGCTGGTAGTATACATTGTAGTACCCACCTAACTGGATACCACCCTCAAGTTGAATACTGTCCCCAAACACCTACCAGTATGTTCCAGTGGCTGCATTTGAGATGTAGTTCCTTTCTAGGCTTTGTGTAGGCCTTCCTTGGCAGTCGGTTAAAAAAAGAATTTAATTTTATGTGGAACAATCTCACCAGACAGTATCAATACCTAATGGTTATATGTAATTTTAATGTTTAGTTGACTGCCAGTTACAATGTTATATACAATAAGTTTGTTATAAGTTTTGATTACCAGAACTAGTTTTTAAGTTATCATTTTGAATATATACTTTGTAATAATGACAGCATAGCATTAATAATTATTCATTACTACCTCACTTCTTATCACCCTCATTGGAACAAGGGGAATAAAGGCTTTTAAGTACCCATATGCTATGTCTATATATTGCTAATGTCCATTATACAACAGTGGCCATTTACTTAATGTTAGAATTGAATTTATTCCATAATTACAGAAGATGGGTAAATTAATAAAATGCATTAACTTACCTAAATAACCAGTATAGAGATCTCTGACGACCCGGCATGCTTGGTAGCACTCCCCACTATCTCCACTTGATATACAGTTTATAGCTCTTCTCATGAGCTCTCCAGTTAAGTCAGCAAGACCAAGCATATAATCACCCTGTGTTATCAATGTTACCACTGTCCTTTCCTCTTCTTTTTCATCCTTCACCTCAGTAATTTTATATTGGAACTCTTTTTGTATAGCGGTACATCCAATAATTTCATTAGTGCTAACCAATGAGCACAGTGTTCTGGCTTCAACATATTCTTGGAAGCCAGCAGTAACAGCCCGTGAGTGCAAGTAAGCTGGACTGTTTTCAAGTTCTAAGCCAATAGATTTTATTGGGCCTTTTGTGAGCTTATCTAAGCGTTCATTGGCCTCTTGTATTGCTTTAACTGATGTTTCCTTACTGCGTAATTAAAAAACAATAAGTATGAAGTTGTAATGAATCTTGACTTTTTTTATTCTTATGAATAGATTTATCTAATAGAATACTAACGTGATAGCAGAATGCAACAAGAATATTATCCTCTTGCTCTCAATAGTGACATCCCTGGATAACTTGACGAGTCGTTCATGCCTGTCTTGTCGATCATTAAGCTTTAAAGCTGCTTGTTTGAACATGGCCAGCACAGGGCTGTCTGAGGGTAGCGAGGTTGCAGTGGTTCGCGCAACAGATGATAGCGTCTGTTGGCCCCGGTTGCGGTTCCCGCGATATTTATCTGAAATTGAATTATTTTCAGTCGTAGAATTTAGGCTAGCTTGACACAAGCTTTTCCTTTTTTATTTTGTTACTTACTTCTACCTGACATGGTATTGTAGTTTACGAGTACCTATAATAGTACCTTTCCTTCCTTGATTTACTAGTCAGAAATTAGGTAGTAATAGGTAGGTATCAGGTAATGTACTGCTTTTACCGGTTTTGTAGACCAAAAATGCTGTATTATGGCTGTATTAATTATTTCGTATCCGTCCGACCGAATCCGAAAAGTAATACAATACAATCACAAACAAAACCAAAGAGTAAAAAATAGACCTCGGGCTCGTATATATAGTGTATTATCTATGTACAGGAATACGTAAGCAGCTGTTTGTGAGTATAGGTATTTGTATCTATTAATATCAAAGAAAAAAAAATAATACTGCATAAATAAAAAATTATAATTGCATAAGTTGATAAAAAATGCTATGCAACAGCTTTACCACGGCAGTCCCCGAGTGCCACACGTATTTTTTTTTTATACTTTGTATAGGCTTGTGTTTGACCACAATCTCACTATGGTAGGTGATGATGTGACCGAAGGTGGTAAGCACAGAGCCTAGAAGGATCTGGCTCTCAAGTGCAGCTGCCGGAACACACGAATAGGTATTTGATGACAGATTTTCAACTTGAGGGTGGTAGCCAGCCAGGCGGGTACTACAAAGTACCCTACCATCGTGCGTACGTTCGGAAAAATCTCCAAAATATTCATTTACTCTCAAAATTCCCCTAAATAATTTTATTCCCTAAAAATCCCTTAATTAAACGTACAAAAATCCCCTAAAGTGGGGACACACGCAAGGGCGTTGTGTACCAAGTGGTTTGCTGTGTCACCACACTGGCACCGATGTATATAATGGTAATCTATGCACCGATGTGCTACAGGGAGGGGAGGGAGCCCCTAACTCTCAAAAGTGGATATAATCTGATATAGGTATATACTCTAGAGTCCGCGCCACCACTGTAGTCTGATGGAATTAATGAAAATGGATTTTATTTCTTGGAGAAAAGAGGTGGACCTATTGGACTTCAGTGGTGGCGCGGACTCTATATATAATTTTGGCATTTTTTCGAAAAAGTTTAGCAGATAATTAGTGGAGCGCAAGCAACAAAGAGTGCAAGCAAGATCGTCAATTTAAAACTGGTCACACTCACTGTTTTTTTTTTTAAATATTTTTTACTCTAGTAACAACGATTCACGAAGTCATTATTCGTCCTGTGTTTTTCGTTTTCGACGTACTAACTACGTACCGTAAACATAAATAATCTTGTAAGTTTTGAAAATATTATTTTCCATAAGTACCTATGCAAAATTCTAAGGCATAAAGAAATGGAGGAAACTAATTTATATGTTTTTTTTTAGAAATTCGCGTTGACTGCCCAGAGTCCGCGAATTTCTTTATCTCGGAATCGTACCGGGCGTGACTTTCTTCATATTAGCTGCAAACGTTGAGGTAAAGTTTTGTACTGCTGCCAAAATCTATACATACAATAATATTAAAAGTCTGGAGCCTTTATTTTAAAATTTATTGTATTCAATTCCAGACTCAACGATGTCCCAAACGTTATCATTCGGTGACTCATGTGCACCCATAACTTGTCATGCGTGGAATAAAGATAGATCACGTAAGTATTTGATTTGTTTCCTTATGATGGATGTAGATAATAGCTTGTTAGCAGGGAACTAGGGTCAGAGAGTAGCCTTAGGGGCGGTTTTTAGGAATATTTAATAAAAAATTATGTGGACCCCCCACTAGCAGTTATGTATCTTGTTTACAGAGCCCTGAGCACGAACCACTTGCGTATCGCCTTGGTAAAGTTATCGTGTCGAGTAGGTGTCGTTTTTGACAGAAGTTGTATCGTCTTCTCGATACCCAGCTTGTGAGCTACGTTAAATTCGTCTAGTTATTCTGTAGCAATAATAAAATACAAAATTGAAATATTTACTCACAAAAACATAAAATAATGAACCTGCATATGTTTTATGTTTAGATAAAAATAAAATGGTAATATAACAACAAAATTTTCATGGGTATATTGCTTTTTTCTCCAGTCCAATTCTTGATCAAGAAATAAAAATTGTTGAACATAGTCTATTTAGTCAAAATAGTTAAAAGGCATAAAAGCGTGCGAAGATACTTTTTAAATTTATTTTTATTTTTAGCAAGGAGATCTAATATAAACTTAGAGGTTTGAATTTAGAAGCAAAAGGTGATCCTTTATTTTAGTTAGTGTTTTAGCAGTGTTAATGGATTAGATTTCACTTAACTTAAACTATTGACACTTATCTTGCATTACAAATCTTATCATAATTATTATGAAGTTTCATAATAAACTATTAAATATAATTAGATACTCTCGAATGCCGAGGTTGTGAGGTCAAGTCAAACCTTACAATGAGCTTGATCTTTCAGTGTAGAAATCAAAGCATAGTGGTAGGGCACGATGTATATAGTACTTACTCTATGTCTGGCTACCACTCTCAAGTTGAAAATCTATCACCAAGCACCTATCGGTGTGTTTCGGCAGTTACATTTGAGAGCTAGTTGCCTTATAGGCTTCGTGTATTTACTATCTACAGCCACATCATCACTTATATCATGGTGAGATTGTAATCCAACATTTATAATTCATAAAAAAAAATACATAATATGACGAAGAAATCACATGAAAATATTGTTAAATCTAAATGGTTGATTTTCGAATAGTAGTAAAAAAATGACACGAGGCTTGCTTTAATGTTTAGAATGTTGTGATTGATTCCGCTAAATTAATTATTATGATTATAAATAATAAATATACACTAAAAATATTTTTTTTTTTTAAATCATCACACAAAAAAAAATACCAATACCTACACCTACACGTGAAAATTACATTAAGGAACGCTGACACTGAAAAATTGGCGGCGAGACGGTTGACGCTAGCTGACTAGCGAGTAGACGATACCATAACGTCAAAATATGTTCCGGCTACCAAATTCTATACCAAGCTGCGTATTCGTAACGTTCACGAGCGTGACGTCGGAAAACGTAGCAACTTCGTGCTACCGATTTGCAGGTCCGTTAACGTTTCGCACCTTTCGATTTTCAAATTCCCATACAAATTTGAGTTAGGGCACTCGACACGATGACGCTGCGATTACGATAGATGTTCGTGTTCGGGGCTCAGTTCAATTACTGTCAAGAAATAAGTACACATGCATACCATATTTTTTCCAGAAATTGCATTTTCACCTAACAACAACGAAGTCCATATCTACCAGAAGGAAGGCAACGATTGGAAACAAACCAATAACCTTATTGAACATGACTTACGGGTCATGGGTATAGATTGGGCACCCAATACCAATCGTATTGTCACATGCTCTGTTGACCGTAATGCCTATGTATGGACCCAAGGGGAAGATGGCAAATGGAGCACCACTCTTGTCTTGCTTCGTATTAACCGAGCTGCCACTTGTGTTAAGTGGTCACCAATGGAGAACAAATTTGCTGTTGGGTCAGGAGCCAGATTGATTTCAATCTGCTACTTTGAGAAGGAAAATAACTGGTGGGTTTCCAAACATATAAAGAAACCTATCCGATCCACTGTGACCACTCTTGATTGGCATCCCAATAATATTCTTCTAGTTGCTGGTTCTGCTGATTTTAAGGTAAGGGTCTTCTCAGCCTATATCAAGGATATTGAAGATCAGCCTGGACCAAATGTATGGGGTACAAAGCTCCCACTGGGGCAACTGTTGGCCGAGTTCCCTAATTCACCATCGGGAGGTGGCTGGGTGCACAGCGTCTCTTTCTCTGCTGATGGGAATAAAGTTGCTTGGGTTGGACATGACAGTTCAATCAATGTTGCTGATGCCACTCAAGGTAAAGCTGTAACCAAATTAAAGACTGAATATCTGCCATTTTTGGGATGCAATTGGATAACAAATAATTCCCTCATCGTGGCAGGACACAGCTGCATTCCATTACTCTACTGCTATGAAGATGGAGAGGTGAAATTTGTCAGCAAATTAGATAATACTCAGAGGAAGGAGTCTGGTGGACTGTCCGCCATGAAGAAGTTCCAGTCTCTTGACAGACATGCTCGCATTGAAACTAATGACACTCTCCTTGATTCCATCCATCAGAATGCCATCACTTGCATCAACCTCCATAAAGGTACCAAGGCTGACACCAAAAAGTTCAGCACTTCTGGTATGGATGGACAGCTTGTCATTTGGGATTTGGAAACCTTAGAGAGGTCTATTGAAGGTCTCACCATTGTATAAAGGAAACATTGTAATATATTTATGATTATTATTTTATTTCAAGGAATAATATAATCAATTTGCGTGCGAAATCTGAAGTCACTCCAATAGAAAAACGATAAAAACATGGTAAGCTGTGAAAAAATGAAACAATGCATTCACAGTCTGATCAGTCTAGCTAGGAATAAACTTGAAGCAATGGCGGCGAGTGATTTCAGCTCCACAAACAGTAAAAACTTTCAAATATACAGAATAAACTATAATAATAATAATTTATAGATACATCTGCTATGATTTTCATTAATATACAATTTAAATTTTCAACTGTTGATATAAATTAGAGATAAGTTTACTACACCCTATAATTATAATAGATCACTTTTAATACTACTGAAGTACTGATTGCTGTCAATATTACATTAAATTTTAAGGAATTAACGAATTGTTTAATTTTAACATTAACATCAAAGTCATACTTTAACCTACAAAACTATAAGGCCATATTGTTTGTAAGCAGTAGTGTGCTACTGCGTGTTGTTGGTAATGTTGAAGACTGGTCCGATGCGGATGAACACGCGCCGCAGCACCGAGCGCAGCTCCGGCTTCAGGTCGAAGCACGTGATCTCACACAGCAGCGGGTAGTAGCTCGATACGTGCGCCGCAAACTGTCGAAATAACACAACAATATTACATTAATTTTACTATTTATTACTTTTTCCTCTATGATTTATGGTGGATATTTAATCGTATTAAATACGAGTGTATACCTTTATCAAGTTTTTTTTTCGATCGAGTAGTCTGAGAATTTTCTATGTTCAGCAATATAAGATAAATTTTTATCGGAATATTTTGACCTATAAATTATAATTAAAAGAAAATATTTTTTAATCAAATAGACATTCACAAGCTTTTATGAAAATATGAATAGTCTAATGTTACTTACTCTTTCGTCGGGCATCTTCAGTATTCTGGTGAGAATCAGCAGCAGAATCGACGTCCATGCATCTCTGTGTGCTTCACTGGTCACTCCCGCGAAGTACTCTAAAGCCTCGCCACAAGTAGTGATGAGGCTCTTCTGAACCGCCGGCCAGTGATTCCGCCGCGCTTCGTCGCTGTACATCTTGAACAGTATCCGTAGCACACACGCCAACGACTGGGTCTCCTGCTTCAACATATTAGGCTTCACAGACCCCTTGAAATTAGCCTTCCAAAGAACATTCCTTTGCGCATTATTAGTGTTGAAGGTCTTGGCGAAGCGGTGACTGCACATCAAACACTCCACGAGTCGCAGCAGGTGTGGTGAACTCAACAATCTGTACATCCCTTGTTCTTCACGTTGACATTCCTGTTCGGTTCCCGGAGTACCTCCCGTCAACTCTGCGGCTGCTAGCGCTAAAGTTTCCGCATCTTCCTTTCTCGATGTGGCTGGATAGAAGACTATGTTGTCGATCGTTTGAATTAATTCAAGCTGTACGACACATTTGATCAGCAGGCTATTGAACACCCGGTTGGATGACTTGATCTCGTCACCCCCCTGAGGCTTTTTCAAAATCCCGTGACGTACGTGAGGCATATCACCATCGTCGTTTTCGTCGGGTTTCCAAGTGAGCAACGTTGTAGGCAACGTGCTGTTGAATATATCCAACATTATCTGACATGTTTTGCTCCACGTGTCTTCGTTGAACTTTGTTCCGTTCGAAATGACTAGATTTTCTAAACAGTTGGTGCCCGATCTGGCAAGTTGCTCATTGTCTTGCTGCACGCACCAGTGAAGCTGTGCGTACAGTTGCTCCAGCAGCAGAGAGCCGAGAATGTCAAAGTACTGCGTGAAAACGTCTACGATTGCATACAACGCGTGGTTGCACGTTGTAGTCATCCACTCGTTCTTCTCTAATTGGTGTTCTGGCAATTTCATATTGTCGAAAATTCTGAATAGAATATTGAATAAATCTCTCCACCAATGTGGACGGAATGATTCACCGTGAGTTTTTATAATTTCAAATAAGACTGTTAGACCTCTGGTGCGTACGTCTAACTTGCATCGGCTTACGACGCATGACAGTGAGAAAAGTAGAGGGAACCATCCCCTGAGCCACACTCTGTCTACTTCGGGGGCTCCTTGTTCACCCTCGAGGCCTGCATGTTCAGCAAATAACTGCGGAGATGCACCAACCGCTGTCGCACAAGACCGCACGAGCCGAATAGCTTCCATGGAAGTATCCGGGAATTTTGCATTGCACGCGAATTCTGACAAACATTTAACTGCATCTTGGAATGAATCAATCATGGCTGGGAACTGTCTATCATATAATTCTGTTATGATTTTGCCTGTAGTCTGGAATGCTAAATCAACAATCGCCTCGTCTTGATCGCCGGCTGCCAAATGGAACACCGAGAATATATTTTTCCAACCTGATCTAATATTTGGTGCTTGCGAATTGACCATTTGAGCGATACACCTCACCACCATGTCTCTTATTGTAGGAGAATTGTTTTTCTTCATTATATGTTCGAATGGTCTCAAGAAATCTTTTTGGAACTTGAAATTAGCAAACTCCCCTTTTTCTATGAATTTCATTGAAAGTTGCCGCAAGGAATCAACTGCGAAGAATGAGATATCTTCATTGTTATTGCAACCCACTTTATTAAAGTGGTCGCCAAGCACTTGCCATATTCGAGACCACTGCAACCTAATGCGGCCCATATTGTAATACGATATTTCGACGATTTTCTGCAAGGAGAACATTCGAGGGTTTGTCGGATGGCTAAGTTCATCCAGCGATACTTGACATAAAGCTTTGACGAAATCTACAATGGCATCACCGTCCAATCTCGTGGAGCCCGTAAATATTCGATCTACAGCCACAACGACGCTTTGCGAGCTCGTTTCCCCAATATGCTCTTTCACACTAGGGTCTAATGCCATTAAACTGAACTTTAGTGCATCTGGTTGAGGCTTAATTCCTGAATGTGATAAGAACTGTGGACGTACGCCCGTCCCTATTAGCTGAGCTAACTCTAATTGTGAAATACATTTGACGACATCTAACCAGCTCGATCCTAAGTAGTTTCCATCTGTGTGTGCAACGGTGATCAATGTTTTGATAGTATCTATATTCTTGGCCTTCATTTCTGTTATGGGCGAGTTAGCCGTTAGTAGAGTGAATCGCGCGAGTGCTTGTACATAAGCGTCTCTCTCAAGTGACATGTGGAATATACACGCAATTCTGATGGCACATCTGATACCGTCTAAACATAAGGAAGCGATTTCAGGATCGTCACAATCTTGTAAGCCGACTGAGAAAGCTGCGAGGAACGGGGTCCATGCCATTTTGAACATAGGTCGAACGTGTTCTACGTGTTTCGCTGTAGTGAATGGAGTCTGCACGTGAGAAACTGACTCCATCAAATTCTTTGCAGCCGTCGATATTTGCTCCATCTCCATGTTCCACACAAGTTTACGTTTCTTTTCATTGGCGATCATATGTTTACCGGGCTTCGAGGTATTTTTCATTTTAATTTCGTGTCCAGCGATTTCGTCATAAATTTGCGATAAATATTCACGCGGCAAGTCATTGTTGTCACTTATACCGCTGTTCAGTTTAATGTATTGTTCTTTTGTCATCTTATTCTTTACTTGAGGCGAATGTAAATCTGTTGTTAGCATTATTATGGAAAATGCTAATACGTACACAGTGTCCGCGCTGGTAAATAGTGTGTTGGTCGGGTTACATTCACAATACCGTGATGCAAATTTTTCCATTAGCCTGTCAATTTTCTGAGCTTCGCCGGGCAGTCTGAATCCCTCTAAGAAATAGCGTAGCGCCGCCACAATATCCATATTAGCAAAATTCATTGAATCCACATACGAGTACATAACTTCTTTGGAATGGTCATCATTTTCACCTAAAAATTCCCCAATAAATGTCTTGTCCAACCTTTCATCGGTAAGTAACCACTCGGCGATTTCTTTTGTTGAAGTTCCCAATAAAGTTTGTTCCTGCAAGAATGCGACGCCTTTTTTAGGTTTTCTATTGAAAAGGTCGATGCCAGTTTCCCAAACTTCTTTTTGTTGTTTCAGAACTTCAAATTGTTCTGGTGAATCTAAAGTCTCTCTGTTGCCTATGTTGCTGGACCCGGTGGATACTAGACTAAGACTTGATCCCCCATGAGACTTGATACTGTGATGATCTGTATCTTCCTTAGCAGTTCTTTCACCTAATGTAGTCTGTAAGTTAGGGTTGATATAAAGCTCCTTACTCCATTCAACCATACATTTTAATATGGAAACCAGACATTCCAAACCCCTAATACGCATGGACTTTTCTTGATTTGGCGTAGCACCCAGTTCCAAAGCTTGCCTTCCCTGGGCAATTTTTGAAACATCATTTACTAATCGTTGGAATAGATTTGCAGCTGACAGATCACAGTCATAATTGACATAAATGTCGACAACACTTTGGGCATCGCCACAAATTCTAGTCAAGGCTTGGATGACCATCCACTTGTGTTCAAATGATGAGCTTGATGTTTCTAAGATATTCATGAAGATCTCTTTAAAGAATACCTCAATCTGTTTCTTGAGATGTACCTTGAAGTTTTGCAGGAGAGCCAAGAAAATAGCTAGTGAAAGTTCGAACACTTCCGGGACGGAACTAACGCCATTTTTAGATAGTGCAACACACAGATATTGTTTAATTGCAGTGATGAACATCTCATTATTTCTAAAAACAGGGCCCGCATTTTGTAAGATGGATAAAAGCAAATGTAGGGACAGTATTTTGGATCTCAGTTCATGAGATTTAGGATCAGGGGTGCCTTCAGGAAGAGGCTTCATTGATAGCTTGCAAAGAGCTCTGAAGACCAGGAAAGCGTCTTTTTGAAGCACATGAGTGAACTTTGCCGTCACAGAGTTGTCATTCTCTGATGCAACATCTACACTTTCTTGGGACGGTATTCTTGTCATTGTCGACTCAGGTACAATCGACATTGGATTGCTTTCATGAGAAACGCTTCCGCTATCTAGCGAATCTGATGGAATCTCATTGTTGTCTGGACCATTTTGTAAATCCTCGCCAGTTTTCTTCAAAGCAATATTGATAGCATTATCTATGACAGAATCAACTATCTCTTTAGCAATAATCTTTACCTCTAAAACTTCATCTACTTGTTCATGTTGTGCTGATGCAGAGTCTTTGTCTTCATCATTAATTTGATTGTTCTGAACATCATCACTTACTACATTACCATTAGGCATTTTTTGCTGTATCTCAGGTGTACCACTAGCTTCCAATTCCATAGCCTGATTTTCCATTTTAGTAAATATAACATTAAGCATTTGCGTTAGGGTTGCTCTTGCCGTAGTTTGATTTATGAGATTTTTGCTTGCCAAATAGATGTTGTAACATGTTCGAACAGCGAGAAGAACTGTTCCTTCATGCACTTCGACATGCTGACTTGTTATGACAGTTAGAAGGGCTTTGATTATTTGAAGTTGGACTCCTTCATCAGTCTGTGGACCTGTGAAACAACTGCAGATAGTTTCGACTATTCTGTCTATCAAAAGTTTTCTTGGAGTGGTTGAATCAGGAATGTTTCCAGTCAGATGTCCATATGCAATCAGTTTCTGAAGACAGTCAAGGGCCGTGACGACAATCCTGGCCGCCTTGCTTTGGCATGCCAGCTCAAATGGTAAGAAATATTTTTCAGCCGTGATAATGTTTGAAGCATCATTCTTGGGCAGAGGAAGAGTGCCTGAAGTTGGGCTTTCTGGTGATTCTTGCTGACCTCCATTTTTCAGTTCAATTTTAATTTCCTCTGAAAAGAAAAACAATTTTAATTTAGCTTAGTTATAACAGTATAGAATTATAATTAGTAATAAATTTAAAATCATCTGGCTATTGTTATCAAACTGGTTCAAGGTAATATTAGACAGAAATAATACAATAGTCAATACATTTTTTAATTCTTTCATGCTTAAATGGTTATGTTGAATGTTAGTGAACTATCGCATGTTAAGTGATTGATTATAATGGATTAGATTTCAGTACTGGCTAGACTAACCACAATCTAGGCATACAAATGAGTGCAGGTACATAATATGTGCCTAGCACATATCAATTTAATATTCCAGTCATAATTATGAGTCATACATAAATATATGCAGTAGATTATTATAAACTCAGCTTACATTGACAAACTATCTGTTTCCATTAAGTAGCTTAACTATTGTTCTATTGAAAATGTTAAACCTTGATTAACAAAAACAATTTGTCTGTATTTAGTAACAGTTCACCGAAGATGATCAATACAATTTACTTTTTGTTTATATTTTTTTTCTATATCTGTCTATACTTTAGAAGGTAGTAGAACTCTTAGTGCAGAGTTCGCCTGGGGAAGTACTACCACCATATCTAATTCCGCCGTGAAATAGTAATGCACTTGTATTAGTGTTTCGGTTAGGAGGGTATGGGAGCCGGTGAAATTACAGGCACAGAAGACTTAACACCTTCAACCTTGAGATTGGTTATATTTTCTTTGCCCGTTGTGTTATGAGCGTCTATAGGCTACGGTAACCGCTAACCATCAGGTGGGCCGTAAGCTTGTTTGCCACCTAAGGAGTATAAAAAAAACACACACACAAAAAGTTCAGGAAGTACCTAATGCCTATTTGCCCTAACCAATACCTAGCTCAAGAAACCCCGATCATGTATCATATTGATATATTTCTAAGCATACCTGTCAATTCAACATGTATTAAGTTGTGGTGAGTAGGGAATTTAAATGTCAGCAACATTACAAAGGGCATCAGACAATCGATGGCGCAATTTTGTTGGAGAGAATAGAACATATAAACCTATAACAGTCGACCTTATAGAAAAGGATGATTTTCAATTAGGCTGCCAATCCAAAAACGTCTGACATATTAAATTACCTCCAAACATAAAAATTCTAAATATATTTGAATGTTTTTTACTCAATTATGGGATTACTGGCCCTCTAAAAATGCCGCTCAAGCAATATTGCTAATGCAATTCATTTTTCGAATTCTCGGCAGATCCTACTTATTTAAATATGTTTTATGTAAAATAGTCACTACAAATAGTCACATATACAATTGCATTCATTAAAAGATTTGGTATTGCTTCCTTTTTAGCCCCCTGATTGGACATTATTTTATGTGGTACACTATCTACTTAACTACAGCTGCAATTAAACTGTGGGGTGAAAGCTTGTAAAATTTGCATTAAACCAACCTTTTTCTGACTGTTTGTTTCCACAAAACATTATAAACAAGACACAAGTGACATAATTAAATGTCTAGAACAAAAAACCTTCATGAAATGTGACTATTAAAATAATAAAAGTTGATTTAAATCTTTTAAAAGATAGATATCTCAAATTGATTACACTAGATAAGTAGATAAACAGTTTTTATAAGTAAGTTTATCAATATTTAATGCTTATATAATTAATCTGTTCAAAAATTACTTATGTTTGTATTTGATATAGTAACCATGGAAACCATATGCTAAAACATGATAAACTTTCACTAAGTTTGAGTCTGTTTCACACGGTTTGATAAAGAATGATAACATAAAATTCAGAGTGTAATACTTTAGTAAATATATTTACTTATTAAAAGTATTGAGTATAAAAAATGTGATTGGCATTTTGAAATAAACAAGTTTGAATGGTTTTTATTACCAATTTTCCTACAAAACATGTATGTAGATTATTAACAATATAATAGATCAAGGACAAACTGCTACAAAATCCTGCTTCCTACTAATTAATATTGTAAAATGTGAAAGTTTGTGAGTATAGATAGATGGATGTTTGGATGTGAAAGAGTAAAAGAGACTCTTTCACACAAAACAACTGGACAGATTTGGATGAAATTTGGCACACAGATATTTATTTATTTTTACTTTGTATAGGCTTGTTTTTGACCCTAATCTCATTACGGTAAGTGGTGATGAGGCTGAAGGTGGTAAGCACACAAATTCTAGAAGGAACTGGCTCTCAAGTGCAGCTGCTGGAACACACCAATGGGTGTTTGGCGACAGATTTTCAACATGATGGTTGTAGCCAGCCAGGTGGGTACTACTAAGTTCCCTACCACCATGTAAACATATAGGACATATTCTGGATTAACATATAGGGGGACAGGTAGTTGCTTCATAATAATAAAAATTTCATCATTAGTTGATAGTGAAAATAACAGACCTAAAATTTTACTGGCTTACATGAATTTATAGAAATATAATATATTTACTTTTTATTCAATTGTTATCTAATGGTAATTGACTGAATATTTCAATATTCATTCATATTTAAAATTCTAGCTTCCCCCACTGCCTGAAAGATCTTAAGTTTTCTCAGGATAAAAAGTATCCTATATAATCCAGAATATATTCTATATGTGTGCCAAATTTCATCCAAATCCGTTCAGTAGTTTTTGCATGAAAACAACCATCCATCCATCCTCACAAACTTTGCATTTATAGTATTAGTAGGAAGTAGGATAGGATTGGATGTTTAAGTGAATACTGCATGATGTTTGTTTGCAGGGTTGCCAATGTACAAGTGATACGTCTGATGTTGCCAGCATCAACAGGGTATGGTAACAGCTTACCATCAGGCTGTATGCTTGTTTGTAGCCTTAGTGATATAAAAAAATATCTATAACTATGGCTTACTAGCATAGCCACAGTTGCAATATGTTTGTATAATTAATATGTCTTGAATTGGCTAAGTCGATACTTTATGCATGAAATATTCCTACAGGGGTGATAACTTTTATTTTATACATTCAGGGCTCAGATGGCCTTAAACAAACCAATAACATATTTATCTACCTGTACTAATATTATAATCTGTGCTTATCTATATTAATATTTTAAAGCTAGAGAGTTTGTATGTTTCAATGGGCAAATTTTTTTTATACTACATAGTCGGTAATCAAGCATACAGCCCACCTGATGGTAAGCGGTTACCATAGCCTATGAATGCTAGCAACACCAGGGGTATCACTCACATGTTGCCGACCCTTCCCCCGTCCGATGAGCTCTGGGGACCTTACTCACGTGTAGGGACACAACTATAAGTTATTTGGCTGCTGTATTCTGTAAGGTGGAGGTACTTTCCCAGTCGAGCTGCTCTTTGAGCGACATTATTGATATGCTCTAACTCTCTTAATCTCAGGCACTACCAGTCTGATGTGAGAAATTCTTTATGTATTGTGAGAGTCCATTGACGATGATTATGTGATATTTAAAATTGTTTTAAATACAATGGTTATTAAAAAAAAAAACTAATTTACCCATTCAAAAATCAGCTAAGTTTTTTTAGAAAGTTAATATTTAGTTACAAATGTAGTTACCTAACAATTGGATTATTATTACAATAAATAAAAATGTACAGACAGAATGTTTACATAAGAGTAGACAGACATGTTTTGTAAGTTACCTACATGTATATAAGCCTTTATGCGACTAGATCGAATGTTTAAGCAAACATATAAATTATTATATTACCTTGATAAGGTAAGTAGGTAAGTGCTTTCATCGTCAAGGACAAAACATTCACTGCTACACAATTTGTTAATTTATATCTAGAAAAATTAACCAATTTAAAACTCAATTAGCATCCAGTACTAATCGTAAAAGCGTGAAGTCGTATATGGTATAATTATATTACTATATTACTAATACAAAATGTCAGACTTACCTAAGGCCACCTCGCAAGACTTCTTCAGTTGGCTGTGATAGGATCTTTTAATATCCTTATCGGCCAGTATCTTCTCCAATGCTCTGACTATAAACATTTCTTTCGTTTTCAGGTTGGTTTGCATCGTTATTTTATAAGATATATCACCCCATCCGTTCCTATCGGAATCGACTTAGTTGCGCGGTGGTTTTGTAGGCATTTATGATAAAGAATGAGGCACGGTTATATTGTATTCGTAGGTCTATTTTAATTCTTTAGATAACAACACAAATGTAACATCACAAACTTTTATGGAACTATGGATTTATGTGAAATCATTTTTAGCGAGACGAGGATCTCATTCTACGATTCACTTCACACCTCATCACAAACATGTCAATTTCCACTACGGCTGCGTTCAGTTTGGTTACACCTTTAATTTATACTTTACAATACAGAAGAACTTTAATCGATACAAATATATAGAACGTACAAATAATTAAAAAAGTTTAATGAATAATGATATAAAATACTAGTAAAATAATATTTTTATATAGGTATGTGTTCATAAACTTGAAGTAAACTGTTGGGTGACGGTGACGGACGACAAAGCGGACGAAGATTTTTTATGGGATCATCCACATTAATTTAGTTTTGTTATCGTACAAACCAATATTGATATACTTATGGGATAATATAACATAAAATTATAAATATCTAGAGAAAATCTCTAATTAATAAATATTACTAATATCTCTAACGAAACCGAACGATGAGGGTGGAGATGGGTAGGTTCAACATTAATTCGGATTTAGATCCGGTTGTACAACTATCTCTATATATTTAGGACCTGTGTCCGTCATGACAAAATTACATTGTATTTTGTCAGAATTTTATGCAGGATGCACCAGGCGAAGCGAAGGCTACAAATTCGAAGTTATCGAGCGCTAGCTCGAAGTTCCAAATTAGATGTCATAGGTGCAGCGATATAATTCTGGGCTGATTTGAATCTGTGAGTTCTCTCGGATTAACATTTCTTTATCATTATAAATTTACATATCTTCACCTGGTGAAGGTTCAGATCTGAAGTTCTGAATGGGGTGAAGTTCACCTATATGGATAACTTATATCACCTCTACAACATCAATCTCAAACTCTACAAAATCTCTACAACAAAATCGTCCCAGACTATAGTATCCTTTAGGCTGGGAATACACGTCAGATTTTTTCATCCGATAGTCGGATCCGATAATCTGAACCGGCGAACATTCAATACAATACCCTTCGATCCAACAATCGATTCTCACTTGGATTATTATTATGATTTGTGACTTCGATCCGACTATCGGATCGGACGTGTATTGAATGTTCAAACAAAGTAATGGCTCCAACAATGCCTTCCTATAGTCGGATCAGACTATCGGATGAAGAAATCTGACGTATATTCCCGGCCTTATAGACAAAAATTGCCCGAGCTAGCAAATGGCAACACTGACTGACTGGACCTTACCTACCTTTTTTTTTGTACCTGTGGTGAAAATTTTGAAGAGGTTGTTTGCGAATTTTGCGATCGCAACGCTTTGTTTTTACGATAATATTCGCGAATTTCGCCTTCCATTACGATATTTTTAGTTTCTGTTGTATTCCTAAGTAAACTAACAAAATTGCTTCCACAATGACAGTTACGCGGGTCGCGGAGTCCCGCACAGAGTTCAAATTAAAAAGTCTACCTGAAGATGCAATATCTAGTGTGAAATTCGCTCCAAAATCAAATCAATTCCTTCTGGTGTCCTCATGGGACTGTTCCGTGAGATTATACGATGTCACCGCGAACATTGAACGGCACAAGTACAGTCATGAATTGCCTGTACTTGATGTTTGCTTTCGGGTAAGTAGTAGTACTCTGTTTTGTAGGAAACTTCTCAGTTATTTACTCAGCAGTATTTTCAAAGGCCTTTATCCAAAAATGTATGAATTTGAGCTGATTTGATACGTAATAAAATTCCTTCCTACCCAGTAGACATCTTCTAACTTCTCGCAAATACATAATGATACCTCATACTCCAGGATGCAGTCCACTCATACAGCGGTGGTATCGACCAAACTATCAAGATGTACGACTTGAATGCCACCAGTGAGACAATACTGGGAGAGCACAAAGGTGCTATTCGCTGTGTGGAATTTGCAACTGAAGTGAATGCTGTGCTGACCGGCAGTTGGGATGGCACAGTGAAGATGTGGGACAGCAGGGTACCTAATTGTGTTGGTACTTATAATCAAGGAAATGAAAGGGTAAGAGAATCTTTAGTAGGATTTAGTTTGTAAATAACTTGGATCGCAGTTCCTGGATTTTATTTATAAGTATGTAGTTTTAAGATCTATGTCCCATCCAAAGTATTAATTTTTTTAATAGTTTTGGTCTATTAAGTTTTATTATTTTATTACAAACCACATACATTTTTTCGCTTTCTAATTGGGGTGACAGTTAAGTCACATTGAAGGAGCAATCGAAAAAAAGAATTCTGTTCAATGGGGTCAAAATTCTGTCAAATATAAGCTGTAAGAATATTCTCACTTAAAATCTATATTATTCATTCATTCATTTATAATACTTACTTAATTATTATTTTGAATCCAACTTTTTTAACCTATTTAACAGGTATACACAATGAGCATAGTAGGAGAAAAATTCGTCGTAGGCACATCTGGTCGTAAGATCTTTGTATGGGACGTCAGAAACATGGGGCACGTGAACCAGAGACGTGAATCCTCCCTCAAGTATCAAACCCGTTGCATTAGAGTGTTCCCAAACAAACAGGGCTATGTGCTGAGTTCTATTGAGGGTAGAGTAGCCGTTGAATATTTGGATAGCAATCCTGAAGTTCAGAAGAAGAAGTACGCTTTTAAATGTCATAGAATTAAGGATGGTGGTAAGTTTTATATACTCCTTTTTTTTATTTCTTATCATAAAAAAGTTTACTGACTGGTTTATGTGGTGTCATGTACTAAAAATCTGATATTCACACATAAAATAATATTTTATCATGTTATAGTTACTAGCAATTGTATATCAGTGAAGTTATAATCTTTCAGGTTTAGAAAAGATTTACCCGGTGAATGCGATAAGTTTCCACTCTGTGTACAACACGTTCGCGACAGGCGGCTCCGACGGGTACGTGAACATTTGGGACGGGTTCAACAAGAAACGACTCTGTCAGTTCCACAGGTAATGTAACATCACTACATCTATACTAATATTATAAAGCTGAAGAGTTTGTTTGAACGCGCTAATCTCAGGAACTACTGGTTCGATTTGAAAAAAATTTTAAGTGTTGGATAGCCCATTTATCGAGGAAGGCTATAGGCTACATTTTATCCCGGTAAAACACAAGATCCCTCGGGAACGCGGGTGAAACCGCGGGGTGGAAGCTAGTTCATAATAAATAAGTAACTAATAAAAAAGGCATTTATTAACTAACATAAAATTAAGACTGTTCTTAAAAAATATATGTTGACTATATTGATAACCAAATCCAAAAGACAAGTAACTATTGAATAAGCAAGTAAGCAACTCAAGAAGACCTAGGGCACAAAATATGGGATGAATAATTGTTATTTATCTTTCTTTTTTATATTTTTTCTTTTTACGAAGACAAATTATCACCAGCCATCTTGTCTAGTAAGGCCCCCCATTAGAACTTATGGCCCAATAATGACTAAAGGCCCTTAGGGTGTAGCAATCATCTTTATCAGTACAGGACTAATCCGTACCTTTATCAAAACAGGTACAACACAGCGGTATCCTCCCTAAGTTTCTCCCACGACGGCTCAGCGCTCGCCATCGCTTGTTCGCAACTCGATGAGACCCAAATCGAAGACCCTAAACCAGAAGACACTATATACATCAGATATGTCACCGACCAGGAGACCAAGCCGAAATGAGTGCTGGCTGAAGCTCGGTAGATCTATAGACCAATGATATTTTAATCTGTGAAATATCATTGTCTTCTTTTGTAGTCTTTTTCTAAAGTGTCTCTTTTTCGGTCAGTCGTGTTGTTAACTTTATAGATAAAAAAATATCATTGGTTTTTTGGCACTTTATGAGTAGTCTATAGTAAAATTAGTAAATTATTAAACAAAATTTTTTTTTTCATAAATATTTTATGGATATGGTATTGGACATGATAATGTGTAAAAATTAAAAATGGGGTTAAGAATTTATAAAATTTAAATGGAAATTGTGCATGCCTGCTGAGTAGGTAATTTAATCTGAATTGAATTGTAAAGACAAAGGTATGTTTTTTTCCTCAAGTGCCGTAAAAGCTAAATACAGACTACCGAGCGATAAGACTTATATAAAGAAAGCAATTTAGTAATTATTTACTTATAAGTGATAAATAAATGATTAAGTTTCATAACAATTGATTTATTTCGGACCTTCATATATGTAATTTTACTATAGCAAGGCTTAAAATTATTCGAATCAAGAAAAAATTACGTATGGACAATAGGTAAATGAATTAATTAATTGTTATAATAAACCTGAGAAGATACATGGTGCCGGTATCCTGCCGGAAGGTGGTCATAGAAGGTGGTAGTACAGTCTATGTAACTCTTCTTACAGTCGGCCAACGGACACGTCTAGACAGAACAGAGCAATCGTGCGGGGCTTGCGCGGTGAGAAAGGGGCGGTAGCGAACCCAAGCTGCCATACACTCGCTTGGGACACAATGGAGCAATTACGAATGCCTATACAAAGCGGCATTTCGCGTGACTTCAAACGCGATAGACCACTGTATGTAATTACGCTGTGGTGGTACTGTAAGGCGAGTATACTAGGGTAGGTATACCTACTTATTTAATTCCTGAGTCTAATTTAATTATTAATTAATTTCTGAATCTGATGCTCACACGCGCGGTCTAATGGGTAGGCTGAACGCAGTATATGTTTTGCCACACTGTAGAGGAAATAAAAAGCTGTATGGTCACCAACCATTGCCTATGCTAAGTAGGATAACGATAAAATACTAGAAGGTACATTTCAAATACCGAGTCCGGTCAAAAGGTATTTTAGGTTAGGGTAGGTAACCTACTTCATGAGTTCGGTGACACATGGTTTTTGTTTTATAAGATTTCAAAATGGTTAATAATTATTTCGATGTGATAAGGGAATATCGTAATAGAGTAAGGATTCATGAAATACTTTGTGTTGTGTCTCGGAATAATCAAGTGGAATTTAATAAGATATGGGTAAAAAACTGCATTGTGGCTCGCAACTCATCCTACGATTTAGACTATAGTACCATAAGTATTTCGACCCATTATTGTAAAAAGAATATTATTCAATTCCTAACTACTAAAAATTACACAGCCAGAACTCTGAACTGAAAAGTGTATATTGCGTTGATTGTCTAATTTGGACTCAACTGCTGTGAAGATTTGGCTGCAGACTGTGGAGCATGGAGCTCGTTGATGAAGCCGATGTACCTTGATTGGATTCGTAAATGTGAGTAGCCATTGGTCTGTAAATAATTTATTCAACGTTCCTCCCAGTGAGTGCCGAACAAACGGCCCTAAATAAACGCCTACATAAAACATTGTAGCAACATCTTGACATGCAGTTATTTGCATTGACTCACGCACCTTTTGAATTTGGACTGGATCAAAATAAACTTTGGATATCTAAGCTAAGTGCAAAAGAATTTGCACGCCATATACGTGCACATTAAAACGGGTATTCCAAATGCTTATAATTAACACGTTTGTGAATACACAAGCCGTGTATCCGCGGGGTATTTCGCAATTATAATTTAAGAGCGTTATGCATTTCTTTTAACATACGTTTTTCCCTTTATTCTGTGGTAAATAAGGTCTATTATATTAAAACTGATTGTATAAGGTATGTTTGTCTAAATGAAAGAGCTCGCCCGTTCCAAATTGGCGCTCAAACAAAGCTAATGTTTGCGACCACCTAAAGCTTTCTTAGAAGGTGTTATTCGGTAAGACGTTAAAATAAACTTTAGTGGACGTCTGTAATTATGTTCTAGTATTAGGCAGGCTCTCGTGTTAATTGAGGAAGCAATTCTCGTATACGGAAACAAAACGATTTTCTGTTTGTTGAAATCACGGCTTGTTTTACTAACTGTAGAGGTTCGTCATAATTTTATAACTAGGTACAGTTACATTCTAATTTTGGTTGAATAATTTACATTTATTTAGATATTTATCGATTGAATTATTTGAAAATTTCGTACCTAGTTATTTTTACTACATTTTAATTATGGTAAGCGACAATGTAGGCAGTAGAGTGAGGACAAAGCATATAGAGAACTGACACTCAAGTGCTACTGTCTAAATACCTACTGCTAGGTAACTTTTTAGCAGCTTTACACTAAGTAGGTACCCAATCTATACATGCATGCTTACTTACATAGGTACCTATACTTTAAGTTTGCCTGAATTTCATTTCAGAAGGATTTCTATTGAGTCAATTATATTGAAGACTTAGCTATTGACACTAAACAAACAAAAACTTGATGCTACTCTTTACACTAAGATCTCAAGTTTCGAAATTATGCTAATTTGGGTTCTACACATCAAGAAACATTAAGTGCATATTGTAAAAACAACAAAATTATTCAGCAAATATCATTAATTCTGAGAGCAATGAAACCATTGGGTGGGCACTCATCCACTCGATGGAGCCTAAGGCTTTTCTACAAATGTATTTGAGATTAGTCAAAGTTCTTATGATCTTGTCATAGTGGTGATTTTAGCTTGGAGAAGAATTATAGTAATTTTGTGTAGGCGGATTGTACGTAAAGTGATTAGGTATGTAACTGACGATAATTAAAAACTGTCACGTTTAATTTAAAGGGAAACGTGATTACCTACTTTTAATACTTATGTATGTGCCACCCCAAATGTAGATTATAACCTCAAAATAGATTTTAAGCTGCAATCAAAAGTAGGTAGGTTATATCTATACTTCTATACTATAATATTATAAAGAGGAATGATTTGTATGTAAGTATGTTTGTAACGAATTGGCTCAAAAAGTACTGGACCGATTTTAAAAATTCTTTCACCGTTAGAAAGCTACATCTTCACCGAGTAACATAGGCTATATTGTATCTCGGGAACGCGGGCGAAACCGCGCGGAAAAGCTAGTACTTAATAAAATCGTGGGAGGAAAACCAGACACATAGGCTTAATGATATGCTTCGAAATAACCATAGATTAGAGTTAAAAACCAATGCATGTCTAATATTACGTTATGCGGTGATAATAATGTGCCGCGCCCATCAGTTCCGTCCAGCAGATGGGACGGGTCGCCAAAACGTTACGGTACCGGATGATTTATTTATTCTTATTTAGGTATTTCTATAGATACGTCAGCGGGGTCACACACCGCGGCCGCGGTGTGGATATTCCGTTGATGGAACGAGAATGTAATCAGTACAAGTATTGTATCGATTATAGACTTCTTGGCGTTTTCTTTTTATTTCGGTGGCCTTTTATCCCCTTTGATTCCCTTTAATTTTGTGTACAATAATAATAATCTATTCCTATCGGTTATTGATCCAAATTCTGCTGATCCTGTTCCTTTTTTCCAAATTCCATTTTAATTTTATCATAATTTTATAACTCGACACGATACAGAAAATATACAATATACAGGCGCTATTAAATAAGACATCGTGACTTTTCAAAGATGTTTCAAAAAGTGTGTGAGTGTTAACTTACGTAATTATAACAATCTTATAACTAATAACAAGGATTTGGTTACTGTAGATACTGAAGAATAAAGAAGAAGAAATAAAGTCATTGTTCTTTAAAAAAAAACTCTCTTAATTTATTCTTTATTCTTTCTGCTTTGAATCGAAGGCAGTATTGGTTTTGGAAAAGGTTTAGAACGGTATTGTTGTACATTTATGTGAGATGAGATATACCTATAAGATGTTCACGCTTTCTAGGTTTAGCTTGTAAAATATTATGAGTGTTTAATGTGCATCTTCAACTTTATTTCAATTGGTTATACAGACAGGGTGATTTTTTAGTCACTGGCAATACTTGCAGGGGTGGAAGTACTCATCAAAATGAACAACTTTTACTATGGGACCAACTCTGATATCGCGTAAAATAAAATGGTTGCTTCATACATTTTGTTCGAGTAGGTATTGAACTTTTGTATGGAATAGCTGATAATTTTTTCGTGATTTCACAGTTAATCTCATAATAAAAGTTGTTCATATTGATGAGTAGGTACTTCCATCCCTGCAAGTATTGCCAGTGACTAAAAAGTCACCCAGTATATTATAACACCTTCATCATTGCACGAAGAAATAATTTCAAAGACGTAATAGGTATTAAATGTACTTAATAATAGCAAATTAAATATTTTTTAAAGAATTACTTAAGAAGTGCGTATTCGTAACAAGTTACGCACTAAGTCCTCGGTTGTTGCGCGTGGGCAGGTGACCCATGGCTCTGCCTGATGTCCGTGCGAGCGTCGGCCGTCTCTACTCAGAACATCACTCCAATATTACAAACCTACGTCATGTCAGTGTCAATATTTAACTTCTTGACGTCATGAAAGCTTATTCCGTTAATAAAAGATATGAAAATTCTTCTAGCAAAGAAGTAGAAGTGTGCGAAATCGGCGATTAAAAAATAAATAATACAGGATGAAAATTTGATATCGTTCATAGAAAGCAAGCATCTAACGGTGTGTTCCGCCAGCTGTATTTGTTAGCCAGTTCCTTCTAAGCTTTGTGTGGTAACCACCTTCGGCCACATCATCACTTATCATGGTGAGATTATGGTCAGACCTATACATAGTAAAAGAAACATCTTTTTTTTTGTTATAAATAACACATATATCTACATTTTTTTATATGGACACGGTGAAACTAAGGCTTTCTTAAAACGGTACAGTCATTGAGAGAATGTGCCTGAAGATTGAAAGACTCAATGGGACCAACTGACCTTTGAGTACCTAATAAGTACAAATAGCATAAAAAACTATTTTGTTACAACTTTGAAGACAGTTTATACATAAGTAAACAAGCTGGGAGTGCTACTTGTCAATCTGTCAAATCAAAAATGTACATCTCTATTTAGCCAAGTACCTACCTACTTGTCGAGATATCTTTGAATCACGATTCATACCTATAGCACTCGTATTAACGCCTTATGCCTATCTGTTTGTGTTTCTCACACGTTTCGGGAAGTGCTTCACAATAACTTTATTACTGAAGTTAAGAGAAATTTATTTTAGATGTAGGTATTTTTTTTTACTTCATTTACTTTTATTATACCTACTAGTTAGTTTCTGCACCATAATTGTGTTATGTTTTCTTGGGATAATAATCCTATGTTTTATTTTAAGGTATCAAAATTTAAATTTAAATCAAATCTGTTTAGCTAATTGGGTAACAAAGATCCACACCTTCGCGTTTATTATACTGGAGGTATCACCCGTATCCCTGGGATGAAAAGTATTCTATGTCCCATTTCAGAACCAAAACTAACTGTTGACTAAATTTCATTAAAATCCTTTGACCCATTACGGAGCTAAATTAACAAACAAATACGTATATTCTCCTTCTAACAGTCACATCAAACCCCAAAATTCCGCGTTCAGTTCTTTTTTTGCTCAATAAAATATTAACCAATTAAAAGTTAATAAAAGTGCCTCGGCTTTGTCTCCGTATATACTTTTATATATTATTGAATTTATTTATGTACCTAAGATAAGTATACTACCTAATTATCACACATATTCTGTGACTTCCATCCTCCCTTGATAATATTATCCACGAATTTATTCGCAAGATAACAACCTTACACAGAAATAGAGTTAATGTGTCCCTTACGTTGGAACATTGCACTTCTGCCACTGAACCATGCTTAGAACTGTTAATCCTTAATTGAAAACCATTAAGCGATCACTCCACAAGTTTTATCTTCATTAAAGTGCTAACTAACTATTTTCATTAGATAAAGTAACATTTCTGGTGCTTATAATGTTGCGAGTTGTTTTGAGAAATGATACGAGCATCTACAAGGTGATAAATATAAAAAAAAACATAAAAGGGTCTGTTTAAAAAAGGAAAAACAATGGGGGTTATATAGCCATATTTGCAGCTTTAATGTGCTTCATAATATATAAGTAAAATTGGACATTATTGTGCCATTATTTGTTTGTATTTATTGTGTCTGGGTGTAATTATCTATATAAGTATGTATTTACAAAAGAAAAGTAGTATATGTAGTATATCAGTTATCTGGCTTCCATAGTACAAGCTCTGCTTAGTTTGGGGTCAGATGGCGGTGTGTGAGGAATAATGTCCCAGAATATTTATTTATTTATTTATTATTATTTTTTTTACTTAAATGTTAATAAACTATTGTTTATTAGTAGTTTTTACACGTTTTTTTTTTTATTAAATTCAGATACGAAATATTTACATAAAGTTTAAAAGAAGAAAATTATAAGAATAAAGAATTATGGATTCGTACGGAAAATATATTTATTTAAAAAATTGGAATATCATTTAAATTGTTACTTGGCGCATAAGCACTTAAATCTAAAATATGGTATCCTATGTAAATAATTACACGATACGGCCGAACCGGTAGTAACTTCCTTTATTCAGTTTATTATTTTAGAGCCTTCCAAGGTCCTAAACTGACCCTTTTAATGGCAAACTGACAACGTATCTCCATAGGGAGATTATGTGTCTCTATCTTTTCGCAGACCCGGAAAGTACCTTATATATTTACTAATTTATATAATATTAAGGTTTATTTTAATAATTGGCCAGGAAGTAACTAATTAAAGTATTAATGTCAATTGTGTTTAATGTTCTTACGCACGGAGATGTGAGTGTGGGCATTATTATTGTAACATTACAAATTATCACACAACGCCTGCGCCCGCGCAGCGCCTAGCGCCAATACGACACCGTATACGTACTAGAGACAAAAACAACAATCGTTCATACTTCGAGTATTACTACTGTGACTGTAATTTATAATATTCTAGGTTGAATCAAAAACATTAGCTTACATGATATATTGCGTCGTTCAGACGAAACAAATGAACACATAATGCTTTTAAAATGATTGCTTATTATATTAGGCACTTAAAAGACTATGTGGTCGAAGGTGGTGGAATGTGCAACTGCCGAAATACACCGGTAGTAAGTGCAATAGGATTTAAACATAAGGGTTCTAGCCTGCCATGTGGGTACTAAAGCTTCCTCACGCTGTTTTTCTTCACAAGCTCATGTTCATTGTAGGATTCGAACCCACGACTTTTTTCACTGAGTTTCACTTTAAACTAGAACACCTCGTTTTTGTTTACACCGAAAAATATTTTATTACATAGCGTTTGATCATTTTTGTGACCAAATAAACCGACGGGAATCGACTAGCTAGACTTATCTAACATCGAGAAAACCATATTTCTAGTTAACTGTAAACTTAAAATAACATACAGTTAGAATTATTGTCATATTATTAATTTATAGGTACTCTTTCATTGCTACTGAAAGCTGTAATTATTTACGTAAATAAGTTAAAGATTTCTCTTTATTTTCTCTGCTTATTTGTGTTGTAGGCAGATTTCTAATTGAAGTTCAATTAATTGTTTGTTTATTTTATTAGAAACATTATATATTGGCTGTAATAATTATGTCTAGGATAACC
The DNA here is from genome assembly GCA_951216915.1 of Tetheella fluctuosa. Taxonomy (NCBI): domain Eukaryota; kingdom Metazoa; phylum Arthropoda; class Insecta; order Lepidoptera; family Drepanidae; genus Tetheella; species Tetheella fluctuosa. The sequence goes on along the minus strand of OX578223.1, from coordinate 12,315,156 downwards.
TATTAACGATTGAGACTATCTATCTATCTATATACATATATAATATGTTTTTAAAAATCAATTGTCGTTCGTTAGTGTCGCTGAAACTAAAAAACAGCTTGACTGATTTATTTATTGTTTGTTTTGTTCGCTTTAATACAGGAGTGATTAAAAAAAAAACAAGTGTGACTCGGATCTATAAAAACGGCAAAAAAATACGTTTGTTGTACGGGAGGCCCCTTAAATGTTTTTTAGTATTTGTTGTTATAGCAACAGAAATACATCACCTGTGAAAATTTCAACTGTCTAACTATCACGGTTCATGAGATACAGCCTGGTGACAGACGGACAGGCATACGGACGAACAGCGGAGTCTTAGTAATAGGGTCCCGTTTTACCCTTTGGGTACGGAACCCTAAAAATAAGGAAAAGCCAAAGGAACAGTTAAAAAATCGATTCGGCCAATATTATCGATTATACGTGGTACGAATTTCACCGTTTCCATAAAAATCATTGAACAACAGTATTGACAAGAAACTCATAAAAATATCTAAATAGATCAACAAACCATAGACACCGTAGTCCAGTCCAGTCCAGTCACGGTGCCTGGGAATCGCACTTATTACTCGTTCGGATCTCGAACGCCACTCGACGCGGTGAAACAGTGCTCTACGTTGAATCAGCCACTCGTGCGCACTCTCCCATCACTCGCCTACGAACATTGTGAATTTTTAATGAACAATACAATAACATACGTTTGAGACATGTATATTGTCTTAGTTAGGCTTTCTCCACTTCTGTTAAACTAAAAAGTTTTTACCCTGAAGCGATTTGTAGTCTCTGTATGTGCTTTATACGAATGTGTTTAATAAGGCGATGAATTTTTGTATTTAGCCAATCGTATTATTATATTGTATACTGCTTTAATGCTTGGTTAGTTTGGACAGAGATTTTTTTCAGCATTTAAATATTTTAAAGTATCATATTTTTATCCATAACTTATTCTTGTTTCGTTTAAAACGATGACAGCTCACTGGTATTTACGTCTAATGCCGTAACGAAGATCATTGGTTCATATCCTACAATGAACATGAGCTTTCGGTGAAGGAAAACATTGTGAGGAAACCATTGCACGATAATAGGTTACTTACGTGCCCGACTGGCTTCATGTTCTAAATCTGTAGCTAAACACCTACCGGTGTGTTCCGGCAACTGCATTCAATGCTGGCTCTCAAGAGCCAGTGCCTTCTAGGCTTTGTGTGCTTAGCTTCGGCCACATAATCACATATCATAACACTTGTTTTATTGTAAAGAATATGTTCTCTATTCTTATCCCCGTGTTAACCGAGACTAAATGGCGCGTAACATAAAACCCTGAAACGAACTAGAACTATTATTACCTGTTGAATCCAAACAATAAACCACTTTCTCACATCCAATGACAAATTGCTGGTGAATTAATACCGAAGCGACTTCGTACGGATAAATCAAACCGTGCGCCTGCGCAGCGGGTCGTATTGACCGCACATTATCACAAACATAGCTAACCACCTACTTTTAACTTATCACTATTAGAATACAGTCTAAAATTACAAGCTTTTGATACAAACACAAACGTGTTGTAAAGTCATAAGTGCAAACTAAACTTTGCCTTATAGATAGTACTTAAATAAACGTATCAAGGTTTAAATTGGTTTGATTTTAAGTATTAGTTTGTGGTGGTGCTAAATATACGTCGTTGGAGGATGTTATTGCTCAGTGTCTTCGAAGTGTAGGGATGGCAGTTATTTAACTTGTTGCACATAGGGTTGCGATGTGTTTTTGTAACATGCAATTATACATACTAGCGGCCGCCCGTGGTCAAAATTCGACCATAATTAAACAATAAAGTATATAATAATAATAATTACAGCCTATATCTGCCCACTGCTGAGCACAGGCCTCCTTTCACGAATAAGGGTGAAAGGGCAATGGGCAAATACTCCACCACGCGTGCCCACTGCGGATTGGTGGAGGTAGGCTAGTGGTCAACCTACTGTTGGAGTTGCGAACCACCTACGAGGTCTCCAACAAGCTTAACGACCATCACAATTAAGTGATAACCGAGACCAACGGCTTTACGTGCCTTCCGAAGCACGGAAACGCTCAAGATGAAATACCACTAGGCGGTCACCCATCCAGGTACCGGCCAAACTGGACGTTGCTTAACTTTGCCGATCGGATAAGAGCGGCTAATCAAGCTACGCCACGAGTGCTTCAATAAAGTATATGTATATTAGGAATGTAAAGAAAATCACTTCACTCAAATACGAGCTCTTTTCTTTAAGTTTGTCTTTGCCGCGTTATCGACAAAGCATAGAGATATCACGACTGACAGTGGTGACATGTGTGTGTGTGTGTGTCAAACGCATGGTAGTGTGTGTAATGTTTTTTGTTATTAATTTAATTTATTTATTTATGCCATCCCAACGCTGCCAGCCTGTTGGGAACCTTGCCTATCGACAGCAGCAAGGGCTTTGAGGATGTTTTCTATATATCATAGTTTGTATTTTTTAATTTATTTCTAATGCATATTATATAAAAATATTAGCTTTCGGCACTCCTTCTCCATATAAACTTTAACTGTGACTTTCATACTCCTCCGTCCGCGTAATTTTCGTAAAAAGGGGTACAAAGTTTTTGCTTCACGTATAGGTAAATATTATGATGATATGACAGGACTCTGTGTGTGTTCGTTCTTATATGTTTTACCTTATTTGTCTAGTTCCCTTGTAGTTTTTAGGGTTCCGCACCCAAAGGGTAAAAATGGGACCCTATTACTACGACTTCGCTGTCTCTCCGTCCGTCCGTCTGTCTGTCACCAGGCTGCATCTCAAGAACCGCGATAGCTAGACAGTTGAAATTTTCACAAATTATGCACTTCTGTTGCCGCTATAATAACAAATACTAAAAACAAAATAAGATAAAAATTTAATAGGGGCTCCCACACAACAAACGCGATTTTTTTGCCCTTTCATTTGGATGCAACCTATATGGTAGTTCCCGTTGACCTAGAATCACGAAATTTGGCAAAAAGCAAGGTCTTACAGCACAAATAAAGGGAAAATTCCAAAAAATAAATAAAGTTGAAAATTAAAGAGTGTCCTCATACATACATAGTTACGCCAATTAATAAAAACTTCTGAGTTGTATGGGCGCTCATACAATTTAGAGGTCTAGCTTAATTAGCACCAACCTCAAATAAGGTAAATAAATAAAATTGCGCATTTCCCGTGATGGATGAAGTTTGTACGGAACCGTCGGTGCGCGAGTCCGCGCGAGACTTTTTCATCGCACGGCACTAGTAGCCACATTATGTACGTACCTAATGTAAATTTTGAATATTGAAATGTTGAGATGGATGTGTGGAGTGACAAGAATGGGTTAGATTAGGAACGAGTACATACGTTTGAAAGTAGCGCCAGTGACTGAAATCAAGCAATGTGATATCTATACATATGAAAAAAAATGTCTTGACTCACCAACGCCCAGCACAAACTCTTAAACCTAGAAAGCTGAAATTTTACACAGAGAATCCAAAGGGATTAAGCTAGGCTATAATATAAAGATATTATAGACTAGGTTCCGCCCCGTGGTTTCACCCGCGTTTCCGAGGGATCTTGTGTTTTTCCGGGATAAAAAGTAGCCTATAGCTTTCCTCGATAAATGGGCTACCCAACACTGAAAGAACTTTTCAAGTCGAACCAGTAGTTCCTGAGATTAGCGCGTTCAAACAAACAAACTCTTCAGCTTTATAATATTAGTATAGATAAGGAATAAGGCCGGGATTTTCGAAATTCTGAGGGGGTATAACAGGGAACAATTCTTTAATAAATTACCTCTAAAATTGACATTGTCAGTTTTCAAATGTATTGGTTCAAAGTGCTACGAACTTTTGTAAAGCTCTACATATCTGTAGTATACCGCTACGTGCTACGATACACTTTACTACGAAATTCTACAATGCTATAAAAAAGTTTTCCAAAACAGAATAACTATAATTAGAGAGAGGTACAGCATAGCGATATGTCGCTCAAAGAGCAGCTCGACTTAGGAAGTACCTCCACCTTACAGAATACCGCAGCTAAACAACTTACAGTTGTGTTCCTGCGCGTGACTATGGTCGCCAGAGCTCATCGGGGAGGGAGGAAGGATCGGCAACGTGCGAGCGATACCCCTGGTGTTGCAAGCGTTCATAGGATGATGGTAACCGCTTACCATCATGCGGGCTGTATGCTTGTTTGCCGACTATGTTGTATAAAAAAAAACTCAAAGTCAAAGCCATTTATTCAGTTTAGGCCCTAAAAGGGCACTTATGAACGGCGAAGCTACTGAAGTTACCACCGGTTTGGAAGTCGCCTTCAACTGAGAAGAACCGGAAGAAACTCAGCAAGGTTACATTTATATATATTTTTTGGACAGTCTGACAATATTGGCTTTTTTTTCCATTAAGATTAGATTGTAAACTAAAGTTTACAATAAATAAATAAAAGAAATCTTCGAGGCTACCGCCGCTGCCGATGGGCAAGCCTACTACTAGGCTGGCAGCGTTTTCTCTTTGCATAGCTTTCCGCCATACGAGTACTTGATACATAATGTTTTGTATGTTTGTTAGAAACAGTTTCCAAAACTATTAAAATTTCAAAACCATAATGAATATCTGCGTCATTATTTAACAAACACGATATATTAGTGTACATACGACATTTAACCCAATGACGGCTATAAACCGTCCGATGCGTTGTGACATGTTAGTTCTAATTAGTTTTACTGCCCAGCGGTGACATCACCCCGGTCGGGTTATACTGAGATCCGACGCTATAAAATATTAATTCAATTTGTGTGTACTCCATGAGCAATGTGTCTTAAAACGTATTTAATTATAGTTATATATCGTAAAGCGATAGTTTTATTGGTTTGTTTGTATTTTAAAGTAAAATAGAATAGCTTTTTTTTGTCTTAATTAATTATTTTGTAGGTTTCTATTATCTGCAAAGCTATGCTATTTAGATGCATATCTAGATTTATGACTTTCTAGAGAGATATTTCAGCCATTTATATATAACAAATAAACAAGTATTTATATAAAATATTAAGTTTAATAAATACATGGTCATTCAAATGTATTTTTTAAAACTCTTTTTTATGGAAATTACTGCTACTGAAATTAAGATATATTTTATATTTGGACAGTAATTAAATTACCTGTGGTATTTTTTGATTATGTTATTGTGAAACTGTTGTCCTTCTAATATATCTGCGATAACAATATATCTTTACAATGCAATAAATAAATTAGTAAATACTTACGAATGATTATATTAAGATCTTTTTGTTTCGATCGATGACTTTGAAACATTGTGTACCTACATAAACTTAAAAGACCCTGATATTAGTCAACAGAAATGACAACTCAATTAATTTATTAACACTAACACGACAGAATTTGATAAATAAAGATATTATTTTTGAATAACACTGCTTATGATTTTACTCGGTATGTCTTAAGGGATAAATTGAGACTAGACTTATCTAATTATGCTTAACCGAGCGATGCTACTCTCTACTCTACAACATGTCATTATATATAATATGTCATAGTCAGTTGCATTACAATCACTGGTCTAATCGATCAAGGCCAGTCAGAGATGGGTGACCATTTACTGGTATTTGAAAAGGTTATAGACTATTTTTTATCCTAAGAATGCGGGTGAAACTGCGTCCACAACTAGTTTTGCATGATTTTATAATGTGATGTTGAGAAGGATAACAGGGTAGTGTCCTAAAAAATTCTATTTCGTCCGTCAGTTAGATTACCAAAAAATATTGGCAACGTATTTTTTATTTTGTTCCGTAAACGAAAAATGACGAGGACGAAATTTTAAGTGACGTCACAAGCCCCACTCCTATACTTTGATGCGCTATAACTTTGTATATTTTTATTGATTTGATAAAGCAAAAAATACGTTGCCAATATATTTTGATAATCTTACCGACGCGACGGACTAATTAGAATTAATTTGTATTGATCCAGGACACTACGCTACTCAGTTTATTAGTAGGATACGAATTAATATCTATTTATCTACCCATTATTATTATTAAACGGGGTTAGTTTTACTTATTGAGCTAAACTTTCAGTGTTAAAAGTCCCTCTAGTAGTCTAACCCTTGGATTATCAATTTTCAACGAGCCTTTGTATTTATTTAATGTAGGTACTGAGGTAGTATGTGATGATGTGGCCGAAGGTGGTAACCACACAAATAGGTGTTTGGCGACAGATTTTCAACTTGAGGGTGGTAGCCAGCCAGGCGGGTACTACAAAGTACCCTACCACCGTGCTATGGTTTCCTCATGATATTTTCCATCACCGAAAGCTCAAGCTCATTGTAGGATTTAAATCCACGACCTAAGCAGTGGCATCCGACATCACTACCATTGACCTTACACAACTTATAATAATAAATGTCAAATGAGTAAACAAAAACTTTAATATATCTTGAAGGATCTTTTATGACGTATTAAATTAAACATAAATTTGTGCGAATTTTTTGTAATACCAAGAACTTTTATTGGATTAATAAAAAAAATAAAAATTTAAAACAATGAATTCTGTTAAATAAATATTAGATAGGCTTTTTATATTGGAGGTCATAGATAAGCAGGCTTCCACGTCTCCACGTAGGTTTGATTCCCAATCAGTAGGTACAAAGATTTGTGTGTATCTGGTTTTCATCTATATATACCGCTGAACCGATCGCGATGAAATTTGGTACGCAGATAGCCTATAGTATGGAGAAGGACACGGGCTATTTTTTTTCTCGGGAACGCAAGAGAAGCCTTGGAGGACAGATAGTTACTTAAAAAAAGTAAAAAAGAACCAAAACTCAACCCAATACTTCCAGTTCATCTCCATTCTCAATATAAAGTATCATTTAAAATCTTCCACAATAATTAGTTCCATCAACAATGTATGAAGCAACAATGTATGACATACCATGTAGCGTTCGCAATTTGTATTTACTGTCCATTACCACGCTGGTCAGTAAACTGGCCGTAAATCAGACGGTCGTTATCAAAAACCCTTATATAAAGTGATTAATATACAGGCCTATTTTATGGAGTCGCTGTTTAGAATTAGCTATAATAGATTCATATACATCGGCTATTTTATTTATATAGTTAATGAGATTTGAAAGAGATATCATATTATACGATAGAATGATCCTCAAAGAACCTTTATTAAAACTGTGATTCTTGGATACAGAAATAAATTTTATGAAAATTAAGGAAGTTACTCAATTTAACTAACTACCTATATATAGTGTTCATGATAAACAAAGGAATTAAAAAAGGCGAGAGACAAATAGGTTAGTTTAGTTTAATAGGAGGTAATGTAATGTTTACTAGATTCCAATAAACACACAGTCATCTAATTCCAAACTAAGCAGAGCTTATTACCAGATCACTGATATTTCATATAGTATAATTGAAAATATATACTTTAATAGATAATTATACAAGTTATATTCATGCAACCAAATGTTTGTATTGGATGGGAATCAAATCCACGACCAGGCTAAACTCCACACCAACCGACTCGTCAATATTTTAACTATATTAGTATGGAAAATCAGTTGATAGAGTATTGAAAACAAAAATAAAATCACCAAACAGCAGTTTAAGAAAATGAATTAGTTAATATATTGAAGAACGATTATTGACGTGTATCATGCTTATCGTTTCTAATATGTTTTTTTTCCCTTATTTCGGGAAGGCAAAGGGTTCCAGCCCATACAGCCTAATCATGATATTATCTTCTTTGTTTCAAATCAATAAATTATGTCTGATATCCAAATAAAACATAGGCCGAAGTCAAATCTAGTATACATATAGTCAAGTCAAGTCAGTCGGGTTTTATGAAAATTGGTGACTGTTTTACTCAAAATTTTCGTGGACTATTTGAGACAACATGAAAAGTTACGATACACGCATTCATTTAATTTCACTTCACTCGTGCACTTGTATTGATCTTTTTTGGCCAAAACGCCACCAATATTTTTCAATAAAACTCAAAATACACCGATTTCATGAAAATAAAACGAAAACGCAACGTCACTTTGCAAACTCCCGCCAAAAAGTTTATTATCGTTTTTAATATGTAATGAGGAGATAAGAAAATCGTGTTATCTTTATCACATACGTCGGTATTAATAAAATTTGAACAAAATCCTTTATGTGATTAAAATTACAGTGTGGTGAAAATAGCTTGTATTTTTGTTTTCCAAATACCAGACACATACAGCCTTATATACTTTTTTTAATCGCTAGTTGTTTTTTAACCGACTTCAAAAAAAGGAAAATATCAAAATAAGAAAGGGAAGCACGTGTTCCAGAATCTTAAATTATTTCGCTCTCTTCAAAACAAGTTCTAAAATCATTATTATATTTTTTTTTGTGCAAACCAACTTTGTCGGTTTTTATATATACTTTACTTACATACTTTTTCAATAGGTATTTGTTTTTTAACCGACCTCAAAAAAAGAAAAGTATCAAAATAAGAAAGGGAAGCACGTGTTCCAGAATCTTAAATTCTTTCGCTCACTTCAAAACAAGTTCTAAAATCATTATTATATTTTTTTTGTGCAAACCAACTTTGTCGGTTTTTTTTTTAATTTTATTTATTTTAAAATGGTTAGGATTATGTTGACCACACTCTCACCATGGTAAGTAATGATGTGCCCGAAGGTGGTAGGCCATGAAGGGGGAAAAGTAACAAATAAACTTAATATGCTCAGGTGCTGCTTGTGGGGGCTGGTCTGCTTAAGTTTGCAATCCATTTGTTTACTAAGTTCTCATAATTTTGATATATTTTTTCCTTACTGTCATATAACATACAAATATTATCAGTGAGACTAGATAAATAATTTGATGTAATGAATCAAAGCTGGTTTTGAAAAGAGTAATTGCTGAGTTTCTTGCCGGCTCTTCTCAGTAAAAGCAACCTTCCGAACCGTGCGTTAGAGTCAGACTATTCATAAGTGCTTGTGAAGGCCTATTTGAATAAAAAATATTTTCATTTTCAATAAGATATTCCTTTCGGTTTAGAGAATCTTTATTGTCTCAAGAAATTACAAACAAATTTCACTTACAAGACAAATTAAACTTAAAATTAGTACATTAACACGGAGCGAGCATGCGAATAATAGGTAATACAAAATTCATATTGTGTGTGTGTTTGTGTGTATGTGTGTGTGTGTGTGTGTGTGTATTCCTTTGGTAAGTTTATGTAAAAAAAATATACATAAACTTACCATGTATTATGAGGTACTGCCTTATATAGGTATGCGTATTGAAAAATGTGTTCTAGATAGAATAATTTATTTAATTAAACGTTATTCCCACGTATTATTATTTTATGCCCCATTAGTTTTATAAGTTCAAGTAACAAGATCGACTTTTCAACTTCAACTTAAGAACGTTGTAAATTGTACGCATTTATAGTGGCGAGGCGCGCCCTGGGTGGCAACCCGAGCCAATATTAGTATGCCTTTTTACAAAATCTTTATATATCTTAACCAAGATAATAATAAGGGTGAAAATCGAGTGGTAAATGTTGTAATAAGTACAAAGTTATGATAGTTATGGAAGTAAGTTTCAGAAAGCATTATGGGGATTGTAAATCTATCGGTTTGCTAATGACAGAGGTCACTGATAAGGTTAGCTATGATGATATTTTTTTATAGGATCGTACGACACCTATACAACAGCTATACTATGTGTGGTTTGAAGTCAAATGCTAGGCACATTTAAAGTTTGAATGTGCCTAGCGTTTGAACGGCTGATAGAATTTGGATATAACTTGGCACAGAGATAGATCATATCCTGGAATAAAACATAAAATACTTTGTATTCCAAAAAAACTTGGCCCTACGGGAATGAGGGTAAAACCGCGGGGCAGAAACTAGTTTCTAACATTAGCGTAAGGAAGTAGGAAATACGATGATTCCGTACATAACACAATCCATAGTTTATTTCAAACCTTGTAGCTATTTTAGTAAGGTTAAAAGTTGGATGTTCCGCACAAAATCTAAAAATTCTAAGGACTATTTATTTCCGTATAATTAACGAGTATATTTTGACCTCTGTCATATCGGGGTCGGCTTCACAGTCCCGCCCACACGCACGCTTCTGCCGTAAAACGATCTAATCTTCCGACATACAAATTCAATTTTTACGTCATATTGATAAAATATTTTTGTACAATACACCTATCAAATATTAAAACACAAATCCTATAAACAAAATTAAACTCTCGCTTGTAGAGTTAAAGTTTATTACAGATTGATTTTATTCGTTGTTTAAAAACTTGGGCGGTGGATTGTCTCAAATGACTGATGGCCATGGCACACCTATTAATGTATTTGGCAGTTATATTTGTTATTTATAATATTAGTACAATGATTACTGTTTCTGGAATGATGATTTAATGATATTGTAACCTTTTCACAGGTTAATAAAGTTAAATGAGGAATCATTCTTGAATGTCATATATATATTGTCGAATAATTACATGTTTCTATTATTGCTATAAAATAAAATAGTTTACTCTACTGATTTTTCCCGTGAGAATATCTAAATCTATATAAAAAACTGACTGACTGACCTTTCAGCCCTAGAGTTAGAAACTTGAAATATTGTAGATACCTTTTATAATGACATCAGACATCCATTTCAAAATTCACCAAAGAGGGTAAAATAAAGATTGCAGGTGAAACCAAGGGTCGAAATACTAGTATAGCATGTACGTATTGAGTTTTATTTTCTAACTAGATTCCGCCCCGCGGTTTTACCCGCGTTCCCCAGAGATCTTAGGTTTTTCCGGGATAAAAAGTAGCCTATGTTTTTCTCCATACCAAAACAAACTCACTTTCGCATTTATTATATTATAGTTAGGAAGTTAAGATACATACCTATTTTATTTAGCACTAAATATCCTATTGTAGTTCATTTTTACGTTTTCTTATTTTACTTTTAGGCTTTATTAAAGTCAATAGTACTTATATAGTTGAAAAAAATCATGTATTTATAAAAATATATCAGATAATGACAAGTATAAAGGTTTTTTTTTAATAGTACTCATCAATATGAACAATTTTTACTATATATAGAACCAACTCTGAAATCTCAAAAAAAAATCTAACATTTCATACATTTTGACTAAGCAATGTTTATCTGTTGTATGATATTTTTTAATTTTTATAATATGAGAGAAGTTGATATAAAGTTATTCAAGTCTTGGAAATTTTCAATTTGAATAATTAACAAAATTAATAACAAATCAAACCATGAACACATTAAAAAGTTTTCACACGTCAACAACATATCAACAAAGTCGGTTAAATTCTGTTTCGACATTTCGAACCTCCGATCAATGACCAATAAAAAGGCAATAACTGTGAACATCACACAATACTTGTCACATATTCCGTTAATCTATATTTAAGCGCCCATCGTATATAAAACAGGCTCTAAAGAACGCATATATTTCCAACATTGAAAAAAAAAAATCAATAACTATTTGAGAAACTCAATTGTAATAAAAAAAATACTTTTGATCCTATTGGTAACGGTTAGAACTGAATCTTGGACATAAATTTTATACAAATCGTTGCGTACGCGCACTCGATATCACGGATTGGATATAGCTACTGATTTTTAACAAAATTATAAGCTTTATGAATTTCCACCTTATTACTACGGTGTTAGAGTTATAAATATGTTTATATGTATCTTTACGATATCAATATTGGATATGATATGTAAGATAATACGACATTATAGCGATAAATTTCAATATATTCAATTTGAAATGTAATTGGAAGATTCGTGACGAACAGTCATCTGTGTAAGTTCATGCATTTTAATATTGGAACTAAAGTAATTTTCACGAGATCGTAATAATTGTTTTTTTTTATCGTGTGAAAATATTTTATTTTCTCATTAAATTGAATGCAGTAGATTGCACAATTTTATATTTATTGAAAGAATTAGAGTCACCTCAGACCACTGACCGATCTATAGGGAACAAATACGAAACCTAAGATGGAGCACGCTTGCCCAGAAGAAACCTTAAAACGCCTTGGAGTCAGGAAACAATTAGGCCGTCAACAAAGTTTGGGTGGAAAGTTTCCCGACGCCTTGTGGCTCGGTTGAGGAATTGAGATGGTGGAATTATAGGTTGAAAAACTCCAAAATATATCCCATAGAAAACCGATAGGCAAGCACTCTTGCGTCGATGGTCATCGCTTGCGAGTTTCGTCTTAGTAAGCGACTCTCCGATTAGTTAACTACATACTACAATATCATAATGGTTTTAAATCAATATGTATATCAAATCTGTATTTATTAATAATAATAATGTATCAGGTTAGACGGATAGATTTTTCGTTCTGATTGAACAAACTTTATAATGTATTTTTAGTTAACAATTAATGATGTTGGATCATAAAACTATCAACATATACATATCATGTCTAGTTCCTTATACCATTTGTATATTTGTTTTACTAATGGCGTTGTATAATTACAAAAATTTAGGTCACTAATAATGACTTAAAGGAATTCAACATTATCTATATAATTTTTATGAGAAATATTTTATAAAATACAGTGTCGTTAAACTTTATATTTGCATACCATCAACAATTAGTGGACCTCCCATTGGTTTATAGTTTGAATACATATTTTTGTGGCATTTGATATGTATATGGGTGATTTGGTCGCGTGTCTGTGCTGTCGTTTCGTTAATGAGCGATAGATTTACCGATGCTCTCTGTGCTCGTGTGTATAATGAGTTTTATTCGATTCATATGTATACTATAAATAAATTATACACATCAATAAACACGAATGTATATATATATAAGATAAATAATAACGATTGACAAACAGCCTTAGCCCAACACAAAAATGATTACTCTATAGCATCTCTAAATAGTAAGCGTCGCATAGACAGGATATTTACAATCCCGTTATGTGTTCTTGGACCGTTCCTCTATAATAGACTCGCTAAGATTATTCCGAACCTCCCTAAACTGACTAAAATAAATTGTAAACGAGCCATTTTAAATTATCTTCAAACCTTAAATTATGATGCCACCGAATTCTTAGTAGAAAATTCTGGATAAACCTTATTTACTTTATGTTTAAATTCATTGTACTTAAATATTTCTAAATCTAAATTTGCATGCTTTTGTTCAATTTTGAATATACGTTAATCCAAGACACCATCTTCACGAATTGTAAGTTAGGATATTATCAGTGCAACAGTTACCATCTGAGATACAGTCTCAACTAGTTCAGAATGTACGGAACTATATTATTAAAGTAATCTAAACTGACTATACAAACACACCTTAGTTCTAAAAGTATAATGTTACGTGCATGCTTCCTGTATTTTTGTTTTAAGGTTTATTTTTGGTTAACAAAGAATTTGAATTTTATTAATCTTAGGGATTATTAGGAAGGTTCGATATATTTTTTACAATAATTGAGACAACCATACTGGATTAGTACCAAATCCAAATACGTTTGAAATAGTTTCAGGTATCACTTATAATATAAACTATGTGGCACATTTTACGTTACCTACTTTTTAGTACCCACCTGGTTTACTACCGTCAACATACCTGTAGGTGCTTGGCGACAGATTTTCAACATGAGGGTACTATCAGCCAGGAGGATAATACAAAGTACCCTAGCTCCGTGCTATGGTTTCCTCACGATTTTTTTTATCAAAAGCTCAAGCTCATTTTAGCTTCGTCACGGGATTCGACGTCACTACCACTAAGCTATTATAGACTTTTATCAATATTTTTATTGATTAAATATCATTGAACTTAATATTATAAAGACGAATGTGAGTTTGTTTGTTTGTTACCTTTTCACGCCTAAACCGCTGAACCGATTGCCATAAAATTTGGTAAGCAGAAAGCCTATGGTATGGAGACGGACATAACATAGGCTACTTTTTTTTTTTCGGGATCGCGGGAGACAGGTAGTTTAAAATAAAGATAAACATCAATTTTTTTAATTACGTATATAAATAAATCAAACAAAACCGGGGCTCGGTGGAATAATTCCACGATGACCTCAACAGAGCTGATCTTTATTTAATTTTAAATGCATGTTGTTTTGTTTTACGATGATTATTATATAATATGCGAGCACTCATAACGAGAGTGACTGAGGATGATTGGCGCGATCTCCTTGACCTGCTGCAGATATATGGTGACCATAATTATTATTATTGCGGGACTTGTATACAAATAAAATAGAGAAGTTTCGAATGAAAATTGATCCTTGGTGCATAAGGAATAACGAAGCAATTAACATATTTTTAAAATCCTGTCTTTTTGTATGTTTATTTTTAATGTGGAATATTTTAATTATGCGCGGCTCATATAATATTTAATATATATATGTACCATGAATCTTAACCAACCCTCAAAAGTTTATTTTTGTTTCAGTAGATCCAATAGTATTAATAAAATAATCTATGAATGTGTTGCTTGTTTAAAACTGAAGTACAGTTCAGGGAAAATAACTGAGAAAACGAAGAAGTACATTAAAAATGGCAGTGGTAACTATTATTAAAATTATTATCCACTGTGCGACAGAATGTTGAATAATTGAATCATTTTGATAGCCCATATCCGTGCGTGTGTCAGAAAGAGACAAGTATAGCGAGACAGTAGAAATACACTCATGTCAAAAACCACATATTGTGTGTTCTTATTCATATTCCGTGAAATTGTTTTTCTTTTTAGCAAGCTTAAGGTAGTCATGCTCACTTTGAGGCCTTTGCTTGCGGCGGCGTCGTGTGGCGGGTCCTTCACTTCCCTACAATATGTGCGAGGAGGGCGATGGCTGCCACATGCGTCATACTTGTGAACAGGTGCTGCTTGTGGGGGCTGGTCTGCTTAAATTTGCTATCTATTTATTAACTATGTCACTCATCATTTTGTTTCTTTTCTTTTTTGTTATAACACACATATATTGTCAGTGAGACTAGATAAATAATTTAATGTAATAAATCTGAGTTGGTTTTGAAAAGAGTTATTGCTAATTGCGAGCGTTAGAGTCGGACTATTCATAAGTGCTTGTGAAGGCCTATTTGAATAAAAAATATTTTCATTTTCATTTTCACTAGGTTAGTTAGAGGATTAAAAAATAGATAGATAGGCTTATATTCAACCACAATGTTGTAAGTAATGCCCCTGTTCCTCGTTTCTGTCGGCTAATTAACCACTACAGCGATAAGTAAGACATAAATTACGATTTCCTCACAACTTTGAAGAAAAATATAATAGGTTATTATTAATTTAATATAATAATGTTTATACATTGAAAAAACTATTTACATATTATTTAGTAGTACATAATTTTAATGTACCTAGGATAAGTTATAATGTAACAACAACTAGTGGAACTTAATAAATAAATAAGTAATGATGTGGCCGAAGGGAATGTCTCAACAAATCCCGACGCATGGTTACTCTAGTTGCAAATATCATCAGTTGATCGTATTCGCGGACGGTTTGCAGATCACATACCGTTTACAATCGAATCCCTTCGCGCCGTGACTGACGTGCACGGTGTGCCACTGTACAGTTGTGTTGCAGTATAACAGGCAATCAATTAAATATATCCTTGGGCATTCCTCACACACGGCCATCTGACCCCAAACTAATCAGAGCTTGTACTATGGAAACCAGATAACTGATATACTACATATACTACTTTTTTTATACATATTGTTTGTTTTCTATCTCAAAAACCACTATATGCACAATAACTCACCAAAGTTTAATTGGAATCAGATGAATGGTATAGGAATACCACAGTTACAAACAAATAGACAATCATTGATTTTTATATACATAATAAGTTTTTGTTAAAAAAATCATTTTTAATACAAGCTTTTTTTGGTGACTGTAGGTACTTTTTGTTGACTGTACCTGCATTGTCTTCCAATATACTAATGTATACCAAATATCAAGTCAATCCGACCACTGGAAGTGGGTGAAATTCAACATGCAAGATTATACATACATTGCATAAAAAACATAATTTGCCAACTTAACCTTTAGAGAATTATATTGCACAAAGATAGGTGATTTTTGCTAGACTAGCTTCCGCCCCGCGGTTTCCGTTACGACCTACATGCCGGGGATAAAAAGTATCCTATGTGTTTATCATGAACATATTCTATCTGTGTGCCAAATTTCATTCAAATCCGTTCAGCCGTTACCGAGCTGAGTGGTAATAAACATACTCGCACAAATTTTCACTTTTATAATATTAGGAGAATAATGGTCTAGCAAAATATGAAAAATTACATAAAAATTGTGTGAATTATTTCAAAATTAATACGTAGTTGTACTACTGATATGTCTATACTGTGGTATTAATATTTTAAATACATACAAGCATCTTGATGAGGATGACTAGTTTATGAGAAAAACTTTACAATTTATTGAGTAATTGTTATGCATTTAATAATGGACTACTGCGATTACTATTGTATTTAATGGCGTAGATGTATTTTATAAAATGGAAATAATTTAATGTGTTACAATGCATTTGTGGTTTAATAATTATAATGTAATTGTAATGCAATTACATTAATTATAATAATTATAGTAATGCTACGTGATTCCTACAAATCTGTTTACGGAGTAAAAGACATCAACGCGCGCACTTATTTTTTTTAAATAGTTTTGTTTAATAAATATATTTATTGTGAGTACTCAGTACTAAGGGTGAAGTACTCATCAATATGAACAACAATTGCTTAATTAAAATGTATGATTTTTTATCACAATTTCAGTGTTCGTCTCATAAAATATTTATTTTATTATGTTTTTTAGTATTTGTTGTTATAGCAACAGAAAATCTGTGAAAATCTGTGAAAATTTCAAACGTCTAACTGTCACGGTTCATGAGATACAGCCTGGTGACAGACGAACAGACAGACAGACGGCGAACAGCGGAGTCTTAGTAATAGGGTCCCGTTTTACCCTTTGGGTACGGAACCCTAAAAAAGAGGGATTATGATGCAGTCTAACTTTCTTACTAGCATTTGAGGTCACACAACACAATCAAAGTATTAAAATACTATTACCTCATAAAATATAGAATTAAATTAATTTACAACCGATTTATAGTAAAAATATAAACTTAACAACAGACTCAATAAAAAAAAAAAAAACAATTTCCAACAACAATCGAATCCATCTGCGAATTGTATATAGCTGCATATCTAAATTACATTAATATCGACAGTTTGACATTTTTATTGTGACACTTTGACATGGTAGAAGGCCCGCCCGTATAATTTAGAATTCGAGACTATGCTCGCGACCCGGCCCTGCTCGGTTTATTGGCCAATTAGGAGAGAGACGCCCACGCGCCGCCTCATTTGCATTAGATTGGTCTTTATTTAATATTTTATGTGCATGTGTTTTAATTTATATCTGTGTCCTGTGGTGATGATGGCGGTCTTAGGTCTCTCGTGACATAGTGACTGTGCTTATTTAAGGATGATTAAAAGGTTTTTAAAAAGGCTGAAGACTGGAGTATTTTTTTTAATAGCTTCTGTTTGGCCACAATATTACAATGGTGAGTGGTGATGTGGCCGAAGGTGGTAGAGTGCTTACAACCATGCAGTTACCATAACTTACCGGTAGGTATTTGGTGACAAATTTTCATCTCAAGGGTGGCTCTTGTATTTTTGATTTTTTCGTTACGATTTTGTAGCGATAAAAGAAAACTTTAGTGTCAAAAATATTTTTGTATACGTATTATTATGTCCAATATGGACTCGTACAGTAGGTACATAATGGAAATCCTTAGAAGCTTTTGTCGAAAGACAAGCTGTCTGGTACAGTTTGTCTTTATTTCAAGTTCAAACCGCGAATTGTTATAAGTTTTAGGCACACTTCATTTTTATATTCTTACAGCTTGTAAAACTAAGAACAGCAACAAAGGGTTTTTATTATTTAATTATTATAAATCTACTGATAATCACACTTCATTTTCAATGAATATACTACCACAGTCTATTGAACTGTTAACAGTCGCCCAACGGACACGTCTAGACAGAGCAATCGTGCGGGGCTTGCGGGCGAGAGAGGGGCGGTAGCGAGCCCAAGCTGCCATACACTCGCTTGGGAAACAATGCAGCAATGACGAATGCCTATACAAAAGCGTCAGTTCGCGTGACTTCGACCACTGTATGTTTTTTACGCTGTAATACTACTATGTATATGACATATTTTGTAGAGGAGGATTATTATTTTTATTTTTTTTCTATTTAAGATCTTTATGTAACCTATGTACAGTCCAAATATGAACATTATCTATCTATCTATGTGTCTACTAAATACGATATACTGGGTGATATTTTTAGTCACTGGCAATACTTGCAGGGGTGGAAGTACTCATCAATATGAACAACTTGAAATCAAAAAATCAGCTGTTCCATACTAAAGTTCAATACCTACTCGACTAAAATGTATGAAGCAAGCGTTTTATTTTACGAGATATCAGAGCTGGTCCCATAGTAAAAGTTGATCATATTGATGAGAATTTCCACCGCTGCAAGTATTGCCAGTGACAAAAAAATCACCTGTATAAATAGTTTTTAACATCTAAGCTCTTCCTCATTGAAAAAATGGTAAAATGTATTTCGAGGTTCCGAAGTTAGTCCCGTATCTTTAATAAGTACAGCCCAATAATTGTTATTGAGCAGTTTCATTAATAATGATATTATAGCCACATTATAAAAAGTAAGAATAATCATTGAAATACTAATAAACTTTTTAACACACTTCCTAAGATATGTTGTGTGTTTTGTGTGGTAACCACCTTCGGCCACATCATCACTTATCATGGTGAGATTGTGGTCAAAACAGGCCTATACACAGTAAAAAAAAGAATGAATATATATTCTATCTCAGTTATACGCCACACTTTGTAGAAACATTTTAAACATGAAAACATATGATACTCAAGTAGTATTTTATATTCAGATATCAATATGTTGAAAAGTACAGCATATCAGTGAAAATAAAGCTTTACCCACAACACCGTCACTTAACCCATCGGTTTCGAAATGTAAAACCAATCCGATCGATGTCAAAGTTCGTCGTCATATCGATCGTCTCCAATCTATATTGCATCCAAAGCACCGGAATGCCGACGCGACAGACAGATTTATAAAAATTGTATGTTAATATAGCTGTGGAGTGTGGCCCAACACCGTCCTCGGAGTATTTGTAATGGCTACGGAGAAATCCGAAAATGTCACTTTAAATAATCGTGTTCATTAGTAAACATTTAAGACACGCATTAGGAACGCTGGGTGCCGGCGCCCGCGCGCCCGGCCCGATCACAATCTCCGCCGCATACAAACATACATCTATCCTTATCTCCCATAAGGAAATAGGACAGAGCGAGCGGGACGCTATATCTCGCCGCGCATTCGAATAAGGAATAGAGAGGTGAGACGGCGATTGTATCGACGCATGCGCACGGGATACGTACTAATTAAGGGGCCAACTCTTTTCGATAAACGACTCCGAAAGATCCTCTAAGTCGATGTTGCACAATTAAGACGTACACTTAATAAGCGAGGGTCGGGCGATTTGAAACGATTTAATCGATTCTTATTCGAGTTAATCGTCTCGATTTGTATTTAAATTCGTAACACAATGTTTGACGACCCGCCGCGCGGTAATTGGTGATAATTTTTTAATTGATATTGTCGTTTGTAGCGATTCACTTTATTGGTTGATCCGTCCGTCCGTACGTCCGTTGTCCCGAAGCATTTATTGACGGAATTATGTAATTTTTTTAATTGGTCACGGTTGACATTTACTTTGTACAATTACTTATTTAAATAACGACTTGTAAGTTAATAATAATTGTCAGTTTCCCTGCAGTGGTTTACGCAGTGAAAGCTTACTGGGCTTCGAAAGGTTTTATTAAGAGCTTTGGTATTTGAGACGGATGTAAGCTCTTTCTTTTCAGTTATCACAGATTAGGATGAATTCGTTAAGTATACTAATTGAGGCGCTAAGTAGATAACTTGTTGGGTTTTCTTGATTATGAGTTCTTCAGAGATTAAAGTCCACATAGAATGGGGGAAATACGTTCGTAGAATATTTAGAATTGTATAACCTACACCCAGTTTATAGAAACCTGATTAATGTTAATATCTTGTATCGTATAGGTACCTGTTACTGTCGATTATGTATATAATGACAGAGTTGGCAACAGTTTTGATCATATATTAACTTTGATTATAAGTAATATAGTATTTACACCATTTCCCATGTTTATTTTTCTGCGCAAAATCATCGTTTTGTGTCAGAAGAATATGCCCCGGTAGTTGCACTTGAGGGCTAGTTGCCTTCTAGGCTTTGTAAAGGTCGGCAACATATCTATTGTGCTGGTATCCATGGTAACGGTATCCACTTACCTTGAAACCGTCTGCATACTTGCCGTAATTCGAAAAGACTTAGAATCATTATAATAAATGATAATAATATCCTGGGATATTCATCACACACCCAAACTAAGCAGAGCTTGTACTATGGAAGCCAGATAACTGATATAATACATATACTACTTTTCTTTTGTAAATACATACATATATAGATAATTACGCCCAGACTCAGGACAAACAGACATGTCCATGCACACAAATGTTTGTCCTGAGTGGGAATCGAGCCCACGACCTGCGGCGTGATAGATAGGGTATCTTACCAATCACGCCAACCGGCCCGTCACACGTATATAAGTATGTATTTACAAAAGAAAAGTAGTATATCAGTTATCTGGCTTCCATAGTACAAGCTCTGCTTAGTTTGGAGTCAGATGGCCGTGTGTGAGGAATAATGTCCCAGAATATTTATTTATTGGTTCAACTCAGTTACGGCTATTTTCTATAGGCTATTTTTCATCCCGGGAACGTGGGTGAAACTGCGAGGTATAGCTAGAAGTAATTAAAAAGTTGAATCAATATATTCGTTTAGAAAGTGTGTGATCCATAGATTGCACTTCGGTAATCTCAAGCAAATCGATCGCGTGACCAAGTTAAACCGATATATCGATTATTATCGAATCGATTATAATCGCTCACGAGTGGGTTACGGGAACATAGTCCGGTACGATCCTTATGTGTGGATATAGATAAATGTTTTCAATTATTTAAAACGATTAACGAATTATCGATTACAATAAGTTAATCGTTCACAAAGTAAATATAGATTTTATTACTCGATCGTTTGTCAAATGTATTTCACGGGGTTTTTATATCTATTTTTTTTATTAACGGCAATTTAAACATTTCCACAGTGACGAATCGATTCGGTGTAATAGTTCGAATTCGATCCTAATAGAACCGAATAAATATTTAATTATCGCTTTTATGGTGAATGGTAACGCAACGGATTGGATTGCTTTGTTAATGATTTTAATTTGGGTTTCAACGGTTATTTATCGATTGATGGTTATTCGATTGCATCGAAAGGTCATTGAGAAATTTATTCTATGATTTCTAACTAGAAAATTTGCGGTGCCGTTTAAATTAGAACCGATTGTATCGGTCGAACGTACCGATATGAAATATTTATATATTTTTATGTTATTGTATTAATAGAGGTGTCGATTGTGAAAGTATTCGATTAATATCGATAAAGTTTGACCGAGCGTGTGAATTTAGTTTATAATCTCATTCGGATTTTAAATATTTTCAAAGGCGTTACTTCCTAACGCACATCGCACGGGCTAATATAAAACTAATCTCGACTTAATCATAGTTATTATGAGCTTTATTATAATCGTAAGATTTCTTATGGGTGATTAGGTACGTCAGTATATCGATATTTTATGCGTGTGACATTTAACATGAAACTTACTTTTTATCATACAAATTATGTAAGTTAATAAGTTATATATCTCAAGTTCTCAGTTCTCAACGTGAGGCATCAACTCAAGATCGATGAACTGTAAAGCTTATGAGTTTAATGATAAACTTTAGATTATGGACATCTGGAATGATTATCGATGCATTTTATTGAAATGTTTTGAGTTTTGTTGGACGTTTTAACGGCTTTTAATTTTTTTCTCTTCCTTTTTTAGTTTTCCAGTACATCTTATAAACATTATTTGTGTATTGTGCTCATCCATTTTGCAACATTCTAAACTATTTTCATTGCTAAAAGATATACATTTTTAGCAAAATAGTTAACCCTTCGCTATAGTTGTTTGCAACATTTAATGAAAAGATTATAAACTCAACGCCTTAGACATTAAAGATCACATTACAAAAACTATTACTTAATTACCGACAACATTTAATTATTTAGAGGTGTCCATTTCACAGTTTTATCGACATTATCGACAGCCATCAATCAAGCGGCTCATATTAAAGGCAATGAAGACATAACATACTATAATAACACGTTTAAAAATACTCCGTGTTTATTGGATCAATAACTTTATAATGCAAATCGATTAATATTATATAATTATACATCCACAATCGAGATATCGAGCATCGATTAATTGGAGTAGACGCCTAATCAATCGATCACACGGTGCGTGACGGATCGAATATTTGTTGTTTTTTCTTTGTATGAATTATTGAACACCATTTCCTGTATTTAA
The DNA here is from genome assembly GCA_951216915.1 of Tetheella fluctuosa. NCBI lineage: Eukaryota > Metazoa > Arthropoda > Insecta > Lepidoptera > Drepanidae > Tetheella > Tetheella fluctuosa. Next base: position 12,292,398 of record OX578223.1, on the reverse strand, counting down.
ATTTCGTTTTGGTTTGTAATATAGACATCAATTTTTCAAAGAAATACTTTGATCAAATTTTAATAAAACTATTTTTACAATCTCAAGATTATATTACCGATAATGAGCTTGGGCTTTCGGTGAATGAAACTGCCGTGAAATGCCGCTTTGTATAGGCATTCGTAATTGCTTCATTGTGTCCCAAGCGAGTGTATGGCAGCTTGGGCTCGCTACCGCCCCTCTGTCGCCCCGCAAGCCCCGCACGATTGCTCTGTCTAGACGTGTCCGTTGGCCGACTGTAAGAGTTACATTGACTGTGATAAAAAAATACAGGTCTATACATAGCAAAAGAAAAGGTAGACTAGATCTAAACATATATACGTTAATTAGCAATAAATCTTAATATATAAAATTCCCGTGTCACGATGTTGTTCCGCGATGAACTCTGAAACTACTTATCCGAACTTGACGTATTTTTTTTTTCAAAATATGTGATATATTCCAACTTAAATGATATGATAGTATTTATCGCGATTTTTTCCTTTTTTATACTGGCAACGCGGGTGAAACCGCGGGGAATAGTTAGCGTAAACATGTGGATAAGCTGAACCCGTTATCAACAACTAAACTCCCACCTTTAAACCGTATTTTCTATATAAATGAGACCTTTACTTGAAATTATGTACACGTTAGGTGTAACTTATTACATATACTTCATGTATTCAGATATATCTGGTTTACGTTTCCTTTTGCTCGCCGCTTATTAAGCGTAGATACATCGACCCGGTGTAAATTGTTTTATATAACACGATAGTGTATCTGTGGTAAATTTTTAATATTACTTGTAGATTATAAATTTTATATAATCACTAATATTCTATCAATATAATACAGGTAAATGTTTGTGTATGTATGTTTGTGTCGGTAACTGCCAAAGGGATATTCATGAAATATACACTATATTGTAAAGAGGTAACAATTTTGTTTGTTTGTATGTAGGTAGTAATATCTGGTACTACTGACACGATTTAAAAAAAAAAACACTAGTAAAGAGTTACACTGTCCCTGAGTAATATAGGCTTTTCATGCAGGAAATGAAAGTGAAACAGCGGGGGAGAGTTAGTTAAGCAATATTAATGTAAAATATTTTTTATAACTTAGGCTAAAAATGTCGCAACAGTATTTTTAGGTATATATTTTTATAGATAAGTATTTAATTTTATTTTACTATTTTAACTAATTTAAAATAAATATTTTTCTTTCTTTCTTTCTTTCACTTACCAATAATTATGTACAATGGTTAACGATAAACTTGTCTGTACTAATCAAACCCATTTACCATCATCTGCATAATTTGACACATGTTATTGCAAACAAAATTCTATTCTAAAATTTTACTGAAAAAAAAAAATTGACTGAAATGAAAGCTCACAGCAATAAGTGCAGCGAAAGCGTAGGGTTCAATCGAAGCAAGTACGTAACAAGCGTCGAAGAGCTGAGGATCACGAGTGTGGCATTTTGCACACGACGCTTACATCTGGAGCACCAGCGCACTGCTATGCTGGAAACGTTAACTCAACGTTATTTATTTACAAACCGGTAAGAGGCTCATCTGGCTGAATATCTTACCTACAACCTTTATGAAGCTTGTATGTGGCTGAAGATGGTAAGCACACGAAGCCTAGAAGGAACTTGCTCTCAAGCGTAGTTGTCGGAACACACGGTAGGCGTATGGCGACAGATTTTCAAATTGAGGGTGGTTTTCAGCCAGGCGGGTACAACAAAATATACCACCGTGCTATAGTTTACACACGATGTTTTCCTTTACCGAAACCTAAGCTATTCAAACCCATGATGATCGCCGCGGCATCCAACGTCACAACTACTGAGCTATCATGGCCTTATAAAATAATTACTAACTTACTACCCCGTAGTGTTGCTGGCGATCTCTTATTTTACAACCCTTAGGCTTAAACTTTTAAAATTCGTCATTCATTAAATTTTGTCTCATCATAAAGGGACTCTCTGTGCATAATTTCAGCTTTCAATTGTATATTATCTTTATTGGCGGCTACCATTTACAATTATGAAAGAACTGTCTATCAAGATGCTACCGAAGTACACGGTAGATGCTTTGCAAAGGTAAAACTTAAGCCACATCTAGTTGTTATACACTAGTGTGCCGGGTGAAGGGTCATCAATTAGCACGAGCACTATTTTTAACCCATTTTGCGGCAACCTCTCATCACGCAGACCGCGGCAACGCTCGGGTTAACCCTAAACGAGAGTAAAGAGATGCAATTTTGCGGTCAGATGTACCCAGCGCCTCCGCTGTGTTGTATTGCTGCTTGATGTTAGCGGCAAGTTGTTGAAATATATTTTGAATTATAGAATATTGTATTTTAATCCTATTTTGTATCATGATTTATATTGTAAGCGTTTTATATTACGCTGGTTGACACCTTTCTACCATCACTTAGTCAGAGTTGAGAGTCATTAAGAGGTCCATTATTCATTATTCCTGGTTGCATGGTTTATTCAACATTTAAACCAAAATATTCTTCTTACGTGTATATTACCTCCAGATCCTTTTTTTGGGTTCCGTAGCCAAATGGCAAAAAACGGAACCCTTATTTCCAGAACATTTCAAACTATGCTTACATAGGTAAATCTTTGAATAGAATTATTGGATTTCGCTTTATTTTTAACTACGGAAGCTAGTTTTCACGCGGTTTCACCCGCGTTCCCGAAGGATTTTATGTTTTCCCGGGATAAAAAGTAGCCTATAGCCTTTTTTTATTCGAACCAGTAGTTCCTGAGATTAGCGCGTTCAACGAAACAAACAAACTTTGTAATATTAGTATTTTTAATGATAGATCTTTATAAAAATAAATGGTTTTAATAATTTCATCTCACTGTTGTCCTGTCCGTTTAAAATAATATAAAATATCTCAAAGCATTAAATACAAAGTCCTGTCATTATAAATAAATCTATTAAGATAAACCGAAACTGTCTCACACGAAAAAAATGTCCCCTAAACATAAGACATAAAGAAAATTTTATTAAATCGACAAAACATCTCGAATCAATTAATAAATAATAAAACACCATGGTAACGTGGACATTATGGGGCAAAAACAATAAAACCTATGTTGGAATCATCCCCATAAATCCCCGTAACAAGTGTCCCACGGCGCGGGCGCGTCCCATGGGATGCGCGGGCGCACGCGGTGGCATAAATTAAACTATGCTCGTTGTACTTGACTTGCTTGTTGTATATACGCTGTATTTTATCACTATAGAGTAGATCGTTCCAATTTGGTACTATTTTTTTTTTGCATTTCTTCTTTAATTTGGGATATAATCATAATTGAATAGTCTTTGCCGAGCAAAGTATTGATCAATAATTAAATAGTTTTTGTCAGGATAATTCCATCCTTTCATCATAAAAATGCACAATAAATACCTGAGATATTTGCCTATTTGTAATTTCTTTGTACTGCTAGATATACCTTGTGTTCGGGTCTATTCTTGAGTACCGTAACAGAATCCCCCGGAATGCAAATAATTTATTAAGAAATTCACGTCGATGTCACCCCTGTTCTATAGAATAAAATAATTACATTAGTTTGTTAGCAATAACAATAATTTTGTCCCGTTAAGGGCCAGCTCGGCGGGGCACTCCTCGAGTTTCACAGATCACCAGATACCGCGGGTGACTTACGCGACGACGCAGTATTGTGGTGTGGTATGCTTGCGTTGCGCCCGCGCCGCGTGCCTCTGTACGTCGAGCAGATAACCTAGTTTTTGAGTTTGGGACTAATAATTGGACCAAGATAAAGACAAGCAACATTGTCATAATATTTAAGATTTTGTCAAAATCATGTAATAGGTTTTTAGATAGAATTTAGTATTTGGGGCGGGCTTTGAAACTAATTAATTTAAAGACCTAATACAAGTATTTTACATATTGTACAGTAAAATTCAATTCTCTATAACTATCGTTTATCATACTGACTGAAAGATTTAAAGCTAAATATAAATCGGGCCAAGACTGCCTGTTAATTTTTCATGTTGTATGTATTCATATTCATAACCATAGCTGTAATTTTACTACAAACCTTGATCTATTTCAAGCGATATTGGCATTAGTTTCAGTTAATCAGACGTAATAATACAAAAAAATCCTAACAACGATTTTTTACTAGGCAAATCCTATAACACACACAAAAATAGATCAAAAGTATAATTATTTTGTAACTTATCCTTCATCTCGAGCACCCCGCGATGATAATTTATAGGCATAATGACAAGATTCCTTTGCTCAAAAAAATATAGTGACGCCATGTTGAATTTATGGAATTCGAGGCGCGCGTTCGTTTGGTATTCAAATTGATATCTTACGCGCATTATTGTAATTGTGTGATGTCAGAATTGTTAATTTGATCTATTTATTTGTTTGATCATTGAATTAGAAATGTTGAATATTTTCCCACGTTTAGGGATTATATTGATTATATTTTCATCGCTCGATTGGGATTAATTTCATAACATTCGAAGTAAAGTTATGTTAAGCTACGATTTTTTTTTCATTTCATTTTAAGATGTAATATTCATGTTTCGAGTTAACTCGATATCAAGTAATCGATAAAATTTGTTACTTCGATTTAAATCGAATACTAGCAATGACGTCAATTTGCTATCGTTTAGAGCTTTTAACATGAAAATCGCAGCTGATGGACTGCCATATTATATTATTACAGCCATTGTATATTTGCACTTTGTTAAATCCACTGCTATACAATATTAAACCTTAAATATTACGCGCCGAGGGATATAAACCATTTTACCAATATAATGGTTCAGGATTCTGAAATTGTTCGACAAACTTAACTATACAATTGCGTAACACAAATTCCGATGTGATTTATTTGAACCTGCACCGTAAATTTAAGTGCATAAGTTATAAATTTATTAACAAATTAGAATTCCATGAGAAGGTGTATGTTTGTGGAACATTTATAGGATGGACGTGTAATAGCGGATAATTGTCATCGGCATGCTTCGCCCTCGTTTAGATCACAATTTATGAGTATATTTTGGTCACGACCTCTAAGTAATTGTTGAAGGATCGTCTCCGAGTCTCTTAGGGCACGATGCACTTGATTTGTGGTGTTGTAGACTGTCTGTTACCCTTATTTGTGAAGTGTTGAATCTGTTTCAGTGATTTGTAACTTCGTTACACTGTTAAAAGTTGAAAATGTTTCTATCTAAAACCGGATTGTATAAATGCGAATGTGAGTTTGTTTGTTTTCTTTTCACCTTTTCACGCCTAAACCGCTGAACCAGTCGGGAACGCGGGTGAAAGCGCGGGGGACAGTTAGTTCTTATAAATCCCTTATGAAAAATGGCTACATTAAGATTTCCTATTATCAAGTACCTTAGTGCCTTCATCTATGTACAACTTATCACTTAAATTACATATATACACCGTATCGCGACTAATTTTGTTAGAAAATTAATTTTAGAGAATGTGCAATCAAACAATATAACGTACTTCAATCTTTATACAGGCGATTTTGTTATCACTGGCAATACTTGCAGGGGTGGAAGTACTCATCAATGTGAACAACTTTTATTATAGGGCTAACTCTGATATCGCGTAAAATAATATGGTTGCTTCATACATTTTGGTCGAGTAGGTATTGAACTTTTGTATGGAACAGCTGATAATCTTTTCATGATTTCACAGTTAGTCCCATAATAAAAGTTGTTCATTTTGATGAGTACTTCCACCCTTGCAAGTATTGCCAGTGATAACAAAATCACCCTGTATAATGTGACTAATTTTTAGACATGACTATGAATAGCAGGCTAATTATAACACAAAATTAATACCTGAGCTAGAGATGTAGAGCATAGCGATATGTCGCTCAAAGAGCACCTCGACTGGGGAAGTGCCTCCACCTTTCAAAATACCGCAGCCAAATAAAAAGGTAAGCTAAGGTCGCCATGCAGACGCTCATCGGGGAGGGTCGGCAACACGCGGCGAGTGATACCCCTGGTGTTGCAAGCGTTCATAGGCTACGGTAACCGCTTATCATCAGGTGGGCCGTATGCTTGTTTGCCGACAATGTAGGGTGTGTTTACAAAATAACATCGAAGATGTTGAGGTAATGAGATATATTCAAATAGTTTTAAGTCAAGTCATCGTCAAAGGCACCGTTGGCTGTCATCTGGCCCGCGTATATTTCAGCCGACAACGAGGTTAAGTACAGAGTCTCGTTTTAATAAATAACTCCAGACTATTTGGCAAACTATAAAAGATAACAGGCCGCAAGACGTTTTTCTGATAGGCTGTGTGACCGACAAATGCACAGTGTAATTTTACGTAGAGACTTAGAAATAAGTCAATTCTGAAAATAAAATAAAATTTTGTGTTCGATTTCTAATTCTAAATTTCAATTTAATTAATATATAGTTTTTTACTGTTGTAAAGCTTTAATCCTTACTTTGCAAATAAATTTATTTTTATACATAAAATACTTTATATGCAATATTGTAATTGTTGTATAATAAATTGCCAGCAATTAATTAAAATTGTGGTAGAAACTACGTATATGTATAAATAAGGGATCATACGTGAAAAACAGTTTTAGTAACCATTTCAATCTTAGAACAACTTGAGGTATCAATAAGCAAGAAAGAAAGAAAGAAAATATATTTATTTTGAGGTACACACAACACTACACACACATATAACATAAATGAAAGAAAATGAGGAAAATTTTAATGTTGTGTCACATGAAAAATGGTCAGTGACTCAGCAAAACACTGTTAGCCCGTTGACGAGTAACAGTACTGATTTTCAGTCACTGCCATAAGTGACGTCACGCACACCCAGACAGAAGACACAAAATAACAATGAACAAAAACAATGAAACACAAAAGAAACACAAGCTAAGTACTATATAAGTATAATAAGTTGATTATATTTCTCTAGATTCTTACATAATCTGTAGTCCATCTCATTACGGTATGATGGCACCGACGTAATAATGTGAGCGATCCGTCAAGTGCGCGGGCGCAGGCGGTCCGAGCGGGGATTAAAGGACACGGCTTTCTCAGCTAGGGCGGAATATGCTAGGGATGTCACTATTGCAATAAAAATTTTCATATAATATTTTGTGAAAATATCTAACATTATTTTGACCATTATCTTTAAAGATATTGACTGATTTTATGCCACTTTTAAGCCATTATCAGCAGCTTCATATTAACTCCTACTTTTTAAGGGTAATTTTAAGTACACAACATCAAATAACTTCCAATAAACCATAAATGAGGTAATAAGTAAAAAGGTATTTCATTATAGAAAGGCCTATCCAGTAGTCGTCTTAATAAATGGTCAAATCATTTTACCATTAGTATGGCACATAACCAAGAAGAGCTGGAAAGCAATGTAGTTAAAACACTGTAACAAGAATTAGCTAGAACAGAAAGATTTAAAATATTTGTTCTTGGCAACCCTAGCACGTCAGTCTCGTTGCCCTGAGGCGGTCACTCGGGCAGGCTCTGGCGACAGATGACGCTAAATCTGCATTGTTTATCTGTCAACTCTTCCATCATCGCAGGTCGGGGGTCACCAGCGAAATGATCATCGTTCTTGTCCGCTAACATCTTAATACTTGGTCTAATTGTGGGTCGTTTATATTGCGTTGGAGTTTCAAGGCGATTATAGCTGTGGTATAGTCAATGGTACTAAGTAGAGTGAGAGGCTGTTGACCTACTAGTAGGTCTACTAGTAGAGCTAACTCTTCATCTTCTTCCGTGACTCATGATTCATGTCTTTTGGGGTCAACCCTCTTAGTCTTAATAATTGACTCGCAATTCCTGGAATTGGGAATCCTCCCAACTGTTCCCATTCATATGGTTTGTGGTTGGTGCCTTACTAATGGAGCTAACAAAAAAAAAAACGAAAGATAATTTTTATACAGGGTGATTTTGTTATCACTGGCAATACATGCAGGGGTGGAAGTACTCATCAATGTGAACAACTTTTATTACAGGGCTAACTCTGATATCGCGTAAAATAATACGGTTGCTTCATACATTTTGGTCGAGTAGGTATTGAATTTTTGTATGGAACAGCTGATAATTTTTTCATGATTTCACAGTTAGTCCCATTATAAAAGTTGTTCATTTTGATGAGTACTTCCACCCTTGCAAGTATTGCCAGTGATAACAAAATCACCCAGTATAGATAAATATTAGATCCATCAGGGGTGGGTAAAACCGTGAGGCGGAAGCGAGTAGGAACATAAAATGAAACAGCTAGTTTAGCATTTATTTAGATTCCTTAGGGAATGCCATAAGCCGTATATCGACATGACATTTCACACGTCATTATCCCTTAACCTTGGGGTTGATGCTCACAAGTCTGCCGCCAAATATGGAGCTGTTGCGGTAACATTAATATCTCATCTCAACGTGAAATCCTTCATCTAGCTTCATATCTGAATTGAAATCGCTATATTTTGCCATCAGTAATTCAGATATCAAGAATATTATTAAGCTGCAAATGTGGCAAAATTAATACCCCAGGTGTCAGTTTTAATTTCATTGCATTTCCCTTGGGATCAGGGATGCATCTTCCTAAGATATTTACCGTAATTATTGTCCGGAAGGGAAGTCTGAAATATAACATTATACATCTGACATATATACAATATATGTAGACTAGCTTTCCACCCCGTGGTTTCACCTGTGAACCCTTATTTTACCCCCTTAGGGGTTGAATTTTCAAGGCTTAGGCTAGTTGCACTTTCGGACTGCAGCTTAAAGTAAATCTAATACAAATAAGTTTGCCAATTTTTTTTTTGTACATAGGGTTTGCTATGTGTCACATTTAGATTTAAATTCCAACGATAAAAAAAATCAAATTCGTTAAACTATTTACAATAATAATTTCATATAATAATCTAAGCTTTCTAAGCTTGCTAAAGATTTATCTGCTCTCGACCTGTGGATCATAAATTAAATGTTATTCGAATCGTCATCAACCAATTAGCCCGCGATAGCTGCGCGAGCGCACCATGACAAATGATCACCATTTCTCATATGGAAACAAGATCACTATATTACAACATACATAATGTATATATCTACATATTATAAAACGAAAATCTCTGTCTGTTTATGCGTTAGTTTGCTCATAACTCGAGAACCACTCTACAGATGTTAATGCGGTTTGACAATTAGAAGCGGTTTGAAGAAGGTTTTAAAGTTAGCTATCATTATCAAAAGTGTGGTTGAGCAGTGATCGCTTTAGTGAAACAAGTAAGAATAAAATTTCCTCCGTACGGGTAAAGACACGGGTAATGCCTTGTATTGTATAATTTATGTATGTTGGGCCACATTATTATGTATGGTATTGAACTATAACCCGGATACTGTAGCAATATTACATATACATGTGAATTGATGTTCAAGTTTTGGAACATAATGTTGTTTGTGAGATGGGTAACTTAATTTTGCTTTTATTAAGTTGTATGAGGCTGCTATCTTTATTTTAGTGAAGAAATATTATGTCAATATTTTTTTAAGATGAATAGTGAAACTTTTCTGGGCGCAATAAGGTTGAATTTTAGTGCAACGGGTTTTATTTTAAATGTAACGTTTCTGACGCAACGCTTAATACGTTGCTAGGCGACGGAGTTCTAAACCTAGCTACGCAAAATTTTTACGAAGTTAAAATATCCTATCATGATTACTTTTAATTTTAAAAGAAGTTCATCTTTATTCTTCAAAATAAATAAATTCTAAAAGTGGTTGTTACCAATACAAATAATATAGGTATCACAAACGTTTGCTTATATTCACAAAAATTAAGCAATCCTCGTTCACTTCTAATTGAACGTTGCAATTCGTGATTCGTCTCAAATTAATTGCGATAAATATATACCGTGTCTAAATATCTAATAATAACAAATCAGACGTCCGTCCGTACGAATATTCAAATAATTTTGACATTTGGAAAATGTTTAAATTTGCACTGACATTTGTAATATGTGAGACTCACGCGCACTAATTCGATGTGGCCGTATAAATTGGCATTCGTTAAACCGATTGGTGTAAAGGGCGGTATGTTTATAACAATCCTGTATAAATTGCTCCATAACTATAAAATTACTATAACACCGGCGAGTTTATGTAGTGTAGTACATACTTACAAAGTTTGTATCCCTACCATTTTGATATTGATATAAATCTTATTTAATTCTATTTGAATTTATCATAATAATTTATTTATTAAGAAATTATATTTCAACTATAACATGATTTACACATATACATGACTTGCGATTCCTGGAATTCTAGTTTTTTCATAGGTAGTTTTGGGACGCGCGTCTGATTCGCGAGCAAACCGATTAATAAAAAAAAAAACATTGAGAATAGTGGCTTAGAGACTGTCTTAATTTGTAGTGGTGCATGGCGAAGGCCTTGGGTTTAAATCTTGCCATAACTATGATTATCCAGTAAAGGAAAACATAACAAGTTCCTTCTTATTCATTATAAAGCGCCATCTCTGGACGCTGACCGCAAACCTGACACCGAGAGCGTTTATTGAAAACGAAAGAAAAAAAATGACAGTCAATTCGCGCTAACGTTAAAGTGCGTCGGTAGAATCAAAAACTTATAAGTGCTGGAAAATAGTCTTCGTTTGTGATTTTACATCATCCATTTTTAATCCGGGTGTTCCATATGTGATAACGGATAAATAGATACTCTTTCGCGAGTGTGCAAGAAACTGTGCATTGCGAGTACCTACCGCCGGAGCCCAAGGTAAGACATCCAAATATCTTCCAGTTTTCCTTACCTCACATGCTGGCAAATTCTCATATTCATTTCATTTCTAGTGTTAGATTTCCATCGAAGTACAGTACATGTGGTAAGGACACTATAACTTACGGTGGTAGCAGGGTACATTGTAATACAGTTAGTCTTTAGTGCATAATTCGTAGTAGGTACACTTTCATTATAACCTATTGACATTTTGTCGTTTTGTATAAAAACTGTAAATTGCATCATGTAATCAATGTATTATAAGTAATAAAAAGGTGTAGATAGGTTCTAAGCGCTCAGCAAGCGGCACGTTAAAATGTGACTAATTAGCCATACTTGACCTCAGTGTTGCGTTCCCGGCGTCAACGGATGCACTTTTCGTACCGATGCATTGAAAGTAAAAGTGACCCAAAACCTCCAAAAGTGTGCCGAAGAACGAATGTTGTGTAGGTAACCTATCTACACCTTTTTACTTATAATATCATTACATGTAATAAGGTACGTAGGTACCAAAATCTACTTCTGGGGTTGACTGTACCCGCTCGGCTGGCTACCCTCAATTAGAACATATAATGTCACCGAGCGCTGCATTCTGGCGACTGCAGATGAGAGTCATTTCTTTTTCTAGGCTTTGTGTGCTTACCACCTTCAGCTACAACATCGTTGTGGTGAAATTGTGGTCAAACACAAGCCATTGGCTACCGTCTCCTAAAGACATTAGCAAGACCAGGAAGGTTGCCAACCTTTATAAAGCCAACTAATAAATTACTAATGATTTGAGTTTGTTTATCTCAATATATTATACAATAATTTATACTGTATTTTTTTTGCAGTAGGTTCTACAGTCTAAGCCACAGTCTAAAGAAATGATACTTAAGCCAGATGACTCACTTCTAACGGGCGTAACTTGACGTTTGATAGCTCAATCGATTCTCGAGATAGTATCGTATCATGAATAAAAAACGCATTAAAACGATAGTGTGATAAACAGTCCGACACTAACTTATGTTGATATAATGTAGGGACACTATACGTTAGAGATTTAATTTATGAATCTTGATAATGCACGGATAACAACAATATATCGGAATAGGTACTAGCTTCTATACTAGCTGCGCGTTTCCAAGGGTTCAAATGTTTTTCCGGGGGAAAAAAGCGTTATTTTTTTTTATACAACATATTCGGCAAACAAGCATATGGCCTGCCTGATGGTAAGCGGGTACCGTAGCGTATGAATGCTTGAAACACCAGGGGTATCACTCACGGGTTGCCGACCCTTCCTCCCTCCCCGATGAGCTCTGGCGACCTTACTCACGCGCAGGAACACAACTATAAGTTATTGGCTGCGGTATTCTGTAAGGTGGAGGTACTTCCCCAGTCGAGCTGCTCTTTGAGCGACATATCGCTATGCTCTACCTCTCTTAAATTATTTTAAAGTATACTACTTTCCACCCCATAGTCTCACATGCGATTCCCTATTTTATTCCTAACTATCTGATCCCCGCGGTTTCACCTGCGTTCTCAAGATTAAAAGTAACCTATAACCTTCCTCAATAAACTGTCTATATCGGTGTCTTAAGCTCATTCCAATATCCCATACTTTCAGATTTTACCGAATTTTCCAATTTTCCAGGAAACTTGTTCTATTTTTCTCTTCATAAAAACCTTCCTCGAAATTCAACGAATATTTAAAAACAATACCGAATTGGTCCACCCGTTCTCGAGTTATGCACACATTTTGTCATTCATTTTTATATTATTTATACAGGGTGACGTTTTAGTCACTGGCAATACTTGCAGGAGTGGAAATACTCGTCAATATGAACAACTTTTACTATGGGACCAACTCTGAGATCGCGTAAAATAAAATGGTTGCTTCATACATTTTGGTCGAGTAGGTATTGAACTTTTGTATGGAGCAGCTGATATTTTTTTCGTGATTTCACACTTAGTCTAATAATAAAAGTTGTTCATATTGATGACTTCTTCCATCCCTGCAAATATAGCCAGTGACTAAAAAGTAAAAAGTAATCAGAAGTAAAAATAAAATCGTGTCAGTGACATAATTTTTATAAATTTAGATATTACAAAGATACAATATATATATATATATATATCAGTTTAGGCCCTAGGAGGGCACTTATGAAGGTCGAATTTACTGAAGCTACCACCGATTCGGAAATCAGCCTTCAACTGAGAAGAACCGGCAAGAAACTCAGCAAGGTTACATTTTTTATATATATTTTTCCTTTTTTTTATAATCTGACTATTGGCTATATTTTTTCAATAACAGCAAAATGTACAATACAATATACAATTAAATCAAAAAGAAAAATACCAATACCAAGTAAATAATAAAATGTAACGCAAACAAGTTCTTATTAAATAATAGCGAATACGCTACATAATAGCTAAAACTAAAAAAAATAAAATCAACAATATGCGAAGTGCACCTGTGCAGAGTGAAACTATTTCCAAACATCCCTATCTTCAATATATTGAGCTACCTTGTAATAAGCCTTTTCCTTCAAAACTTTCTTTACGTAAAATTTGAATTTAAAATCGGTCATCTTGGTTACCGAGTTAGGTATTTTATTATAAAAACGAACGCAATTACCAAGGAATGACTTGCTAACTTTGGCTAACCTAAAATATGGAACAACTAATTTCTCTCTTTGCCTTGTATTTATATTATGGACATCTACTTTTGTTTTAAACATTCCTATATTTCTACGTATGAACATTATATTTTCATAAATGTAGAGTGAAGGCAAAGTCATTATATTTATTTCTTTAAATAAATGCTTTAATGAGTCCCGAGGACCCATACTATAAATTGCACGAATTGCCCTTTTTTGTAGTATAAAAATAGTTTCAATATCGGCTGCTGCTCCCCATAATAAAATACCGTATGATAACAGACTGTGAAAGTAAGCAAAATATACTAGTTTAGCCGTCTCGACATTCGTCAATTGTTTAATTTTTCTTACAGCAAATGCAGCAGAACTTAATTTACCTGCCAAAGAATCTATATGAGGACCCCATTGTAATTTATTATCTAATGTTAAACCTAAGAATACAGTTTTATTAACCATGTCCAAATTACTGCTATCTATTATTACGTGACTATCTACTTGTGCTACATTGGGTAGAGAGAATCTTAAACATTTAGTCTTCTTAGAGTTGAGTAACAAATTGTTTGCAGTAAACCATTTAGAGACTATTGACAAGGTATCATTTACTCTTATAAGATCTTTGTCTTTTCTATCAACTTTAAAAATCAACGAAGTATCGTCAGCAAACAAGACTATATCTGAGAGGCCATTTACAATAGATGGTAAATCATTTAAATAAACTAAAAACAAAAATGGTCCTAGTATTGAGCCCTGGGGTACCCCCATTTCGATTAAAGAGCCCTCTGATGTTGTACTACTAATCCCTACCTTTTGTTGACGATTAGATAAATAAGATAGAACAAGATCATAAGCAGTTCCACGAATTCCGTAATAGTCTAGCTTTAGTAGCAGTGTACGGTGGTCGACACAGTCGAAGGCCTTGGATAGATCACAGAATATACCAATTGCATCCTGTGAACCCTCCCAAGCCTCATAAATGGATTTCAATAATTTTGCAGCTGCATCGGAAGTAGATTTTCCCTTCGTGAAACCAAACTGATGACCATGCAGTATCTCATGTTCATTAAAGTGTTTTAACATTTGATTGAGTAACAGTTTTTCAAATATTTTACTAAGTGCTGGAAGAACGGACACTGGTCTATAATCGGATGGATTATACTTACAACCGGATTTAAAAATAGGTACTATTTTACTAAACTTCATTAAATCGGGAAAAGAGCCCTGATGAATGCATTCATTATATCATATATATATCTAACGGCGCGTGATTAATGTACTCGATTTATTGTGATATTTAAATGACTTTTTAGTCGATGCGAATAATTATTTAATTTGGGAATTTATGATTTATCAGAGCGGGTAACACCGAATGGGGTTGTGAGTGTCATAGCGGTGACGACGATCACTTTTAAGATGGTCGCCACGCGGTGCACACGCACAAATCCATTAGCTCTTAATCCAAGTTTACTTTTGTAATCCTTTGTTATTTTAATAGTGTTTTCATTTAGTAATTTGTAATATAGTCATTGCCATATCTTGCGATTGTTATTTCTGCAATTCCTGCACATACACGCCCATAAAATACCAAGAGATAACGGACCAGCTGCGACACGTGGTGTCGCAACCTCTCGGCGATCCGTTATCAGAAGTGGGATCGGGAACGGTGCAGGATCAGACTACAGGCAATGTCTCAAAGAAATCTTCTACGCCGGTTACCTGTTTCTACTGTGGCGAGCAGGGACACATTGCAACGCAGTGCAAGAAGAAAGAAGCAGACTATAATGGCGGCCAAATTGAGCGACGAGTGGATGCCTGTACCATCAAGCCAACTATGGGCTTATTTCCTACCAAACCGGGTGACAAGTTTTCATTTTGTTTTTAACGTGGTGATTAGGAAAAGCTTAGCTGGTAGATACCCAGGTTAGTACTACCAAAGTACGGTGCCATTGTTAGGTATAGGCAAGTTTTGTTTACAGCGCACAATATAAATTTACATCTGATTGCTGCGGGTACCAGTCGAGGCGGGTTATGTCAACTTTAAAGAACATGTTAAGGGTAGTCGAAACAGGCAATCATAAACATGGCAGGCAGCGTTGCCTGAAGTTCAACTTGCAATTGATTGCACTGTAAATAGTACAATTAAGACAAGTCCTCACGAACTTTTAATAGGGAAAGTTGCTAGATCACTTCAACTGATGACCGTTGATTGGCGTTAATACAGACGAGTCAAATATTTAGCTAGATGTAATCAGAGCATGCGGCTCGGGCGATAGAGGAAAGTATTTCTATAGAGAAGGCTCGGTTTGACAGAAACAAAGCTTAAGTAAAGAATTTCAAAGTAGGCGATTATGTGTTAGTAGAAAATCAGGAGTGCAACAAAACAAGGCTAGAACCAAAATCTAAGCTACAAACACCAACAAATAATGTCAGAATATTCCGTTAACGGCGCGGGTGCTGGTGAATAATTTGTTGGATTGTCTGTGTGGTAATAAAATAATCTGTGTGGTGTGTAAGTGTATAGCTTGTGTAGTAACTATAGCCTGTGTGGCAACCAAAGCCTGTGTGGCAACCAAAGCCTGTGTGGCATCCATGGCCTGTGTGGCAACCATAGCCTGATTGGGAACCATAGCCTGTGTGGGAACCATAGCCTGTGTGGCAACCAATGCCTGGGTGGTATCTATAGCCTGTGTGGCATCCATAGCCTGTGTGGCATCCATAGCCTGTGTGGCCTCCATAGCCTGTGTGGCCTCCATAGCCTGTGTGGCCTGTGTGGCCCGTGTGTAGTACTTTACTAATATCGTCAGTAAAATGTGTCTTAGCATTTAAGTGACTATTGGTCTTAGGTTAATTTGATAAGCCTCCTTTTAAAGTCTAAGGTGATTTGGTCAGAATGACCGAGTTGATAAGTGAGCATTCAAGTGTTTGTTTATTTGTCCATAGATCTGAATGAAGAAAATCACGCACACGAGGACGTGTGATGATGCAGGACGGCCGTAACGGCGCGTGATTAATGTACTCGATTTATTGTGATATTTAAATGACTTTTTAGTCGATGCGAATAATTATTTAATTTGGGAATTTATGATTTATCAGAGCGGGTAACACCGAATGGGGTTGTGAGTGTCATAGCGGTGACGACGATCACTTTTAAGATGGTCGCCACGCGGTGCACACGCACAAATCCATTAGCTCTTAATCCAAGTTTACTTTTGTAATCCTTTGTTATTTTAATAGTGTTTTCATTTAGTAATTTGTAATATAGTCATTGCCATATCTTGCGATTGTTATTTCTGCAATTCCTGCACATACACGCCCATAAAATACCAAGAGATAACGGACCAGCTGCGACACGTGGTGTCGCAACCTCTCGGCGATCCGTTATATCTATATGCAATATAGCTAACAAATTTAAAATGAAAGTTTGCACATGGACACTAAAATCATTTTCATGTAGGAATAATTATCATTTAGCCAAAGAGTTTCTTCATGCCTCAAAACTAGAATCAAATGGAATAAAAATATTTAACTCTTCAGTGTTAATCGGGTTCCGTGAAATTCTCACAGTTTTAATCGAGCATCTTTTAATCGATTAACGTTAATTTTATATCGATTTTTAAACTTTCTATGGCGTTAAATTCGAATGCGTGACTGACGGAATATCGAATGATATTTGTATATGTATGCCGTTATTACATATTTATTTCAAATTGTGTGCATAAAAATTGGTTTATTATTTATTCTGACAACAAAAATGCCTAAAATTATATAGAAATATGTCCAGTGGATAAGCGATTTCAATTCCAATACACACAAGCTTATTCAATTTAGGGACAACAAGAAATATTAGTATGCGCCAGTTCCGCCCACTCAGTGTTACTCGACGAACTAAGTTACAGCGCTAGTAATTACCGTTCGGAGACAACAACATAGTAAACCTACAGCGCGTCTCAAATATTACTCATGTGATAATACAACTTTTTCGGAGCAACACTAATTTTACTATTCTTTACCGCAATAACTTTCTTTTTATATTACAGGGCTGACAAGCTGGGAGGCGGTCCACCTGATGGTAAGTTGATACCATCGCCTATTGACATTAGCAGTACCAGTGGGATTACCAATGTGTTGCCGACCTTTATAAAGCCTAGAAGGCCACTGCCGGAACACACCAGTAGTTGTTTGGTGGATTTTCAACTTAAGGGTGGTAGCAACAAAGGCGGGTACTACAAAGTACCCTACCGACTTGCTATGGTTTCCTCATGATGTTTTCTTTCAACGAAAGCTTTAATTTATTATATGATTCGAAGCCACGATCTTCGCTGTGGCATCAGACGTCACTACCACTGAGCTATCCTACTATCATTGCCTTGTATTGAGATTCTTGTCTGTTAGAATTGTCATAATTTTATAACAAACAAAACGGTTAAATGTCTGTATTTTTGTCAATAACACACTTAACTCTGTCACCTAGAATTAAACATTAAACCCACTGAAAGGAGACACCAAATACCCTACTTTTTATTATAAATCCCTGCACATAAGTATGTTAGTTAATATGGCCACTAGAAATGATTCGCTGGCCGCTGCGCCTGCGCCGCACCGCGGGGATGCTGATTTCGAGATAACAACCCTACCGAGGGCATTTGTTTTAGACTCATAAACGGTTGTATTACATTATCGACTCCTACCTATTGGAAAATAATGTAGTGTTGAAAATATGTTACTGCAGGTGCATTAAAGACTATACATACCTACTTTCATCTATGATTCGGTTTCGTATAGCACATGCTTATTGAATTATTTTAAACCATCTCATTATTATTATGTAATAACAGATCTATGGAGGAGCAAGGTGGTATATTTCTCCATTGAATAGGGAAGATCTTCCGTGGCAGCTTTGAGGAGGATTTCTATTATACTAGAGTAAGCCCGGACACGCTTCGCTGTGGCTTTTCCAATTTTTATTGATAAAGAAACAAAGAAAAACATTTATTCTTGACACTTAATTGAATCTTGAATCGATTCATAAACAGAAGAGAAAATTGCACCAAACTATTTTGTACTTGTCTATTTATATACAAGTGATTTTTGAGTAACTTTTGAATGAAACAGCTGATATTTTTTTCGTAATATCACAGTTAGTTCCATAGTAAAAGTTGTTCATATTGATGAATAATGAATTCCACCCCTGAAAGTAATGCCAAGGACTATAAAATAATCCTGTATAGATTACTAGATTGTAGTAAAATAATAAATTCAAATAAAAGTTGACTCATACAAATCTCACAATCAAAGACATTAAGTAGGATGTATCAAAAGTTTCTCGCATAGAAAGTTTAGATCACTTTGGGGTCTAATTAGATAATTGTAACGCTGACCCCTGTCTTGTTTGTCTATGCGCAGACGCCAGACGCGTTGCCTTCCTCGTGGTACTCGACGGGTAATTACATATTTAGAGCAATGCTTTGTTTTTGTTAATAGTTTTTTTTTATACGTCTGTCTGTAACTGGTATTTATGACTCAGATATTAGCGTGAAGTGTGTGCCTGTAATATTTTAAAGAATAAAATGAAATGGGACATTCACACTTCATCAAATCCCAAACTAAGCCGAGCTTGTACTATGGAAAATAGATAAACTGTAATACTACATATTATATACACTCAGACACAGGACATGTTCAGACACACAGATGTCTGTCCTGGAAGGAAATCAAACCCACGACCTGTGACATGACTTAAGGTATCTCACCAACCATGTCAAACTTTATAGAAAGAAATAAAACAATTTTATTTGTGGGAATGCTACAATATTTTGCTGAAAAAATAGTAAATTTAAATAATTAAAAAAACATTTGCCACAAAACATTTGCCACTCAGCATAAAGCTGGGTGTTCATAAACCAGCGCTGATTTTCCCTTGGGACCAGTAATGTGACGTCACGACCAAAGACACGGCAGATTTAAAATAAATATGCAACAAGAAAAAAATATTATAACAAAACAATATGACGTAGGTATTAGTAATTTTGTGCATTGAAGTGCTCAGTTATAGTTAAATATATGCAATTTAGCATCTAAAACCAGTTCTAATTTATGTTTTTTGTTGACAAAAAGCTACAGAAATAATTTTAATCAAGATCAAAGGCTGAAACCTATATATCTATGTTATACCATAAAATCACATATATTAAGTGAATTTAAATGTCAGGTGAAACTTTGAGAAACTCCTCCTATTTATTATGTTCACAGTCAATAAATAATATACAATCACATGAGTAAAAGCTATTTTGATATTAATTTATTTGACAAACAAATATAAAATTAAGATTTCTCTGTCGACAGCTTATTTGTTGTAAGTAATAACAAACATACCTTCATTGACCTCTATCAGTTATACGGACCACCCGTGATAAACAAATCTCATATACGTACCGTATTTGTAACAGTGGTTCCCAAACTTGTCATCATTATCCCCTTCAAAAAGTTTATTTTTGTCGTATCGTTGTTTACAGTAGGAGTAATCATAAAATATGAGAGTATAACATATGTTGGTAATTAAGAACATTTAGTTATAAAGTTTTTGATAATAAAACAAATAAATAAATATCTTCATACCTAACAACCCTTTTCAGAACAACAAAATTTATTAAAAACATTCATTACAAAAGCTTTGTTTGGAAAGCATTTCCAAAAGCGTCCCTTTTCAGCACCATATCAGTTTAGTGTCGATTGAGTCAGTACTCGATACACACGTGTGTTACATGTTATACTGTAGAGTACCTACACTTTTAGCATCACTATGAAGGGGTTCCCATACCAACTTTGAGCACCAATGCCTTCTAATACTCAGATACATAGCTGTTAACACGACGTGTATATCTGGTACACGTGATTACTTATAGAGTGGGTACAGAATGTAGTAATGAAGAGTGTGAAAGTATGCATTGTAGTCACACATGATTTCAGTGACTTTTTACATAGAGTACTTACGTACGATAAAGATTATCAAGAAGATTCCTATTTTTAATGGGTTCATCGACCAAATAATATCCCCTCTCTTTTCTCTCTAAATTCTACCAAGAAAGGGAGACAGGAGACTCATAGCACAAGAAAATCTACTTCAGGCTTCTGTCTCTCATATTACCACATTAGTTAAGAACTAAAATATTTATTCTACTGATTTTATGTGGAGAGCGAATAAATAATTTTATTGTAACAGTAACGGATGGTTAATATATGAAATTGATACCTACTGACAGCGGCGGCCTTAGGGGGTGGTGAACACGGCAATTGCCCGGGGCCTCGCTCTTGCAAGGGCCTCGCGCAACAACCCAAGCCCTTGCTATTCTTTCAATCGAAAATGACGAAGCTCATTCGTTAGATTATTGTGGTTTAATTTAAGATTTAGGAAAAGCCGCAAACATCAATTTTACAATTTATCGCCTCTGTATTTGTTAATTTTATAAATCTTTCTATGTAAAATATTTGAAAACTCAAATTTTATTTATTTGTACTTATAACTTTAGCATTTAGCTCGTCAAACATGACAAATACCGAAACCAAACAATCAGATCTACTTTCGCATCACATACTTTTCACCAAGGACAAAGGGTGTCGCAAAGACCTGCCGCCCGGAGCTTCGCAATGGGTGAGGCCGCCGCTGCCTACTGATAATGCTAAGCGCTGATATTGATAATGATAATTATATCATAAGACGAAAAATGACCAGTAGCACACTAAAAATTAAACCTATACTGCTTCTTTGTATGCATCCCGCTAAACGAGTAGTTCAACCTTTTATGTGCATACACATTTTCATTCTGCCAAAGTTAAGAGAGCTTCCTTTTACTTATTTTAGAAAGCAATTGCATAAATGGCTTGGTGATAGGTGTTCTTACACAATAGGAGAATTTGTGAAGATAAGTAAAGTAATGATCAATGCCTATAATAACTTAATAATCGCAATTTCACCATCTATACTAATAAAGAATTTATTATATGTAAATGCTACCTATATTATTCTTTGTTTACTGTGTTTTGACCATAATCTGACTCACGATGTGGCTTAAGGTGGTAAACACACAAAGCCTAGAAGGAATTGGCTCTCAAGTGCAGTTGCCGGACACGCTGCTCAGTGTTTGGCGGTAAATATTGTTTTATTTGTTTTTTTTTGTATATAACATTGTCGGCAAACAAGCATACTGCCCGCCTGACGGTAAGGGGTTACCGTAGCCTATGAACGCTTGCAACACCAGGGGTATCACTCGCACGTTGCCGACCCTTCCTCCCTCCCCGATAAGCTCAGGCGACCATATTCACGCGCAGGAACACAACTGTGAGTTGCTTAGCTGCGGTATTCTGTAAGGTGGAGGTACTTCCCCAGTCGAGCTGCTCTTTGAGCGACATATCGCTATGCTGTACCTCTCTTAAAACATATTCAACTTGAGGGTGGTAGCCAGGCGGGTAGGTACTACAAAGCACTCTACCACCATGATATGGTTTCCTCAAGGTGTTTTCCTTCACCGAAAGCTCAAGCTCATTGTAAGATCCGAACTCACAACTTTAATCACGGCATTCGACTTTATAGTGCCTGCCTGGCTGGCTACCACACTTATGTTAAAAATCTGTCGTCTAACACCTACCGGTGTGTTTCGGCAGTTGCACTTGGCAACCAATTCTTTATAGGCTTTACAATAGGAGAATGTGGTCAAAAATTTACCTTTACAAAAAAAAAGTTAATTCCATCCTAGACTATGCGTACTCACCACCCCCAGTCACATTACCGCAATGTCAACAAACCTATTCAAAGTTTAAAAAATGAATATATTGTTTCAATCTCACAGACAAACCCATAGCGCTATATTAACTTATCAATCACCACACGCCACTAAGCGTTCAATTAGCAAGTCGAGAGAAACCGACCTTCCACTTAGAATCAACTTAGTGCTTACTGTGTATCATCTTCATTAACTTGGGTGATGGTAGCTTAACCGTTGGTTATACGTTTGTATTTCGTCACATGTGGTAGGGTATTATTACCACAATTTAAATTATAATGACCATGTGGCCAGAGGTAGCATACGGGGCCTAGAAGGGATGTAGCTGTCGAAATACATGATGGGTCTTTGGTTAAGTTTAGTTAAGTTTCTGTCACCAACCAGGCAAATTTGCATTATTTTTTATGACAGGAAATTAGGTAAAGCAAAGAGGATGGTAGAGAGGGATGTATATATAGCGTTTACCCAGCATTTGGGGGACATGAGTCGAGCAGGAAAATAAGAATAATTTTATTTGTATAGCTTTGAATTACATAAACTTAAAAGAAAACTCACTAAACCCATCCAAAATATTGGATCAAATTAAGGATGAACAAAGTCAAAGTAATTTATTCAGTTTAGGACCTAGGAGGCACTTATGATGGTCGAATTTACTGATATCGAAGGTTCAAAAGTCAGCTTTCGACTGAGAGGTACCGGCTAGAAACTCAGCAACATATTTTGTTATTTAACTAATTTGGCTATAATAATATATTTTTCAAACGCTTTACAAAAATTGCAAAATATATTAATAATAAAAAAAAAATGTACATAAAATAGTAATTCAAACTAGTTCTTATTAATAAAAGTAAAATAGGTACCTACATTCTATAATAAAAAAAACGTGGGAAAAATATTCTCATCATTCCATTATTTGTAATTTAAATATTGTGGCAAACTCAATTGAATATTGACATTTACACAGAAATTGAGTCAGCGTCATATTATACGCAACGCGTGACGTCATTCCGCTCGCATCGTGCTGACGATTATGCGATGTGCGTATTATAAAAGCTCATGAGAGACCTTTATTAGCACTTTAAATCTAACTGTTCAGTTCAGAATTTGATGTTGGTATCTAAATCGTGAATCAATCACATTCAATTCTGGACATAGGTTTTAGCAATCTCAAAACAAAACAAAAACAAATATATATTTTATAAACATTAACAAATCCTTACAAAATACGCTATAAACTCGATGCCAGATGTGCAGGTTTACCTCACGATGCTATTTGCGAGGTAAAATCATGAATAAGTCATTAAAAGTTATCTGTGTATGATGAACTGATGACCTATGTCTCCATTGAATACAATCAAACACAAATACAACGGTAATTCACCTATAGGTCGCTATTTTCAAATGCGCTCGTATTACTATCGTGTGATGGAACATCTGTAAGTATTATTTTGAAAGTGATTTCATCTATTTCATCATTTTCTGCATGTCCTATCCTAATAATTTGGGGTCGGGTCGCAATTTGAACACATACATATGCAGACACATGAATAAATTAGATATATAGTATAAGCCATAAGTATTCCTATCATCCCTCAAAAGGACCGTACTTCATTTATTAGGACCTTATATATATATATATATATATATCAAAAATCAATAATATAATTGCTGGGAGCTTTTTCCGCCAACGCATAAGCTTGGCCATCGAAAAAGGGAACGCTGCCAGCCTGTTGGGAACCTTGCCTATCGACAGCAGCGAGGGCTTTGAGGATGTTTTCTATATATCATGGTTTATATTTTATACATTGATTGCAAATGCTTGTAATTATATTGCAATATTTAGTATAGTTTACGTAAAACTCGTAGGTAAACTAGTTAGTTTAAATATACTACGTATGTAGTTACTATATATTATTATATTTCCTGTTATCCAAAGGTTGCCTGGAAGAGATCGCTTATGCAATAAGGCGGCCTAGATTGTATTATTTTCCTTTATTTAAAAAAATCTTTACTTATCTTTGCTATATATGGTGTATGCTATAAAGAGTATTTCATTCATTTAATTAATTCATCCATTATTAATGTATTTCCTCTTTCCTATTACTTACAAAATATTGTCGTTCTACAAGATATACTTGTCGGGCCGGTTGGCGTGGTACCCTACCTATTACGCCATAGGTCGTGGGTTCGATTCCCATACACGATAGACATTTGTGTGTATGAACATGTCTGTTTGTCTTGAGTCTGGGTATAATTATCTATATGGAAAAAATATTATATAGTGTAGTATATCAGTTATCTGGTTTCCATAGTACTCTGATCAGTTTGTGAGCTGTGTATGAGATGAATAATTTGTCTGTAAATAATTTCTACTTTTTGAAGCATAAAGTTTTATAGATGAATGCGTCATAAGTACAAAGTATATATGTCACCGGAGAATAACAAGAACCGCAAATTTATAAATTTACTAGGTTAGGTTAGGTAAGTTTATAAATTTCCTAGTAAGTTTATAAATTTGCGGTTTATGTTATTTTCCGGTGACATATAGTATACCATTTATTAGTTAAGTTTATCATGTAAGTTTTAATTTAATTCGTTTATGACCTCACGTTTTTAAGCAAATTAATTTAATGAATATATTTCTATATTACAGAAAAGACGTAATTAGTATGCTCGTGTGCTGATTCAAACTATTTAACCTTTTGTCCGAACATAGGGAATGTATGGGTATTAATAATCAAACTTATTAATTTACCAACAATCTCACTAGATTTGTAAATAAAATATATACGAGTAAGTCTGGGTTTTGTTTAAAAAAGTGCACATGCGAATATCTTAAAAATCGTGCGCATGAATCCAGAGCGGCAGGTATTCGAGCTAATTCGTGCCACGAGCATCGAGCACTGTCACAATGAGCTATAATTCAAGCATTCGGCGTATGTTGCACAGACTAACTTGTAAAACTAGGGAATTTAATTTATTAAATTAACAACAAGTATATATAACAAAAATATATAATATATTCTATATAGAATAATTTTCTTAAAACTACCGTCGCTGCCGATTGCCTCTTTATTTATAAAATGAATAGGCTCAATGATTTTTATTGTATGATTGTCTATGAGATCAGGTAGCTCAGTGGTTGTGAGTTCGATTTTTACAACGAACTTGATATTTCGGTGTACTGGGCCCACGTGGGCCCTGTGGCTTGAAATTAATCTTGATAATTCATTGATTTTATATTAGTACTAGTTTTGATTCCACAATTTCTCCTGCGTTCTTGGGATAAAAAGTTACCTATGTCACTCTGTGGTCCAAAGCGATGCTCCATTGCTGCGTGAAAGAACGCAAAACTAACAAACACACTTTCACATTTATAATAGTATAAGGGATAGCATAAGGGATATAGGGATAAGGATAGGATTTCTAAATATCTATACATATATGGAGTAGCAAGGTGGTAGAACTCCTTCATTTAAAAGGGTAGATCTTCCACCAGGCCAGGTCATCGTGTCTGGGAACCACGGTACAACTGTAGATGTTGTAATCTTGTATATAATGTAAAAAAAAAAACTGATTACTGAGTATGTAATCAGTTTTTTTTTTTTTACCCAAAATGGTGTGTAGGTGTTGGAGGAAGAGTAAGAGAATGCAAAGAGATCTTTTTTGTCACAAATATATTTTTACTACTAACAGTTTGAAATAATCAACCCAATAATATAATATCGTGTAATAATTTGAGGAACTCTAAAAATATCGAGTCTCAGTGACCGTTGACCCGGGGTAGCGGCCGCTCAGCGATATTAATTACGCGTCGCCATTTCCAGTATTTCACTTACACTTGCGCTTGCGCAACTTTGTGTCACTCTACTGGACATCTAATCTGTTTTGATAAACATCGCATGTGATTTAAAATGTATATTTACATGATGGTTAATTGCCTTGGATGTTGTTTGTCGGCATATTGGTGTATTTCAAAATCATCTGGGGTCGATGATTGCGTGGATGCCAGTTGAAGGATGGACGCTTTCATTGTCAGGTCGCAACTTGAAATCCTAGCACAATAAACTAGGCTATACACCTTGTTCACCAGATACTAATTTATCAACACCTTACATATTATTGAACGCAACGTTTCTCTGTCTGTCTTTTAATTTTTTTCCATACCTAAAAAGAAAAAACGGAACTTTATATTCACTTCGTTGTCCGTTTGAAACCTATAGGGTATTTCCCGTTGAACCAGAATTATTAAATTTGGAAAGAGGCTCACAGTACAAGTCAAGCAAATAATCCAAAAATCGTTAATTTCTAGTCGAACTATTTACATATGTTTGTAGGAAACCCTTAGTACGCGAGTCAGACTCGCACTTGACCGCTTTTTTTTATGTCAGAAGCACGCAGACGGTCCACTTAATGGTAAGTTGCTACCGTCTCCTATAAATATTAGCTATACCAGGGGATTGCAAATGTTGTGCAGACCTTTATAAAGCCTAGAAGGCAACTAGCTCTCAAATGCAACTACCAAAACACACTAGAAGGTGCTTGACCGTAGATTTTCAACTAGTCTTAGTCTGTTCATATTGATGAGTACTTCCACCCCTGCAAGTATTGCCAGTGACTTAAAAATCAGCCTGTATAAGCTTACTTATATCTAAATAACATACTTTTGAGACAAACGAATTATAGCACAAGCTAAAACTGTCACATATTTTTATCTACGCATAAGCTTGGCCGTTCGAAAAGGGAACGCTGCCAGCCTGTTGGGAACCTTGCCTATCGACAGCAGCGAGGGCTTTGAGGATGTTTTCTATATATCATAGTTTGTATTTTATACAATGAATGTAGATACTTTTAAAACAATATTATTATTCCAATATTTAGTTATTTAAATAAACTTCAATTAGGTATATAATTGTTTTCTTACTTTGTTGAACTCTAAATATTTATCGCGATGATGGTATTTTTGTACAAGTAAGTTACTCACTTATAATTTTATTCATATACCTACACGCCCAGTACACTGTATGAAGTAGGTAATTAAAAAAAAACAATAGAAAAATGCTATTCAAAATCAGTTGTTGGCATTGTACCTATTGTCATATAACTCTGCTAGATAATTCGATGAATTGAAAAATTCACGCGGGCCACAGTTCAAGTTTTAGACAAGTATTTGTACAAAAATGAAATGTATGCATAATTTGAAATAAATACATTTTTTTTATAACACTACGGTGACAAGCATACGGCCCGCCTGATGGTAAGCGGTTACCGTAGCCTATTGACGCTTGCAACACCAGGGGAGATCATCTTGATAATCATCATCAGGCATCATATTTATTTTATGCTGGTTGATTTTGTACGGAACACTGATCACATATATCCACACGCTCTCCATAAGTTACTTTTTAACAGATACAATTATTTAAAACAATTTGTACTTGTCACAATCCTGACCAATAACGCGGTAATACACGACAAACTGCACCTTATTATCCAAAATATGCATTAAGTACGTATGTATGTATGGCACGGTACCAACGGTGTGATCTATGAAACTTGTCACCATATATCAACGCCCTGCTGCGCGCGCGCCGCAAACTCTCATTATTTTTAAAGCATAGCTCACTTTATACGGTCATATTGCTGCAAAAAGTTTCTATATATCTTTGTAAAAAAAAAAATACTAAGATTTCACTTGGTGGAAAACTTAATGGGAGCCGGTTCGAAGAGATTCTGCGGGAAGTGCTCGTTTGTCGCAATGATTTATGTTATTTTCAAGTAATGTTCCATTTGTTTTGTCAATAAAAGATTATAGTATTTTTAATAACTGCAGTAGTGCGTGAGAGTTTGATCTTAGTGGTTTACCATCAGGCATGGCATTGTGAAATTAAACAAAAAACAGCTAAGTCATGTGTCGGTTGTACAATAACTTATCTCCACACATACTGTGGTGGTAGAATTGGCGATAATATTGCAAATTTTAACTGTTCCCTGCTGTAATTGAAAAATAGAGTATAATTGCAAAAAAACTGTAATTTTGTGCAAACACTTTGCACTTTGCGAATAACGAAGAATGCAAAGGGCAAGGGATGCGTAGAGCAACTGACCCCTGGACAGTGATTATAAAAAAGCTCTTAGTTTTATCGGTAAGCGATTGCCTTAGTCTTGGTGGAACTCCACCTGTCTATCATTCTTACTATTCTTCTCCGATCTCAGATCACGCTCTTCTGTTTATTCATTAAATTTAAAAAAAAATATAATTAAGGAGGCAGAGCTATTAGTACTAAGTAAATGTACACCAAATTGAAGTTTCAAAGAAGACATGAGTGTCCGACCTTCGTGCACATACATATCCAATCCCTGCAAATAAAAATAGAACTTAGTACCTATCTCAAAAGCTCCATTTACCATCGAGATGATTCATTTAACTTGTTGCATAAAATAACATATTTTAAGCAATATCAGTAAAATTCCCGATGGACGTTTTAACTGCTGTACCTAGGTCATGCGGAGTGCGCAGGCGCAGGGCTCTCCTAATTACGTATTCAACTATACAAAATGACCTATAACATGGTTATTGTGAGTCGTCTTTACTACTGTTACACAAGTGGTTTCCACTTGCGTTAGGTATAGTTGGTGGTGCTTACATAGAGTAGCTGGATGTGTCTTCAAGCGCAGGTGTATGTTATAGGTAGGCACATCGCTTGGTTGGACGCTCTACCTTCAATTGTTTTTCCTTAAAAACTGTAACTCATAGGTAAAAAAAAACTATATTTCACAGGTTTTTATTTTCAACTGATATGTTTGGAGAAATATTAAATCTTTACTTATAAATGACTCGTCTTGACCGACTGACTGATCTACGTACATTCTTAAATGCTGGAGTTATAATCTTGAAATCCACACTCGTTCCTTAAATAGCGTATACCTACAGTAAGAAATATTTTTCGAAATTTAATTCCTAAGGGGGTAAATAAGGAAAATAGGGCCGGAATGCTAGTATAAAATGTGGGCTTAGCCCTTATTTTCTTTTTTAATTTGAACTAATATGTTGCTTTTTAATTATCATTGATTTATGCTTTAAAGCGATTTCTTAGTTTTAATGTAAGTACAAATAATGTCAGTGACACATGGTTTAAATTACCTTTTTTTAGGTTAACCTATTTTTTACTAGAATATGCACTCACACTGCTTTTTGACGTCTGCGTTTATTACCAAATCCAGTGGCAGTACATCATTGTGCGGAGATGTGGCTGTGCCCGTGTCTTCGGGTCAAGGCTCGCCCGCTCACATGCGATGCGACTGTATTAACTATTAAACGCAACTGCCTTGTAACTCGTACAAGAACCTTATGAAAATCTATTATTTTTGCGCCAGCACTCTAGCGCGAATCTACCTGCGTTTGAGATATTTACCGATACCCAGCTTTTTCTCAGTTTGACGGGCCGGTTGGCGTGGTTGGTAAGATACCCCATCTATTACGCCGCAGGTCGTGGGTTCAATTCCCACTCAGGACAAACATTTGTGTGCATGAACATGTCTGTTTGACCTGAGTCTGGGTGTAATTATCTATATACATATATGTATGTATTTACAAAATAAAAGTACTATATCTATTAAATCAGTTATCTGGCTTCCATAGTACTAAAAGCTCTGCTTAGTTTGGGGTCAGATGGCCGTGTGTGAGGAATAACGTCCCAGAATATTTATTTATTTTTATTTATGGGTGTTACAAATAATTTCACATCAACGGCTTCTATTCGTCTTACGTTATGGGTGTCGTACGTACGTCGTACGTGAGATAGCTGATAAGTAGCTTGAATTTACGTTTGCGGTGTGCGGCAATATGATTACATATCGGGGCGATTGTAATCAGATAGGTGCATTTATATTTTTTTACATTGGTTACTAATTTCTACCCCGCGTTCCTGATCTTACCCTATTTTTTAGCTAGCTAAATTTGGTCTATATGCCAAATTTAATATTAATCCATTAACCATCGCATTTATAATATTTATTTATTTATTGCACATATTAGTACTAGTTGATGAAAATCACTGGATGCAAGTGACCTAGAATTATTTGTTGGTTGTAAAAATCAAAGGACTAAGTTGGGTGGTGTACTCTAACTTTAATATGATGATTGTTTACGCAACCACTGACGTTATTGGCAACACCGAGGCTAGGCTAGGCTGGTCTTATATGTCCTCCTCCATATTTTGATCATCCGCCATCTTTAACAGGTACATAGATTGTGCGCTCGCAACCAAAAATAATAAAAAAATCTAATTCAAGGTATATTTATAAAGATTAAAACACAGATTTAATATAATTACCAAAAACTGTTTGGGGGTGATGTAGGAAACGTAACAGATAGTTATGCTAAGAAAACATTTTTGATTTTTTTGTCTGTCTGCCCGTCTATTTTAAACACGCTGATCTCCGTAACCATCAATCGGATTTTTATGGAGTGTTCGATTTTATTTAATCAAAATTGGCTAACGGAAAATCTTATGGATATTTTATAAAGTCTACGAGCGTAGCCGTGGGCGAAAAGTTAGTAAATAAATGGTATTATTTTGTTCAGTAACGTACGATACATGAAGCAAAATAGATTTCAGATTCTAATAGACTCACGTTAGCTTTTTAATTGGTCAACAGAGCATAAATATTAACATCGCTTCCTAATGGCTGTACCAATCACTTTTATGTCGGTAAACACTTGCGTCGACTGTCACTTGTTCGGGGTGAGATGTCAAGACCGATCGTGACGACATTAGGAATGCTGTCAAACAGTTTCAATAAGTTGTCATAGTGATGTGATATTTTTTTATGGCTTATGATAAAAATATTGCCAAAAATTTACTAACAACCATCAAAATATAGTAAATGACCACCAAAATTAAATCCCCATTTTAGCGTGAAATTAGAACCAAAAATTTACAACTTGCGATCCTACATATAGCAACAAACTCCAAGTGATATTATTGTTTAATAGAAAAAGGGTTTCCCTGCAGTTAAAAAAAATAACCACGAAGCGTTCGCTGCGCTTCGATATCGGCTTACGCTTCTAACCTAAAGTATCTGAATAGGAAGAGATTTACAATGTTTTCACATAATTATGTAAGTAATCTTGATTTGGTGATCATTTACTAAATTTGGTGAACAATTTACTAAATTTGGGTAATAGAGGTTATGGTCACAACGTTCTTTTTGGTGGTCATTATATTTAACCCTTTTTTTTCTGGGACATTATTCCTCACACTCGGCCATCTGACCCCAAACTAACTGATATACTACATATACGGTTTTCGGGATTACTTCATAATACTTATTTCTGCCTGATTTATATACATAATATTTTCCCGGGATAAAATTATCCTATACCTATTCAACCCCGGGTATAACCTCATTCATCATCTACATGCCCCTATAATTTGTTGTCGGCGCAATTCGTTACATCTATTCGTATATCTGCATCTCTTTTTAGGTCTATCTCTTATATCCATACGGGATATACGGGGTATGAGTATATGGGGTATGAGTATATAGGAAGATATAGATCCACTTTCATATTCATAACTCTTTTAGTGCTTTCATACCTCCTCTTAACATGCCCATACCACGACAAATGGTTCCCTCAAGTTTTTCACTCGTCCTCTTTACTGCCCTTTATTCTGAACCATACCTTATAACATAATCTAACAGCAACGATCTATTTATTAGGTTAAATTCATTAAAATCATCCTGTCACAGGACCAAATTTTATTAAGTTAGTATAGGGTTGAAAAGTACGCATAATTCTATGTAAGTTATTGTTATTTCATAATAAAAGACGTCAATGAAATGATCTTTTGACCTTTATTTTCAGCATACTAATAGGTAAGTATGTACCTACTTGCTTACATTTATCTGACAGCTGTTAAAATAGATAAATTGTGAATTCACGTATGAATATTAATGGAGGTACCTACCTACCTCGGTGCATTTTTTTACCAATTTTTCGTATTCTTGTACATTTTATATAATTTCATACAAGACCTCAAGGCGATTCTAGGTGATGATATCCAGTGGTAGTGACGTCGGACGCCGTGGCGAAGGTCTTCGAATCCTACAATGAGCTAGAGCTTGCAATAAACGGATAACAGGGGGCTTTCCATAGATTAAAAATAACTATCAGTGTCACATTCACAGATAATTAATTATGTAAATTATGTTTAAGACAAATTAACAATTCGTCACGTATTTATTAATAAATTAACAAGTCAGTACGTATATAGGTATACATTGATGACCTCGACGGGAATGAACCCGTGACCTACCGTAATATGAACACATTATATGCTAATTATTTGTACATATAGTTTTAACCTTTTGGTTTGTATACGTTTATGCAAATATTAGTTTTATCATAAAAATATTTTGTGATAAGTTATAAAATATTTCATATTCAATATTAGGCTTTTCATATTTTATATTTTCCTCAACATAATAACATATATTGTTATTATCTTAATATATATATTTCTTGTGTGCGTGTGTATGTGACTGAACTCCTCCTAAACGACTGGACCAATTTGGATGAAATTTTGTGTGTATATTTGAGCGGGTCCCTGGATGGTTTGAAAATACAATTGGACCGGTAGATGGCGTCGTAATCGAGTTTGGACAGGACAACGTCTGTTGGGACAGCTAGTTATTCTATAAACTTGTAAATTATATTAAATAAAATATATAAAAAGATTACCACTGGCATCGAACAGGGTCCTAGTTACCGGTGGTCAAGGCTCTAGGGTGAGAAACTTCCTCACTACGCTTGCCGTCTCCAGGAGAATTCCGTCTTTTGAATCTGGCCCTTGATCCAGCCGCCTAACGCTAGCCTCTTGAATTATCCTATATATATGTATATACAGAGTGATTTTTTTATCACTGGCCATACTTGCAGGGTTGGAAGTACTCATCAATATGAACAACTTTTATTATGGGGCTAACTCTGATATTGCGTAAAATAAAACGGTTGCTTCATACATTTTGGTCGCGTAGGTATTGAACTTTTGTATGGAACAGCTGATAATTTTTTCATGATTTCACAGTTAGTCCCATAATAAAAGTTGTTCATTTTGAGGAGTACTTCCACTCCTGCAAGTATTGCCAGTGACTAAAAAATCATTCAGTATAATATAAATAGGCAAAGTCAAAATAGTTTGGCACCATTTTCTCTTGTAATAGCTACGTACGACGAGCTGACGACGTAAACAATGCTCTTTCAGTAGTCGTTGATTGGTTTACTATTAATAATTTATTGCTCAATGAGAAAAAAACCAAATGTATCAGATTCAGTCAACCCAATGTAAGACATTTGAACACAGACATTGTTATTAAAGGCGAAAAACTGGATCTTGTTGAAACAACCGTATTTTTAGGTATCACTTTAGATGATAAGCTACAATGGAGCCCACATATTTGTAATTTAGTGAATAGACTTAGTTCTGCAGCTTATGCAGTGAGGAAAATTCGTTCTCTCACTGACGAATCTACGGCAAGATTAGTTTATTTCAGTTATTTTCACAGCTTGATGTCTTACAGCATCCTCCTTTGGGGCAGTGGTGCCGACATCAATAGAATTTTTATTCTGCAGAAGAGGGCTATTCGCGCAATTTATAAATTATGTCCTAGAGATTCTCTTAAAGATAAATTCAAATCCATAAATATTATGACTGTGTCGTCACAGTACATTTATGAAAATTTAATTTATGTTCGGAAAAATATACAAAATTTTCCTAAGAACAGCGATACTCATAGCTTGAACACTAGAAATAAGCACAAACTCGCTGTACCTGTAACTCGGCTCAGCAAAGTGAGGGATTCATTTAAGGGGCAATGTATACGTTTCTATAACAAAGTACCCAAAGAAATTCAAGAACTATCTGTGTATAGATTTAAAAAATTAGTTAAACAAAAGTTATGTAAGAAAGGGTACTATAAAGTTTCTGATTTTATAGAAGACAAGAATGCATTTAAATGAAATGTTCGCTACACAAACTATTTCATTAAAATTTTATAAACTTTGTTATTAGTAATTAAATTTTTACATAAATAAAAAGAACAAAGATCTATAAAAAATGTCCCTTGCTGAGTTTCTTGCCGGAGTCTTCTCAGTCCAAGTGTATTCCGAACCGGTGGTAGAATCATTTGTAACGTTCATAAGTGCCTTATTAGGGCCTAAACTGAATAAATGATTTTTGAATTTGAATTTGAATTGACGAGCTTTAGTGTTATCAATAAAAACAGAGCCGTGGCCGGGTTTACTCTAGTTATAATAAACTAGCTTCCGCCCTGCGGTTTCACCCGCGTTCCCGTGGGATCTGTTTGTTTTCCCGGGATAAAAAGCCTATGTGCTATTCCAAACTATAGTCTATCTCTGTGCCAAATCCGTTCACTCGTTCTGGCGTGAAAGAGTAACAAACATCCATACATACAAACATTTGCGTTTATAATATTACTAGCTTTTTCGCGCGGTTTCACCCGCGTTCCCGGGATAAAATATAGTCCATATCACTCAAGGATAATGTAGCATTCTAATGGTGAGAGAATTTTTGAAATCGGTCCAGTAGTTTTGAGTTTATAATATTAATAATTAGTATATTAGTATTAGTATAGAAGTAAAGATTTATAATATTAGCATAGATTAGTATATTGCTATTTCTTATAGACAGCATGCTGATATGCCGAGTTTCTTGCCGGTTCTTCTAAGTTGTTGTCTGACTTCCGAACCGGTGGTAACTTCTGTAGCTACAACTTTCATAAGTGCCTTCCTAAGGCCTAAACCACAGCATTATGAATAAGTAATAAGTAAGTAATAATAATAACTGTGCCTAAACTGAATAAATGAATGGCTATGACTTTGATATTATTATAAATATCTAGATGGCGCTACAATACGCTAGACGAGTAAAAAGCTGTGTTCTATCTAATAGAACCGTTAGCATTACCTATTTTATACCGGTGGATATTTTGAGATACCTTCTTTTGGAAACTTAGATTGGGTTACTCATGCTGAAGAAATTTTACGATGTAATCAACTCAAAAATATATATTATATACATTTTCACTGAACTATATTTTCTTTTTCAAGATTTCAGATTTGGTCGTAGTAAAATTTGTTCAGTTTCACAAACCTTGAAATAATTTTAGAATTGGAATAATAACTTTGCGGCTCAGTAACAATTATTAACTATTACCTTTCACCCCGCGGTTTCACCCGCGTTCCTGAGCTGTTGTTATGTTTTCCCGGGATAAAAAGTACCTATCCTACAAATCCGTTCAGTAGTTTTTGTGTGAAAGAGTAACAAACATCCAGACATCTATCCATCTTCACAAACATTCACATTTATAATATTAGTAGGATATTGCTTGCCTGAAATCTTGAGATCGTCTCTAATCTAATCCTTATCTCATTAGGTCTACGTCAATCAAAACACAGTTATAAGTTGAGATTTAAATAAAAAAATCTCAATCCTAAATTCACGACAAATAAACATAAAAGGTACATATGTTATACCAAGATCTATGCGCCAAGTTTCATCAAGATCCATTCAGCCGTTTATGAGTGATTGAGTCACAAAGTCCAAACATTCACATTTTTTTATAAATTTTCGTTTATCTACTGTTTTTAATACTCAGGATAATTTTATACTTACTCAGGAAAATAAAAACAAAAAAGTCGAGTGCATGAATAGTTTATTTTGCATGTCTCCGTGGAATGTATTTATTACAAATATTTCGTAATAAAAACGAACACTCTACTTACATTCTATTATATACAAAACATAACTTCGTCTCACAAAGTACATTATTACAATTGAGTATGAGTGTTGTGACTATATCGAGAAAAACATTTAAAAAAAACATTGAGCAATTTCTAGGAATGTATGGGTTACAAAATCGAGTATATTATTAGAGAGAATATTTTAAGGATCTCAGAGAGACATCCCTAATTTAATTGACACTTTAAAGCAAATTGAATGCTAATAGGGTTAGCACAGTGAATTTTTTCACAAGAAAATAATTTGTTTCAATATTATTTTCTTAATCCATTCACTATGCTAATCCTTCCAGTAAAATAGTTTAAGATCTAAGAACAGGTAAAAATTGGAATGCAAATTGATAGAATAACAGTCAAAAGTCGTGATTACATTATAATAGAACTTAAAAACGATAGTTTAGAAACAAAAAGAGTAAAGATCAGACAACATCACAATGCACTCGAAGTTACAACGTATTAAAAACGTTTTAAACCACAAACAACACATCAATGAAAATTCTACTAAAATGGAATAAATTATATTCGAATTATACAAAAATATAGATACTTTCTTCTGTAGTGATGGAATGTTGCAACACCCGGCAGTTGATACATTCGCATTACGACCACTTACTAAACCTAACCTAATCTCCTAGACTATACAAGAATAATTTATTATTTACAATAAAAAAAAATATTTGTACATAACCATCAACCGGGTTCATTAAGTACCAATAACATTGAACTAAATCCTACTTAACATACGTATTTGGATAGACTCTTTCAAGCGATAACAATTTCACAAACTAAAACCCGACATTGTCTTTCAGAGCGTCCTACTTAGTTTAAAATCACAATCTGATTTACTGGCCTTTATTACAATCACTGATGTTTGATATACAGTCTATAAAAACGGCACTAGACGACGTGCGTGTGACGTCAGACTTTGGTCGTGAGGTCTAGCGGATGGAGCTTGATCCTCTTTATTTGTGAGTATGATACGTCTTCTTCTTCGCTGGCTGAGCCAGCTCCACTTCCAGATTCTCCATCATCATTATCGGGGATAATAATCTCGCTGTCATCCGATCTCCGCCTCGCTGAACTGGACCGACCATCAGATTTGACAGATAGGTCCATTGGGTTTTCTTGCAGTGGAGATTCTGAAGTTCTCCTTTCAGCAGGTGGTGTCGGAACAAATTCCGCTTCAGAAATGACATCCTCTTGAGGAGTGGGCAGCGTCGCGCGCTGCTGTTTCAAAATTTCATCTAAGAAAAAACGTTTCGATGTATCCGCATTGTGATCATCGATTCTGACATCATTATTATTTTCGGCAACTTGCCGTAACGCCGCGTGATCTAGCAGATGTCTGGAGTATATTGGGTGGAACCCTGGTGGAAACAGTAAGGGGTGGTTGGCAGCAAAGGGGCTGAATGGCGGTGGTGGTAAGAACGGCGAATGGGGGAAGTGGGGCAAGGACATATTCCCTAATGGTAGAGGCATAAAGGCATCTCTTGGCGGAGTGAGCGGTCTATCCGGCGGCCTGGACTGTGTGATACGAGTCTTCTCATCTAACTTAGGTGATGAGCCGCTTCGGTGTGAGTCTGGGGACCCAGAGCACGGTGGCTTATATTCATCGAGACCCAGTAAAGCTAGTTCTTCTTTCGTGCGAGGTCGTGCCAATCCGGGGAATAGGTGAGGTGGGAAGGGTGGTGCTAAGTGGTGGTGTGGGGAGGATGGGACTCTAGGTGGTGATCGGGACTGTGCCGCTTGCTGCTGCTCTTGAAGCAGGCAGTGGATCTTGAACCAATTGGAACGGCGGCCGTATCTGGAGCCGGATTTGGACATGCCGACCATGAGGCACTTCCGCAAGCGGCAGGCTTTGCAGGCGGTCCTGTTCTTCTTGTTGATGACACACTCGCCGTTGTTCTTGCATTCCGTGATCGAGTTCAGGTTGTTGTATGATCGGCCGAAGAATGACTGGAAAGAGAGGAAAGATAAGGTTAATAATGTCAACATATCATTTAACCTACTAGAAAAAAAACAATTAGGTCAGGTCGCAACCTAAACGAAATTGTAATGTCAAAGTAATTTAATTGAATAAGACAAGGATTAATTTGTTTAAACTGTACATAATAATCTAAATAGCCTAGTTAGAGATGTAAATGAGTTTTTAGTTAATAGTTCCGTGAATTGGTTACAGTCCATCTAACATCGATTGCAGTATAGAAATTCTCAATTATAATTTATATGATGACGACACATTACTGTTTATAACCTACGTCAAGTTATTACAGTATTTTATTACTATAATTTATTAATACTTAATATGTTTACGTACACGCATATAATTGATATTTATCTTCACTATCTACATCTGTGACCTAAAGGCGGGTTTACACGGTGCGGTGGTCACAGCTCGAGCGCGTGATGCCGAGAGTGAAAACGTCGCTTTACAAACGTCGTGTTCACGGGTTAAGACGTCACTTCCGATGGATATAGGCCACAGGTTCTGTTCCGGTCTGGTACACTCGTTTAACCATGGTTTTGTTTTCGTTCGACCTTGATTTTTCGGTAAATTATGTTACGTAACTAGTTTTGTTTTAGTGTTTCCTTACTTCATTAGATATAAATGATTTTAACTAATTATTGTATGTTTTCTAACTGCAGTTAAAGTGAAATTATTGAAACGAGTATGGCAAAAAGATTAATTGTAATGTTAAAAAATTGTTAGACGTCGATTTGTGTACGTTATTGCCTAAAAATCTCGATCGAACATATATTATGTTTTTCTTTATATGAATTTCAACATCCTATGCTATCTATGTATCACGCCACAAGTCGTAGCTTCGATTTCCGCCCTTATACATATATTGTGTAGGAAACATGTCTGTTTGTCCTGAGTATGGGTGTAATTATCTATTTAAGCATGTATTCAAAAAAAGTAGTATGAATATCAGTTATCTGGTTTCCATAGATTGGTTTCTGCTTAGTTTGGGATCAGATGGAGTGTGAGGAATGTCCCAGGGTTATTTATTTTGACATACCATTTTAATTGAGCCTCGCCTGTTCAACTTCCACTGGGAATACGATTCACAAAGCGACCCAACACTAGCTTCAACATATCCACTTTAAATCGTTTAAAAATTCGCACACCAACAATTGGCACG
Source organism: Tetheella fluctuosa (assembly GCA_951216915.1). Classification (NCBI taxonomy): domain Eukaryota; kingdom Metazoa; phylum Arthropoda; class Insecta; order Lepidoptera; family Drepanidae; genus Tetheella; species Tetheella fluctuosa. The sequence continues at coordinate 12,253,189 of OX578223.1, read as the reverse complement.
TGTTAAACATTACCAAAATAGTTGCAAAATTACAAAACACCACGTGAATGATAAATCGCATTGCATGATCACGTCATAGATAAGGAATTTGAACTAAAACAATGCCATCTTTAAACCCGATCCGTGCGTGAGGGGAATATACTAAACCTGCTGTTTATTTGGCCATGGGACTGCTTTAAAGGACTTTTTATCTTAAACTTAAGCAGCGTAAGTGTGATTATGGAGTGAAGGTTTTAATGGGTGAGGACATCGCTAACAGGGGGGATGTTAAAATGTATCCAAGTACATAATGTAACTGCATTAAACCTTACATGTTTGTAAAATCAACAAATAAAGGGTATAATCGAGTAGACAAGTGATTGGACTTGTACTGGGAATATTTACGAATAATGAATATTGAAGTTTTAATAACCACGTGTATGCAAATATCTCGTACATAAGCTTCCACATTTAACCAGTTTCATGTAATGAAGGTAAATTGTAATGCTATAACTCAATATGATGTTATAATTAATTGGCGAGATAAAAGCGTGTGGACGACGCGGCGCATGCGTTGTATTAATTGCGTCATATGTTTAGTGTCTCTTCGTACAGTCGCGAACTTAAATAAAACAGATAAATAGTTTCTAACTGATTTTAATGAGCCTACAATCTTGACGGACTTGAAGTTAAACGTAATTTATACTTTTGTTTTTTAACGAGATATTTTAATTAACCATACAAAAAAATATAAAAATGCGAAACTAATCGAGTATTGCAAACAATTTCATTTCATTAAAAAAAAATGTTAAAAATCCCATAAATAACAAACATTTTCCATCACGACAGTACATGCATCTTATAATGAATATGTGCATAAATTCGCATTGGCCAACATGAAGGACCGAGCCAGTTGAAGCACCGAGGCCGAGGCGGAGGCAAGGCGTAAGGCGTGTCGGGTGACAGAGGCAGAGTTACGAGCGAGTAGCGACCTGGAGTGGCCGAGGCGCACCTTTGACCTGGCGCTGACGCGGACATCACTGCGACACTGTGTCACTTCTGTGCTCACCTACTCTATTCAGTCGGATATTCTTATCTTGAAATATTTCAACATAAGGTTTATTTAGATAAACTTTCTAAATAAATTTGATAAATATCAAGATAAAAAAAAACTATCTGCTTTTGGAAATAAAGATAGATACTAAAAAAAATATTAAGAACTAGCTTCTGCTACGCGGTTTCACCCACGTTCTTAAGGGATCTTATGTTTTTCTGGTATACAAAAGTACCCTGTGTTATGCCACGGTACAATCTATCTATGTGCCAAGTTTAATCTAAATACTTTCAGCTATTTAAGTACGCGTCATTGAATCTCATACACACTTCCACATTTATAATACCAGTATTAGTAGGATATAAGAAATTTTCGCAAAGTATTTTCATACCTAAGCACATTTTCATAAATACAATCCCAGGAAATATTAGAGAAGCTAACCTATTCTAGTATAATATACGAGACAAATTCACCAGTCTGCGCTACGCCAGCGGCTAGCGGTCATAAAAGCGAAGGATGCGCCCGCGCACCGGCCAGAGGTGAACGTAAAAGAACAATAAATTATCCGTAGCCTAGGCAACGACAACGCGGCACACACTGCCCTCTAGACGAATACGTGCGGTACTAGTGGGGAAATAAGTCTATATCATTTTAGATAATATAAAAAATCTATCATGTTAAATTCGAGACCAATCTAGCTAAATAGCAAACTTTATTAAGTAAAGAAAAAGAGAAATTACTGTGTGTTGTTTCAAATTCCAAATGCACTCAAATAAATCGATATCGACACTATAGGTACGCTTATCACATGAAATAGTAATATATTATTAATTTGTCTTTTAATATTTTTAAGATAACATTTTTTCCCCCAACAGTCCCCAAACTTCAAACACATCTATCCATCTTTTCCTAGATTTATTACTAGAAGCCATTATGTTATTTACTAGCTAGAATGCGTATAGTCAAGGACAACACTGCAATGTATTTAATGACTAAATAAACTTTATTTTTATTGTACACTACTTCGGTTCACATGTACACTCAGCCAGGTAATTAGCATCATAAGGTTTGACACTATAAGCTTTATTGTAAGTTATAATAATAAATAAATTTTAATGTGCAATGGAAGAGACATTAAACGTTATTCGCCTGTGATTATATTTACGCGTCCGACTGTACATTATGTTTTGTAATTCCGTTATTATTTATCGACTATAAAAGTAGTGATGCGATAGGTAGTTTGCTAATAAACATGCTCTGCAAAAATCATACAAATGGAGCTTATAGGTGGATTTGATTCGAAGATTGTATAATGTTGAGTTTTTGTCTTAAATTGCTGAGTTTGCTGAACATTAATAGATAATCATGACTTTAGTTTTAATAAGTATTTTCTCCCTTACAATCTCCTAAAATGGGGTTAAATTTTAAAAAACCCTTGGGTGTCTACTTAAGGAATACTCCACGTTTCAAATCTTTAGATCCAGCAGTTTAGACTTTACTCATTCACGGTAGTGTGCTATCTATAGTAGATATTTAACACGAAGCAAAGTTTGTATATGAAAACCAGTATGTACTATAAAATATTTATAACCTATGTTTATTAGATATTCTTTAATCCATCTTACGTAATAAGGGAATAAGTTTCCCACAGGCTCAACTAGAGGGCACCACTTCACTCTTAAACCTGATAAATATACCCGATGATAATTTCCCACAATAATAAGTTTGATTTAGTTTTGTTTACGAACACTGCGGTAGGTGAAATGTAACAAAACAACTATAATATGGGCGCTATAACATTTTATACCATAGTTTATGGGATCTTAATGGGAGGGAGCAAATTTGCGGCGCGAGCGCTTGTTTATAGATGGCTTACTTTGTATTCGTGGTCTTACGAAGGTCCATGTTAGAAGGTTAGACCGTAAAGTCGAGAGAATAAATTAGAAATAGTAATGTTTTCATGAATGATGTAGGTTTATGAAAATGATAGGTACCGCCCTAAGCTATTAGCTAGGTATTACATAACTAAGTACCTAAATAATTTTATTAAAAATCTTATCGCTTTTGCATAAACACATTTCAAAGAAAACCAGTTTAGTATATTAAAAAGCAGTAATAGAAACTCTTTCACAAGTGAAATTGTAAACTTTTGACCTCATCCAAATACCTCAGGCGTTTTACATTTAATTAAATAAACTATAATATCTCACATGTATCATCTCACATGTCGATTATCGATTCAAGTTTTTAATCGATAAACTGTGACAAATCGAATAAAAGTAGCGAATGGACTTTCTCAATCAAACTGTGGGCATCATAATCACGCACACGCGAAACAAGCGTGAGAATACCGCAGATAACATTACGAACTTTAATTTTTGACCTCTCTCCGACGGTAGTAAACCTTCACCAACATAACTTAACCGTTATAAAAGGCTCAATTAAATAATTCATAATCTTATTCTCTATGTATTACAGTCTAGTTTATATTGCGGAGTGTTTCGACAATGGTAAATGATTATGTTTTAAAATTCGAGCGCGTGTCATCCTGAGTTTTCGTTCGGAAGCACTGACCTGGTACAGCAGACCGATGTTTTGATTGCGTCTGACATTCGAATACAATCGATTATTCGTTCAATGTAAATCTATAACGCTTATAATTTGAATGCTATGAAATCGATGACCGTTTTCAAATTGAACTTGGAACATTTTTTGCATCGATTGTCCATTCAGTCTATTGCTTATACTATTTCGATTGTTATAATTTATTAAATTACTAGCGGGCCCGACAGACGTTGTCCTGTCCAAACTCGATTACGACGCCATCTACCGGGTCCAATTGTATTTTCAAACCATCCAGGGACCCGCTCAAATATACAAACAAAATTTCATCCAAATTGGTCTAGTCGTTTAGGAGGAGTTCAGTCACATACACACGCACACAAGAAATATATATATTAAGATTTGGTTGCTCGCATCAACAGCTCTTACAGAGCGCATGAAAATGGTTTTATTTCAAAACATTTTTCGGGTTATCAAAATACAATATCGTGGAAACAAGCCATGATTATTTGGTAGTTTTGAAATGAATAACGAGTTAAGAAACCCAGTTTTAGTTTGACGCAACAACAATAACATTATAATGACAATCCCGATCCTTGAACCCCGACAATCGCATAAGTTATGCAATAAACTAATCGTACAACATGTCCGTCGGACGCCACTGCAGATTTCGTGACGAGAATAAAAATTATTGCTATGCTCCAATAAGTCGATCGGTGTGCCAACTACTGCCTGTTCAGGTTGCGTTGACAATTTCAACACAACCTTAAAACAATAACGGCCATTAAACCGGCCGATTTACAACTTAATAAGTTAATGATTTAAAATTCAAATTCGCGTGACTAATTTTCGTTTGAACTACAAAATTAATTAAAACTGTGCACGCAAAAGCGAGTGAGTGCAGATTTGAATCGATTGCGGGGTTTTCAATTGAGACGAATCGATTCACCCTGAGTAATGGTATTGCAAATAGAGTAGGCATTGTTTCAGTATGATCTCTGATGGCCGTTGCGATTAATTAACTGATTTGGTCTAATTTTTTAATTACTCGCTTGTTGTTGCAAGGTTGGTAACAAATGAGGCGGACACTATTGATTTCTATCGATAATTACGTATACTTAATTAGGCAAAATCTTATGACACAGTATTATTTGCTTATTCCCACTTTATTACAAATTATATATGATATTTTACTATTCCAATGAACATTCCAAGGAAAACCTCAGTTCTGTTACAAGAGGTGAAGTTAAGAGGCAAAATAAAAAATAATTTCCTGGGACATACATGGAAACCAGATGACCGATATATAACACAAACTATATGAAATAAATGTGAAAAAAATGTGTCGTTGTTTTATTTTGGTCATCTCATAATATCTAAGGTGAGTTAAAGACGAAGCCGCCCGCAGATGCTAGTTAATATATCAAACGAGTATTGAATGTGACTTTAAAAAATTAAAAAAGCATTACAAGTAGGTAGCTATTAATATTAAAAGGTGTACGCGCTACTTTGTCGGCAATTATATCCTTTTCAAATTCGAATGTAATTAATTCGAAACTATAGCAAACCACTGAAGCTAATTGCGGTGCGATCTCGTCGCTCAATAGCTGCGCTCGCGCACAACACACGCCAATTACGAATAAAATAACAGTCCAATTAATTAACTTACATTAGAGAGGGACCATTAAAGACTTTTGTTTTCTTTTTACGCTCGCTAAAGAAGCGAGTTGACAAATTACGAGCGGCGGCGGCATCTTTCATGCTACCAAGGTTTCCGAACTCGGCTGCACAATGGCGGCGCGCGGCGCCTCGCAGCCGATTGTCACCGAACAATACCCGATTACACATACAGATAATTCCAGAAACCTTTAAAAGCAAATTAGAAGCTATGATTTATTACCGGCCGGTTACGAAACGGAACCGTCTCGGTTTTGGCCCCGAATATCTTTTCCGTTTCCCGTTCGCGTCGCGTGCGTTACCGCAATTTGAATGTGCTCCAAATTTGAAAATAATTCGTGGCGGTTGAGAGTTGAGAGGCGTGCGAACCCTGATCGTTTATCGAGCTGTTTGTATGTTGGTATTGTCACATCACTCAAATGACGACACTACAGACGATAATCTGTCTTATACTCCATTTGGGATATCTATCATTCGCAACAAGCCTCACACTTCTTCCATTTCATGTACCTAAGTGTAGTAATAAGTATATTACCACTGAATTTGAGTTTAGAAGATCAAGTCACAAATTTCCATTTTTTTTTCTTACGTACTCCATTAATATTATAGACAATAATGTCGTAGGAAGTGAATTCATGCTAACACATCAAAGGGCTGAGGGAAAACAAAAAGTCAACCGTTACGAGTAGAGCAGTGGCTACGTAATAGCGTCGGTGATTGATGTTCTCTGTCCGTCAGCAAAAACGTGTGAACAGTGAGCTCTGATGCTCCAATTATTATGCAATTTAATAGGCAAACACGAAACGCGGTTAAGATGTTTCTAAACTGTCTGAAAGTTAACTTGTTGCATTCGAAATGTGATTTGTGTACAACACTTTGGATTTGGCGTAACAAATTTCATCAAGAGATATTGATGATTCTGTTATTTGAGAAATTACAAAGTCCTAGACTAGAATTTAGGTAGATACAGCTTATGATAGGTAAAATCACCTATTTAGTAGTGTTGTCATGATAAAAACCAATATCTAAACTTGTTTGAAATACTTATCTTTTTCTCAGAAATACCAAAAGGATAAACTACTCGACAGCTAAACCAAAAACGTTCACAAAAACCCACAAAAAACTTAATAAATTAAACCTTTATCAAGAACCCATATCACAAGTAGTAAAACCCAATCCATCAGAGGACAATTACCCGCGCCGTCAGCAAGCGACGCGTCAGTGCGGGCGGCGGCGCGTGAGTATTAACATACAAACGGGTGCGCAGGCGCAGCCGAGCCGTTTAATTGTCCGACACACCAGACAAATTGACGACCTCTCGCTACCGATTGTGTGGTTTTATAGTGGACAAACGATGTATGAGAGGATGCTATTTTAAAAAGATATTTTTTCAAGGACTTAGTAAAGTCTGACCTTTTCTACATTAGGGATCATTTACTGTAATCATCAATCAATCAGCTAACTTTTGCTGTTCATCACTTTCTGGATTCAGCCTAGTCAAGATACCCATCGGTTTATAGATAACTGGGTCACACACTATTGCTAAAGCGCGGCTAACTACATAGCCATTCATCCTTTCAAAATTATGAGTGGAGGTGGGCCATAAGTTCTTTCTTGAGTAACGTCCCAAAAGTACAAAATTTACTTCTCTTAATAATTATTTCCTATAGAGATGTCGCAGTTAATTAACAAATCCGTACAATATTGCAAAAGTCTTTGGAAAATACTCTTAAAACAATTTCGATATTTCGTTGTATGGTCATTTTCCGGCCGGTGAACTTAACTCGGTAACCGCTGCGGTTTCCCAACTAATAGTTTGTGAACCAAACACCATGACAGACCTTTTGGTTACTACCTATAGCAATTGTATCTCGTATTACGAACACATTAACTTTAGAGTTAATGTGTTAGGTAAGTGTGTCTGTTAAACTGTATTATAGAATTAGTTTAGTAATGATTTTAAATTATGAGCTAACGATTTATGAAAGTTAGAAACATCTTAGGGATTTTTATGGTAATAAAATTATAATGAATCCTTTAACATCGGTTTTAATTTATATTCAATATAATTAATTAACATATTATAATTACTTTAAAGGCGATGATAGCACAGTGGTGGTGACGTCGAATGCTGAGGCTAAGTTCGTGGGTTCGAATCTACAATGCTCTTGAGCTTATAAATGGCGAAGAAAAATATTGTGAAGAAACCATAGTAGCGTCATCTAGAGTGTGGTTGCTGTCAAACATAAGCATATCTTTATACAGCAACTCTAATTTCTGATCATTGATATAGATTCGTAACTAAATTTGATAAACTTACAAATCTAGGCCAATGTTACAGTCAACTATTGTTAAATAACCGTCAGGTCGATCGATTCGTTCGAAACTACAAGACATCCTGCGACATTTTCCATCCTGCTTGCACAATCTACTCCATTGTCGTTCTGTTCCACTTGCATTGATACAAATTACGAAGTTTTACGTAAGAGGGCGGACGTTTTGTGCAAATACTGTTTGTATTATATTGACTGTGACGTTGATATTGCTCTGTGTGTATGAGTAATAACAACCACAGATATCATGGAATTTGTTGTATTTTTTCATATTGTAACAAACATTTAGTTTCTTGACAAATATTAATAACTAGATTCCGCCCCGCGGTTTCACCCGCGTTCCCCAGGGATCTTATGTTTTCCCGGGATAAAAAGTAGCCTATGTTCTTCTCCGTACCATAGGCTATCTGCATACCAAACTTCATCGCGGTCGGTTTAGCGATTTTAGCGTGAAAAGGTAACAAACAAACAAACTCACTTTCGAATTTATAATATTAGTTAGGATTTCTTTATGTAAGTAAACTCATAATGAAAAAAGCGATGTTAACGAGTGACTAAAGGGTCCAAATCATACATTAAGATTGAGCTTTAGGTGAAGAAAAAACCATAGCACGGTGGTAGAGTAGTTTGTAGTAACCGACTGGCTGGCTATCACCCCCATGTTGACAATCTGTCACCTAGCACCAACTGGTATCCGGCAGCTGCATTTCAAAAACAGTTCTTTCTAAGCTTATGACATTACTTCAGCCACATCTAGTAATCGAATGACCAAAAAATATTTTACACCGATCTAATGAATTAAATAGTGCATTAGTCAACGTGTACAGAATTATATTTAGGAAAACATAATAACTGATTGTAAGATCATTGAACTAGACTGTTATATAACATGCAACATGATTACAAGTATTTACGTAATTAAAAACAATACGAGAAATCAGAAGTTGTCCTGATTTAGTACGCATGCGTAAAAAAAATTACAACGGAACATTTTGCGTGTTGATCGAATTATTCATGTGCATCTCCCGGACACATACTCGATATCTACAAACGTACAAACTTATACATACACGTTAAATAACCCGTATTCATAGCTGCATAGAAATCAATTTCAATTTAAACAAAGTCCTCATTAAGTTTGTGAGATTGAGGATGAATTCGAATGAATGCAATTAATAAAATTATTAATTCATCACGGAATATTCGTATTTGTTAAACACTTGCGTTTTTATCCGCCTAATAATGGTAAAGTTAAGTTTATACGAAACATAAATTATGAGAACTCTTGAGTTTCTTTTTAGGTTTTGCTTTATTTAGGATATTCAAATACCCAAATAATAATAAGGATTATATATTTTTTAGATAATAAATTGAGTTCAGTAATTATGATTTGCAGTTGAATTCATTTTAAAGGCACTTTTTTCTAGTAAATCGGACTTCTATTACTAAATTCTACTTATAACAAGAATATACCTAACCAGAATTTCAGTAGGTACATAATTCATTTCAGTTACCTTATTTTGTACTGATTAAAAGCAGAGCGGCTATAATCGCAAGTGTGAAGAACAATTAATCCTTGATACCATTCTCGAAATTTACAATTCGAATTTTCTATTTTATTTCCTATTTATAATTTATGTTTTATTCACGTCATCAAAATATTCATTTTTATGATTTTTTAAGCTATTGTACAGCTTTTATCGCGGGCTTCTGGTTAAGCGATTGTATTGCTTCGGGGTTTAAGCGCGGCGACCGTATCAAAAAAAAATTTCGTAACGAAAAAACCTAACACCTCCCACAGCGTTATGCTGTTTGTGAGAAGGTATATAGGTGTATAGGTATCTATTAATATCAAAGAAAAAAAATAATTATAAAAAAATAAGAAAAGAAAAAAAAAATAAGAAAAGAAAAAAAATACTGCCTTAATAAAAAATAAATAAATTAGAATTGCATAAGTTGATTAACAATGCTATGCAATAGCTTTACCGCGGCAGTCCCCGAGTGCCACACTTTTTTTTTTATATATATTTGTAGATAAACATAATCGGATAGGCGCAAAAGTTATATGGAAAAGTAGGTCTATATAGAGTCGTGAAACTATACTTAGATGTTGAATAAACTAATAGAATTTCTAGAATATTATTATGTGCATAAGCAATATAAAGATATTAGCCAAATGCCTTCTAGGCTTTATAATGGTCGGCAACACACTGGCAACCCTGCTGGTATAGCTAATGTCCATAGGCGACGGTAGCCACTTACCATCAGGTAGACCGTCGACCTGCTGGTCGGCCAAACAAAACATGTAGTGTCAACAATTTTTATTTATTTATGCTGTTTTGACTGTTTTCAGGATCATAAATATATTAAAATGCTTACCTTGCAGCCTTCACAAGTAAAAGCACCAAAATGGAAGCCGGCCGCTGGCTCCCCACACACTTTGCACTTTTGGTTCATCTGAAACAAAAAAAAAATGTTTCTGCTTAATGCTTATAATTATATATGTAAGAGACCACAGTCATTATAAATTTTGGATAATGAACTTAACGCACATTATCTTGTAGCATTATTTCAGAAAAAAAATACACTCTTACTTATTACACGCTATTTAAGTAAAACTCTGTTTAAGTTGTAACATATTCATCGATCACTTTACTGTCATTGTCAAATAATGTGGCGTTATGTACGAGACCGGTTAATCAGAATATAGAATTCATAGACCGTTTCATAGAATCTTGATATTTAATCAAAATTATTTGAAGTGATGTGCTGTAGTATAGATAAATTAAATAGCATCTTTTATAAATACTCTATATACAATTAACTACAAGGACTAACCAGTAAAATCGATTACATAACATTAACATTGCTCGATCATATGTACCTATGATTTTTAATTATTCGGAATAGTAAGTAAGTGCTAGCATGTATTGTATAGATAGTAAGTTGTCTCATAATTCAAATCCTTATATGAAAATAATTATTAGAAAGCATTGATCATGGAACAGACTCTATGCCTAACAGTTTTTTTTTAAAACACCATAAAATCATTCGCGACAAATATTGATTTTTTTATCACTGACCATACTTGCAGGGGTGGAAGTACTCATCAATGTGTACAACTTTTATTATGGGGCTAACTCTGATATTGCGTAAAATAAAACGGTTGCTTCATACATTTTGGTCGAGTAGGTATTGAACTTTTGTATGGAACAGTTGATAATTTTTTCATAATTTCACTGTTAGTCCCATAATAAAAGTTGTTCATTTTGATGAGTACTTCCACCCCTGCAAGTATTGCCAGTGACTAAAAAATCACCCAGTATATATACTAAATTTATCATGAAGATATCCATCACATTCAGTAGTTAAAAATGCAAAAATAATTATTTTCTCTCCACAAATACGAACCAATATTGTTGCTCTTATCGTCCGCTGCTAACAAATAGGTATCGTAACTGAAAATTCCGCCACAGAAACCCAATTCAGTGTTAATATGCCGTGACCAAGATCGACCATTTTCCAATCAGTCATTTAGTTGTTAATTTCGAATAGCATGCTCCATGTTATTGGTTTCATATGCGATAAATCCGTTTTTGTTTGTAACTATTAAACGATATTTAATCGCTTTTTCGTATTATTTTGTTCACTGTAACGTGTTCTAATTTAAAATCGATTTTATTTTTATTGTTAGAAAATATAAAAGCATTTAAGTATGTCATTATTACGTCTTACAAACATATATAATTTAGCATTTAGTCATTAATCATAAACATGATTTATTATATTAAATCATTACTGTAACTTTACTAAGTTTAATAAGCGTACGTATTTAAAAGAAAACTAGTTAATTTTATAGCTCTATGTGCCGGTTACTCGAGTATACCCACTTACATAAATAATTCTAAATTTCTGAATAAAAATTATGAAAGGATTATATATTTCTACGTGACAAACCTCAAATTTGAAATTGAAACTATATTTAATGATATTCAAACGTTTCTGAAAGCATCTGATTGTGCTCAAACATCTCATCGTAGAGTTGACAGTATTTTCTAAATAAAGTCTAGTATTTGTATTAAAATCCAATGGGTTTTCTTCCTTATCAATTTCTCTACTAATATCTCCATTCCTATACCAAATGAGGACAGAAGTACATAATAAAACCATATTTCCATGATCAGTAGCTGCGTGTGATCACATAAAATGTCCTCGAAACTAATAGATTTTATTCTTTATTACGCTACAGATGTACAAAAATCTTGTTGTACATTTTTGAAGATAGGATTTTCACATTTAGATAAGTACACTTTATAATATTATAAAGGCGAATGTTTGTGTGTTTGTTTATATGTTTGTTACTTCTTCACACTCAAACGGCTGAACCAATTTTGTTGAAATTTGGTATGGATGTAGCTGACACCTTGGATTAACACATAGGTTAATTTTTATCCCGGTAAAACATAAGATCCCTCGGGAACGCAGGTAAAACCGCGGGGCGGAAGCTAGTTTATAGAATAAAGATTCAATAATAATAGGTACAGAAATATTTACTGCTGAAAATTAGGTCTCCTGGAATGTCATAGATTTGCATCCAGTTTATCCTGGAGTAGCCCCCGATTAGGATATGGATCAAATCGAACAGTTGCACGGGGTGGTCATTACTGGGCTGTTTCTCACGACTCCATTTTAAAATAAAATTTGAAATGATAATTTTATAACACAATAATTTTAATAAACGATTATTTTTTTAAATTAAGTGATACAATTCCATTAAAAAACAAACGTTAATTGCTATTTATATGGTTTACTGTAACATAAAACTATATTCATTCAAACCCATTATAGGCATAATGTTCTCATGACGTAAATCACTGAATTATTTAATTTATAAAAAAAAAAACACTTGTCATGTGTTAGTGAAATTATGTGATTAATACTTTATAAAATTAAGTATGTATCGTCGAATAAAGGAGAGACCTGATAAGAATTATGATCTGAAAATAATTTTTTAACGAGATGTCGGGTCGTTAACGTTTGAGCTCGTTTTTAGGGTACCGCACCATATAAACCTTACAAGAACATTATTTGATTTGTGAAAAAAGATCTTAAGTAAGGCTTAATAGCTTTTGTTTTTCAATACATAGAAGAATTTTAAAGTATATTATATTGGAATGACTGTTATGATTCGATAGTTAGATATTATTACAAACCTATCATTATTTCTTTTATTTAGAAATAAGACAGTTAATTTCTCATACAAAGGTATTTTTTTATTAGTATTTTAAGGCGATGATAGCTCAGTGGTAGTGACGTCGGACGCCGCGGCGAAGGTCATGGGTTCGAATCCTACAATGAGCTTGAGCTTTTGGTGAAGGAAAACATCGTGAGGAAACTATGGCACGGTGGTAGGGTACTTTGTAGTACCCACCTGGCTGGCTACCACCCTCAAGTTGGAAATCTGTCGCCAAACACCTATTGGTGTATTCCGGCAGCTGCACTTGAGAGCCAGATCCTTCTAGGATTTGTGTGCTTACCACCTTCGGCCACATCATCACCTACCTAGTGAGATTGTGGACAAACACAAGGCTATACAAAGTAAAAAAAAAAAAAGGATATCGATATTTTTTTTAGAATAAAATAAATAATTATGTCATATGATTCCATATTAAATGTAAGGTCAATGCCCTTTGTCTCTAAAATAAATTTAAACGGTGTATATTGTAATGTACGGAACCATGAATATACCTAATTTATACAACATGCAAGTAAATAAGCCCAAAATGTCAAAGTGATAGTAATCCGTAATATTATATCGACTCGCAAAATATGAAGAAAGCATTTTAGTTTGACATATTTTATGTTCATTAAATTTAATGTATATGTATGCCTGTTTATGTACAATAAAACTTAATGACGCGTAAAGTAAAATTATAATCAATATAAATTGTCAATGTATATAAGTGTTGCAAATATATATAAAGATAACATACTATAATATAAAGTAAATGCCAATGCATTGTTTGAAATTCAAAACTATTAAATTTAATGTAGAATACGGTACTTCTGAAAATACATAATTATGTTTACCTGTCGACACTATTCTTCTTTCATTAATATCTTGTACCTAAATCTAACGAGATACATAATTGATTGCCTTATAAAACATAATGTTTAATTACTCGTAAACATTATTATGCCTTTCTGATTCTCTCGCCAACTCTTCATAGATACAACTTGTGAACTGGAAGTTAATAAGCCTATATTAGTAAATTTCATGATTCTAGTTCGACGGAAAGTACACTATTGAAGTGTCAGAATAGGTAGTATAAATGGCCGTATTGTTTTGTGCGTTAACTTAGAGGCTTGATTAAATAGACTGTAGACCCAAGTACTTAATTAGTTTTAACTTGATACCTCCACGCGTTCCTGAGAAAAAGGCTCTTGACAGATAGACGGCCAACGAAATGATAAGGGTCCCTTTTTTGGTACGTAATCCTAAATGTTTCAAGTCTACGCGGAAATTGCTACAAGCTTAAATAAGAATCCTAAAAGAATTTCCGAGAAGATATCTACAAAATATTTTACTATAAAGCCGAAGCTTGTACAAAGCGCGTAATTTTATCAAGCCCCGGTGGTATAGGAGACGGCATCTGCGCTGAGCGCTGATACAGGTGCTGCGCGCGCACGTTGACATCTCGCTGTTTCGCTCCCAAGCGCTTGCGCATGGCTGCGTATTGTTCAAATGCGATAGTTTTAGTTGAGGTGTGGTAGGGTTTTCAATATTGTTAGAATTTTGTATGACATGAGGATCTTGAAATTTGAATGTTTTTTAGATAAATTTACTGAGCTACAGTGCTTTACACAAATAAATGTATTACCTGGAATTTAATTAATTAAAATAGGAAATATTGAAAACCAAATACATTATTGATTTATATTTGCAATGCAGATACCTATCACATGTTTTATGATCAAAATGATGATGATTACGACAAGTACATGTCTTCAGTCATTCAAACAACAGGTTACATACAATTAGCCACATAATTCCTACCTTATCTCAATTTGAAACCGATGTAACCATACTACGGCTCAACTTAGCAGCATAACAAAGTACGCGGCTCTCGCATCGAGTAAATCACCCAGCGTGAGGCCGACCCGCGCCGCTTATCGCCCCGCTCATCTCCCCGCCGCCCGCTCTAAATTAGATCGAACACGATTCCATACAAGCACCGACGTTGTTTTTAAGAGAGAAACGATGTCGCCCAATGATTTGTCGTTTTTATTATATCAGCGCTTATAATTTTTTAACTGCAGACGCGACAGCTCGTTGAATTCGCTGCATTATTGATTTGGCGTTTGTAAATGAGCGTCCCGTTTGTATATGTTAAGATACGTATAAGCTTGAGTTAATCTGATAAAATTATCGTTTAGGATGCAAGTAATGTGTCTGGGTTGTGGTTTATCTGTTATGAGTAGGTCGATATTTTTTACGGAAGGTAAAGACGTTTTGATTGGGCCTATGACCTATAACGTATCGATGGTTACCTAGCAACGGAATTTAATCTAAAATCCAAGGCTGTGTAGGAATGTAGTTCATAGGATTTCTCAACTGATAATCTTAAAGTTCGATCAATCAGTGATCTTGGATGAACTAGAGTTTTACGTTTATAAATTGATTTTCAAGAAATATAATATCAATAAATATTTACAGTAAAAATAGTAGGTCAATGGCCTGTGAGTGCAAAAATTCGATAAAAAACAGCGACATCGAATACGATCCGAATCGTCGCGTATTCGAG
Source organism: Tetheella fluctuosa (assembly GCA_951216915.1). Classification (NCBI taxonomy): domain Eukaryota; kingdom Metazoa; phylum Arthropoda; class Insecta; order Lepidoptera; family Drepanidae; genus Tetheella; species Tetheella fluctuosa. The sequence continues at coordinate 12,237,779 of OX578223.1, read as the reverse complement.
CATGTAACTCGATTCAACAGATCGATTCCCTTCCCTTATGACTTAATTAATTTCTTAGCGGCCTTCGCCTTTTTTAGGCGTGCAGAGGCTTCTTATCGAAAATATTACATTCGATTTTACACCTTATCTTTTCAGATGTAAGCTTAAAGTCGATTGAGAGCTGTTAAGAGTCAGTCAGCCGTATAAACTGAAAGCTTACGACAAGTTCGGGTCGTGAAAACCGTGGAACCCAAACGCTTGTCATTTCTGTCTCCAATAATTTATCTTTGGTGTAATCTGGACATGCAATTAGCATATAAATGTAATATATATTTCGATGATTAAATTCTACAGTTTTATTTAAATCATTTTTAGTTTTAATTTATAATACATTGGTCGTTGTGTGAGCGGAATATGGCTTTTGACGTAATAATGATTTAGATGAAAATTTTAAATTACTTAAATATGATTATTTACGAATCGAGAAATCACGTTCCGATTACTTATACCTAGTTGTTTTTTATAGATAGTATATCATACGATATATCATGTCCAGTAAAAGCTTGGACTTCCAAAAGTTTATTATGTTTCTCGCCATAGTAAGTGATATAGCACACAAAGCCTAGAAAGAACTAACTCTCAAGTGCCAGAACATACCGATAGGTGCTTTGCGACAGATTTGATGATGTAGGATTCGAACCCACGACCACCGTCACGACATTACACGTCACCACCACTACGCTATCACCGCCTTAAGGTGAAGGTAATGCTTATACAACATTAATTTCACTATAATAACAACGTACATAAGATCCAATTTACCAGATCAAAAATAAAATGTCGATCAATAATATAATTAACCACAACGTCCACGATTAACCCTACCAAAACTCAATAGATAACACCACACTAACAGTAGACGTGTGATTGGGTCCGGAGTGCCCCGGCGATCAGCCGTGTGAATCTCTTACGGTCTGTCATTTGGCCAGGCCGACATTACCGCGCGGCGGTGACTCGACCGACCCCGTGGGAACGTGGGAGGGTTAACAGGTGTAGAGATGCGCTCGAAATAGGGTTAGGTATTGTCTTAGGAATAAGATTGTGGAATTAAAAGTACGGTACGATATTGATAATGGTTTATAAATTAAAGTAAGAATGATCAATCCAGAGAGGCCGTTCTGTTCCAAATCTGTTCCAAAATTGGACGGAGTCTTGTAATTTAAAAATATCATAATTTCATTGTAATGCAGCACTATATCCTTATTTCTATAAAGATATATCAGGTACGTTTTAATAAATAATAATCATTTATCTATATATAGGAAGAAGTCCTGACTGACTGGCTGGTCTTAGCAACACGACCTTTTGTAACGTAGGGGTGTACTAAGAAAGGATTTTCCAATTTTCATTCCCTAAGGGAGAATTGCGGGTGGAAACGCGTGGTGGAAAACTAATGATAAATAATTTAATTGAAGCAAAAACAACTACTGCAAATTTTCAAGGGTTAAAGAGACAAGTTATACAGCCATAACCATATTAAAGTACTTCAATAAAAAGGCTATAAATATATTATAGCTAGATTAACATCTGGCGGGATATTTTGACGTTGGTCTGTCATGAGCCGTCATACCTTCGTAGCGCGATGAAGTGTGGTCTATTCTGTCATTCACTCGACTAAAGCTGACGTGGGCGGTGAGATTTATATGGTGATAAAATAAGGAATTGCGAGTGGTGAAAAGCTAGTAAATACCTCATGTAAATTAGAAAAAAATATGAATAAAAGCTAAACATACAAGAAAAATATAAAATGAGAAACACTGTCATTATTTTTTAGTTACGAAGTATAAATAGTTGAATCGATTAATTAAATAAAAGTTATTACCTGTGTTATTTATTTTAAAACATATACGTAATAGTATAATAATATACTGGGAAAATACACACACATATAGGTATCATATAGGTAATATGATCATAAATAAAATATTGTATAGTCGAATGAATTTGACCACAAAACAGCGAATGCTTTCAGAATACCACAGATAGCGAATAGATCTGTGTTCTCACAAAACGAGCGAAGTTGTACTGTACTAGTAAGTGAGCGAAGCCAATGTGTAATGGCGCGGGAACCGAACCGGTGCGGCGCGATACCGCTCACAAAATTTGTTAAGATTTATTGATGTGTTGGGAGGTTTCACTTGCTGGTTTTTGCTCGTGAAATAGCTTTTTTTATAAAACGGTAATAAAGATTCTACTTGTAAACATAAACAACTAGCTTCCGCCCTGCGGTTTTACCCGCGTTCCCGAGGGATCTTATGTTTTCCCAGGATAAAAAGTATTCTATGTGTTAATCCAGGGTGTCAGCTATCTCCATACCAAATATCATTCAAATCCGTTCAGTAGTTTTTGCGTGAAAGAGTAACAAACATCCAGACATCCAGACAGTCATACTCACAAACTTTCACATTTATAATATTATTAGTAGGAAGTAGGATATTAGTAAGAAGTAGGACGATAGGATATATCGGATTTTACGTTAAGGCCTGGTTAAATACGATAACAAATGGCTTGAGTTACACAGATACAACTGAAAAGACAACCCACAACCATGGCGTTAGAATGCTAGAAGGACTGACTCTCATAATAAATATGTTCTATGTATTTTTTTACTTATTCTACCATAGTTATGTTCCGACAGATGTATTTATATTTTCTGGAAGAGAGTACATAAATACAGAGTGTTTCAAGTGTTAGTATAACGTAGTACTATTATGTATTCTGTGGTATAACTGCACATAAAAATTGCAATAAATAAATGTTTACATTAAATATTATCTACTAGCTGTCCGCTGATAGGCTATCTGCGTAAAACCAACAAACAAACAAACTCACTTTCGCATTAATAATATTAGTAAGGATTAAGAGAATAATAAGTATATTACCTATATTCCATTGCTACCACTACATAGCGAAATACACTTGATTTCGTTTTGATCGGTGCTAATTTGTTATGCTCTTGTGGTTTACGCATATTATATGAGCATTGTACACTCATACGTATAATGCAGAATACAAACCTGGGAATACATGGTGAATTAGATCCCGTGGTTTTTTGCTCGCATTTACGCTTGTTAGTGCTTAACGAGATTATTACGATTTGCATTCGGATTTCTTTTACATTGAAGTGAAAAACTCATTTGTGTTATGAAGATAGACATATTTAAAATGCTCTTTTCAATGTACCTACATAATGTTTGTTTTATTTGATATTTGATTATTGATTCACAGTTGCATGTATATTTTAAACTGACTGTTCCCGCGATTTTACGGTCGCGATCTCAGGATAAATAGATATCAAATAATAGATAGATAAACAAAGCTTATAAACATCCTCAATAAACAAGCTGTCTAAGACAAAAAGATTTTTTTAAATCGGTGGTTTCGGAGATTACCTCCTACAATCAAACTGTACCTCTTTATAATATTAGTGTAAATGATCTTGAACATTCTTTTCTATCAAGATTTTTGAATAGAACTTCAGAAGGTCTTGCATGAGATTTTGACACTTTTTAGAGATGGAAAAACAATCAACAATAATCAACAACCGCAGCGCGAGGCGTCGAGTGAATGTGTAATTCTGTCATACGAACATGCATGATGCGCCTGCGCACTCGATTTCATGTAAATTAATAACTAATATGAGTGATGGTAAACCAAAAGTCCGAACATATTGCGGAATAGATGGATTTACGTACAATTTCGTTTAAACATGTAACATAAAACTGACAGTTCTAAAGATAATATTACCTCATTAAGTCATAGAATTTACTCGCATATTGTTGTTATCACCAGTTTTTAAACTAACAGATCTAAGACTTGATAAAAGACCTAAATTACCTCAACCAAAATAACTCTACTAGTGTCAATTGTGACAGACGTGTTTTCGGAGCGCAATATTGAAATACCGTCACAGGCGCAGGCGCATTACCGTCATTACTCTCGAGTTCACAACTCTATGAGAAACGCCATGACCCAAGGCGCGACCTCGCATGTACTGGATCTGGCTCCATTAAGTGAACCTTGCGATCGATTTTACAACTATTGGGTGTGATCTAGACGATATCAGAATACCTATCTTTTTACTTTACTATGTACCTGGTTTTGTGGCCCAAGGTCGTAAGCACACAAAGCCTAGAAGAAACTGGCTCTCAAGTGCAGCTGCCGGAACATACTGATAATGTGTTTGGCGACAGTGGCTATGGTTTCCACACGATGTTTTCCTCCACCAGAAGTTCGTTACAGCACTTCTACTAAGCTATCATCGCCTTAAAATGTATTAAGGAGATTTTAATTAAATCTAATAGGAATGTTAGAGTCTCTGTCTGTTAAAACAGCGAGATTTTTTGCTATTTGTTATATTGTTTTGGAGAGAGATTAATAAATCAGCAGTTGACCTAATGGCCATAGCTGCCTTTGGACATTTCAAACAAGAATCAGAAATGTGTCTGGCACATGGTTGATTGTGTATTAATTTGTTATTTATTATTATTTACAGAAGACAAATTTCATTTTTGCCAAATGATTAAAGGTAGGATGAGCATTTTTTAACAATCCGTTAAACATTAAATGTTAAATTAATGAAATATGTCTCTAGAATCCTGCATAATGACTGTCCGGTGCCATTTGAGTTAAAAACTAACCAATCGAGATAAAAGCCTCACATACGTGTACAAATGTCCAATTAACATGATCTACAGTATCACTTGTTTGTTTAATTAGTGTAATCAGGCGCCGGTCTATTGCATTTATAATCGCGCATGTAATATATATACTTTTAATAAGAATTTTAATTAGTGCTTTTTAACTACTGCATTTTGTAGTCAACTAATTTGAGTTGGTATTGGGTTTCGAAAACACCTGGTTTTGTAAAACGTAACTTTTGGTTTTCATTTTGACATTGTATCTATTTACGGAAAGTATTAAGACTTTTATTTTATAATAATTCAACCATTTTTATTACCACGTTTTTATTATGTCACTTTCTTGTTTGTCTGTCGGGAAACAAGAAAGGTGTTCGGATCTTGAAACTCAAATTTTGAGCACTTCCCGATTAGCTATCCGGCTGAAACTTTCAGGGTAGCTCACAACATGATACAATGCATTCTAATTAGATTAATTAAAAAAAACCTAAAACGCCATTTTTATATAATTTCTGTTTATATGTTTTTAGGGTTCCGTACCCAAAGGGTAAAAACGGGACCCTATTACTGAGACTTCACTGTCTGTCCGTCTGTCCGTCCGTCTATCTGTCACCAGGCTGTATCTCAAGAACCGCGATAGTTAGACAGTTGAAATTTTCACAAATTATGTATTTCTGTTGCCGCTATAACAATAAATACTAAAAATAAAATAAATATTTAAGGGGGGCTCCCATACAACAAACGTGATTTTTTTTGCCGTTTTTACAGATAATGGTTCGGAACCCTTCGTGCGCGAGTACGACTCGCACTTGGCCGGTTTTTTTTAATTATTTTCGGTCTGTGTAATAAAAAAAAACTAATTATTTGAATAATCTTGCAAGGTAAGGTAGCCATTGCAAAAATATCTTCCACCTCATTTACTTTATAACTTTGAACAATTATAAACCCTTTTTCTTTTATGTTAAGATTCAATATCACCTACTATCTTCATAGACCGCATAAAACATTATTTATAGGTTGTTAATTATAATAAAAGTGTACAATAGCGTAACGCGGCGGCCAGCAGCGCGTGCGCACTATTTCGTGCTCAATTTAACAAGACTGCGCCGCTGGCGTCGCTCTCGGTCTCGGGACAAACTACCGTGAAGTTGATACCGATTCATTACACTACACGTGTTTTATACTTAATTTATGCGTGTTAATTTAAAGCTTGTCTCGGAGTTAATCAACCTCTATATTATGAACTAGCTCACCGTCTCGCGGTTTCACTCGTCATCCCCTATTTTATCACTTAAGTATAAAATTTTAGAAAACCTTTCCATAGCCTTACATTATAAAAGGAATGTAGCCTCCTAATTTCATGGTTTTGTACGACTTTCAATCAATCAGTCAGACAGGACTTATTCTTTTTGGTACACTTGAATCACACATAATCTCACGGAGAAGTAGATATAGTCTGTGGAACAAGTGGTGATAAGTGTTAACTAGGTATTAGTTAGATTAGAACAGTAATATTTTCACTAATTTATTATGTTTCCTGGATTTTTATTTAAACCAATTGAATAAAGACAGCAATTTTATTTACAAAAAAGATGTTTTTTTTTATACTATGATAAAAGTCATCAATAAAATGCGGGGCACATGCTTTTTTCCAACAAAAAAATGAACCTTTTTAATAATTTTTCATTCTTATTTGTCATTCGAAAAGGGCTCACCAAAGATCAAATTTGAAAGGATTCCGTTAGCTGATCGATTATTGATAAAGGCGAATGATTTATTGTGCATAATCGATATCGATATAATTCATGCCCCCGAGATGTCCTGAGTCACGCAGGATACGTCACTGTGACATGCAACTTTGTGACAGGCCGTGACAAATTGTTGTGACAAAATATTTCAACAGTTGCGTCAATTGATTACGACTAACCCCTCATCAATTATTATGGAATCTCACGTATGAATTCAACTTATATATTAACAATTTGTTACATTTATCATAGTCCTTATCTCGTTGATATAAAATCTATTTTTGAATAAAAAGGGTAAAAGTAACTATATGATAATATCAAAGTGTAACGCAGTGAACGAATGACTCTGCGTTCCCAATTCAAATTCCGAATATGAATAAATGAATTTGCGTTCAGAAATGTCAGTTTAACGAATGAATGCGAACGTTTAGAAATGCGATTTGTATGATGACTGGTAGTTTTAGTTTGAACTATGCAGATGTTAAAATCATTTCAGAATTAATTTTGGTTATCAAATGTTATAGAAAAAACATCTGTCCCAAATGTGCTATAGTCCTCAATACCTACTACCTTTTTGATATCCAATATGACATTTCCTCAAATGGAAGCAATTAAATTAATAATGAGGCACAATACATTTAGGGTCATAGACCCGCTATTCATTCCTGTTTATCATATAGGTACCTACTTAATTTCTGATATTTCATAAATGATAATCAGAATTATAATTGCAAATCAAATTGAAACCTCAATCGATTCATGAATCATTCGCAAATTGAACGAATGATTTGCCGAATAAAACTTAAATAGGCATTCGAAATATTCCCACAGCATATATAAAAAATAATACAATTATTAATTAAACCGTTCTTTGGTGAAACCATCACCTGTCAATAGAATTATTGTAATATCAATAGATGGACAAAACGGACAAATAAGTGTGATATTAGAAACGGATTTAAATAATAGACTAGATTAGAGTTTCATACTTCAATTATATGATTGTAAGTCTCGGGTCCGACCTCTGACATACAAATCAAATTGTCGATGACTGGTCAATACCCTAACATAATAGTATTATGATACAACGCGCTATCACCTGACTTTTTGTATATAATACGCCTATTGTTTGTTGAAACTTATACTTTGCACTCAATTTTGTTAAGGAGTAGTTTCTCTCGTAAGACTAATTTTAATTTGAAGGAGAATTAAAATAAAAAAGTTCTATTTCCTTTGGAATAAATATATTTAAGTAGGTACATAATAATGATATATCTACTTAAACCACAAAATAGTGGTCAATAGCATGCCGACAAATGTTTAAAAAATCTCTTGAAACTATGGATTTACGGAGTGATTTTAGCCAGAATACATTATTGCATAATTATTTATCTTTAATGCACTCAATGGTATATGTAGAGGATATTGATTATTAAAACACAAATTACACGGTTTATTTCCATTTGCGAATAATAAAGATGCTTGATTTTAATTTAAATAAATTATTTATAAAGTTTTAAGCAAGCAACGAAATCAATTATAAATAATATAAATTATAACTATAATATATAGTATAGGTTATAATCTTCTTATAAATAATCGCATGAAAGCTTGCGACTAGTCGTACTCTTTGACTAATCGCGATCACAGAACCGTGGCTTAAGTCAAAAGTCCGTCCATTGTGCCGAGTCACCTCGCCCACTTCCCATGACGACCTGTGTCTATGTCCCACCGCATCTTTGTAGATCATCTATCGAACGACCATTAACACGACTCTAATGCTCGGGGATTTTGTATTGTCTTTTTCATTTGTTATTTGAGAGCGTTATTGTATGTCATGTAGTTATAGTTTGAGAATCACTGTCTTTTATGATGACCTTTTATATTTCTGTTATTGCAAGGTATATTGTGTAGTAATTGGGAGAAGAACTTTGTTTTTTTTTTATTTTTTTTTTACTTTGTATAGGCTTGTGTTTGACCACAATCTCACTATGGTAGGTGATGATGTGGCCGAAGGTGGTAAGCACACAAAGCCTAGAAGGATATGGCTCTCAAGTGCAGCTGCCGGAACACACCAATAGGTGTTTGGCGACAGATTTTCAACTTGAGGGTGGTAGCCAGCCAGGCGGGTACTACAAAAGTACCCTACCACCGTGCTATGGTTTCCTCACGATGTTTTCCTTCACCGAAAGCTCAAGCTCATTGTAGGATTCGAACCCACGACCTTCGCCGCGGCGTCGGACGTCACTACCACTGAGCTATCATCGCCTTAAAATAAGGAAAAAGTATACTTACCTATATCAAATATATATATATATATATATATATTTATTATCTATTGTTTGTTTAGTAAGTGCTTTATGAAACATCTAATCTGCGTCACCAATTTCCAACGCTTTATTATAAAATTTGCTTTTTCAGACCATTTTTATTTACTGTTCTTTTTATCAATGACCTTAAACTAAACGTATTTAAATTAAATTAAGTCATCAGAGGCAATACAAGGCGTCAGGCGTGTCATTGTCACAGTCCACAATGGCTCCCGTTGGCGCAAATAGATACATTCGAATACAATACATCGATACGTACGATACCTACGCGACAATCGAGTGGCATAACATTAATATTTTCGCTAATTACGCATTGTGTTGTTAGAAAATAAAAACATCCTGTATTGAGTAACGATCGAAACGATAGTTTATCATACATATTTAACTTTTTGCTCAGTGGTATTGATGTCGAAAACTGTGATGATGGTCGTGGATTTGAACCCTATTAATTGGGCTTTTGGTGTCAAACACAAACATAGACAAGAAGACATAGAAATTACAGTGATAGGTAATATTGACATTATTAAATTAAAACAAAATTTATAAAATCCAAACACGAAAACATACACGAGTATCTAGGTATTAGTTGAGATAATTTGCCAATAATATATCCATCAACTAATTAAATATAAACAAGGGGTAACGCTATTGCACTGCATTTAAAAAATCTTTATCTACAACTTAAACAATAGATGCCTTATCATTTCACAGTGCCACCACCCACGTCCGAGCAACATTCGTAAAGCAACCCTAAACATTGCGAATAGTAAAACAATTTGCACTAAAAAGCAACAACAATAACTAATTGCAACAACGCGTGAAGAAAAAAGCGTAAAAAAGGCCATGTCGGCACATGAAAGCAAGTACAAAGGGGGCCGCCGCGCAGTTGTACCGAAACAAAAGCTGTCGTAAAATAGATCTATTCGGAGAAAAGAAATTTTGCACAAGTTGCTATTGCGCAGTGTATTGTTAGGGCACAGTTATTTGACCAATAGAAGTTTAGTAACCTATGCTTTGCTGTTAGAGGTCACAAAACATGAGACAATGATATTGTTGTATAAAAAAAGAAGTGCTAACTGCACAGTTACATCAATTTTCAGAAAATAAAGAAAAAAAACGTTGGAAAAAACCTGGAAATATAAATCAGGTATACAATAGATTATTATGCTTAACTAAAGATCTGGCTAGCACCTTCAAGTTGAAAATCTGACAACAAACACCTACCAGTGTATTCCGTCAGTTGCACTTGAGAGCCAGATCCTTATAGGCTTCGTGTGCTTAACACCCTCGCCCACCACTTACCATGTTGTAGTCAAACATAGTACCTATGTGCTTTTTTCTTTGACTACATTCTTACCGTGATAGTTTATCAGATTGGTAAACTATAAATAAAAAGATGATCAACTGTGATATGTGAAATTCAAGAACTATCTGTGTATAGATTTAAAAAGTTAATTAAACAAAAGTTATGTAAGAAAGGGTACTATAGAGTTTCTGATTTTGTGGAAGACAAGAATGCATTTAAATGAAATGTTCGCTCAACAAGCTATTTCAAAATAACTTTATAAACATTGTAATTAGTAATTAAATTATATTACTTAAAAAAAAAAACTATAAAAATATCCCTTGCTAAGTTTTATTGCCGGAGTCTTCTCAGTCCAAGTGTATTCCGAACCGGTGGTAGAATCAATTGTAACGTTCATAAGTGCCTTATTAGGGCCTAAACTGAATAAATGAGTTTTGATTTGATTTGATTTGAATGGCTTTGACTTTGACTTTGACTTTGAAAAATTAAAATAAATAATATTACATTTATGATACAAATGTCAAGGTATAATCAAATAGTATAGGTGTTCTTTTAAATCCGTTAATATAGTTATAATGTATGTGATACAGTTTCACACACGCATTCCATTATTCACACACCATACATTGATTGGCGTTTGTCAAAAAAAGCCGGATTCACACTCACAGTGTCCAATAGGTATATTACGGAATGGCATGCCGGGCGCATGCGTGTAATTCTTACAAATGATTGGTCGTGTTCGCCCCGCCTTGTGTTACGTAACACGGTGTTATATATACGGACATGTTGTTTTTATGTTAGCTTAATTAGATGTCATATTAATGTTAATGTGTTCTCAGCTTTATGTTTTAATTCTATATTTTGTGTCCTATAATCAGTTGATTGTGATCGTTACTGTGTTTTTGTAGTTGCTCTATTATCGTTTTTTTTTTACCAAATACCTATATTTTAATTTAACTTAAGTTGGACAAACAAGGGACTTGACTCTATCGATTAATAACACTCCTTTTTTGTTTCGCCGTAGTCGGGTAAACATAATTTCAATCTTAATAACTTTAAATGTTTCAGATGTTTTTAATAATTATCAATCAATAAAGTATTTGTAAGTGGGAAAAAGTAAAAAGATACTGCTCATGTCCATATGTGACGATGGCACATAACTTGACCATATGTTTACTGTTAGCCTTCTGTCATATAAAAAACATACAAAATTGTCATTATAAAACGATATAACCTATATATTTCCTACAAGTGACTAATATTAAAATTTATTACAAGACTCAAGAGATAACTTTTTCGATCCAGATCAGAGGCGCCGACAATGATTCATAGATCAATACGTGGATCAATATGGATGAGGCGCCGGCGCATTCATGTGTCAACGGAACGCACTGCACATGCGCCGATACGAATTTATAACGAGTTTATTCGATCTCATAATGTTTATAGATGTGGATTAGTTTGGATTGTAATTGAATAATCGTTGATCTTTGTTGACGGAAGTTGATTTTAAAAGTATTTAATCTAAGGTAGGGTTGTTTGTTTGATAGTTAAACTGACCAATAGTTAACATTCAAAATTGAAATTAACAGTTTGTTAGATTATATAATAGATAAACCACTGATGATATAAGTTACTGAAATTAATTACAGCTCCGTAAAAGGCTAACAAAATGTTTGAAAACTATTAAATTCTAAATAAATAGATAGCTCAGTGGTAGTGACGTCGGACGCCGCGGCGAAGGTCGTGGGTTCGAATCCTACAATGAGCTTGAGCTTTCGGTGAAGGAAAACATCGTGAGGAAACCATAGCACGGTGGTAGGGTACTTTGTATTACCCGCCTGGCTAGCTACCACGCTCAAGTTGAAAGTCTGTCGCCAAACTCCTATTGGTGTGTTCCGGCAGCTGCACTTGAGAGCCAGTTCCTTCTAGGCTTTATGTGCTTACCACCTTCGGCCACATCATCACCTACCATAGTGAGATTGTGGTCAAACACAAGCCTATAGAAAGCAAAAAAATAATAAAACAATCCTCCCTTACAAATCTAATATACATTGCATATTACTTATATTTTCATCAAACTTTGTTCTTTATTTACAGGTAGCTAAAGCTTTCATTGCATTAATCAACACAAAAATAATCATAGAATGGAAAAACTTCTGTAGACTTACATAAACAACTTTGTTGCATACTCTAAATAGCTATAAACTAAATATAAACTTAATACGATCCAAAGATCTAAAACGAAGTCGTAAAGTAGCATACAAGTGATACTTACAGTGACCTTGGATGGCATCGGACCATTTGCAGTAGAGTTACAGCCTTCAAACTGTAATAACGGGTCATCAAATTTGTATTACGATATTAATTTTGTATGGAGCTCAGTTTCAATTGTAATTTGCATTTTGTAATAGGTACTTGTATCTAGTTTTGAAGGCTATATCTTTAATAGGTTAGGTAGAGCGGTAGAGTATAGCGATATGTCGCTCAAAGACCAGCTCGACTGGGGAAGTACCTCCACCATACAGAATACCACAGCCAAATAACTTATAGTTGCGTTCCTGCGCGTGAGTAAGGTCGCCAGAGCTCATCGGGAAGGGGGGAAGGGTTGGCTACGCGTGAGTGATACTCCTGGTGTTGCAAGCGATCATAGGCTACGGTACCGCTTATCATCAGGCGGGCCGTATGCTTGTTTGCCGACAATGTTGTATAAAAAAAAAGGTAGAACTTCAAAATATCCAGAGACATTGTCTCGAAGAGATCACTTCTTAGCGATAAGACGAGTATCCTTAAAATTAATTGTACCTTTTTTTATACAATCTATAATATTCAGGGTTATTTGTAATTCACCGACAGTGCTTTGGAAGTACACATCAATATGAACAACTTTTATTTTGGGACCAACCCTGGAATCACGAAAAAAAAAACAAGTTTTCATACAAACGATCACCTTTCCACTAGGCTGCTATCTACTGCTGCCAATGGGCAAGGCTCTCAGTAAGCTGGCAGTATTTCTTCTTTATATATAGTAGTTCTCTAGTATTCTTAATACGAAAAAGTATATGACACTAGACCGCAGATGAATCCGCAGGGCAATAGCAAACTTATTTACAAAAGCCAATGTAGCCAAAAGTCAGATTAAAAAAAATATATATAAAAAATATAATCTTGCTGAGTTTCTTGCCGGTTCTTCTCAGTTGAAGGCTGAGTCCGAACCGGTGGTAACTTCAGTAAATTTTACCTTCATAAGTGCCCTCCTAGGGCCCAAACTGAATAAATAGCTTTGATTTTGAAAGCAATAATAGAAATAATCCAGGATTCAAAACACAACCTCAAATTCAACGGTCAATGTTTGATTATGAAACGATACTAATTCAATGATATTAGTCGGTTATTATCGGAACGGGCCGGGGGAAGCCCGTCCGGGAAGCAGTGATGCAAATGTTAGATTATATACCGTTTACCGATGTGTCATACTGTTTTATGTACAGAGTGTTGTTTATGAAGTGAGGTGCGTGACTCAATTATATTCATACTAGTTTCCGCCCCGCGGTTTCACCTGCGTTCCCGAGGGATCTTGTGTTTTCCCGGGATAAAAAGTAGCCTATAGCCTTCCTCGATAAATGAGCTATCTAACACTGAAATCTTCAAATCGAACCAGTAGTTCCTGAGATTAGCGCGTTCAAACAAACAAACTCTTCAGCTTTATAATATAAGTATAGATTATATTTTTTAATACGAATATTTTTTTATAGGCTATTGTGTGGTTAATAACCTTTACTACTATGGTAAGATTGTGGTAAAAAAGCCTATCCAAATTAAAAAGTAAATACATTTCTAAGTCAATTTAAACATCTGCAACATCATTAAAACAGGTTATCTGCCAAACAATTAATTGTATTTCTTTGTAGAAACCAATATTTAGTAGCATAACAGATTTTTAAGCATTTAGTGTAACTTTACAAAAAAAAATTAAATTTAAGGCACGTAACTTAACTAATATTATATTGGGCATAGATTTCCAGGCATTACTGCCAACTTTAAAAACATCAGGCTGTGTAACAAGGTGGGTGACGGTCTGTCACGGTGGCTGGCCACGGATGTGTGGTAAACGGACGGTCGCGACCGACGACCGATGTGCCCCCGACGGCCGTCAAAACTGTGCCAATTACTTATGCATTTACCCTACTTATACACGTACTTGATTTTTGATATATCGGTCAATGTAGGGTTAGTGGCCAAAGAGCGGATTATGGTCAAAACTGGGATTAAACTTGAGGAACTAGAATATGCTTGCTATTTTTAATCTGTCTTTCATTAGAAATTATATTAAGATTTGTGTTAAGGTACTTATGAAACTCTTTGGAAATTACTAGTTTTTGGATTGTTTGGATAACCCATTTATCAAGGAAGGCTATAGACTACTTTTTATCTCGGGAAAACACAAGGTCCCTCGGGAACGCAGGTGAAACCGTGGGGCGGAAGCTAGTGTAGGTAATACAAATTGGAGGGTTTAAAATTATTTTGTCAATCAATTTAATTTTTGTTTAGAATAGCTTACTATTATAACAAAAGTAAAATAAATAAATATCATTAATGTCAAAATATCTCGCGTATAACTCTATTCCGGGCCTCAAAGATAAATATCTAATGAATTCCGTTTAATCCCAAATCAAAATTACTATTACTTATTCAACTAGACTCAGTCTAGGGTTACTAGAGTCAAAACTTTCTAGTGCACATTCAATCACATCATCATTTCACCTCTAATTCCATTCGTGTAGGATCCAAATTCCATTGGCACTCTCACTTGTATTTTTCAGGAAATAATCAATAGAAATTCAGTTCTATGGTTAAAGGTTTTAGGTTGATGTTAGCTTGCGATGTGTTTTCAAGGGTCTAATAGTAAGGTGCACTTTCTGTGGCTTGGGTCACGGGATGAGCACAACCTTTCACGCGTGGTTCGTTCCACAGTGGGCGAGGCTGTGTTTTTATTTATTTGATTTTATTGTGAATTGAAATGTTAAATAAAAACTATTTGTTAACATTAACATTAACCTGAGGATATCTTATTTAAAGTAGAGATAATTCTTTGACGTGAGGACGGTATCCAGCCAGAAGATTGCTTCTTTCAGCATAAAATATTAAGTATTAATTTCCATCCGAATTAAATCTTTGTTTATGATACTATCCAAAATTGTGAGAACCTATAACCTATGAATAAAAATACATTGTGACAATAGGGTAGTTGCCTGTATTCAAAATAAATTATCAAACACTAACGAATGTATAAAACATCTAATGAAAGGGGAAATCACGATTATTTTATTAAATTTATCCTTTTTATGATTTTTAATGACCAATCTAACCTTAAAAAGTAAAGCTTTTGATGCTATATAATTATGACGTCACAAGCTTGTATTTAATACAAAACTCCATATAAACCTATCGTTTTGACATTTCATAAATAGTAACTGATTTGATATGTCAGTCAACATCCCAATTATAATATTGTTCCACTTGCGTGTATTATAGACCGGTCCCGGTATGCGGCATCCAATGCATTTCTCCCCATCGCCTCGCTCAGTGTTCGCTTACATTTATTGAATTGCCCCTCCGTCCGCAGTTTGCCTGTATGTTAATTTTTAACGTGTGTACTATTATTATAACGTTAAATAACGTTCTGAGTGTATTTCTAAATCTGTTTTTTTTGTGGAAATAGTTTCAAAGGTCACTGAAATCTTTTGTATAGGCAATTTTCATTATTTAATATTCGATATTAAACAAGAATGGTAATTTTATTTTCATTTTTAATATACTAGTATTTAATCTAAAACTATTAGAAAGATAGATAGAAAGATAGATACTTAATTAAGAATGTTTTTCTTTATACTAAGTTACCTGCATCCGTTTTCAATATAAAACTTTTGAGTTATTAGAATGTTGTATAATATCTATCTAAAAATTCATCGGATTTAAACAATGGAATTTGAAAAGGTTATGATTTATTTTTAACTTACGAAATTAGCAGCTGCACTTGAGAGCCAGTTTCTCCTAAACTTTATGTTCTATCTTTGGCCGCATCATCACCTACCATAGAGATTATGTTTAAATAGATAGACAAGCTTATATAGTAAAAAAAAAAAGTTAAAATTGAAGTAAACTCTTACCATTCTCAAAAGTATTGTTTTAAAACATAAATAATAAGCACTGAAAATAACAGTAACTTAACAAGAAAACTAATAAAAAATAACACGCTGTGTTATTTGCTATAACGGACAAAGCCTATCCAAGTCAGTCACATTACAAATGAATAATTAATTCAGCCTGTAAAACTGATATTTTTACTATAATGCTCCCAGCGAGGTTAAAAACAACTTAACAAATAACCAAGTAGTATACAGTATGCATAACTGTTTTTATGTATTTTATATTTTTACTAGAGATGTAGTTTAGATTAGCGATTTTTATGTTGCGAATTGGGTCGAAGGATATACAATAGCTGGGACTTTATTCTCGCATCTTTGACATTAATGTTGAATTATACATTTGCCGAAAAACATAATTAAATATCCTGGGATATTCATTGTCGCAGAATATATCTTAATAAATAAATTTCTTCTGTACGTGTGTTTGTCACCTAACTCCTTCTAAACGGCTGGACCGATTTGGATGAAATTTTGTGTGTATATATGAGTGGAACCCTGGATGGTTTGAAAATACAATTGGACCCGGTAGATGGCGTCGTAATCGAGCTTGGACAGGACAACATCCGTCGGGCCAGCTAGTTATATATATGTCCCAGAATATATAGATAATAAATTACATAAATTTTGACTGCATGTCTCAAGTACGAGTAATTATGTACTCGTGGTTAAACTCGGTGTAAAAATAATTCTAGTTTCAATATATAAATTTAAGCAAAAATTCTACAGGAAATTGGATAAAATTTTCCATTTCAAAGACTTAAGTAGCATCTCTGGTCACATCACTATAACATGGCATATTCCGCTATATAATTGGTTGAAAGATTTACAATAACTATGTCCGACCCTACACTCATATATCGCGGACATAAACCAACCAGTGGGAATTACACTGCAAATGTAAATACTAGTTTCATATCCAAACGCACTCTCAACTTGGCTGGCTTAATTTGCATATATTATGACATGTCCACCTGCCCGATCCTGGTGTATATAGCCGGATAGGGCAACCGTTACCCGTTTGAAAATATAATTATCTTGTGTTACTTCATTAAAATAAATTGCTGATGTGTGATGCATTTCTTATTATTATTTAAATATGGTTTCCAGGAACACATCGGAAAATTTTAATGAGGGAATCAGTATGTAATAATTATAAACCTAGGAATTTATATAAATTTTATAACCTTTTTTTAGTACCTTCCTGCTTTACTATATCTACTCTTATACAAATGCTAGAGATTACTTTCCGAATTTACCTGGTTTTTCTTGATTTTTAATACACAAACTATTTTTTTCTCGGGAACGCGGGTGTAACCGCGGGGACAGCTAATATATAGCAGTATAGTATATAATAGTATATAAATGCGAAAGTTAGGATGGATGGATGGATGGATATTTGTTACTCAATCACACCAAACCGACTGAACGGATCTGAATGAAATTTGGGACAGAGATAGATTATAGTCTGGAATAGCTACTTTTAATCCCGGGAAAATCCCTCGAAAACGAGGGTGAAACCGCGGGGTGGAAGCTAGTTTAATATATTTAATCTTATTCGATCTAAATTAATGTACCAACAACCAACACCGTATTGTCAACTTGATGCAATACGTTCTTAAGTAAATTTAAATTGAATGTGATACGTGAGTAAGGCCCATCGGCGACGACGTTGCCTTCCTTACACCGTCGGCATCTTTATACTATGTAATGGGCAAGTGAAGTGTCAGCAATCTGCTGACACTCGAATGTTAACTTTATGGCTACTGTCGTAAACGATAAGAGGCAGCGATCAATCATTGCTAATTGAACATGAAGCTATTTGGGATCGGCCACACACCTCCTTTCTTTAGGTCGCCAGGCCAATGAGTGTCAAACGAAGTGTATTGATAGTACAATTAACTAGGTTAACTAACTAACAACTAAGGTTGAGTCAAGTGGTACTGGTTTTGACGTGTAAGCCAGGATATATTGGGAGAAGGTTGAAGACCCAGATTTTTACTTATATGTTTCATTAGGTTTTATCAAATAAAGATATCAATTATATATAAGACGTTTCAAGTTAATTGTTTATTTTAATGTATAAGGAGTTATGACAGGTTTGAGGTTGTAGTAAGCTTGTCCTGAAAATGTTTGTTTAATCTGCCTTTAAAGACGTTTTTAAAGGGTGTCCATGTTTTTAAGATCGCTGTCGCTTATAACTGATGCCATAGCCCTATTGTCGGCGGCCTAGTGTTCAAATTTAACATTCAAGTGACCAATCACAACTCAGCAATAGATTGTAACCATAATTGGAACTCCAATTTGTACCGCTTTAAAGGTAGCTTCAATTACACATAGGGCATATTTGGTGACGATCTAGGTAGTAAGGTTCGAATCTACTTAGATTTTTGCAAGTTTTTAATATTAACATTCCTATATCCTTGGCATAAGATGCATTTTCGTACACATAACAGTAGTTTGTTGTTCAAATAAAAAAAAATACTGATTTTAGCTGGTTCTTCTCAATTGAAGGCTGTAAGGTAGGTGCGGCAAATTTCTTAGGGCATTAACTGAACAAATGGCTTACTGAAGGAGAACCATTCCATTGTTACCACTTTTCAAAACTTACCATCAGCCGAAATAGCTCAGTTGGGAGAGCGTTAGACTGAAGATCTAAAGGTCCCCGGTTCAATCCCGGGTTTTGGCAGAGAAATCCATTTTTTTGTCCATGTTAAACGATTATAATGAGGCATGAAGACATCAGCCTTAATACTACTTCGCTGTAGTAATGACCTTGTTTACTACAGCTAAGTAATTTATTTAATGTTCTTTATTCTAAAGGATTAACCCAGATGCCACAAATTAATGTTACAAATGTCCAAACCTTTTGTCCTAAAAAAAGGTCCAAAAAGTGTTCTAAAAAAGTGGTCCAACAAAAAGATCAGTACATCACTAACCCGCATTGTTCACTAATTCTTAACGACGCCACACATCAATTGTTTATTTTTATTTATTTCAAATTTCATCGCGATATTATTAACTTTATTGCGATTACGATCTTGAGAATTCATTTTTGACGTTTTTATTCGAATTTATGCGATTCCTCGCCACGTTACCAATTTAAGTTTACCTGCATTCGTTACATGCAACGCTCTTATCTCTTCCAATTAAGATACATATTACAACAACACACATATATTTCGTGGAACGAATAAAATATTGTCGCTATGACGTCGTGTGACTGCTCTAAGATTTTATTATTTAAAAAATTGATATTTTATTTTTCGAATTGGACTGCTAACGCTCGCAGCGGGAGTTCGTGCTCTTAGCAACTGATTTCAAACTTTATACTACAGTTTTAAGATTTATTTTGATTTGTTTAATAAGTTATGCCCTTAGAGGAACTTCATGGAATCAAGTCTGGAATTTACTTTTGCGTTTATGTTTCTCGGCTGGATATTACGATACCATCAGTTAAACTATAGATAATTATACGAATGTCAACATGGAGCTGTTTAGTAACTTTTGTTATCAAATTATACAATGGAGGCTGTATTTGAAGTTTATTAATACATCAGTATTTCAAGAAAAGTTGATATTTGTTACAGATGTGAACTTTTAGAGGACTAGGGTTCGTTTTTAAAATTTTGTGACATGAAAAATTACTTTATTCTGTCTGTATACTAAGTGATTTTGTTATCACTGGCAATACTTGCAAGGGTGGAAGTACTCATCAAAATGAACAACTTTTATAATGGGACTACCTGTGAAATCATGAAAAAATTATCAGCTGTTCCATACAAACGTTCAATACCTACTCGACCAAAATGTATGAAGCAACCATATTATTTTACGCGATATCAGAGTTAGCCCTATAATAAAAGTTGTTCACATTGATGAGTACTTCCACCCCTGCAAGTATTGCCAGTGATAACAAAATCACCCTGTATATAAAATAGTAAACTGACCGACTGTTGATATATCAATGGACAGCGCAAACCGCTTGACCTAGAGACTTGAAATTTTGCACATATACCTTATACAGTGTAAGGCATCCACGAAGGAAGGATTTTTGAAAATTCCACCCCTGAGGGGATAAAATAGAGGTCCGCAGGTGTAATCTTGGGGCGGAAGGCTAGTATATGGTAAATGAGAAACAGTTGAACGGATTTCGATAAATCTTGGGACATAGATCTATGGAAAAACATAACAGTTTTTTTATGACACGGGAATATCCCTTGATCCCGCGCAACACGATTTTAGTAAAGTTAAAACTATTGAATCCAAATTTAAATTCAAAACTAATTTATTCAATTTAGGCACTCCTTAGGCACTAATGGACATTTTTTTAAAATCTGTATATATAAAAGGAAAAGGTGACTGACTGACTGATCTATCAACGCACAGCTCCAACCACTGAACGGATCGGGCAAAAATTTTGCATACAGATAGCTATTATGATGTAGGCATCCGTCAAGAAAGGATTTTTGAAAATTCCACCCCTTAGTGGGTAAAATGGGGGTTCGCGGGTAAAACCGCGGGGCGGTAAGCTAGTAGGTATATTATATTTTTTGAGGCTGTTGAAAAAAAATGGGCATTACAATTTTTTACCTTATTGTATTAAGTGGATCAATAAATAACTTATCATTCTTTTTTAATCCTTTTATAATACGCACACGCAAGTATTGTGTAATTCAACATTAACGCAGGTGGAGTCGCGGGGCAACAGCTAGTGAGTCATAATTATCATAAAAAAACACTAACAAACATTAAAAATGCTAAATAGGTTAAATAAGTGGCAATTTGTTAAAAAACATTATTTACATAGGTGATGTATGTCCCAACAACTGTGACATTCTTTATTAAAATTTATATCAGTTTTATACATTATATTGAACTATTAATATTATAATGTAATAATAAATTTAGCGAAATCAGTCTTATTATTTTTTTAACGACTTCGGTCTGATGCTTGAAGGTCTCAGTTAAAAAATCAGTTAATGCAAAATCTATGCAGATGTGTTCCGGCTGCTGCACTTGAGAGCCAGTTCCTTCTAGGCTTTGTATGCTTACCACATTCGCATCGTCACTTACCATAGTGAGATTGTGGTTAAACACAAACCTCATTACTATTATTTTTAAAGCTCCTTTAAATTCTCAACCAACCATCATAGACAATAAAATATATTTTCATTCGATGTAAACGAACTATAAAACTCGAAGCCTCACGATAACGATCGGGAAACATCGGCAATCTTCGAGCGAGATCGGATCGTGGATCGGACAAATAATATCACATGTTTATATACTGATTTGATCTTTAGAAGTGCTCTATGCGCAAGCGACGAATGTTTTTCTATACCGTTACGGGCAGTCGTTAACCTACGTTTAACTAATCCACTATTTAAACTGGCCATACCTTGTTCAGGAAACTTGTGGCCAAATAGTGTTTATTTTCCCGGTTAGCATTTCCCTTATTAACTTGATGTTTACTGTAAGTGAAGGTAAACGAGAATTGGTTTGTTAATATAATGGGTAAATTATTGGGAGTGTGTTTAATGTGTTTGAATTGGATTAACCTTTTTAAAATTTTAGTAAGATGATAGCTTCAGTGACGGAAACCATAGCTCGGTAGGGTATTTTGTAGTACCCCTGACTGCCAAACTATATTGAAAATCTATTACCAAGCACGTATTCGTTTTTCTGCAGCTGTATTTGAGATAGATTCTTGGCCTAGTTTAAAAAATATAAAAGATTATTGCGGTCCGGTTGGTAGATGATGACTGGCGACTACTACTTTACTAATATTATCAAATTATTGTATGTTTGGATGTGCGCGGATGACCATGTGTACAAGCATAAACAAAAAGTGTCAAAGTTTGGTCCGCACAATACAGGTCAGGCGGTCCGGATACGGACCGCGGTCCGCCATTTGGTGACCCCTGGAAGCTTTAGTGCATTTGGCCACACCATCACATCAACCGTGATATGTGGAGAAACACAATCCTGTCCAGTTATACTTTTTTTTAATTATCCAAATAGGCAAGTGACACAAATATAGGTAGTTATTTGAATATTGCAATACATGTTATATTTTAATTTGCTACGTCCCTCCGCTAGATGGCAGTAGTAGTCGCATAATATACATTCGAAATAACTTTTATTTTTAACGTGACAACACAATTTGACATTATCTCATCCATTAATTATTCTTCATATAGAAAAGACGATTTATTGATTCCAATAAAATAACAAATTTAATTAATGGTTTATTTTAATGCAATGACTTATCCAGTTATTTAGGAAATAAATTAAAAATTAATTTAAATCAATTTCCGTAACTTGTTTTGATGCATTTTGACATTTAATTTTTTTTTGATTTATAATATTATATCAAAATGAAATAATTAATAGTCGATTTCAGACTTTTTTCCTCTGATAATAAAGTACAATGTCAATTAATTGGAATTGATCATTCATGATAGAATTCACATTTATTTTAAAATCCCATTCGTCACAAACATTAAATAGCTAAGATCTAACCTAACTTTATAAGTGGCAATGCAACATTAAAAGCGGGCAATTCTCAAAATACCTGGGAAAGCCGTCGCGCCACGTACGCTTCGAGCTATTCGTGTGTTCCATAGTTAATGGCGCACGAAGCAACACACACACGACCGATCCGACTGTTTATGGGAAACCATAGAGGTAATTGAGACTTCTGGAACTACTTACGCGTTAGTATTGACTCAGCATAACTGTTATTTGTTGCCGCAAGTGATCGAATATATTTACTGGAATCTTTGAAATTTAACCGTTTTTAAAGTTTATGATGAAGTAGGGTTTCGTTGGGGATATAATCACCATGATCATCATCATAAGCTTACATGATCACTGTATCCCTTATAATTACTAAAAATTTCAGTCCAACTGTATATAACTTAAATTCCTTAAACAGTAGCAAAAATTTATCAGTTTATATAACTTTATAAGTTCTACACATTTAAAATTATCGTAAAAATATAAACGTACGAACGAAGCTACGCAATGTCCACTTCTTAATATACAGGGTGATTTTGTTATGACTGGCAATACTTGCAGGGGTGGAAGTACTCATCAATGTGAACAACTTTTACTATAGGGCTAACTCTGATATCGCGTAAAATAATACGGTTGCTTCATACATTTTGGTCGAGTAGGTATTGAACTTTTGCATGGAACAGCTGATAATTTTTTCATGATTTCACAGTTAGTCCCATTATAAAAGTTGTTCACATTGATGAGTACTTCCACCCTTGCAAGTATTGCCAGTGATAACAAAATCATCCTGTATATACAGATGATATTTAATGATAAGAATCATAAACGTATTAAATAGCTTAGACTTGCTATCCGTACTCTACCGGTTTCTTAACACGATCAGTAATTAGATTTGCACTGCATAATTACTTTAGTACTTAAAATCTGAATTCATAATTAAGTCACAGTTTATACTTAATTTAAGTAAACAATTCTGCTATTTTAAACTGACTTCCACTCCGCGATTTTACCCACGTCTGATAGTCCATTACGTCGCAATTCCTCCATGGATTTAAGCTCATAGATAGATCTCACGATGAAATAAAATTTGATTTCGAAAACATTTCAGATATTTTGAAAAGTCGGTAAAACATACATACATACATATCCTACTAATATTGTAAATGTGAAAGTTTGGATGGAAGGATGTTTGTGACCATTTCACGCAAAATCTACTGAACGGATTTGGATGAAATTCGGCAGAGAGATTGATTGTAGTCTAGAATAGCACATAGGCTACTTTTTATCCCGAGAAAACATAAGATCCCACGGAAACGCGGGTATGATAGTATGATATTAAAAAAATTATCTACAAAATATATATTGACGGGCTGGTTGGCGTGTTCGGTAAGATACCCTATCTATCGCGCCGCAGGTCGTGGGTTCGATTCCCACTCAGGACAGACATTTGTGTGCATGAACATGTCTTTTTGTCCTGAGTCTGGGTGTAATTATATATTATAAGTATATATTTACAAAAGAAAAGTAGTATAATTATATAGTATATCAGTTATCTTCCATAGTACAAGTTCTGCTTAGTTTGGGGCCAGATGGCCCAATAATGTCCCAGAGTATATTTATTTTATAAAATCAAATATTTGCGGATAAACTAATCTGTAATATAACAACAATGAAAGCAATGAAATTTAATTTAATATGTACTAAATGTAATGTGTTGGGTGAGTAGGGCTATAAATAAAAATATTCGTTGCTAGGCGACGGGGGCGGGCGGCGCGTGGGCGGGCAGGCCGTGGGAACCTGGCATAGCGCGTGGCTGGGCCTATGATTCAGTTTAGTAACTATAGTATATCTTTCTAGTGTTTCTATTGTGTTAGGGAAAATGGTTCGGTTTTTATTTAAAAATGTATATTTTTTTACGTTCAATAATAATATAGGTCTGTGTGAAATTCCCATTATGAAGTCACTTTTGTTCCTCGGCGCATTAGTTGGTGCACGGTAAGTGATGATGTGGCCGAAGGTGGTAAGCCTAGAAGGAATTGGCTCTCAATTATAACTGCCAGAACATACCAGTAAATGCTTGGCGACCGATTTTCAACTTGATGGTGGTAGCCAGCCAAACTGGTATTACAAAGTACCACCGTGCTATGGTTTCTTTCACCAAGAGCTTAAGTTCATTGTAGGATTCGAACCCACTACCATCACCATGGAAGCAATATTTATTTAACAAAAACTAGATTACATACATTTACTATTTGCTTCCACATTAAGCTAACTCCATCCATCATAAACCGTGAAAGCCTACCAAACAAAAAACCACAGTATACTTATCTATATATATAGCTGTACTCAGTGGTTTGACCCGCGTTCCCGGGATAAAAATTTGCCTATAATCAATCGCTCAGATCGCAGCCGAAGAAGCTCGCAAACAAACATAGACACATAATCGCCAATAGATTTCGTCCTCTGTCTGGACGTCACTCCCAGCCTCAAATCCGATCCCTAACTAATATAAGTAGAGCCAAGGTTTGTGCCCCCGTAGTAAGGGTGGAGCGGTTGAGAAACCAATTTTGTGTCCGCTAAAAAAAAATTGACTAAGTTACTCCTTATAACATCCACTATCTGCCAGTGAAAGTCTCGTCAAAATCGGTATAGCCGTTTTGGAGATTAGCCGGAAAAAACAGACAGACAAAAATTTTGTTTTTTTTTGTTACAAGTACCGTATATATTTTAATATACTTTATTTTTATATATTAGTAAAAAGTTTATATTTTTGACGTTACAAACTGACAGACACTTCAATTTTATTTATTTGTGTATAGATATTGTGAAAAAAATATTGCAACTAAGATGGTATCTATATATAGATAAGCCAAGAAACAATAGAAAAATAAATGTCTGAAGCGTGTAATGTTGCGTGGGCTATGGGAGTGAACAGCGCCGCGGCGTGAGTCATAACTTGCTTAATGATTTAATTTTAATTTATTATTCTATGGGCTATAGCAAAATTGGCAGTTTTTTGTTTTTACTATAGTAAATGAAGCCGAAGGTCGTAAGCACATACAGCCTAGAAGCAATTAACTCTTAAGTGCAGCTGAAAATGCCGGTAAGGTTTTGGAGACAGATTTCTACCTTGAGAGTGATAGCTAGCCAGGCGGGTACTACACAGTACCTACCAACAGCATATTGTAGGATTCGAACCCACGGCATTCGTCGCTACATTCAACGTCACTACCACTTAGCCATCATCGTCGTAACTTAAACTTATCTGGTCTTATCAGGCACATTATGTTAATTTCGATAAAAGAGACTGCAGTTAATTTATTTGTTATTATTATTATCAGATATCAGTCAGATAAGTTATCCGGTACTTATTGGTAACCTGTAAAACTGGCCCTTTTTTTTCTTAAATTCTTCATAGCTATTATGTACCTACAGCTCTATTATTCAGACAATTGATAAATAGTTTCAAACCTTATAATTCATTTAAAACATAATCACTATACTTCAGGACCAAAGGTCACTACAAAAATGACAATGCTAGAGCCCTGTGTGAAAGAGACAGATATACATCTCCCTATAAGAGTAAAAGAGATGCAAAATAAGTCGTGCCAACCGCTCGGGGCGTCGCACTATCCAGCAATGATGATATTAAATGAGAGATTTAGTTTGATTCTGATAAATGATCTGTAATTTAGACAATATAGGCTTTATTTTCGAGGCGATAAGGTTGATCGTATTTTGTTGAGTTTTGGCGACAGAAAATGTATGTTGGTTATTTGCAAGAGGTGTGCAAATGCATTGCTTTATTATGTGTTGAACAAAATGAGGTTATTAAGGATATTGTTATGGGTTTGTAGAGGTAAAGTGGGATCATCTATATTTAGTTTAAAACCTACCATTTTTGATATAGTAAAAAAAAAAAGTTGCATGAAAATCTGATGGACTACAATCGAGCGCGCGTTGAAGTCTTTTGTTAGGAATTTTGATTCTTACAATCACTTTATTAAGTCGTGTTGAAATATACAATGAAATTTGACACAAAGCTTTTAAAAGTTGAAAGTAAATCAAAAGGGCCCGCGTCCATTACTAAGGTTGTAATTAAAACAGCTCTTATAATCATTGTAATCGAGAACAAACAAACATATTACGAGTAGCCTACAGCTAGGATTTCTAACAGAAATATAAATTAACTGGAAGTGTCTAAAAAATATTACTCTTTAGTAAAAATAGCTACAAATTCTGTATGATATTGTATTGAATGAAAAAGCAACGTTTTTTTTTTTATAAGAAACCACCGTGGGCGTGCGCATAATAACTCACCAATTCATAGCAATCGGGTGAATAGTAGGAACGCATACGTTAAAAAACAGATAGACAAACATTCACAGGATGTATTTTTCAAATGGTCGTGGATGGCCAAATCCTAATAGCGAGGAATAGCGAAAAATGCTCAAAGGAGTCTCGAGCCCGATTTTGATGAAAACTAAAACTGCATGGGATTTTTGAAAAAAGAACATTCCTAGCCAGGAATCTAATCCGTTGATTTTGAACTAAAAAACACAGACTGTATTATAACACCATCTGATAGTGTTGCAAATAAGGCTCAATTTCTGGGAAGTAATTATATATAGCACGGTGGTAGGGTACTTTGTAGTACCCGCCTGGCTGGCTACCACCCTCAAGTTGAAAATCTGTCGCCAAACACCTATCGGTGTGTTCCAGCAGCTAAACTTGAAAGCCAGTTAGTTGCCTTCTAGACTTTATAAAGGTCGGCAACTTTGTATTCAATAAATATTCATTTTTTTCCGTTAAACGACAACGTGACCCAACAAATAGAACCTTATTGTTTACACATTGACGTGTCGTTGCGTTAGACGATCGTCGGTTCATTGCCATAATTACATTTTAACATTTAACATTACAATGACATGTACAAAAACACTCGGCATGTATAATTTGTTATGTAAAAAAAAACTGAAAAATGAATAATTGCTAAATTTTGCAAAATTTTTTTTTTGACATTCTAACTTGTGTTATTGTGAGCCCCGTGGTGTTATGAGCGTCTATAGGCTACGGTAACCGCTTACTATCAGGTGGGCCGTAAGCTTGTTTGCCACCTAGTAGTATAAAAAAAAAACCTGACTATAATAAACTAAATTATAAATACTAAAACCACGAATCTAACGCCTAGGGTTGGACGAATTTAAATTAAACTTAGCACATATATATATATATAATATAGTTTGTATTTTATATTTTTGCTGTAAATTATACATACCTACATTATAATATAAAATACTTTTTATTCCGGAAAAATAGAAGATCCTCCGGGAACACGGGCGAAACCGCGACGCGAAAACTAGTATAATATAAAATGAGCTTTCTTTGATAAATTATTTGCTAAAATTTTACTTTAAATTTTTATATTAATTTAATTTATGATAATTGTCAGACATCGTAATGATATAACGTTACTTCCCTTACTCGATCAGATTATTTCACTAATATTGTAACCACGCCAATAATAAACACGAAAGCACGTTCAATTCTCTATCCACGTTACCCTAATGTAATATTTGTAATGTAACAAAGATATTAAATTACCACCAGCCGCAGGTCAAAAGCAATTCTATACAATTACATGTTGATTACAGTTTAACCTTTCTTTAATTACGGGAGCGGTATCAACCGTATAATTTCCACTACATAACTTTTTGTAATCAACGCAAAATTCCTATTAGATATCGATAAAATCTGAGAGGATTGTAATAACAGGAATCGATTAGAACGAAGACAAAACGTGTCGACAACACTTCACACCTTGTTCCGTGGCAATAAAACAATATCGATTCTCCAACCGTTAATGCGTCTGATAATCGAGTGAAAAGAATGCGCATTCCCTTCGGTTCGATTCATTTTGAAGATGGAACGGGCGAGCGCGAACTTAAAACAATTGAAGCGCGTCTATGGTGACCCGAATGACCCCGAGCCGGGCCGAGCGCGCCCGACTATAGTTCTAGCTAGTGGATACCGCCCACCCCTATTAGGAATTTCTGAGCTAATAACCGTTTTTATATGAGATTAATTTACTTCACGCACTTGAATTTGATACGGTTTGTCTTTGATAAATATTATGTATAAAATATGCTAAGCATAAATACTCACCACTGCTATATTTTTCTGTGCTAATTTCTGACAGAGACCACATACCTGAAACAGAAAAAAAAAGCATTAGTATTTTTTTAAACGACCTTTCTATTTCATAAAATAATACACCATTATAACAACCCTACGTAATCCTTAAACAAATATTTGAAAGTAGAATGAAACCCTTCAATGTACGCTGTGGTAATTTCTGACACTGTAAACCTTTTTTTAATATAATCTATGTATTACAAATACAGATTAAAGATTTATGACTTTAATACTTAAAACAGGTTAACAAGGTAGCAATGACAAGATTAAAACGGGATGTTATCTAGATTACTCATGGGAATTTCCGAGGAAAGAGATTTTTATAAAAAGTCTAAAAATTTTAGGGTAATCTATTTTACTTCATTTCCTTTAATTTGCTTGGTATGTAAGGATTATTTGAAGTAGATTGGTCATATTTTACAAACTGAACAAAAGTAAAAAAAAATAGTACTAAAATAAGCTTGAAACGAAAATATCGTTGGGAAACGATAGCAAGGTGTTGGACTTTGACTTTGACTTTGTGTATTTACCTTTTATAGCCTTCGATATCATCACATATGATGGTGAGATTGTCGTGAAACATGCTAAAAATAATATTCAGTAGATGGAACAAATTAAACCAATCTATTGATTCATATCCAATCTCCAAACATTGGCCCAACATTGGGGCGGACACCCACACAACACTATTACAGACTCTCTAACAGCTTAAGTGCTGTGTTAATACACGGCCACAATGCGCCGGCGCATTCAGTCTCGGTTAGCACAAGAATCGTCGTACAAAAGACGTTTCCGAGTTATGGTGGCGTTAATAGACTGGACGTGTGGCGCAGCGTGGTCATGCCACCCGTGTGTCGTGGTAACATGTTGAAAATGTTTTGGTCCTTTTTTTGGGATATTGGCTTGGGAATGGAAACAGATGTTTTGTAAATTGATATAAATAAAATAAATATAAATATTCTGGGACATTATTCCTCACACACGGCCGTCTGATCCCAAACTAAGCAGAGCTTGTACTATGGAAGCCAGATAACTGATATACTACATATACTACTTTTCTTTTGTAAATACATACATATATAGATAATTACAACCAGACACAGGACAAACAGACATGTTCATGCACACAAATGTTTGTCCTGAGTGGGAATCGAACCCACGACCTGCGGCGTGATAGATAGGGTATCTTACCAACCACGCCAACCGGCCCGTCAAAAAAAAAAAATCTTGATAAATTTCCAGTAATTTTAACACTATATGGGATTAGTTAAAATTACCTTGCACGCGAATGGGTCGCGCGTATCAAAGCTACATATCAAAAAAATATAGGATTCCAGCAATTGCGAGTCGGATTATCAAACAAGGTACTTTTCTAAAATATTAATTAACATATAAATTACAATTTTATCAAAAGTTTTATACTATAAAACTGTAGCCGGATTGTTGACAGAAAAACAAAATAAATACTTTTAAATCAAATAAAATAAAAAATAGTGCACTTTTATTTATTTACAAAATTATATTTATTTATAACAGTCAAATTTAACATCTATAATCCCCAAAGAGACGAGCGAAGTTGTATTAAGTACCGTTTAAGGTTGAACATAGCAAGGGCCTGTTTCACAAACGCCGATTAACTCTTACCTTCAAAATAAACATGGCAGTTTGACAGATTTTACATAGATAAACTGTCAAACCGCCATCTTTATTTGTTACTTAACAATTTCTATGCAATTGTGAAATAGGCTAATATAATAGGATAATAGGTTTTTTAGTTAGTTTACATTTAACCTATATAGTTTAAATATCATGACAGTTTAACCATATTTATCTACATTAATATTATAAAGCTGAATAGTTTATTTGTTTGGTTGAACGCGCTAAGGAACTACTGGTTCGAATTTATCGAAGAAGCCTATAGGCTACTTTTTTTATTCCGGGAACACATGTGATTCGGAACGCGAATGAAACCGCGAGGCGGAAGCTGGTTAAGAATAAATCATCTTTCAAATATAAATGACGTCATCAGTCAACACGCAAAAATCAATTTAAGGCTAAGCAAACAACATTAAACAACAATCGAGTGAACCCTATCACCGATAATGATCGGACAAACAGTCGGGCGAAAGTCGAGTTTCCAAATTAGCACGTCCCGGGTACAGTCGCGGTCGGATTGATACCGGACGAATTAGCAACCTTTTGTGCGTCACATGCTGTATACGGGTTAGTAGGGATGCTACGATTGTATTCAAATTTGGAATGCGAATGAGAAAAAGGTCAAACTATGCGATTACATTTTTTTTTATTAAATTAAAATGAAAGTAAATCTATCATTTTTTTGTCGTTTTCATAATAATTTTATTTGTTTATTTGAAAATTTTATCGTGTTCTGTCTCGCTATAGAACTTTATTACTTATAGTTTTAAAAAAAAAAAATATTTTGACCAGTCCGTACAATGTACATCAAGGAAGGGAATGCCCTACGTACGTACGGTGCATAATAAATAAAATCAAAACATAACACATTGTTATATTTCTCTTACCACTTTGACATACAAACCAATTGACATGATTTCTATGTTCTAAATAATTAAAATACACAGTGACAGCCCTGGCGCATTATTTAGCGTCTCACATCACAAACAGATCCGGCGGTATTGTGTTAACATCCACTTTTACGCGTTTGCACTTAATATACGAAACTGTACGACTCAATTTTACACCTACCTATGTTTACAGAACGCATTTTGTTATGGGATTTGCGCTAGAAACGTTAAATTAACAATATTTTATAAGAACTTTCGCTCTTGTATAAATTGACAGTATTTTATAAACACTGCGCGTTCCTTCTAGGCTTTGTGTGCTTACCACCTTCGGCCACATCATCACTTACTAAAGTGAGATTGTGGTCAAACACAGATCTATAAATAGTTAAAATAAGCTATGCATTTAGGAAATTGAGTCAGTTATCTAGTCAAGTCAAAATTAGGCCATAGGAGCCCTTCTAAGGTCTAAATTTGAGAAGGTAAAAGCCTTATTCGCTACTAACTTAGTTACTCCTTATAATATCTGCTTTCTGCCAGTGAAAGTCCCTTCAAAATCTGTTCAACCGTTTCGGAGATTAGAAGGAACAAACAGACGGCTAGAAAAGCAGACAGACAGACAAAAAAAAAACGTGTTTAGTACCATATATACTTTCACATGCATTTAGTAAAAAGGTGCTATTTTGACATTACAAACAGACACTTCAATTTTATTTATTTGTACACATAGATATATTTAGATATAATATCAATAAATCATAAAAATATCCTCGACTCATAACCATACGTAAATACTGTTGACTAAAATGTAATGATGTAGAATTGTGACGTTCAAAAGACAAAGATCTCACACGCATACGAACACCACCTTTTCCAAGTCGGTCAAATCCAGGTCACCAGTGTAACCGATGACCTTTCAAGAGGTTACCCAGTTATTATATAATATAATATTACATTACGCGGTGCGCGCGAATAAACTTATCTCCACACATTTATCTTAAACAATAACCTTTTTAATCTGTGTGAAATAACTATGTATGATACGTGGTTATTTAATACTAGCTTTTTTTTTTACTTTGTATAGGCATGTGGTCAAAGGTGGTAAGCACATAAAGCCTACAAGAAACTGGCTGCACTCTCAAGTGCAGCTGCCGGAATACACCATTAAGTGTTTGGCGACAGATTTTCAACTTGAGGGTAGCCAGCCAGGCGGGCTTTTAAGTTTGTTTATGTTTTTTTTTTATGTGTGAATTTTCTCGCGATATATTCCGTCACCGAAAAGCTAGCGATGATTCCATACTAGAGTTAAATTTCCGGAGAATTCCGTACAAACTTCGTCCATCGTTCGTCCATAACGGGAAATGCACAATTTTATTTATTTACCTTATTTGAGGTTGGTGCCAGGGCAAACAAATCGCGTTTGTTGTATGGGAGCCCCCCTTAAATATTTATTTTATTTTGTCTTTAGTATTTGTTGTTATAGCGGCAACAGAAATACATAATTTGTGAAAATTTCTAGCTATCACGGTTCTTGAGATACAGCCTGGATACAGACAGACGGACGGAAAGACAGCGTAGTCTTAGTAATAGCGTCCCGTTCTTAACCTTTGGATACGGAACCATAAAACCAACATATTATACTAATTTTAATTGA
The DNA here is from genome assembly GCA_951216915.1 of Tetheella fluctuosa. Taxonomy (NCBI): domain Eukaryota; kingdom Metazoa; phylum Arthropoda; class Insecta; order Lepidoptera; family Drepanidae; genus Tetheella; species Tetheella fluctuosa. Next base: position 12,204,596 of record OX578223.1, on the reverse strand, counting down.
CATTAAAGAGTGAATACCTCAGAGGTCATATCATGTTCCAAATCAGCAATAAGATGTTATAATAAACAAGTGTAATACGTGAACATAAGCGGGTGAAGTCGTGGGAATCTCATAAGCGATTGACGCGCTTCGTTATGTAGAACGGAGTGTAATTGCAGTGTAACGATAGCAGAATAATTGCAATGATTTATTCAAGCGATTTTATTGCTGTAATTGTTTATTTGTATCATAGGGTGTTTTTGCTACTGTATTTTATTGAATTATTATTTTTATTTACTTATATTAATGTGAGGAAAATATTATATTATTAACTAGTAAAAAAGAGAAAAATTACAACATTTATTTACATAATCGTACAATACAAAATACATGTGTTAAAAATCATTTTTATTAGTATAAAAATAAGCATTCAAAACTGCATTACCTATTTAGCATACGATTATGAAATATATAATAAAATATGTTTTTTTTTTTAAGTTGGGACTACATGCTAAATACTTAACATTACTTAATTATTGTGCAAAGCTTGTAGAGAAAATCCTTCAAAAAGCTTATACAAAGCACACAAGCTGTCAATAACTGTATTTTACAGTTCATTAGTTCACACAGTAAAGCGTAAAATCCATGACATTTATAAACATACGATCTCTTTTGTAATCGATTATTAATTCACATCGATAAATCGATTCAGAGTCGGAACAATCGCTCGTCTATCAATAGAACACACAAAGATTATGAAACAAACGAATTATCGATTCGAAATTATAATTTCATGGTGTGATGTTCTGTAACTTTTACGCTGACCGTACACGCGATGTCTTGATACGATATCAACACGCTATTTGTTACGAGAGGTTAAATTGCTATCGAGATAAATGTTTTTGCCTTCGTTGTCTATGATTTTTTACCTTTTAAATTCTAACAAGCGTTTGTTTTCTATAAAAGTTGATTGAGAACTAGTTTTGATTTTTGGTAACAAAATCAAACTAATCGGTATTAATACTGTGTTACTTTAAAGGATATTTAACGGGGCTAATTCCAAATACAGTAATGCGATTGGTCCTCCATCTTGGAAAAATAAGACAAAAAAAACCTCATAAATAAGGTTTATGCAAATTAAAACCATCGGGTTCAATATGAGTTCAATCTAGCTTATAAATAGTAGGCTTTTAGATATACTTAGCTCATTTAATTTTACACAACAAAAGTTGATCCGTATTTATTAGCTATCCACTCGGCTTCACTAGTTTAAAAGAATTATTGTTTATAGATATTTAGAAAAAAAGTAGTATATGTAGTATATCAGTTATCTGGCTTCCATAGTACAAGCTCTGCTTAGTTTGGGGTCAGATGGCCGTGTGTGAGGAATGTCCAAAGATATTACTACATATCTATACTAATATTATAAAGAGGTAAAGTTTGTGAGGTTGTAGGGGGGTAATCTCAGGAACTACTGATTCGAATTGAAAAATCATTTAAGTGTCGGATAGCCCATTTATTGAGGAAGGCTATAAGCTACTTTTTATCCCAGGAAAATATAAGATCCCTCGGGAACGCGGGTGAAACCGTGGGGTGGAAGCTAGTTAAAAAATAAAGACGGGAGGTATCGCCACAGAGTAGGACATCGCGGTTGGATGTCCTACTGGATTTTCATACGATTGGTTATTTTATAATTAATTAAGTTTTTGTGTAAATTGACTGAAATATGACGATAATCGTTGAACATGTCGGAAAAAATCATGCCGACTGGAAGCAGAAAAAAATGTAGGTGTACAATGAACAAAGTACATGTTCTGCTACCCGTGCGAAGCCGGGGCGGGTCGCTAGTATGTTAATATTAATAAATGCAACCCATATAAAAGATAACGTTACAAAATCTCTCGTCTTTTTTCAATATTGAATTAGTGAAGAAATGTTATTGACTAAACAAGAATCGCTTAAGTCAATAACAAGTTAGAGCATGGTTGAAACATCTTCACGTCCATACTAATTAAGAGGATTGCATGATGACTATAAGTACTCACTTAACACAAGCTTGGTGTTCTTAAGGGGCGTTTACACTTATCAATTATTTAGCTATATAATCTATACAGTACATAAATACAAATAAATAAAAATTGAAGTGTCTAAATGCCTATGAAAGCACATAGTACATTATAATAAATTATGAGAGGAAGAGCATAGCGATATGTAACTCAAAGAGCAGCTCGACTGGGGAAGTACCTCCAACTTACAGAATACCGCAGCCAAATAACTTATAGTTGTGTTCCTGCGCGTGAGTAAGGTCGCCAGTGCTCATCGGGGAGGGGAGAAGGGTCGGCAACGCGCGAGTGATACCCCTGGTGTTGCAAGCGTTCATAGGCTACGGTAACAGCTTACCATCAGGTGGGCCGTATGCTTGTTTGCCGACATTGTGGTATAAAAAAAAAGATTTGATTCCATCGTAAATGTTGTTTGTATTCATGAATACTATCAACAAAATAGCAGACTAAATGTATGTATGTTATTAAATAATACTTACATTTATTAATAATACAACATTATTATTAAATTAAAAAAAATATTTGCACTAATTAGTCTTCGTATAAAATATTCCAGTTAATCCATCATAAAAATTAATTATACATTTAATTAGTTACACGATCTTTAATTTATAACAATTTGTTATAATTTTATGTCATAAAAAATATTAATATCGAAGTATGAACCCGCCTTTATTTAATATACATCCAAATCTGTTGGATCCCTAATTAGAACAACCAATCACATTCTCGCGTTGCTTATTAGAGCTTATTATAACTACAAATGAAACAATACACTTAAATTTACTGTTGCTGAACGAAAACATACCTTATTGCCTGAAATTTAAGAGCACAGGATTTTTTGGGAGTGACTCAATAACATGGTTTTCGAATACCGACGAAATATTTTCACAAATCTCCAAAGACTTGTGGACTTTATGTAATGGTAATAATGCTTGTTTTTCAATGATTTTTTATTGTTTGCTTAATAACTATAAGTGTAAAAAGGTAGGTTGTTTGCATTAACAATAGTAAATCCATGATTACGTTAGACGATGCGATATGGTTAAGTTGTTTCATATTTGAGATTATGTGATTGTTTCCTAACACCCTAAAAGTGTTTGTTTGTATCTAATATGTAGGTAAATATTATTTCATTGAATTCTGCTTGTTTGAAAACTACATTTTTTTACGTCTTGTCTATGGTTGGTAAAATCATTGTGTCTATAGTAAAAAATGAATTTGTTGTGTACATGTAATGATAATTGTGCAACTCAAGGCCATATTTACAAGACCCTTTTTTAATTTTAAAAGGACACTTAAAACACCATTTAAAACAAATACTAATACATTAAGTCGCTTGAATATAGTTTACAAGATATCAAGATCTACATACATAGTTAGAGCAAAAAGTTTGTGGTTAAAAAGTTGAATGTCCAAAATAAAAATAAAACTCTCTTAAATATCTTTATAATCTATATTGATTCTACCTTGATAAAAAACTTCCTTAACTACAGTAAATGAATAAAATATAATGTAAATTGTTTTTTTTTCTGATGATAAGGCGCCTTGCTTGCACTTAGTCGAGAAAGCACAGCCATAAACATATTATTCTGGAATCAACTCGCAGTATTTTTGACCTCTATTTATATGCCTTTCTTTATACTTTACAACAATACAGGTGATTTTTTAATCACTGGCAATACTTGCAGGGGTGGAAGTACTCATTAATATGAACAATTTTTATTATGAGACCAACTCTGATATCGCGTAAAATAAAATGGTTGCTTCATACATTTCGGTCGAGTAGATATTGAACTTTTGTATGGAACAGATGATATTTTTTTCGTGATTTTACAGTTAGTCCTATAATAAAAATTGTTCATATTGATGAGTATTCCACCCCTGCAAGTATTGCCGGTGACAAAAAAATCACCCAGTATAATAAAATTACAATATATATAATCAACTTAAATGACTTAATTATATATTATTACTCGAAGCTAAAACACTGTTAAAAATGAAAAATGAAAATGAAAATATTTTTTATTCAAATAGGCCTTCACAAGCACTTATGAATAGTCTGACTCTAACGCTCGGTTCGGAAGGTTGCTTTTACTGAGAAGAGCCGGCAAGAAACTCAGCAATTACTCTTTTCAAAACCAACTCAGATTTATTACATTATAAATTATTTATCTAGTCTCACTGACAATATATGCGTGTTATAACAAAAAAGAAAAGAAACAAAACGATGAGTGACATAGTTAATAAAGAGATAGCAAATTTAAGCAGAGTTGCTTTTAAAATTACTTAAACATGAGGCAAAGCTCTAAATACATTACTTTACGATCGACTACCGCACTTTAATTAAGAAAACTTCATAAAATGCCAACAACAGTCACAACAGTGACGGGCGAGACAGGCTTCCCAATCACTTGTATCTTGAGGTAGTACTTGTCACTGACGTTTAAACTTATTTCATTTTAGGAACGTAACCTAAGACTGACGATTAATAAGCATACAAGTTGTGTAGAAGATAAATTTTTTTTTTACAATAAAATTTGATACTTTTACACAGTACATATACAGTGATCTTACAAATACTACAGTGGCAGTGTCATATAAATAACTTGCTCCCGCCCCGCGGTTTCACCCGCGTTCTCGAAGGATCTTGTGTTTTTTCGGAATAAAAAGTAGCCTATAGCCTTCCTCGATAAATAGGCTATCCAACATTGAAATAAATTTTCAAATCTAACCAGTAGTTCCTGAGATTATCGCGTTCAAATAAACAAACAAATTAGTATAGATTCTCGGAAAAACGTAACCACATGCGAGTTCAAAAGACGTATCTTTGGAATCCATGTGCCTTGTTTCTTCAACCGTGAAACTAACTACGTTAAGTGAGAGAGGGGCACTTGATGTCAAGCATAGAACTATGGCAGATATGCCTGCAGGCATATACAAATTGGCAAAGCGACAGTCCCGTACAATGCTAATCTAGTTACGATAGTTAGATATAACATCATTGCTTTTTTTAAATAAAAAGTTCATAATCAGCAGTGATTTAAGAATGAAGATTAAATTAATTGATAAGTAAGGGATATAGCAAGTGGAAATCCGTGATTTTCGTCTACCCTAATGTGATGGCATGACGATTATATTAATGCAAGGTCATAAAATTATTATTTCCACTTTCAAATTGACGTATCAAACAATGGAAACAGATCAACCCGTCATGTGAAGAGAAGTTACTTTATTTCATAATACCCTCTTATTATAAAGTGAAGACAACTCAATATAAGCGTGTGTTTATAATTAGATCACGCAAACTCTTCGTAATAATCACACTAATTTTGTTAAAAGATCACCGCAATTTTGTTGGTTGCATAAGATTTTATCGAACCATTTATTTTTTAAAATTTGAAATCGAGCAAAGTGACTTTCATTTGTTTTAGTTTCGGGTCAAATCTGTTAAAAAATGATAACAAGATTTTTTTATCAAGAGAGAAAGAGAAAAGGATTTTCACAATTTTAATTTCAAAACAAAACTTAATGTCTAGTGTGAAATTAATTTTGAAAACGTAAAAATTGGAGCCCTGGCCTTGTTTTACTACCTTTTACTAGATTGTGGTAAATCACAATCCTATACATTGTATGCATAATGCTTAGGGGGTGTCCCAAGATATGCCCAGGATATCTAAAAATTATGGTTCACACAATGTAAGCAGGTATTATTGCATAGATAACGACTGTCGAGTTAATATTACGCGCTCAGTCGTAATTCGTTCGAAGGTAAAAGTAAAAAAACCGCTCCAGTTCTCACGGAGGGCGGGTGGCGTGGCGTTGCATGCCAGTGTGTATAGGCTTAAGTTATGAGAGGTTAGAAAATTTATCTTGAAAGTTATACCACAGTCTATGTAACTCTTACATTTTTCACATACAGCACATCTAATTTAAAATTAAATAAAGTTTATATATTGGGAATTAGATATCTGATATTTACTTCCCATTTGGCTGGCTGGCTACAACGTTTGCACGGCATTTGGAAATTAAAATGAAATTTGAGTCGATCTTATTAACAAATGAGCAATTAACAGAATCAGATTTACATTCATCTAAAAATCAAGTTTCGCTACCTGTCTTAACATGTACCCAAATAAAGTAGCTAGCCAGCCTTGATCTTGCTACCGGCGCGTAATTAACCGAGTCAGTCTCTGCGCGTCGGCGCGTGCGCAGGTGACGTCACTAACGACCCCATTGTTACGTATTAATTGGTGCGTAGAACATTGATTAGTCTGTATAGTAGAACAGTATTGTGCATTCTAAGTAAGACGATAGTGATTTGTTTATAATTATTTTTCTATACAAAATATCAATTGAGTTACTAGCCTAACTTGCCCACTTAAAAAGCTTATAATATATACTATAAATCGGTTGAATAGAAAATAATTTTTTTCATAAAAAACTAGCTTTCTCCCTGCGGTTTGGCCTGCGTTCCCGGGATAAACCAACAAACATACTCTGACATTTATAATAGTAGGGATAAGGAATACAGATTTTTGTGATATTTCATATTATATTGGTTTATATCGATTATCAAAATTATCATTCTCCGATTTTCCAAACGTTCTCGAAATAAAAATGTACTTTATTCCAAGGAACGATCTGTCTAGTCTACATGTCAACTTATACCTAAATCCATTCAGCCATTGCCACATAACTGAGTAACAGACATACACACAAACAATATTATTAGGATAATAATCTACTTACATCTCATTAAAACAAACTTATTTATGACAAAAAGTTTAATCACATTCTAAGTAACAGTAAATAGCAATTCCTCGCGACATTTCATCACACACACGTTACACAATTAATAAACTAATAGACATTAAATAGGAATCATCAATTCATCGGTGCAGAGTAGGTACCTACAGGCGGCCCGAGTACTCATGTACCTACGTCTGACAGTACAATGCGGTCAGACGTTATTTGTGTATATCAATCATTGCCAGGAGACGCGGCAGAGTCGTAAAATTGAAATCCAATAGTAAATGTCACTCGAGTTATTGCTACTTATTACGTTTGGTATTTTGTGCGTGCGGTGCGGGGTCGGGACGAGGGAGATGCGTGAGTTTCACGTAATCACACATACCACTTTTTTTTTGTTGATAAATCAATGTTTTGTTAAAAATTTAAAATAATAGAACATGTGTTAAAAATCGAAAGATTCCTGATCCTTACTTATTTTTATAATAACTTTAAAATGAATTACAATTTCTACCTATGAATTACACAAAGCACAATAATAAATTGATAATTCTTGTTTAAGTGTGAAATAAAATCGTATTGTAAACGTATTTTCTCATATTGCAGACGCTTCGGCGCCTATAGTTGTAAACTTAAAAGATTTCTCGAGAAAGGAATGAATTTGATGGATTATTGAACAAATACGCAATTCTAGCCTTGATTGTTAAATGAACACCAACAGAACTGTTTTCTAAACACAGAAACTGATTAAAAATTGGCCAATTAATGGAATGAAATGTTGTAACTGACTGTTGATTTGTATCGGTCAAGAGGCGTTACTGCAAAAAATGCATTATTTATTATCTTATTTGTGTTCATATCAACATTTTTAATTGAGGTGTATATAACATAAAACGTGAATTGATAATTGGGAACTATATTCTTGCATGTTGTCTTCGGTTATAGTTTCATTTATTTGTTTTATATAATTTATTTATATTGCTTACTTTTTGCAGCTAGTCACGATACAATGTATCATAAATGTACCTATGACTTATATAACGTTTTACTGACATTGAGTCGGTCTGAGTAATAGTGTAATTTTACTGAATCATTGGATACTAGAAGGATAAAAAATAGTCTGAAATGTTAAACAGTCATATGTCAGTCTTCGTTTTCCTATCAAATTAACGTCTATATAGGATATGTATCCACTTAGATTGACTGTTATATATTCCTATCCTTGTTTATCTAATGTCATTCGCTGTTTAGTTTTATCTGTTCATTCATTTTAAAAAGCTGTGGATTTTATTTAATTAATAAAATAATTTAAATAAAAATAAATCTAATTTAAAAATCTTTAATTGGTATTTCATTTTAAAATATTGTTTTTATTTTCAGATGAATTGAAATGGAAAATGAACTCTCAATGTGGTAAAATAGCTGGGGATCGCCGAATGCATGTCGTTAAGGAATGACCCAATACGAAAGGAGTGACCTAGGCTCAGTTGTTGTTATTAAGGAATGGATATGTTTAAGCTCCTATAGGAGATTTCTATTTGAACAAAGTTCAGACAAAAAGTGAAATCCGAATAACAATAATGCACCACACTTTCTTAATATCTCTTCGAACAACAAAACGAGATCATCCAAACAATTCACATCAAACTTTCGACAAAAAAAAAACACCACCTTAATAACAAGGCTGTCAACAGTAACATTGACAAATTAAATATCAACATCTCCCGACCAACTTATTACAAATATTAATATGAACTTTATTTTAAAAGACATAGAGGTTTATTGAAGTGAATAATTGAGTTGGTAATTGATAGGAGAGGATTGGATTTTTGCTTGAGTGTAATTAGAGAACGTATGATGAGGCAAGGGGTCATGAACGATGATAGAAATCATCATCAGTTCGCCTGTTGAAATGTGTGGTGTGAACTATGAGAGATAGCAGACTGGAAGTTGTGTTACAGGTCATAAGCGACAGAGGTTATAATGGAGTTATTTTTAAATGTAAAAAGATTTTAAATAACACGTGCTTAGTTACAAAATGACATGATTAATTTAAAAAAAAATATTAATGATTTATATGTTTTTTTAATTGAATGAATATATTTTTTATTCAAATAAGCCTTCACAAGCACTTATGAATAGTCTCCACTCAAACACACGGTTTGGATGGTTGCTTTCGAATGGATATCAACGAATATATTTGTTATTTTAGTATCAAATTTTAAAATGCATTAATTAAATAATATATCTTTATGAAAATATACAGACGTATGTAAATAGAAATTGTTTATTGTATTTACCATAGTGGTCAAACTCGCCACAGCTTATGAAACCGCCTGTTGCTCGCAACTTAAGCTGCATTACAATAAGTTTCGATTGCATTTAATTAAAATTAATAGTCGTTAACTGTCCAACACATAGTAAATTAATGATTTATAAATTTTCACCTGCTACCAGAGGGTGAGTGGGTTCGAATCTCAACAAGTGATGAGCAACTAATAGTTTTACGAGTGAAATCATTATTATTAATAAATTGTGATGTTAATTAATATCTACTACTATACTTTTTTATTTGCCGTACACTGGGTAACATAGCTTTTTCAATTGCCTTAAAAACAACTGGGATAATAAAGGCCAAATGATATTTGGTCGCCGACCGTACCTTGTTAATTTCTTCATTATAAATTAATTGTATTTCATTTGATTTGATTTGTTATTTTTTGTATGTTCATTAAGATGTTTATGTTTTTTGATCGGTATTTAGTATATTAAATGTTAGTAATTAAAGAATTAATATCCTTTTTTATTGAGGTTCTCATTTTAATATTTAAATGTATTGTAGTAGCAAAAAACACACAACTTTTTAGGATCTGAAGAAGTAGGTACCAACCTTTCAATAATAATCGAAACAATAGTAGTTAAAAGTAATCCTTATTTTTCTTTCCTATATTTAATTTTATCTAAACTCGAGACAAATAACTAACATCTAACATATTTCGAACGCGCACACTTCTAGCGATATTTCAACAAAATCGGGACCTCTAGTTAAGCTCGCTACATTCGACACAAATCGGCATATTGCTACGGCATCACGAAATCCCAATAAAATATCCCTTCCTACACATAAACAAGGTCGTTCATGTAACATCCTAAGCAATCAATAGGACAGGACCCAAATACGGTTCTCTAGGTGACCTAACATCGACGACCGCTCACGATCGCTCACGACTTTGCCCGAATGAAGTTGTACCGATGTTCCCTGTATGAGTCTGTACTGTATGAATTTTGTCTGTTGGTGTTTACTTGAAAATACGTAGGTAACGTCAAAATTGTGTCACTTTTATTGAATTAAAATTGCGCGTTCATAAAATTTACTATATTTACTTTTTTTATTATGATGCTGGGATTTTTACAGTAACATTGAAAATTCCTTCAAACAATTGTTATACTTATAAGAAACAGTCGGGTCAAATTACAAGTGCCATGTTTTATATAAAACGTTTTCTAAAATATTAACTATTTTATGCCCTTTATCTGAATTATATAATTACATATTTACTTAATCATTATCTGCTTGGCCTGTTGCCAATCATTTGTGGTCGGCGCAATATAATATGTACTATTCTTCTATCTGGCCCTTCTATCCGTCATATTAGCATTCACACTTTTCTTATTCATATCATCTTCTACACAATCCATTCTTCTCTTTTTCGGTCTTCCTTTTCTCAAATATCCAAACTCTTTTCAGTGATATGTACTAATATTTGGTGAGCATGCTAAAAGTAGTAGGCCATGTTTCTAATTTAGGGAATCAAAATTATATAAAAACATTTTTAAATAGGAATGCAACGAAATTCTATTAATTGCTTTTTGAGTTTTGCAGATACAAATATACAAAAACTGATTTTTTATATATAAAAGATGATAGCGACTGGTGTAAGAATCAGAAAGTAAATCATGCATGCGATGTAGACGGTGTGTTTTCTTAGGGAGAGTTTACACTTGTTGACTACCGGTTATCATATAATCGGTTTTCAAAAAAAAAGCGTTACTATATTTTGTGTATTTGGCTATAGAAACTCGCACATTAAAATCAAGAAAAAAAAAACTATGACACAATCTGTTCAGTCAAAGCTTAGGTATAAAATGAGGATAATTTTATTCCTAATAGTATTTTAAAATCAATATATAGATGTTATATCAAAAGAAATTCATTTTACTAAGTGTATATGTTACAGTCAAAACTCATTACCGGTCAAAACCATTTATGACTGAAACTATCTCAGTCAAAACTCTTTCCTGGTACCTACATAAAAAAAAAACCTATAAGTGGTTTTGACCGGTTATGAGTTTTGACTGTAACATATAATATTTTGCTCGTGACTGTACCTACATAATCAAAGTATGGAATACTAAAACAAAATTTATTAGTCTATAACGCAATACAAACAATGAATCTAAATAAGTGGTTTATTTGTTAAGTTATTACGTGTCGTTTATCGTACATAACTTTATCTTATGAACGTATTTATGAATTATTGATTTTTGATAAATAAAACATGTATTGTTCTCAATATTGAGTTTGACATTTACTATCAACATCTTAATTTTAATAATGATACAACGAGAAATTGATTCATACCATTGAATTGTCAAAAAAATGATTTTTTTATTGAGATAAAACAATTTATTTTCACTGTATCACTTTTTTTTAAGTTGGATCGCTACATGACTAAAGTTTCTGGCTCTCAAGTGGACTTAGCATTTCATTTTCTATATTCACCATATTATTTATTTTTTAACTTTCATCAGGCGTCATTTTCCGCCGGCTCTACAAGTGTATACGGCACTTAAAGCGTACGATTATGATGCCAGTTGCCATTAGGTGGCATTACGTGTACGTGGGAACTGGACTGTTGGTGGTAAGGCCACGAGGTTATCCTAGGTTATGGCAATGTACGCATTCACGTCATCATTATGATGGGCTATGATAATATTTGGCATTATAATTTTAGCACATGAATCATGATTTTCAGAGGTAAAATGATCTGAATATACGTCGATGACATAATGTGTGTAATACGTCTCTAATATTGCAATAGGTTCCGTGTTTGTTTCTGTAAATATTTATTCAAACGCATCGTAATGATTTGGACGGAATTTGGCACATCAATAATTTATGCTTTGTTGTAAAATACAAAGTAATTTTGGGAATTCTGATAAAACCGCGGGTCGTAAGCTTTATTTAACTAGTTGTTCCCGCGCTTTCACCCGCATTCCTGGGATAAAAAGCCTATAACCTTCCTCAAGAATCCGGCTATCAAATGCAAAAATATTATTTCAAATTCGACTGGTAGTTCCAGAGCTAATAGTTCCATTAGCACCTTTAAACAAAAAAAAACAAAATAGATAATGCGATAGAATTTCATATTGTATGATTTTTAGATTTGTTTAACTTTAAAAAACAATTACCAATTAATGCATTATTTTTTAAACACTGCAACACTAAATCATGCTGTTTTTTTAAGATTACCTTAATGTCAACACAAATGGTACAATTTACCATTTAAATCTTCCGCATCTCTTTGATCTTTCACAGATAATTTATTTTATTAACAACATATTTTTAAACCTTACGACATGGTAATAAAAGTGACAATTCCTCGACATTATTTTTCTATTTTCTACAAAGTCTTGCATTTTTTGCGTGGGCAATCCACGTACAATTAACGCGCCTCTCGCAGCCTATTAAGGCTAAATAAGCGAATGAAAACAGATCACTTAATTGAAGGCTATGTTACAGTTTTTACGGAATAGCGGTTTGAGACTTTGAATAAAAATACTTGAATAACTCGAATATATACATATGTATGAAGTATATTTTCATATATATTTACTCAATTAAGTGTAGTTTTGCAATATGCGTGGTTAAATATGGTAACCGTCGCGTAGAGTCTACTTATTTATGTATAAAAGCATTAATAAGAAATGAGTTTGACTACCTAAAGGTAAAATAATTCAAGTGTATATAGTGGTAGGTAAAATAATTAATATCTTTATGTACATAAATGTATAATAGGGTATTTGACTGACATTCAAATCAGCAACTTTTTAGGAAATGTCAAAACGATAGGTTTATATGGAGTTTTGTATGAAATACAAGCATGTGACGTCATAATTATATAGCATACTCTTTATGGTTAAATTGGTCATTAAAAATCATAAAGGATAAAATAAATTTAATAAAATTATCGTGGTTTCCCCTTTTTTTAGATGTTTTATACATTGGTTAGTGTTGGATAATTTATTTTGAATACAGTCAAATACCCTATTGTATAGTAGCTTTCTATGTTACTGAATTTCGAAAATCTAACCCTATTCCTCTTGAATTCCTATGAGATTAAGAATAAGTCGATAAATGACTGCAATTTAAATATTACATCCAATTTTTTTTAAAGTATTGAATATTTTCATACTGTAACAACTCAAGTTGCCAGTTGCCTTCTAGGCTTTATAAAGGTCGGCAACACACTGGCAATCCCTCTGGTATTGCTAATGTTCATAGGCGACGGTAGCCACTTACCATCAGATGGACCGTCTGCCTGCTTGTCAGACTTCTGACATGAAAAAAAAGTTGTTTACTTTTGGAATTGATATTTTTTTTTGGAATGAAGTTCCTAAACGCGACGACTCTTAGTTAATTGGTAGAAATCATCACGTAAGGAAAAAGCGTTATGCCCCTTCGTTGCGTCTTTCTCTCTCTATCACTTTCTATTATATACGAGTGTGTGTAAATTGTATAACCTTAATACAAGTATCCGTCGTTCCTGACGGGGGTTCCCCGACCGCACACGTATTTTTAACTTTTCTTTACATAATTGAATATTATCAAATAAATTCTTTATTTTAAATGTCATAAGATACTTATTTCAACAAAGACTTAAGTAAACTTATCGTTAGTTATGAAGCGCTTACCCTAACCTAAATACATTCGCATACCTCATCAAATATGGCTTATTAATATACAGTTCTAAGTATAATTGCTCAACCAAAACAAACGGTCAATACTTGAACAATTGTGACAATTTCACAAACGCAACTATTTCGTTTAGAGCGATGCCATTGCGCAACATTGCCGTTAATTTGACAGCAATTAGCGTCCAACTGAAAGGGGTACCGAACCGTTAGCGCGCGACGTTTTCGAAACCTTTACGTGGTTTAATGGGACTCTGATGGTTTTGGACAAAGTTGACCTTCGTTATTTTTAACTATATATTTGTTCGGGACTTATATCGAAAATAATACTAAACTGTAAGAATAATTTTCGTATCTATTTGATATATTTTCCTCTACTTCTTTATGGTGAGCGGATACCGTAGCCAACTGACGCTTGCAACACCAGGGGAATCACTCGCACGTTATCGATCCTGCAAAAATCTCTTCACCCCTTCTTGAAGAAACCCATGCTGTACTCCCTTGGGACAATTATCTCGGTAGGTAGCTCTTTTGTAACCGTACCGTGCGAGACTAGTTTGGTTTCAATGTGTGAGGATGAGCTCCTCGTCGATGGCGAGATTGGCGATGTTAGATGGTGAAAATAATAGATTTTCTTACAGTATTGTTATAATTGTGTGTATGGCTTAAAAACTTGTATTGTTAGTAAAACCAAATAGAAGAAATAATACTATTTCTTATTATATTTTTGATAGTCGATTAAAACGTTCGGGAATACCCTATTTTATTAATTGCATGAAAAAAAAACATATAATCTAATACCTTTACTCGAGCAATTCTTGTATATATATAAATATATAATCTGAATCTCGGAAACGGCTCCAACGATTTTCATGAAATTTAGTTTGTCGGGGGCGATAAATCGATCTAGGTAGGTTTCATTTTTAGAAAACGTCATTTAAAAAAAAAATAGCGAGCAAAGCTTGGTCATCCAGGTACTAACAATAATGTGTCTTCGAATATATCACAAAAACCTAAAGATAATGGCTATAGCAAAAATATAATTTTATTGATCATTATATATACTTTTAAATCTTTTAAACTTATAACATTAATTTTAAGATACGATATTATATTTTAACAATAATAGATCAGTGGTAGTGTCTAATACTGCGGCAATGGCCGTAGGTTCAAATCCTACAATGGGCTTGAGCATTCGGTGAAGGAAACCATAGCACGGTGGTAAGGTACTTTGTAGTACCCGCCTGGCTGGCTAACAGCTCATGTTGAAAATCTGTTGCCAATTCCGAGAGCTGCACTCAAGAGCCAGTTCCTTCTAGGCTTCGTGCGCTTGCCACCTTCGGCCACATCATCACTTACTATTAGATTGTGTTACCTCAAAGTAGATTCGTAACAATCGTCATTGTCCATTGTCGCGCATTACTACAAGATCATTACGTGTTTAGCTATCGTATAGAAACAAACTCTTTTTGTCCGTTTGTCCCTACACAAGCTCAGAACCATGGGAACGTTTCCCACCACATATTCTATTGTTTTAATAACTTTTTATCACAGTTTTTTTTTTTACAAAATTATGGGTATAATGGTTAATTGTTCAATAGAATCTCGATTTTTCGTAAAGGGGTCACAGTTATTTATTTACTTAAGTATCATATTTATTTTAATTAATTTCAGTATTCATTATTCTATTATTACTAGCTTTTGCCCGCGGTTTTAAAGGGATTTCAAATTTTACTGGGATAAAAGTATATTATGTTATACACACAAACATTTTCATAACTAATATTACCCTAAATTAATATTATAAATACGAATGTGAGTTTGTTTGTTACCTTTTCACGCCTAAACCGCTGAACCGATCGCGATGAATTAATTAATTTGGTACGCAGATAGCCTATGGTATGGAGGAGGACATGGGCCACTTTTATTTCGGGAACGCAGGTGAAACCGCGGGAGACAGAGCTAGTTTATAATATTAGTAGAATAAATTGTCTTTTGTGAAGTATCTTTTCAAACCATGGTAAATGATGATAGATTCATAATTATTGACTGAGATAGATTCAATCGGCGATTTCAGCTTAAATGTTAAATATAAGCGGTGTTACATCTATTGTATTCAAAATATTGTAATATCAGTCTAATTTCAGGCAACATTAAGTTTAATTTAGACATGAAAAAACTAGGCCAGTGTCTCTAGACGAATCTATAATTAATTATAGCGAAATATAATCCATTGCACTAATCAAACTATAGCTGTTAATAAATTGAATTGATTTTTTGAACGATTTATAGGTCTGTATATAACCACAAACTCAACATGGTAAGTGATGATGTGGCTGAAGGTGGTGAGCACAAAAATCCTAGAAGGAACTGGCTCTCAAGTGCAACTGTCGGATCAAACCGGTAATTGCGAAAGCTAAAGCTCATTTAAGAATCAAACGCACGACTTTCGTCTCGCCATTGGTAGTGATCTTTTACAGATTAACTTCCGATTTACAAATTACAATAATCTATATCTTAAATATTATTAAAATAAAACAGAAGAATCCAGTGTGTCTGTACATTGAATAATAGTATTAAAAATAGAATGGGGTTTCTTATCAATTTTCAGCGACTTATAGAATTATTTTCTATCTGTCGGTCTGTCTGTTTGTTCACGCACATCTCCGCAACTACTGATTTAAATGTAATTTTCACAGGTAGTCAGAAATTAATTAGGATTCGTTTCATTAAAATCGGACGTTGAAAAAAAAGTTATTGCCGTTTTTAAAGATTTTTGGAAATGACTTCTACGATGTTAGAATGTTATCTATAAGAGTGAAAAGTTATAGAAATATAAAGTCTGCGCGAGAGAAGCCGCGGGGCAAATCTAGTAAATAATATAAGACACATAGCTTCAACATTTAAACTGTAACATATATTTACAGTGACTATAACTTGATTCAATATATGTATGTTAGATTACTTTGACTATTATATGTCTAGATAGACAGTCTAAATTGGGAACGCGTCGAAAAAATAGCGTCAAAAAGTTAGCTCTTAAAATCACGCACACTAAGACAAACAGAATGGCGAAGCGTGAAGGTGAGACGTAAATTTCACGCACATCGGCATTAATATGTTGATCTGTTTGCTTTAGTACTGTAATAGCGCAACTATCTATCTAGACATAGGTACTTTTACTGTGGGACTAACTGTGAAATGATGAAAAAATTATCAGCCGTTCCATACAAAAGTTCAATACCTACTCGACCAAAATGTATGAAGCGACCGTTTTATTTTACGCGATATCAGAGTTAGCCCAATAGTAAAAGTTGTTCACATCGATGAGTACTTCCACCCCTGCGAGTATTATACCAAATCTAGGACTCAATTTGCTCGAAGTCAAAGTCAAGGCCATTTATTGAGATTAATAGATAGATTATATTATTAGTACTTAGAATGCATTCTGTTACTGCAAATAAAGTTTTATTTATTATACACTAGCCTACCCGCGGCTTCACCCGCATGGTTATTGTCTCTGACTACAGTCACTGCGCAAACGCAGCTTCCTTATGAAAACAATATCAAAATCCATGTTATAATTAATTTGAACCGCGTTATGTATTGGTTTCTATTGACTTTACCGTTTTTGCCGTTTTTACATATTTTTTTTATACAAAATGTACTTAGAGATCTTTAACTTTTATGTTTCATATTATTTCAGCGTTTTATTTATATAAATACTAGCTGTACCCCACGGTTTTGCCCACATTGCCGAGAAAAAGTACCCTATGTCCCGAATTTCATCGCGATCGGTTTAACGGTTTAGGCGTAAACGGTGAAAAGGTAACAGACTGAATAACTTTCGGATTTATAATATTAAATATGGATTTTCTACATTTGTATTATATTATATATAATAATATTAGTGCTTTAGTCTCAAGACAGCGTTTGCTTTAGGATTTAATACATAACACTAATCAATAAAATATACGAAATCAATTATATTTCATTAAATATCATCTTAACTTAATGAGTACCAGTAATCAGAAATAAATATATAATAAAGTAATTTGAGTCTTATGTACTGTAACTTTTTCATATCCTTTAATTCCCTTTTATAAATCTACTTAATACTTAAATACCTTTCATTTTTTTATCATGTGTTACTTAGAAAATATTATATTAAAAAAATAACATAGTATTAGTAAAGATACAATATACAAATGGTTAATTTAATCCCTTTTATATTTTGTAACTTTCACTTTTAAGTATATAAATGATTTTAAGTTAAATGTTTAACGGATTTTAAAGCTTAAGATGCTATTTAAGACATGGACTCTTATGTTTCCTTGCAGATTACAGTACAATAGGTACTTAATGAGTTAAGACGTAACTATAAGATAAGGTATTTAATCTGAAGTTACCAGTAGGTTTAAAAAAGTAAAACGTAACGCCTATATTAAAATTTATTTATGTAGATATTTGTGTACTGTATAATTATATATCTGTTAGTAGTACCTATAGGTTAATATATTATATCATCAATAATTATATGATTTATAATAAAAATTGTCTGATACAAAAAATAATTCATTTTAAAATGATGAATGGAATTTTTTTATATTTGAATGCACCCGTTGATGTCTTTTATAGGGAGTCTCCCGACACACCCTGACGCGAAGTGTTATAACTCAAAATTTGTAGAAAACATTTTTAAAATATTTGCAAGCTAATTTTAACAGGAAAATTTAAGCCAGTGCTCGCAATAATGATCCAAATTTACCCAACAGACATTTGTTATTCCTATTAACATCATAAGTAATATAAATAAATTTATTTAAAAAGTTGTGTAACTGTTCAATTTAAGCCCGCGCTAAAATATATAATGTAAACACTGCTTACCTTTATATCTTTGGTGTTTGAGCACAAATCAAAAACAGCTGATGATTTCCGTAAAATCCCACAAACACTTCACAGGCTTGGCGTAAAATATTTTTTGAGTCAATAATGATTTCACTAAGACGACCCTCATACGTGGTGCCTCAATTATCAATACTATCGATTTCAAATGTCACAGTCCAGACACTTTCGATGAAAACAAACAATAATGTAGCCGCGTTCAATTTACATGTGACGTTTAACTGAAAACGCAAACTGAAATCGCGACAAATGCATCGAACGACCGCACTGTTACGTTTATTGTCTCTTACTATTGACACATCATTTTAACAGTTTTGAAATAAGAACAAGTTTTTTTTTCTTCAATAAATTTAAACACTGGCATTTTCTATTGACGGGATTGATATCGCGCGACCGATTCCATTTTCCTAATTCGAAAATTTTCGAACACAGGTCGCGTGTGGCTCGTCCGGCGCGCGCGCACGAATGCTCACGGAGGTGGACTCGGAGCTTCGAACGCTGAGGGGGCGTGGCTAACTTCTAACGCAACATCTATCTCTCGTGCTATCTCTGTCGCCCTTGCATCCGTACGTATACACCTATCTCTATGTCTAACGCCGGTGCGTTACCGGTCCATAGGTACGGTTTGGTGGGATCGCGTGAACTTTGCCACTGCGCCCGCGCTCGTACTGCGATTAATAAAACGATACGCGACGTTATAGATCGCGACGCGATAATCTTACCTCCGCAGTTTTAATACGATGCGTTTTAAATACATTTGATTTTTTATTAATGCAAGTGCATGAATTATGAGGAAATATGGAAGAATAAAATGTTTTATAATTGAACTTAATTAGATTTAAATCTCAGATATGTTTTTTATTCATAATAAAACAAAATTATTAAAGTTTTAATCTTTAATTTTTAATCGCTGGATAAACCATATACCTATTTATAAATACTGTTTTTATTACAAATTAAAAGCCAGATACCGTTTAAAATATTTATAGAGTAAGTGGGTACATACCTTGGGACGAATTTTACCAGCTATTAAGTATGCAACGGAAATAAATTAGGTGTGTCTCATAAACTTAACAAAATTGTTAGTTGCTCAATATCTCGTAAACGACCCTAATAAAACTTTCTTTAAACAATCCGATAATGGTCCAGAAACCGTTTTTTGCAATTATTGCTAGTCATAAAAATATTTGCAGTTTTTTTTACAACATGTTTTTTAAAGAAAAGGTTGTCTATGGTCCTTTCCACATTGCTTTCATCGGAATTTCATTTCTTGAAAATATATTACGCACATTATTTAGTTACAAATGTTGAGGATAGCTTTTAATAAAAAGAGTTTTTAGGGAAGATTAGGAGAATTTCAGGACAAGGAAAGAGAAAAGCGTATTAAAGTGATACTATATTAAAATGCAACTGACCAATAAAAGAACAAAAGAACCAATAAAAAAATAATTTAAAAAATACAAAAAGTAGGTTGAGTTTGCCACATTTTCATTATTTAATCAACAAATATTTGTTGAGGTAGATACTTAATGCAAAGAATATAGTAACATAGATAGTGGTTTGTGAATTGATTTACTTCATTATCAATTTATTATTATCAAGATAAGTATTTTCATTATATTTATATTGTCTTGTTATCAATTGAAAATATTTCAACAAATTAATTGTAGTTATAATTTATGTAGTTACATAATTGTTTAATTTCATAAAATGGCGCCTAAAATTGGATTATCTATTATCGATATTTACTCAAATATTACAAAGAGGTAAAGTTTGTATGTTTGGATGACCAGATGGATGTAGGACCGGAGTACCATAGACAATTTTTTATCCCAGAAATGCAGTTGAAACGAAATCTAGTCAATAATATTCGATCGTTTGTCCGACACCTATACTTCTCTTCAAAAGTGTTTTAATTATGTATTTTACTACTTGGTTTCACCTGCAATCCCCTAACCTCCTTAGGAATAAGGAACCTATGTGCAAAATTTTACATTCTAGACCCAGTGGTTTAGACTGTGTATTATCAAGTTTTTATATGTATACATCATTATATAGGCTTGTGTTTGACCACAATCTCACTACGTTAAGTCGATAAATGGATGATGTGCCGGTTGGCGTGGTTGGTAAGATACCCTATCTATCACGCCGCAGGTCGTGGGTTCGATTCCCACTCAGGACAAACATTTGTGTGCATGAACATGTCTGTTTGTCCTGTGTCTGGGTGTAATTATCTATATATGTATGTATTTACGAAAGAAAAGTAGTATATGTAGTAGGTATATCAGTTATCTGACTTCCATGGTACAAGCTCTGCTTACTTTGGGGCCGTGTGTGAGGAACAATGTCTCAGAATATTTATTTATTTATTAAATCCTAATCGTATCCTAACTTATATTATTAATGCGAATGTGAGTTTGCATGTTTGTTTGTTACCATTTCACGCCTAAATCGCTGAACCGATCGCGATGAAATTTGGTACGCAGATAGCCTATGGTATGGAGAGGGACACGGGCTACTTTTTTTCTCGGGAACGCGGGTGAAACCGCGGGGGACAGCTAGTTCAGTATATATATCTTTGACAAGTATCGATGTATTTCCTTCCATCGTTGCACAGGTCTGCAGTATACCTTCAACAAACACAAACGGCCTTATAAAGTAAACGACTAAGTGTTCAAAGTAAACAGTTCGCATTTATGGTGATACTTATAATAATATTATCGTAACTTTTTGCATATATGAATATCTAGATTTATATTTATATTGCATTTGTCATAGTTGTTGTAATTTATATATTAACATAAGAACGAACATATACGAGTATATTATACCGTTGCAGTATATTAAAAACAATATCGGTTGGCTCACGAATACCTACCTACAAAAAAATAGAATTCCAGGAATCGTGAGTCAAATTATTAAAAGCTAAAAATGAAAGTTTTTTTTTATCCGTTATAATCATGGATTAGATTAAATCCTACACTAACTTACTGTTCTTAGGAATATGATGAAAATCCAAGTGTTAATCTTATCACATCACTAACAGAGTTGATGATTTAGTTAAATTACAGTCCATTTATAAGACAATCTTAAAATTGGATCACAATTTCAATAAATCAGAATTCAGTAAAATTATGATCAAATTTTGTTCCCATAAAAAATACCTATTTAAACATGGAATGTATTAAAATAGCGGATTTTATCAAATGCCTGCAACATATACACAGACATACATACATACTATGTATGCACTTTGGATTCATATCATATTTCTCGCAATGAAAATGAGTACAGCAACAAGTGGTCCGTAAGGAATACTATACCTAAGTGATTGCATCGCTTAACAGTAACACATACGACCTCTTCAATGCAATAAATATATTTCATACATCTCATATACAATATTTTTCTTCCTTATTGAATGTGTACATGGTTTCATATACTTGGAATACATATAAATATCTTTGCTTTATAAGATTTAATTTTTACATGTTGTTATTTATAAGAGAATCTAATATAATAAAGCAAAAGAGTTTTTTTTGTTTGTTTAAAGGCACTAATCTCTGGAAGTATTAGTTAGATTTGAAAAAATATTTTTGCATTTGATAGCCTAATTCTTGAGGAAGGTTATAGGCTCCTTTTTTTTCCCGGTAATGCAGATGATACCGCGGGGAACAGCTAGTATACAAATATAGGAAGAGCTTTAAGACTGAAACCTTATTTTTTACCATGCCTTTGTTGACCATAAACTCATCATTAGTTAGTGATGATATGACCGAACGTAAGCATACCAAGCTTAGAAGGAACGGGCTCTCAAGTGCAGCTGGAACGTACCGGTAGTTGTTTACGTGCGCGTGGTATGCCAGGCGGGTACTACAAAGTACTCTACCACCGAGCTATGGCGTCCTCATGATGTTTTCCTTCACTAAAAGCTGAAACTCATTATAGGATTGGAACCCATGACATCGCGGCATTCAATGTCACTACCACGAAGCTATTATATAAAAAAAAGATATTCTAACCCTCAAATCAATGTATGTATTGGTGCGTTCCGGCAGTTGCACTTGAGAGCCAGTTCCTTCTAGGCTTTGTGTGCTTACCACCTACGGCCACATCATCACTTACCATAGTGAGATTGTAGTCAAACACAAGCCTATACAAAGTAAAAAAAAAAAAATGCGTCTCGCCATGTTTCGATTGATGGCAGCCAATCTCAATCCAATTCTCTCTCTACATTTAATATACGCAAACGTATGTACGAAAGAGTGAGTATGTGCACTTTTTTTAATGCCAGGATGACATTCAGGCTGACGGTCCACCCGATGGTAAGTGGCTAAGTCGTCTATGGACATTAGCAATACAAGTGGGATTACCAATGTGTTGCCAACCTTTATAAAGCCTAGAAGGCAAAGGACTATGTAAGTCCAGTATTGATCGGTGGACTATTTAATTTCATGAAGTCGATAACTTCAAATACAAATATAATAGTGTAACTATTTTTACATTTGTATAAATAAACTTATATTCATTTATGTTAATTAATGAGTCTCGTGCAAAGTAAAACATGCAACATTAACAAGATGTATATTAACTGATATTGTTAGGGTGTATAATATATATTGTATAAAATTAAGATGATTATCTTATCTTATCTTAATAGTATTATAAATATGAAAGTTTCTATATTTGTTACCATTCAGCTCCGTAACCGTCGAAAGTATAAATTAAACTTTTTTTTTTTTTTTTTTTTACTTTGTATAGGCTTGTGTTTGATCCACAATCTCACTGTGGTATGTGATGATGTGGCCGAAGGTTGAGAGCACACAAAACCTAGAAGGAACTGGCTCTCAAGTGCAGCTGCCGGAACACACCAATAGGTGTTTGGCGACAGATTTTTAACTTGAGGGCGGTAGCCAGCCAGACGGATACTACAAAGTACCCCACCACCGTGCTATGGTTTCCTCACGATGTTTTCCTTCACCGAAAGCTCAAGCTCATTGTAGGATTCGAACCCACGACCTTCGCCGCGGCGTCCGACGTCACTACCACTGAGCTATCATCGCCAAACTTATAAAATACTTTTTAACATAAGTTCCCTCGGGATCTGGGTGAAACCGCGGGTCAGGAGCTAGTAAACCATAAATATCGTGAGATATTTCTCACACACGACCATCTGATCCTAAAGTAACTAAATGTTGAACTATGGAAATCAAGACTAACAAACTAAACATAATATAATAAACAGACATATTCAAGCATAAAAAGATTTGTCTTGGATAGGAATCGAATGCACGACCAGCAGTGTGGCAGTTAGGATATCTAACCTCCACGCTAACATCCAACTAATTAGTTTTTATTAACAGTAACGGTTCTAAAATAGACAATAGCAAGAAGTCTAGTTACCTCATGTTCATTTCGCAAAAAAATAAAAAAATGACTTTATCCATATCTTAATTACAACCCTAAAAAGTTTTAAACATAAGCCGCCTCTTGTTTCAATCATTAAAAAATCGCAAACGTTTGCCGACATCGAAATAATTTCGTAGAAAAGAAATTTTGCGCAAATTGTTGAATTGTATTGTGAAATAATTGTGTTTTTACTGTTTTATTATTCTACCCCGGCGCTCAGTAACTGTTTACAAGGTATACCTTTTCAAACGGTGAACTTTTTTTTTGACCCTAACAAGGGCTGTCCGGTTTCGATCGGTCCGTTATCCAGTTCCCGTGACGTCACTTTTTTGTTGGGTTGTTTTTTTTCTCTCATTTCATACTTACACTCTTTCGGGTGTTAATGGCAGTGTATTATTTGATGATGTAGATCAGGTGCGTTTTTTAGTTTTTATTATTTATGAAATCCATTTTTTTTTTGTTATGATAGTTTAGTTTTCATAAAAAGAGGTTATAGTAGGTATATCTTCTTCTTTACATTGTATAAAATGAAGTTGCTTCGGCTGTCTGTTCGCTTAGATCTTTTAAACTACTCAACGGATTTTAATGCAGTTTTCAGAAATAGATAGAGTGATTCATGAGAAAGGTTTATATGTATAATACATGCATATTATAGTACAGAAAAGCCGAGGCATTAAATGATTTGCAATGTGATGTCGTCGTAACAAACATATTTTTGTGCGCTTACATTATTGAACCCGTGCGAAGCAGGGGCGGGTCGCTTGTATATTTATATATATTAGCTTACCTTGTCTATATTATATAGGAACCTTCTGTGCAAAATTTCAGCTTTGTAGGTCAAAGGGTTTGGGCAGGGCGATGATGTGTCGTCACTCAGGGAATGAGTCAGGATTTTTTCTTTTATATACACTCGAGAGCAATGAATTAGGGTCACATAAAGCTACCTGAAAGTCTTGGATACTAAGAATGCTAGCTTAATGAAATAAATTGTGTTTAGTAGACATTCAAATGTTCCTTAAATGGAAGTAATAAAATGTATGTGTCACTTCGTATTATATTCATAAAAAATTACATAAACCTAAAAAAACCCATTCTCATCTTATAACAAAAATTAACAGCTTCAATAATGAATATTGAACATCAGAAACGCTGTTTACATACCTTTTTATATGACAGAATAGAAACAAAACCAAAAACAGATGCAGAAAATTCGTAGTTACATTTTCTTTTCTTTTTTTATACTACTAGGTGGCAAACAAGCTTACGGCCCACCTGATGGTAAGCGGTTACCGTAGCCTATAGACGCTCATAACACCACGGGCAAAGAAAATACAATATTATATTTTCCCTGCCAGGGGTATCACTCACGCGTTGCCAACCTTGAGACATGAAGTTGTTAAGTCTCCTGTGCCTGTAATTTCACCGGCTCCCATACCCAGTTAGTTACATTTACAAAAGTCCCATTTTTTCATTTTGATAACATAATTTTTCAATAACTAAGAAATTTTATTACTTTCATTTAAGGAATATTTAGTTGTCTATTAAACACAATTTATTTCATTAAGCTAGCATTCATAGTAACCAAGATTTTCAGGTATCTTTATGTGACCCTAATTCATTGCTCTCGAGTGTATATTGATAAGTTTTAGCTATTTATATACTGTTTAAAAAAAAACTATCTCATTTTTCTTATTGAGTAACGACACTAACTACTAATATTATATATTATTATATGATTGTTTGTATATTTGAATGTCATTCAACTCCGTAACAGATTTTGATGAAATTTAGCACACATATAGATTATATACTGGATTTATTATAAATTGGTCCAGCCGTTTGAACGTGAAGTAACAAACATACAAATACACACTCACAAACTTTCGCCTTTGTTATATTAGCACAGTCTATGTAACTCTTACAGTCGACCAACGGAAACATCTAGACAGAGCAATCGTGCGGAGTTTGCGGGGTGAGAGAGGGGCGGTAGCGAGCCCAAGCTGCCATACACTCGCTTGGGACACAATGCAGCAATGACGAATGCCTATACAAAGCGGCATTTTGCGTGACTTCAAACGCGATAGACCACTGTATGTTTTTTTACGCTTTGATATTAGTGTAATAGAATAATATGTTGAGAGTAGGCGCCGCCATCAATAAAGTCTAAACAAGGTCACAGTAATGTTGCCAATGTCAGGATAGTTTTATACACGTCAATATGTTGGCTTTATGCCACCGTGATATCCTTATTAAATAAAACATTGCACTGTTCAAGGATGTAACCTGGAAAATTATACTATTTATATAAAATAATATCTTTATTTATTAATAAGCAGCTTCCGCATGTGGTCTCACAGGATGCTTTTAGCTGCCTATAATGACATATACAGGGTGATTTTCAAATGGTATGTTATCCCGAAAAAGGATTCATCATCATTTTGAACCACTTTCCCTATGGGACCGACTTGATCAGAGCAACTTTATTTTTCACTCCACCATACAAATCAGCTGAGCGCTCGGCCCGAAATGTACTGAGATGTCCCCAACAATCCCTTTTCGGGAAAACATTTGAAAATCACTCTGTAGAAAAAGGGTAAACAAACAAACATTCATTCTAATTTATATTAGTTTGAATTGGAAATCTATAAACTATTGATTTCAACTCTATGTTATTTTGTTTTTTTTTTTTTATAATTTTTGTATCAGTTTATTTACCATCGACACTCATTATGTTAACACTTCTGCCTTGTGGCACTCACAGAAAGGGCCGTAGGTCATAATTCACCACTGGGATATCCCACACCAAAAATGTGGGATAATTTAATGGTGACATATTTTTGTTGTTAGACATCTAACGTGCAAACTCAAACTCAAAACTCATTTATTCAGTTTAGGTTCTAATAAGGCATTTATGAACGTTACAATTGATTCTACCACCGGTTTGGAATACACTTGGACTGAGAAGACTCCGGCAAGAAAGCAAGTTATCAGCATAAACATTATTTTAATTTAATATCAAATTATGTGTTATTAACAGAGTACACAGAAATCATATATAAAAAGCAAAATACTTACATAATAAAAAAGTTGCCCCAGTTGTCCTGCGTGAACGTGCCAAGAAAGTTGGCAGCATTGCCACGTTGAATGGCAATGTGAGGTCTGGCTTAGTTTTCAATCTTTAGATATCCGGTTTCACGTAGGTAATCACCAAGCTGAAATGATAACACTCATAAGAGAAAGAAATTTTATCCTTATTAAAGAAGTTTCATTGCAACAATATAGTCTAACTAGTTTCACCCACGTTCCCCAGGGATCTTATAATTTTCCGGAATAGAAAGTAGCTTATTAGCTTATGTCCTTTGCCATACCATAGGTTATCTGCACACCAAATTTCATCGCGATCGGTTCAGCGGTTTAGGTGTGAAAAGGTAACAAAGAAACAAAATCACTTTCGCATTTATAATATTATAGTTAGGATTATTATTAGATTCCGCCCCGCGGTTTCACCCGCGTTGCCCAGGGATCTTATATTTTTCCGGGATGAAAAGTATCCTATATCCTTTTCCATACCATAGGCTATCTGCATACCAAATTTCATTGTGATCGATTTAGCGGTTTAAGCGTGAAAAGGTAACAAGCAAACAAACAAACTCACTTTCGAATTTATAATATTATATTATAGTTAGGATTAGGATATTTAAGGACTATAAGGTTTTTACGCCCTTAGAAATTGAATTTCGTAAAATCCTTTCCTTAGGGATGTACTAACATCCCTAACTAAGGGAATATATCCTCCAGCATTATTCTATGGCCAGTAGCTTAGGCTCTGTGAACCACTTTTTGTCAATCAATCAGTCACTTGTCGTTTTATATATACAAATGTCAATTGTAGGCTCACTTCCAAACCAGCAGTAATTTCAGTAGCTTTGAGCTTCATACGTGCTCTCCTAGGGCCTGAACAGAATAAATTTTACCTACTTTGACTTTCACACCAAGTTATAATTATTTTAGGTGCTAATCAATATAGAATCAGCCCATAAAACATTTTTTTTTTTACATATTTTATTTTTAATTTGTATAGGTTTGTGCTTGACTACAATCTCACTATGGTAAGTGATGATGTGATCGAAGGTGGTAAGCAAACAAAGCCTAGAAGGAATAACGTAGAAATTTTCATTAAAACATTATCTATGAAGATACAAAATGTACTTGTGGTCGTATGTCACAAGTAAAGAACAGAAATCCTTAGAGAAACAACATTTTTCTCTCAAAATAAATCTATTTTGAACATAAATCTCGGCGACCAGATTAGATCTCGTTCATACATCTCAATCTACACTAATAATATAAAGGAAATGGGTTGTCTGTCTGTTATTTTCAAAAAGTTAGGATGCTTACGTTAATGTGATGGTAGATGGCGCCACTGAATCACAAGGGAAATGTGTCCAATGGCGTGTCACGATTTATGTAGCTTTAATGTCAAAGTTCGTCTTGTCATTGTAAGCAACCGCGTCATTTGCTATAACAGTGGCATCTCTAGCGGCAGAAAATGGCAGTAATATTCCCTATTGTAAAATTAGTGCAAAATCTAAAGTAAAGTTAAAAATTCATCATCTTCATCTGTGTTTTATGTGTGAAGGTATAATATACGTAGACAGTTACTTTTTTTTCTTGGTTTCTTCCATGGTACGTGATGATAAGGCCAAAGGTGGTAAGCAAACTCAGTAGGTATTTAGACTAGCTAGCTAGACGGGTACTACAAAATACCCGATCACCGTAAAAGCAATAGCTAAAAATAAAGATGCCCCAAACGGAAATGCGATACGAGTAAAGTCGGAAAGTATCGCTAGTTTTGATAATAAATTTATTGATGTCACTGTACCGTGGTCGGGACAGCTTATTTATTGTTCGGAGTGTACCTAAATACGTCGTTATACGAGATAATAGTTACCGTGTGTATTGAGTAACGGGGTTTTTAATATTTATTGGTTAATGTTGAACGGTAAGGGTGTCACTGTATTACGGAGCAAGGTTCCTTACATATTTCTTATGTTCCTTATTTTAATTTTAAAATTAAATTGCAGGTATGGATCGTGTAATTGTCATCTTTGGCTATAGGTATCACATAAAGATGCTGCAATTGAAACCTATCCATTGTTGGTTTGTGTGTATTTGGAAAAAAATAAATTTATTTAACTTTCTTTCTTTCTTTCAATGTAAAAAAGGGTCTTAACAGACAGACAGACAGATATATACCTATACCCTACAAACACCTTAATTAATTTATTATAATATTGTTAGTGACAT
Source organism: Tetheella fluctuosa (assembly GCA_951216915.1). Classification (NCBI taxonomy): domain Eukaryota; kingdom Metazoa; phylum Arthropoda; class Insecta; order Lepidoptera; family Drepanidae; genus Tetheella; species Tetheella fluctuosa. Next base: position 12,175,206 of record OX578223.1, on the reverse strand, counting down.
ACAATTTCTCCTTTTTTGACAACCCTACCTACACTCGTGACTAAAAATGTTTAATTAATGGCAAGTTATGAAGCAAAAATTTATATATTTTTTCGCGATTTCAGAGCTGGTTTCATAGTGAAAGATGTTCAGGATGACCTAGCATCGAAAATATGCCATTTATTTTTTTACCTTATCATGTAGTAGGTAATAAAAATTGGTTCAAATATTTGATTAACTTTATTTTGTACAAAGGACCCCTAAAAAGAAGCGATCATACCAAAGTTGTATTAACACGTTTCGTACGGCGATACATACGACATTTAGTGGCTGTTAATCCGATACGACGGTACTTTAGGGAGCTCCCAGCGATTTATGAATACGGCCTTTTTTGATTAATGACGGTTTATAGTGCGCCCGCGCCGTACTGGCCGGTCAAGTGTAAGTCAGGTGAACTGAGTCAAGTTAACTTAGAATTATGGTAAGTTTCAGCTGTTAATTTAGTTTTTTTTATATTTCTTAGTGGACAACAAGCACACGGCCCGCCTGATGGTAAGCGGTTACCGTAGCCTATGGACGCTTGCAACACCAGGGATATCACTCGCGATAAATCGATATGTGTGGAACTTGTCCCCCCCTTGGGAAAACTATGGGGGAGGCTAACTAACTCTATATTAGGTCTTAATATTATGTGTGATAGGAATGGTAAATATTCTGGGACATTATTCCTCACACACGGCCATCTGACCCCAAACTAAGCAGAGCTTGTACTATGGAAGCCAGATAACTGATATACTACATATACCTACTAATTTTCTTTTGTAAATACATACATATATAGATAATTACATCCAGACTCAGGGCAAACAGACATGTTCATGCACACAAATATTTATCCTGAGTGGGAATCGAACCCGCGACCTGCCGCGTGATAAATAGGGTATCTTACCAACCACGCCAACCGGCCCGTCAAAATGGTATTTCTCTATTTCTCTACAGAAGGTTGTGGATTCGAATCCTTCAATGAGCTTGGGTTTTTGTTGATGGAGAAACTTGTAGGGTACTTTGTAGTACCCACCTGGCTAGATACAGCACTCAAGTTGAAAATATGTTACCAAATACCTACCAGAATATTCCAGCAGTCAAACTTGAGAAGCTTTAAGAAGGTTTCTTTTGATAGGTATGTAAAGGTCAGTAATACATTGACTATATCCAGTAATACGATTGGCAATATAATGTCATGGTAGCCACTTACCACTTGGTCTGTCAGTCTGGAATTCCGGCATTCCAACCTTCAGACATAAAAACAATGATCTGCCTGCCATGTTCCCAGATTTAGGATACCCTTTTTTACATCACCCAATAGAGCATCACAGCACGTGTTCAAAAAAAAACAAAACAACAGTAACGTTTGTTAAAAGTTATAACAATATATACAAAGAATAGATTTAAATCATACTCATTAGAAAACCGCACGAATTCCTGTTGCTTAATTCTTTTAGGGTATCACTTTTTATAGAAAGACAATAGAGTAGCTGTGACAGTTCCTATCCATCTGTTTTGTTTAATTTTAATCCATAATTCCATAACCATGAGGGTCTGAGGTAGTTAAAGGTAAAGGATTTATTCGTTAATGAATTTCAATGAGAAAACGGTCGTGAGAATCAAGTATTTATAACTGTATTGAGATTTTTGAGACGTAAAGTCGGAAATATTATGTCTTGTACTATATTGAGTACCTAAATATAACGTTATTCCTGCGTTTAAGGTTATTTTTTTTTATATCATTAAATGAAATAAGCAAGTTTTTTTTTTACATATCAAATAAATTGTGTTGTGAAAAATATAGAGATGGTGCTTTCAATAATCCTAACTGTCCTTACTAATATTATATATGCGAATGTGAGTTTGTTTGTTACCTTTTCACGCCTAAACCGCTAAACCGATCGCGATGAAATTTTGGTACGCAGATAGCCTATGGTATGGAGAAGAACATGGGCTACTTTTTTTTTCGAGAACGCGGGTGAAAACGCAGGGAACAGCTAGTATATTATATTCTTCAAACACGGAAACACAAATTCCTTGATTTACCACAATCTGTTATGACAATCGTAAAGTTAACAATATTGCGGCTGGCACTTGAACCTACGACCCTGCATTCATTGGATCAGCTAATACAACTATTTATAATCCCGAGTTATTACTAAGTTATGAGTAAACGCGCAAATTTAGTCCCTTACTAATTTATTTTGTTAGATCATTGCGTTTTATTGAAACTCATGTGGAAGGGTATTCATAATATATTACGTATCTCAAGTTGCAGACGAGCGACTTTAAAGTTTTAAACAATAAAAAATCTGTTCTTAATTTATAAACACGTGTCTTAATAAATGTTAAATTACCTTAATGCCTTTTCAAATTTTAATAAAATGATTTATTAAAAAGTATTAATATAATAAAAACTTTAACCAACTTGTACTAAGTTGGTCATTACACCAACTTGTACTAAGTTGGTCATTACAGCGGAGGCAGGATTGTAGCTCGAGTCGAAGAGGGTGTAATGGAATCGAGTTACGTAGTAACTATTTATTAATCTGTCGTATGGCCAATGCTTACGCGTTTTATACGACATTTCACAACACACTTACGCGAGGAAAGCAATTAATAAAAAATCATAAACATATTTTTCATTTGATTTTAATGGCTATGGACTGCACACATGTCTTTGCTCGATAAGTATATCTGGCGGCAATATTCATTACTTAAAGTCGATATTTTTTTAAATAATCATAAAACGTAAATAGGTTTTTTTTAATATTCGCGAGGATTTAAAATATAATATTTAAATTAATAAATACAGTATTTAATACACTTACACTTTTCACAAAAATGTTTACAATTTTTTTGATATAAAAATTCTTGCATTATGAACCTAAAAGCGGTGCAGTAAGAGCCACTTCACGAGCAAGTGTATAAAAAGTAGCTTAATAATGTACATTACAATGTTCTACTGCTTTTCCCATTCAAACCTTATTCAAACTCATTGTACAGTTATTAGAAATGAATAATAGTAGAGATTAAATCTATGCGCTCATCTTAGGGTCATTAAACCTTGCACGCTATTTTTATTTTCAATTTTTACCGACTTTTATTTTTACTTAAACTCTAGTGTTATAAATTCATCCCCAATGAGAAGGATTACTTCAAATCCAGGATTTTTAATATTCAGTTTTGCTAATATTTATTGAGATCAGGATTTATTTAATTCTAGGTAGCTATTTAAAAGCAGCTTATCGCAGTATTTTTTACCTGTGGTCGTAACTTCAGTAGCTTAAATAATGTTAATATCATAATATAATGGTTCTTGACATGGTAGACAGATCACCATTATGAATTTAAGCTCTCATTAGCATTAAGTATATTTTTTTAAATTTATTATTTTTTATCATTTTGCCAAACAAGATACGTAATACGAAATTATTGTGAGACTAGTACATAATGTAGGTAAAAGTATTAATGGGTTTAAAAGTATGATTACTGGGTATAATGCCAACCCTTTTATGCAAAATGCAACCTTATTAAAGACAAAATATTCATAAGTGTTTGCATAGTTCTATTAAACAAAATATACGCTCTTTTTTAAATTATGTAGCTTTTGAGAAATATTATAAACAAAGCAACTTTAATATCGCCCGACTATTCACAAATATAGTATTGGTGTCCCTTAGGGTTCACATCTAATCCCCATATTATAAAGTTGACACTTATCCGAAAGATCGACTAAAATATTTTGATACAATCGCACACAGATAAATGTTGTCGATATATCAATGTGTATCTGTGGCTCTCACTTCATATGCGACCGCTTCTCTTATCCGATCACGCTCTTATAATTCCCGTTTGCCACTATTTATCTTCAGATTATCAGTGACGTCTTTATTTAAGTATATTTTTGTTTCCTCGATCCTTATAACTGGTGCTATTAGATATCATCCCGTTTTAATGTGTTTCAATTAATCCGTGTCTTTATTTGATACGAATGCGCTTTAGAACAAGTTATTGAATTAATATTTTTCACTATCATCGTCACTGTATTCATTTTTAAATGATATAAAACTTTACATTAGACTTCATGTTATTATCCCATGATTAATGTTCTATAGAATGTCATCACCTTGTCATTTAACAGTTTTAAAATGCTAGAGTAGGAATGTTTTGATTATTAAACATGATGTGCATTCTATATAATTATGTTTTGACAGTATTTATGATAAATTACTATGATAAAATCGACTTATTGCATTAAGAGGGAAACAGCTTCTGCTATATGAAATGTCACGAAAGAAATTGCAGATCAACACTAGCAAGATTGTATTTAATATTCGAAAACTAGTTAAAACTATATATAGAAGGGCATTACTACAAAGTGCTATAGACAGGCTATTAACATTATTAGTATTTTAATAAAAGCATATTAAACGTGTACACTGGGGTACTCAAATTGTAACTACCTAGTTTTTTATGTATCGCCTTTGATACGGCCGCTTACTGTAATATTTGTAATAAAATTATTAATAAAATCGTGGATTGGTATTACCACGATATTATTAAAGTCAGTATGTTGTTTTATGGTAGAGATCTAATTTAATTATAATCTGCATTTTCTATTACATGCTAACAGTTTTAATGTGTACAGTGATTTATGCGTTACTATTTAAAAAGGCTATTTGGAAGATGTAGATTAAGACATTTTGAATGTACACAGATTAAATCATACTAATATTATAAAGAGAATAGATTTGTATGTTTGTAACGAAGAAACTCAAAAACTACTGAACCGAGTTCAAAAATTTTTCACGATTAGAATGCTACATTATCCCTGAGTAGCATGGGCTGTATTTTATCCCGGGAACGCGGGTGAAACTGCGCGGAAAAGCTAGTATATAATAAATATAATAATATATGAATTAAGATTAGTTTATTAAGTTGTTCAGATTGAGATAATTATGAGATTGATATTTTATCTGTTATTCAAAATGAATAACGTCGTTTTTATGTGCTTCGTTTACTATAGAAAACTTTTTAAGGTTAAGCTTTAGAAATCTAGAAATTAACGATTCATAAATTAATAAATTTAATAAAAGGAAAAAATGGTTCTAGCATTAATTTATGCTAATTAATTACGCATGACTGAATTCATAAATCCCCATAATATCTTTATCCAATAAAAACATGTGTCGTTGACAGTACATGTATAATAGAAAAAAATCTCCCCGTACAATACCACAGTACTGCACAGTCGCCAATTGTGCCGTGTGTGAATCGGGCCGCGCCTTGACCGCGCTCACAATAGTCGTTGATTCTTTTACCTGCCTTGAGATTGTGCCTAGGATATCCGTGTGTTTTGAACTGTACTTCTTGGTGGTTTTTATTTAGTTTAAAAAAAATGGTGAAACGTCCCAAGTCTTAGTTTTTTCAGATTCATGTTCTATTTTTTAAATCTTCAAGTTATTCTAAAGCGATTTAAATTACTGATAAAGTTGTGTTGGTTTTGAACGAAAATAGTTTTCCTACTAATCGTATTAATATTAAAAAGCGTGTTAATAAATGCGAAAGTTTGGATGGATAGATGGATGTTTGTTACTCAATCACGTCAGAACGGCTGAACGGATCTGGATTAAATTTGGCACAGAGATAGATTATAGTCTAGATTAAGAGAATAACATAAAAGTTACTTTATATCCCGTGTAAATAAGATAAGATTCCTCGGGAACGCGGGTGAACCGCGGGGCAGAAACTAGTACTAAATATTTATTATCTACTAGTAAATATATATACCTACAAAATAAATAGACATGTCCATGCACAATATAATTAGTCCTGGATCACTTCTCACTCCTCAACACCAAACGTCTCTCATCATAAATGAAATGGTATCGTTTAGATGTCGGACGTGACAAATTTCTAAAAGGATTGTCCTTTTCAAGCGCAAGATTATATAGCATTTGAATAGCATGGTATTTCGACCACTTGACTATTTAAGTACGTTAAACTAGCAAAGCAAATGGATCTAACTAGTGCCTCTTTCAAATATACAAATGTTGTTAAGAAAGCAATTTTCCTTTACAAATTATTGACAAGTTGGGAATTTTATAGTTAATCATTGCTTCAAATAGGTCCTTTAGAAATTCGAGCGCTGAGTTAAAATATATTTTAAATGGTGTCATAAAAATATCATCGTATTAGGATTATTATGAATGGCTAGGGTATGTTGTAGATATTTTTAACGTAAATAAAATATGATTGTGATTAGTATCATCACCTACATTGTACCCTAAGATAGTACAGACCCTTCTTCTTTGACTACAAGAATGGTACAGTAGGTACAGGTAGAGCATAGCGATATGTCATATGTCGCTCAGAGAGCAGCTCGACTGGGGAAGTGCCTCCACCTTACAGTATACCGAAGCCAAATAACTTATAGTAGTTACCTACCGGAGTGTTCCAACAGCTGCACTTGAGAGCCAGTTCCATAGTGAGATTGTGGTCAAAAATATTCTATAGTGTACATTTAAGATTTTTAGGTAATGATTAATATTTGCATCTAAAAAATTATTTATAACTATCCAAAAAGTCATATAATTCATAAAACTGAACTACTTTTAGTTCGGACTTTGAGATTTCCGTAACACCCTATGAGGTTTTGTGTGCTTACCTTCTTCTTCTAAGTTTCTTGCTGGTTCTTCTCAGTTGAAGGCTGACTTCCAAGCCGGTGGTAACTTCAGTAGCTTCGACTTTCCTAATTGGGTACTTATGAACGAGTGAGGAGCGTTGATGTCAAGTAAAGAAAAAAGTAATGCTACAGTTAATATCAAAATCCTATTTCCAAACTCCCAAAGCTAAATCTTATCTTACAACGTTCAATAAAATAAAATATACTGGGACATTATTCCTCACACACGGCCATCTGACCCCAAACTAAGCAGAGCTTGTACTATATGTAGCCAGATAACTGATATACTACATATACTACTTTTCTTTTGTAAATACATACATATATAGATAATTACACCCAGACATAGGACAAACAGACATGTTCATGCACACAAATGTTTGTCCTAAGTGGGAATCGAACCCACGACCTGCGGCGTGATAGATAGGGTATCTTACCAACCACGCCAACTGGCCCATCATATAAAGCCAATATAAAGCCTAGTTTACAACCGATCACCGTTTGACGTGTAACTGACAAAGTTCAGACTAGAAATCTCGTCTCGAATGCTAACTAGATTATATTTAGATGGTGGTTTTATCTATATGTGGAGATCTGTACAAACAAACCGATTTGTTATGTTATTTATCAGTGGATGCGCCGGACGGGTCAGATGGCCATAAGGTTTACACTTTTATGTAACTGCATTAGTTTAGTGATGTACTTATGAATTTATGTTAATAAATTATTAGCCATCCCCTGCGGTTATAACCGCTTTTCTGGTATAAAAAGTAACCTGTTTCATAGGTTATTCATAAGCAACCTGAATGCTAAATTTCATCGCGATTGTTTGTGTCGCTGTGTTACAATTTGAAATTCAATGTATAAATTTGTGTGTTTATCATTTTCGGCCATATTGTCACTCAATATGGTTAAACAGTTAGTTATCAGTTTTGTTATTTAATGCCTACCCATTTATTCGTGTTGCATTTGTATATTTAATGTTTTCTTTTTTCTGTGGACTATTTTGCGAATTGTGACCAATTGCCTAGCCTGCCTACTCTTTATGTAACAATGTAATAACATTTGGATTATTTATTATTTGGCTATAATGTTGTGAATCTTATAAAATGATATAAAAAGAAGAAAAAAATTACATGCCGCTGTAAAATTTTAATTGGCCGTTTGAATTCTCATTATTTTTTAAAAGTTCCTTTACAACTTTTCTAACCTAATTACTTCTTAATGATAGGAAAACGATTTTTTTTGTATTAGATCAATTTCCTGTAAGCCCACCACTAGTGTGTAATTAATAAATTAATACGAACTTCGGGCCGCAGAGCCGTGCGGCACAACTCTGTGCACAAGAGATGACGTTTGATAATTACCGACCGCGCGCACTCGTTTCCTTGACTGTACTTTATAATAAACGTCTACCATGTACAGGTGAGACAAGAACGCTTTAGTTTTTATTTTACATATTGTTAACTAAAAATAAAGTGGATTTGTCTCCAATTTCCAAATCAAAGCAAGAATTAATTTGATAGGTAAAATATATCAAGTGACCATGAGGGATCTGATTGTAACAGGAACTTATATTGTTTTCTATCAGCTTCCATGGTAGAGGCAGATAATTTACGATAAAGTCGTAAACGTTCTACAAAAAAACCGGACAAATTTTCACATTTTTTAAAAGACAGTTGATATTTATGTAATCGACAGTACCTGCTCATCATTTTCGCGTGTACTTATAATGCCAACGGGTCCGGTCAACATTCTAACCTCGTGTCGGGTTACATACTCTGAGCCTATATGACGACGTTTAAATCGATTATTTATTCCGAATAGACTGCAATCGATGCTCGCCAACCACATTACGCCCACTACATATATGATCCGAGTCGATCTCCTCACATCCCTCTAAGATTTCTCCCGTATTCAATTTATAAATCGATTTTATTGTTGCCCTTTATTAAGTTAAGCTTCGAGTTTAGATGTCATTTCAATAGTAACTTATCGATTATTGATTTCCATAGAAAAAATGTATTCAATTTCCGCTACGCGTTTGATAAATATCGAGAAAGTTTACGATATTTCTATATCCTACATGGTTAACAAAGATTGTTATCTTTATAAAACTCTGGTGACATAAAAAATACCCAAACCATGTTTACTTAACTCATAAGTTATACATCATAATCCTTCATGTAGGACATTATAATGTATAAAAATATTTAAGCGTCACTGTTGACTCAGTATGGATTTACCACAGGCCTTTGACAGCGTTGACCTTGATGCGGTATAGTTCACACCGTCCCTTCACTGTGAAAATGTGGAAAAAATCACGACAATGGCGCGGCCCTCGCGCATGGACCTGGACAAGACAATCGATTACAGTAATTCGTATGCACTTTATTGATTATTGTCAACGTTAGATTGAATTGGGAAATAGGAGTGCTTCAAGGTGGCGTTTTATGTCCGCTATTCTTTTTTTTATCAATGGCGGCGGTCCTCTGACATACTTCTCATACTTTTTGTCAAAATCAATAGTCAGAATATTAAAAACTTGGCAATGATTAAGCATTGAAAAACAATCTGATAAAAATGTCATTAATAATAAGAATATGTTTATTCAACAAGTCATTTTTATCTATAGCTTAAGCAAACAGATACAGGCAATAAATTAGGTATTTTTAAAATCTGTCTCATAAAAATGTTAAAGATTAAAATCCTTGATGAAATCGACAGTAACTGAAATATGTGTGAGGAATACACAATATTACTATCATTAACACTAATAAGGTTTTGTTTATTCGAAAAATAAAATAATGAAGTGTGAAATTAAAAGCTTATGAACAAACAAATACACACAATCTATGCTTTCGAACAAGGAAGTCCATAATTGGTGTTAAATCAAACATGGGCTAAAATTCTGCGTGAATGGAATCTTTGGATCAGAGATGACCGTAGGTTCCGCCGGGCGGAGATGCTATCTCAGAACACCTAGCCCTCGGTGTCGACGATCCATGAATAAATGAAGGTGCATTTAAAAAATTACATATTTTTTACCATTGTGTACTAACTTATTGTTTTTCACATGTATAATAAATGTATCCTTGTAGTGATTTTTATCATTTGAATATTTATGATTGTAAGTACATAGGTACTTTAGTGGCATCCTCTGATCATTTAATTGTTTTTTATTAGCTACGTAATTTTTAGACACTTATTACTGAAATGGTCCATCTGTTTTTTTTTTTTTTAAATTATTTTCTTGTATCCTACATGGTTATCTGTCAATGTTAATTAATGATAAAAATATAAAACTCATGAAGGACTTCGTTAGTACAAATAAAAAGTACTTATTCATATATTTTTCGTATTTCATTTACCAACCTTTTTTTGAATAAATATAAAATATGTTTTTTTTTTCTAAAATTGCCTGCTCCAAAAATCCCTAAGCATCTCCTGGCGCGTGCGCAAGGAATTTAACGCCAAATCGCCGTTGCCCGGGCGCACAGTAATTGCAGCTTATCTGTGCATTGTTCGACTAAGGAGCACAAGGCTGCGCGAGCGTTGACGTGTGAGCGTTTAGTTTAGACAATTGTCTGTCCGTCTGTCTGTTTATGACGGTGACCGGTGTTGTGTATGAAACTTATTGTTTTTAATTTATGCATATTTTTATTTACCGATATTTTATTACTTACATTTACATTGTCATCACTCTAATGAGCTATGAATAAAAAGGAGTGCAATTAAAAAAAATATGTTTTTGTCTTCGAAACATTGATTTGATTTGTAATCTAACCTCATTATGAAATAAATATATTCCTTAAAATTATAAGAATCATCATTCTCACTCAATGTGAGAACCAAAATACTGTTCTGGTTTATCAACCTGGTACAAAAAAAAATATACAATGTTCACGAGCTAATTGATGCAAATACTTTGACTTTGCATTAAATTTGCAACTTCTCAACTATAGAGTGAACTTTTTTCATACAGTGCACGATTTATTTTTAAGGTCACAGTTTTTGCGAGTTGGGTTGAAATATTAATTTGAAGATGTTTAATTGTATGGCCGCATGCTGTTTTCTTGCGATGTAGCTATAACTTTTTGTTCCACAGTTTGTGTTGTGTTATGTTTAAGAGAGGTAGAGCATAACGATATGTCGCTCAAAGAGCAGCTAGACTGGGGAAGTACCTCCAGCTTACAGAACACTGCATCTAAATAACTTATAGCTGTGTTCCTGCGCGTGAGTAAGGTCGCCAGAGCTCATCGGGGAGGGTGATACCCTTGGTGTTGCAAGCGTGTGGTAACCGCTTACCATCAGGCGGGCCGTATGCTTGTTTGCCGACAATGTGGTATAAAAAAAACTGTTTTAATACAATTGATGTTGTTTATGCAAATTTTGATTGAAACAAAAATTTACTAATATTTTGATACGGTAACCTACTAAATATTATTTATTATTTCCGCGGGGTCGCGGATTCGCATTATCATATCATGTCTAATGTAATACATATATAGAATTGACATGTGTTTCATCTTGGTAAGTGATAGTTTCTTAAGCGAACAAAGTCTAGAAGGAACTCAATCTCCAGTGCAATTGCCGGATATCACAAGCAGGTGCTTAGCATTCAAAATGAGGGTGTTTATCAGCAAGGTCGGTACTAGAAATTATCTCATCACCGTGCTATGGTTTCCTCACTAAAAGCACGAGCTCATTGTAGGATTCGAACCCACGATCTTCATCACTGAGATATTATCGCTTTAAACTCTGATCTAGAGCTGATCATTGGCCTAATGCGTAGATTTGTATATTGACAGTTCCATCCTCTAAAGGTTTTTAATAAGACTAGCCTTCCAACCCGCGGTATCACCCGCGTACCCCTATTTTACCCCCTTAGGGGCTGACTTTCCAAAAATCCTTCCTTAGTGGATGCCTACACTGTATAAGGTATCTATGTGCTAAATTTCAAGTCTCTAGGTCCAGCGGTTTGGGCTGTGCGTTGATATATTAACAGTCAGTCAGTTTACCATTTTATTTATTAAGATAACCTTGTCACTTCACTCGAACCACTTGTAAAGTGGTATAATTTCCGATGCTAGTTCACTTGCCATTTTGTCGGTCGGTTTCAGCACAGTAGTCACAGATACGATCACAAATGTGCGAGGAACCTTTGTTTCTTTGTGAACAATTATTATTATGAGAACAATAATTGCTGTGGATTAATTATTATTTATATAGTTATGTTATGACTTTAAATAGTGTGGACTTGATGAATAATTATGTTGAGTTTTTTCAGGGGGATCTCGTTTGTTTTTTTTTTATTATATCTATCTTATTTATATATAAAAATAGAAACTGACGGACATATTCACGCAAAGATCACTGCAGAGTAGACTTTTGGAATTTTTCAAATAATAACGTATAGGAAGGGTTTTTCAAAATTCAACCACAAAGGGCGTAGAATAATGGATCTTGGGAGAAATTGCGGGGCGGTAATTTCTCCCAAGATCCATTATTCATTCAAGTTATTATATAAGTTGTACTACTTAACATATTATATATTTTTATACATACAGAACCTAGACGGCAAATATCTCTCGACTAACTTGAGAGCAGGTTATACTTGTAACTGCCGGAATAAAGTGAGTTCTTTGTGACAGATTTGTCAGTACGTCATGTGGGCTATAAATTATTTTATGCACAATAACCATATAGGTTCTTTGCCCTTTTTGGCAATACATGTATTATTCTACTACCAATTTTTAAATTAAATAATAGACAGTAATGTGTTTATTCAACGTCTTCGTGGTGTCTCTACGCAAATAAGCCAACAAGAACTTCCCTTCGTTATGCGTACTCTATTGTTCTTTAAGCGAATAAACTTCTTTTTATATTCTTTTAATAGGTAGCTTTGACTTTTAAATCCTGTGCTCAAACCCACATTTAAATTTCAACTCTACCAATAAGATATAAGGTTATATTTTCATTAAGCCTTTCGTCAACCCTTCAACTGACATCTTTATTTGTTCCTCAATGTTCAAGAGCACGTATAACAACGCGTTAAAGTTGAATTTTGCACATCAAAAGTGTCAAAAGTATGGTGAATGTTGAATGAAAGGATTAAGTATAATTTTAAAAGGTAACTTTTTGTATGATCAGATGATATCTTAATATGTTTATAATAAAAGGGGAGGATTACCTCTAATCTGTAACTGTCTGTCCATTTGTGTGTTGCCGTTTTGTCAGTTTTTTTGTTTGTTTGACATTTCGCACCTTGGAAGGTTATTCTGGGCTTTTATATTTTTGTAATCATAATGAGGCACATGAGAAAACATCTAAATAAAATATTTATTTTAAAAAATGCGTTACTGTGGCTCAGAAAATTAATTGTAGGGAAAATATTACACAAAATTACAAAAAAAAACAGTTGATCCGATCGCTCCAAACTTTACAGGATCACACACTGGGCTAATATGAAGATTGTCTGAAAATTTCATCAAAATCACTCCAGTCGTTTTAGAATCCATAAGGGAACATACATACAAACATCGATATTTATAGATTACAATATTGTTTGTCACAATCTATTATATAGTAGGTATTGATTACTTTAAATTTAAATTTGTTAAAAATTTAATGGAAAAAAAGCCAACATTGTCAGATTGTCCAAAAAAAAAAAGAAAACAAAATATATAAAAAATGTAACCTTGCTGAGTTTCTTGCCGGTTCTTCTCAGTTGAAGGCGACTTCCGAATCGGTGGTAACTTCAGTAGTTTCGACGTTCATAAGTGCCCTCTTAGGGCCTAAACTGAATAAATGGCTTTGACTTTGACTTGACTTTATATTAGATTGATTCGCATTATTATTTATTCCCTAATAAACATCTTTTGATTTTTATTTATCTTTTATAAACTATTTAATATATACAACAAATATTTACAATATATAAAATACAAACTATGATATATAGAAAACATCCTCAAAGCCCTCGCTGCTGTTTATCTTTTTAATTTAGTTTTCTATCGATATCGTCCTTCATCAGAATAGGGCCCCAAACAGATATAATACAATAGTACCATATGAATATCGTTACATTTATGCGTCAACACGAGCCGAGTTCATCGCAGATACAGATCGGATGCGGGTTCGATTCTGTTCGCATTCTTTATGGGGCCTTATGGTGATGATATTATTATGAATGTAACGGACTTTTTACACCTTTGTTTTCATACGGGAGGTTATGTGTTTTGTTGGTCAGATCGAAGATATTTAAAAAATCTAAGAGCTTGTCTTTGTTGCTTAGTGTATGGTTCCGTAGCCGTTACTACAAAAACTTGGCATGATTTTCTTGTCGGTTATCCCCAAGGATAAAGTAAGCCGAGTCCAAAGACGCTTATTTCGATTATATCCTACTAATCCTATCCTACTAATATTATAAGATGAAATTTGGCGCAGAGATAGGTCTGGAATAGCACATAGGCTACTTTTTATTCCGAGAAAAAATAAGATCCCTCGGGAACGCGGGTAAAACCGCGGGGCGAATGTTAGTCTTTTAATATATTTGATTCTAGTATGTCGTGTTATTTTTAAAAGTAAGTTCATTTTATGTGATATTTTAGCCGGCACCTAACCAAAAAAACCCTTTGAAAGCTTAAAAACTTCTTTGAGAGTATTTTTTTTCATTTTGTGTAGTGGAGACCTTTAATAGGTATTTTGTAGTGGACCGTGCTGACTAAATAAATATAAACAATTTTTATTAGGTGAACCAACTTATTCAAAAAATACACATTAAAATCATAAGTAATATGATTATCCCACACTATCAAGATAATAAGGAATAAATCATAGAAATACATATTTGATACTCAATAAAAAATCGTCGAAAATAAACTCGACTCATTTCAAGATTCACACGATTGATTAATACATTAATTTAGTGACTAGCTCTTAGACTCATTGAATTGAATTGTACATGCAGTATCGATTTATAATTAATTCGATACATCGGTAGCGAACAAATTAGTCGCTACGCGGAGCGACTACCGAATCGAAATGTTTGTACACGTACAGATATTTAATACACGTCTCATTATTATTATCCTAGTTTTTTAATTCATTTATTATTTCATTAATATTATTTATGGCGGATGATGATTGCAAAATTTACATTATTATCAATAATGTCAGTTAAATAGAGATAATATCCATCATGGATTTTAATGTAGACAAAACTCAGACAATAAAATATTATTTGATATCTACTTGTATAACCTGAACTGAATTTCTATGTAATTATATGTATTTAATCAAAAGAGATACATTAAAATTCATTATTGTACAAGAGATTTATATAAAAAGCATAGCAACATGCGTACGCGCATCAAACATAACGAACGAGATTACGAGCTTTCAACGCGCCGCCATTCAAAGCCTATTTATTTTTGCCGCTCAATATTTCTCTATGACGTTTCAATTTTGACGAGACATAAAGCGGATGAAAAAAATAAACCCAATTTGTATAACGATTTCTATGACCAGTCTCGTAGACCCCTAATCTTATTAAATTGTAAGCGATTGTTACAGAAGCGAGGGTGTAGGCAGGTCTTGTGGCAGTGGTTGGTAATATGATGTATGGTTAGATAATTCGTATTTGATTTGAACCAATTAGTGATGCTTACGCGCGAACCTTGTGATTGTGACCTTTATGCTTCTAGCTGTGGAAACGTAACGCGTTCGGAAACACACAGGATGTTATTTATAACATAGCTGCAACTATAAAATGGTATACTTAGGTGCTAGAAAGTTGTATTTAAACACAACAGCCCAATAGGGTTAATACACCCATTTTTTAAAAGTGTCTCAATTCGTTCCTAAAGTGCTAATAATTACTTGAGTTTTGCGTTCATTTACAACCTTAGTTATTAGAAAGGGGGTTAGAAAAACCCTTCAAAAGTGAATACCTACGTTATAGAAGCAATCTGTGGGCAAAATCTCTAGTGCTGTACGTTGACATGTCAGTCAGTCAGTCAGTTATTTAAACAAAAAACTACATATGAGGTATATGCAAGGTTTTACTCCACAACAAGGTTTAAAAACTGCCACGTCCAAAATTCACCACCTTATGTTTTCAAACTATGTGAAATTTTGTAATCACTCGACACTCCGTATACCATAGATTCAAGTATCAAGTACACTTCTGTATTTATGCCATGTCATACCTGTGCCTATAAATATAAAAAAAATAAGGTTATTAATTAAAAAACACTGAACCGTAGTAGGTTTTGTATATTGATACAATATTTTTTGTGAGTTACAATATAAAATCTCTATATTGAATAAACCTAATAAATTACTTAGATTCATACAAAAAGGAAGATATGGTTTTCCAGGGCGTGTATTTATATAAAGAACAAGATATTAGTGATACCAAGTAACAATGGACGACATGTCAATTTAACAATATAATTTTATCTGACATTTCTTATTCAAGTTCTATTTCGCAGCTAAAAAAGTTCCAAATCTGTTTAGTTTCGCACGTCTGCGCGCGCGCCGATCCATCATAAAGATCCGATCATAGCATGAAAGGATTATCTAGATGTCGATTCTATAATGTTTATTTATCAATTTGACATAGCATTAGTTTGGTATTACGAATTTTAAAATTGATTTACACGACGAAATGTATGGGATTTTTTTTTTAATGGGTGTGATTTTAACTATACGCGAATAGTCCTGCGAGAGAGAGAAGGAGCAAAGATATCCTAGTAAAAAAGACGTTTCAATTTTATAAAAAAACATATATTTTTTTTAAAGAAAGAACATAAGTTTAGGGTTAGTACCAGGAACCTTTTCTACGTTGTTCAGCTTCACTACAATTGACCTATTACCGTTCAGGAGATGAGCAAGCCAACTTGTATAGTTTCATTTAATTAAAAGTTCTATACAAGTATAGTAGGAAAGTAGATTCAAAAGATTCAAAATAAGCTGCCAGCATTTTTTTTTTATACTACTAGGTGGCAAACAAGCTTACGGCCCACCTGATGGTAAGCGGTTACCGTAGCCTATAGACGCTCATAACACCACCGGCAAAGAAAATACAATATTATATTTTCCCTGTCAGGGGTATCACTCACGCGTTGCCAACCTTGAGACATGAAGTTGTTAAGTCTCCTGTGCCTGTAATTTCACCGGCTCCCATACCCTCCTAACCGAAACACAGTAATACAAGTGCACTACTATTTCACGGCGGAATTAGATATGGTGGTAGTACTTCCCCGGGCGAACTCTGCACTGAGAGTTCTACTACCTTCAAAAATGGGATCATGGAAGCATTTTGGGAATCTTGCCCATTAGCAGCGGCGGTAATTTTTTAAGTATTTTATACTTTTATTGTAAACTAGCTGTTTCCCGCGGTTTCACCCGCATTCCCGGGATAAAAAATACCTTCCTCAAGAATTAGGCTATCAAACGCAAAAATATTTTTTCAAATCCGACAAGTAGTTCCAGATATTAGCGCCTTTGAACAAACAAACCAAAAACTCTTCTTCTTTATTATATTAGTAATGATAGGTACTTGTAGTAAATAAACTAATATTTAAGAAAATATATAAAGTCGAGCTCCACACTATCAAAGCACATGTTCTCTACAATTGAATGACAAAGACAGTTCAAGACTTGAACTGAAAGCAGATTCCACAGTTCTTAGAGATATATCAGAATTGGAAACAATACGACCCGGCTATTAGTTAGACGGCCGTTAAAACTTGTAGGTTCATGAGAGCTGGACCATTTCTTCCGGGAAGTGACGCGAGTGCCTCCGACAATGTGTCTTTCCATTCATTTCTTTGCTTTATAGTATTTCTTGCTAAGGATTGTTGGTAAACTATGAACTTCGCTAATTTAAGTGTAAAGTCATTTTCAAGACTGCTGATGAACTGCAATGCAGTTTGACAGATATTTATTATACAATCATGAAGTTTAAAAAAATATATCTATAAAATATATAAAAAGACAAGAAAGAAACCCTTCAATCACAGCACCGCACATAATTTATCCATACCAAAATTTATAAAAGCGTTGGTGAGTCTGTCTGTCAGATTGTTACGATTTCAACTACTGCATCTATTTTGATGAAAATTCGCAGAGAATTAGCTTGGACCATGAAATTTTGTGGCAATACATATTCTTTGACTTTATTGTACAGTAGACGAAATGATCCAACTATCAATTTTACCTCAAAAACATCAACTATTGTAATTGAAATGCAGTGTTCGTTGTTATTTTGGTGTTTATAAAAGATTAATTAAAAAAATATTAGTATTCATGCT
The DNA here is from genome assembly GCA_951216915.1 of Tetheella fluctuosa. Classification (NCBI taxonomy): domain Eukaryota; kingdom Metazoa; phylum Arthropoda; class Insecta; order Lepidoptera; family Drepanidae; genus Tetheella; species Tetheella fluctuosa. The sequence goes on along the minus strand of OX578223.1, from coordinate 12,157,173 downwards.
CATGCTCAATTATTAGTATTAATTATCAAATACAACTGTCAACATGGGAAACACAATTTATAAAAAATATAAATTAATGTTATTACGCGTATATCTCATTGACAATAATCACTTTTGTACTTGAGAACACCAAGCGGGATAGTCCACCATTCGTCTTTTGCTGACAAATTGCGTATTTATGATTAATTAGAATTAAAAATAAATATCAACTGTCAAATCACATTTTAAAATTACATTCTATCACAGAAAAAAAATAACGGTGAATAATAAATCTACAAAATGTCCATAGTTTGCGTGGTCACCCACACTCAACCTAGCAAAGCTCGTAACATGCGCAATAAACTTATTTAGTGCCCTAACGTTATGTTTCGCGCACCCTGCACAACTGTGGACCACAGTGAGGCCTAGCGTGCCTGCGAGTTATGTTCTATTACATTTCATAGTTGGACTGCACTGACTCGCTTTATGGACGACAATTTTATTACAGTTTTGATGGATTCGATTTACAAATTTTCATGAAGATTGTATTTAGAGTTATAAGAATGGATAGAAATGTCAATGAGTTAGGGTTGGTTCAGAAAATATTCTATAAAAAAAATATTAAACTCATTCGAATAGAGTTGCAAATAAATCAATAGTCTTACGCTTAGTCAAGTCCTAATCTATGCTTAAAGCTATAAAGCATTTAAACATATTAAAAAAGTTCAAAGAACAAATAGAAAGAAGAAAGAAAGAAAAACTATTTATTTGACCAACACAATCAACACACAACAGTAAAAACGAAACAATAGGTAAGTACATATCAATAAAAAAAGGTATGAAGAATGTCCCAGAATATTGATATGTTTTTCCAGGATATAGTCTATCTAAGTGCCAAGTTTTATCATATAAATTCGATCAGCCATTACAGATCTGAGTAGTAACAAAACTCAAAAACTTTTGAATTTATAATATTAATAAGATAAAATAATAAGATCAATAATAATTAATTAATACTGTTATATAACAAATCAATTTTATTTATGTCTAGCTTCCGCCCCGCGGTTTCACCCGCGATTCCTTATTATTAAGTTTGCAATTGTCTGCGCAATTTTCTTAATTTTTCCTTCCTTCTGAACCATCTGCTAAGTATTAGACAACTTATAAAAAAAGATGAATGATGTCGGTAATGTCGTTCTCAAGTTAAATAAATAGTTAATAAATAAATATACTGGGACATTATTCCTCACACACGGCCATCTGACCCCAAACTAAGCAGAGCTTGTACTATGGAAGCCAGATAGCTGATACAGACTACATATACATACTACTTTTCTTTTGTAAATATATACTTATATATAGATAATTACACCCAGACATGTACACATATGTCTGTCCTGAGTGGGAATCGAACCCACGACCTGTGGCGTAATTGATAGGGTATCTTACCTACCAACCTTGCCAACCGGCCCGTTAGTTATGGGGTGACCAAGGTATATATTCATTTTTATATATTTTTTATTTATAATTTATAGATTCCGCCCCGCGGTTTCACCCGCGTTCCCGAGGGATCTTATGTTTTCCCTGGATAAAAAGTAGCCTATCTTCTTTTCCATACCTATCTACATACCAAATTTCATCGCGATCGGTTCAGCGGTTTAAGCGGTAACAAACAAACAAACAAACTCACTTTCGCTTTTATAATATTATATGGTTAGGATTAGGATAAGGATAAGCCTGTGTTTGCTCGCATGTTAGGTATGTAAGTGATAATGTGGCCGAAGGTGGTAGGCACACAAATCCTAGAAGGAACTAGCTCTCAACTGTAGCTGTCAGACCACACCAGCAGGTGCTTGGCGATACTCAACTTGAGAGTGATGTGATAGCAAGCTAGACGGGCACTACAAAGTACCCAACTACCATGCTAAGGTTTCCTCACTATGTTTTCTTTCACTGAAAGCTCAAGTTCATTATAGGATTCAAACCCTGACCTTCGTCATTACGTCACTACCACTGAGCTATCATCAACTCTTTTAGGGGAAAAACACAAATTCTTCCCATGAAGACTTAGCACGTAAAAAAAGTAATTAGCAAGAGGTATTTCCATATTTTCACGTATCAAGGAGCACTTTAATTTTCAAACAATTTTCGCGAAATAATACTACAGTCTACAAACAACTAAATAATAGGTAATAAAAATAATAACTTACAAGAGTTACGATGACTGTGTTTAATACGAACTAGTGCAATGTCATTCGTTACGCTCGAGGAAATGTATGCTTGGGGAAATATATCTATGTAAGTTTCATACGAATGTGTGAAAATATAATTCCATTTTATTTATTAATCTATATTTGAAGAGATTTTTTTTATGTCAGAAAGCTGACATATCGACCTGATGGTAAGGGATATTGACGTTGAATATCATGACAAAAACTATGAGTTAAAATTATAATTATAGAATCACAATGACCGAAATCTTTTCGGTTATAAAAAACTTTGCATGGTAACCATCGCATGCTGGTAGGGTTCTATAAATCTTGAGCTGCGTCAATAAATATTTTCAATCGTTCTTTACATTACAGCAGATGCAATTGGGAGCCGGTTTCCTTCTAAATTATATCGCCACATCGTCATATATCATAGTGATATTGTGGTCTAACAGAAGCCTATTTACAGTAAAACAAAAACTATACCTGCTATAACATATCCAATTAAATCCAGATAAAAAATCAAATACATAACTCACAAATAGCTGCGTTTACTATGATTATTATTTACCTATTGCGCTTACCTTTACCAGATAGTATTTCTTAAATCTACAATTTTATTCCCCAAGTATACTCCGCTGAGAGCACAACACGTGAAGCAGTGATACAATCTCCACAACAGATGTAAATGTGGTGCAAGGTCGCACATCTTCTGCTGTAGGGTTACCAATTTAATTCTAGGTTAATTTTATGGTTGTATTTATTATTTATGGCAGTGATAACTGAGCTTATGTTAAGGAAAACACAGCTATACTTCATAGTTCTTGCCTGACTGGCAATCATCCTCGGGTTTAATATCCAATCAGTGCCCATTTATCACCTTCGGCTACATCACCACTTACCATTGTGATCCAACAGCTTGTCTTTTTCTTTATTTAAGACACTTGAAAATATGATTCTACGAGCTGTACCCCGCGGTTTCACCCGCGTTCCCGAGAAAAAGTAACCCATGTCATTCTCCGTACCTGCGTACCAAACTCACATTCGCATTTATAATATTTAAGTTAGGATGTTCAAAATTCTATTGAATATGATAGCACCTAAAGATCACCAGCTGAGTCACAAAGTACCGACGTAAATAAACACTAATATGTGATAACCCTACCTACTGACTTGATTTATGTTTCTTTAACTGTAATTAAAATCCAGCCATTGTTTTGAGTTTAGTAGTATTTTTTTATTTCCTACCAAATTCGTATATAGATGAATCATGTAATTTGAATAGGCGTCATGATCACTTGTTGAAGTTTGCAAATTAAAATATACTGTACACTTATTATAATTATTTTGAATCTCGAATGATCGAGGATTCCCCAAAATATGTTTAAAGTTTTGTTTATGTCCTGCTTTTGCTATCTTTTGATAATAATTTCTTATTTCGTATTCTTTCAGTGTTCTATAAAATCCCGAAAAACTTGGGAGTGAGGTAAAAATCAAAAGAATTACTTTCAAATTTAAAAACGTTACCATACTCTTCACCTCACACAAATAGACTCCATGTGTTCTATTGGGTTATTGCCCACAAATCCGAGAATTTTACCATTATTTTCTTTGACTGCTATGTTTTGGTAAATGTAATAAATTTTCTATGACTTAAAATTAGGCCAACAAGTATAAATCTTATAGTTTCATCTTGTCAATGGATCCGTCTATCTGTCATGGTAATTTTTACATTGTCACTCGAACATCTGCACTAGTATTGTATAACCTATGGTCCACGATAAATTATTTTGACTTTGACTTTGAAATTCCCAGATTATTTTTATTGATAGCACAAGCCAATTAACCAACCAAAATTTTAATGTTGTAAGAAATGGTTTCGCTAAAATTAGTAAGCATTCAGAGCTATGCCCACAGTCCACTTATTATACACAATTTTTAACCGACTTTATTATACATCATCATCATCTCAGCCGCAAGACGTCCACTGCTGGACATATTCCCTAAGCATCTCCAATAGGACCGGTCTTAGATAATTTTTAATGGCTTATGCTTAACTAACCACCAGAAAAAAACACTTTATATTGCCAAAAATAGTAAATGACCACCAAAATTAAATTCCCATTATCGATCCTACTTATAACAACTAGGTAACTCCAAATTATAATAATAATATGTTTAATAGAATATGTTAAAAAGAGTTTCCGTGCAATTAAAAAAAATAACCACGAAGAGATTTACAATGTTTCCACATAATTATGTAAGTAAACGTGATATGGTGATCATTTACTAAGTTTGGGTAAGAGAGGTTATGGTCACAACATTCTTTTTGGTGGTCATTATATTAATCCCCATTTTTAATTCTTTATTTTTGATACGCACAATTTTAATTTATTAAACACATAAAGTAAACTAACGTGTAACAAATTACAAGTCATCTACAAACCGAATCGTATCATTTCAAACATTAATTTTAAATTGATTACTTCCTTCATCTCAGAATTCACTTAAAAAACTTAATGGTAACTAAAGTGTAATCTTAATTTTGGAGTTACCACCAAGGTCTGCTTAAGTTAATGTAGGTCACATCGTATCTAAGCTTAATGTGAACTTTTTGTTAATCTACAATAATAAAACGTGGGAGCCGATATGCTCGGTTAAAACCACTGACAAAAAATATTAAGAGTGAATTTGATTCCCAGATCAATGGTTCCGTAAGTTTTTTAAGTTTAGTCGTTAAATCATAGACATATTTATGGAAATTGTGTTTTTTTTTAAACTGTTTTCAGTGGCTACCGTGTCGCCTATAGACATTAGTTATACATGGGTGATACAACAAAGTACCCTACAACTGTGCTTTAGTTTTCTCACGAAGTTTTCCATGGACAAATACTCAAGTTTTAAGCAGGATTCACAACCTTCATCGCAATATTTGGCACCGCTACCACTCAGCTATTATAACTTCAAAATATACAGTAGAATGTTAGTCTTATTGTGTTCATGTTTTTATTAATCAATCAATGTTGGAAATAAAAACAACGTGAGCCCTGCTCATAGACTCTGCTGAGTTTCTTGCCGGTTCTTCTCAGTTGAAGGCGACTTTTGAACCGGTGGTAACTTCAGTAGCTTCGACGTTCATAAGTGCCCTCCTAGGGCCTAAACTGAATAAATGGCTTTGACTTTGACTCTCAAAAGTGCATAGTTCATTACCTGCATTCACTTTTTTATAAAATCTATCTAAGTGATTTTTAACCCGACTGCGCGACGCAAAGCAGGGTAATGTGTTTATCAGCATAAATATGTATGTATGTAGTGCGCTCTAGTTTTAGGCTAGCTTACTCCATAAGCCCTCTACTAATGAAGGGTATATCACGTTTTACAATACATGAATGAAATATTGGCCCTTAAATGTTGGACCCTAAAAATTTCCTGTCAAACACTAGCACTAATTAATTAGTCAACTCGCTCATATAAAATAAAGTATTTAATATTTTTCGAAGAATTTTAATTGTTACAGTCAAGACATTTTTGATCTTTGTTTTTCGCTGTGAATAACTATATCAGATTAAAATATAGTTTAATAAATTATTAATATCTCTGACCTTGCATTGAAGTCCAAAATGTCCAAAATTTTGATGTTTTGTGCAAATATACTATTGTCTCACATTTATTTTTGTAATTAGTAATGGAATTAATTTTAATAACTTTAAAATTTATATTCTTTATATGTCTTTTCATAACATATTATTTACCTATTTTATATAAATCTACACGTTGTATAAACTATATCTAAAAGATCAGAGACACTATGTATATACAAACGTAGCAATTGAACTATAAAGTCAAACTCAACGTCAAAGCCTTTTACTCAGTTTAGGCCCTAGGAGGGCTACTTATGAACGTCGAAGCTACTGAAGTTACCACCGGTTCAAAAGCCTCAGCCTATAACTGAGAAGAACCGACAAGAAACTCAGTAAGGCTACATTTTTTTTGTATAAGTTTTTCATGACCCAATACTCAAGTTTCAACTTTTCATGTAGGATTCGAATCCACTACCTTTGACCATTACCACTGAGTTATCGTAGCTTCAATTAATCTTATTGTGTTTTTGTTTTTTATCAACCAATCAATAGGTACTAGAAATAAAAATAACGTGAGCTCTGTCTATAAACTCTGAAAAGTGCATGGTTCATTGTCATTTTTGGTTATGTTGTTTTTTTTTTTCCCTTCAAATTATAATAATAACTACATTTAAACTAATATTTAAATACCTTCTCATAACGTGAGTTCATATCCTGAAGAACAATACATTATTATACAATAATTAAAACAAAACTCAGCACCCACATGACAGATCAAACCAAAACGACATTCTATCCAATCTGAAGGCACGACAGTCCTCAAGGTCCAGAGACAAAAGCGATGAGAACCCTGACAAACAATCGTGAGAACACTGTAATAATGTGACATAACATTTTGTAATAGTATAATTAGATATAATTATTATTTAGTGCAAGGTCCCGATCCGAACTGAGGTCATGTATGAATGTTATATTTGGCAATTCATTGTGGGACCTCGCATTGTCATTGATGAAGTTGCAGATGACATTTGATTGTCTTTTGTTTGGTTATCAGCAATGATTAATGTCATCAAGTTATACAATGATAGCTTCAAACGATGTTCAAGGTTAGAGTAGGCATGCATTTTATAAATATTCAATAAATATTCGTTTGTTTGTTTGTAACGTATGCGCGTCTATGCCATTTATCCATTTGCAATGAAACTTTGGTAAGTCGTTGCGCGCACGCTCGCGATGGTTTCTGATAAAAATGAGGCATTGTAACGCACGTCGGGTATTAGCTAGTTACAAAAAGGTGATGTCTATACAGTCTATTCATGATGGTCTCCATGTTATAGGAGTAAGGAAATAGACGTTGAAATGTCTCTTATGGTATTTAGGTTATTTTTATAACTACTCTTAGTAAAGCTTATTCAAAACCTTGGGATTTATTTGATGCAAAATCGGTTAAAACATTTTTTTTATTATCTATGAAGCAGACGTTAAAAAAATTCCATTAATTGGTACATTATGTATTTAATATGCGATTTATTAATTATCCTTCGTACATTAGTACATTAGTACTATCTGTCTGTATTATTTTTCTTATCACTTACATGTAGTCCGTGGGTACCTATATATTATGTAGGTATCGCTGAAAATCAGCGTTGCGAGGTTTGTAGCAGTTACCTATTTACGACACATCAATTGCTTTGTCTATCCTGTTTTACACCCTTTCTTGTAATCTATAAGGTTTGTTTCTTTATTTCTTTTGATTTGAATAAATTGTGTTTATGTTTTCACGACAATTTTGCAGTAAATTCTTATTTTTACATTATTTGATAGTAATAAATAAATGAACTAAACAAACACATATCTCTGTTAAATTATCCCACATTTAATATCCATACAATTAATGAAGACTGGTAACATAACCCAAGATCACAATTATACAGAATTAATATAAAAAAACTAAACAAGTGGGCGTGATTGTTATTGTTTGTTTTCATTATACTTTTATTTTTTACTAGCTTTTCCGCGCGGCTTCTCCCGCGTTCCCGAGGGATATTTTGTTTTCCCGGGACAAAAGTAGCCCATAGCCTCCCTCGATAAATGGGCTATCCAACACTGAAAGAATTTTTCAAATCGAACCAGTAGTTGCTGAGATTAGCGCGTTCAAATAAACAAACAAACAAACTCTTCAGCTTTATAATATTAGTATAGATTTGAACTGGTTCTCAAGTGCAGCTGCCGGTTATATGTAGTCAGGTCGGTATAAAAAGGTCGTAAACACTCTTTAAGGTTTTTGTTTTTTTTCTTTGAATAAGCTTGTGTTTGACCTAAATCTCTATATGGTTAGTGATGATGTGGCTGAAGGTGGTAAGCATACAAAGTCTATGAAGGTGGCACCCTAACACCGTGCTATGATTTCCTCACGATTCCTTCACCGAAAGATCAAGCTCATTGTAGGATTCGAACCCACAACCTTCGCGGCGGCGTCCGACGTCACTACCAATTAAAACACATCAGTAATCCCCCTGGTATTGCAAATGTTCATAGGCTGCGGTGACCACTTACCATCAAGTGGGCCTGCTTGTCAACCTACTGACATAAAAAAGTACATTTTTCACTATAGAAAATGAAAATATTATGGTATACCATATATGTACATACCATACTTAAGCAGTCATTAAAAATCAAGGAACAAAGTTAAACGAGACGTTTAAAAACTCCCCTTATAGCATAATGCCCTTGATATTCAAAACAAGTCTACTTTCCGAGAAGTGTGCCAAAAGTCCTGTACAGTTTGTTCATGTTTCCTTCATACGGCGTCGCCGCAACACAGCTAATGGTTTCACCTTCATGCATTATTACAGATATGCAAAATAACTGGCGAGCCACGGTTCAGTTATTGCACTCTGAGTTTCGTTTAGAAACTAAATGATAGCTTGAAAGTTTCGATGAGTCATAAAGCGTTATTTGAAATCGAAAGGGAAAATCAAAACACTGCAAATTGATGAGCTTTTGTATTGTCTATTTAATAATATCATAAACTTTGAAGTTGTGTTCAACATTCCTAAATATCGCATTTGTTTTGAAAAACATTTACTGTTTAAAATAAATTTCATAATAATGTTTATTATGGGACTTCTTTTATGTATGTTCATCGATTCTCCGTAAAATGCGAACCGAACTTAAAAAATATTTTTGTTTGAAAGGGCATTAATCTCGAGGTGGTCCCATATAAATTTTATTATGATCTGATTTCCTCAGATCGGAATTCCTCAACGAAAAAGAGCACGAATATCGCGATTGAAATATCTTATTCAGCATTGCCGACACTTATTATTGATATGCATATCCTCGATCAGTGAAAACGAAAAATGGATAAATAAAATTAACTTTTAACTAAAAGTAAAATCGACTTCAAAAAGGGTTTTCACAAAAAAGTATAAAATAATGATGTTAGAACTCGTTTTGACGTCAGCGAAAGAATTTGAGATTCTAGAAAACGTGTTTCCCTTTCGCAATCTCAAAAAATGTTAAAGTTTATATGTTTATCACCACTCAACTCCGTAACGCTTGAACGGATTTGGATGAAATTTGGTACACAGATAGAAAATATTCTGTATTAACATTATATGATACTTTCATCCCGGAAAAATATAAGATGCCTTAAGAACGCGGGAGAAACCGCGGAGTTGTATAAATATAGTAGGACTGTTTTTTCATTAAATAAATTATTAAAGTGTAGTCAAGTGTAGCTACTGGAACAAACCAGCAGATGTTGAGTGAGGTAGCTAGGGAATGAAAAATTATCCTTCCGATTTACGCCAGATAACCTTTGACATATAAACAATCTTCAGTTTTATAGCCATATTAATTTTATTAACTTACGAATGATTTTTTGACTCCATTTTATCGTATCGTTTAACAACGGACTCAAACTTATTTCCGTTGCGTGCATACCCGCCCTTTTCCTAATGCGATCGATTGAGTGGTTCAATTAGCGGTGGTGCCGATGCCGTGATAGGTTGGTGCCAGTTCGGTGCCAGTTTGGTGCCCGAGGTGGCGCCCCCCTGTGGTGTCAATTTTTTATCATAATTATTGACAGTTTCCTTGTACAGTGTAATTAAGCTAGAGTTACAGATCGCAGTCTATATGGCGCCATAGTTGTTTTGAATTTGAGCAAGTATAGTACTTCAACTTTTTGTTCCCCTGTTTTTCCCGTGAACCCGTTTTTAACCCTCTTAGGGGTTGAATTATGGAAAATCTTTTCATGGTATAAAAGGCCCTACGAACCACTCCCATCCAAAAAGTCCCAGGGATTAATTTTCAGTATTTATTTAGATTCACGGCATCAATCCGATCATTCGTTTATTTGTACTCAATATAGAAAAGGACTATAAATATGTCAATTTTTTGATAAACAATCTAGTACCCCTTAACCAAAATTGGTTTATATTTACGATTTCACCAATAAACAAACTGATAAGAATTTTTATAACTGAAAATTTTAATTTATAGACTTAAGTATTATAACTGCACACATAAGTAAACTTCTCACAAATAATATCTATTCAATGTTTTTTTTAAACTGTTTCCACACTCCAAATTCTAACATTAATTTACAAGTTCCATGACCGTGTACATACATTAAAAAAAATAAGTTCATCAACCCACCAATTTGAACATTTGATCAGATGATCAAACCATATTTATTTTATTGCTTTTTATTAATAAGATCACGCTTAAATATCGAATGATCAAACTCATTCACAGGCTTTTTTTTTATAAACGCCTCTTTCGTGTAGAGAGACCGATGTCGGTCATATTTCATAAAACAAATTGTACTATTCATTGTAATTTGAGAGTCATTTTATGGTAATAAGGTGGGTTTTAATATAAATAGTTTATGATCACTACATTTTAAATGATCACTCTCGTTCGGTCACGTGTGGTCTTAACTTATAATGTTTTCTAAATGTAATTTCTTTGTTTCCTAACATATCGTGTTCATATTTAGTAAACGTGTTGGAATTTCTTGTATATTGTATTGTAATTTATTTGTTATTCATTTTTACATTTTGTTGTTGTAACGACTTGTTACGAGCAACTCATCATTTTAAATTCCCGCTTTAAGCCATTTTGTGTTTTGTTCTCTTGTCTATGCTCTACATGATATGGACCTCCCCCGTTGATATCATGGTGATCGGAATACTCAAGCATTATATAAGAGGAATGTAAAAATCATTGTTACTTTCTTTTCTAAGTTTTACAGTCTTAAATATCATTGTTCAATCTATGAGACATACTATACACCTGATGGCCCAGTTAACGTGGAATTTAGATACCCTGGCTGTCTCGCTACAGGTCATGGGTTCGATTCCTAATCAGGACAAAGATTTGTGTACAGGAACAGTGTTTGTTTGTGGTCTGAGTGTAAATAATATGTAGGTATATGTATTGTATTTACATATGGATAGTATGTAGTATATCAGGTATCTGGTCTTCAAAGTACATGCTCTGCTTAGTTTAGGGTTCGATGGAGCGGAGAATGTCCCAGGGTATTTAATATTATTAATTTATATACTGCAATGAAGATAATGTATATGTATCTTATCTTAAGGGCTGCCTCAATCAAAAATTGCCACAGCATATAGCTTAGATAACTTACATTTAAATTAAAATAATTAAGATAAATATAAAAACGATATAGAAAATTTAAAATAAATAGTATTAGTAAGAGAAAGAAATGAGAATGTAATGTCATTTAAATTATTTTTATTTTAAGCACCTTTATCTACTTCGATCTAGATCAAAATGAATCAAGCCTAACCTTCCAATCGACGGAGCCTCCAAATCGTTTTAAATCCCAAAATGAGATTATCCAAAAAACAAAAAGATGCATTGATTCAATTTCAATATGGTGTATCTAATTTGTCTGCCTTCCCATCCGCTCTTCCATCGATTAATTCAGACCGATTTCGTGAACTATCACAAACTTTACTTTGCCATTATAAAATTGCTGTATCACCTTTATTTTGTAAGTCTTTAGATCTAAAATTAACTTTTCTGTTTGTAGATTATGTTGTGTAATTGTACAGGCGTTGTCAACAAAGTATTTTTCATGTGTACGTATATATTTCGATTTTATAACGGCCATGTTTCAACACAAGTGCTAATGGTCGTAATCAATTTAATGTTTTACCCATTTGACACGTCGAGGTTTGGTTTTTGTCAGTTTCAAGATAAGGTGCGGTATGTATGAGATGTCAAATCTTACTTAAAGTTTGGTGGTACATTAATAACTATGTTTTTTACGAACTGATTGGTTTGGGGGTTAGATACCTTGACTTCTACGCCAGTAGTGGGCTCGATTTTTACCCAGGACAAACTTGTTTATCATTTAATTAGTTTCCAAGTAGCTTGTACTTGGAAACTGCTTAAGTTAGGATCTTATAGTCGCGTGTGAAGTAGGTATTTCATTGAAAATTCATATTTATTTTAATTTACTATATATTTTGATATCGTTTAAATAAGTTTGAATAATTTCCAAAATAACTCAACAACATAATATGTTCTAAGCTTTTTAAGTACCTAACTATCGAAGTCTTTCTTGGCATACGGATATTTATTTGCCGAGCTCATGTATCAAGTAGATATTTACCAATTTTATTTCCATTAATAACATTGACTCAATTACATTCTCTGTCTTATAGTCAGGGAATACATACAGTGGTCTATCGCGTTTGAAGTCACGCGAAATGTCACTTTTGTATAGCTTGGGCTCGCTACCGCCCCTCTTTCACCCTGCAAACCCAACACGATTGCTCTGTCTAACTAGACGCGTCCGTTGGCCGACTGCAAGAGTTACATAGACTGGGAATGCCTTTCAAGGCATAGAGGTATATTAAAGTTTTTTTCACGTCCTACTTTTTCCACTTTGTGTTTTTATTACCTACCTACCGTTACATTGTTATAAATGTCACTCTACCAATATTTGAAGTTCATATAAATATTGACTTTCTTTTTTCACACCAATATTCATATTTCTCAATTCATATGTCACGATTTTCACTGTATCTTAAGTCAAAGCAGTAAAGTTGATATTGTTAAGTAAATTTAAGTTTTTTATAGAATATGAAAACACGTTATTATTTATTGATTTGTTAATAAATTTACGAGTTTCTTTATAATATACACCCAGATGTTTTATTGGTCTTAGTGAAATCAAACCTCTTCCATCTTTTTGGTATTTTCTTTAGAATTATTATTTCGTAGATTAGATAGGCGATGCGTGATTTTGTATGAATGAAATTTATTGTAGAAAGTATTATGAACGAATGTATCTTAGTCAATGAACGAAAAAAAAAACTTTAAAAACGTATATTTTTAATAACTTTTTTATGTCAGTAGGCTGATCACAGGCGGTCTACCTGAGTGATAGTATTCGGCTATCGAGGCCTATGGGCATTAGCAACACCAGGATTGAAGCCTTGACAGCAATTGGCTCTCAAGTGCAACTGTCGAATTACACCAGTAGGTGCTTGGCAAGTGTTTCAACTCGAAGGTGGTAGTCAAGCAGGTGGGTACTGCAATGTACCCTTATACTGTGCTATGGTTTCCACTTTTGTTCAGAATTATCCAACCATGATTTTTTAGTCACCAGCAATACTTGCAGGGGTGGAAGTACTCATCAACTTTTATTATGGTACTAACTGTGAAATTACGAAAAAAATATCAGCTGTTCTATATAAAAGTTCATTACCTACTCGACCAAAATGTGTGAAACAACCATTTTATTTTACGTGATATCAGAGTCCCCTGCAAGTATTGCCAGTGATAAAAATATCATTCTGTATGTGTAGATAGTGTTAAAGAAAACTTTAAAGTATTTTTAGTAAGCATTTTATTACAATATATCTAAAATAGTTCTAAAAGCTGATTAAGAAAACCGACTTCAAAGTCTAGAAGTAATAATTCGCTCGCAATTAGAGCTAGGTTGCATGTGGTGCGACATCGGCCGAGCGATATCGATCGCGTGATTTACGCGGCGCAGGCGCATGCGCATGCGCAGTGCGCGTTGATATTATCTGCGCACACGCCGCCCTGTGAACAGGCCATTTGGGTAATGAGCTGTATTTTAGGTTTTTGCTCTATTTGTTTCTATTACCATCTTTCTTTTGCTTTATATAGAGAAAATAAGTGTTTGCTAGTGAAATTTATTTATTTTCCGCTATTATTGGAGTGGTGAGACGTACATGTTCTATGATAGTCGGTTGAAATAAGTTTTATGATGAATTAATAAGCTTAAAATAAGGAATCCTAGATTTTTACTATTTAATGTAATATAACAAAAAGAGACGGAGCTATCTTAAAGCGCTTTAAACCATAATTTGTAATAAGACAGATTGAATTTAACTTTTATTTTATTTAAAACTAGCTTCCACCCCGCGGATTCTCCCGCGTTCCCGAGGTATCTCATATATTCCCGAGATAAAAAGTAGCCTATAGCCTTCCTCAATAAATGAGCTATCCAACACTAAAATAATATTTCAATTTGAACCAGTAGTTCCTGAGATTACAACCTCATAAACTCACCTAAAATGACATAAAAATGTTGCCAGAAACAATTGCATTACCTTCTAGTGAGCTCATGGTACGTTGTTTTGAAACAATAGTTATTATATACATAGTAATGAAAGATACCCGTGTTAAAATGTTATTTACTTTATAATCCTCAATAAACGGGTTATCGTAAAGTCTTGCATTTGACTTTTTTCAAATCGGACTAGTATTTTCTGAGATTATCACATTGAAAAATGCAAATTTTTCAACTTTATAATATTAGTATAGATATAGTATATATTTTAATATTGGATTCTTCGCACGTCAAGCCGCAAAGTAAATAATCAATTCAAATAAATCTTTACATTTATTATGCATATATAAATAAATATAATCAATGTATCTGTCTGTGATTTATAGACACTCTTTTTGCTAGGTATTGTCTTAGTGTACCTAATAACGTTATTCTATTCATAGAAAGATATAATAATAAAAAAAACGGAGAGTAGCTACCTAGTTGATAAAAATCCGGTTTCAAATCTCAAAGATTGCGACGCCTGCTTTTGTCCCTTTGGGTTAACCCAATATAAGCATATGCTGCTTAGATTGGGTTATGTGAAGTTAGGCGATGATAGCTCAGAGGTAATGACATCGAATTTTGCGACAAAGGTCGTGCGTTCGAATCCTGCAATAAGCTTGAGCTTTCGGAGAAGGAAAAATCGTGAGGAAACCCTAGCACGGTGATGGAGTACCCAATTGGCTGGCTACCACTATATATATATATATATATTTAGGCTTGGGTGCTTACCATCTTCGGCCATATCATCACTTACTATGGTGAGATTGTGTTCAAACACAAACCTATCCATAATAAAAAAGACTGAATTTCTCAGTATCAGACATCAAACTAAATCTTTAATGAATTAAGTGGACAAAGTCACAAAACTCAATTACTTATGATGAGTAAACCTAGAGTACAATATAGCGGTACATCTAACATTCTTTATACAGCATGTAGATGAACAGAATTGCTATCTGCCAACGTAAAATGAAAAGAAGTATGCTTGGAATAAAGCTATCAGATAAAATTGATAACGAAAATATCGGGAGTAAAACAAAAATAATATAAGGACAAAACGTTTAACGTGGGTACCATACCAAGGGAAAGGAAAAAGAGAAGAGGTAGACCTAGAAAAAGATGGAGTGACATTTTCAGACACAGATGTGGTTCTCATTGGATGCAAAAAGCACGCGAAAGAGATTTATTGAAAGGGTTAGGAGAGACATACGCTGTAGAGGCGACTACTACTAACATAAAGTAATAGTTTTTAGGGTTCCGTAGCCAAATGGAAAAAAAACGGAACCCTTACAGATTCATCATGTCTGTCTGTCTGTCCGTCCGTATGTCACAGTCATTTTTTTCCGAAACTATACGAACTATACTGTTGAAACTTGGTAAATAGATGTATTCTGTGAACCACATTAAGATTTTCACACAAAAATAGAAAAATTTGGGGGTTCCCCATACTTAGAACTAAACTCAATTTTTTTTTCATTAAACGTGTGGGGTATCTATCGATAGATCTTTATTTTTTTCTAAACTGAATAGTTTGCGCGAGAAACACTTCCAAAGTGGTAAAATGTGTCCCCCCCCCTGTAACTTCTAAAATAAGAGAATGATAAAACTAAAAAAAATATTTGATGTACATTACCATGCAAACTTCCACCGGAAATTGGTTTGAACGAGATCTAGTAAGTAGTTTTTTTGTACGGAACCCTCGGTGCGAGTCCAACTCGCACTTGGCCGGTTTTTATACATAACAATATATTATACCTAAAAAAAAAATGTTGTTGGCTAAGTTAATCTAAGTTTGAATTTAAATTTGTAATAGCAAATAAAGGCTATTTTTATTTTATTTGGACGAAAATAGGCCAAATTTTAAGAGATAGAAGTGTCCTCTCTCGCTATTGGAGAATCTTTGAAATCACAAAAATGCTCTATACATTTCTGTCAATCAATGCATTAAGTTTTCTAAAACATCAGAAAAGCTAATTTTACCCGTGCTGCAAAAACATACTTACTACCCCTGGTACGTGCTCAGAGAGCTGTGCTTAAAGTCATGTCTTTCAAACCCTTTAGGTATCCGACGACTCAGCTACTGGATGACTGTCAAGCCTTATCAAGACTGTAATGGGAATCATGTATATTATCTACTATCATGTACCTAAATCACGTACACTCATAGTCTCTTCTCACAATTTCACATACCCTACACCCTCAATATGTAACTCACACACACACATACACCTCACACACTACACACACTTCACATACGTATTATTTTTTGAAATTATATAAATAAACTATAGATAGATATAAATTCGCTCACGCGAACACGTAACACTTGGAGCCAAATATCATTATAGATTAATAAGTGCGGGGCCCTGGTACCCATAACACAAGTTAAATCTTACTTTGGGTACCAGAGTTCAACAAACCTCTAGCATTTAAAATATTGTCTTCTACCTGCTGTCTGCTTTCTTGTATACTTTTTATGCCAATAAATATATTATTATTATTATATCCACCCCGTAAAACACGAGTACAAAATCGTAAGTGTTAAAATTCAATGCGTATACTTTCGGTTTCGTCGTAAAATCCTTTGTTTCGACATGTTTGGGTTGATTGGCATCGGTTGTACGAGAATTACAAGCGAGTACTACTGTAGGACAACCTGTAGGACATTGGCTTTCCATGTAAATGACACATAAGAACGGACAAGTCTCTTTGTGTGGTGACTATATGTATATTTTTTTTACCTCATTGTCGGCAAAGAAGCATACGGCCCGCCTGATAGTAAGCGGTTACCGTAGCCTATGAACGCTTGTAACAAGGGGTATCACTTGCGCGTTGCCGACCCTTCCCCCCTCAAGCCACCTTACTCACGCGCAGGAACACAACTATAAGTTATTTGGCTGCGGTATTCTGTGAGGTGGAGGTACTTCCCCAGTCGAGCTGCTCTTTGAGCGACATATCGCTATGTGTGGACTTGAGATGTTTTTTTCGCAGAGTATAGTCGCGTTTGTCATGTAAGCGGTTTCATGTGATTGAATCTTATAAAGAGCTTGAGCAAGGCGATGATATTGGTAGTGACGTCGGATGCCGCGGTGAAGGTCTTAGGTTCGAACCCTACAATGAGCTTAAGCTTTCGGTGAACGAAAACATCATGAGGAAACGATAGCATAATTGGCTACCACCCTCAATTGAAAATGCTTTATAAAGGTCGACAGCATATTGGTCATACCCCTGGTATTGCTAATGTCTTTTGGTGAAGGTAAGTGAACCAACTGCATGCTTATCAGACATTTATTCTGTTTAAATCCCAAGCTTTTATATTATTGTCTTCAACAGAACGTTAAGTGGTACCTACCCCAATTTTTTTACGACGCCAGACCAAATACAGAAGGAGACACTGAGTTACCTTGACAGTAGCCGTAATACCGTTTAAGACCATAGAGTTTTGTCATCAGTCCTTTCTTTGCCGAGGTCGGAAGAACAATAGCCACCGGCGATCTGCCCATCCTGGCCTTTTAATGCTTAAAACTAATTGGCATATTTACTGGAGTTAATCCTACTGCCTCCCATGGGAAATTAAACTTTATAATTGAGTAGTAAAGTTTAAACTAGATAATTTATTCAAAAGGTGGTAAATCCTTTTTGGAATCAAGTAATTATTCAAATGAGGAATTTGGAGGTCACGATTGTTCGTACGGTGGATTCGTCCAACAATATTGGATTCGTTCCAAAGTGCGTTGCATAGGACAATGCATCTTTGTTGGCTGTACGCAAGGTCACGGTATACCTTTGCCTTGAGGTTGTATCCGATAAAACCACTCGAAAAAATAGAATATAGGGGAAACTATTATAAACTGGCCACTTGCCATACATTATTAAAACTAGCAAAACTCGGTAGGCTTATCCATTTTTTATTTATTGATAACACTAAAGCTCGTCAATAGCTACTAAATAAAAAAAAATGATTCAAAAATAGAGGAGAAAATGTAACCAAACTGTTTGGTCATAAATATTTATAGATAAGCTACTGTAGCATCAGCATCAGTGATTAATTATTTACATACTATATCAATTTTAGGTTTGAACTTTTGAGCCATCATGTGCCAAAATGTATCGGTTTCTATTCGTATCTAAATCCTTTAACTATTGCAGCGTGATTCAAGTTATAAAGATCTACAAACAAACAAACATTCATCGATTGGCATCTATGACATTAATAGGAGGAAGGGTAACTATAAAATAAAATAAATAAATATTCTGGGACATTATTCCTCACACACGGCTATCTGACCCCAAACTAAGCAGAGCTTGTACTATGGAAGCTAGATAACTGATTTACTAAATATACTACTTTTTCTTTTGTAAATACATACATATATAGATAATTACACCCAGACTCAGGACAAACAGACATGTTCATGCACACAAATGTTTGTCCTGTGTGGGAATCGAACCCACGACCTGCGGCGTGATAGATAGGGTATCTTACCAACCACGCCAACCGGCCCTATTATACTATAAATATATATTTTTCTAAATAATAAGTAGACCTGTGTTTCACCCCAATCTCACCATGGCTGATGATGGAAACGGCACAAAGCCTATAGAAACTTCCTTTCAATAGGGTATTTTACTCTATATGAGAAAAAAATCTAAAAATGTACAATTTAGATAGCTTAGGCAATAAGCAGTCGGAAAATGTTAGTTTTATTTCATAAAATAAATAAATAAATTTTAAAATTCATTTCAAGCTTTCAGTTTTTTTAATCTGTTTCTAAACAAGCGAAACAGTAGCTGCCATTATAATGACGTCATACGGTGCTGTATGTAAACTAAAAAGTGTCAACTGAAATATTATTATAATTTTTTTTACACTAGTATTCATGCATTCAGGAACAGCACACTAATAAAAAAGAGACCAATATCAGCGCATTTATTTACTTACAAGAGACCAAACGTCATGACCGTAGAGTAACATGGCGTCCAGCGTTTTCATCAAACTACGCGCGAAAATTGAAAATGTAAAATTTAAATGCATTTTTATGGCACTTATCGATTGAATAAAAATTTTGTGTTTTTTTTGGTGGCTTATTAGCACCTTAGGAACGAATTGAGACACTTTTCAAAAATGGGTGTAATACCCTATTGTAGCTGCTGTAAAGCAAGTACTATAAAGTATCCCCATGCTATGGTTTCCTCATGATATCTTCCTTCATCGAAAGCTCAAGGTCATTGTGGGATTTGAACTCACGATATTTGTACCATTAAATTATCATTACCATAAAAGGTATTGGATTTTCAGAATCATTAAAAGTTTAAGGCGATGATAGCTTAGTGGTAGTGACGTCGGACGCCGCGGCGAAGGTCGTGGGAACATCGTGAGGAAACCATAACACGGTGGTAGGGTACTTTGTAGTACCCGCTTGGCTGGCTTTCTAGATTTTCAACTTGAGGGTGGTACTCAAGTTGAAAATCTGTCGCCAAACACATATTGGTGTGTTCCGGCAGCTACACTTGAGAGCCAGATCCGTCTAGGCTTTGTGTGCTTACCACCTTCGGCCACATCATCACCTACCATAGTGAGATTGTGGTCAAACACAAGCCTATACAAAGAAAAAAAAATAAAAGCTGGCCAGTTAAGGTATTCTTTACCTTAGATGCATTGTTTAATTGAGGTAACAATATCAAGTGTTGAATCTCTGTTCCTCAAAACCTGATTAAATGCATTGTCAAATTAAATACGTCCTTGGCTCTGTTTTCCTTACGGTTTTAAATTGTTTGCAGACTTCCGCAAGTTTTTTGGTCGGCATTAATGATTGAATGATGGATTATTACTAACACATTTTTGATACCAAACTAAAATACCTGAACCAGATAACTGATATAGTAAATATGCTATTTATTTTCTTAATATGAACTTATATATATTATTACATCCGGACACAAGACAGGGCTGGAATCCAACCCACGGCGTCACGATGGGATAACTAACCAACCATGCCAAACAATAACGACCAACATTGTACTGGGACTAATAAAAATAAAATAAATAAATAAGGTTTTAGAAACAAAAATCTCAATACAATAGTAATTGTAAAATATGTTGTGATAGGAAAACAAATAAATATATTTTAATCAACCGTTTCTTATCTTATAGACTCACTAACTAGTCTCATAATTTTCACCAATTCTATATATTCTGAACAGACACCTTTAAAAAAATAACAAGTATTAAAAATACAACAAAAACGAACAGGTGCTAAAATAATTTGTGCAAAAAAGCGGAACAAAAAGGAATTAATCGCAAAAAAGTCAGCGACAGCGCATAAATACGATATGGCGGTATCGGCGCATGCGTCGTTAGCCGATCAAACTTCGCTGTAACAATAAGTAAAACGCTATCGAGCATCGGGGGCCACAAGCCTGTAAATCACGGAGTGCGCGCGCGCATACAATTATTGTGCGTACGGTTAGTCAATATGCGACGGAAAAAAATGATATGAGGCACTTGCCCATCCTTATTTTGATATGGGTCTGACTTAAATCCAAATAAATTATCCTGTACACCAGGATAATGTTATGGTAATGGAAGACCACTAGGATATTCTAGGCATCTATCTATTTAGCAGAGAACAAGGATGAAGAGCTTAGGGCTTACTTCGAAAAACCTGTCGAAGCCAGATATGAAGAATTTTTTTATTTACTATATAAAAATTTATTACATGAGAATTTTAAACAACTAACTAATCGTGTGTCTAAGATGGAAGACAAACGAAGAAGCAAACAAGTTTTTGATGAAAACTTTGATGTTATTTCTATGCTATTGGGTTTCCGGATTGAATAAATAGCTGTAAATTGACATAATAGTAGTAGTATAGCTCCTTATATGCCTTAACATTTTATCAATTTCCTGTCATAGTACGTTGTATGCCTCTTTAATAAAGACATACCTACAAGATTCATCGCATGCTTCTCGTTACAAACTAAAAATAGAAACAGCACAAAGGTATCAAATACTGTTTTTTTCATTAGACTGTATTGTAAAGTTCAAGATGTTATGAATTTTCAAACAATATTTTAGGTGAAACCCGGTTCGCGGTCTCGAAGTTTTTCTCACAGTCTTGTTAAAAATCATACAATATTACATTTGGTACAGATGGTCGGTCAGTTAGGCGATTTGCTAAATTGTACAATTCGTTTCCCCAAGTATTTGTAACAATGGGGTCGGATACGCACTAGCTTGATTTTTCAACGGTTAGCCGACAAATTTTATATACTTATATTGTAGGTTTATAAGTGCCTGCAATGTTCTGTGGCTGACTGAAGTGGACCGACGACCTGGGCAGAGTTGCTGAGAGCTACTGGATGTAAACGGCCTAAAACCGTTCGTTGTGGAAATCAATGGGGGAGGTGCTGTTATGTTCAGTAGTAAATATCCTCGGGCTGAAGATGATGATGATGGTGATGACTATAACTGAGAGGAATCCATTAGTCATCCTTTAATATATAGAGTTTAAGTTATCATAATATTCTGTATATTATAATATATAGAAAATTTCCTAGACACTGCCACTCCTGCCACAAGATTCCCATGGTTACCTTACCTACAATAGATACCGTAGATTATGAAGACGTCATGTCATCATAAAACGAATTAGACGGCGCTTTTCCTAAGATAAAAAAAAAATGTTGTTCAATATGGTGTTCAGTTTGATACGATAACATAGGAAATACGTAAGTTAATTCATGCAGCGATTAACCGCCATCATATATACAGCTAGTGCGTATAAGTTTGATGTATAAATGTTTATTACATCGAGTGTAACTAAATTATTTAGAGTTATTGAAGTTGTTATTTAAATGTTTATTAGCCCATAATAATTGTTATTAATTGTTATTACATAGGAAACGAGACTACACTGTTTCCGTAATTATTTCATAGATATTTGTTTAATTGATTTTATTTTTATGTTTTTATTGGTTCGGTCGATTTGTTATTTTGGGAGGTCAATGATCATAGCTTGCGTTATAGGTAGGTCATAGTTTTTAAAAAAATATTTTTGAAATTTTCTAGGTTTACTAATACTGAAAATAATTGTACTGCCCCATATATTTGATGGGCCGGTTGATGTGTATGTTAAGATACTTGCCACAGGCCGTGGGTTCGATTCTTGAATCTGATTGTAAATTATAAAGAAAAGTATTATACGTAGTAAATTCAGTTATATAATTTCCATAGTGAAAGCTCTGCTTAGTTTGAGATCAGATAAAAGTGAGTAAAAATATATATATTAGTCGAGAGAGCATGAAAATTTGTATGCAATAATTTATCCCCTGCAGCTATGTCATATAAAAATAATAATAATAAATTTAGTAATAATAATAATAATAATCCCTTTCAACAACTACCTAATACAAACATAACACCATTACACCGAGTACTAAAACAAAATAAAACAACAAAATACCACGTATGCAAATGTTATTTGTGAATCGTGCACCACATTTTAGTGATGTGACCGCAGTCGCACGCGATCCCGGGAAGATAGCGCGCGACATCGCGCGAGACGTGTCCCGTCCCGTACAGATCGCGCGACTGAGCAAATCACGGGACTGGCCGAAGCTAATTGATTTTATCTATGCAACTTAGATGGTGAAAAATAAAAGTGTGTAGAGAGGAGCTTTTAGAATTGGTTTGGAATTTCTTATCCAGATAGAATTTGTATTAATGTGTGGATTCCTACAATGAGGTTGAGCTTTCGGTGAAACCTTATGAAGAAAATATTATTTTATATGAGGATATTCTGTACCCTTCTGGCTGGCTACCATCCTAAAGTTTAAAGCCTACCTACGGTGTGTTACGGCACACTTACTTGCACTAGAAGCCAGTTCCTTCTAAGTTTTGTGTGCTTACCACCTTCGGCCACATCATCACTTACTATGGTAAAGTTTTGAGAAAACACAAGTCTATAATATACATATACCTACATAGTATAAAAAATTATAGGATAGTTGCTTTGCTAACCTTCTCAGCTTTTTTAAAATAGTTCATTTAAATTAAGAACATTGAATTTCTTGATCTAAAACGACAAACCCAAATTATTTTCCTTTTCATTCACTTATAATAATTATGGCCAAATATATTTAAGTGATTTTGCTGGATTTTGTACACTTACATCTCGGTTGTTGCTAAAATTGGTAAATACCACAATATTTTACTAAAATGAAGTGTTAGACGATCCCACCCACCCATAAATATAGAGTAACAACAGATACAAAAAGTTTACTTCTATTAAATAAACGGTATCGCATCGAATCGGTGAGAAATAGTGCGGTACACGTTACGTTGTTAACCCTAGGTCGGGCGCAGCACTAAATTTATTTTAGTGATGTCATGTTGCAGATACGTTATCCCGGGCTACTGTGGCTGGGGGAGATCCCGCGATAAGAATCCGGGATTCTAATAATTTGTTGTTGATCGGGAATTAATATTTTTTTAATGCGCTTCTTGTCTTGTAGTTGTCGTGAATTATGTGGAATCCTTCAGTTTTGTTGGTACAGTCGCATCGTGGGAATTTACATCTACACGGTCTTATTACTGAATTACTTTTATCAATCAAGAGTTTGGCTTACGATATTTTTACTACATTATACTATAAATTATAAAATACAAGTGTTTGTTGTTGTTTGTAAAAATATAGAGCACTAAATATTATGAATTTATTCACAAAGTTCCATTTAAAATTCTGACCCAAATAACTACACATAAAAAGACAAATATCATAAAATAAGCAAGCATCGTTGTTCAAATAATTTATCACCCAATACTAAGAATGATCTTATTTATCTCAGGTTAGATCCTCTAATACTAAATCATCGCGTTTGAGCTCGACAATATACCACTCCATGGTTCGAACCGATTTTATTGCTAATTCCTCTCTCGAACCACAAAAATGTCAAAGATTTACGATATTCGCTGCGTCCGCGCACGGTATTCGGACGCGCGCAATATGGCGACCGATCGGCGGATACGCGCCGCTCGTAACTCGAATCGATTATTTCGGATATCGATCTCTCGATATGTTTACCGATGGTTATTTATTTATTCGATTTTGGAGATTAATCGGTATTCATTCTATACGGGTGTGGATCAAGTTGATAAAATCACGGTTTTTTATAAAATTTAAAGGGCTTCTGGGTTATTAGTTTAGTGTATTTTATAAAATTAAGAGAATGTTTTTTATTAAAGACAATTTTAAGATACGAGGAGGTTTAAAAACGTTA
The DNA here is from genome assembly GCA_951216915.1 of Tetheella fluctuosa. Classification (NCBI taxonomy): domain Eukaryota; kingdom Metazoa; phylum Arthropoda; class Insecta; order Lepidoptera; family Drepanidae; genus Tetheella; species Tetheella fluctuosa. The sequence continues at coordinate 12,132,493 of OX578223.1, read as the reverse complement.
TTTTATCTCAAGACAAGAAATAAAAATCAGGTGGATGGATAATATGAAAGAGATAGAACGAAAAAGAGATACATACAGCCTGTCTAAAGGATGATTAGTACGAAAGAATTGAATGATAAATAGATAGATTAGTCGTAATATGAATTGAAGAAGCGTCAATATTACACTGACCACAAATTCTTAAGAGTAGGCAAATCGAATACATCAATATCAAAGTCTGAGACATTTACCAACTCTGTACTTATTTAAGCTAAGAGTAACACCACCACTTCAGAAATCAACTATGGAAAATATCATGGAAAAAAGCCTGCAATATTTTTATATGAGACGTGTTGTATTGACTCCGCAATGAGGTAGTTTTGGCTTCAATCTAACCTTAGGTATTTGAAATAAGTATTAAAAACATTATCTGTTGAGGTCATTAAATATTCCATTGACAACTGACGCGATCCTATAATAAATCAGCTATTAATTTATCACATACAAATTGAATACAACGATACTTTGTATGGGAGTTGTAAAAAAGTCTTAATTTCGAGCACCTGCCATGATGTACGCCGAACGGCACTTAGCGAGCGACACCGGGGCACTAAACAATGCGATATCGCAGAATTATAGCGCGGCTGTGGCCTGCGATGACACGTCGATGTGGACCGCGTTATGTAATAGAATATAATCAGAAATTTTGCAAAGTTATCATATTTGCAAATCAGTAATTATCATTATGGTATAAAGGTATTTTGTTGTGTAGGACAAAATTAGTAGGCTACCTCCCCAACCAAAGGCAGATTTGTAAAAAGAGAAGAACTTTTGCACAATCTGCATTCTATTGTATGTAAATAAACTGTCGTTTTTTATTCAAGCTAATAAAGATCATCAGGCAATTACTGCGTGCCCACTGCCCATAATATGAAATCAAGTCATAGGCAATCCACATAGAAGTAGCCCTACTTCAATCAGTTTCCAAACTCTGACTTCTTCACTCTAGCACAACGCCATCACGCTAAATAAAACGGAGCGGTGCAGACCACCCGGGTCGCGACACGCGCGTTAACCGTCCGATTTACGAGCACATCGCCCGCTTGCGCAGCGCTACTCCTAGATAACCTGCGCGGACGCATAAATGCGGACCGTGCTGCTATGAAATGGAAGTTATGGTATTTGTTACAAATATTTTTGTACTTCGATATGATAAGATTAGAAATCCAAAGTAAAGGCTATCATGATCAACAAAGATCGTAGATTTAAATTGGTGTTCTGTGTAAGATAAAATCGTGAGGAAACCATGTCATAGTGGTAGAAGCTGGATGGAGAATAAACCAGCAATATTAGTGTCCAAAAAAAAATTATAAAAATAAACTAAACTGATTAAATGGCTTTGACTTTGAAGCTAAAAACTTTCATGTAGATTCTGGTTGCTCCAATTGAGGGTTACTTCTCTTCTAGGTCTTCTGTGCATCCACCTATCTCGGTGAAATTATCATCTCGCCAATGTAAAATCTCCTCGTTGGACTATTATAAAATAGATATGGTTGAAAAACTTGGTCTTCAAAAGTTGTTTCCAATTATAATCTTCTTTATTTCTCTTCTTTGCTTATTGTAATCATAACGAGAGTCCATTAAAAGAGTGGGCTGTTGAGCGGTTTATCAATCGACTCTTTCGTGGTTTTAGGGTCTAAACCAACTTGTTTTTAAGGTATTACCATACCATAGTTTCATTTTATAATTATTCAGTATTGTGAAATTCAGAGACAATGTTTAAAAAGATACCAGTAGATGAGATACCTAATATCACAGACAAAGAAATAAAACTCAAATATGAGTCGTTAAGTAAATCTCTAGTAACAATACCACTGAATAGGATCCAGTGGCGCCGAACCAAAACTTAATACCAACAAATAAAATATGTTACGATCTAAAAAATGGGATCAAGAGGCGATCGTAAATATCTCGAGCGATCATCAATGTCGTGGAGTCACTCTAAATCGTTGGTTAGACAATAAAGTTTGATTCATTCAATACCAAACCGTAAATTATATGGACACTTTTAATACGTACCTATTTTGAACTATTACGGGGGCATAAAGTTTAACCAATTTTTATTTAAGTTGAATTCAAGTCGTAAAATTGTTGTAGTGTTATATAACTCGACAAGTTGTATGGTGACCATATATAGAAGAGAAAAACATGGACTTTTTTTTTAATGGATTTACATAAAAACTTACACATTATTATTATGACTGAGATTTTAAAAAATAATGAGTTTTTTGAATTGAGAGTGTCATGGGTATATTTGCTTTATGTAACGCTAGTAACTCTATAGATTCTTCTGTTTATTACAGCTGTAAGCCAAACATAAGCCGCAAAAATATTGGAAAATCAAAACATTGGTTTATATATTATTTGAGCTATACGTAGAACCTTTCAACTTCAACAATTGTGACGTCAAATGCCGCGGTGAATTTTCTATGAAGAATAATATCGTGAGGAAGTCATAGCACGCTATTAGGGTACTTTGCAGTACCCACCTGGCTGACTTTAGATTCTATAAGCCTAGCAACAGACTGTCCTATATAACAGGATCTCATGGTCACTCTATCAGTAAAAGCTCGCGCTTCAATCAATAAATAAATTGTACCAGTATTGTCACATTGATTCATTGTAGCTTACTATCGAATTGATTCCATCTCGAATTATTCGGAGGCTATAAAACACGTGTGTGGCCTTCATTAACATACATGTATTTCTCTCTCTAAAATTGTAGAGCAATATATTAATTCGAATATTATACCTATTCAGTTGACGCCATATTTTGTACGCAAACAGAAAAAAAAACCGAACTATGATCCGGTTTGCGGAGCAATGCGATGAACTTGTCACACCGCCGACGAGTAGAAGATTGGCTATCGACTGTTTTCTCGTCCTAGAGACGTATAGCTGTAGGTATAGTTCGAGGAAAGTTTTTTTAAATAATTTAATTTAGGTTTTTACAGGGTTTGCAACAGACTGATTTCTAAAATCATATACTCGTATTCTAGATTGATGGGTTTCCAATAAAAACAACGAATTTTGATGAATTGAAATTAATGTTGCTTGTCAATATTTTATAATTAAAATGAAAAAAAAAACGGTATCTATCTTCATAATATGATGTTACTCTTCCTACATCATTCACACTTTTTGGTAAATAGTTTTACTAACAAACACGTTAATTCTACAGTTTTATTATATGTATAGATCAGTTCAGTAGAAACTATAAAAATGGAATAAATTAAAGAAAGCGATTACAACTGAAAGAGATATGTATGATTAAAAAAACATAGTTGACTGTTCATATAGCCATATTTGCAGCTAAGCTATCAAACTGTGCTATAAATGAAAAATACACTCGCCAGGTAGCTCGTCTCTTACTTATCGACGGTAGGACAAGTCTCTTATAGTGCGCCAAGCCACGTGTACATATTTTCATAAAATTTGTGATTCTTATTCTATTAAATTTTCTCAGCAAGACGCTCCGGTGTGCTGTGTGATAGACCCTTTACGTGTTTGTCTATGTGTGCCTTGAATGTCAGTTAGTTATTAAATCATTTATGATAATTTATTATCAAGCCTACTATAGTAAAGATCGTGGTCAAATATAAGGTAATTTTAAAGAAGACTCGGACAGGATTCATGATATAACAGGATTATGGTTGACCAGCTTCCTTCCCGCGGTTTCACCCGCGTTCCTGAAGGATCTTATGTTTTTCCGGGATAAAAAGTAGCTTATGTGCTATTCCAGTCTATAATCTATCTTTCTGCCAAATTTCATCCAAATCCGTTCAGTAGTTTTTGCGTGAAAGATTAACAAACATCCATCCATCCATCCAAACTTTCACATTTATAATATTATAAGTAGGATAAGTAAGGAAGTAAAAATTACCGATAGATATTGATGTTATTTCATTCCTTACAACGAAGAAGATTAAGTCCAAAGTGCCCTACACATACCTAACTTTTTATACTTCTTAAGGTTGCAATTTTCTTCCACATCTTTTCAATGTCTTTGAAATTTCAGGTTCAAGCCAGTGTTAATCGTTAAAATTTAATGCCCAATATGACGTCGGCGTAAAGGAAAAAAAAATGTTCAAGTACCTAATACGAAATGTGACGTCAACATAACGTAGCCAAGGCAATCTGTCAAATATTTGCACAGGCCTATATCCTTCAGCCATATGTCCAATACGTTAATATGCTTACAAAAACTGCATACCGCCCTTTTTAGGGTTCCGTAGCCAACGAGTAAAAACGGGACCCTATTACTAAGACTTTGCTGTCTGTCTGTCACCAGGCTGTATCTCAAGAACTGCGATAGCTAGACAGTTGAAATTTTCACAAAATATGTATTTCTATTGCCGCTGTAACAACAAATACTAAAAACAAAATAAAATAAATCTTTAAGGGGGGCTCCCATACAATAAACGCGCAATTTTTTTGCCTTTTTATTTCTATATGGTAGTTCCCGTTGACCTAGAATCACGAAATTTGGCAAAAAGCAAGATTTTACAGCACAAATAAAGGAAAAATTCCAAAAAAATTCAAAAGTTGTGTTGTATGGGCGCTCATACAATTTAGAGGTCTAGCTTAATTGACACGAACCTCAAATAAGGTAAATAAATAAAATTGTGCACTTCCCGTGATGGACGAACGATGGACGAAGATTGTACGGAACCCTCGGTGCGCGAGTCCGACTCGCACTTGGCCGGTTTTGTTTTTATCCGGAAGCGTCAATATTCAATACACAAAGGTTTATCATGATTGATCAATCCAATTGTTATCGATCGTTTTATTGAATCCGTATTACTAAGTGATGATTGATCTGTGCTACCGTTTATATTACTTTTTTTTTATTGTACCAAGATTTATTCTGTACACTTAAGGCTCCAGTCTCCCTAAAATCAGTGTTCTTGCGGAATTTATCAGAAAAGAAATATTGTTTTTTAGTCATCAGAAAAGCAATAAATGAAATATATTTTACGTTATTTTAAAGTGTGAGATTTGTAGTTTCCAATGCATATTTTATTTTTTAATTTGACGCCACTTTTATTAGCTTTGTGAGGCTTTAAACATACCTCTATTTACGTTCCACGCGTAGAGGGTCTCATTCATGCACACGCTACGAAAAAAATATAACAAAAACAAGAAATGTATTCAGATTACATTTGTCGGCAAATCCTCTACAATAATCTTATCTAGTTACTTTTATTCCAAATTGTCTCAATTTCTTATTTAAATTGCTTTAAAAAGTTATAAATTTCTGAATTTGACCCTTGCAACATATATTTTTTTCTATTACAAAGTAATGGTTTAGAGAAATCACACTTTAACCACTCCGAAAGCAACTACTTATCTGTCGAATAAAAAATATATGCATTCAAAAATTCATTTGAAATAAATTTACCGAGACTAAACATATAACACAACGAACGCTGTCAATTCCCAGCGAAATTGAATGGAATTTTGATGCATTTTATGTTATATATGTTTAGTTTCGGTAAATTTAGTTCAAATGATTTTTTGAATGCATATATTTTTTATTCGACAGATAAGTAGTTGCTTTCGGAGTGGTTAAAGTGTGATTTCTCTAAACCATTACTTTGTAATAGAATAAAATATATGTTGCAAGGGTCAAATTCAGAAATTTATAACTTTTTAAAGCAATTTAAATAAGAAATTGAGACAATTTGGAATAAAAGTAACTAGATAAGATTATTGTAGAGGATTTGCCGACAAATGTAATCTGAATAAATTTCTTGTTTTTGTTATATTTTTTTCGTAGTGTGTGCATGAATGAGACCCTCTACGCGTGGAACGTAAATAGAGGTATGTTTAAAGCCTCAAAAAGCTAATAAAAGTGGCGTCAAATTAAAAAATAAAATATGTATTGGAAATTTCAAATCTCACACTTTAAAATAACGTAAAATATATTTCATTTATTGCTTTTCTGATGACTAAAAAACAATATTTCTTTTCTGATAAATTCCGCAAGAACACTGATTTTAGGGAGACTGGAGCCTTAAGGGTACTTTTCTATAAGGCAGTGTCAACTGAAATAGCGTATGCAGCATTTTAGTTTTAGTAAATCCGCTTGACAAGGAAAGAGCACTGATCTACTCTCTACAATTCATTCTATGTCAATACTAAATAACGTTAAATGTTTTAAAATGTGATTCGGAATCGAACTCACTTTAAGATGGAAGGGTACTTTGTGGCTGGCTACCACCAAGAAAACCTGCTGCCAAGTATCTACCAGTATGTTCCAACAGTTGCGCTTGAGAGCCAGTTCCGTTCTAGGCTTTTTGTGATTGGTATGATAGTAGTCAAAGATAAGTAGAAAAAAACATTTTCTCACAAAATTTCCTTGTTTGTATGTATAACCTTAAAATTACAAAAAAAACAACTTATGCTATACAAGTAAAAAAAAACAAATAGTGATCCAAAAGCAATAAAAACAATGATGAATTGATTTGAACCCGTGACCTCTAGTTCACGCAACCGCATACAACACACTCTACCTTTTATTACGAAAGTCCAAAGAATGGGTAGTAAATGTGACAACACGGGATAAAACGCACAGAAATATTCAAATTTAACCAAATTCATTCGAAGGCGGCGCCTAAAATGCGTATACGCAAGCATGTTCCTACAAAAAAAAATACCATTTTGAACATACTTTGAACTGCTTAGCTTTTGGTTCCGTAGTAATAGTTATGTAATTGAAGTAAAAAAGGTTTCATGGAACGCTTCCTGGTCTTGTCTTCACTTTCGGCTGCATCATCACATACCTTAATGTAATAATTGTGGTCTGGTGGTACTAAAAATGGTATTTATCCATTTTGGGCAGACTGCAGAACCGTTTGTAACCCCTTAATTATTCTAAAATGCGGAACTCCAAACCACCGCCCTTTTCCGTTTGTTTGTGTGAAATTTTACGTCAATTTGTCGAATACCATAGTCGTTATGAATATATGAATATTCAACAGTGTAGTTTGTTCTAGACGCGAGTGTCAAACAATGTAAAGCGTGAGGTGATGTCGGTTACAAGTTACAAATAATCATTGTTTTCTGGGACATTTTGTATGTGTTTTGTCGAAAATACTCACGGATATTTTCTTTCGTTAGTAAAAATTTACTGGTAAATATACTATGCATTAAATGAGGATATAGGCGAATGAAAATCGCAAATACGAGTTAAAATCTAGGTATACTAATTATTATAAAGCTGTAGTGTTTGTCTATTTGGTTGAATGCGCTAATCTCAAGAACTACTGGTTCGAATTGAAAAATTATTTTAGCGTTGTATAGCCTATTTATCAAGGAAGGCAATAGGTTACTTTTTATCCCAGGAAAACATAAGATCCCTCGGGAACGCGGGTGAAACTACGGGGCGGAAGCTTGTGTATTAATAAATCGACTCGGATGCCTGGACTATTTTATTAATATTTTACGATTAAAAGTGCATGTATGTCATAAATGATGTCAAGTTAGGAGAGCATAGTGAATTATTGTATTTTACTGTCAAAAAGATACCTGCTATATTTTCTAACATTTCTAGCATTTTTTATTTTTCACATGATAGTCGGCAAAACAAGCATACAGCCCGACTGATGGTAAACGAGCCTATGAACGCTTGCAACACTCACTTAACACAACACTCAACTGCCGACCCTACTTAAAAATATAAAGAAGATGCTGAAAATAGATATCATTTTAGAGCCCAAATTAAACTCTAATTAAAAGATATTTGTCCGACGCTGAAACAAGTTTTAAATCAAAACTATTTACACATACTTTATTGAAATGTAAGCGAACATGTAATATTGTCATAGTGTTGCATCAATAAGGAAGACCTAGATACCTAAGATAAGGATTTGCAAGAAGATGGTAAGTTGGTATATGCCTGAAATATATTTCCATTACCTTCGGTTCTTCCTTATGATCGCTCATACTCTTCGCTTTGATCTTTTGACATTTTTCAACTATTTTAACATGCAAACGGTATGTAAATCAGTTTATGCACATATAACTGTCGGAGAGAAACTTTTGTAAACGTATTTGTGGGGCTGCTTCGGTCGGAGGTCAACGGTTTTAGGTGACTTTGATGTTACAACCTTATTTATTCATCTACGAAACAAATTGTTATAGAAACTTCACACTTATATCTTCTACCATAAGGTAGTGATTAAAATTTACTAGCTTTGTTTTAATATTGTTTTGGTGATGAGAAAAGTCAAGGAATTTGGAATAGGTACATTCGATTAGTGACATGGTTTGAGGTTAGATGCTATTGTTTGATGACGATAAATTTTTCTGTTTGTCCTTTAAAGTATAACGGTCTAATATATTTGGAGGACAATACTAATTTATTAATGTTCCATTATGGGAAAAAATATATAGTCAGTTACTCTGTTATATTTTTTGTTATTTTATTTGTTATTTACCACAACATCGCAGCCAGTTTATGCCTTTTATTGAAATTTACCCAATACATCTTTCTCACTCTAAAAGGAGTATGAAACATTAGCAAAAGCATATTGCACCCGTAGGCATTGTATGCAAATACGAGGGACGTGTACATTTGAACAAAAAAACACACAAAATATATGAAAGAAAAAGTCCACACTACCGTATCGTCCCGGAGGCATTCCTCTTTATATTATCTCAAAACATAACACAGACTTGGGACAAAATGTCGCTGGAGTTTTTTGTATCAAAGAAAATACGGGTGCTAAAGTCACGCTTTTTGTGTTGTAGTTTTTTTTTCAACGTGCCGTCGAAAATGTGTCGGAGGCATTAAATTCTGTAAGCTTTCGTTCTGATTTATTTTTTGATAAGTGGCAATGATTTTTTTTGCGTTGAAATTGGCATTGTCTCTCAAGTATAACAGGAACACACCGGTAAGTAATGTCCGTTAACAAAACTGAAATTGAGCTCTCGCTCTTAATATGAGCTTCTGAATAAGGCTACGAATTTTGCCCAACTGTGGATAAAACTAAAGTGTTCAATATCACGACACAATAAACACCCACTTGCGATCAGTCGCTTTATGGTGTCATCCCACATGAGTACGATGTCACATTTACGATGATAGACGGGCGTTTCCACCAAATTGATGTTGCAGACGAGCTGGAAACTTTGCGTTTATGATTACAAACTCCCAGAGATGGAAGTTTTAGCCTTCCGAGGACTCTAATGTTTTTCCATTATAAAAAGTATCTTATGATTTTTTTCAGGGTATGATCTATATATTTGCAAAATTTTATTCAAACCTGTCCAGCCATTACGTGTTTGAGTAAACATTTTAATACTGGCAGCTCATAGCCTACCTTTTTACTGCCAAAACTCAAAGTCTAGGCTTGTTCTTTTTTACTTAGGATTTCGAGTTGGTTTTATCTAAATGTGTATTTTTAATTATCAGAAAAAAATGGTTATTACCTTCTAGACTTTATGTACTTATCACCGTCGGTCACATCATCTCTTACTATAGTGTAGATAAACACAAGCGTATGATTAATTGGACATACGTCACGCATATGATGCTATTATATTATTAAGATGCTTAATTGTGACAAATAAATTGTTTTTTTTTTCAGCGTCTTCCCGTAAAACCGCTCGTCTACACACACAGGTGTTAAACTACTTTCACAACACCAAGGCGCCAGGTCCCGATTTTACAGCTGTATCCAAACTATACTATTTTGGAATGACATAAACCTAGCAGTTCAACTATAATACTAAATGTACTGTTAGGATGACGTTTACGGGACAAGCTCGAGTTAAAACGCAGTAAATCGGGATTAGGTTGGTTACATGGTTCAATAATAGACATGGTGTATATTGGTATGGAGGTAACATACCCTGATCCATACGCCATGTTTTGATCCCTATTTTTCTAACCAGGATAACAGGTATGTTTTGAGCGTTGGTGACATCTACATTTGGGAGCAAATCAAGCTACCGTTTTAAGGGTTCAGTACCCAAGGGGTAGGGTTCCCCTATTACTAAGACTCCGCTGTGCGTCCGTCTGTCATCAGGCTGTATCTCATGAACCGTGATAGTTAGACAGTTTAAATTTTCACAGATGATGTATTTCTGTTGCCGCAATAACAACAAATACTAAAATCAGAATAAAATAAATATTTGAGGAGGCTCGGCTCGGCTTTTTTATTGCCGTTTCTATAGATAATGGTACGGAACCCGTCGTGCGCGAGTCCGACTCGCACTTGGCCGGTTTTTTATACCGCCACATTAAACTTTGATTAGGTTGTTAAATAGCTAAATGCTATGGATCGAGATTCGGGAGCCCGCGGGCAATATCAGTTATTGAGAATGAGTTGAAACTCTGTCGCCATGCACCTATCGGCACAGATTAGTAAATAGTTACAACGTAATCGGTGTATTCCGGCAGTGGCACTTGAGAGCCAGTTACTTCTAGGATTTGTGTGCTTACCACCTAAAGCCACGTTTTTTCTCACCGTGGTGAGATTACGGAACCTCATATTTTTCTTTTTAACTGCTCTTTTTTAAAACCTTTAAAGCGAAAAAGCCTTTTAAGCTTTTAGTTAGAAATTAGTTAAAATAATTAAGTAATTAAGCAAACATACCTATCCTTATTTTAAACAAAAAACTATAACAAAATCATGCTACTAGGGGATACCTGAACACAGAATAATAAAAAAATAAAAATGTATAGTAAAAGAAAAACTAAGTTAGAATGTTAAACGTTACAGATTACAAAATTTCTAATGTATGTAAGGTAATACAAAAAAAAATTAACACACTTACATCTGTCTGCACTAGGGTCCAAGTTTACAACCGTTGGAAATATTACGGCTATGTTAAATAGCTTTTTACGGCACTTGGCACCGCGACGTGCGTGTGCGCATCCCATAGATTATACATGTGTCGCAGATGTGATATACATTTTTAACAGCTAATTGTGATAGGGATTTGTGTTATCGATTTTTATTAACGATCCTACTAATCCTAACTTAATATTATAAATGCAAATGTGAGTTTGTTTCTTTGTTTATTTGTTTGTTACCTTTTCACACCTAAACCGCGCGACACGCACGTCGCGGAACAAACAAACAAACTCTATTTCGCATTTATAATATTAATTAGGATGTGAAAGTTTGGATGTATGTGACTCAATCACGCATAAATGGCTGAATGGATTTGAATGAAACATGGCGCATAGATAGATCATGTCCTGGAATAGTTATGGGGTTATTTTATCCCGGGAAAAACAAAGATACTTCGAGAACGTGGGTGAAACCGCAGAGCAAGTGAATTATATATTTAAATAAGATGATTAAAATTGCTTTATGGTATAGTGTTTTTTTTTCTTTTATTAAAGCTTTTTAACTTTTCTTTTTCACATCGTGACATAAATATTCTACTCAAAGTACTGCACTGAAATCTTTAAAGTTATTTAACACAGGATGGTGACAAAAACTCAGCAATGCAGAGAAAGGGTTCCATTGTATTGAAGTTGACTCCACAATGCTGATCATAAAGTGTAGGAAATAGGTCCTGGAGCATTACGATTTACGACCGGCGGATATTTTATTCATTTTTTTTATTTTATTATGCCTTTCGTTTGACAAATTACCTTACGGTTTTTCATGTTCGTGGTGTAGTTTATAGTACCTACTCGCCTGCCTGTCTACCACTCTTAAGTTGATGATCTGTTGACAAGCGTCTATCAGTGTGTTTTGGCAGCTGTTCTTGAGAGCCACGTAGCTTCTAGGATGTTAAAACAACACACTGCTAATCCCCGTAGTATTGCTATTGTCCATAAGCGATGTTAGCGACGAAAGTTTATTCCAGAGTTATTAATCTATCTATCTATACTAATAAAGAAGTTTGTCCTGACTGACGGACTGATCTATCAACGCACAGCCTAAGCCGCTGGGTTTAGAAACATGAAATTTTGTTCACAAATTTCTTAAATAACGTAGGCTTAAGACAGGTTTTTCAAAATTCAACCCTTTGGGGGTAAAATAGGGGGATGTTCGTTTGTATGAAAATTTTTCAGTCTTGTTGATAAATCCATGAAAAATTTTATTCAGGTATATGGTTAAAAATTAAGACATAGATGTTTCAGAGTTTTTGGTAAATCACCCAAACTGACAAAGTTTCATACAAACGAACATCCCCCTATTTTACCCCCAAGGGGTTGAATTTTGAAAAAACCTTTCTTAAGCCTACGTTATTCAAGGGGTAGCAAAGTTTGTATGGGAATTAATATCTGATCTGATTTATATTAATATTATAATATGCCAGAATAAAAGCCCCCAAAAAGGTGTAAACTGTAAACCATCAAAATTCATTCCACGCAAGTTGGGATGAATTTCAAGTGTACAAAGTGTATTAGATAAGTATCTCACGGCATAAGCTGAAGCGGGGCGTGTAGCGTGTCGTCACGCCTTTTACCCGCGCCCTACACGCCACCACAAACAATGTACGGCAAATATTAGCCGAGCGGTCGGTATGACAAATTTCTGTGTCGGAACTGTCGCCCTGGTGCACTCTCTCTTTAACAATGTTTGTGTGAGAACAATAAACGTTTTTTTTGTAGCTTATGAGGTTGGTGTTTAATTTTTAATTAAAAAATGATTTGTTATGAGTAAAAAATATTAATAAATACTTGTGGGAGTGGTATTTTACTGAGCCAAATGAAAAATATAGTAGGTAATAAAATGAGTCATTGTAATTGTTCATTTGTTAGATTAGTTCAATAATTGAATCAGATTATTATTTTAGTAAGATTGAATAACGATAAAAAATTATAATATCATAGCAAATGATAAAACTATTTTTTTAAGTATACATATTATTATTTTTTTAATTACTATAGCTTAAAAAGTCATCTATCATATAAAAAACCCCATGACATTATTAAAATAATTTCATGTCACTCACTTATACCTACTGCACTACATTAAATTTACTAGTCTACAAACCAACCTGTTTTCCAATCACTTGTACTCCCATTAAAAAAAATACAAAACAAAACCAAATCTGTTTTAAATCCTTGATCAGAAAAAAGGTTTTCATTCAATTTAAATTTCAAGTTGATTCCCGCCCTGCGCCCGCGCCGCAGTAAAGCAAACACGCGCTACCGTGCTACTTAATGCACTGTCAACACGCACTGTTTGTACAATACGCTACTGCTTGTCAAGTATGCTCGCTGCCTTAAATAATATAGCATTTATGATTCATTCGAGAATCATTTAAAAGGATAGATTTACGTGATTTATTTTAAGTTCCCCCACGGTTTCACTCATTATTATTCAGTAACCTATAACCATTCTCAAGAATTGAGCTATCAAATGCAATAGCTGCTAGTCTAGAAGTAGCTGCACTCTGCACAAGTGCATCTTTTTCATACTTTACGCAAGCCAGTATTTAGTATCTCTACCCATAATTATTACTTTTGAACTTGTTCAGGTTATTATTTTCTATTTATTTTTCTTGTTGTTATTTTTAAAAAAAATTGTTTATGCTTATTATATATTGCTTTAGAAATTGTTAAACATTTAATGGAAAAAAGCTGACATTGTCAGACTGTTCAAAAAAAAAATATAAAAAATTGTAACCTTGCTAAGTTTCTTGCCGGTTCTTCTCAGTTGAAGGCACTTGAAGGCGACTTCCGAATCGGTGGTAGCTTCAGTAGCTTCGACGTTAGTAAGTGCCCTTCTAGGGCCTAAATTGAATAAATGGCTTTGACTTTGACTTTCAATAATATTTTTTTAATCCAAATGGTAGTTCCAGAGATTAGCGCCTCTAAACATACAAACAAAAAAACTCTTCTCCTTTATTATATTAAAGATGTATCTGAGATAATTTAGAATAAATTATCAACATCTAGAATCAGAAGTTCATAGCCACAACAATGGTGCCAAATTGCTAGCAAAGCTAAAGTTCTTATGGCCGTTTTCACATGAGGGTATATCTGCTGTCAAAACGGCCATCATAACATGCCGGTAGTTTAGGTTATCAGTCCGCCTAGCTAGAAGAATTCTGTACTAATTCTTATCTTGACTACGTGGTCACTCTTGTTTTTACTGTTTGTTTGAGAGTCAACATTTTGGATTATTCATTTGGGTGTTTTGTGGCTGAAGTATAGACTAATTAAATAGGTATTCTTATTATTAAATTAATATTAAACGTTGACACATTTTTTATCTGATATTTACCGTTTTTTTTCACTCATCTAAATATTTACCTTTATATTGCTTCTACATTACATTAGCCCTAGTCGAATGCATATAAAGTGCTGAAACATCTTCAGTCAATAGAAAAATAAATCAAAAGTCAAATCGATTTTAATTCGAACCAAATCGATTCTGAATCGAATATCGCTTTGGCCGAGGGCGTGGCCGCGTCCATGTTTGATAGAATTAAACAAATATCGTTCGGTTCCAAATATAATGTAATAAATATAATTTATAATGTTTATACGAGTTATCTTGTGGTTCGATCGCGGAGACGCCCGCATTCACCGGCCGACCATCCGATTCGGTTATAGAGTAATGTAGCATTACATATATTTTTTTTTAAATTGTTTATAACTTTATTAAATAAATTTAATGTAACAATTAGATAATAATAATAGCAATTTGGGGCAAGGTACTTACTTAACTTGTCCTTTTCAGCCTTCACGAGGTTCTCATCATGCGGAACAGTGATGTCAATGAGCATTGCCAGGCGCTGAGACCGATCTACCAGCAGGTTTATTAGCAACATATTATTATTATTATTAGTGTATTATTAGTATATTAGTATAGAGTATAGATAGGCTTCGATTTGGAATGGATTGCGGTTTACTATTATCATAATAGAATTTTGTCTTTCCGCCATGCGGAAAATCCTCTATTTTACACCTTAGGGGTTGAATTTTGGAAATTCCTGGTACATTTTATACTTCTATGACCAATAGTTTATGCAGATGCAATATTATTATTATATTACTATTTTAATGGGCCAGATAGTCATATTATAGAATATTATATCCCAGGGTATTTATAAATTTAATTGGGGAATTATTAACCGCACACCTAATAATTTACATGTACACCAAATAAATGATTGCACTACTAATTAACTGAGTATCAAAACTTGTACCTACAACAAAAATATTAATTACATATCAAAAATACTAACTGTACATCAAAAATAACAAATGTGCGATAACGATAGTCTAAAATATAACTTTTAAAATCTCTTCCTATTCAGCAACGACACGGATATTTTAGGTTAGAAGTGTCCTCGTGGTTATTTTTTTTTATTAAATTTTATAGACGTTAAGTTTAATTTATTTAGATGTGCAAATTTTGGTGCGCAAACAGTATTTTTGATGTACGTATAGTATATTTTGTTGGAAAAAATTGTCAAATTTTGATGTGCCTTTAAATACTACCCATAGATTTATTGTGCATTTATAAAAAAGCTCCACTTTTAAATAAATAGCAATGCGTCACGAACATAATTTGTTTCTAAGATTATAATATTATGAGATAACTATTTGCTGTGCAATTAGTATGTTTGATTAGGATTCAGTTTTTTTTAATACAAAAGGATTTTTTTTTGATTTGCAGTTAAATACTACCCAATTTAATTTAAATTCTAACTAAAAAATTCTATAAATCCAATCAATCTTTATTTTCTCTACATCAACATTACTCTATACAAACTATAAAAGAAATAAAATTGTTAGCGTTACACATGACCTGGGCAGTCTCAGTCAGGTTGTACAAATATATTTCATATCGTACTTAAAGAAATTAATAATTAAACGCATTAATTTATGGGCAAGGGGCAGGTTGCACCGAGATCCGTGCCTGCCCGGCTAAGGTACCGGTTCTACAACGCGATTTGTCGACGTTGCAATCGCATTATAATCTCTTTGAGTAATCGTTGTGACTTGCTAGATACATATGTCAAGCGATTGCTATCATTAGCTATTTAGTAACTATCAGAACAATAAACTTATTGCATTATTATTTGCATATTGTTTCTTTTTTTTAAAACAACTTCTCATTATAATGATTTTGAATTGAATGGACATTAGTAAATATTATCTAAATTGTTATTTTGTCTATAAATTTTACATTATACATATTTTTGTGATTACGCAATGTGATAAATAATGAAAACAAAATCAATCAAAATGGAAATGAGTTGCGTTTAGTCGTAACGTGAAAACGCATCAAGGAAACCGGTCCTAATACATATTTTTTGATAATTATTGCATCGTATAGTGTTTCACGGATTCATTTGATATGACTACTAATAAAGTATGTCTGTAATAACGTACGTTGTCGTGTGTTGCGGAAGTTTGTGGCGCACGCGCATGTGCCGCACTATTGTTTCGAATTTATACCTTTTTATGAGTTAATCGGACTTTTTGATCGCATTTCATAAGGATATTGATATCAATGTTGAATTATTTCATATTTTTATTACATTAAGGATTAATTTTTCAATGGATAACATAAGATAAAAAAGATAAACGGTATCTGGCTGGTAATGTAAAATTGGGAAAGTTTTTTATAGATTTATCAGGAAATAATCTAAATCTGTGCTTTATCCAACGATAGAGAAATTGTCCCTAAAACTAAAAAATAAATAAAGAAAAGTTGATTGGTTAAAATGTAATACAGCAATAAATTAAAACATAAACTAGCTACTACTTTAAACAAATTTATTAAAGGGGGTTGAATATTTATTGGATTTAGTTATCATCTATATCGTTAATTTAGTAAAGTTCATTAACAAAACACATAGGTACCTTAATACACACACCTACCTTAATAGGAATAAAATTTAAAGACTTTCTTTATTCCAAAAAAAATGCAATTAGCACAAAAACGTCACAAATAAAACCATCCGTGAACTGCGCAACAGTCATCCGATTATATTAATCGAATAAATCGAAACAATCGTTTATCGCGACGGATATAATGTTACATTCGTATCGGATATATTCGAGTGGCTGCATCGATTGTTATCAATTCTCATGGGATGGCGATGGCGTGTTATTATTGATATTCGTGTTAACACGGATCTAAAATTATCGATATCGAGATGTCCAGATCTCTTGCAGTTGTTTAAACATGTTTGGTTTTGTTTGTCCCTTTTATTAATTGGGATTGTTTAGTAGGCTATTCTTATATGATTATAAATGAACCTTCGCTTAGTTTTTTTTTTAATTTTTAGTGTGCTACAAAACATTCGATCTTTAAAAAATGAGAATACAGGATGTTTCATAGGCTGCGGTAAGCACTCACCGCTAGAACCCTCTGGCAGATTATCATTTTAACGCAAAAAAAATAAAGAAATGATGAAATTCGACAACGTGGTAACTTGTTAGGAAGGTAAAAGTTGTATGGAAATAACTGTATACTAATTTATTTGCCTATAATCAGCAGTGAACACTTCAAAACTTAAGCAAGTTTCAAATTGGATCCTATACATAGGTAATGCAAAAAATATTATTTATGATTAATTTCAATAGACAGACTCGATAAGGGTTAATGAACTATACCATAAATACAGAGTTAAGAATTTGTCACTTGCACTTAGCCTCAACTCTCAAGTAAACCCGAGCTTTATTACAGCAAATATATTATTACGACAATAATAACCGTCGTACATTTCATGTTATATCTCTGGAAACTAAAATAGTCTTTACGATTAGATCCTTTTACACCTCGGCTCACCCGGAAAAGGTTGTATTGCTCACTAAAACTGTGAAACAATTAAATTGGCGTACGTTAAAGTATTTAAGTGTAAATTGTTGTGTAGGAAATATGATTTTATACTCTAACTGTAAACTCTATATTATGTTACCTATTTAAGCGCATTGTATTATTACAGAACTAAGCCATTGTAAAAATAGACTTATTCTTTTTAGTTGAAAGCCAAGAAGTAACTCCAGTAGCTTGTTTTTTTTTACTTTGTAGCTATAGGCTTGTGTTTGACCACAATATCACTATGATAAGTGACGATGTGGCCGAAAGTGGTAAGCACACAAAGCCTAGAAGGAACGGGCTCTCAAATGCAGCTGCCGGAACACACCAATAGGTGTTTGGCGACAGGTATTCAACTTGAGGGTGGTAGCCAGCCAGGCGGGTACGACAAAATATCCTACCACCGTGCTATGGTTTCACGATGCTTTCCTTCACTGAAAGCTCAAGCTCTTTGTAGGATGCGAACCTACGACCTTCACCGCGGCGGGCGTCCGACTATGACTTTGAAAATGTTGAGAAAATTGTAAAGCAGTGGAAAAGAAGATAGAATTCATTCAATAACGACATTATTTGTAAATAGAAACAAAGTTCCTAGTTAATTTGTAAATGAAAACAAAGTTGCTAGTTAATTTGTAAATGGAAACAAAGTTCCTAGTTAATTTGTAAATGGAAACAAAGTTCCTAGTTAATTTAGTTAGCTTAAAAATAGTTATGGATGTGTCTTTAAAGACTATCTTTATATTGAAAAGCAGGTATATTGGTTGATTACTTGCATAAATATTATTAAAACTACTAAATTTGCATCCATTTAGGAACTTAATCGTCGTTTTTATTAAATATTAAACTGAAATTCTTCCTTTTGAGCATTGTTAGAAGAGTTTGGAATAAGAAAAAACGTAATAAACGTAAAAACCTTAATTTTTCCATATTTATATGCATTTTATTATTGTTAATGAAGGGTTTCAACCCTTGTAATCGTACGTAAAGGTATCCCTGTTACAATCAATGCTATTTATCACCCACACTCAACTAGCAATTCCGATGGCATGCAATAATATGGCAGTGTCAAAGGTCTCGCACACACGATATGTGGAATAAAAATGACCGGTCGATAGGTACGGTGACACCTGGGAGGATGTGTGAGCGCATCGGTCACTCGCGATGCGTGCGGTCGCCCTTACATAGGGATGGTGTTATGCAACAGGGTGATATTTAGTATTCTGTTTAGTAATTTTAAATAGTATTATAATGTATTTTCAATGAACTGCTAAATCCGATAAGTGGTATTTAGGATTTTTTCTGAAAATTATTGGAATGCCGACTTCCAAACTTTTTAAATAAAAAAATTAAAAATACATCATGGCTTAAAACTATTTCAACAATTATTCAGTCATTAATCGTTGAATAGTTCGATTTTTTCAGAAAGACATGTCATTCTATCTCTTTCTCAATATATTTTATGCAAAGATGTCGATAAAAATTAAATCTTCTTACTTTCATAGCTCACTCTCGTCCACGCCGACCAAGTGTAAAGGTGAGCCATGTTTAGTCCACGACTAATGCTCTCGGTCGCATCGTGCGCGCGCGCAATGTATCAACACGCGCCTAACAAATGCCACCCTTATATTGAACATACACTTTGCGACATATTAGTTGGTGACTAATGATATTTCGTTCATACGAATGTTGCGTGTGAGAATGGAGTTGGGTTTCATATCAAAAATAGTAAGTACAAATTTATTCTACCTTGTTATTTTTTTATTTTAAAAAGTTGGTATTGATCTTATTTCTATTTAAAATATTCGATTTCTTTTTGAAATTTAAATCTATGTCAGGGATAAATCACGTCAAATAAAAATAAACATACGAAATGAGAACCTCCTCCTTTTTTGAAGTCGGTTAAAAATATCAACTAAAAAAAGTAACTTATTCACTAATAACGATCGTTGAAAATATATCCAGTTCAGATCTGAAATCCGGTATAAAGCGTCTCGAAGATGTCTTTGTTCATCAGTGGATATACTAATGATGATTCTTTAGTACAAAAAAAACATTAACCAACATTAAATTCTTATCACACAAACTGTCAGACCATACATTTTTATACATATAAATTGGTTAGATATGCAGCTACCTTTTAAATTGAACCTGCGCCTGCGCAGACTAAAACCGCATAAGTCCATATTTGTCAAAAGTACATTCCAATAAACCAGTGAGTAATGACTGATTAGCATAACCAGGTGAAGGGCGTGTCTGTCCGTCTGTTTGTTTGTTTCCATTGTTCTCTGCACTTCATAAATCATACATGATTCACACAAAAACATTTTATGTGCCTAATTTTTTTGTCTTTGTGGTATTGAGTGATAACTTTTGAATCCCAATTACTTACTACTTATAAGGTTTTGACAGTTTAATCAGGAAAACATCGTGAGGAAACCATAGCACGGTGGTAGGGTAGGTACTTTGTAATACCCACCTGGCTGGCTACCATCCTCAAGTTGAAAATCTGTCGCCAAACATCTACCGGTGAGAACCAAATACCTGCCGTTGAGAGTCAGTTCCATCTAGGCTTTGGGTGCTTACCACCTTTGGCCAAATCATCATTTACCACAGAGATTGTGGTCCAACACAAGCCTATAACAAGTAAAATAAAGACCAAAAAATATATATTATTCTAGTTATCGAATTTTTAATACCAAAAAAGTCTATCCGACATTGACAATAATTATCTTAACCTGTGTTCATAGTCTATGGACTAAATGAATTAAAAAAAGTCATCTTTCAACAGCTATCGGAGCATTTAGGTGACCTAACTTTTTCTATGAAATATATCGTGCTTCATTACGTCGTAATTATGCCTACGCTACACGCTATTTAGCCTAAAGCTTTATTTGGATAACATGTAGGCTTAGAATTGTGGTAACGATGACTCATTGTGTTTAGAACAGAAAATCTGGGAATAGGTATTTTTTAAACTTAAATGTGATGAAGAGGTAGAGCATAGCGATATGTCGCTCAGAGAGCAGCTCGACTGGGGAAGTACCTCCACCTTACCTCCGCAGCCAAATAACTCATAGTTATGTACCTGCGCGTGAGTAAGGTTGCCAGAGCTCATCGGGGAGGGGGGAAGGGTCGGCAACGCGCGAGTGATATCCCTGGTGTTGCAAGCGTTCATAGGCTACGGTAACATCAGGTGGGCCGTATGCTTGTTGCCGACAATGTAGTATAAAAAAATGATGATATTATTAAAAAGTTTTTCAAAGTTTTAATAAATTTCGTAGTTTCAAGTTTGGCTGTCGACTCTCTTAAGTAATAATTAATATCATGATTAACTTGCATTTGTTATTTAAACACAAAAACTCCAACTTATTCATTTTAAGTTTTTTTTAAAAGTCATTTTAATATCTAGCACCCTCAAGTTGAAAATCTGTCGCCAAACACCTATTGGTGTGTTCCGGCAGCTGCACTTGAGAGCCAGATCCTTCTAGGCTTTGTGTGCTTACCACTTTCGGCCACATCATCACCTACCATAGTGAGATTGTGGTCAAACACAAGCCTATACAAAGTAAAAAAAAAAAAAAAAAATATCGACTCTATGTTATTTTATATTCTTTTATAGCCACAAGTTTCTCTCAAATGGATCAAATAATTTGTAAAGAATAATAAAAAATACTCGTACATTTTTATTTAAGATATAATGTCATATTTTAGTTGTTTTGATTAATATTTCCCATATTAGAGATAGGTTGGATAGCAGCTTGCATTAGGTCACGACATTAGCAAGTACACTTGCTGTCACTGACTAACCATTCATTTTATTTTGTATTTATTAAGTATTATCAATAGTATTTTTTGTAATCTACAGATATATTAATATGGAAGAACATTGTTTGAAAATTTACTACAAAATTGGTATACAATTTTAGGAAACAAAATATTTATGTTTGAGTAACACCTAATTACAAATTGGCGTTCGAAATTCTCAAAAAATCGATAAATTTCTTGTCATAATATTTCTTTACACTTAACTTAACTATAACATCGTATAATCTGTTGCATTTTAAACGATTTGTTAGCTTAACAACGTGTAGGTTTGAGAGATGCAGGTAAATGAGGTTAGAGGTGTATTGTGAAACACTGATTACATCTCACGTGGCCTTAAAGTTATATGATTGATTTCATATCTCATCTAATCTCACTAATATTGTAAATGTGTACAGTTTATATATTAAGATGTTTGTGACTCAATCACGCAAGAACGGTTGGACAGATTTGGTTGAATATTGGCACATAGATAAACTATCTCTGGAACAACATGTACTCTTCATATAATTTTTCATGGGTACAAATAATGAAGACTTAACTCTTGACTTGTTCTTCTCATATCACTTATTTAGAAAAAAAACAATAAATAAAAAAAAACAAGTTTATTATAGTTAATCCTAGACAATTGAAATAAAGTTTATTTTCAATTAACATAAACTATTTGGCCATAAGTATTATAGAGTTCTCTCACGCGCTGTGAGAGCAAACATGCGTTTCTTTGATTCAGTTGTATCCTAAAGGAAATGAAATTGTTTTAGATCGGAAAAAAAATTGAACAGTTGGCAATATATCCTAAGTTCCAGGGGGCTTCAAAACACGATTGAAATAATTTCGCTCGAAGACAAAAAAATCGCAAAGTTACACCTTTTTCTTACTTTTATCGCGTTGTATGGCTATAATAAACAGTATTTTGAGAAGAAAAATATATTACAATGATAGTCATACTATAATCTATCACATCACGATTTTATTTTGTTTTTTATTCCTTCATTTTGACACAAATTCAAAATACCTACAAAATGTGTGGACTCGCGGCCTCGCATTTTGTAGGTGGACCCGCTCAGTCAGGCCTCAGCGGCTTAGAAGTTTAAGTGGTTAGGCTACCATAATAAAATATAAATATTCTGGGACATTATTCCTCACACACGGCCATCTGACCCCAAACTAAGCAGAGCTTATATTATGGAAGCCAGATAACTGATATACTACATATACTACTTTTCTTTTGTAAATACATACATATATAGATAATTACAACCAGACACAGGACAAACAGACATGTTCATGCACTCAAATGTTTGTCCTGATAGGGTATCTTACCAACCACGCCAACCGGCCCGTCAACAACATACTTATATACAAAAAAAAAACAAATTTCTCGTATCTATTACCAACATCTACAAAAGGTGTATTCAACTCAAGTTGTTTTCCATAACATAGTAATAAAAATATTGTACTTACCTACACTTAGTGCCAGGACATTAGGATTTCCCCTTTACTCAGGCCATATGTATGTAGATTTATCGGTGATACCGTGGCGCGTGCGCACCCGAGTGATTGACAGTACAATGTGTCATATGTAAATGCGATAGAGGGCGCGACCGGCGTACTTTATACTTTTGCTTGCACTAATGTGTATTTGTGGTTAAAATTATGAATTTTGCGAAATAACTTTAGCATTTTTTTTATAATTGGCTTGACTAATTGACGACGATTTAGATTTTTATCTTGATCAGAAAATGGATTAGCTACTATTATAAAAACCAATTTGTATTAAATCATTGAGACACTATTATCGTTTTTGCCATGACGTGTTTCTAAAAACGCTTAAGAATCAAACTGTGCGTTAGTTACACACTTTATCTTTTAAATACAGATTAAGTAGCTTTACTTTATTCTCAATGGGGAGCAAAACGTTCTCAAATGACAGCATGGTAGGATATTTGCGATTGTGCCGTTGAACCCGGCGGATCGCTTACAGGGATGCGCAGGAGTCGCGCTCCATTCACAATGCAAACAGTGACGTTTGCCGCAAGCGCACTTGGGATCACTGTAATGGTTTGACTAGAAATAAACAGTTTTGATACTTGATGATTTGTCATGATCGCTCTTTCAGAGATGTCTAATACAACGCTTAAAACATCCTTAAGTAAGACAAATAATAAAATAAATAAATATTGATAAATATCCTCTTGACTTGAAGTACTTATAGCTTTTCTCTATGTCTTCACTTTCTATGCTGAGATTGTTGATTGGTTTTGTTAATTTCTTCAACATTTTTTTTATTATATAGTATCAATATATAAATTGAAAGTGTCAATCATTCATTTATTGAAGCATCACAAGTATCAACACGTCTCGTTCCTACTTTATCTAGTTTTTATCCGAGTCCGAGTGTACCACATCCAGCTACTCAGACTGGCCGGGTAAAGTGCACGGGAGCCAAGCACACTTGACTACTGTGTGCTTGTCCGTCTGTTTGTATTACATACATCACACAATATTGTTGAGGGGAAACCTTTGTTTGTCAAATTTACTAATGTGACTGAGATGTGCGGGCCTTCAACTAATTTTAACGTTTACAGGAGACACTTGAGTTTTGTGGTTAATACCTACCACCCACATCAAGTTTCAAGTTATGGAGATCTTTGTTTAATATATTTCAAAAGGAACTTATACTACTTAGATGGCAAACAAGCTTACGGCCCACCTGATGGTAAGCGGTTACCGTAGCCTATAGACGCTCATAACACCACGGGCAAAGAAAATACGATATTATATTTTCCCTGCCAGGGGTATCACTCACGCGTTGCCAACCTTGAGACATGAAGTTGTTAAGTCTCCTGTGCCTGTAATTTCACCGGCTCCCATACCCTCCTAACCGAAACACAGTAATACATGTGCATTACTATTTCACGGCGGAATTAGATATGGTGGTAGTACTTTCCCGGGTGAACTTTGCACTAAGATTTGAACTAGAATTGTTTTCACTTTGATGTCTTTATTATTTGTAACTTCTGTGTTGTAATGTAGTGTAAACAATAAAGTATATTTGTATTGTATTGTATTGTAAGAGTTCTACTAACTTGCAAAACTAACTTTAAAACTAATCTTCTTTAAAACTTCCAGAGACACACACTGGTTTTTGAATTGACAAGAATTTAATATTTTTGTATTTTATTAAGTAATTATTGTTTTGTTTGATTTAATCATGAGTTTTAGACTAAAATAACTAAATATGTGCATATATAGGTCAGCAATCGCATTGGCAAACCCACTAGTATTGCTAATGTCCATAGGCGACGGTAGCCACTTACCATCAGGTGCACCGACTGCCTGCTCGTCAGCCCTCTGACTTATAATATAACTGAGCGTACCCTTCCTTGGACTTAATTCTTTCTTTATCTTAGAAAAATAAATAATGTACTTAATTAGAAAATAATAAATTTGTCCTGAACAACAAACCCTTTACCATTCACATACAACGATGTACTCTTAATTGGTATAGTTATAATTGAAACTAAAGCCTACGATCTGATTATATCAAGCCTATACCATGCCAATCTGACTCATCGCACCAGGTCAAATTTCATAAGTGTAACCTCGCGCCCACACTGCGCGCGCGCAACTCCAGTTATTGTTAGGCTTGAATGAGATTATAGTTGGCTCGTAACAAAAGTAAATTAATCAGAGTGACGTGTGATTCATACTATAATGAGTACCAGATCTGTGGGATTAAGATACGACTTGAGATTAAGAGGTGGCTTATGTTTGGATTATCGTAAATCTTGCTTAATGAGATGATCTGGTTTAGAAAACAATAATAAATAGAAATCTTAAAAAGTAATTATCTACATGTCCTCATAATGCAGAATTATTTCATAGTTTGAGCGTCGTCAAAGTCATAGAAATTTAGGTACTTTGTTTAGCCCGGTACGGAAGCTATCTTTCAACTGAAAATAACTGGTACTCAGCCAAGTATTTTATTTTTTAAATATTATCGTCAGGGAAAGCGGTGAAAAATTTGGTTGGATTTGGGAGACAAAAGCCTGGGTGCTGTGGCATATGAAACAGGCTTCTGTTTGTCGTTAGCACAAAATTCTTTTGGTCCATGAAAAATAGAAAAAGTCGTTCTTTTGAACTGATTGAATTTAAAGGGGTCTAATAAGATTTTCGATTCATAAAACATACGATGATTTCATACCGGACCAAGTCGTTTAGACATTCTTGATGTCGAAGGTGCTGATAATGATGGTAATATTTTTATTTTATTGACATTAATAGTTTTTCTAAAAACCTGATTGTGTTTAAAATACAGGTTCAGATAATTGTCGCGATAAAAAAAAATGTTACGTACTTCAATCACATCTTCTTTTTAGGGTCCCGTACCCAAAGGGTAAAACGGGACCCTATTACTAAGACTCCGCTGTCCGTCCGTCTGTCTGTCTGTACGTCTGTCACCAGGCTGTATCTCATTTACCGTGATAGTTAGACAGTTGAAATTTTCTCAGATAATGTATTTCTGTTGCCACTATAACAACAAAGACTAAAAAACAAAACAAAATAAATATTTATATACAATAAACGTGATTTGTTTCATAGATAATGGTACGGAACCCTTCGTGCGAGAGTCTAACTCGAACTAGGCGGTTTTTTTAGTTTTTTAACTCCTCTTCATCCAAAGATTGCTTGGTAGTGATCACTTTCAGTGATAAGGCCACCCATTGTAACACATTTACTGTAAGTTAAGTTTTCCACTACTACTCCAAACATTATGTAGTATATCAAAGAAGTTATCCATCTATTTCTTTTAATTTTGTCTTGAATGAAGCGGCGGGGCATAATAACTAACCATGTTCATGTTTAAGATAATTTTCACACGCGGGAAAGCCATGGAGCAGAAATTAAGTCTTTATTTTTCAGAGTGACATAAAATTTATTTCTTTTCAGTATAGGTTTAATTTATGGTAGATACAGGCTATCGGGAACTGCTTTGAGTTATATTTAAATTTAATAAGCTGTTTAGCTGCAGGTCTTGATAGTGAAATCTAATTTATGTGGCGATCACAATAGACCTAATGTGGTCGCACTGATACAAGTTATGGAAGAACTTGAAACAGCCACTTAAATCCAAATAATATAATATTTAGGTGTAATGAAAACTTCTTCGATATAATGTACCTAACACAATAATATGTATAAACTTATAAAAGTAAAAAAATGGTTCACAAGATTTATTTTATCTTGCACAATCAAAACAAATTGAGAATCTACACGAGAGGCGTTTTCTTCCGATGGCCGTGCAATACATCGTGGGTTCAATTCCGGAGGAGTAAAGATTCGATTTCTCATTGTCTTATCACACAGCGTAGTCAAGGTTGTTCTTAATTAATGAATTGGTGAACGTATGGCGTTGTTAAATCATTCACTTTTGTTTGCGAAAGGTTATGTTCGCATCGATGCCTCATTAGTGCGTGAATCAGAGTATTCTGGCTCGATAGTCAGGTTTAATTCAACATTAAATTTAACATTGTACCAAATAAAATTATAAATTGAGAACTAATTCTACTATCTATACATTATCTATACCCTGTATATAAAGAATGGATAACCAGAAAGAATGGATAATGTAACACCTATAGTAGGGTTGGGCCATTGGGGACTCAAAATATAAAATAAAAAATCGCCAAAAAACATTTTGGAAAGTCACTGAGAAGCGTGTCTGGGTTTAGCTAGTTATAATAAGTCTATAGAACCGGCGTGTCTGTATTAATTTGAACCAAAAATAGAGTGTAGATGATGTAGGAAAAGTAATAGAATGCAAAGAGATTTTTTTGTGTCTAAAACAACAAAAGTTGGTCACCAAGCAGCTACAATTCTGGCAGTTGATTTGAGAGATTTGAGAGCCAGTTGCCTTCTAAGCTTTGTAAAGATCGACAAAGCACTGGCAGTCCCTCTGGTATTGCTAATGTCTACTGGCAACGGTAGCCACTTACAATCAGATGGACCGCCGACCTATTTCTCAGCCTTCTGACATAAAGACAAGTGCAAATCCGATTCGCGCACCGAGGGTCCCATAAAAACTTATATGCAGATAGTTCGTCCATCTCTCCCATACGTCTAATTCTCCAACTGCAAGTGTATGTTGATAGTCGCATTTTTTTTAATGAAATGTAACTATAAATTATCAATTTTCGGATTATTTCTTTTTGCTTGTGCTGTGCCTTGCTTCTTACCAAATTTCATGATTCTAGGTCAACGGGAATATAGGTTTTTATTTATTTGTAAATCTTGACAGAAAGACAGACAGATAGATAGACAGATGGACTACGAAGTGATCCTAAGTAAGGCCTTAGTAATACTAAAGAAAAAGAAAACTATATTAAATAAACAAATTCTTAAATAGGTACGCCGCAATCGGATAAATCGCATATATATTTTTTTCCAAAAATTTCAAGACTTGGTTGTTTAAGCTCTCTACTTGTCTAGACGTGGTCCAATTACCATAAGAAAGTCAATCAACCCAAATTTCTCTTAAAGCAAATTTTCAATAACCAGATCACTTAAATATGTAGATATCGATTCACGTCCGTTTGTACGTTTGTTTAGTGAAATAGATTGGTACGTGCCTCGTATGGTAGGTAATTGGTATACAAATATTATTATATCGGTATAGAATGAGCAAACTTTTGAAAATTGGTTTACGATCACTTTTTTTCTTAGAAATTTTAAAATAAACCGGTTAATGGGATATTGTCAAATAAGATTTAATCACTTTTAGACGTGATCTACATTATTAATATTTGACAAGCATAAAAAGTTTGGAGGTTTTAATTCAACGCTTAGGTTTTTTTTTTAATAAAGCGTTAATATAATATTTCAGTTAAATTATAGTTTTTCTATTATGGAATGTGTTTACATTCCATAATATGCTTTTTGTGCTTATCACTGTTGGCCAAATTATCACATACACATAGTAAAACATACTCTCGAAAAACATAACCCTCCTTCTGGCGTAGCCGGGTAAAAGAACATATTTTTGGGATAGGAAATGAAACTGACAGAGGAAAAAAACTAACAAAAATTAAAATGAAAATGAAAATTTATTTATTCCGAAAAAGTACATATTTATATGTTTGGCTGAGCTCCCACATTAGGTCACCCTGTGTCGTGGGAGACACGCTCCTCCTATAAATAGTTGTTGCGGAATCAAAGAAAAATTATAATATATGTAATTAAAGAAATCTTATGAAACTAAAGTGAGTGTGTATGCGAGTGTGAGTGTGAGTGTGAGTGTTAGTATGTAGTGTATGTGGTGTATGTGGTGTATGCGTGAGAAAGAAAATGTGTATCAGAGTGTGAAGGTGTGTTTGTGATGGCGTTTGATAATGAAGTGAGCGGTGTTTTAATTTATTATGTTTTTTTTTTTATATTTATTTATGTGGCGGTAGTAAATAAGTATTCAGTTGTATCATAATCAAAGGTAGCGAGCCATTCCAGTACAAATTTCTTAAAAGCTCGGCAATTATATTTCACAAGCACCCTATCCCTTCGCAGAATCATGTTGTAAAGTCGAGGCGATATATAATCTAGGTGTCTTTTGGCAAAGGCTGAATTAACAAAAGGAATTGGGTAACGAATGATTCTTCGAATAGTGACCGGCGAGCGGGGCACAACATTGCAGTGAAATTTACATAAAATATGTAGTATATATAGTTTCCGAATGGGTAAAACGTTGGCAGTATCATAAAGAGAAGTGGTGGGAAACCTGTAGGGAAGACCAAGAGTTACCTTGAGGACTGCTCGTTGCGCACGTTCAAGTTCAATGAGACACGTTTTGGACGCACCACCCCAGGCGCTTATGCAGTAGGTAAGTGAGAATGCATTGGCAGAGAGCTTTGTAAGTTGTAATTAACAATTTTTTATCAGCAACTGTCTTGAGGTTTTTAAAAATATGGATTAACTTGCGAGCTCTCGTTGATAATGTAACAAACGTTCAGGAGTTGATTAAAATAGTATAGAAAAAATAACTATTTAATCTAGTTATAGAAAAGACCTGATAACCTTAAAAAAAATAACACTTTAGTAAGTAAAAGAAGTTAGCCAATAATATTTAAACGTAACGGTCGTTGCAAAAATCGGGCTTCACCTTAAAATCTAATAATAAAATTGTAGAAGAAGTAAGGAATAACAATAGCAGAGTATCGCATTAATACAAGCGCGTACGCATAACCGTCGCGCGCGCCGTACGTGATCTCGAATAAAGTTAGTCTGACACATTCGGAATGTGCTATAATGTTATAGGAACACCATTGATTTGGTAATTTTAGGAAATTCCTACATAGATAATATTTTTGGCAAAATGGATGTTTGGATATTTGGATGTTTGTGACTCAATTACGCATAAACGGCTGCTTGAATCTGCATGAGACAACGACATACTCTAGAATAATATATAAAGGGTATTTTTTATACCGGAAAAACATAAGGTACCTCGGGAAAGCGGGAAAAACCACGGGGCAGAATCTAGTAAACGAATAAATCCATTTCCACAGTAAAAAATATTTAGACTCAAGACGTTGATAAACGGGTTATATTTATCGAAAATAATTAAAGGCCATATAAAAAGTAAATCCTTTCAGGCGTCAAACCACTCTCTTTAATAAATGAGCCTGTATTTCAATAAAAAAAAACATGAATATAAATTTAAATATTAAAATATCCCGAAACATCTCCATCGCATAGCAGCCCTAACAATGTCCGCGCGACGCGTGCGCCGACTGCCAAACCGCAGCTACCTACCGCGCACGCGCTGTCGCGTTATCGATATGAATTTAAATCGGATTAACTATACCGATGCTATGTTTTTTAAAGCCATCGAGTTGTAGTGATTCTTGCGGTTAGCTCTGTGAGTTTGATGGTTGGTTGTATTTGAAATTCAATAGCTTGTAAGCTGTTGTTTTTGGTTTCATTATTTAGAGCAGGGTTGTCATCACTCCAGCTTTGTTTTTATACATCATGTTTTAAAATTTATTATATGCCTGTATTTGACCACAATCTCACCACAATAAGTGACAATGTCGCCGAAGGTGGTAAGCACACAAAGCCTAGGAGGAACTGGTTCTCATGTGCAGCTGGCGACAAAATTTATATTTGGTTTTGTCACTGATCATAATATTTGTATATATTAATTTTCGCCCTGCGGTTTCGCCCACGATCCTAGTAGCCTATGTCCCTTTATGGCTTAAAACTATATCAAAGTATACAAACTCACATCGGTCCGTTGCTCCGTAGCCTAGCTACGTGAATGAAGCACAAACCGACAAACACATTTTCGCATTTATATTATTAAATATATAATAGTAAAGATTCATATCTGCTAATTACAGACCTTTCCAATGAGTAACAAGTAATCCTTAATCACTCCAAGTAATACAAACCGAAGAATTTACCCCGTAAGTAGATATCTCATACTAATATTATAAATCTGAAGAATTTGTTTGTTTGAACGCTAATCTCAGGAACTACTAGTTCGATTTGAAAATTTTTTTCAGTGTTAGATAGCCCATTTATTGAGGAAGGCTATAGGATACTATTTATACCGAAAAAAACACAAGATCCCTCGGGAACGTGGGTGAAACCGCGGGGCGAAAGCTAGTTAAGTATAACAAAATTGAATTTGTCTCTCATTTCTTGACGGGCCCGATGGCATGGTTGGTAAGAAACCTATCACGTTCCGTAACAGGTTTGATTCCCGTCCAGGACAGATATTTATTTACATAGACATGTCTGTGTGTCCTGAATCTGAGTGTACCTAATCTATACTAATATTATAAAGCTGAAGAGTTTGTTTGTTTGTTTAAACGCGTTAATCTCTGGAACTACTGGTTCGGTTTGAAAAATTATAGGCTACTTTTTATCCCGGTAAAAGACAAGATCCCTCGGGAACGCGGGAAAAACCACGGGGCGGAAGCTAGTTAGTAATATAATACACGCTCTGCTTAATTTGGGATGTGATAACCGTGTATGAGGAGTGTCCTAGGATATTTATTTTGTGAATTTTATTTAAAAGAGTCACCAGGACTCAGTTAAACCATCCCTTGATCTATTTGGGTCCCGCGAGGGTGAAATGGGTGCTGTTATTTTGTTGTCATGTACCTACCTATATTTAGTATAACTGTTGCTTGTTGATTATCGTGTTGTCGAATAAATAGTTTTGTTTGTTTTTTAATAGTAGTTCTTTCTTTCTTCATTCTTTATTAAATCATATTTTTCTCATACTATCCTGATTTGCGTTTTTGTTGTCAGCCTATTGTAAATTAATGAAAAAGGTGAAACTTCTCTAAACACCAGCCAGTTTTGTAAGAATTTCACAATTTTAGAAAACCACGTGTAAGATCTGAAGAAGAGATTAGGTAATGATAAATTGATGACGTCACGTGGGCGTCTCTTGTGCACTAAGATTATCAAGTTACAGATAATTTGGTGAAATAATCACTACGCCTGCGCTCGCGCCTCACACGAGCTGCGTGTGTGGGTTTATGTACATGTACTGTTGGGGACAAGAAAAATAGATACTCAGAATAAATCCTACTAAGATTATAAATGCGAAAGTGTATGCTACTCAGTTCAGTATATGCTGAACGGATTTGGTAAAATGTTTGCAGTTAAATAGAATATATTGTAGTTTAACACATAGGATACCTTTTATCCCGGGAATGCAGGTGAAACCGCGGAGTGGAAGCTAGTTAATAGTAAATAATATTCTTCATCAGTGCCTTGAGTGTAAAGAATTGACTTTAGTAAACGGTAACTATCGCGTTTGCGTTTACTAAAATTTTTATGAAATAAATTAGTTCCATGAGTATTTAAGTTCACATTATAATGCGTGTATTCAAGGAAACAGAAAAATAGGCTACTTTTTAGTTCAAAAATACTTAAGGTTCCTGAATTGAAGTTTGGTAATATAGTTACATAAGTCCCTGAAATAGGATACAAGATATCTTTATCCAGGGAACGCGGATGAGACCGCGGGGGGGCGTATTTTAGTGGCCTCAAGTGTTTAAGCCCACTAATGACAAATAATTAAAATTAAAGCCATGTTAAATAGAACCAACATTTTTATACTTAAATACACTCAGTTATATTAATTATTTTAACGTATATACGTTGGAACGTTGGTTTCAACTAAATTTAAAACTACACTGAGCGAGCACTTATTTATAAGGCTGTTTCGAGTTAAGAACCTTTTAATATCGTAAGTTTTTTTTATATCAGAGTGCAGATGATTTACACTGATGGTAAATGGTGAAATTAGCTATACCAGTTGGATTGCCAATGTGTTGATGATCTTTATAAAGCCTATAAGGCAACTGGCTCTCGAGTGTAGCTACTAGAACATACCGGTAAGTTATTAATGACAGATATTTAATTTGGGGGTTGGTAACTAGCCAGGAGGGTATTTCAACGTAACACCGATGGAGCTATCGAAAAACAAACTATTACAGATCATCACATATTTAAATATGACAGACACATCAGTAGACACAAATTTTAATCTGTGCCCATAATAGGGCACCCAAAAAAAAAACAATCCTTTTATACATGGTGAAGCTTGCATACAATGAATAAGGAAATACATATTACTTTGTCAATGTGGCAACCTTAACAATTCATTTGAAACTGCATAAATTCAACCTTATGTCAATCGAGCAAGATTTATTTTAGTCCTTCTAAAGTTGGTATTCAAAATACATTAGTTCACACTGTACACATTTGAATTTACGGCTGTGTTATTAGAAATTGAACCTTATGTAATAAGGATAAGGTTTTAAAGATGATTGATTTTTATATTTGTATGATACAGCATGCGTTTGTGACTTTGCCAAGTGGAGACAATGAGTTGGTGCACATAAATAGTTTAGTCGCGGATGTAGGAAGGGATTTGGATTAAATAGGGTGTTTAAACATACTAAGAATAAAAAAAAAATACATAACATTTATCAATATCTATACTAATATTATAAAACTGAAGAGTTTGTATGTTTGAAAGCGCTAATCTCAAGAACTACTGGTTCGATTTGAAAAATTATTTCAGTGTTGGATAGCCCATTTATCGAGGAAGGCTATAGGCTATTAGACTTTTTATCCCGGGAAAACACAAGACCCCCAAGGGAACGCGGGTGAAACTTCGAGGCGGAAGCTAGTAATATATAAAAAGAAAAGTCCTGACTCGCGCACTAACTGACTCATCATCTCCCAGCAAAACCCATGGACCTAGAAAACTGAAATTTTGCACGAGGATCCCTTAATGATATAGACAAGGAATAAGGCTGTATTTTTCATAATTCATCTCCTAAGGGGGTAAAATAGAGGGTCGCAGGTGAAATTCGAGGATGATAATGGGTTTCAGGTTTCCATCTTTAGATGATATTGACGTGTCACTTGGAGTAAGATACATTATATATTTTTTATTTATTTACTAGCTTACGCCCGCTTATTTTGTGTCAATCCAGAACATATTCTATTTGTGTGACATTACGGATTTGAGTGGTAACAAACATACATGTAATCTGTTACAATCAGTTACAATTAAAAACCGGTTAGATATAGCTTTTCTAATTACTTTTTTAAGTTCTGATAACTACTGCATACGCAAATTAGTACAGTTATCATTTTCGACAAAATAATTTTAATCTTTAAATCGAGATTTGAAACTGATTAAGGCTCCAGTCTCCCTAAAATCAGTGTTCTTGCGGAATTTATAATTTATAATAATTTTAAATAAATTTACCGAAACTAAACATATAACACAACGAACGCTGTCAATTCCCAGCGGAATTGAATGGAATTTTGATGCGTTTTATGTTTTATTTGTTTAGTTTCGGTAAATTTATTTCAAATGATTTTTGGAATGCATATATTTTTTATTCGACAGATAAGTAGTTGTTTTCGGAGTGGTTAAAGTGTGATATCTCTAACTAAACCATTACTTTGTAATAGAAAAAAATATGGGTTGCAAGGATCGAATTCAGAACTTTATAACTTTTTAAAGCAGTTTAAATAAGAAATTGAGACGATTTTGAAAAAAGGTAACTAAATAAAATTATTGTAGAGGATTTGCAGACAAATGTAATCTGAATACATTTCTTGTTTTTGTTATATTTTTTTCGTGGCGTGTGCATTAATGAGACCCTCTACGCGTGGTACGTAAATAGAGGTAAGTTTAAAGCCTCGCAAAGCTAATAAAAGTGGCGTCAAATTAATAAATAAAATATGTATTGGAAACTTCAAATCTCACACTTTAAAATAACGTAAAATATTTATTTTCTGATAAATTTCGTAAGAACACTGATTTTAGGGAGACAGGAGCCTTAACTTATTCATTGCAACAAAGTTATGGAATCTACGTATAGATGTCTGTGCGTATTTAAGCTGTGATTCTATGAACGCCATACGCACACACCATCATAAGCCATATCCATGATTATACTACCTTTACACCTCTCGCGACCTACATTACAGAACTGGTCCACACCCTGCATAATAATTAGCTATTTGACATAGGATAGTACGAAGCGCAGAAGCCGTTTGGCTGCCTCACTACTTAAAAAAGGTGACTCTAAAACTGTCGAGCTATTAATACTTTTTATTATTTTTTTGGGACTAGCTATTAGCTACTTAATAGAGGTATTAGGAATGTTTTAGTAAATTATATGCATGGTTATTACTTATAATGTTATTATGATAATTTTATTTTAGATTTGGGTTTTCTTGGAAGGGAAATATCGTCAATTATGTGTGATCATAGTTTTTCTAGATGATAGATTTAAAATAAAACCTTAATGTTATTTTAAAGGCATTGGTGTAGTGTAATTAAGGCAAATAGCTCAGTGGTAGTGACATCAGCGAAGGTTTACAATGAGCTTGAGTGCTTAGTGAAGGAAAATTATCGTGAGGAAACCATTGCACGGTGGTAGGGTACTTTGTAGTACCCAACTGGCTGGCTACGACAACCAAGATAAAAATCTGTCGCCAAGTAAGTATCTACTGAGGTATTTCGGTAGTTATACTTCAGGGTACCTAAGTTGCCTTCTAAGCTTGTTAATGCACAGCAACAAATTGGCAATCCTACTGGTAGTACTAATGTATAAAGGGTACGGTAGTCACTTACCATCAGATGGACCGCAAGTGTGCTTGTCAGCTTTCTGAAAAAAAAAGAAAATTTAGTCATTCAATATTATATCCTTCTTAAAATTTTGGTAGAAGTCTCCCAAGAGAATTTAAGGATTATTTTATTTTTGTTCAGATGGAACGGGTACCGGTACGGAAGTCAGCCTTCAACTGAGAAGAAACGGCATGAAATTGCACAAGATGCTTTAACATCAATACGTCGATACTTTGCTGCGTTAAAAAAGGACAAACCAACAACCACTTCGCATTTATAATAGTAAAAAAATTGGGAGGTATTATTATTTGTATTTTTGAACCTAAAATATTATTAATTCATGTTAAAGTCAACCTTTACCGACTTCATATGTCAGTACAATATTTAAGCATTGTGTGGGCGTTATCATAAAAACTAGGTACCCCATAAATCGTTTTAAATACGTACATGATCCAACGATGACGTGTCATTACGTCATTACCGTATCTCAAATAGAACTAATTTAGATACGTTTAATTGCTAATGATAAGTGATTAGATACGCACTGATCTTAAAAGTCACACGGTTTATGGTAAATCCACCCACGGGGTTAAGTGGTTTTTTTTAACATTAGGTTTTTGGGTTAAATGAGTTCAAGTTAAACGTATTGGTGTTTGTAATTGATTAGTGTTTTTTAGAGAATTTATAGATTGATAGATAATTTAAGTTCACGAGTTTTGTAGATTTAAAATACCTTAAAAAATGAGGTCCTACTTAATCGGAGATATTTTTTTTTAAGTTGTAATTAATGTCCCACTTATGATATTCTTTTAATATTGTAAATGCGAATGTTTGTATGTACATTTTGATACTCAATTGTGCAGTAATAATTGAATGGATTTGGATGACATTTTGCACATAGATGAAATCTATATCTATACTAATATTATTAAGAGAAAAGATTTGTATGTAAGTAAGTATGTTTGTAACGAATTGGCTCAAAAAGTACTGGACCGTTTTTAAAAATTCTTTCACCATTTGAATGCTACATTATCACTGATTAACATGGGCTATATTTTATCCCGGGTACGCGGGTGAAACCGCGCGGAAAAGCTAGTATTACATGTATTATTATATATTTTTTTATACTATAAATACCTAGTCTTGCCATAAATATTGTCACAAAGGAAAATCATTTTTTTTTATTGCAAATAATATTTATTACTTTTACAGTATGTTAGTTTAATATATAAATAAAAAACAATTTAAAATGTAAAAAGCTTATTCGAAGTGGTCTCCATTGGCTGCAATACAGTCCTTTAAACGTTGTAGCCAGTTATCAATAGAAGCACGCACTCTTTCCATGGAAAAATTCTTCACTGCCAATCGTATGGATTGTTTTAGGGACTCCAAATTATCATGGCGTTTAGAGCAAGCCGTACTCTCTAAAACTGACCATAAATCATAATCCAGCGGATTAAGATCGGGACTAGACGACGGCCAGTCTTCAGCTCTGATGAAGTCCGAAACGTTTACTTCAAACCAAGACTGCGTGGACCGAGCTTTATGACCCGGCGCCGAGTCTTGTTGGAAGGACCATACTTGATTATTGAACATGGTGTTGTTAAGGGTCTTAACTACCTTCTCAAGAATGGTATCTTGATACACTTGTGCCGATGTTTTGATACCTTTTTCACAAAAATATGGCTCAGTCACTCCTTCATAGCTAACACCCCACCAAACCATCACTGAAGTCGGATAATGCCCACGTTGCACTCTGTCGACTAATTGGGAAGCTTCCTTAGAGCTTTGAGCATAAATACGATCATTTTGTTTGTTAAAATGTTGCTCAACTGTAAAGATTTTCTCATCCGTAAACAAATTTTTTCTGTGACCTCCCTTTGCGTACCGCTTCAGTAGTTGTTTCGATTTTACCACCCTATTCTTTTTTAAATTATCAGTTAAAAAATGACCAGTGTGTCTCTTATAGGCTGCAAGTCCTAAGTCATCTTTTAAAATACGCGACATGGTTCTGGGTGCTATCTTCATCTCCCGAGATAAAATCTTTTGCTTTCGGACAGGATTTCTTCGAATTCTGTCCCTTACTGCTTTAACCACCTTTTTCGTACGAACACTACGTGGACGGCCAGATCTTTTTCTGTCACAAGCAGAGGAGGTCTCATTGTACCTATTAATAGTCCGGTACACAAACATTTGACTAATACCAAGCGTATGGAGAGTTTTAAAAATTGCGTTTGGCTAAATACCAACTTTGTGTAATGCAATCACAGCGATTCGGTTCTCTTTATCACCCCACTCCATTTTAATATCGCAAAATATTGTCCAATGTATTGGCGCCAAAATTAGAAAACCCAATGAACAATCGTATAAAAATGACAGATTCCAAATTCAAATGTAATATCTTTCTTATTTTTAATTGTAACAGTATTTATGGCCAGACTATGTATATAATATCCCTCAGGAACGTATGATGTTAGTGAATACATCAATCTAAAGTTTATGTACTAATAACAATGAAACAATACAAGACAAAAACATTATTAAAAACCTATTTTTAAAATAGCCTCTCAACGCGTGTCTCAGTACAAACCAACTTTTGAAAACTCACAAAAGATTATTGAAGCATTGTAAAAACGTGACTGTTGTATTAAACAAACAATATGTTTATCATTTTAACACTAGTTATGTACCCCGGTGTTGTTTCAATTTTTCCACATGAATTTTAAGTATTATTGTTCCATATTACCTACGTAAGCTGTGGCGAAAGTTTTGTGACTACGTAATGAGGATTTTTGATGAATTTTTTGATATGTGTTTTTTGGGAAATCACACAAAGTTTACAAGGGGACTGGCTCTCAAGTGCAGCTACTAGTATTCACTGGTAGCTGTTTAGTGACAGATTTTAGAGAGAGAGATAGAAAATATCTCTCATGTACCTACCACTAGCCAGGCGGGTACTAAATATCCTAACACCGTGTTCCTCACGAGGTATTCCTTCACTGCAAGCCTAATAAATAAAAAAAGATGTTTATTTACAAAAGACAATCTATTATATAAAGAAAGATTCTCCGAGGCTACTACCATTGCCAAAAATCCTACTAAAGTTTGGAAGGATGGATGGATGGATGGATGTCTGAATGTTTGTTACTCTTTCACGCAAAAACTCAACAGATTTGGATGAATTTGGCACACAGAATACTTTTTATTCTGAGTAAAAATAAGATCCCTTGGAAACGCGGGTGAAACCGTGGGACAGAAGCTAGTATTATCTTTAGTAATAATACAAACTACATTACACTACAATAAATTTATTACATTACATTTCATGACCACATTGTTGACGTTAACAAACTCTAAAGTAATCGATCATCGATCAAATCTGCATAATATAACGATGCTTATTTACTATTGTTTGTATGATAAAAACACTTGTATAGCGTATAAGGTATTTGTATTACACTTGAATTGGAAAAATTGCCTTTAATATTACGACTTTAGTTGGAATCAAATGACAAATAAATTTAGTTAGAAACCATGGTCCCGAAGCTCGCCGATTCGCTCGGATTTTATCAACTAAGCTCATCGAGGCCCATCCAAAAAGTTTCCAGTTGGAAGCTTTTTCCGCCAACACATTAGCTGGCCATACAAAAAGGGAACACTGCCAGCCTGTTGGGAACGTTGCCCAGCGGGAGCTTTGAGGAAATCTTCCATATAGGTATTATAGTTTGTATTTTATACTATTAATTGTAAATACTTGTTTAAAATAAATATATCTTGTTAGTTTTTTTTTAAGTTAACAAGTCTGACAAGTAAACAGAGGGTCCTTCTGGTGGTCACTATCATTTATTGGAATCAGTAATTCTAAGGAATTTGCCAATGTTAAGCCTATATAGAAGGCAAATGACCTTCAGTATATATATATATATTTATATATTTTATACTACTAGGTGGCAAACAAGCTTACGGCCCACCCGATACGGTTTCCGTAGCCTATAGATGCTCATAACACCACCGGCAAAGAAAATACAATATTATATTTTCCCTACCAGGGGTATCACTCACGTGTTGCCAACCTTGAGACATGAAGTTGTTAAGTCTCCTGTGCTTGTAATTTCACTGTATGTGACGGAATAGTTAGGTGTTTATAAATTATCTACTTGAAGTAGCAGGTGGCTAGACGGGTATACTACAAGACACATTACCACTGGTTACACGCAACGGTGTCTTCATGTTTCACCATCTTATATTTTAATGTAATAAAGATGGTAGACTATCAACAGTTACTGAGCACTGAGGTCTCTCAACTGGATAAGGATTTTAGGGCAACAGGCGCCTGAGGGTGACCCTGAATGGGGAATGAACTTTGGCTCAGGGCAAGGTGGGGACGGACTTAGCAATATTTATTATTTAGCGGGATGGTCGGATTGCTATTTGCAGCATAGGACAAGAAGAACAACGTATTTACTTTGACCAATTTTGTACTTCTTTACTATTTGCAAAACATGGTGACTTAAATCAATGTTCATCAACCAGCCGCTTAACTCAAAAGGTGTCGTTTAAATATATGATATTTTCGAGTTAACTGTTGTTTAATTAAGATTCAATGTTCTTATTTTTTATTCTAATACATATATTGATAGAACATATTTTTTTCAATAACTTCCCACTAATTGCTTCAATAAATACAATTGCTCATTTACATAGCGGTCTAGTACCTGCAGGATGTGCGCAAGATTGTTTTAATAGTAAATCTTCCACGTTACGCGCAATGATGTCACTCATTTGATGGTTACCTTTAAATTCACCATTCGTACTACTTGTTATCGGTATAATATATAAGCGGTAGCGGGAACGCAAGCCTTGCTAGCGTTGTTAGTAGTAATGTATGAGATTTAAAAATTGAAATTTGAAATGATGTAGAATCTTTTTCTCTGTTAACTTAATGCAAGTTCTATACCGGAGTCTTCTCAGTTTACGTACAAACCTGTAGTGATAGTGTTAATTTAAAGGTGTAAGTGAATCACCTAAGCGAAACGTAACGTTGAAAATCGCAGAGCTACAGGTCGATGACCTGAAGGCTACGTCACAAATAGGGTAAGTTAGCTGAAAATGAATAAAGTAAAATATTCAGAATTATTCACTGACAATAAGCCGTTCGTAGCTTGCACCTCGTTATAACAAACAGACATACAGACGACAAATCAATCGGGCACGTGCCAACCTTTTGACAAGTATATGCGCTGGCGCATGGAATGTCGATCGGTTAGCGTTACTCGTATACTGGCGGGCGATACGATCCGACATATAATAAAAAAGAGTACCTATGCAATTAATTAAATTATTTGACTGAACACGAAATTCAGTGATTACAATTTTTTATGGCTTGATCTTATAGGATCCTGTAAATGTTTTA
Source organism: Tetheella fluctuosa (assembly GCA_951216915.1). Taxonomy (NCBI): domain Eukaryota; kingdom Metazoa; phylum Arthropoda; class Insecta; order Lepidoptera; family Drepanidae; genus Tetheella; species Tetheella fluctuosa. The sequence continues at coordinate 12,091,290 of OX578223.1, read as the reverse complement.
AGAAAGGGTTATGCCTGTCTATTTCTCAAGTAAAGCAGTCAAGCAAACAAAGGGAGAAATTGTTAAATAAAATAATTAACATATTAAATTTCTAATAAGTTACAGTTTACTTTACTGTTATATCTCTATCTAATATATAAAATTCTCGTGTCACAGTGTTTGTCTGCAAAGTCTTCCGAAACGGCTTGACCGATTCTTATGAAATTTTTGTGCATATTTGGTAGGTCTGAGAATAGATCGTAAAGTATATTTCAAACCGCTACGCGGGTGAAACCGCGGGGACAGCTAGTAAAATGTATACATCGATTTTATATAAAGGTATTTACGTGAATTAGTTGGTACCGCTATCCACTAAGTTAAACAGCATTACACATTACTTCTTGAAATTAAATTGCAATTTTAATTCCAATTAGATAATTTACTAAAACAGCTATGTTGAGTATTGAAAGAGCCCAAAGGTTAATCCTAAAAGTTAGCAACTTTAAACATATGCTTTTTTCCACAGAAAACCTATATAAAGAATGTGAAGTGCTAACTATTAGACAATTATTCATTTTCTCAGTCATTCTCAGGCAACATAACGATATGACTTACGTAAAGGAAAGCAATGTAGTCAAAAGACGTCACACCTCCGTCTGCAACACTATAAGGGTTAGGACTGCCTTTGCGCAGCGCTTTTTCTTATTCCAAGGGAGGAGATTGTACAATCGTGCTAACAAACTACACAAAATCTACCCGATGAACAAATTTAAATGCAAAAGGGTGATTTCAAAATGGCTGATGACACTAAACTATGATGACACTGAAAGTCTATTGGCTTAAATAATATATGTAAAAATATATATTTACTTAAACTTGCACACACACACACACACACACACACACACACACACACACACACAACACACACACGCATACATACTAACAACTACACTACTAAACATACACATTCGCACCATAAATTTATTAATAATATAAGTTCCTGTCCCGAGATGTGGAGACCAGGAGACCCATAGCACAGGGCTAACCTAGTTTGGGCTCCTGTCCTCCCACAATAATTTTTGTTTTTTTCACTTTGAATTTATGTACTTTATATCTTTTACTTTAGTGAGTTGTTATTGGTTTAAGAATGTCTATATTTTGTGGTAAAAAAAAATATATATTATTATAGAATTTCCTTGAGGCTGTCGCTGCTGCCGATGGCCAATGCTCCCAGCAGGCTGGTAGGGTTACCTCTTTGAATAGCCAAGCTTAATGTGATGGCGGTAAAAGCCCCGCCCGTCGATCACCAGCCTCGATGACTTTTTATGATAAAATTTGAATGAATCGGCGAGCTTTCTATCTCCATGAATCCATGGTCTCAACCGTAAAAGGCATAAAAACCCATGGACACCATGAAATATTGTTGAAATTATGTATATTGCTTATTTGGATTGATCTATAGCTTGTCCGGTATTCATTCTTGGATTTTATAAAATAGTAAGTTTCGCGATTTTATTTGCGTCTTATTTTTTTTAAATGGCCATATTTTACAACAAATTTTATTTACATATTTACAATTAAAGTAAAAAATACAAACTATGATATATAGAAAACATCCTCAAAGCCCTCGCTGCTGTCGATAGGCAAGGTTCCCAACAGGCTAGCAGCGTTCCCTTTTTGGATGGCCAAGCTTATGCGTTGGCGGTAAAAGCTCCCAGCCCGTCGGTCTCCCGAAGCCTCGATGAGCTTGGATGATAAAATCCGAGCAAATCGGCGAGGCTCGAACCCCCATGGACCCATGGTTTCAACTGCGAATGGCATGAACGAAAAATTAGAACCATGACAAGCGTATTTTTTAAATTTGGATTTTTCAACACCGGTCGCAGCCGCCCCAGCGACTTTACAAGTCGCCAGTAAGTGGGAAGGCGCAAGTGTATCTACACACGTGGCATCCCATACCAGCGGCTTGCCAACACTCCACGGGATCAAAGCCATATTATTATATTATATAAATACAATATTTTATACTTATATATACTTAATTTTTGGCTGTCGATCCACCTGATGGTAAGTGGCTACCGTAGCCTATGGACATTAGCAAGGGCAGGGGGCTTGCTAATTGCCGACCTTTATACAGTCTAGAAGGTAACTCTCTCTCAAGCGCAACCACCACATATGAGGTGCTTAGCGATTTTTCAACTTGAAAGTGGTTGCCAGATAGGCAAGTACTATAAAAAATTTTACCACCGTGCTATGGTTACCTCATGATGTTTTCCTACACTGAAAGCTCAAGCTCATTTGAACCCACGACTCTCACCGTGGCATCCGACGATACTACCTCTGCGCTAACTTATTAGAAAAAAGCTCTCAATAAGCAGTAAACTCAGTAACACATATACATAATAAACTTTTCAATCAAACGCAACTGTACTTCCTATAAATCTTCAGTGCATTTCAATTTAATATCTTTGCTTTATAGCGCATAACATTTCAATCATAATAAAGTGGAAATTAACACTATCCCGTAGGTAAGTGTTATCTGGTGAATAGAAATTCTAGAGCGCTACCTTTGACTTGTAAGTAAAATTATAAATGTACTGTCATCAAATACTTGTACTACGTAAAGAGTCTGAATTTAGTAGAGAGTTTTTTTATTTTTTTTTACTTTGTATAGCACTGTGTTTGACCACAACCTCACTATGGTAAGTGATGATGTGCTTGAATGTGGTAAGCATACAAAACCTAGAAGGTACTGGCTCTCTAGAGCAGCTGCCGGAACACATCATTAGGTGTTTGGCGATAGGTTTTCAACTTCATATTGCTTTGAGCTTTCGGTGAAGGAAAACATCGTGAGGAAACCATAGGGGTAGTAGGGTACTTTGTAGTACCCGCCTGGCTGGCTACCACCCTCAAGTTGAAAATCTGTCGCCAAACACCTATTGGTGTGTTCCGACAGCTGCACTTGAGAGCCAGTTCCTTCTAGGCTTTGTGTGCTTACCACCTTCGGCCACATTATCACTTACAATAGTGAGATTGTGGTCAAACACAAGCCTATACAAAGTAAAAAAAATAAAAAAATATTGGTATTAATTAAGGATTTTTCGTTTCACGAAAAAAAAAATATTCCTGTCGAGAGACTTTTAACTCGAGCGTGGTAGCTAGTCAGGTAATTACTATGAAATACCCTTTCCCCTTGCTTTGGCTTCCTTACAATATATTCCTTCACCGAAAGCCCAAACTCGTATTTGAATGTGAAACCATGACCTTATCATTTACGACACTACCAGTGAACAATCATCGCCTTTCCATTAAAAAAAAACCCGGAAACTAATATTCCTAAAAAAGAAACCTCCGTCCATTTATCTATTACCTTATCATTGAGTGAACAATTTGGAGTGCGACCGCAACTGCGAGCGCGACTGCGACAGCGACCGTGGGAATGCGAAGGTGCGCGCGCGCGCTGTTATCTAGCGCGATCTCATCTGATATGGGAGCTATCTGGCGCGATCTGCGCACGAGTCCAATCGCAGAACGGGTCGCTATGGCTTTTTGTTTTCACGAGACATTTTTTTGAGAATATTATTATTTGGTGTCGTTATGATCTTATTTTATAACGACATTGTCTCTGTTTACTCTGGTTGACGCCATTTTTACAAGATTTAAAAGTCAAAAGTGAGAGATCGAAAAAATATATTTTATATTCAGTTTTAGGATTTAAGATTCAATACAGTCCTTACTATATCCCAAATCATGGTGCTCGTAGTCGGGGGCGCGCTCGGCGACGCTCGCGCCCTCACCACGTTGTGTAATCGTGATTTTAGATTTTAAATGGCCGCGTGAGATTCATTGGTTCGCTTAGTGGAATTTAGTTTACCAAATCCATATGGAATATGGAAATATAATTTTAAGTGGAGTGCCAGTTCCTAATTTTATGGTCTGTTATAGACCATTGCGAATATTTTAAAATAAATAGGCATATATTTGATAATAAATTGATGATTCTAAACATAGTAAGAATGCTTACAGATAATCATGAGGGGACAAATCAGTTGGATCAAGTATTTGGTTATTTAACTTCTTTAGTAATTTTACACAAACTTTTTTATGGAAAATCCCACAAAAAATTTGAATTCTTTTGTTGCTATTTTACAAAAAATTACAAATGTAATATTATAATAAGCTTGTACAGTCAGTGTCAAAAGTCGATTGGCACTAGTACCGTGTCACATTACACAATTCATAATTTTCATACAAACTGTCAAAAGAATGTCAATAGATTATAATGAAAGGATACTAAAGTGCCAATCTAATTTTGACGCTGACTGTACATAGAAAAATATTTGTAGTATCTCAAAAAGGACGCAAGCTTAAGTTTTGAATGGAAAATTATTAAAAAATATACCTAAATAAATTACAAAAAGTCCCAATTACCATTTCAAATCGATAGTTTTAATTGTTCAATGCACTATAATTATATTAAACTCGACTTTTTATCAAAACAATCAAACATAACTATATCACGATCGAGACAAACAAAAAGTCGATATGAAACGAATCACAATCGATCCCAAACAAAAACCTAAACTAATTAATCGAAGCGTTGCAGAGAGAGCAAATCGAATCGAAACAATCCAATCCTAGTATCGATAATACAAAATCAATAAAATCATTGCCACATTAAGAAAAAAAAATGAAATAAAAGATGCCGGCGCCGTTTGATCTCGCCCGCTTTCGGCACTCTTTGATGTCCTAATAATGCGACCAAATTAAGTCAAAACCGCTAAATGTGTGACGAATTGAGATATCAAAGTATTGCTTTTAGTTTTTGACGGGCGATTGCGATATGATTTATACATGGCGTTTAGTTTTCAATTAAATATTTTCTGTATTTAATTAACTAAATTAATTCAATAATAACGGGTGTAAGTTCTTATGTGTTTCCTATATTGTTTAATAAGAGTCATGGCGGTAACCGAGATATATAAAAAAAAATGTTTGAGAGTTTCGGAATAAAAAAATAAATAAAATTAAAACAAATCGTCCCTTCATTTTTCAATTTGTTTGCACCAGAAAGTTTGATGTAATTATTTTAATTTCATTTTTATTCTTATCAATTTGGTATCGGTTGTTCTAACCACGTAGGTACCTACAAATACTATTTTATACTTGTGGAATAAGGAAACAATTTATGTCCCATGTGTTTAGAATTGTGCACTTGAAACCCAGTTCTTTACAAAGCTCTGTGCTTTATCACCTACGGCTGCGTCATCACTTAAATAGTACACTGAATTTATTTAAATTTAGCTATTTCATTAGAAGTGGTGACTTTCAAACTAAACTTTATCGGAAATTACATGCCTCAACTTGTTTCTATTGACTTAGACAATTCTTTAATATTAAGTATAATAAAGTATACAAAAATCTACAAATATTACGTCTTTATAAAACATGTTAAAGCAATTATTTTTCCTATATTTTAACTATTTGACTAACATAATGTCATTATAGGATTGAGTTTATATTGATCTTAGTTTTAATCTTAATGTGAACTGAAATAACATCAGCCTGTAGATTACATTAAGATTTTCGAGTGGACATGAAAATGTCGAGGTCAAGTGGCGCTATTTACTTTGTTCTACGCTGACATTATATTTCTCTATACCCATTTGCAAATTAATGTGGGATTTTCCTAACACCATTCAAGAGCTATTTGGATTTTATTTCCCTAGATTTTAGTCGTTTGTTTTTAGTAACCACCTTTTACATGGTGTATTAACTTATGTATAACAAAAAATATCTGCAAAACTTATATATATGTATTAAAAAAAGGTTTTGCAGATATTTTTTTTTCTATCTACAAAATTTTAGTAAGCATAGTTAATTTTGAAAAGTTTTTATTTATTTAATTGACTACGGGAACAGAGGTTCCCAAGATAATTCCCTTTATTATTTTTTCTTAGCTTGAGCTTTCGGTGAAGGTAAACATCGTGAGGAAACCATAGCACGATGGTAGGGTACTTTGTAGTACCCGCCTGGCTGGCTACCACCCTTAAGTTGAAAATCTGTCGCCAAGCACCTACTGGTGTGTTTCGGCAGTTGCACTTGAGAGCCAGTTCCTTCTAGGCTTTGTGTGCAACCCCTTTGTTTCTGTTATTCCTCTTATTCTATCATCCCATCTTCAAAACGGGCCGGTTGGCGTGGTTGGTAAGATACCCTATCTATCACGCCGCAGGTCGTGGGTTCGATTCCCACTCAGGACAAACATTTGTGTGCATGAACATATCTGTTTGTCCTGAGTCTGGGTGTAATTATCTTCTATGTATTTACAAAAGAAGAGTAGTATATGTAGTATATCAGTTATCTGGCTTCCATAGTACAAGCTCTGCTTAGTTTGGGGTCAGATGGCCGTGTGTGAGGAATAATGTCCCAGAATATTTATTTATTTATACTACCCCACATTTCTCTTACATCTGTGAGGTAATTTCTTCAATATTCTTTTTATGATATGAGATAAAATCCTGGTTAGCTTAGTTCAAATTATATAATCACTAGAAAAAAAACCAACAAAAGCAAATAAGCAAATTTAATCTAATGAGGCAAAATGGCAACACTTATAATGAGTGGTGTGTCCATTTGGTTACGGAAGCTGTTCAATTAAGGCTTTGCGTGCGCAAGCGCATGCGTGCCAGAGTCACTTGTCGTCGGCTAGGTAGCATTAGGTATTCACAGACTGCTGAGCGTGCCAGACATATATTTGTGTTGCAGGTATTGGGTATGGAAATTGATTTAAATTATAAATATATTTATTTTTATTTCAAAACATCAATTTGGAACAAGGTATTACTGAAAAGTGACAGCAAACCAATAAGCAAAAATATACAGCTTAGCTTCCTCTTCTGTTAACTAACAGTTAGATCTTTCTCACCGTCGTTCTATCAACAAAACTTACTTTAAAATAATTATCGAATAAATAACTTTACCATTATCGTACACTTCATCTGAATCAATACATAACTGCACACAAATTTTACTTAAGCCCAAACATAGGCCTATGTATACCATTCCACATACTCAGCCCAAAGAATCTTATTTCAACGTAAACGTTTACTTAATAGTACGAAGATAGCGTGAACTCTGACATCGAAGACAGATGCTTGTCTGGCTGTACCTTGCGTTGCGTTTGACAATTATTTATGGGTCTGCCTTTATCGACGATAGGTAACGGGTGTTGGCTCGTACGACTTGTTAACTTCGTCCGATTGTGAGATTTAAAACAAATTGAATGGGTGAATGTGCTATCTGCAAATGCGTGTGTGAATGCAAATTACTATACTGTAGTGTAGTTGTTGAAAGATTCTCTGGAAAGTTTTAGGAACACTAACTTTATAAAGTCTTTAAAAGTTTTTTTTTTTTCAGAATCTAAATCTTTCCTAAAGAAGTTAGAAGATGATGAGTTCACTGTTATCATCGTGTGAAAAACCAGGATAAATGAAAATGAAAATATTTTTTATTCAAACACTTCACAAACTTTTTTGTCTGCACTAAGTATTTAAGATAATGCGGTGATCAGAGCGGTCACACAATGACGTCACAAGACTGACAATATTAAACGTACGGCTTAATTGAACTGTTATTTAGTTCGATCGGGGTTGTTCTGTTGAAGATGTTGATTTGGATACCATTTGTTTTAAAAATTTTATTAAAAAATAAATTGATTTTGTAGATTGCTAGCTTAGCTTAGCAACTGAATATATATTTTTTTTTTTTTGAAAGTTTATTTTGGCTGTTAAGGTCATGCCAAGGAGATCAAGCCGATCACATATCGGCAAGGATACATTATGGAAAGTAGGAGTCAGTTGAAATGGACTCCGTTTCGCGGTGAAGAGACACGTCTGCGTCTTGGTGGCGTTAAAAGTGTGGTCACTTTTAACGCCAATTTAAAGCCAATCTGGTGATTGGCTTTGCCCCAATCAGAGACTGCCTGTAAAGATACACTCAAACGCTCAACCATGGCCATCATTAGACCAACTCTGACAAATATTATCCCCAATATATTCATGGAAGATTAAAATCAGAACTGAAATCGAAACCGAAATAAATTGGGTCCTTTTAAAGAAAAAAGCATTGCATATATTTTTTTCTATATAATGATAAAACAGTATATACCAACAAATAGGTATATATCTAATCTACTTGCATTAACATGAATAGCCGAACTACGCGAGTTATCGGCGCGCGCGCACATCACTCTAATAATGATCAATGATCATGGCCCCCGTCGGAAAAATGCTAAATATTCCATACATCACCCGTACTTTGAATATTGACAGGCGGATGGTGTTTCTATATCGTAGACTTATTTGAATTTTAGAAGTATTTTTTTTGTAAAAACAAATTGTTACCTACGTATTATACTTTACATAGTTAATAGATTTTACTCAATATCTATGAAATAATGATGTTTTTTGAAATAACAGTAGTATAATAAAAGTAAACAAAAAAATATTTAACAATTTTGGAATTTTATTTTTCATACTTTTATTTAATTTAGATCGATTTATCAATCGCTGGATAAACCTCGATAAGCTATTCCTTCGATAAGTTTATACATAAACTGATAACAAAAATTAACAAAAAAATACCGTTTATCTGGTAAAATAAAAACATTAAATATTGTGAAACAAAATCACAACATTATTTTATTATTATTTCTCAATATTTTTAACTCTACATAATAATATAAGGTCAAAAACGAAAACTAAAAAATCGATTGGCGATGTAACATGAGAGCACTTTTGATTACTATTTGTAACTATATTAATCCGATTGAATGGTACTGATGGCGTGATTGACGGACCGTATAACGAGTCTATTTTGTTACCGGGTCGTATGCGACCGCCGCAATGGGAGTTGACCTTTTGACTTAGACTAAAGTAATTAATGGAGATCAGACATAGCATTGATAGAGAAAAAGTAAGTGGAAATAGGTATACGTAGGCCTATTACTGGAGTTTACTGAGGTTTTTTGAAATGGTAACTGGTAAATAAATTGGTAATTAAATAAAAAATTGAAATAACAGTTAAAATCTTTTTTATTTTAGTTATTAAACTACCTCGATTTTTTTAGATTAGGAATGAGATGAGAGTTTTTCAGCATCAAAATGAGAATTATTTTTGATAGGTTTCATTTAAAAGTAACTAGCTGTTCCCCGCGGTTTCACCCGCGTTCCCGGTGTAATTTTTTTTTCATACAACCTTCTCCTGACAATAATAAACACATAAAATAAAGATTTATCCAATTTGTCGTTCGGAAGTTGTAGCATTTTCTATGGTTCAACAGCTTAAAATGTATAATTTATAATTTTTCTTCACAATAATTTCTAAAACTTGTTATTTTTCCATGACATGTTGTCATGGAGATATCTAATTGTCATTATTTTTATTTCGTTTATTACGTCTAAATGGTGAGGTTGCTAAAGAAACCATCTTATTAGTCTGAAAAAGAGTCTGGCATCTATATTATTTTTAATTTATTGACTGATTCGCTTTAAATTTTAAATTCAAAAATTCAAAATTACTAAATTGTTCTACAGAGGTTTCTTTAGCAATCTATCCGCAGTGAGTGGTCAGTTCCTTCCTACGCTTCCAACAAGAAGCATCTAGAAAGTATAAGTCCATTCCTGGGACAAGCAGTCCCAGGAATTCTACATGACTTGCGCGCCGTTAACAAAGCCAGAAGAGGCTCAAATAATGGTGTCCGCGTTCTAAACATACGTCTCAGTACCCGCGTTCTAAAAATACGTCGCGTCGGCTCTACCCTGAGCCATTATCCTGTCTCCTCATCCTGACGGGTCTTGCTGTTCCTGTTTCTGCCTGTACTGCCTGGCTTTTGCTGACCTGGACCATCCTGGACCCTGCACCGAGGCCCTACACACCTTGGCCCCTACACCGAGGCTCCTGCACCGGGAACTCCGTCAACCTGTGCCCTACAGCGAGGCTCCTGCACCGGGAACTCCGTCTACCTGTGCCCCTACAGCGAGGCTCCTGCACCAGGAACTGTGCCAGGTGCTCAGGTCTACACCTGGTCCTCGCCTGTCCCTTGCGTGCTTTGACCCCTCCTCTACCCGTGCTAAATACTCTTGTGTTTTTCCCTGTGACGTACCGTAACATAATCTTCCCTTCCTGGACTTACCTTCTTTTTTTTAAATTAACTCTGTATTTTGTATATCTTTCTTTTATTTACATTATATGAACCATAGAAAATTTATTCCATTTATTTATTGTTAGGTACCTTCATGTACCTGTGCCAGTTTGGCGCCCACCTGCCTCTACCCTTGTTCTCTTCACCTGCGCTCTGCTGACCTGCCTCTACCCCTGAGCCTTCACCTGAGCATGCAGCCGCCTACGTGGTTCTGCCTGTCTCCGTGACGTTCTGCAGAGTACTGCCTACGCGGTTCTGCAGGATGTCGTCGTCTCCACCTCTACTCCATGGAACTGTTTTTATTTTTGCTTTTATTTTTATACTAATCTCTTATTATTTTATTTTGATTACTTTTTTTTTGACTACTTTCCTTCATCCCCTATTCTTATCCCTTAGTCTATCTTATTATACTATCCTATCCTATCTTATCTAATCTCATATCTATTCTTCTATTATATATTCTTTACCTTAGTCATGATGACCTCTAAAGTCATCATGAATTTCGGGCCCAGCTCTAAAGCTTTGGGTTCGATCTTTATTTGGGTCTGTCTCTAAAGACAGACTTGAAACTAATAACTATCACTATATTAATATTTATTCTCCCTTCTTTATTCTTTTAATTTTTTTTTGAGCGGTTAACAACTCTATAAATAAGCCTATTGTTGGAGCGGTTAACAACTCTTTAAATAAGCCTAGCTGTTATTTAATGAGCGGTTGACAACTCTTAAAATAAGCCTACTGTTGGAGCGGTTGACAACTCCTTAAATAAGCCAAGCTGTTATTTACGTGATCGTTCCTCTGGAGTGGATGTCATTGAATGTGAACACCACCCCTAAGAATGTTTGATGTCGGTATGAAAGATTGAATGATAGTAGGATGCTTGATTGTGTGAGGAATAGATTACTTTTTCTGTTCATAGTATATTTTCTGTTTATTTATTTAAAAAAAAAAATTGTATTAAGCTATCAATTTTTTTTTTCCGGGGTTTGTGGGGAAATGTAGCATTTTCTATGGTTCAACAGCTTAAAATGTATAATTTATAAATTTTTCTTCACAATAATTTCTAAAACTTGTTATTTTTCCATGACATGTTGTCATGGAGATATCTAATTGTCATTATTTTTATTTCGTTTATTACGTCTAAATGGTGAGGTTGCTAAAGAAATCATCTTATTAGTCTGAAAAAGAGTCTGGCATCTATATTATTTTTAATTTATTGACTGATTCGCTTTAAATTTTAAATTCAAAAATTCAAAATTACTAAATTGTTCTACAGAGGTTTCTTTAGCAATCTATCCGCAGTGAGTGGTCAGTTCCTTCCTACGCTTCCAACAAGAAGCATCTAGAAAGTATAAGTCCATTCCTGGGACAAGCAGTCCCAGGAATTCTACATGACTTGCGCGCCGTTAACAAAGCCAGAAGAGGCTCAAATAATGGTGTCCGCGTTCTAAACATACGTCTCAGTACCCGCGTTCTAAAAATACGTCGCGTCGGCTCTACCCTGAGCCATTATCCTGTCTCCTCATCCTGACGGGTCTTGCTGTTCCTGTTTCTGCCTGTACTGCCTGGCTTTTGCTGACCTGGACCATCCTGGACCCTGCACCGAGGCCCTACACACCTTGGCCCCTACACCGAGGCTCCTGCACCGGGAACTCCGTCAACCTGTGCCCTACAGCGAGGCTCCTGCACCGGGAACTCCGTCTACCTGTGCCCCTACAGCGAGGCTCCTGCACCAGGAACTGTGCCAGGTGCTCAGGTCTACACCTGGTCCTCGCCTGTCCCTTGCGTGCTTTGACCCCTCCTCTACCCGTGCTAAATACTCTTGTGTTTTTCCCTGTGACGTACCGTAACATAATCTTCCCTTCCTGGACTTACCTTCTTTTTTTTAAATTAACTCTGTATTTTGTATATTTTTCTTTTATTTATAATAAATGAACCATAGAAAATTTATTCCATCTATTTATTGTTAGGTACCTTCATGTATCATGACAAAGTTATGCGCGTACAAACATTTCGGCGATCCATTTTTATATATAATAGATATAGATAACAAAAATAATGAAGGTATAATTATTGTGTCGCTTCTACATAAATTATATAATTAATCTAAGGCACCAAATCGCGTATTGACAATATGAAAGCCGCCAAAGCTTTTGACTTCAGGCGACCTTTCGAGGCGTCTGTAATCGATTCTCGGCTCATTATGTTGATGATAATAGGCAGCTATATCGCCGGATTGGCTCGCTTCCCACGTGTCTAATAGGTCACATCTTAATTAATCTATGCTTCATTTTCTAACTTATGTAAGATGTTGTCTTATTAATGCAAAGGTGAAATGTAAAATGGCATATTGGTTTTTGAATATTTAATTAGTGGTATGTGTTGATTAAAATATGGTTTTGTTCATTATATGGCGCTCATTTATAACTGTCAATTAGGTTATAAGCAATTTTGTTGATATGATATTTCTTTTGCAGTTTAATCAGGGAATGCGCTTGAATATTTTATTTATGAAATGATTATTCAAATTCAGCGATGGCTTAATTGGCAATGTATTTTATCTTTTTACTGGATAGTTACTTCATAAAGTAAACCAGGTGAATTGTTGAATTGGGCGTGGATGGCCAAATTCTAAACTATAAGGAAAAGCCGAAAATACTCAATGGAGTCTCGAGTCCGATTTTGATGAAAACGAAAACTGCGAAAACCATTGGATTTTTGTAAAATCAATATTCCTAGACAGGAAGAGAATCCGTTGATTTTGAAAAAACACACACACACACACGACATACTGTTGGTAATATTACCCCATGCGATAGCCAACCCGCATATAGTCTATGAAAATCTAGAGAAATAGTAGACAAAAGTATCAAGGGGTTGCTACACGGTTGTCAATTAGCCACTAGCAAATAGCAAATAGAGAGCATTGAGTCGACGGCCGCGGTGCTTTAGTGCTTCAAGCTATTTGGTTAATGTAATTTATTTTATTCGATCGGTCGGTCACCAACTCAACGCCCTCTATTTGCCCTTGGTTGGTGGCTAATTGACAATCGTGAAGCATCCCCTTCAGTAAGAACTAATTAAAAACACACAACAAGGACTGACAACAAATATGGCATTATTTCTCTTTTTAACTTCATAAATGATAATGATGAAGATGTCCTAATTTATTAGCTTGCCGCCATCTTGTCAAAGATACTCCATCTTGTGTCAAGCTTCCGAAGTAATTTTAACGTAGTTCCCAAATCACGCATTAGTAATTCGAAATCCAAAAGCTCAGAACTGTAAAAAAACTATGTCAGTCCCCTGACAAACAAACAAAAAGATCACGTACTATTGTAAAAACAAAACCGCACACCCTACTGTTAACTATGGCATAGTGATTATAATTGTGACAAAGGTTGATGGATAGAAGCAAAAAAAAATAAGAAAAACAGAGTTGTGAAGTCAAAACATTATGCTTCTGAGAAGTTTGATGCGCATTGTCTCATGGCGAATTGTTAATTTTTGGTCCCCTTTTGGTTTGTTTACAGGGTGTGGTATTTTGGAATATACTTAACTGTAAATGTATCAAGTTATTTATAAATATTTTACTATTTAATTACTATTTAACTAACATAGAAATTATATAAATATAGAAAAATTCCATGAAGCTATTGCCGCTGCCGGTTGGCAGGGTTCCTAGCAGGCAGACAGCGTTTCTATATTTATAAAAAAAAAATAGTTAACATTTTAATTATGAATTACTTGGGTACCCAATAAAAGAAATAATATAGACAGATAATTTTATTGATGTCATTAAAATACAATGTTTATTGTTATATTATTTTAATTTTTATAATATGGCCTAACTAATATTATAAATGCGAAAGTGAGTTTGTTTGTTTCTTACCTTTTCACGCCTAAACCGCTGAACCGATTGCGATGAAACTTAGTACGTAGGTAGCCTATGGTATGGAGAAAAACATAGGCTACTTTTTATCCCGGGAAAACACAAGATCCCACAGGAACGCGGTTGAAACCGCGGGGCGGAATCTAGTTCTCTTATAATTATAAAAGCGAATAAAAGCTATCAAATGAATTCGCTTACCATTTTATAAAAATACTTTTATATTCAATATTTACAAATACTTGAACATCATGTTCCATTGAACATGCTGTACATAATTTCCTGTCATTCCATATTCAAACGCTTGCGCTCGCGCAGCGCCCCATGCTGATCCCTCAAAAAGAGCTCATAATGAGTCATAAATATTCCATAATCTGTCAAGAATGGGTAGCTTTTAACTGTCATGGAGATGTCTCGTGAGAGAATCCTGCATTATTTACAAATGAGAAAGAGATTTGTACCTTACTTTCATAGTTTTAATGTTGAAAATATGTTTGATTTACTGGTAAAGGATTTGGTTCATGAATGAATTCAGTTATTTGTTTGTGGTCACATGATTATTGTGTAAAATTTATCTTTTGTTGTAATTGATATTTCAATTATTGTTTTGTTACATTTATAACTTTTACAAGTACCTGTCGGTTACAGGTTTGATGAAAAAACATATTTAAAGGTTTCACGAATATTGCCATGGTATAAAAACAAGTATCGAAGCAACTAAACTGGCAACACTGTAAAGATATAAGTATTCTTTGAAAAAAGAAATAGTTTGATAAAGGCATCTTCTGATACAGATATCATTGAGAAAAAAGAATATTTTTACCGTACTCATTAAGCTAATGAGTTAGCTTTATTAAGAGTAGGCTATTGGGAACTAGGCAGAGTTCATTCATTAGTCCCGTGGAATTAATGAAAATCGATCTTATTTATTCTGTGATAGTTGTGGGCCTAAGAGACATTTTTGGTTAAACGAACTCAACATTTTGTCTTACAATACACGCCACATTAAGGTTGGATCAATATTTTTCAAAAATAAGTATCGAATTCATGTAATTTTACTTCACCAAACACGCACAAATTACGTAAAATTCCTGAAATGTAGATTTTGGTATGTGCCTTAATAAATATAAAAAAAATGTAAATACAATTTACACATTAATAACATGAAACTAATAGGAAAGTAACAGAGGCTCGTCTATTATAGAAAAGTTTATTTGTGTAACTAGTCTGCGGTGGTGAGTTGTCAACGACTCTAGATAGAAACAAATTATTTAACTGCTTTGTAGTTGGATTTATTCGTTTTGATGCTTGGGTGTTTTGATTATTCCGAGATGAGAATAAAACATGAACCTTTAGTACGAATGAACATGCCAATTTTTGTTTTTGCCTGCTTTGTTACGTCATTATTTCGTTTTGTAATAGGGCGTGTAAATCGCCGTGCAAAACAAAAAATATTTGTAGTAAAATCAACAATAATGCCTATTATACATGATACAAAATTTAATAAAAATAAATATAATAATAATTATTAAAATTATTAGCCAGGCGTACCTGGATGGCTAATACTCTCAAGAAAATCTATTACCAAGCACACCTACCGGTGTTTTCCGGCAGATGAACTTGAGAGCCAGTTGCCTTGTTAGCTTTGTAAAGGTTGGCAATATATTGGCAATCTTGCAAAATTTTTGTCATTGCTAAATAACTAGTTTAGTAGATAACTACCACGGTGACCGCTTAACATCAGGTGGGCGTCTGCCTGGTTGTCAACCTACTGACATAAAAAAAAAATAGTTTCACAAACTAATTAAGTTACTCAAAACTGAAAGTATCAAAACAGAAAATCCTTGTATAAAAGTAATCCTATTGCGGTTACATTACAGTGTTCACCGCGGAAGTGTAAAAATATAATCTATTTTAAACATTTGTCGTGGCACTCACCACCCCTCGCTATCGGCGTAATAATACAGTAAACTAGGTGTTGCGGTTTACTACGGTTTAGCGGTTTACTAGGATACTCTATGGTATTTGGAACTTTTTAAAATGCAATTTTAATTTTCCTCATTTGAAGATTCTATATTTAAAATTGTTACTACCGAATTGACGTTATATTCATACTAGTATTCGCCCCGCGGTTTCACCCACATTTCCCAAGGATCTTATATTTTCTCGGGATAAAAAGTAGCCTATATTCTTCTACATACCATAGGCTATCTGCATACCAAATTTCATCGCGATCGGTTTAGCGGTATAAGCGTGAAAAGGCAACAAACAAGCAAAGCAATCTCACTTTCGGATTTATAATATTAAAAAAGTTAGGATTAGGATTAGGATTGACCAGTATTTATATTATTACTAGCTCTTCCCCGCGGTTTCACCCACGTTCCCAGTGTAATTTTTTTTCATACAAACCTTCTCCTGACAATAACGAACATTTAAAAAAAAATTGCCCAAATTGGTTCAGGCGTTGTTGAGTTATGCGCTTACCAACACATTTTGCGATTCATTTTTATATTATAGATAACTAATTAGTCCCCGGCGCAGGCGTGAATAGCAATTATCAAAAACTATCGCACAACAACTCACCAAAGCTAAATCTCGATCGGATGAAAAACAGATAGACAAACATTTTTTATACAAATAGATACATAGACTATGTATATTTTCAATATCATACATACCTATAGTGTTGTAGTACTAAACCCAGATCCATTAATATAATTAAGTTATCATAAAAAATTCGACATTCCTCACACATTCTGTGTGCTAAAGAGTTTTATGATTTCCTCTTTTCTAAGCACCACCAGTTTTGAATGACCCCTTCCCTACCTCATTCAATGAAATCTTCGAATAGTTTGTGTTCATGTTGGAGGTCAATATTTACTGGTTACGTGTACAGTGCTAACAAAATCTGGAATCAAGTTATATCAAGTATTAATATGGTTAACACTAAGGTTTTCCCGTGTGAATCACTGTCATTTGAGGTTATTGAATTTGATGGAATGTCAGAAGCCTGATAAAGAGGTCCACCTAATGCTAAGTGGCTACCGTCGCCTCTGGACTTTAACCAAGAGCATTACCGATATGTTGCCGACCTTTATAAAGCCTAGAAGGTAACTGGCTCTCAAGTGCATCATCCGGACACACACCAGGGCGCATGGCGATAGATTTTCAGCTTAAAGGTGGTAGCCAACTAAGCGGGTCGATTATAAATATACCTACTTATATTGAAAAAATATTTTTGAATTTTTAAGTTTATTTACTAACCTAGGAACGTAATTTTTTTATATTTAATTTATCAATTATATCGAGCATTTTTGGACAAATATTTATACATGATATGATGCTAGTTTTTCACCTGAGGCTTTGCTCGCGCAGACTTTTAATTTTTTTTCTTCTTTTCTCTGTTTTCTATGAATAAAAGCCTATAAATAGACAGTTTTTTTTATACTGCATATTAATTCTATTAACTCAATGATGTAAACATTTTTTATACTTAGTTAATTATTATTGATTATGTATATATAACTATATAAACAATCTATCCCACGATCTTTGCCACCGGCTAATTGCGTATCTCGCGCATGCGCGGTAGCCCATACATCACCGCTAACACAGCTTAGATGTGATAGAACGATTAGTGTTAACTGTATAGGTACGTAATACTACGTTACAAAATAAATGCTACAATTGTTATAGTTACAGTATTTTTTTAATTACTACGTCAACAAAGTGGTGTGAAAAATTTATTACATTTTTCTATAGGTTTTTTTTAAATCTTACTACCTACTTATATTATAAATGCGAATGTTTGTGTATTTTAACTTCCGCGTTTCTGTGTTAATCCAGAAAAAAATCTATTTGTGTACAAAATTTCATTCAAATCCATTAAACCATTACGAAGTTGAGTGGTAACAAACATGACATTAATGTACTGAGGGTACATGACTTTAAAATAAACAAAGCTGTCACAAAAAAAAGTTTTATCCAAAGTATTTCTTATGCTTCATTAACAAATTAACACTAATGCAAGTATTTAACACTGTGAGTGACTGCAGCACGATTTTTAAAAGGTCGGATACATCCTTAACTATTTTTTTTTAATCTCTACCTAATACTTATAATGACGTCATCCAATCAGCGCTAAGATTACCGAGAAAAACGTTATATAGTTGGTGATCACGATTTCTAAACATTTCGGTCTAATTACAAAAAGGCTTGGAGGGAAAAAATAATGCAATCAGTTTTTTGTGCGATGCAGTTGGATTGACCGAAAAAAATCAATTTGGACCGACTCGTGCCAATTCGAAAAAGGTTACGGGTTATTTAGATGAAAAAATATGGATACTTGTGAGTCATTTCTGATGGGTTCGGTAGGAAATAAAAAAATAGCATGTATACTAAGTAGGTATCTATTTATTGTGTTCATTGATAAAAAAATATATATATAATTATGTTATAAAGTCTGCGCGAGTGAAGTCGCCGCTGAAAAGTTAGTTCTAAATACAAATCCTAGTGATTTCTTTTTAAGTACCAATGATTTGTATTTAATATGAATATAAAAAATGATCAAATGTGACTACGACAGTTCTTTCAAGAGTTAAAAGAAAGAAAAAGTTCGACTGAAATATAGGAGAAAAAAACGTTTATCCATTACTCTTGCTAATCTTTAGTATACGCTTTGAACTTCATATTAAATGATCTTAAATTGTTTTCTATTCCGCTACGTGAATATTTATTGACTAGTTTTTCCTTGCAGTTTCACCCGCGTTCCCGGTGTAAAATATATTTTATTTCATAAGTTTTATTATTAGCGAGTAACATGGGCTATAGCTTTCCGTAGATGAAATATTTTTTTAATCGGTCCAGTAGATTTTGAGTTTATTCGTTACAAACATGAAAAAATATATTATTTTCCTCTTTATAATATCGATTTGCTCGGATTTTATCATCCAAGCTCATCGAGGCTTCGGGAGACCGACGGGCTGGGAGCTTTTTCCGCCAACGCATAAGCTTGGCCATCCAAAAAGGGAACGCTGCCAGCCTGTTGGGAACCTTGCCTATCGACAGCAGCGAGGGCTTTGAGGATGTTTTCTATATATCATAGTTTGTATTTTTTATGTAATTGTAAATATGTAAATAAAATTAATGACAATAAAAAAAATAAAAAAAAGTATAGAAGATTAAATTAAGATGATATATTTTGAAATATTGTCATGCGAATACGGTACCCAAATAATTTATAACTCGATCATGCAATTACGAATTTTGTTGAGCATCCATCCCAGGAGCAGTTTATAATTTTTGAAATCATTAAGGTTTTCTTGAATCACTTGAACGACCGGTAGCCGGTTGCATCGTAATTATTTTTTTTCTTCCTAAAAGTTATGATCGACCGCTATTTTTGTAATGCGATTGAGTGAATTACATTTTTTTGTCGCTACTTCCTCGTTTTTTACGAGTCTGAGATGAGTTATTATTATGTATTAAAAGAATTATATAGCTGTAGAAGGTTGAATTGAATTAGTGTAAAATATCATGTAATGAAGTCTATCAGTAAGTACAGTCATGATACAACCGAACGTTTAGGTGGAATTTACCAAAATTTGTGAGATAGAAACAGATTATATTTGGTTTTGGTGCATTTGCTTGTGGAGGCTTGTCTACTAGAGCTTGTTTACTTATTCACTCATATTATGTATTAGTTTTGTGGGCTTCTTGCTGGGTTTTCTCATTTGAAGGCGACTTCTGAACATGGTAACTTCAGTAGCTTCGACGTTCATAAGTGCCCTTCTAGGGCATAAACTGAAGCCATTTACACTGATTTTGATTAAGTTGTTTCGCAATAAAACGCAAATTAAATAATTCTATGTAATTGGTCGTTTAGAAATTAGTAATTACTAAGTTTTTTTGAAGTTCTTTTGAGAAAACAAAATCTTCCGAACCATGCGTTAGAGTCTGACTATCCATAAGTGCTTGTGCAGGCTTATATGAATATTATTTTTCTCTGAAAAGAATATCTGACGCCAAGCAACAACCGGGAACTGCATTAGAGAGCCAGTTCCTCCTTGGCTTTGTATGCTTACCACCTTTGGCCGTATCACATATCATGATGAGATTGTGGTCAAACACGGGCTTATTAATAGTAAAAAAAAAAACATTAAAACAACTACACTATTACTCATAAAAATCAATATCTTTTGTCATTTTAAAGTTATCCAAATTCCAAGTAATTTAGAAACACATTTTCAAACAGCCCTTTAAAAAATTACAATATGTAAGACACCTCATCAATCTGACAGTATCCGCTAGTTGTTGCGCGTGCGCAGAACGTGCGAACTCCACTCTCTATACTTCATTTGACGGAACCATTTATCACAACATCAACGGACATGCGGCTGTTGCCCATGTTAGTGCATAAAGTATTTGAGTATAAACATAATTTTGGTTTTTATGGAAGTTTTTTAAAAATAAATTAATAAAAATATCACATTTCTAGAGACTTTTAAGGCCAGAGTAAATAGGTTTCTTCTGGGTAAGCGTGCTCCATCTTAGGCTTCGTCTTCGCCTTTCGACGGGTCAGAAGCCAAACGCAAACCCATTCTATATAAAAAATAAAATAAAATTCTTATGTTTCCGAGACATGTTCTACTTTTGATTTAATTTCCATCCGTTCCGTCCCACATCTATAGTATTTGATATTATCATATTTGACGGGCCGTTTGGCGTGGTTGGTAAGGTACTCTATCTATCACGCGCAGGTCGTTCAATTCCCACACAGGACAAACATTTGTGTGCATGAACAAGTCTGTTTGATCTGAGTCTGGGTAAGATTATGTATATATGTATGTATTTACAAAAGAAAAGTAGTATATGTAGTATATCAGTTATCTGGCTTCCATAGTACAAGCTCTGCTTAGCTTGGAGTCAGATGGCCGTATGTGAGGAATATCCCAGACTATTAATTAATACGGATTAGGTGATTTATTTGAGAAAATAATTATTTTCACTGTGTTAGATATTTTATAACAAAACAAAACTAGAATTAATGCTCATAACTTGTACCAGACAGAGAGCACGTGAGCGAGACGCATAGATTATGACGCGTGAACCGATTTACATAAGTTATTGAGTGAGGTTCACGCTGACACTTGGCTTGCCCTCTGACTTCACCTTGCTTAGCTTGATAAGTTCTAATAGTTACATGAGGAAAACGGTCAAGATATTTAAATTGGTTTAGCAAGTTCATCTTGTTTGGGAAATAGTTTTAAAAGGTATCTTTACTTTTAATATTTAAATTTGTGTTGGTTGATTAAATGAGAGGTAGAGCATAGCAATATGTCGCTCAAAGAGCAGCTCGACTGGGGAAGTACCGTCACCTTACAGAATACCGTTGCCAAATAACTTATAGTTGTGTTTCTGCGCGTGAGTAAGGTCGCCATAGCTCATCGGGGTTGGGGAGAGGGTCGGCAACGCGTGAGTAATACCCCTGGTGTTGCAAGCATTCTTAGGCTATGGTAACCGCTTACCATCAGGCGGGCCGTATGCTTGTTTGCCGTCAATGTAAATAAATAAATAAATAAATATTATTCTGGGACATTATTCCTCACACACGGCCATCTGACCCCAAACTAAGCAGAGCTTGTACTATGGAAGCCAGAGAACTGATATACTACATATACTACTTTTCTTTTGTAAATACATACATATATAGATAATTACAACCAGACACAAGACAAACAGACATGTTCATGTACACAAATGTTTGTCCTGAGTGGGAATCGAACCCACGACCTGTGGCGTGATAGATAGGGTATCTTACCAACCACGCCAACCGGCCCGTCAATGTGGTATATATGATAATAAATAAATAGTAAGTGCAGAATCATTTGGTTATTTTTTTTTCGTTATAGCACTCAAATATTATCAGTGAGACTAGATTATTAATTTTATATAATAAATCGAAGTTTGATTTGTAAAGAATAATTGCTTAGTTTTTTGCCGGTCAGATCCGAAGTAAGAAATTCTCTCAAGATGAAAATCTGTCGCCAACACGTAAGAAATACCCATAGAGTGTTCCTACTTAGCTTTAATTGTAGGTTATTTCAGTTGATGCAGTGTTTTGTTTATTAAAGAGCAAAATTTTTATTTTCAAATAATTGAACATACAAAGAATATATATATACTGGGTGATTTTGTTATCACTGGCAATACTTGCAAGGGTGGAAGTACTCATCAAAATGAACAACTTTTATTATGGGACTAACTGTGAAATTATGAAAAAATTATCAGCTGTTCCATACAATAGTTCAATACCTACTCGACCAAAATGTATGAAGCAACCATGTTATTTTACGCGATATCAGAGTTAGCCCTATAATAAAAGTTGTTCACATTGATGAGTACTTCCACCCCTACAAGTATTGCCAGTGATAACAAAATCATCCTGTATATATATATTTTTTAAATTTATTATTTATACAAAAGTATACAGGATAATTCATCTTAAAATAGCAGCCAAAAACCACTAAGGCCGACCACGCTTTGCTGTGGATCAATTTAAACTTCGCGTAACGCTAAAAAAATCCTTTTACCATGAAACATAGGATAAAAAAGTATATAAAAACACTGTTATATAGAAATGAAATGTTGTGCAAAAATTTCAAGTTAATCTATTAATTACTTGTTGAGTTTTGTCGACACAAACATACAGAAGCTGAATTTTTATATAAGAATACTAGCTTTCTACCCAGCGGTTTCATCTGCGAACCCCAATTTTACCCTTTTAGCGGTGGAATTTTCAAAAATCCTTTCTTAGCGGATGCCTACGTCATAATAGCTATCTGTATGCCAAATTTCAGCCCGATCCGTCCAGTCGTTTGAGCTGTGCGTTGATATATCAGTCAGTCACGTTTTCCTTTAATAAATACAGATAAGATTGTTACTTACTGACAGCTAAATAAAGATGTTCAACCACAAAACAAAGGAAAAGCCCCATAAAACATGTCATAGAGATCTATAAAAAATCATAGACTATAAAAAAACTGACTAGACGCCATGTCACCCATTCAAACATCCCGTGTACGAATCCAATTCCAAATTGGAAATTCGAAATCGTATCGCGTCCTGACGTTTCCGCTACGTGAGGTTTCCGGTGCGCACGCGCACTACGAATCCATAATCACGCGCGCTTTTACATTCGAATGCTTTTTTTTGAAAACTTTTTTTTTATTTCAACTATATGTATCCTGTGTTTTGATTGATGGTATGGTGATACCAAATACCATTAAGAAGTCCGATCCCATAGGGTCCCGTTGATAAATCGGTCGGTTGTATTCTTGACGTGCGTCGGCCATTTTCGTTTTGTTTGCAATTGGTTTTTTAACACTGTTTTTCGGTTTTTTAAAAATGTTTTATTAATTTTAAAAGCGGTGTTTTTATATATTTTTTTACTGTATTTAAGGGATGTTGTTTTATGAATTTTTAATGTAATGTATTTCAAACACCTAAAATGAAAGTGTGGAATTAGAATCTGCTTACAAAAGACATAAACGAGATTAAAATTGATGACACCCGTTTATGTCTAAAACTATAACTTTTTTTTACCAACTTAACATAATAGTACGAAGGTTATTTTATAAAATCGTAGATTTATGTTTTGACCTTTAAACTTAAGTATCTAAGTTGATAGGTAGTTGAAGTCTGACATACGGACCGGTTGTAACTTAGTAGCTTTATCTACAAATTTATTTTTTAATTCACCTGCAGTACTTTAAAAGGGTGGAAGTGTACTCATCAATGTAGGAACAGTTTAAATTGTTGTACGCAATTTCAATTTTGATTTTATAATAAAAGCTTAGTTAAATAAATTAATTAAAACCTAGAGTATGTACCTAAACCCGGCCACGCTTTGCTTCGAATTTTCAAAAATTCAGAGGCTTTTCCAAAGTTTCATTTTTTTTTTTATCGAACCATCCACAAAATAAGTGAAAATGGTGCCATACTATTTTATCTTTATCTATTTATATATACATTACACTCGTAGTGTAATCTATGTGTAGTTATATGGACCGAATATAACATTTAATATAATCATAAAAGGCTAGTTAATATGTAACACGTCCATGATTGGTAGTTGACAGATGACTTCACCGCGTGCGCACGCGCAGCCGGGGGGCGACGGGCTCACTGCAAGAATTTTAATTGAGTTTGCAAAAAGTGTTAAAGAATCTTCTAGTAAGATATAGGTTAATAAAATTATAAGCTGGAATACCTATTCAGGTAAAGTTCTATACAGGGAATTTTAATTGAGTTTGCAAAAAGTGTTAAAGAATCTTCTAGTAAGATATAGGTTAATAAAATTATAAGCTGGAATACCTATTCAGGTAAAGTTCTATACAGGATGATTTTTTAGTCACTGGCAATACTTGCAGGGGTGGAAGTACTCATCAAAATGATCAAAAATCACCCTGTATAATACCATTGTCATCCATACTTATCTATACATAAAATAAAACATTATAGTGTCTGATTTTGATGTCATAATAACTATGCGGTAATTATAACCAAAGAACAATTTTAAAAAGAAACTGTATTTTTGTCTGCCTGTTGCTGGGGAGCTCGATCCACAACTTGAGCGTCTGTGGTAGAAAACTCCTTTGAAACCGCATTGTACGAGACCAGTTTGACTCCAATGTGTGAGGGTGAGCTCCCCGTCGATGGCGAGAGGTGCGATGGTATAAGATAGCCGTGGGCATCAAGTCGAACAATTCCTCAGAACACTGTCCGTTGTACAAGCGGTAGAACACACATAAGGAGGCAAAGTCTCTCCTAAGACTCAAAGGACCCTAAACCCCTTGTGAGTTTGGGATCGTCGACAATTCTAATGGCACGTCTCTTTGTTCTGGCTAATCTCCGAAACGACTGCACTGATTTTGACGGGACATTCTCTAGTAGATAGTTGATGTTATAAGTAACTTTTATAGGTTATAGGCTAATTTTATAACGGGAACGCGGATGAAACCGCGGGAAAAAGCTATCCTATATGATATTATAAATGCGAAAGCAACTGTATCTGTTACTTTTTCACGCCTAAACCTATGAACCGATCGCGATTGTTTGGTACGCAGATATCCTATGGTAAGGAAAGGGACATAGGATTATTTTTTCTCGGGAACGTGGACAAAACCGCAGGGGACCGCTAGTATCATATATTTACTTCTCATAGAAGCTTCAAATTGACATAGTTAATTAAAATGCAAGAAATATTTCTTAAAAATTTAAAATCGGTAATACCCACCTTAGAATTCAATAACAATCAATACAACCAAATAAAACCTCGGCCCATTATAACAGTGATGTCACAGTGTTATTCTAATTCTCAATAGCCACCTCGTTGCGATGCCGCGCACGCGCCGCCCGCTGACGATAGAGGGCGCAACTTAAATACAGAACAATATAATGATCTATATACGAGTTGTACACGAGCTTCATCGTGTATGTTGAATGATTAAGTGGAAGGGCATAGAATAGGGACATCAATATTGTATATATATGCCTACAGAGAGCATAAGTTAATGGGAAAATAAAAACTAATATACTTTTCTTTTAATTTTTATCACACTTACTATGAAAATGAAAATAAGTAGTTTTCATTCAAATAGGCCTTTACAAGCACTTATAAATAGTTTGATTCTAATGGACGGCTTGGAAGGTTTTGCTGAGAAGAGCCAGCAAGAAGTTCAGCAAATACTCTTATCAAAATAATATTACTGTACCTACATACGTGTCGAATAGATAACCTCATTTTTTTGAAGTTAATAAAGCACATCAATCGCTCCGTCAATAAATTCTATATTATGTTTAATTGAAGAAATCAGAGAACTTCATAATATATTTTATACTTGTAGTAAATAAAAAAAAAAACTATTTGTATTTATTTACCACTGAAATTCGATGAGCGTAAACGCATGTGCAATTTTTTTAATTAATATTTTCTCGTTTTTCTAAGCATTAAGTCTTTAGTTTAATTAATGTAGGTACAAACTGTGTGATCGACTTTTAAGATACATCGCATCTACATTTATTTATTATTTGTCAATAAATTCTAAAACTTATTTTAATGTTGTATCACAAGCTAGAGATAGTATCTTTATATACGGGATTTCCGGCGTCTGTCCGCATGTTGGACACATTGCTAATTTCTACAGAACTCTGAATCATTTACTTATGTTAGCTCTCGATTCTTGCTAATAGTGACTTGTGTCGACTTCATCCTTATTGCTCAACGACTTATTTCATATTGAATAACTTATTAGTTAACTAGAAGAATACAATGTAATTATATTTCAATATCTATACATATAATAAAACAGTAGAATCCGGTGTGTCGGTACATTAAAGAAAAGTAATAAAAATAGTAAGGGGGTAACTAAAGAAGGGTAGTACAACAAAAACCAGCGATTTTTAGAAATCTTTTCTGTCTGTCTGCCTGTCTGTTTGTTAGCGCACATCTCCGGATCCACTAAACGGATTTTCATGTAGTTTTCAGTAGACAGAGATTAATTTGGAGGAGAATAAGGTTTTGTCTTATTAAAATCGAATGTTGCAAAAAAGTTATCGACCTTAAGATTTTTGGATTTTACTTTTATACTACTGTTCGTTTCATCGAAACGGCTAACGAAAAAAAGTTATAGAAATTTTATAATGTCTGCGCGAGCAAAGCCGCAAACGAACAGCTAGTAGAAAATATTTATCAATAAAAATATCATATACAGAGTAATGTAATTTTACATTTACCTTTTATATTTTAACTAAGACAAAAATAATTAACTGAATAATTGATTATATTTTTTACAATTGATACGAGTGAAAGTAATACGCACACAAGGCCTAAAAAGAACTGGCTCTCAAGTGCAGCTGCCGGAACACACCAGTAGCTGCTTAGTAGCAGAGTTTTCAACTTAAGGGTGGTAGCCAGCCAGGCGGGTACTACAAAATACCCTACCACCGTGCTATGGTTTCCTCACGATGTTTTCCTTCACGAAAAAACTCAAGTTCAATTAATAGGATTCAAAATCACGACCTTCGTCACGGCTTCGACGTCACTATTATTGACTATCATCGCTTGAAATCGTTTTTTTTTGTTTCTATCTATCAATAGTTTGATAAGAATGTTTTTAATATACGTAAAATTGTATTTTTAACCGACTTTGAAGCATGTAACTCCATATCAACGTGTTATATTGTAAACCCAACTGTATTACAATGTATGTAAATAATGAACATCCTGTAGAACAGAGTATAGAGCAGCGGGTAACCTTAATAGGTTCAAGAAAGTGTGTAACTGCCTTGGAAGCATGTAAATGGTCCTTTAATTGAAAATCGCTTTGCCTGTCGGATATACTTTCGCGTGTGGTACCTACGTATAGTTCTAATTGAGTTTTTTTTTTATTGATAAATAGTTAGTAGAGAATTAAAAAAAAGTAATGTGCGGTCGAGAGACCCCCGCCAAGAATATAAAAATATATATATAAAAATGAATGTTTGTCTGTATGTCCTTAATAGACTCCGAAACCGCTGAACCGATCGCGATGAAATTTTCAGACAATCTTCATATTAGCCCCGCGGGTGTTCCTGTAAGGTTTGGTGGCGATCGGAGCACTCGGGACCGCGGGTGAAACCGTAGGGCGGAAGCATTGTATACACAAACAGATATTCCCTGCGGTTTTACTCGTTCCCGGGAAAAAAATAACTTTTCCCAAGAATTGGGCTATCAAATATATTTTTAAATACTAATGGTAGTTCCAGAAATTAGTTCAAACAAACAAAAAAGCTCTTCAAGCTTTGAGATAGTCGCAAGGAAGGGGTAATACTCATAACTGGTGAAGTCACTACTGTCTTTTACAAATGTCGTTTAAAATGTATAAAAGACAGGCGTTTGTGTGAATTAAAATTCACACGCAAATGTAAATAACGCTTTTTCTTTACGTTCCCTTTTCTGCCAATCAACTCCTATCGCAAACTGCGTAAAGGAACTCCGTTCTAAAAACATTAAGTTCATTATTTGTAAAGAGGTAAAAGGCCGCGTTCATACCAGTTGTAAGCCGCCGACTGTGAGCGAGTTTACTGCTGTTTCATACACAATCAACTTTTCACGACACTATTACGCTGCGCGCAGTCAATAGGTGACAATACGCTTTGTGTGAACGTGGCCTAAAGGTTAAATTACAAAGTGACACTGGTGGTAGTGAGTCTATTGTCAGTTTTTGGTAAATCATCAATACTTGGCCTGAGATATACCTATTATTGTTTTGTTTACTTATTAGCAATTACCCTTGTTTGTATTGCAACTGCAATCTACCACAAAGCACCTTTCTTCATTCCTTACTATACTACTATACTAAAAACTTAAGCGCATTATACTTAGAATAATGATAATACTTCTCCTCGAATGGTATTCAGTTATACGAGTTGTTATTATTCATAATATTCTTTTTGAGGCTACGGCTTAAAAAAAAAAGTCAAATTATCTCACATACCAAAAATTATTTACACTTCACTTCACTTTCTTGCTTATATGGCATCAAAAAATAATTTAAAATGTTACCGAAGCGCAATCAATTATTTTATATTTATTTATGGGTATAAATTATATGGATGGTTGTCATCACAGTGTTGCAAGTTCAGTACAAAATTATTTCCCAAAGTTAATGTTGCCAGCAATCCCGATAAATTCATGATTTCCCTCCAAATACATTAACAATTAAAATAGCCCATCAAGTCCGATCACATAAAGCCAATTCCTTCAAAGCGAACCCTACTTTCCTCACTTGTCATATATGTTAATACAACCTCGTTCTCAAAAGCTACATCTAGGCTCATTTATTTAAAATAACATAAAATGTGAAGAAAGAACCAAGTTTTTCATCGTTTTACCATAGTAACACCTATAGAAATAAATAAAATTGAAGTGTCTGTATCTTTGAAGTGACTAAACTGATTTTGACATGACTTCACTGGTATATAGCTTATATTATACCTAAGCATAAATTTAACTTTCTTTCATTGGTTTTAGGTTAGTTTTTATATCGGGAACGCGGATGAAATCGCGGGGAACAGCTAGTACGTATTACAATAAAGTAATAACTCATATTGAAACAACTAAACTACTAAAGAAGAATTGAAATCTTACTTATCAATATCTATTAAAAATGTTTTTTAGATTTGATCTACTGAAGTTTATTTTTATTTGCTGAAATAAATTAATTTCATTGTGATCGAATAATTCATATATTGTAAATGTATCAAAATTTTACTGATCTTGGCTAAAACCCTACCATGTACCTAAATCTAAGCATTACTTAATGATACGCATGTTAATTAAGTGAAGTGAATGATCCAAATCGCCTATTTAGTATTACGGTTAGATCGCGTCGTGAACGATCTACAAGTATAGTTGGTTTCCTGCGCATTTCATTTGGATCGGCTCGATCTATTCTAGGAAACGTGTCATGGAGTCATAGTTTAAACAATGAGTTTAACATAGAATAAAATATTGTTAATTATTGTATATGTCATTGTAGGTAGAAATTTGTATTTTTGGGTACCAACCAGGCGATTAAAATCAATCTTTTTCCGGGATAAAAAGTAACCTATAGTCTTCCTCGATAAATGGGCTAACCAACACTTAAATAATTTTTCAATTCGAACCAGTTCCTGAGATAAGCGCGTTCAACCAAACAAACTGCACCGATGAAGGAAAATAAAATGAAAGAGCATAAGGAGAGAAATATGCTTAAAATAAATTTAGGTAAAAGAGTCAGAAAATATGAAATCCACTGAAGTTAAAATGTTACAGACAGGAAACTGAATGATTAACATTTTTCTGGTGGAACACAACAAACACAAAATAGAAGACAATAACTGTCAATTTAATTATTATGTATGTCACCATTCATGCCTCACAGAGACACTAAAACAAGACCTAAAGATCCACCACCGTATCAACAACATATTCAATACTAATTAATCTATAATTGTATTATGGATCATCTGTAAGACGCGCGTGGGCGCCACGGAGGCGTGACCGAGCATACGTATAGGCCGTAAACGATTTGTATCATGGAATTAGTATAGTATTCGCTTACGTAATGTTGCATTCATTGGGGTATATTTAAGTGTTGCTATGGTAAGGAAATTGAGATCATGTTTTGATTGTTAAAGGATTTTTTTATACTATTGTCTAGCTTATTTTTTTTTGTAGATGCAGGTTGATTTAGCTTTAGAGTGTTGAAGAAATAATACGGACGGAAAGCTTTGCTTCATAATTTTTAATTGTGCATTTTTCAATTATATCCCTACTATTATAATTATGAATGTATGTTGTTGGTTTATCTTTCTTTCACGCATCAACTGAGTAACGGTTCAATTTGTTTTTATTTTGCATATAGTTAACTAGCTTCCGCCCCGCGGTTTCACCCGAGTTCCCGAGGTATCTTGTGTTTTTTCGGGATAAAATGTAGCCTATAGCCTTCCTCGATAAATGGGCTATCCAACACTGAAAGAATTTTTCAAATCAAACCAGTAGTTCCTGAGATTAGCGCGTTCAAACAAACAAATAAACAAACTCTTCAGCTTTATAATATTAGTATAGATTTATGGACCGGGGAGTGAGACAATCTTTATTAATGACTTCGTTATGATTCCTTCCAGGATAAAGTGAAGTCCAAACGATTGGGCTTACGTACATAGAAAAAGAAAAAATAAGATACTGAGGTAGTACCATTCATAGTATCGTATGAGCGTAGTTTTACCCCTGAAAGTGTTAATGAGTTAGAAATAACTATAAAATACACATTTGTTGGATAGAATTGAATTATAGATACATGTGGTCGAAGGTGGTAAGCAAGTGCAACTGCTGAAACACAACAGTAGTGCTTGGCGGCAGATTCAGGGTATTGCTTATGGCAATAGATGGTAACAAGGAAAATCCAAGGCACTTAAGACTATGGTAATTTCATTAACAGGATAGAAAACCTAATAACATTTTAATAATAAATAATGATTAGCTAATATCTTGTACATATGTATCTTATTTATTTCCATACGTATTAGGAAAATAAGAGTAGGTATATTGTAAGAAACGATCAGGCATATTTAAATGTATATGCAAAAAAAAACTACATTTTACTTGAGTATTTCCTAATGATTTATGACTTTTCTTGTAACCAAAAACTAGTTTAAAACAATATTCGTGAAGAAAACCACATGATAAAATATAACACAGTACATTTTACAACACTTTACTTACGAAGCAACTAATAAATCAAACACGCGTTATTATTCTAAAAACACATAAATATTAACCTTAATTAGTGTATTTGAAACGTGAAAATAATTAGTTACTGAAGGCAAGACAAGATATAAATAACCAAGTACTTAGAGCTCATTAGTCAGTACAATGGTGACCTGGATGTGCTGTTAGAACACCGTCGCAGCGGTAACGTAATTGCAGAAACGCTACCACTGGAATACCATAGATATTTAGTCTTATTTGTAACGGTGTGATAATTTTTTGTCGTAGACATCATTTATTCATTACTTCATTTTAATTATTTATGGACAGCTCCTCAGGGGGGCTAAAAAGGCCGCTCAAGCAATATTACTAATGCAATTCATTAAAATAGTCACTACAAATAGTCACATATATACAGTTTAATTCATTAAAAGATTTGGTATAGATTAATCTGCCGTAAATTCGGAAAAATGAATTGCATTAGCAATATTGCTCGAGCTTCCTTTTTAGCCCCCCTGAGGAGCTGACCATAAATAATAAAAATGAAGTAATTAATCAAATAACTTCGAAAAAAGCACTCATTATTTGCAAAACATTATATTTATCATTCAAGTGTGAACGGGAAATAAAGTCAACTTAATGAATGGTCACTGACTGAAACTGAAAGAATGATAATAATTTTGACTGTGTACATTTATTTGAAACTACTAGTATTCAATTAATTTAAACGGTTACGCTTCTAACTTTTACGCGTATTTGTGCTAATAGACAGTGTTATATTTCACTTAGTAAATTGACTCAGAAAAGGCAATGTTTTGGCTATATTTTTCAAGATCTGTCAGAAACTGTGAGCTTGTAAGTAGTTTTTATATGACTGTCTGTGATTTACTCCCAGCTGCTTTTAGTTGGTGATATACAACTTTTTCTATGTGATTTTTGTAAAGGGTTATAATAAAATTATAACAAATATTATGTAATTTAGAAAATCTATGACAATGTAAAAAAGAAAAATCAGGAAGCTACTTTTACAGAAAAAAAATATTTTCTTAAGAACTTGACAAGATTTTTTCTTTTAAATTATTTATAGGCATGTGTTTAATTAATGCTGGTGGTGAGGTAATAATTCTATCCAATATTTTATGTTTCAAGTAATGTATTTCAAATAAAATAAACAATTTGCTAAAATACATTATACTACAGCACATAATTCGTAAAAAAATATATGAATGAATTAAACTACTCTTTCTGTATATCTGTCAAGATATATTATTTCAATTACAAATGTAAATATTATTTTTAAAAACATTGTATTTTTAACAAAACAAATAGTGTCCTAATAAAATAATATTGTTTTTATAATGTTCGTATTCAAATATAATTGGGCACAGGCACAGAGGCGATGATGTTCAAACAATCGTGATCACAAACACTAAATTCGTGACGATGCATACAGCTGAGGTCAAAATAATAACACAATATTAACTCGATTAAATTAAAAATCGTTACGATGTGGATATCGATTTATTTATCGATTGAGTTTCGAGTACTGATGATCTAATTTAACAACAGGCGTGACGAATGCTTTATGTAGAGCTATAAATATTTACACGTGGAAATACTTATGTATGTTAAACATAGTACATGTATAGTTAATAAGGGTGGAAGATCTTCCATTTTCATCGGAGGAGTTCACCACCTGGGAACTCCATACAGTTATTATATGAAAATAATTTCGCAAAAATTTATAGACTACTAGCTTCCGCCCCACGGTTTCACCCGCGTTCATCAGGGGTCTTATGTTTTCCCGGAATAAAAAGTAGCCTATGTTCTTTTCCATACCATAGGCTATCTGCATATCAAATTTCATCGCGATCGGTTCAGCGGTTTAAGCGTGAAATGGTAACAAAAAAACAAACAAACAAACTCACTTTCGCTTTTATATATAATATTAAAGTTGGATAGTTAGGATTAGGATTACGATAATAAAATTGACAAATAATCACTTCTATAAATTTTCTTACTCTATCTACATTAAAAGGAAGTGTGAGAAATAGGTCATTAAGAACAAGCCAGAACACACGTTTTGTTATAAATCAATATATAAAATAATAATTACAATTATTTACGTTAGCACTTCTCCTTGAATTTACTCATCTTGACTCATAAATGTAGCTACATCCTTATTTATACATAGTAAGAATGATAACTTAAGCAGTAAGTATTTTTTTTTGGCTTCTTTGATTTGTTTTTTTTTTTGTGTGCATAGAAACTTTAACTACTGTTGATGCGATATATTTGAAGTGTGTCAAGAAAGTTTTCAGCATGGCAATATTATTTTATCATTTATTTATCATATCTACATAATCTGGTGCCGTTCTCTGCTAGAAGCGTGCCTCTTCTAAGACCTTCTAATCTTTGGTGTTATTTTTTATTATTTATTTACTGGACTAGAAGATCTAGGTGGTCTTTCGATCGTTATACCCTATAACCCGGACTAAAACTTTGGTTTGTGGTTCATCACGCCCACAGAAATACAAATATCTAGTTTATCAGCCCACCAGGCTGTAGGGTCTCTCCAGCGGGATCTTCGATTGAGGAATAATCTACATCATTTATGTTAGTCCGCTGGAAGATGAACAATTCGTTTTATGTCACATTCAATATCGAGTTGAGTTACTGCTTTAGTTAACAGATTAACTATGTTCTTTTGCACAAGGCAATTTTAAGAAGGTGACCGGCAGTCTTAGACCTTTCGTGAAGTGTTCATGTAAGTATTCAATACCTGCCGAATTGTTATTGGCTATCAAAATATTTTTAAAATTGAACTTGAAAATATTCAATGTTAACGCTTTGTTTGCATTATTATTTTTTGTTGATTTCAGTTTATTAGAACGAGTATCGGTTGAAAAAAAAAACATCATTATTAACCTAGAGATTTAAAATTCTTTTGGGATTTTTTAGTCACTAGCAATACTTGAAGTACTCATCAAAATGAACAACTTTTTTTTTTTTCTTTTTACTTTGTATAGGCTCGTGTTTGACTACAATCTCACTATGGTAAGTGATGATGTGGCCGAAGGTGGTAAGCACACAAAGCCTAGAAGGAACTGGCTCTCAAGTGCAGCTGCCGGAACACACCAATAGGTATTTGGCGACATATTTTCAACTTGTGGGTGGTAGCCAGCCAGGCTGGTATTACAAAGTACCCTACCACCGTGCTATGGTTTCCTCACGATGTTTTCCTTCACCGAAAGCTCAAGCTCATTGTAGGATTCGAATCCACGACCTTCGCCGCGGCGTCCGACGTCACTACCACTGAGCTATCATCGCCTTTAAATGTGAACAACTTTTATTATGGGACTAACTGTGAAATCCTGAAAAAATTATCAGCTGTTCCATACAAAAGTTCAATAC
The DNA here is from genome assembly GCA_951216915.1 of Tetheella fluctuosa. Taxonomy (NCBI): domain Eukaryota; kingdom Metazoa; phylum Arthropoda; class Insecta; order Lepidoptera; family Drepanidae; genus Tetheella; species Tetheella fluctuosa. The sequence goes on along the minus strand of OX578223.1, from coordinate 12,056,511 downwards.
CTACTCGACAAAATGTATGAAGCAAGCGTTTTATTTTACGCGATATCAGAGTTAGCCCCATAATAAAAGTTGTTCACATTGATGAGTACTTCCACCCCTGAAAGTATTGCCAGTGATAAAAATAAATCCAGTATATTATAATAATTGGGAATAAGACAGGAAGATGATGATGATTTGGAATAGGTTACTATTTACAATGACGTTCTTCTGTATTATTTTTCGCAGTCCGTCCATCCGTCTGTCACCCGGCTGTATCTCATGAACCGTGATAGTTAGACAGTTGAAATTTTCACAGATGATGTATTTCTGTTGTCGCTTTAACAACAAATACCAAAAAATCAGAATAAAATAAATATTCAAGGAGGCTTCCATACAACTAACCTGATTTTTTTGCCATTTTTATAGATAATAATACGGAACCCTTCGTGCGCGAGTCCGACTCGCACTTGGCCGGTTTTTTTAAATTTTATTTTGGTAACAGCACACCAAACTTTTACTTTTTCAACAAACCTCCAACCTTAGATATCTCTAATAGATATAGATACTTATCGGTACGCTATAAAATTATAAATATCTACTTTGTAATGGGTTGTAATGTAGAATAAATAGTGAGTTCGTGGCCAACAATGTACTGTTGGTTCTTTATTGAATTATAACACTGTGCGATCTTATTTGTATTGTGTTGGAATCAGAAGTTTTGATACTTTTATGTGAATAATTACTTAATTAGTAATTAAATATACATTTGTTTTATAGTTACTTAGCTTTATAGTTCTAACAAGAACACGAGGAGTAGACTTACATCTAAATATTTTTAGTAGGAATCTTAGTTCACGCTTTGCATGCTTATTTTTTTTTTTTTTATTCAAAATTTTTTAAGAGGATTTGTTCCTACAAGGACATGTCAGCCTCATCGTACCCTAAACTAAACTTATAACTAACACTTACGAAGATGGAGCAATTGCTGCACCAGCCATATCAAATAAATACTTTGCAGCTTTCGTTTGAGGCTTAGACAATATTTCGATAAAACCACCAACATCAAAATGATTTATTCCACTCCGCTCATCAACAGCTCCCTCTCTCTTTGATTCTTTGCACATTCCGTCAACAAGTGTTGGACATCATCAATCTTTCCACAAACTTCACAAGTTGGTGAGTCAACCTTTTTCATGAGATATCCAAATTTTCTTGATGGAAAGTGTCCGGAACGTAATCTATGGGCCATAACTACATAGGATCTAGATATTTTGATTTCAGCAAACCATGGGAACCGAGGAGGCTGACATTGGATAGTCTTGTACCAGATACCTTTTTCCTTACTCCTCTCATCAAAATACTCTTTAAAATTCATGTAGCATGCTTATTTAATAGTAAGTTTATCCTTCTTGCTAAATTTTACTTTATATAAAGTCAACTATGATAAAATTAATTATAAGTAAATTTGGAACTTGAATCGAAACAAAACCAAAACCCACCCACAATTTTTTATAATCAACCGAAAGTAATTAAGTCGAATAATTATTTTTCAAAATCCAAAATATCGATTTGACCTTGATGTCATTGAACTTTTGATTAACATAAGGTTTATTTACAAAGTATCAAGCAAGTAAATCATCCTATAGAGCAAAATAGAGGAAGAGCTCGGCAGTTTGAGCTGTGGTAGTAAAAAATTGAAATATAATAAATCAATTTAGAGGTTATATCCGTCGATCGCTGCGCCCGCGCAAGTTCACGACTGACACGTTAAGTGTTGGGCATATTGATATTTTTTTAAGTTTACATAAAATATACTTTCAAAGCAGTAAGCTTTGAAATGATTTTTCATACGGATTTCGATCAAAGATTTCTTCGTACGGATAATAAACGCATCCAAAATATATTATATATTTGTTTTCTGAATTAAAGACTTGAACTTTGGGATAGGTTTTAAAACAAAATATAGGTCATCAAAGTCTAGATTAAAATTAAAATCCTCTTGAAAAAATTGTCCTATTTGAAAGCATTTAAATTATATTGCTTACAATTTTATTTAAACACTTACTACATTATTTCAAAGTTGTTATTCAAACTTTGACAAATATCATAAAAACAATAACAAACTAAACAGAATAAATTATTTAAATTCTAATTTGAATTAGGTCTCCATCGTGACTGTGCCTTTACCTTTCTAAGCTCTGTCGTGTCCGTCCTACGTTTCGATCCATTTCTAGAGATATTTCGTTTATTTACACGATTATTAATGTGTTATTTATGAGGGCTGACTAGTAAAGGTTAACGCCCATTGAGCTTTGACCTATGTATGTCCTCCATAGGTTTGTTTTCTTTCTTTATATTTGTTTCATCCTCTGTCTGCCCTATTTTACATGTCAAGCTAATCCCCGGTGTGCGCAGTAATGCCTTTTTTGATAGAAACCAATGCGGTCGTGCGCACAACAACTTACTAAAGTTCCATTGCAATCGGATGAATGGTGTAGAAGCGCATAACATCACTAATAAATAAAGAGACAAATATTGATTTTATATAGGTAATGTATGTATATAGATTTATTAACTTAAAAATATTGTTTTTTTTACATTTTAATTTAATTTATAAATCATGCATGAGTTATAAATACTAGATGGCAATTAATAGTTACTAGAATTTGGAAATATCCTTTGTTGAACCTCTCGTATGGATTTCTTTATGAGCAACTTTGGACTTTTACCAGATTTTCAATCTATCCAGTAAGATAAGTTAATTTCCCTTTGGCTGACGGATTTCTATGTAATTTATTAAAATGGAGGGACAATTATTATTTTTTTTCCTTCCTTCCTTTACAGCCGTTTATGTCCCACTGCTAAACACAGGCTTCCTTTCACAAATGAGGGTGAAAGGGAATGGGCAAATACTCCACCACGCGTGCCCACTGCGGATTGGTGGAGGTAGGTTAGTTAGTGGTCAACCTACTAATTATTTTCCGCAAATATTAAAATATGAGACTATAGACCCAAAAGTGTAATAAAAAACAAAAAAGTATTCGTCATTCCTTACGTAATTGTCTTCAAAATAATTAACATATACGTATTATCATAAAATTAGAACCTTAATTTGTAACCTAACACCTCAAACAATTAATTTCGCCCACAACCAAAAACCGTTCACCTAACACAAACAAATCCACGCATTGAACAATCGTTTGGACTCTCAAGAGGCTCTTCAGATTATTTTTAGGAAATGAAGCGCCCAGTCCAATTCTCGGAGGGATTTGGTCAAGAGCCCTCAGATCGCTCTTGAGTACTTGCTCTCTGACAAACAAAATATGTATTCCCTTGGTCAATAGTTAGTTTTGTATTTGGTTTATGATGTATGAAGATTGGATAGGCAATATTTTATTGTTAAATCATTTATTTTTAACCGACTTCAAAAAAAGGAGGTTCACAATTCGGATGTTTATCATTATTTTTATGTGTGTTCGGGCATTACTCCGTAAAAAATATTCGTGAATTTCTTCACAATTATTACCAAATACAACAATTTACTGTAATTAATAAAAAAACTTTCATTTTTCATCAAAATACTACAACCAAAGCTGTATTTGAGCTAGATCCCGTCTAGGCATTATGTGCTTACGACCTTCAGCCACATCCTATTCCACGATGATATTGTGGTCTATAAATGGTAAAAAACAAGAATGGCAGGTGCCGAATACCACATCCATATTACCAAAAATCAATTGCTCAAAAATAAATTCAGTATTTGGACGCGTGGGCATGTTGTTATCGTAGAAAGCCGATTGGAATGCACCGTGTAATACCGGAATTCAAACGATAAACATCAAATTACGTCCACGCTCAGATTATTTGACCGTCCATGTTTATTTTAACTTAAATGTTTATTTTGTTGACAAATTATTGTCGGTCAAGTGTTTGGTGATGTACAATTTTAATTGGAAGTCGATTAAGTTCCGTATATTGAGAGCTTTGTACTTCCAGGTACCTATTTATGTTTCTTGTTATCAACTTGTTCAAGCAATTTTTATGCTCCTAATGTTTATATTATTTTAATTAATATCTTTGCTGAGTTGCTACCCAGTTATTCTCAATTGAAAGTCGATTTATAAGCCGGTGATTATGTTTTCCTAAGGCCTAAACTGAATAAATTACTTTTAATGTTAGACGGTTGACAAGCAGGCATCTTTATCTACCTGATGGTAAGTGGCTAACAGATATTTCACTTCGATCTTTTATTGTGACCTATCTACAAATTTGGTTATTCAAATGAAGAATTTTGCTTGGGTACCTACTACTTATTATCTAGTCAATCATTATTATCTAAATTTATTTTAAAGTCGTCTTCTAGCTTCAGAAACTTTTGACGGGCCAGTTGGCGTGGTTGGTAAGATACTATATCTATCACGCCACAGGTCGTGGTTTCGATTCTCACTCAGGACAAACATTTGTTTGCATGAACATGTCTGTTTGTCCTGAGTCTGGGTGTAATTATCTATATATTATGTATTTATTTACAAAAGAAAAGTAGTATATGTAGTATATCAGTTATCTGGCTTCCATAGTACAAGCTCTGCTTAGTTTAGGATCAGATGGTTGTGTGTGAGGAATAATGTCCCAGAATATTTTAATCTTTCCTTAAGAATTCACCTTCGTTTAAACAATGCATCTTAATTTTCTTACTTTCAAACTGACCTCGCTCACTACCCTATGGTCCGCATTCACACCGTATCTGCGCATATCTAAGCTTTCGTCGGTTGATCTCATATTGTTCTGGAAGCGAATAAAAATGTAGACAATGGAACAGATGAGGGCAGCCTGACCGCCGCTGGGCGCAAGGTATTGCAGCTAGGAACGCATCTGATAGACGATTTGGTTGTATGTTTTAAGATATATTTCACATAATAGCTTATTGCATAATATCATCAATATTATTTTGCTCAAGAATGCTTATTGCTTAATAAACTAGTGCTTAAATACATGTTTTGGTATAAAATTGTAATATTATATAGTACTGGCTTCGTTCCACGGATTCACGCGTGTTCGATAAAAAAAATAGCCTATGTGATTCTCCGGCCCATAAACTAGGTATATCTATGGAAATCACGTCGATCCAATGTTTCGTTGCTGTGTGAAAGAAAGACAATCCAACAAAAACGCATTATAGTATGGATAGGGATTGTAGAGTAGTTTTTATTTTTATAATTAAAGAATTATTGTTAAAGTAACTTGTGTAAAAGTAAACTATACTAGTGTATCTCTGCCTAGGCCCTTGCAAGGCTCGACTCTCGCGCATTGTGTTCACTATTCAAACCTGTGACTATGCATATTTCTCACTACATTTATCATACATTATGCCAGCAATGAATATTCCACTGTTAACGTACTATACCCGTGTGTACCGGCTTAATTTATTAATTGTACCTTGTGACCTCGGTCTTACGCGCGATTTATGAAGCAAACTTATTATTGTTGCATTGATTCATGGCTGGGCATTATACCGAATGCTTGGGTGCTTTGCGATTTGTCTATATTCAGTTTTGGTCGCTATCTTTACCACCAATGACATTGAAACTACTAATTCATATAATTAAGCACGTAATATTTAGCTTATTTGACTCTATATTCCATTAAAAAATATATATTATAAAAAAAACAAATAACAATAATTATTTTTAATTATAGCTTGTGTTTCACAATAACCTCACTTTGATGTGACCGAAGGTGGTAAAATAAACCTTAGAAAGGAACTCAGTTAAAATCCACTGGTAGGTGAATTGTTGAAAAAGGTGTTGAGAATCTTTACCTAAGAAATAACACAGAATGAGTGAAAATGGGTAAAAATCTATCTCATATGCCTACCACATGCTGTGTTTCGCCGCTTACCACATCACTGCTTGTTATAGTGTAATTGTGGTTAAACGTAAGTTTATGAATAAATATATGAAAAAACTAGCCAAGTGCGAGTCGGACTCGCGCACGAAGGGTTCCGTACCATTATCTATAAAAAATAGCAAAAAAAAATCACGTTCGTTATATGGGAGCCCCCTTAAATATATATTATTCTGTTTTTTAGTATTTGTTGTTTGTAGCCTGATGACAAACGGACAGACAGACAGACGGACGGACAGCGGAGTCTTAGTAATAGGGTCTCGTTTTATCTTTTGGGTACGGAACCCTAAAAACGATTGGCTGAGGTTTATTCGCACTTTAATGTAAAATTAATGGTAAATTTGAAGTATATATTTTTTTAATCAATGTATAAAATACAAACTATGATATATAGAAAACATCCTCAAAGCCATCGGTGCTGTCGATAGGCAAGGTTCCCAACAGGCTGGCAGCGTTACCTTTTTGGATGGCCAAGCCGTATGCGTTGGCGGAAAATGCGATTTTTGAATTATATGCATATTCTGTATTTGAATCATCATTATGGTAAGTGATGATGCAGCCGAAAACGTTAAGCACACGGAACCTAGAAGGAACTGGTTCTCAAGGTTCTCAAAGACTTATATATATCTTTGACTTTAGTTTTTAGAAAATATCAGATTTTTTTGTATATGAAAAAGTCATGGAACTTCTAAAATTTTCAACTATTTTAATTGATGTTGTTGCCTAAGGTGAAGGCACACAAATCCATAAGACACTGGCTCTCAATCGCACCGAAAGCTCAAGATCATTGTAAAATTCGAACCCACGACATTAGTCGCAGCAATTCTTCACCTTAAAATAAATATAGGTCAAATACAAAGATTTTTCCTAAACTTCTCATTGGCTAAAAAGCATTAAAATCTAGCAACAATTTAGATTAAAATTATGTTCAATACGCATAGGTTCGTGAACATATTCAATGCTAGCCATATTGTCAGCCATTCAGTCGAACTTAAAACTGTTATGAGCTTTTGCAAGTTTAACTTTTACTGAGGCTGTTTTATTCTACAACTTTTGTGGATATTTTTGATTTGCGATACGATTTTTATTTCATTTAATCGTAAAATAAAGGTTAAAACCTCACATTCAGCTTGCTCACGTAAAATATCCGGATTGAATCTACTTAAAGTGGCATACCCCCTGTATATAGAAATAAGGTGGTAGGATATTTTTTAGTACCCACCTGGCTGTGTAACATACTCGAGCTCAAAATCTATTACTAAACTCCCACCGGTTCCTGCAATTATACTCTTTTCAGCAAAAGCAACCTTTCGGACCGTGAGTTAGAGTATGAAAATTCGTGTGCCTCTGAAAGCCTATTTGAATGAAAAAAATATTTAATTTCATTTCATTGCACTTCATTTCATGTTTAAGAAGTAATTGCCTTCTAGACTTAAGTTAGGAAAATGGTCGATAATCATTTTGGTTTATATCTATAAACGGCTATTTACTATCAAATCCGATTGTATAGTCTATGAGTGTTAAAAAAAGCCAGAATTTTAATTAGTACATGAACGTATATGTATAAACTAAAATGACATTTAACTATTATAAAGATTTCAAACTGATAAAAAAAAATTAAACTAAAATCGTATGTTGTAAACAATCTCCACCCCATTGCGTTCAGAACGCGTAATGCGTAATATTATTATAAAATAGCCGAAGTGACATTACACTAAGTCGAAATGATACAAACTCAACAAACTCGCAGTATAATATACGAGCGCTTGCTCACTAGTGGGGAAATAAGTATCGAACATTGCGGCGGTTTCAATATTATGTTCAGAAATAACTAGCCAGATTTGTTTGCCGGTTCGACACAAATCTTAGAAGTTGAATAAAAATGAAACTAGTAAAATAATTTTGTCTTGCAAAATTATTCAATATTACCGACAGTTTCATCCCATAAATCGAGTTACAAACACGAATGAACATCTCCATTGAATATTCATAAACAAATCAAAAACCATTAAAAATAAAATGAAACCTTATTCGAACATCCTAATTATAATCGGCAACATTTTCACACATTGTATGTCGGTATGTGGTGTGCTATCTCGCGAACCTAGCGGTACACGGCGATGTTACGACCTTGCATCTCGTAAAATGGACGCACGCGCAGGAAGCTATGTGTGGGATCTTTACTTGGACTGCGCATGTTCGTATTTTGTTTTCTAAAACTGGTTTTTGAAGAAAATATTATGCCAACTAATATAAATAGGTTGTTATGCCATATCGAGTTTTTTTATACATATAAAAAAACTCGATATTATATATTATATTATCTATACAGATATGGTATCAATTCTAATGTACATAAGGTCGTATTTCTATTACATTATTTAATTGTTTGGAAGAGTCAACTACATTGTATAAGCTAAAAAAATATCCTAAAAAAAACCAATAAGGAATAAATTATTTTTTCTGAGACAATTTTTACACGCAGCTTTATAATAAATAGTCATGTTTTTCCCCGGTGGGAATCAAACCCATGACCTGCATCTAGGCAGCAGAGCACCTAACCGCCACAACAGGGCCTTAATTATTCTGCTCCTGAATAACACAACCAGAGGTAAAAGCTAGCTAATTTTCTTATACGGTTTTGTACCAGGAAGTCGGAGCCAGAAAATTCGCAATAGAACATTCTTCAATTCCTATTAACTTCTCGAACAGTTAACGGTACTGTATATAGACTTATTAAAATAATAATCCGCCATATTGTCCTATTGGACGCACGGTCAGTGCAGTGTTGGCGCGCAATATATCGCGCATCGCAGGTCATACGCCGCGACCTGCGCGCGCGCATCCAACTCATTAGTATTACCTATGTCAGTTGCTGGGTGGATAAGATGGTGTGTTATAATGATTGACTAATATTTTATAGGATAATTATATGATTAAGTATTATTATTAAGGCATGACATCAGTTTAAAAAATGAAGGATTTTTCTAATAAGCTGTTTCAGTTAGCGTAAGATTCTACTACTATTCTAATATAGTAGATATTATGATATATGTCCTATTTTTACTTTTAGTTTAAGCGAAATATTTATATGCCTTAACCTTTTTATGTACCTAACTGAAATTATTATTTTATTTAAAGTTTTATATTTGGCTCCCCTTTGGCTCACGATTGAGGCACGAGTCCCAAAAGTAGCTACAAAAAAAGTTATAAAATTACTATTTAATCATGTAAAAATTGAAGCTTCTCAATTTTATCTTCAATTTAATATCCATGCAAGCCGTTCCTCGTCCGGAACCGTTTTAGCCTCCCCAAGCGCTAGGTGAGCTTTTACTTTAAAACCAGCTGTAAATAAGCTAGGCCATTGTATTTATGTGTTATGTAATTTGAACCCGTCGACTGAACCTGTAATGCGTTTGTGTTATGTATATTATATGTAGTGGTACTATTATATGTATGAATTACTTGTAGGTGTGTGGTTTTTAATAAGTTTAAGATTGTGGTTTAAGATGTCCGTGTACTTTATTTTAAATCCTAATCCTAATTTCCTAACTAATATTATCCTAACTAGTTGGTTACTAATATTATAAATGCGAAAGTGAGTTTGTTTGATTGTTTGTGTTTGTTTGTTTGTTTGTTACCTTTTCACGCTTAAACCGCTGAACCAATCGTGATGAAATTTGGTATGCAGATAGCCTATGGTACGGAAAAGAGCATAGGCTAATTATTTATCCCGGGAAATCATAAGATCCATGGGGAACGCGGGTGAAACCGCGGGGCGGAAGCTAGTTAAGAATAATTTTCATTATAAATTAGGTGTTAAAGGTTATCAACTAACTTCTGCCGCGCGGTTTCACTTACGTTTCCAAGGTATCTAATATTTTCCAGTCATACATATAGTAGTATGATTTTTAATGGATTTCCACAAATCAGACCTAAACTGTCTCACTCACTGTTATCAGACAACATTGCTAATTAATTAATTTAAATCCTAAACCTATGACTTAGGGCTTATTTTCAAATACTATGCTTGAATAATCCATGCTTAATATTATAAATGCGAAAATAACTATGTCTATTACCTTTTCATAGAAACCGCTGAAACGATCGAGATGAAATTTGGTACGCAAATAGCCTATAGTTAGGAGTGGGACAAAGGCTTTTTATCGAGATCGTGGGTGTAGCCGCGGGGCAGAAGCTAGTGACTGATATTTATATTAAAAACTGAAATTTTCAAAAAATATTTGTATACCATTAAGATAATAATTAATTTCTCTACTAATATCTTAAATGCGTAAATTATTTGTACGTTTTTGTTACGGAAAACAAAATGTAATGAATCAACAAATTTGGATGAAAATCGTTTACATTAGCACAAGTACCTATTTGCCATACCGAAAAAAACGAAGGTTTCCTCTGGAAAGTAAGATTTATGTTACGTATTTCTTGAATTAGTCAGAACATAATATTGACCTAAAGAAAATAAACCTTAAACTATAGTAGTACAATAGCTACTTACAAAACACCCTCATAATGAAAAATTAGTAATGTCGCAACAAAATCGTTTCGCCTATCGACATCGATAAAGTATGCCCTCTCAAATTTCACTAATTTACATCACAATCGAGTCACACGATAACTTCTTACGTTCGAGAGCTGAACAAACCGATAGTATGTATTTGTATAATTAAATCTCAAGAGACTTACGACATTGTTTGTTTTATAAACGAAGGTGATGATGGTGGTCAATAATAACGGTATTTAACTCTTTTATGGTTTTTTTCGGTGATTAGAAAAGGTTCTATCATGTCCGGTCCCTTATTACGTATTTGAATGAGCTTTGTATTTATTAGAATGATTGACTTACACAGATATTTATTGCTATGAATGGAGAATGTCAAATTAGAATGATAGCTATGAAATACAAAATGTTTGTGGTAAATTCGAAAAAAGAATATAAGTGAATCAGTCTACTGATTGGGTTGTGCGATTGCTGGCAATTTTTGATTTACATGTTTTTACAAAAATATTATAAAAACGCAAAATCAAAACTAAAATTATCCATTTTTTATGATATTTAGGAACAAATTGAAATCCTCATATTAGGCCTTTGTAAAGCATCATTTGTCATTAGGATGTTGTTAACTGAAGGTCATTATAACACTTTAAGGGCCAGTTTTTAATCAAACCTGTGCGTTGTACAAAGAAAATCTTCTCTATGGTAAATCCACAGCAAATATATGATCCACCTAGCTAAGTTCAAAGTGGAAAGTTGGTACAGGTTGCTAGTGGGCAGTTACTTCGATCGATGAAAAAGTACCATCGCTAGAAAAGTGGTATCATAATTGCCCTATTCATGTAAAAATACCGCTGTCAAATAATGCTCGCCATTAACTCTAAAGGTCAACATTTTCATCTAACGGTCGATCGATGTTTCAAATGACAACTGTGGGAATGAACCGAAAACAAAACTTAACACCTATTAGTAATTCACACAAGGTGAAAAAAAATAAACACATAATTTTTTAATTATCCGTAAAAAAGCATTTATCACTCGAGTCACGCATGCGTAAAGAAGTCATTATAATATACATTTTTTTTTATTGTCAGCCATTTTGGTGTCACGCGTCAAATGCTAAGAGAAAGTGCGTGAAGAGAGACAATATAGCTTTTAATGTGTGCAACAGGTGTTAAAATTATCGATACTTGAATGATTTATCGATAGATAACAGCACTTGTGACTTTGCGTATTCGATAATGGGAATCGGTGTACGGTATTTTGAAAATCGTTGCGTGCAATAAAAAATCTTTTGATTGTTACAATGAAATTTGGTGAAGATTGTTTTATTGTATGAGAATGTGTTTGTCATTTGAGAGAATTAATTTGTATGATAAATTAGCTGTTGAGTTTTGGTTATGATATTCGTTTTCTAAGAGAAAGGGATTTTGGGAGGTAAAAATAGAATGAAGGGGTAAGTCTATGTAATTTTATTGCAATCTATTTACCTATGCTTTTTTTCTATATTTTTTTTTAGTAATTTTATAATTTTAATTTTTTCGTCTGTCTTGTTTTATCATTTGTATGCTGTTGTCACCTTTCATTGGGACTGTACCTGTTTTATATTTTTCCTGTATTTTTTAATATATTAATGTATGTCTTTTTGGTGATCGCATAAATAAATTAAAATAAGTAAATGTTATATAGAAAAGATTCTTAATTATTCAACAGATTTCATGGACAATCTACACTATGACGTAACGAAAGATAAAAAAAAAAACATAATACAGACAAGATAAATCATTATTAAGCATTACTTATATATAACTAAGGAGTATATTTAATTTATATCCATACATTTACATAAATTTATTTGTGGTATGACACTCTCACCTAATATTATTTAAATAATTTTGTATACCACAATTTATCAATATATTATCATTAAAATTTGTTTAAATATTTTGAATAATATTTGTATGACATTTATATTACATCCTCGAAAAGGGTAACAGTTGAAAATAGATGTGAGTCACATAGTGCTGACATCATTAAAAAAAAAAACATCGATAAGTATCGTTCACCTGACCTTTAACATGATAAATGCGGTCGGGTACGGAGGTCGCGTTACGTTCGGGCCACTAGAAATGCGACTTCGAGTATTGTTACTATTAAAAAGGTACATTGGATTTGTGATTTAGATACAATATTTTTTTTTTTTATGAAAATTATTTAATGGTCAATATGATTTACGACTATTTTTATTGATGAATCCCCGTTGCGTTTAGATAAGAATACATTAATTTGTTGATAGTTATATGTTTTTTTATGTAACTCATAGCAAGTGGCGTTCGGCTGGCTACCACCCTTAAGTTGAAAATCCATCCCCCTACCGGTGCATTCCGACAGCGGCTACATCATTTACCATGGTGAGATTATGGTCAAACATTGTAAAAAAAAATTGTACGATAGATGGTTTCATAGCCAAACCTACAATCTTAAATCTAGAAAACAATATCGATATCGATGGGAGGGCGGCGCCGCCCCGCCCTATACGAATAAATATTTAATTAAAGTTATGAGAGCGGATTTGTGCTCGTGTATTTGTTCAGCTTATTTTTTTAATAGAAACATTTTTATGTTACGGATGTTACGAAACATAAAAGAACATGTAACGTGTTAAAAAAGTTAACCTCTAAGTTAATGAGTATGTTAACCAATATCAAATTGTTGCTTCAAGAGGGAATACATATATATATATATATATCTATCATGGATTTATTTAAGAAACGAAAATACCTCATCTTCAGCATCAACAACTAATTGACTATCCACTATTGGGGCACGAAGCACCCCTAATAACTTAGGGGTTGAAGAGTACACGCTAGTCAACGTCACGGACCTAGTACCTACATATCGGCGGACACAAGCCTTTGAATTTTACATCTCAGGTATGCAAATTTTCTTACAATATTTTCCACCACAATCCAGTAGTAAATCCTAAGAAACTTATTTGACAGAACTTTAATAGCTTCCATATGCAATAAATCATCAATTCCCAGTCCAGTACAAATGCGCAGATAATTCCCCACCTTGTGTAGGTGATAGCGGGTTCGATTCCCATGCATGTGGGGTGTTACCACGGTAATTAATACACGCCCACATCTAGCACACCGGATCGGGAACATAGATATGCGTGCGCGCATATTTATTTGCGTATTTAGTTGAGTTATTCGTAAGGTTTTGTTGAGTTGAGAGAATTTGTTTTTTTATTTAATTAATTATTTCGATCTAGAAGGTGTTGACTAATAATTCTTTGTTCATCATCTTTATGGTCGAGTGAGGATAATATTTAAATCTAAAACATGATAAAATTATATTCATCTTCTATACTAATATAACAAAGCTGAAGAGTTTTTATGTTTGTTTATTTGTACGCGATAATCTCTGGAATTACTAATCAGATTTGAGAAATTATTTTTGCATTTGATAGCCCAATTCTTGAGGAAGGTTATAGGTTGCATTTTATCTTGGGAACGTGGGTGAAACCGTGGGGAACAGCTAGTTAAAACATAAAAAGTTAATCAGAAATAAATTATGAAACTTTTGTTTCATTAATTCTTTGCTCATTAAAGTCTAATATAACAACTGATTGCAATCGATTAGATTGGAAACTCAGGTTCTGTTTTTAACTTCAGTATCCTGATAACCTGCTTATATTACAAAAACATTAACTTGTATGTTTGTTACTCAGTCTCGTCGTAATGACTAAGTGAATTTAGATGGAATTTGGCACTGAAATAGATCATACTGAAGAAATTTAATGTCCCTCGGAAACGTGAACAAAACATTATTAATAATCAATTTAAAACAACTTAAGTAACAAAATGATAGAAGGAACAATAAATCTATACTTAATATTATAAAGCTGAAGAGTTTTTTTTGTTTGTTTATTTGAATCTCAGGAACTACTGGTTTGATTTGAAAAATTCTTTCAGTGTTGGATAGCCCATTTATCGAGGAAAGCTATAGGCTACTTTTTATCCCGGAAAAACACAAGATATTTCGGGAACGCGGGTGAAACCGTGCGGTACAGTTAGTATTATATAATGTGAAATATGAGATATTAAATCATTGAAAAGTCGCCATAGACAAAATAAAGAAAAACATTATTTTGTTTTATAAATCATCGATTCAAATGACCTTATATATTTTTTATTATTTCTACATAATCTATCAGTGGATGCTTTTTAATGACTTCCTTGTGTAATTAGACCTAAGATTTTTTTATTTAAATAAAAATAAATGAATACAATAAATATGTCAGCTTAGAGAGAGTTCAGAAATTCTTTGTTTGAGTTTATTTATTTAATTTTATATCATATGATGCGATATTTCAGTCATAATTAAAAATTACTAACTGTTCCCCACAGATTCATCCGCATTCCCGGTATAAATAAAATCGATGTTTGAATAGTTATTCTGCTATACCGGGCGGAGACTAATCCAAATTAAAGATCATAAAAATCGGTACAGCCGTTAGGTTCTTGAGTAATAAACGGTGTAACTATTCCAACTTCTAAGGGTCAAATTGTCTTAATACTCTTTCATATTAATAGGCAGATGACCCGTTACTTCTATAATGGGCTCTCAACAAAGATTAAACTATTAATTACATTACTATACGAATGTAATTACCGTATGTAGGCAGCCCTTTAAGAAATCATTAGCAAATATAATTTTCAATTACACATTCATTTACACGTCGATGTTGCGTGAAAATGAACTCAATTGAGTTGGTGTATATATACCTACCTTGTAATGATTTATTACTAAGTCTGATAATTTACTAGAATCCGCCCCGCGGTTTCACCCGCGGTCCCGAGGGTTCTTATGTTTTCCCGGGATATAAAGTCGCCTATGTGCTATTCCAGACTATAAACTATCTCTGTGCCAAATTTCATCCAAATCTGTTCACCCATTCTGGCGTGATTTATTTAATACAAACAAACATCCATCCATCCATCCATACTTTCGCATTTATAATATTAGTAGGAAAGTAGGATAGTAAATAGTTTTATTTTATTTTCTGTTTGTATGTAAAATACTATGAAAATGCTGTTAACTATATATAAAAAACCGGCCAAGTGCGAGTCGGACTCGCGCACGGCAAATAAATGGCAAAAAAATCGCGTTTGTTGTATGGGAGCCCCCTTAAATATTTATTTAATTTTGTTTTTAGTATTTGTTGTTATAGCGGCAACAGAAATACATAATTTGTGAAAATTTCTACTGTTTAGCTATCGCGGTTCTTGAGTCTTAGTAATAGGGTCCCGTTTTTATTTGGGTACGGAACCCTATAAAAGAAAAGTTTTGACGCACTCACTGACAGACTCATCAAACTCATCAGGGGTAAAATAGGGGATCGTAGATGAAACAGCAGGGTGGTACGCTAGTTTGTGAATAAAATGCAAATAAGTATGCAAGAAATTCTGTCATATAATCACAGTTCTAAACCGTAGTCATCAAATATCTTCCAAAGAGTCTATTACTTCGTCTTTCTTACTTATCAACCAGCGAACTCATCACAAGTATAAAATTTTGAATTCACATTGAAATATATGAAGTTTCATTATTTCAATCATTTTATTACATAAAAGACGTAAGGTCTGGCCGCTATCACAAGCTCATGTCATGGCTACCGTGCGCCCGCGCACAATCTAAGCCCAACCGCAACACTGATTTGCGAAAATAAAACGAGAACGGATTACAGACGGCGCCGGGATAATGGAATAGTGATGGGGCTTTTTGAATACATATTTTGTCGATTGTATTCAGTTTTAGTGTAATTTTTGTCAAATTCCAACTAAAATAAAGTGTCAGTTGAAGTGGAATTTTTGAGATTTGACAAAATAAAGTGAAATAAATAAAGAACAAGAGCATGTAGCAGTGACTTTGTTTTATTTATCTGACTGGTTTCTTACTATCTTTAACCTGTGTATGGGTATAAAACCACCTGAATCTTACACATTCTGATTATAAAAATTAAAAAACTAAAAAACTTAAAATTGAAAATCTACCACCAAGCAACTACCGGCGTGTTTTGGCTGCATCATTGTATGCTTGTTACATACAAATAAAAAAATGTCATATCGATATATTTTTATACATGTTTGGACATCCCTATTACGCTGGAGGATTCCACGCAAAGTAATCATTTGTCTACTTGACTAAACTGAATTATATTATTTTTATTATTATTTAATAATGGCCGCAATAATTGAAGGCAGGCCGGGTCGAGGCGGCTTCTGTTCTAACACAACTCATCCTGAGCTTATTCGAATCATCATCGTTAAGGAGAATCCACTTTATTGATATAATCATTATTTTTATAATTAATTTCACACGTCATAACTTGAGCGCTCGTAGTGTACCTTGATTAGCCTTCATAACCACGGCATTTTTTTTTCTGGGCAAGCGTGCTACTTCCTCGGCCTCAACCTAAATCCTCCTAGGGTCAGTCGATGGTCAAACGTAAGCTCATTTTTTTTTTTACTTTGTATAGTCTTGTGTTTGACCACAATCTCACTTTGCTAATGTGGTAAGCACACAAAGCCTAGAAGGAACTGGCTGTCAAGTGCAGCTGCCGGAACACACCAATAGGTGTTTGACGACAGATTTTCAACTTGAAGGTGGAAGCCAGCCAGGCGGGTACTACAAAGTACCCTACCACCATATGGTTTCCTCACAACATTTTCCTTCACCGAAAGCTCAAGCTCATTGTAGGATTCGAACCCACGACCTTCGCCGCGGCGTCCGACGTCACTACCACTGAGCTATCATCGCCTTTTATCTCGGTTATCACTTATGATAGTCGTTGAGCTAGTTGGTGACTTAAAAACTCCAACAGTAGGTTGACCAGCTCCCAGCATAAGTCCGCAATGGGCATGCGTGGTTGAGTATTTGCCCTTTCACCCTCATTCGTGAAATGAGGCCTGTTCAGCAGTGGGACATACCAATGTTATATAAGATGGAAGGAGGATTATCACCTACCATATTACCACTTTTTTTATGTCAGTAGGTTGACAAGCAGGCCCACTTGATGGTAAGTGGTCACCACCGCCTATGAAAAACACCAAAAAACATACCACATTTTTGGTGAGATTTTAACAATCTCACACAGGCCTATCATTTAATTTTTTTTTGTGGATTACATAACAATTACACCACCAAAGTATTCAATAGGAAAATGTAGTTCTTTAATCGACACAATATCTTTGTGGTCAACTATCAGACATTCTTTGATTTTCTTTTCTGAATTTTATTTGAAACTACTGACTGATTCAAACTTTAACTGGCAAAAGGATATTTTTGACAAAACAATATTGAATCCTCCAATGATTTTGAGGTTTCGGTGAAGGAAACCATAGCATGGTGGTAAGGTACTGTGTAGTACCCGCCTGTGTTAGACTTATGTGTTTTGAGAGCCAGTTTCGTTATAGGCTTTGTATTAACATCTTAATCAGAACTAATGAAAACCCGAGTATTTTTTTAAATTATTATTTCAAATCAAACTTCCCCTTAACATATCGTTATTAGATTACGAATGGGAATCGTACAGTGGTCGTGATGATACATACGGTTCGCACGATATTTATTATTTGTTGCAAGTATGACTCAGTTGATTTATTTATTAGTTATTGCAAACTTTTTTACCTATGTACCTAAGGAAAAAAAAATGGTGACCTTCTAGCTTACGGGTTGAATTTTGAAAAATCTTTCCTTACCTACGTTAAATGGCATAGGGACTCGTGTGAAAATCTCTCTGAAACTACGTAAACGATTTAAATATCCTTTTGCGTTAGATAGTATTTTATAAGGAAGATTAAAAGTTTTTTTTTTAAACGCGGTGCGGAAGTTTGTCATAGATAAAATAAGCGTAGTTTGATTTACCTAATCGTTGAAATTATACTAAGTTTGACTTAATTTTAATGTTGTTATAAACAGGTATTAATTAAACATTTTCATCATATCTAATAGTAGCTTCCGCCCCGCGGTTCCACCCGCGTTTCCGAGGGATCTTGTGTTTTCCCAGGATAAAAAGTAGTCTATAGCCTTTCTCAATAAATGGGTTATCCAACACTGAAATAATTTTTCAAATCGAACCAGTAGTTCCTGAGATTAGCGCGTTCAAACAATCAAACTTTTCAGCTTTATAATATTAGTATAGATACAATATATAGTATAGATTAATCGAACTTCATATAATTACGACATATATACCTACCCACATTGTCAACTACACTGCACCCGACTACAGGGGCTTGTTTCAGTGCGGAATACATTTCAATGCAATTGATTTTGATTTATAGGTCCCTAGCACGGTTTCAAACCCTCGTTCCCAAGAAAATAAATTAACCTACTTCCATTTCCATACCATAAGCTATTTGTGCGCCAAATTTCATAACGATCGATACAGCGGTTTAGGCGTGAAAAGGTAACCAACGGAGTTACTTTCACATTTATAATATAAGTATAGATCCAGACTTGTTTATTTTTCCATCACCGAAAAGCTACAGTTTATGTATAAGTCCTAGGTTATTAAATAGTTCATCATTACGTGAACGGCCCTGTAACGTTGTCTTATTTGTGTATAATTTTCACTTACAAAATCTCGGTCGATGAAATGTGCGTAAAATTTCCATGCCTATCAAAATTCTAAATTTACAAGTAACAAAAACAACATGGTACATTATAAAGTTAGCCGGCTCGAACAGAACATGTCCGTTTAAAATAATCGCCCATACCACACTGGGGTCCAAAATGTTGGGCCATTAAAAACAATAAGCGGCGTGGACGCAACGCGTATCGCGTAATAACTGTTTTTAAATTGATTTAAGATTTCACAGGCTATTACTTAGGGCTGTGTGTAGAACAGTGAATAGATGAAGTTGGTTTTGTAAATTTTGTATTGTATTGTAAACTACCCATTACTAATCCATATTCTAACTAATGTTATAAAAGTGAAAGTGTCTGTTTTTCACAATTAAACAATCGAACCGATTTAAAGAAAATAGGCAAAAGATTAGCTTGGACTTCGGAGGTGCAATTGAAACTGTGGGAGCTAACGAACAATATAACTTAAATATATTTGTGACAATATAAAAAAAAATATTCAACCCTTCCGTTACTGAATGGTCTTAAAATAATAATAATAATAAATATTCTGGGACATTATTCCTCACACACGGCCATCTGACCCCAAACTAAGCAGAGCTTGTACTATGGAAGCCAGATAACTGATATACTACATATACTACTTTTCTTTTGTAAATACATACATATATACATATGTTCATGCACACAAATGTTTGTCCTGAGTGGGAATCGAACCCACGACCTGCGGCGTGATAGATAGGGTATCTTACCAACCACGCCAACCAGCCCGTCAATTAATAAAACAATATTTCAACAAAAAAAATATTTTTGAAACTTTCTGACATTGTACACTACTCTAACTCTCTTCGAACGCTTGACCCTTGGTCTAGTGTTGCCCTCAGCCGCTTCCGATGTTAGGATAAATATTACTATTGTATAAAATTAGCACTATTTGTTACATACACGTGTATTACAGCTTTATGGGCATATTTTATTGTTTATGGTATCAAAGGTCGAAGGTAATCGTGTGATTCGCTAATAAAAAAAGTGGTCACCATGTTGTCACATATTTATCGATCACCTTACTGTCATTGTCAAACAATGTGACGTTAATTACTTGACCATTTATTTAGCATTTTATATATAAATATTTTATATCTTTGAGAGATATTAAAACTAAATCTGAAATTGTTATTATTATGTGAATAAATCAATTAGATTATGGCTTTATGGGTGTTATTTTGAAAAAAGTATAGGAAGCAATAATATTTGAGTCTTAATTCGGTTGGCTCTCCATTCGGACCGCGGTCCGAAATTCCCTGTACCAAAACTACCTCTGTTCTTTTTCCATTAGTCGTTACGGTACGGTGTCAGAGCGACCAATAAACGATAGTGTTTTTATTGATAAATCTAAGTTCTAAACGACTTTCAGATTAGTATTTTGTAGCTTTTAGTGAGGACCTTTAATTGGCTCACCTATTTCTTATAATGATACCCTATACAAAATGTTTTGTAAGCTTTTGGTCCCCCAATAAAAATAAAATAAATAAATAAATACTTCCCGGGATAATATAATAACCTGTATGGTATTAATCCAAAGAATGATCTATTCTACTATTATGTCAAATTTTATCCAAATCCGTTCAGCAGCGTTCCTTAATTAACTAGCAGGATATTAATCCCCGAATGCAAAATTAGTATCAAAGGATTATAATTTTATATGAAGCACAAAAAAGTTATAAAATACTTACAGCTTGAAAATAGAAAGGTTGGTTTTAATTTAAGGAACTTAATTAAGAATAAGATGGGTTTTACCTTTCGCAAATAGACGCGTTACGTAACTTATGACAAATGAGCACAATTATTAAAATTCGGAGCACACGATTACTCGCCTGTCGATAAACAAGCAATTATTACTTGATTTATAATAACCTATTCTACATGGTCGGCAAACAAGCAAACGGCCCGCCCGATGGTAAGCGGTTACCGTAGCCTATGAACGCTTGCAACACCAGAGGTATCATTCGCGCGTTGCCGATCCTTCCCTCCTCCCCGATGAGCTCTGGCGACCTTACTCACGCGCAGGAACACAACTATAAGTTATTTGGCTGCGGTATTCTGTAAGGTGGAGGTACTTCCCCAGTCGAGCTGCTCTTTGAGCGACATATTGCTATACCCTACCTCTTATACATGATAGCAAACATTGTGTTTTTTTACTGTGTATAGGTTTATGTTTAACGCATTCGAACCCACGACCTTCGTGACGGTATTGAACGAAATCGGCGATACAGTATAGCATTAACATTTGGTTAAGTTATTATGGCACATTACCTTGCGGTCGGCGGCTATCTTCGTAAACGCGCGTCATTTCAAATGTGAGTTATTTCCATCGCTCTGTGGTTGTTCCGATCTGCGCATGACACTGAGTTGCGAATATTCTGGAAAGACGGAAAATAACATATTATTTTATTGTTTGGAAACTTGATAAGCTATTTTCCTACGCAACATAATCCACGTGGATATGGAAAGTTGAGGATTGAATATCTTGGCACATGTAGGGGGGGGGGGAACTTTTTTCACCAGTAGACGTGTAGTCTACTTATTAACTGGCAGGTGATAATCAAGAAAGAGCCTAAACTGCTGGCCCTAGAACTATGAAATTTGAAGAGTAGGTATATTTCATTTGTAACGAAGGATTTTCGGAATTTAAAGCCCTAAGGTAAAAAGGGATTGCGGGTGAAACCGCGTGGCGGGAAGCTAGTTTATGAACACTCAAAATACACATGGTGATTTTAAAGTTATTGGCATCATTTGAGTACTTTTTTACTTTGTTATATTATTACGAAATATGAGCCTTACTTAGTAAGTCTACTGCCTCATAAGCCGTATTTAATAAAAAAAGAAAAACTTTTTTAAGTAAGTCGCATACTTTCGTAGCTCCTAGTATTGGAGCCAAAGTTTTTGTACCGAACAGTATCGGTGCGTTCGCGCGGATAGCTTGCGGCAAAAGTTAAGTGGTTACGATGCTCGGTTTGTTTTTGTATGTTTCTGCACTCGGTTCCCGTGTTTATTTATTGACGGTTTATTGTGCAAAAACGTTTGTTTGTTGTATTGAATTTATTAACGACAAAAAGTGCGTTGTTTGTTTTTACACTTGACTTTTTAGTTGTTAAATGTTGTTGGTAAATGTTGATGTGTGGCAAGGTTATCCATACCCATATAATATATGTAGCTTTTGACGTCTAAACCGTTGAACCGATCGCAATGAATTTTGGTACGCAGATAGCCTATTGTATGGAGAAGGACATAGGCTACATTTTTTCTCGGAAAAGCAGGTGAAACTGCGGGGGACAGCTAGTATTAAATAAGTAGTGATATATTAGCAAGTAAATCGACTAATATGTGAAATTTGATTAATGGCGATGATAGCTCAGTGGTAGTGACTTCGGATGCCGCGGCGTAATTCGTGGATTTGAATCCAACAACGCGCTTGAGCGAGTACCTACTCGCCTATCTGACTACCACCCTTAAGTTAAAAATCTGTCGCCATACACTTACTGATGTGTACCGGCAGTTGCACTTGAGAGCCAGTTGCCTTCTAGGCTTTATAAAGGTCGGCAACACATCGGTAATCCCGCTGGTACTTACGTATAGACAAATAATTATTCGTATTTTATTTTATTGAGCACCCTACTAATACGAATGATAGGCTTTTGTCGTTGAAAATAAAGAGGCATCCTACTCATAAATCAATTAACAGGCCGGTTGGCGTGGTTGGTAAGATACCCTATCTATCACGCTACAGGTCGTGGGTTCGATTCCCACTCAGGACAGACATTTGTGTGCATGAACATGTCTGTTTGTCCTGATTCTGGGTGTAATTTTCTATATAAGTATATATTTACAAAAGAAAAGTAATATAATGTAGTTTATCATTTATCTGACTTCCATAGTACAAGCTCTGCTTAGTTTGGGGTTAGATGGCCGTGTGTGAGGAATAATGTCTCAGAATATTTATTTATAATTATATTTAATCCTACTATGTTTCGATGCTTGTGACTTAATGACGCATAAATAGCTGAATCGATTGGATGCAATTTGGCACAGAGATACCTATGTAATATCCCGGAATAAAATAAAGGGTAATTAAAAAAAATATATACAAGATCCTACGGATAAAACCGCAGTGTGGAAGATAGTGACGTAGTATTTCAAAAATTAATAATAAGTATCTTAATTACAAAAGAGAGTTTTAACCTAATAAAATTCAATCAGTTAAGTACAATTTACAACGTTAACCTTTGCCCAGCTCTGAGATCGTAATAGCTTTCATTGCCTCTAAAATATCAATCGAACCTCATAATTACAGTTTCCGGTCACACGATATTAAAAAAAAAGCCTTTAATCAAAATGTGCTTTTTATACCGCATAAGTTACAAGGAATGGGCGGGAAAAGGTTTGTTTCTTAGTATTAAAGTAAAATAAATAGAAAATGGATAATAATGATAAGTAAATAGCGATCTAAATAATTATCGATATAAAGTCCTAGTTCATACACTCAAGATTAAAATTAATTTATTTCCATCTCGACCCAAAATTTGACTGTTTGTTTTGATTTAAATTTTATAATAATATATGTACCTTAGTGTGTGCTAAATTCTTTTTTAAACGTGATTACGTATATGTATAGCTTATTTTTTTACTATACCAATTTAAAATCTTTTTTTACGTAATTAATGATATTTCTGTAGTAGTGATTATCAAAAGAAACATCTGCGCAAATTGAATTAGTAGCGAACAACTTGTGCCAGCATATGAAAAAAAAACAAATTGATTTTACAGCTGTAGTATTTATGCAAGTAAATTTACAAGTATTTCCACTTGTCAAAATTCCAAAAAACATACTTGTAGTTGTTAAATATCAATTAACCAATCAGCGAAATTTCGACAAAACCAATGATACAGTTATCCGTTATGTACAAAAAAATGGCGCTTCACTTAAAAATTTTAAACTTTCTTACTAACCTATTATCAACATTAAAAACAATGAATGTAAACTTTATTCCCTTAAATATAAAGAACAAGCAGGTGTAGTTTTTATGTTTGCAGCTCAGAATTCGCAAACGAGATAATTATTCATATTTCGAACACAACCAAATATTTAAATTGGAAACAGAACTTTCCTTACGGGTACATACCAATGATTGTATTTAATAAACTATACTATCGTTTTTACGGTACGCACTCGTTTTTAAAGTCAGTGCGTCAAAAAATCCAGATAGACTCAAATAGTTTCGATTCTTATGCACAGAATTTTTACATAGTGCACGCCACGGATGTAAAAAAAAAGATTTACATCGGTGGCACGCCTACATAAAAAAAAACACCCTCTTCAATAAAAACCTGTAAAAACCTAAATCTTAATCAACGATAAGATAAGCAATTGTTAATATGAAAAAAAATACTAGAATCAAGAATCTACACTATTATAAATCCTACCTCACGACACAGTTCCACTTTTATAAACTACAAATTAAAAGTAAAACGGTGAAAACATTATGATTATTAAATTGATTATGTTACCCGACGTCTCGTTGCGGCTAAAACGATTTAAATTATTTATTATATTTTAAACCAATCGACTGGTCACGAACGCGAAGAAATTACGGAACTACACGCTTTGGTTTTCGATGTTTTTTTTGAGGAAACATGGTTCGATATTTGAATATTGTATCGATTTGTTATGCGCCAACTTTGTTTCCGGAATTATGTTTTCGTAAATCGATAATCGAATTAGCATTTCAAACAATCGATTATTTATATCAAAAATAATCGGATATAAAATTTATTTCAATTTCCGTATCACACTTATAATGGGATTGATAAAAAAAACTTCAGGAGGGAGCTGTTTTGGTGACGAGGCGGGTACTGGATAGTTTATGTAAATTGACACGGGTTTGACAGCCCTGCCGGCTTACTCTTGATTTTAATTCCGATCAAACAGCATTGGATTTGGATTTTTCTTACTCTCGAATTAAATACTAGCGCCAAATTATTTCAAGATTGCGTGTCCATTGTGGGAACGAAATAAAACATTGATTTGAAGAGTACCGAATCACGTGACTCTCAAATTAACATTGAAATTGGATTATTAAGATTGAAATTGGTTTGAAGAGTAAGCCTACGTAAGCCTAAGGGTTGGTGAGGGGGCTAGATACCCTGACTACCTCTCTAGGTTTCGTGACTTAAAATCAAGGCGAACATTCCTGTGCAGAACATATGCGTTCGTTCTTTGTCGTAAATATATATATATCTATACTAATATCATAAAGCTGAAGACAAATACAGATGCGCAATACAAATACAGATGCGCAATCGTCAACCCAGATTTCGTCCTCGCCGGCGAGGACCGTCGCGACGTCCTTCCCAGTCTCGTCCCATTTAATTGGCCCGAGCTGCATATTAGCAATCCGACCGATCCCCAAATAATAATAATTATTTGCATGCTAAAGCCCTCCCATATTCCCCAGGCAACGTCCTGAGCCGAGGTCGAGCCCCACAGGGGGCACCCTCAGGCTACCGTTGCCCTAAATTTATTTAGTTTTAAGTAGCGGTTGAAAGCCCTCAGCGCTCACCGCAAAAGTCCGCGTAACGGTGGAAGACGGTCCCCTGGACCCACCACCTTTCTGTTCCTGCTCAAAAAAATAAAATAAATAAAGCTGAAGAGCTTTTTTGTTTGTGTGTTTGAAATCGCTAATCTCTGGAACTACCAGTTGGATTTGAAAAATTATTTCTGCATTTTCTGATAGCCCAATTTATGAGAAAGGTTATAGGCTATTTTTTATCCCGGGAATGCGGGTAAAACCGCGGGGAACAGCTATTAGCGCGAAGTTAGATGTCTGGTTTCTATAATACAAGTTCTGCTTAGTTTGGGAACGGTTGTGTGTGAAGATATTATGTTTTTGCTCTTTAGTATGTACCTTTAGTATTCTCAGGAAGTAGCTCAGAGCCGCTTACATTTTATTTTTTAATTGCTTTCCTCTAACTATAGCTATTGGGATGCACAATAGTGCATTTTGCTCAGTGAATGCGTATTGTCTACCCTCTAGTGGTGTTTGAAAAACATCGCTTCTTTCATATTACATAGAGATGTTAATACTTGTTTTAGATACCATCGAATATTTTATTTTCTCTCATTAATAATTATCATGTTAATAAGATTACTAATATCCTACTAATATTATAAACTAGCTGTCCCCCGCGGTTTCACCCGCGTTCCCAAAAAAAAAAGTAAACTATGTTCTTCTCCATACCATAGGCTATCTGCGTACCAAATTTTATCGCGATCGGTTAAGCGGTTTAGGCGTGAAAAGGTAACAAAAAAACATACAAACTCACATTCGCATTCGTTTTTAGTTATTTAATTAGGATGTGAATGTTTGTATATATGGATGTATGCGACTCAATCATGCATAAACGGCTAAATATATTTGGATGAAACTAGGCACAAAGGTAGTTCATACTCTGTCACAGAGTAAAAGTTGTTCAGTATGACGAACCGAGCATAGGTGTCAGATCAGAAATATACCATATTGAAATATTTACAGTGATAAATTGTGTAATATGTAGTTATGTACGTCCAGTGGCTCAAATAAATATAAATTCCAAAAAAAATGATTTATTAATTTAAGACGCTTATTTTATGCAGAGTTATGCATTCGAATATGTATTTCTATTTCATTCAAAAGTTAAAAACAAACTTTTTATTACTATTAGGTATTATAATTAGGTTCAATCCATACATGTCTGTACAATTATAATTTAATTATTTTTATTATAACCATTACATGTATTGTATACTTAGCATTATTTGTATGAGACATATATAATAATATTTGTATAACTTCAAACACACCAAATAAATGATTGTCACACCTATAGAACATCTTCATATTTTCTACAATCAAATCACAGTACATCGACAATTCGTTAGCGCTTACCGAAACCGCCCTTTTCTTGTAAAGAATAAGGATCAAAATTGCTTGAACCTCTATGATATTAGTACAAAAAAAGCTTGAACATCGACGGTAGCCTGAGAGGATGGTAGAGCGAGTCGGGGACAAATCGCTAATTTACATATAACAAATACTAAAGTCACGTTTTCAGTAAAAATGGTACCTATGTTTCGGTATAAAGGTGGTGGATTTGCAACTACGGTGGTATATTGTGGGGGAAATGTGGGATATCGATGATAGATATCATTCTGTTATTAGAAAGCCTTGGTGTAATTCTGAGGTATTATTTATTTACAGGCTTCTACGCTTTTTTGTCACCATGGTGGAATGACGTTGGACTGAGGTGATAGATTTTATAAGTTTATAAGCTAAAAAAAATGCCTATGTCCCTCTCTATACCATAGGCTTTCTGCGTACCAAATTTTATCGCAATCGATTCAGCAGGCGTGAAAAGTTAACAAACAAACAAACTCACATTCGCATTTATGATGTTAATGTTAGGATATGTTAGGAGCTGTCTTACTTAGTTAACATAAATGACTCCTAAAAATGACAAAATGCAATATTTGTTGAAGTATTTTTTTTCTCAAAATAACTTTTCCTTGACGACGATACTCCTTTTGGTAAAATTGTATGTGATAGCATATATCTGGGAAAATTGTTAGACATAATAAGAGCTCTTCTAGACCTTGAATCTATGTCTATGCCGCGGGCGAAAAAAATGTTGGGATTAAGTTCTAACTATCTTTTCGCCCGTGGCATCGCTCGCGCAGACTTCATAAAATTTCTATAACGTCTTTTTCCCATGAACCAATTTCGATGAAGCCAATTCGAAGCGCCAGCTAAGCCTAATTATTCTGTGAAATCCCCATGAATCCGTTCGATGGTATCGAAGATTAAAGTGTTCAAACAGACAGACAGAAATATGAAAAATGGTCACTTGCATAACTATTAAGTCTGCAATATATCAATAAATGTATATATAATAAAACCTCATCTAAACTTACACTTGCAACACTAAAATCATAAATTCGTTCACACAATCATGCATAAAATTAAAATGTTATTTGCCACAATGTTGGATGCAGCCAGGTCAGGTGAAGCGAGGCCGCGGGGTCGCAGATACAAATCTAGTGATTGTAATAGATATTGTGTTCATTTCGGCCTAGGCTGTAATTTTAGCCTTTGTAATATATTGTAAAATTGTTGTCGAGATTTTATTTACAAATATTGTAAAGATGACTGATTTTGGTCAGTTTTTAGCCGACTGCGAAAAGAAGGGTCATTTTTTTTTGTTAAAATTTTTAGGTTTTTCGTAACAATATTTTATTTCGTGGTAAATATACAAATCCCCTTAGTGCCTTCTAGGCTTTTTGAAGGTTTTTACCACTGGTATTGCTTATGTTTATTAGGCGAGGGAAGCCATTTACCACCAATGGTAAGATAAGCAGACAAAGCCTAAGAGGAACTGGCTCTCAAGTGCAACTGCTGAAATACACTAGTTGGTGTTTGGCGATAGATTTTGAGAATGGTAACGAGGCAGGTCGGTACTACAGAGTACCCTGCTATGGTTTTCTCACAATGATTTCCTTCACCGAAAGCTCAAATTCGCATCAAAAATGATTTAAAATCTATTTATACAATTAAACATTAATTTTCATGCATAAAAAGAGGAAAAAGGCATAATATTTCAAATAAACCTTCAACGTTTCATCAACTAAAAGTCACATTTCCACAAACCTCGCATTTCGCAACTAAAAATAATCTTCTTATTTTATGGACATGTAAATTTTCACGCGCACATCTAAATAAAGTCATACCTCACTAGGATAGGTTTATGCGTTAATTGCCTGCGCGCGCGCAGCCGGGCCCTGTTATTACTGCGGGCCCCTAATGGCCCGTGTTATGGCCCACTATTGTGGCTATGTCAGGTGTTCGTGAAATATTTTGTAATAACTTGACCCCGTGTAATGGATACGCTGGGTTATTGTATATATATGTATATACCTCTATGACTGTTATGATCTGGGGATTTTATCTGTTTTGCTTTTGGAATGTACGAAATTAAACTGAATTCATTACATACTAGTATTTACTAGTAATACCATACTCCGTAAAATAATAAATAGGTAATAAAGAAACACTATTTCTAATAGTGGAGAAATTAGGAGTTTGTAATTTACTCATCAAAAGTTCCTAAATTCAAGTCAAATGAAGTTTTTTTTTTTGTACTTTATTTTTGGTGGTAGTGACATCAATACCGTGACATAGGTCGTGGGTTTGATTGTTACAGGAAGCTTGAACTTTTAGTGAAGTGCATCGTGAGAAAATTTTAACGCAATAGCTTTTATTCACTAGCTTGAGATTCAGTCCCCTTCTAGCCTTAGCGTGCTCACCACCTTTAGCCACATTATCACTTACCATAGTATAATTGTGGTCAAACTCAAAATTTTTTGAATCCTACTAATTATGGATATTTGGATGTTTGTCACCACTCAACTCCGTAACGGCTCAACGGATTTGGATGAAATTTGGCATACAAATACAATATACTCTAGATTAACATATATAATACTTTTTATCCCGGAAAACATAAGATCCCTCGGGAACGCGGGTAAAACCGTAGGCGGAAAGTAATCTATACTAAAGATATATAAAATATAAAGCTAAACAGTTTGTTGGTTTGTTTGTTTGAACGCGCTAATCACAGGAACTACTGGTTTGATTTGAAAAATTATTTCATTATTTGATAGCCCAATTATCAAGGAAGGCTATAGGCTACTTTTTATCCCGGGAAAACACAAGATTCCTCGGGAACGCGGGTGAAACCGCAGGCGGAAAGTAATCTTAAAATAAAGTTTCACTCTTAATGCCTATTCAATTAGATTCATTCACATGTTATGCATGACGTCATGTCATTACTAAAATCTTTAGTAAAGCTTGCCCCATACTTACGTAAAAAGTGATTCAAAAACTTTACTCAACGCCACCCACAAATCTATCGCAAGTAAAATCCAAACATAAAAAATTGTACCAATTAAACGATTACTAAAAACTTAACCTTCGTTGATTTGTGTTGAGATTAATTATTGCTATTGTACATAGAACACTATAACACAACGTTATTTTACAACTATATAATGTAACAATGATCTCTATTGCTTGGTGATAAGCTTTGAAAAGATTTTGCGAGGATGTGAAAGTAATTTGGTAATATTTTTAATTCAATAACAAAATGCGCGTCGGACGCGCCTGTCAGTGCGTGCGCATGGTTTTTGTGCTCTAGCTGTAGGTACGATAGCGATCTTAGAATATTTTTCGTTTTCGAAAAGCTATCGTTATTGGTACCAAAGTATGTACTTTTAATTTTTACCCTACCATAGTCCAGAAAATGTTGTATATATTATTGATATAAAATTATACTATATAAAATTAATAATAAAATAAAATTAAACGCTAATAAAATGCTAAAATGAAAAACGAAACTTCTTATAAATAGAAAAAGATCCCGTAACCAAATTGAACGTGTTTATCAAGATTCAACACCAAAGAGGGTAAAAATTATCGTTGGTAAAGCCGTGGAGCGGAAAGCTAGTAATACATTTATATAATGTTACTAGCTGTCCCAACAGACGTTGTCCTGTCCAACTCATACACAAAATTTCATCCAAATTGGTCAGCCGTTTATCCTATCTCTCAAGTTGGACTAGACTGCTCACGGTGTGCCAATTTAATTTAAAATCGGTTAAGTAGTTTAGGAATCCATCGCGGACAAACATCGTGACAGGAGATTTATATATATTAAGAAGATATTAAAATTAATTTTAAAAATAACTCATTACTAAATAGTACATAAAATAAATTCATGACACGAATTGACTATCGTATATACCGACAGCAAACTTGTTTAATCCCAACATTTTATAAAGAGCACTCAAAAGGTACTAAACATCTTCAAGTTAAGCTTTGACTTGACGTGGGCGTTAACCCGTCAAGTGGGCCTTATAAACTACAGTAATTACTTTCCAATGGCCCGGGTACAAAAGGCCCGGATAAGGAAAATCAAGGCTCCGTTCTGATTAGTAATGAATTATATTTTCTAGACGTGGGTGAGTCCGTACGTTGATTCATGTATTGTTTTTGCAGTTCACGATGGCCTTTGATAAGCTTTAGATTGCAATTTTGTGTTGCTTAATCCTTGGACTGTCAATAGATGAGAAAAGTATAGCATATACTTTTGTTGTAATTACTCTTCTATCATACAGGGGTAACTAATAAAGAGATAGAAGAGATTTTAACGAAATTTCAACATGAAACATGTTTATAAAGTATCGAATAGCTTTATGGGAGTTCAATTTCTTATTGATTTTATTTATTTAACTGAATTGTTTCACTGTATTTATAGAACTGTAGGTCTCTTAATATCCTCCTCTCCTTGTCTCTTTGTCTTTTGCCTTAGATGACCAGTCCTTTAGATGGGCAACTAGCAAGTTTTTTTGGCGTTATTTTTAATTCACTTACAGTGCTACAAACAAGTTTTAATGACCAACCCTAAATCACAAAAAAAACTAAATTTAATTATATTTTTACAAATAAGGCAACTCTCTCTGCAACTACCGGAACGCACTGGACAGATTTTCCAAACTGATACCAAAAAGTTTTCTACCACACCGTGATATGGTTTCCTTACAAGTTCAGTTCAAGATCATAATAAGATTGAACTCACGACCTGCTAGAATTCTCAAAATTATGTTATTGAGTTCAACAAATAGCATGGCTTATAATATTAACGTGTAAATTGCAATTGTAATGTTATTAATTCGTGATATCAGTATTACTGAATGAGTCACAGCGTTAGTCTCTCACGGCTGCCTACATGATATAATAATAACAGGAGTCTGTGCAATATGATCTAAGATTGATAGTGAATGAACGTAGGTATAGATGTATTTACAATAGAGTTTTTAGGTTATGGTATCAGAGCTTTGAAGCTAATGGAGAGAGAATAATGATGATAAAAAAGCAATAAATACATCGTTTTAGAGAAATGGAGAGTTGGACTCAAATGTTAATAAATTGATGACAGAGATCTTGGTTTGGCTTGGCAATTTAAAAAAAAATATATATATAAATATAAAGAAGGTTAACATTAGGATTTCTGGGAACATTTGAATTTAGAAAATAAATTTATGCATGCAACTTAATTTTTTAATTTTATTATTTTAATTCCATTCATTCATTTTTAAATGTACATTGTTTTCATTCCATAGCTCAACAATGATCAACCTCTACAGAATTTCAGTGACATTTACTCACTGCTGGAATCGCAATCGTACGAGATCGTCTCACGCGTGGGCGTGCGATACCTCGGCGGGCGCGGTTCGCGCGATGCCTAACGCGATGCCTTATCTAGTTCACGGTTATTGCTATAAATCTGTGTTGTATACCTATTCTGGTGGTACTGAAGAATTGAATTTAGAACTTAATGAAAATCTGTCACCAATCAACCACTTGATCTTACCACTGTTCAACTCCAATTTTATCATCTTTGTTCATAATTGCTTTAACTTTTCGACTCCTGATATTGCTAATGTCTATAGGCGACGGTAGCCGCTTACCATCAGGTGGACCGCCTGCATGCTTGACATAAAAAAAAAACTTACCTTAAATATTGCACAAAAATAGAAATGACATCGTACCCACAGCTTAGCTCTAAGATAAGCTTGTGTTTCACCACAATCTCACCGTGGTAAGTGTGTGGACTGAAAGTGGTAAACACTAAAGCTTAGAAGTGAAACTGACTGACAGGTTAAACAGCTGGAATACACAGAGGTACCTACTAAGCAATAGATTTTCAATTGACGATGGTAAATTTATATTACTAATTACTAATATACTAATACTAATACTAACACTAATGCTAATACTAATAATAAATATTATAAAGAGGAAAGATTTGTATGTAAGTATGTTGGTAACGAATTGGTTCAAAAAGTACTGGACCGATTTTAAAAATTCTTTCACCGTTAGAAAGCTACATCTTCACCGAGTAACATAGGCTATATTTTATCCCGGGAACGCGGGTAAAACCGCGTGGAAAAGCTATAGCCTTCTAATGGGTTACTTCGCCAACACATCAAGTTCATTGTAGGATTCAAACGTTCCTCCTTCAGGACACCGACAAAATATCACTTCTAAAATGAAGGATTTACAAATAATGAACAAAACAATATAGTGAGGAAAAAAGAAACACTGCCAGCCTGCTTATTGATTACATATTATAGTTTCCACCCGCGTTCCCGAGGGATAAAAAGTATCCTATAATATGTTAATCCAGGGTACCAAATTTAATAAAAATTGGTCCAGCCGTATGAGCGTGAAGAAGTAACAAGCATACACACTCACAAACATTCGCATTTACAAGATTATATATATATACATATATATATAAGATTATATATTTTTGTTTTAATAATAATTGATTTAACTCAGAATAATCCCCATGTGCAATATACAAGACGTTTGCTTGATTATGAACGGTCTTAACTTGGTTTGTAATGA
Organism: Tetheella fluctuosa; assembly: GCA_951216915.1. Classification (NCBI taxonomy): domain Eukaryota; kingdom Metazoa; phylum Arthropoda; class Insecta; order Lepidoptera; family Drepanidae; genus Tetheella; species Tetheella fluctuosa. The sequence continues at coordinate 12,022,896 of OX578223.1, read as the reverse complement.
GATCGTGATTCCACAATACGAGGAATTCCAGCATTTATGCTTGTATTGTTACTACATATCTTTGCTTTATATTATGGGAGATGACAATTATGTTCCATAAATTAATTAGAGTTTACTTAGCGTTTTGTATTATGTCATTTATATAGATTTCTGTGCGTTGTTAAATTAATTCTGACTTAGGAATTTCATTTACTTCCTTAATAAGGTGAATTAAGTATAGATTTGTTTTATTGATTGGACATAAGGTCTTGTTCTTGTCAATTTTGTTACTTATTTTAATTTACTGTTATTCTCTATCGGTCTCTATTTAAAGCAATTGTACAATCTAGGTTTTAAGATAGCCGCGTCTCTTTCTGTAAACTGACGTTAGAATGTGACAGATATATTTATAGTTCTTGGATTTTGGTACACTTGCTTTAAAGCATCTCATAGTAAGGAGGTATTAATGAAATTATTACTTTCTTTGAGAAAACTTGTTGGTTTCCAAAAAGCACGACACATTTAGGCTATTCGAAATTCAATTTAATACGAATAATAAAAATTGTGTAATTTTTTGAATAATTCAATGAATAACTTAAGTAATCAAACTTAATCACTCAGAAATTGTTTATGATTTGAAATGAATCACGTTTCTTCATCATCTTCTATACATATAATAAAACCGTAGAATCCAGTGTGTCTGTACATTGAAGAAAAGTAATAAAAATAGATAGGGGGTAGTTAAAGTAGAGTAATAGAACATAAACTGGCTATTTATAGAATTATTTTCCGTCTATCTATCTGTTTGAATACACTTATCTCAGAAACTGTCCAAAGGATTTTCACAGGTCAATTAGACTTAGCACTTCAAATAGCCTTTGATTCATTGTAATTGGCTAACGGGAAAATGTTATAATTGTTTTATAAAGTCTGCGCGAGCGAAGCTGCGGCCAAAAAGCTAGTATTTAAAAAAAAAAAACGTTTCAATATTGTGTAACAACGTTAATTTATTCATAATCTACACACATGCTAATAAAAGAAGGCTTGACATTACAAAAAAATATTCGATATCATAAAAATAGTCCATTTAACTCTGTCGCTTATCAAATCAATTTAATAGTAGGCAATTTGAAACGGATAGTTTCGGTCATCGGTAAGAAATCTTCACCAATATAACCTGACACATCACGCTCTTCAGAAACCATCGAATTTTCATAACAGTCAAGAGGTCTTGGTCCCTGGTATTTAGGATAATATCTCTGATTTAGAAAAATAACACTTATGACTAGAAAAATAGATATGTCAATGTATATAGCGATAGTAATAAAGTACGCTTTTGTTTCATTTTAGTGATTATTAGTTATTTTGATTATGGGAAAGATATTGTGTTTCTCATAGAGTTGTAGTTAAATGTGACGCTTTTGGATGTAGAAAATTGTGAAATGAAATTATGAATTTATGTGAGTTTTGCATCGCACGCCGGGGATTAATTAGTTATATAATAGAAAAGAGATGGTTGAATGAGATGATGAATCGATTGATGATTGTATGATGCAATTTTATTACTCGAGAGATCGATTTTGATAAAAAATTGCAACTGTAACAAAAACTTTTTCAAAACGGTTGAAACTGGTACAAAACATAGTTATAAAATATTATAAAAGGTATAAAGGTTTATAAAAAAAATAAAACTACTTATAAATCAGTTGCCAAGTAGGTACCTATTGGTGTTCCTGTAGTTGCAATCAAGAACCAGTTGCCTTCTAAAAAATAACCCATTAGTTTCCTCTAGAATATAGGTACAACCACGGGGAGACAACTGGCTCTCTATAAAATTATACAGGATGGTTATGTGAGGTATCATCTCATATAGCTAATGTGAATTGTAATAAAATGTTCGCGAGACGAGCATGAGCAAACGGGCTCAGATAGATCTTTATCTACGCTCACGGAATATGGGACATGTAAGAATTGTGTGGATAATCTTAAGTTAGCCACGCCTTATATTTTTTTTTTCCTTTACTTTTTTTTTTTTTACTTTGTACAGGCTTGTGTTTGACCACAATCTCACTATGGTAGGTGATGATGTGGCCGAAGGTGCTAAGCACACAAAGCCTTAAAGGATCTAGCTCTAAATTGCAGCTGCCGGAACACACTAATTTATAGGTGTTTGGTGACAGATTATCAACTTGGGTGGTAGCCAGTCATGCGGGTACTACAAAGTACTCTACCACCGTGCTATGGTTTCCTCACGATGTTTTCCTTCACCAAAAGCTCAAGCTCATTGTAAGATTCGAACCCACTGAGCTATCATCGCCTATTTATATTTTACATCTTTTGTACGTAAAACGCCGATGTAAAAAAAATAATCGTCTGTTCTACCAAGGGAAATATGCCTGAATAGAAGAGTAACACAAACAATTTTGTTTTCTACTATCTTCTGTCCCACAGTATCACGCGCGTGCCCGAGAGATCTCATTATTTCCCGGGATAAAAAGTACCCTATATGGTATTCCAGGGTATGATCTATCTTTGTGTTAAGTTTCTTCCAAATCAATTTAACCAATTATGCATGATTGAGTAACAAACATCCATAAAAACTTTCACATTAATAATATTAAGTAACTAGCTTTCGCCCCGCGGTTTCACCCGCGTTCCCCAGGGATCTTATGTTTTCCCGGGATAAAAAGTAGCCTATATTCTTCTCTATACCATAGACCTGCGTACCAAATTTCATCGCAATCGGTTCAGCGGTTTGAAAAGGTAACAAACAAACTCACTTTCGCATTTATAATATTAGTTAAGATCAAGTAAATATGATAAAGCTAAATCAAATTCTAAATGTATCCATAGATACTTGAACTATAATCTTAAAAAATGGAACGTCCACAAGAGTCCAACATCACAAACTGCGTGGGCGCCGATACGCGAACGTTAGCACATCTGTTGCACGACTCTGCCAGCTCCCATTGACCGTGGACTGATAGTATTGTCATGGGAACAGTGCACCATATCCGGTCTTCTCTAGACGTGCTTTTTATGGATTTGCGATAGAAGCAAGAAGTACATGTTTATAGTATACTAGTGACATGCCCCGGCTTAGCACGGGTACCTATCACAGGACACCAACACTTTTTTAATAAACATATATCTTGGTTTACGCGGCTCCCACTAGTTAAGCTGCCAGTTGACATGGTTTTTAACCGACTTCAAAAAGGAGGTTCTCATCATCTCAGTATATAATTCATCGTGGTCGGTTCAGCGGTTTAAGCGTGAAAAGGTAGCAAACAAACAAACAAACAAACTCACTTTCACATTTATTATATTATATTTATAAGGATATATACATAAAGAAGGATAGGATATATAGTTAGGATAGAGACCTCTGCTGCTTATCTTCATAACATCATCATCATCATCATGGTGGCCTTTTGGTTATCCAATCTTGGATGTAGGCCTCTTCCCTCTTCTTCCACTCCTGTCGATCTTGTGCCCGACTCATCCAGTCTCGGCTTCCGTGTCGTCGGATGTCGTCCACCCATAACATAATGGCCCTGAAAATTTTTAGGTCAGATGGCCATGTGTGAGGAATAATGTCCCAGAATATCATAGTTTATCAATAGATTAAGAAGTAAATCATGTAATCATTACATCCTAATCCTAACTAATATTATAAAAGCGAATGTGAGTTGGTTTGTTTGTTTGATTGCGATTAAATTTGGTATGCATATAGCCTATGGTATGGAGAAGGACATAGGCTACTTTTTATCCCGGGATACATAATATCCTTGGGGAATGCGGGTGAAACCGCGAGGTGGAAGCTAGTTTAACATTAAGAATAACTTTAATTTAAATACTTCAAATAATTTTCTATACCTACAGCCTAATAAAACTTTGCAATTAGCTTAGGACTAGTTTTTTTCATCCAAAGATAGTCTTTTAGTGATTCCTTATCCCTACTATTATAAATGCGATAGTTTGTTAGTTTGTCCTTCTTTCATGCAGGGAGCAACAAAGCGTCGTGATTTTTTGCACATATCGGCTTGGCCAGAGAGTGAAATTTTATTCCGGTAGTACTTTTTATTCCGGGAACGCGAAAATAATTAATTATTTAAGAAAACCAACCTCTTTAGTTAAATAAAAAAAATACACTGACAATAAATAATATCGTCACAATGATGGTCAGTGCTGATCGTTTGCTTAATTTTTTGGTGTGATTCTCCCGTGACGATACTAATGACATTGTAATTTTTTTTCTTAAAATAATAATCGTGTTAAGTGTGATTTTTATAAGATATTGTGGGTTCTGCAGATTGATTTATGATATATAAATTGATACATAGATTAATCTTTTGTGTGAGCCTTACAATCCTTTTTAGAGCGTTTTTACTGGGAACCATAAATAAGGATTTACAATGATCTTCCCATTACGGTTTCTCCTCAACGCAACGTTATGGGGTTCTTCAAAAGTGGCGTTTAACTACTTTTAAAGCTTGGCCACACATCGTGCAAATGTCCATAGGTGACGGTGATCGCTTACTATTAGGTGAAATGTCTGCCTGATTTTCAACACATAGACATAAAAAAAAAACTGTAAAACTTCAGGTCAGAATTTCCCAAACTCTAGATTATCTTTTTGTGTAAATATATTTTAAAATTTATCCTTAACTACAATATTTATAGGTAGTGTAATAATAGCATAGGTACTATAACAAAATAGAGGGATATAAACAAATGGGTAGAGGGCTTAGACCCTACGGAACCCTAATAAATCAACCAGGTGTCATCAAAGGAAGTGAACCTGACCCGTTAGTGACCTCTTTCCGGTTTTTATATAATTCTCACACAAAATAGGTGTTGATGAGTTTTTAACTATAGCAATTGCGGCATTACGTTCGATTCTACTGATGGCCTATCATTACAGATCAGTTGGAAACTATTCTTTTATTTCATTTTTGAGCCATTATTACGGATTCCCAGTGCTCTTGTGGTTCTAACTATTCATTATTTGAGATAAAGTTATTTTAGAATGATTTTTTCCGATAACGGTTTATGGTCGTAAAGTATACCTAATAAGTAAAAATATAGGTTATTATAACTAATACCTAAGCTATTACTTAGCTCACAGTAAAATAGTATTTTTTTTGGTTTGTATGCTTGAAAAATTCACAGAGAATTCAGTTTAGGCTCTAGGAAGGGGACTAATGTGTATAGGACTGAAGTTCACCCGATCAGAAGTCAGCCTCCAATTTTAAAGAACCGCCAAGTAAATATTAAATTGAAGATAATATCTTATCTTACTAATATAAATGCAAAAGTAACGGCTGAACGAATTTAAATAAAATTTGGTACACACATAGAATATACTCTGGATTAACACATATAAATAATTATCCCGGGAAATCATCAAATCTCTCGGCAACACGAGTGAAACCGCAGAAAAATTATTAAAATCTAGTGGACGTCGCTACATTAGTGTACGAAATAATAAAGAGATTATTCTTCGTGAATATTTAGAACTTCTAGAGTTAGATGAAATTAAAGCTCTACTTAGTCGAGATAAGTTTATAGTTTTCTAGACTACAATTTCAAACCACAGATGCAGATTGAGCACAAAGTAAATATTTATGCAGTAGGTAACCTTAATTTAAATATTGAGGAGTCTCGAGAGTTAATTGAAAATTGCAACATTTTTGAAAACTTATAGTTTGAATATGTTTTTTATGAATTAAGTGTAAATACTTATAAATTGGCTTTTATCTTATATTTTGTTAATAAAGTTAAATATCGATAAATATACTTTCATTATTAGTTAATGGTAGATTTTGTTATAACCTGCCAAGTATTAAATTTCCGATACTTATTTAGGCTATGAAGTTAATTGGATTTTTAGTCGAGTTTAAAAAAATAGATGTCTTCAAATCAAAGTGAATAATTTTAAAATGGTTATAGGTTTATTCTTTTCTTTTGTAACAAACCAAATCTGAAAAAAAAACAAATAATTCCATTGGACAACTTAACCTACTGTATCAATACATACTGTGACCCCAAGAATTATACAGAACCCAGTTGCCAGGTCGTAGGGAACGGAATAAATTTATCGTCGCGAAATCCATGGCACTGTTACCCGCTTTGAAACATTCTTGAGTTATAATGTTCTGGTCGGGAATGTTTCACGTTTCGCGTTTCTCGCGTTCAGTAACTGTTGCGGATAGGCTGAGGATAGCACGAATGGCATGTTAAAGTAAGTGCAGACTGGGGTAAGAAAACGAGCGGTGGTTGAGCGTGAAATTGTTGGTATGAAGTAAGAACGAAAAAGTTATCATGGTTCGGTTTACCGAAGCTTCTCAAAAATGGAACATTAATGGAACGTGCAAGCTCGAAATATTAAAATTCAAAAATCTTGGTACTCTTTTTCAATTTGAGCCTGTGTAGGATTATGATCTTAATACTCTTCGCAATAAGGGAGACTTACTTCAGCAGTATGGCATCATGATTATAATTAATTTATTATCAGTATTGACCGATAGCCTTTAAGTTACATAAATTCAAAAGTTTCCGTTTATTTGTTTATTTTCAAAATCTAACTTTAATTTAATACACCAGAGAATGCTAATCACCATAATTTAAGCTATACTTTTTGACTAGTTAAGGTATATTTTAGTAACAGGGAAGCATTTTATATTGCAGCGACTTAGTGATCACATATACAGGGTCCTTAACGCTCACGTTGACAGAGCGTCGTTCAAATATTGAATTCGAATTACGATGAGAACGCGAGGGGTGTTCAAAAACTATTTGAAATTGTAATGCAAGGTGCACATTCAATAAATATTTATAGATTTTCTAAAATAAAAAAATATTAAAACCGTCGTAAAAAAAAAGATTAAGACATCATACCGCTAATTTTTGAAAGCCTTAGCAATGTTAGTGAGATCAAAATTAATGTTATTTTCCGTGAAGTGACGGGCTGGTTGGCATAGTTGGTAAAATCCCTGATATGCCACAAATTGTGGGTTCGATTCCCACCAAGGACAGACATTTGAGTGCATGAATATGTCTGTTTGTCTTGAGTCTGGATGCAAGTATCTATAATATAAGTATTTATTTTGAAAAAAGTTGTTGGTATATCAGTTATCTGGTTACCATAGTAGGTTCAGTACAAGCTCTACTTAAATTTGGGATCAGATGGTGAAAGGTTTATAATGATCGAGGAGGTTTTCAAAAAAGCCACTCGGTCAATTTCGATTTTCAATAAATTTTGCTGTACGGAACAAATTTCTGAAATTCCCAGCATTTCCTATGACATGTAATTTCAAATATTTGTTTTTTTATAAAAATGCTTATTTCAAAATATCACCACAATCCTACACCCAACCTTACAATGTCGTGATAATACCCAAGTGTTAAGTTCACGACGTCTTATTAAAGGAATAGAGTTATTATATTGAAAAATTGCATAATAAAAGTACAATCGACAGCAGAGCTTCAACCAATCGTCGATGGACCTTTAATTGGACCTTTCACGGATTCTATGTTGCTTTTGTACTTATTATAACGAGCTTATGCCCACGGTTGTACTTGCATTTTTAAGAAATCTAAAATATTTTTTCCAGGGTACGCTCTTTATGTTTGTAAAAACCGGTAGTAGAATGTAACTAGGTTCCAGAGCCTAATCTGAATAAATGAATTTTGACTTTGGACTTCAAATTTTCACCCAAATTCGTTCAAATATTAGCGTGATTGAGTTACAAATACAAATGTACACACATCATTATGCAGATTCTTTTGTATTTATAATATTTTTGGGAAACAATTAAAACCGATTAAACGGATTCATATACGAAACATGTAGTGATTGTAGTATTCTTCAAAATAAGTAACAAATTATTGGGAATTTTCCTTCGATTGAAAATGTCTATCGGCAGTGATCATTTACCAGGATCATGGACCATCTGCCTACCTACATTCTTAATATTTTGCCAACTAAAGTACTAACTTGACAATAATATCTGCATCCTGAACTTTGATTTCTTTTAAGAGATTTTAGTTTCATGTAGTAAAGTTGTTTGAAAGTTTTCTTTGTTTTCGAATGGAATATTTCGAATAAAGAATCAATACAAGAAATCACATAATCATATTTAAAATATTTTATTTTTGAGGATAATTATTTTCTATATAAATTTTGACGGGACACGAAGGTGGTGGGTCCAGGGGACCATCGACCACCCTTACACGGACAAACGACGAGCGCTTAGGGATCTCAACCGTTTTTCAAATTTTGGGCAACGGTAGTCTGAGGGTGCCCCCTGCGGGGCTCGGACCTCGGCTCGGACGTTGCCAGGGGAATAGGGGAGGACGTAGCATGCAAATAAATTATTATTTGAGGATCGGTCGGATTTCTAATATGCAGCTCGGGCCGCTTAAACGGGACGATAATAAATAAATTATAAACGGCAAAATGCTCTTATTACATAGATACGGAGCGAGAATAAAAAAGATTTTATATGCGGTGCGGACGCACAAATCTAACCGATAGCTTATCTCGGCAGTCGTTTCCTAACGCATTAGTATTGCTTCGAAGATACCATTTTTTACTACTAATATTTTGGAGACTCACGGATTACTCAATAAAGTAACAATAATCAAAGCTTGCTCGACAAAATGGTCTTTTTCAAGGACAATTAGTAAAAATATTATTTAATAATTTATTTAGTAAGGTAAATAAAATATTAAATAATATTTTTTCCGTCCGTGAATTTTGACAATATATACTATATCATCAAACAATCTCGAATTTCCATAATCGGCTTTAACGCAATTTTGTTGCAATCAGTTTCAATTGAATACCGCTTATATATAGCAGTTTTCTGATATATTTTACTATATAATAATAAGTAAACAGGGTTTCATTGTAAATGGAGTCTTTTTCATAATTTTAACTATATTACGTTATAAACTTTCACTTAGAGCGGGAATATACGTCAGGTTTATCCTCCGATAGTCTGATCCGGCGAACAAAGTAATGGCTCCAACGCCTTCCGATAGTCGGATCAAACTATCGGATCCGTCTATCTGATGAAAAAGTCAGACGTATATTCCCGGCCTTAGGTTTTGTTTCAAAGGGTCTGTATATATTTCTTAATGTCTTTTTATTTCAGTATGCTAAAGATCGAAAAAAAAGAAGAGACCTATGTCCAACAGTGGACTGATGTAGGTTGATGATGATGATGAAAAATGCAATTTTACTTACCAACCTTTAGGTCCGTGTGTCACAGATGATTCAAGTGATAATCTACAAGGTTAACACTAGAAATATTTCAGAAATACACTCAAACATTTTATATAAATCTTAACTAGTTGACATAAGGTCTATATTTGAAAGCTGATTGTGTAAATATAATTTTGTTCTACAGTTTTATCAATGTCCTTTATATTTAATACCTGTAATGGTATTTAGGCGTGGTATCATTTAAATTGCAATCGTTAAATGCAATTAGTCGAGATAATATTTACACTTCTCATCGTTTATTTAACTTTTATTTTATTTTTATGGATATTTTTACTACTTATGTAGAAATGGCTAGTAATGAGTCGAACTCTTACTAATATTACAAAATATGAAAGTGTGTGTATGTCTGTTATCACTGAACTCCATAATGGCTAAATGGTTTTGGATGTAACTTGACATAAATATAAATCATATTCTAATATAGTTTTTTTTTGCTAAATAAGTATATTTCAAAAATGTCCCGCATACAGAACGGTGAGTAAAAGCGACGCAAGCGCAAGATAACAGCGCCGTGGGTGTTATCTGCGCGATCCGCGACGTATCGCACGCCATTAAGACTAGTCTTGTGCTGGGATTAAGGCTATTTATAAAAGTGTGCACCATAAATTTGGAGTTATATCGGACATTTTCGGAAATACAATATTTTTGATTTTTTTTATTTAAGTCTTTACTTAAGGCTGGCTATGATTATTCTTGTTATAGCCCTATATTTTTATTATAGTTGTTACAATAGTAATATTGATTATTTAGAATTTTTTTACTCTTTAGGTTACAAAAATGTTTAACCTTTTCAACCCAGCCTCCAATGATCGTTTTATTTTTTAACTAGCTTCCACCCCGCGGTTTGACCCGCGTTCCCGAGGGATCTTGTGTTTTACCGGGATAAAAAGTAACCTATAGCCTTTCTCAATAAATCGGCTATCCAACACTGAAATAAGTTTTCAAATCGAACCATTAGTTCCTGAGATTAGCGCGCTCAAACTCACAAACAAACTCTTCAGCTTTATAATATTAGTATAGATAATACTGCTGCAAACTCAAAATCACTATAAAAATACACATAGCATAGAAGAATATATATTTTTTTAATACATTTTACTTCTATTACGCTTTTATTTTAAAAAGTAAATATATAATTACGATGAGATTGTGGTCACAGACAGGTTAAATACAAAAAAAAAATGGATAATTTAAAGAAATTACCAGCCAAATATTTCTCATTCTCAAACTATGGTCACCCTATGCATAAGACTCCCGCGCAACAAAACCTTAAGAGGGTGACAATAAAAGCCAAGTGTGTTCCGACGGAGAGCTCATCAATTCGAGCCGCCAGAGTAAGTGTTGTGTTATGCAGCCACCAATTGAATTAGTCACTTTTGTTCGAATTCTTATGAGTACCTATACGCATACAGAGTAATTGCTGAGTTTCTTGCCGGCTCTTCTCAGTAAAAGCAACCTTCCGAACCGTGCGTTAGAGTCTGACTATTCTTAAGTGCCTGTGAAGGCCTATTTGAATGAATAAATTATTTCATTTCATTTCATTACACACATACTTTATTTGTGAGAATTTTATGAAATCTGGAAATGATTTTTCTATAGTGACCAAGCTTAATTTTTACTCAGGATATAGATAGACAGGTTCTATTGGCGATCCTTAGGCCTATGTTGAGCCATGGACGTCTGAGATGATGATGATGATGATGATATAGGTAGTTGAGATACAAGTGCAACTGCTGAAACACACCGGTAGAGATTTTCAACTTGAGGGTGGTAGTTAGTCAGGTGGGTAGTACAAAGTACCCTACCACCGTGCTATGGTTTCCTCACGATGTTTCCATTGTAGGATTCGAACCCACGACCTACACCACGGAATACGACGTCACTACCACTGAGCTATCATCGCTGCTGTATTTCGCATTCAGTCAATTCCCACCATAGGCAATACTAAAAATATTTATAAAATAAAATTATTTCACCAATTCTCTTACACAATGAGTATTTCCTAAGAAGCGTGTCCGAGCTCCCAGTAAGGATGGTATCAGGGTTCGATTCCCGGTGAATGGACGATGTTCCATTCACAGAGTACGGGCTCCTTTCTACACGCTATGTTGTTTTGTTTGTTTGTTTTTGTTCTATCTTATAAGGCAGTTATTTTACCTATTCTTAAGATTTACTTAGTATAATAACGTTATTGGGTTTTGAAAATAAAACTAGCAGAGGAAAGGAATTTTCTAAAACTATAAAAAAAAAATTGAAAATTTACACGCACGTAAAATAATTTGCTTAAATACCTAGAAATTTAAATTAAATTCACTCTTCTTCATTATTTTGCAAAATCTTGATTCAGTTAGACATTCCTATTTCGTTCGGTCCTTTAGAATTTGAAATGAGCGCCCCATTACGGTTTTCTTTCAACTCTACGATATGGGGTTCTTAAAAAAGGGTGTAAAAAGAGCTCACAACACATCGGGAATCCCCCTGGTATTGCAAATATTCATAGGCAGCGGTGACCACTCACTATAAGGTGGGACCGCCTTCCTGCTTGTCAACCTACTGAAATAAAAAAAATCTCTAATTAAAAAACACAATGTTTTTATCAATATTTAATCAACAGTTCAACGAAGTCATTATATATAACAAACAAGCCGTACCCCATGGATACACCCCCGTTCCCGAGAAAAAAAAAGGTTGTCTATGTCCCTCTCTATACCATAGACTATCTGCGAATTTATAATATTAGTAAGGGATTATTACAGACACGATATTTAGTAGATATTATTATTATTTACTTCTACGCTACTGTTTAAATTTTAGCTTAAGTAAAATCATGCAGAAAATACGTTACCTTATTACCTATTTTGAAGTACAAACACCTATACTTATGAGGTATAAAACTTGCTCAGGCGCACTCATCCAACATTACGAGCTCATTTGGATAAAGTTGGCTCTTGTACTTAGACTTTGTGACCACACATATAGTTGAATTTGGTCAGGATATGAAAGTAATAATTCTGTAATCTTCTTTTACTGTCTTCTTCTTCTGTATATATAAAAGGAAAACGTGACTGACTGATCTATCAACCCACCGGACGGATCGGGCTAAAATTTGGCACACAGATAGCTATTATGAAGTAGGCATCCGCTAAGAAAGGATTTTTGAAAATTCAACCCCTAAGGGGGTAAAATAGGGGGTCGCGGGTGAAACCGCTGAACGTGAAAGCTAGTTAAGAATAATACGTATAACAATGGAAACCTATAGATCGCTTTTGTTATTGAAAAAAAATGAACATCATAATTAAAAGGATTATTATCCTGATAGGTAATTTGTATAAAACAAAACATTCCACTAAACAGCGACATCTGTCGTCATAAGTTAGCACTTAGCGAAGAACGAGCGGCGAACACCCGCTATCTTAATATCTTAGGGGTCAACGAGAGTTTTATGTAAAACTAGATTTTACAGCCTAGTGTAAAATTTTACACTATTATGACCGTCGGGTTATCGGATGATTTTGTCGGTATAAACCAAGCTATCTAGACTGGTGCGGATGTATTTCAAGTTCACCAGTGTTTGAGAGCTACGAATTGAAGCGAATTAACTTTTACTTTTGGTTATGTTGTTTGATTTGTAGTTAAAGTGATCGAGGCAAAAAATCGATGGATAATCATTTTTATAATTTAAATTATCATATAGGTAGCCAACTGTTTAACAATAGTGTATCAATTTTAATTACAGCTTGGCAGAGGGCTAACAAAGTGTAAGTTTACAAGATTTTAACTATAAGTTACACAATAACAAAGCTATCAATTAAATAACTAGGTTAGTTTTGTTAAAGGGGAGCCCACGGAATAGGTAAATAAGGTTGGAAAGGCATTTGAGGAACTTTTGTACTAGAACCGCTGTCGCCGGTTGCACACACTTACACGACATGTCATACTTGCAATACATACATAACTTAACAGTCATTGGTCATGTTTATGATTGCACAACACGGCATTATAAAGCAGAGCTCTGTTCTCAGAAGTAGTACGAAGCGCACTAAACACGGTGAATGAATGAATCGGTCAGTCAAGTTATGATTTTCGAATCATAACTTGATCGAATTGTGGCGCGCTTGCCACGCCCACATTACCTTTCCATCCTTATTTACCTATTCCGTGGGAGAGCCAGTAACTTAAAAGGCAATGGCCATATATCTTGAAGAGCCAATTACTGATAGGAAAGAAAATCTCTCGAATGGCGAGGAACACAAAATGAGACCTGATAGTCTGATTGCAAGGCAAAAGTCATCCCAAGGCGGAGTATGATGATGGTGAAGTTTTTATCTACAATAACAAAATTTATGAAATACAGAACGGTAGTGAAAATTTCACAATGAATAAGTCTGAATCATAAAGGATTTTAAGAAGTTTTAATTTCTATTCAAAAAACAAAATTACTGTTCAATAAAAATTTACATCGAACATTCAATGAAATATATATATTCCTCCGATATAGATAACACTATCAGAGACGACAAATAAAGCCAAATCTCAGTATTAGGTATAGAAATAATGCTATTTTCTTTGACGCTGGCAGATAATTATGTAAGTTTATGTTGATATGAACACTAGATTCTGAAAATTAATTCGTCTATCAATTCGCAACTCGACATACTGCACATGTATTAGCGATGCATCGCGGCCAGCCCACGCGCTCGCTCTGGGAAAAGGGCAAAGATGACCCGCGGACGCTCTCGCACGCCCCGCGACGTGGTGGGCTGGTTCTGTGCCGGTAATAACTCGGTGGTAGCTGGATTTAGCGATGGTATTATGGGGATTTACAGGGAAATACTGATAAAGGATTTTATGATTTAGGAATTGCAGTCAGTTCAAGAAACAGATACGGTTTCAATTTAGGCACGAATAATTGATGTAGGTAGGTACTTACCGAATGATTGCATTTTAATGCGTTTGATGTAGTAATTCGTCTGTTACCTTATCACGCCTAAACTGCTAAATCAATCGCGATGAAATTTATAGCCTATAGTATGACAAAGGGACATAGACTACTTTTTTCTCGGGAACGCAGGTGAAATCGCGGGAGACAGCTAGTATTTTATAAAATGTGTAAACATCACTTGAGTTTTCGTGGAATCAATTTATGTAGTGACATGCAAAGGTCACTCCTGACATGAAACGAATAAAAAACCGTAGTAATTTCATTTTCCGCACATCATTCACTTGTCAACATCTTGTTATCTCGTTTGGCGTGACAACTATTGTGCAAACAATAACAAACACCAATATAACTAGATCTGTTTAGTTTACACTTCACTAACATTGCTAATATTCTTCTATTTTTTTTATTCAAAGAAATTTCATTTCATTATTTTTGACAAAAGAGACAGACACACTCCTAGGAAAATTTACAGGTACTGATTCATCATTAGTTTCATGAGAAATCTTCAGTTTAAAAATCAGTTTTCAACTGGGAAAAACTATGTAAGGTCTCTGTAACCTGTCTAATTGGGTACCATTTTTTTTTTTTATCGTGGAGAAATCCTCATAGGATATCCGATGCCGGACTTGTACCGGCTAAAACCCCACGGTGGTCGCCATCTGCGCTGAAGAGGGGCTCGGGTTCTCGTACAGAACGCATACACGTCTAGTTGGGTACCAACCTCAAGTTGAAAGTCTATCGCCAATCACTACCAGTGTGTTCCGGCAGCTCCTTCTATATTATTATGATCGTTAACCATAAATACGGGCCTATCTTAGAAAATAAATATAAGTTATATTTCTTCTACTTAATTGCACTCGTAACAGACACCGTATCTGACAATAGGGCCGTAAAAGACCTCCCCTCTTTCGTATATTAGTTGAAACTACCAAGCCAGGGTTGGGCAACTGCCCAAGCCAGGGTTCGAACCTCCATTAAGGTGCTTTTAAGATAGTCGGCCCTTCTCTAGCAGAGCGCTTTATGCGCTCGCTTCTTTTATTATCTACATAAACAAAAATCTATAATAATCTATACTATAATATAACTAATAATTTAATATTAAGTTCCTCTCTCTGAAGCCTTGACCACCGGTAACTAGGACCCTTTACCGATACCGGTGGGAAACAGTTTTTATATTTAAAAATGTAATTTATCTATATTAACATAATATATATTTTATCTATACTATATGATATTATAAAGCTGAAGAGTTTGTTTGTTTGTTTGTTTGAACGCGCTAATCTCAGGAACTACTGGTTCGATTTGAAAAATTCTTTCAGTGTTAGATAGCCATTTAACGAGGAAGGCTATAGGCTATAGACTTTTATTTCAAGGAGAACATAAAATCCCTCGGGAACGCGGATGAAACCGCGGGGCGGAAGCTAGTCGTCTATAAAACCTAATCTTCATCCAAATAAAACCAATTAGATCTGGATATTTTTTTCACTTTGCTTTCAATCAGTAAACAGAAAGAAAGAAAGAAAAATATTTATTCATGACAACACACAACATTACATTCAAGCGTTACTTACCTTAATGAACTATACACACAGGTATTATCAACCAAAATACCATAAACGGACATTTAATGTAATGTTGCGCGATGCCAGGAATAGGTCCCGACTCAACATAATACTAAGACTAAGGTTTTCAATCACCACGGGCCCACGTCCTTGACATCACGAATATACGTGTCGAACAAAAAAGAACGAACCTTTCGTGCGTGATTCCGACTCGCACTTGGCCGGTTTTTAAAATTGCTAATCCAAGAACAGTCTTGGCAAGACTGAAGTGATCGGTTATTCTTTGACAAAATACTTATATGAAAGCATCTTTTATAATTTAAAAGCTCCAAATTACCCAACAACTGCCATCTAGTGATAAATCTTCGACTTGCTCATTACACAACATACTCAGCTCAATATATACTGGTCGGTAGTTGAAGGCCGAACATTGTTGGTACTGCGGCGCTCGCCTCCCACGATCTCTCGACCTCCGGGTCCATAGTTCACGTGGGCAAATGAAATCAGATGTATCAATCATGCAATCACAATCATACTCGTATGTTGTACTTATGTTTCGATTGTGTTAGGTGTTTGGTTTAAGTAGGTCGCAGTTTTGATTGGTTTTGTTCGCAAATATATCTGCAGTCTTGATGGGATCCATATTTACATTCAGACTAGGTGAAGTGATAGTGTATTTAGTATGTGAATAATATCCTAAGAGAGGTAGAGCATAGCGATATGTCACTTAAAGAGCAGCTCGACTGGGGAAGTACCTCCACCTTACAGAATACCGTAGCCAAATAACTTATAGTTGTGTTCCTGTGTGTGACTAAGGTCGCCAGAGTTCATCGGGGAGGAGGGAAGGGTCGGCAACGCGTGAGTGATACTCCTGGTGTTGCAAGCGTTCATAGGCTACGGTAACCTCTTACCATCAAGCGGGCCGTATGCTTGTTTGCCGACAATGTTGTATAAATAAAATGATCTGTCCCACCCCAAAACAGAAATGGGTTAATTAGCAATGATGATCTTTATAAAGTCTAGTCTGGCTGTCAAGTGCAACTGCCGGAACACACCAATAGATACTTGGCGACAGATTTTCAATTTCTGGGTGGTGCAAATAATTACCCTACCGCCGTGCAAAACTGTTGCAACAATAATTTATTGAGTTCTGTACAAAAAATATTAAATCTCTAAATGGTCGTACAAAAGTAATTTTAGGCGATAAATTTGCAGTGTGATCTTAAACTAGATATAGAGAGGTTATTTTTATCAGTTACCCTGTAAAATTTTGCTCAAATACAAGCGAAAATAGTCCATGGATTTATATATATAATATATAATATAATAGTTATATATTCTTCATAAAGGTAAAGTTATGTTTATTAAGTTTATTACTTGTTGTCAAATGCGTTTCCAGTGTCAATAGGATTAATGACTCGATGATTTCTGAACGTAAGGTCAGCAAAAAACATCATCGCGTTCATGATTCTTTGCAAGCGGATGTTGTACGGACGGACAAAAAGTCAGGTGACTTGCATTATATTAACGAAATTGAGGTCTTTTAGGTCGCGAAGATGTATTCCATTTGTGACTGTGTCATTTGATAAAATTAAAACTAGCTTCCATCACGCGGTTTCACCTGCGCTGTAGAAAAAACTCTTTTTTTTTCTAGAATACAGTATTTTGGAATGTTTTCTTTTTATTTGAGTTTCTTCAAAAAAAAACTACAAATATGAGTAATTTTGAAGATATAATGTCAGAAACAAATGACGAATTGAGATTTTTTAAATTCATCTTCGAACATAGGTAGGTACAGTCGACATAGGTAGGTACAGTCGACATAGGTAGGTACAGTCGACATAGGTAGGTACAGTCGACATAGGTAGGTACAGTCGACATAGGTAGGTACAGTCGACATAGGTAGGTACAGTCGACATAGGTAGGTACAGTCGACATAGGTAGGTACAGTCGACATAGGTAGGTACAGTCGACATAGGTAGGTACAGTCGACATAGGTAGGTACATATTTTCCAATTCAGGATTAAAGATAAACTTTAGTACAAGATTAGCAATGTATGAACAAGAATAAGTTATAATGTGATTTAGAATCATGTCAGAATTTAGATAAATGACAATAATTTTGACCATCATTGAGAATTAATTACCTATATATTTCTTATATTTAAAAAAGAAACTGATATTAAATAATATAAGATATTCAAAATACGTAATTATACGACCGTCAAAGCGAGACAAACATTTTTTTTATGATGTGCTGTATTTAAATTTTACGGAGTTTTTAAAAATATTTTCGGCTAAACACATAAAACGCTATATCTATATACTAATATTATAAAGCTGAAGAGTTTGTTTGTTTGAACGCGCTAATATCAGGAACTACTAGTTCGAATAGAAAAAATATTTTAGTGTTGGATTGCCTATTTATCGAGAAAGGCTATAGGCTACTTTTTATCCCGGGAAAACATAAGATCCCTCGGGAACGCGGGTGAAACCGCGGGGCGGAAGCTAGTAACAAATATAATGATTAAATGGTAACATAAAAACGGTCACATCGTTTTACAATGACAGTAAGGTAATCGATAAATATCTGACCACTTAAATTGTTCTTTAGTTTTATAGCATTTTATAAGTAAGGTTGTCCATATTATTTAACATGTTTCTGATAACGTAATTTTAGCATTGGGAAACCTTCAAAACCCTCTAAAATATTTTTTACAAATTAATTTATGGATGAAATTTTTCAAATTCTTCATCAAAGTCACTATACAATACATACAAACTACACAAGGACAAAATAACTCTAATACAGATCACGGTCGACAAACGTGATATCGTTAAATGGTAGCGGAATGGTGTTAAAGATGAATTCTAAATAATGAGGCCGCAAATACAAAGCAGCCAAAGATCACGTTGGTACTCGCGAGTCGCGACAATCAACTTCGTGGGGTGACCATGTTGCTGTATTATTGCCGGACTCTATATTTTGTTTCATAGTCAATCCTAAAATATCCCATAAGCCTACATATATTTATTGAACTTATAGTGTAAATAAATTTGGTGAGCTATTCTCCCTCATAGAATCTTTATTTTTCTACTTATAGGTATGTAATGTGGCCTAACACAAAACCTAGAAGGTACTGGCTCTCAAGTTCAGCTGCCGGAACACACAAGTTGGTGAGGGCGACAGAGCAACTTTAGGGTGGTAACCAGCCAGGCAGCTACATTATATCCTACCACCGTGCTATGGTATTCTCACGATGTTTTCCTTTAAATCATCATAAGATTCGAACCCACTATCTTTGCTGACATCGCTATCATCGCCTAAAATTTTGAGTAACGTACTCGTTTCTTGTTTATCTGATAGGAGTCTTCCATAATATTCTTCAACTTTTTTTGATTTATTTTTTTAAACATTACATACAATGCATAGTATGAATCAAGATCTACTTGTTCACGTATTTTATTTTATAATACTGTGGCATGTTGTAAATTATAGAGACCATAAACAACGACATCGACTGCACTAATGTCTCAGCATTAAGAATAAGGACATATCTAGTTGCTTTACCAGAGATCGTGTTTTTTATGTCACTATTATAATTTCAATGGTGGTGTCAGATGTACCGATGCTAAACTCTTGGATGTGGTATATATATATATATATATTTTAATTTGCTAGGTAATTGATTATTTGTATAAAAAAGTTCACGTAAAGATGCGTTTCCACGGCCTGTGATATAACAGGCCACGTCGGACCACGCTTGTACAGAAATACTAAAATCACCCTTACGCCAAGCTAGCTCGCGACTTTTCTAGCAAATATACGTTAATTATACGATAAAAGTACACAAAATTAGCTATACCTAATATCATCAGAATTTGAGGCTTCAGGTGAACGGCGGGTAGAGAGCTTTTTCCACCAACGCATTAGCTTTGCTATCCAAAGAGGAAACGCTGCCAGCCTGCTGGGAAGCTTGCAGATCGACAGTAGTGGTAGCCTCAAGGAAATTTTAAAGTAGCTTTTCCTCCAAGGTTTCACCCACGATCCCTTTTTACCCCTTTGAATTTTGTTGAAAAAGGTATACGACCTTTTTCACATCATAAAGTGGTCCCACAAGTCCAAGGTTTTCGGCTGGGCGATGATAAGTCAGTCAGTGACTGAGTCAGAACTTTTTTTTATATGTATTATATAAAAACCTAATATCGGATCACATCCAAAGATTCTAACATCGTCGCCCATAGAATCATTACGCGGCAAACACTTCACCCGCAATCGGTCACCTTGACTTTTACCGATCAGAATGAAATAATTTGACATAATACCACATCTACCTGTCATTACATATAATCATTACAATGATGCGCAATACTCGGTTCTAGCTTTAATTTAGTTTCTGTTTTTATGTTAAAAATCAACGTAATAATCAACATTGTGTTTTTTTATTAATTCAAGGTGTTTTTAGTTCGAGAGGGCAGAGGTTAAAGGATGGAACTTGGTGTCATGGAAAATTTGAGTTCAATTTTGCAAACAAATACAAGGATAAGGAAGACATCTTTACATGAAAAATACTTATTAATGTTGCAGTAGAATCAGAAGTGTTTTTTTTAGGTTTGTGGTTCAGGAAGCAATTTAGAAGTACACGTACAGCTTATGAACACATAGCATAACTCGAATGCAATTTTCTGTGAATGTTTACAACTTTGTAATAAAATTTAAGTAATTATAATATTGTTTCGAAAGTATTTTCGTAACAACATAAATTTTCACATAATACTTTATGAGAATTGAATTTTGCTATGTATCTTGGAATATTCGTTACACATGGTCATCTAATCCCAAACTGAGCAGTTTCTTTCTTTTTAAATACATATTTATATATTTTAAGGCGATGATAGCTCAGTGGTAGTGATGTCGGACACCGCGGCGAAGGCCGTGGGTTCGAATTCTACGATGAGCTTGAGCTTTCCGTGAAAGAAATCATCGTGAATAAACCTTAATACGGTGGTAGTGTACTTTGTAGTACCCGCCTGGCTGGCTACCACCCTCAACATAAAAACCTGTCACCAAGCACTTACTTGTGTGTTCCTGTAGTTGCACTTGAAAGCCAGTTGCCTTCTAGGCTTTATAAAGGTCGGCAACACATTGGCAATCCCACTAGTATTTCCAATGTCCATAGGCGACGGTAGCCACTTACCATGGTGGACTAATCAGGTGGACCACCTACCTGGTTGTCAGCCTTCTGACATAAAAAAAAAACATACTTGTGACTGTACATACAGGCTTTCTGAATTAACTCTTCAAATATGGGGGTCATCTGTATAGCTTTTTTTTTTGTAGAATCAGAGCCGCGCCTAATAAACGTGCCTAAACTTGTCTTAAAAAAATATTTCCCGTCCAACTAGATTTTTAGTCCAAATTGCAACAATTATAGGCACCAATTTTGTATTTATAATTTTGTAAAAAATCTGCAGGTGTTAAAATAATTATATAATTTAAACATTCCTCGAACCCTACCTATATAAAAGACCACACGCAATTTTTTTTTACCTTTTAATAATTTTTCGTCTGCCTCTTTTACGGTCGCATGCCTTTCTTGGTGTGAAATCGATACCTATTATAAAGTCGCAAATAGCTAAACATTTAATCAGTAAAAACCGAAAAATTCTAGGGATTTTATTAGATATTTGCATGTGACTTTGCTTGATTTTTAAGTTTAGCATTTGTTTTGGTCCTGGATAAAATAAACAAATGAAGTAATGAATAAAGAAGATAAAAATATTTACTACATTTATGTAATTTTAGTATCAATTTGTAATAAATTCGTGGTTATATCTTAATGCTAAGCGTATTAAAATGCTAAGAAAGTAAAAAAAAAAAAACTTAAAAAAATATAAAGTTCGAAGATATGCCAAGGAATCAATGACTGTTCGGAATTCAAAGTTAATTTAAATTTTTATCACAGCTGATTTATATACATTTTTAAACACCATATACTGATTTGTGTATAAATTATGTTTTGCTTAGGATTTCTGTAACTCTTACAAACAAACACATTTTACATTTTACTGTAACCATAAGAGTAATTAAATTGATTTCTTCGCCCAAACGCACTAGTATTATAGCGTGACATCAGCTGCGTTTATATTAAAGGGTGTATAATTGTCAGAACAATTTTACGACAGCATTAGCGCACTGTGCGTGTGAAATCAATTTGTCACCGTTGTTTGACGACTTGATTATCACTAGATAGTCATAAAAATTGTGAAAGTTTGGAAAATGTCACTTTATTAGTGTTGGGCAATAGTCGACAATATTATCGATGTAGGTTTTTCGATTTATCGATCTAAAGTAGGATAAATAATTATAATTCTAATCGAAAAATCAAATTAAAACTTTGCCGCGTTATTAAATTATTTATGTCCTTTTATATTTACGAATCTATACTAATATTATAAAGCTGAAGAGTTTGTTTGTTTGAACGTGCTAATCTCAGGAACTACTGGTTCGATTTGAAAAATTCTTTCAGTGTTAGATATCCCATTTATCGATCGAGGAAGGTTATAAACTACTTTTTATCTCGGAAAAACACAAGATCTCTCTAGAAACCGCGGGGCGGAAGCTAGTTTTGCATAAAATTATATTAAAATTACTAGAATTTTTTATCGAAATTATCAATAAATATCGTACCGTATGACATCACTAATTAATTCGTTAGTAGATTCGTAACTGTAGTCCTCAATAATATGCAAATTTTCTTTAACACCTCGTGTTTTACGAACCTTTATTTTTGTTATAAAGTTCACAATGCTATTCAATTTATTTTACTGTATTAAATCATATTTACTATTATTATACTTTCTAACAATTTGGTATAATAAAGAAGAGGCAATAAAAGTGTGTTGTTATATAAAAATAAAGTTGTAACATTGTAATTAGAATATAATAAAGAAAAAAACAAATAAGTCGTAAATCCAAAAAAAAAAACTTTAAACCAGAATGTTATTGAAATAAAAGAGTATCTACAATATGAATAATGTCATGAAATAAATCATGAATTTGACATAAATATATAAAAATAAGTGTGCGAAATGACCCATTAAAATTATCCTTGAATGATTTTTACTATTATCGTGATTGTGAATGAGTTAATTCTATAATGAACAATCTATTTAAATTAAGTAGGTTGATTAATTTGTTGAACATTGATTTTTTGATTGACAAGTAGCAAGACGGAATACCTAATGACTAGTAATCACTACCTGGAGGATTGCTATCCAAAGGTTTATATGACAGAAGTCTTTCAAATAGGCAGTCGACCCATCTGACAGTAACCCTCGGGAACGTAGGTGAAACCATGTGGCGGAAGTTAGTTATCCAGAAATATAAAAGAAGATGTCCTGACTGACTGACTGACAGGTGATAATCAACGCAGACCCTAAACCACTGGTTCTAGAAACACAAAATTTGGATGATTATTTTTGTAACGTGGTGGTACTAAGAAAGGATATTAATTCCCGAAGGGGGTAAAATAGGAGATCCTAACTAATATTATAAATGCGAAAGTGAGTTTGTTTGTTTGTTACCTTTTCACACCTAAACCGCTGAACCGATCGCGATGAAATTTAATATACAGATAACCTATGGTACGGAGAAGAACATAAGCTACTTTTAATCCCGGGAAAACAAAAAATTCCTGGGGAACGCGGGTGAAACCGCGGGGCGAAATCTAGTAAATAATAAATAGAAAGCTAGTCATCACATAAAGGGCATAATACATTTAAAATTCACTTAAAACCTATAGTTAATGTAGAGTTTTCCTTAAAGAGTTTGTGATAGTTACCTAGTATTTTTTTTCTGCTCATGTACTTACTTATTTTGATGGATAAACAAGCTTTGTTAGCGTGTACCTACTATTTATAATGAGCCCAATCTAAGCGTCCGGACGTTTCAAAAGCTTACTAAATTATTAATCATCAATTTGATTGACATTAACCTGAACTTTATGGATCTTTGATACTGGTATTTTTCACTCCATTTGACCCCTTTGACCTTACATTTGTAAAATAGTTCTCACTTTATATCTAATGAAAGTACATTCATTTGATTTCTTTATAAATGTGCTATTAATGTTCCGGTAATGGGTCTACGTCGAATATGTTTAAGGTTTTTAATTCGATTCTTTTAGAACACTTATCATTTATAATTGCGACTTTTGTTTGGATGTATAGATACTCTTATAAAAATACAAAAAACAAAATCGTTAACAAAAACAAAATTTTTATTACAGTACCTACCTATCTATACTTCTATACTAATATTATAAAGCTGAAGAGTTTGCTTGTTTGTTTAAACGCGCTAATCTCAGGAATTACTGGTTCGATTTGAAAAAATATTTCAGTGTTGGATAGCCCATTTATCGAGGAAGGCCATAGGCTACTTTTTATCTCGGGAAAACACAAGGTTCCTCGGGAATGCGGGTGAATCCGCGGGGTGGAAACTAGTAATTTATAATGCGGACAGCAAAGGAGTGGAACTTGCTCCCGGCTGGCTGGCGACCACTCTCATGTAGAAGATCTGCCAACGAACACCCACTGCTGTGTTCCAGCAGTTGCATTTGAGAGCCAAATCCTTCTAGGCTTTATGTGCTAACCTTTGGTTACATCATCACTTACCGTGGTGAGATTGTGGTTAAATACAGCCCTCGCATTGTAAAAAAAAAGTAATGTGCAGTCGGGGTAGGTACCTCCGCCAGGAACGAAGGTCAATTGTATAGCTAATCACTGCGGGTTATATTTTGGGTTTATTTTTTAATTATTGAACCTGGAGGGGGCGTAGCTTCCATTCATTCATTTTATACATAAAAGATAGCCATTAAATACACAGGCGTTATTAGGCTTATATTAGGCCGTATATTTCTATTTTTAGTATTCAGTAGGGGTGAACTGGCGTGATCACCCCATAGCCACCATTTAGCAATGCCGATGCCTTTAGCAATTTACTTATCTGCCTTTAGGCACACCGTGGTAATCAACCTCAGACATATCACCAGGTATATAATACCGTTATTATATTTTACGAAAATAGTTTATAGTCAAAACTTTTTATTCAGGAGGGCACTAATGAACGTTGAATCTACTGAATTAATTACCGAATTGCTAAAAACAATCGTTATGAATTAACAGCCTTTAGGTACCTTTTTTAATCCAAAAATATGTTTTTGACTTTTCCATATTAGTTAACCTTTTAACTTCTAAATGCGTCATAAGCATAGAAAATAATTATATTCAACGCAATAATTTCAAACAAAAATAAAACAAACCATCACACGACCTGACAATGAACTTAACACGAGATAAACTGTCTTTCAATCACTAATTTATGTATATATCGTTTATTATCAACAATTTGTATGCTAAAACGTAATAATAGTAAAAAAAAATACTAGATTTCTGACTGTTAAATCTTATATATCTTGACAAGTAACATTTAGATAAAATGCTCGATGGGGTCACATTAAGATCACATAAAATGGTCTTAATATACTAGTTTAGATAAATGTGCATTAGTGGTAAGCCTCGCTGCTTAAAATCGATCAGTTGCCTACTTCAAGCAGCTGTCTTCATAGAAGCGGGTGGCGTTAAGCGTTTTTATGACATATCATGGCCACAGTGTAAAAAACATACAGTGGTCCATCGCGTTTAAAGTCACGCAAAATGCGACAAAACTTTTGTATAGGCATGCGTCATTGCTGCATTGTGTCCCAAGCGAGTGTATGGCAGTTTGGGCTAAGAACAGTAGATCTAATCATTTAATACAAAACGTAGGAAGACTTCTGTTGATTGTTTTTTTTTTTTTATTGATACCATTTATTACTTAGTATATTTTTCATCAAAACTATGTACTCTGTTGTATTTGTAATATATCACCTAACTGCTAGAAGACATAGGTTCTTTACACTGCTAATGTAGAAATTATCTAGACAAAATATTACACTTCTAAGTAAATGAAAACTTAAGTCCAAATAGCACACGCAGAATTCAACTCTGTATACTCTCTCTTCAGAGTTAAAATAGCAAATCATTGGTAACGGTTCTCAAGTAGCGTTATATCATGATCTGCAGTATATAGAAAATTAATTTAAATAAAATTTGTTTCATATTATAACTCATAAAAGTAATTCTGATATTATTTCATTGCTAAATATTAAGATATGTTCTATAATTCCATTGCCGAAACGATCCCGCTTGCGCTTATTGATTCAAATCAGCAAAACGCTAATCGCGTAAAGAGTGAACTTAGCCTAACTTAATAAAATGATGTTGAAACAATAATGCATAATAATCTATAGGGGAACAAGACGTGTTGACATATTTGTTTAAGAATCATGGTGAAAGGAATAGGCCTACAACAGAATTTAATATCCAATTACTGATATTTGTGACTACAAAAAAACTGTTGGCATTTTGATATTTAAAAACATATTTATGTACTTTGAAAAAAGAATCAACAAGAAAACAGTCACGGCCAAAAACTCGAATCATATTTAGAAACTAATTAAGCAAAATTATTTCACCCAACATGTTTTTGCACAACAATTATGATTAAAGATCAGTTTTTATACACACAAAAACCTTAATCAACCGTCCAATCGATAAATCCAGACACATTTACAATGTTTAGTGCAACATAATGATTTGTTAAACGATTTTAATCACGACGAATATCAGGATGACCTTGAAATACAAACAGTTACTGTTCTTAATTATTTTAGTTAGTGTATTTTTCGAAGTTAATATTTTTTGTTGTCGTGATAAATTAAAATAAAAGAATAAGGTTTGTACTAACATTATAAAAAGTGTGTCAGTTATTTTTGATGCAAGGTTGATTTTTGCTTGGCTATATTCTATTTTTTTTCTAATCTACGGAGTTTTGACAAAAATCTCATAATGGTAATTAAATATATGATTCGATCACAAAGGACGTAAACACACTTTTTTTTTACTTTGTATAGGCTTGTGTTTGAAGAAAACTCAGTGTGGTAAGTGTCAATGTGTCCGAAGGTGGTAAGCACAGAGCTTAGAAGAAACTGGCTCTCAAGTGCAGTTGCCGAAATACACCGGTAGGTATTTGACGACAGATTTTCATCTTGAGGGTGGTAGCCAGCCAGGTGGGTACTACAAAGTACCCCACCACCGTGCTATAGTTTCCTCACGATGTTTTCCTTCACCGAAAGTTCAAGCTCATTGTAGGATTCAAACTCACAACCTTCGCCGCGACATCCAGCGTCACCCTAAATTATCATCACCTTGAAGGCCTATAATGAAACTGGCTCTGTGAAGGTATTTAGGCTACAGAAAACTTGAAAAAACTTTCATGGCTATAGATTTTCAAGAATAATGTCATAGCCAGCCAGGCAGGTTTCTATACTTACACAGTGCTGTGTGGTTTGATTAGTGTATTTTTCCTTCACCGAAACCTCAAATTCATCATAGGATTCGAACCCACCACCTACTACTAAAAACTGTACCTACTTTGATGATTACTAAAATCACTAGAAAAATCATAAACTTAGGGCTACAGATATTATTATTTATAAGCTACTAGCTGTCCCACGCGGTTTCACCCGCGTTCCCGAGAAAAAAAGTAGCGCATGTCCTTTTCCATACCATAGGCTATCTGCGTACTAAATTTCATCGCGATCGGTTCAGCGTTTTTGGCGTGAAAGTAAAAAACAAACACACAGATACTTTATTATTTTATAAATGTCAATCAGGACGGATTGATCATTAGTCAATTTTCAATAAATCAATGCGGGAACAAAGAAATAAATAAATGGGTGTTTTCTTTGATCTTTAAAAAACTGGCCGCAATTTTATCGTTTTTTTTTGTCTGGTACCCTGGTGCGGTATTTTGGTTTTTATTCAGACAATTAATTCATTAATTAATGTCAGATAGTGTTAT
This sequence comes from Tetheella fluctuosa, assembly GCA_951216915.1. NCBI lineage: Eukaryota > Metazoa > Arthropoda > Insecta > Lepidoptera > Drepanidae > Tetheella > Tetheella fluctuosa. Next base: position 11,995,156 of record OX578223.1, on the reverse strand, counting down.
TAAGGAGATTCAATTAAATATTTTATTATTTGTGAGCAATTCTAGGCATCAACTAGTAAAAAAGCAATTAAAAATAGCTTATTGTTAATTCTTTCAAAATGAAAAATGACTGCCAACGCAGTATCAATCTAGAGGTGTTATTATTTATATTTGATACCAGATACTACCCCGCGGTTTCACCCGCATTGCCGAAAAATCTTATGTTTTCTCGGGATAAAAGTACTCTATAATGTTATTCCAGGCTATGATAGAATAGAATAGTTTTTTATTTTATTTGACAGTATATATCAATTTCTAAATCTATTACATGCTTATACTAAAATGATTAAGATACTACCAACAAAAGGCAACCGCTCAGCAATATAGTTGCGGTATAAATAAACCCACAACGCTGATTTTCAGCGGCAACGGGCGATTTTTGGACGCCCCTGCGTCAATATGGATGCACTTTAAACCGTTAACAGCATAAAATAATATTAATTCCTTAAATAATTTTATATAATTGAGAAAATATTAATTATAATTATTTCCAATATTTGAGGTTAAGATGAAAAAAGAGAGAATAACTTTTGTCCTTTGTGCTAAAATTAGGTTCGATACACCGCCACTGCAAATTCATATGGCGAAATCTATCCATGTCCCAAGTATCAACCAAATCCATTTACCCGTTTATACTTGAATCACAAACATACGACGGGCCGGTTGACGTGGTCGGTAAGATACCCTATCTATCACGCCGCAGGTCGTGGGTTCGATTCCCACTCAGGACAAACATTTGTGTGCATAAACATGTCTGTTTGTCCTGAGTCTGGGTGTTATTATCTATAGTATATGTATGTATTTACAAAAGAAAAATAGTATATGTATTATATCAGTTATCTGGCTTCCATAATACAAACTCTGCTTAGCTTGGGGTCAGATGGCCGTGTGTGAGGAATAATGTCCCAGAATATTATAATTATTTATTATATCTACAAAAATTCACATTTATTATATTAGTAGGAGTCATCATCATCTCAATAAGACGTCCACGCCTGGACATAGGCCTCCCCTAAGTATCTCCAATAGAAACGCTCTTGGGCGACCTGTATTAGGATAGTAGGTTGAATCAATGAACACACTATTAAGTTTTGTCTGGCCGGTACCTGAAGGGGTGACCGCCTAGTGGTATTTCATCTTGAGCGTTTCCGTGCTTCGGAAGGCACGTAAAGCCGTTGGTCCCAGTTATCACTTAATTGTGATAGTCGTTAAGCTAGTTGGAGACCTCCTAGTTGCCTTGACAACTCCAACAGTAGGTTGACCACTAGCCTACGTTTTTTTTTTTTTGACCAGGTGGAAAATGCATTACGCATACCCTCCGCGCATGGGAGTGGCGGAGGGTTATGTGGGACTACACATCGCCTCATCCCTCCTCAGAGTGAAGAGGATTAGGGAGTGCTACCCACTAAAAACCACCTGGGCGTGCCGTCTTGCCGGTTTTGTTGGACACCGTGGAACCCGCAAAAGCATAGTCCACGATGTCCACCGGCGGCGCCCCAGCCGTTGCCGGGGCTTCCCACGCCGAAGGGGAGATGGCCGAGCACGCTTGGCCCCTCTCCCAGACCGCTCAGTGGCTTGTTACCGCAGGCGGAGGACTCCCATCCTCCACCTGCAGCCACTATGGGTTGAGTCTGGCGGCAAACCTTCGCCTTCTCAACCCAAGCCGTCTGCGCCGGAGGGGATGCGCGAGAGGATCTTCCTCGCGCTCCCGCTCCGCGGTCTCCTTTTGCGAAATGACCATTTTGCAGAAGGAGACCACAGCCTCCCAGGACCTCTCGTCGCTCAGCATTGCCTCGACAATGCTTTGCAGCGAGAGGTCCACCCGCTGAATGGTGCGTGCCATGAGGCCACGCTCCGCGTCCCAACGACTGCACACCTCGAGGGTGTGCTGAGCGGTGTCGTCGGGACTTCCGCACTCATAGCATAGCGGGGCCGGCTCTCTTCCGATTCTGTGCAGGTAGTGACCGAAGCACCCATGCCCGGTCAGTACCTGCACGAGCCGGTACGACGTCGCGCCGACCGCCCCTTTCAACCAAAGGTCGACGGATGGGAGGATCGCCCCTATGGTACGGACACCATAAGGGGCGACCGCCAGTTGGGCCTTCCATCGGTCCCGCAGTCGGCGCTCCGTCAACCACTAGCCTACCTCCGCCAACCCGCAGTGGGCACGCGTGGTGGAATATTTGCCCATTCCTTTTTCACCCTTATTCGTGAAAGGGGGCCTGTGCTCAGCAGTGGGCAGATATAGGCTGTAATTATTATTATTTATTAAAAATAAAAATAAAATAAAAATGAAAATAGGCTTTATTACTGAGAAAGATATAATAAATGTAACTTTAACTGTAATGAATATGTAAATATAACTTTGTTCTTAAAATCTAAACTATTATTAACTAGGTTTACTAAACAAACTTCTTATTTATAGAAAGTCTCTTAACTCAGTTTGCCTCCTGTCAAAGGCCTCCTCTAACTCTTTCCAATGAGCCCTGTCACTCGTGACTCTCCTCCAGTAAGGTCCCGCTGTCAATTTTATTTCGTCTTCCCATCTGTAGTGCTGTCTGCCTCTGCTTCTTTTTGATTCTCGGGGGTACCAATTTGTGACCTCTCTACTCCACTTTTCCGTCGTGTCACGCATCATGTGACCGGTCCATTTCCATTTCAGTTGGTCTATTCTAAGCAAGATGTCTGTAACTTGGGTTTTTTCTCTTAAATCTATGTTCCTGACTCTATCTCTTTTTCTGAGGCCGAGAATACTTCGTTCCATTGCATGTTGGCATGATGAAAACTTGGTTCTAATTAGTGCTGTGAGAGCCCATGTCTCGCAGCCATATGTCAAGCAAGGAAGGATGCTAGAGTTGAAAATCTTGCGCTTTACAGACATGCTAAAGTCCTTACTTTTCATTATGTATTTTAGTGTCCAGTATTTTTTCCACCCACATGCTATCCTTTTATTTACTTCCTTTGTCATCTGGCCTTCAAAAGATACAATTTGTCCCAAGTAAACATACTCGTTGACATATTGTAAAAGTTGGTCATTTACTCTTATTTCTACCTGCGTGCTATTTGTCATGAGTTTGGTTTTATTATAGTTCATGACTAAGCCAAATGTACTGCTTACTTGATATAAGTTTCTTAGCATTTCCTCAACTTTTTTGGGGCATTCTTCCATCAGCACCAGGTCATCCGCGAATCTTAGATGATTAAGCCGTTTTCCATTGATATTAATGCCTAAGTTTTCCCATTCTAAATTTCTGAAAATACTTTCCAGCACGGCTGAAAATATCTTTGGCGAGATAGGGTCACCTTGTCGGACTCTTTTTTCTATCGGGAACTCGCTACCTAGAGATTCTAACTGTATTCTTGCTCTGCTAATTATTATTTATTTAAAATTTGGTAAAAGAAAAAAAAAACAATTTTTACCATGGCAAGGATGTAGCCAAAGGTGTTAAGCATACCAATCCTAGAAGAAACAACCTCAGGTGCATTTGCCGGAACACGCCGGTAGATGTTAGAAAGATTTTCAATTTGAGAGTGGTAGCTAGCCAGGCGGACACTACAAAGTACCCTACCACCGAGATATGGCTACTTCACGATGTTTCCCTTCACCGAAAGCACAACCTTATTATTGGAATCAAGCCTACGACCTTTGTCGCCGCATTCGAAGTCACTACCACCTATCATCGTCTTAAAAAACTCTTTATCATTAGAAACTCATTGAATAGGGATGATGACTGGGCTAAAAAAAAGAAATTCTAATAAGTCCGTCAGTTAGATTATTAAAAAATATTAGACACGTATTGTTTCGTTTATAAAATCAATAAATAATTACAAAGTTATGTTGCACCAAAGTTCAGGAGTGGGGACTTGTGACGTCACTTGTATGTAAAAATTGTACAATACCGTGACGTCATGCGAAATTTCAACGCACTGTATCGTTGTAATTTTTTGTATTCGGAACTTAGTAACTTTAAATTGCAATCACACGAATACTTTCAATTTAAAAACCACTGACCCATTGATCCTTATTTAAATAAATACCAAGAACCGTATATCCGTCAATATACGTAGAGGCGTATCGTACGCGTTCATTCAGTACGTTATTTGTACTTAGCGGCCCCATCCGTCGGGTCGTGATGATAAAACTGTAACATGGACCACCCATTTGCTGGACGCACCACACGTATAACTTGTGTTTGGACTCCGAGTGATGGCATTCATGTGGACACGCTTTGAATTTTAGTTTATTTATTAATTTTAGCAAGTTAATAAAAATGAGAAGATTGCATCACAAGTAGCATTTTTGTACTTCCCAGGAAAAATTCCCAACAAAATTGGAAGAAATTTAAAAAAATCCACAAAACAGTATTTTTTCAAAAGTCTCGGAACGGTGTACTTTTTTTTACCGTATAATAATTTTTTATTAATTTGTTAAAATATAATACAATAAAGTTGTGAATTTATAAAAGTCTCCCAAAAATGACAAAACTTACAAACACATTTTCTTAGTAAAATAATATTAATTTGCAGCTTTCTCAAGGATAACCTAAGACTTTTTAATCAAATTTACGAACTTGAAAACTTGGTTGTGTCCATAATAAAAAATAAAATGCAAACAAATGTGACCATACATGGACCTGCATTAACAATTAATTTTACAAATTGACTCTACCAGTGTCTCTAATTTCAGGTAATTTATTTTTAAATTGCTTATCCACCTAAACCTTTCGTCGACCTCATGTATATCATTGTAATTGGATTAAACGATTTTTTTCTGTCATTGTTTTCTGCAGCCGTCCATTGTTCATACAGTCGTGTTGGTTTGTTTGTCCCTCGGGTACGGAACCACTCTGTGTGCTAATAAGCACTAATGTGATTCAATATCTCATTGAGATAGTGACACGGGGCCTAATAGACGTTTACAATGGATGTAGATTATGTAGAGCGCGTTGCGTCTCGTACGGTGATTTTTTATTTATTTATAACAAGCTTTTGCTTTTTGGTTATGCTTGCTATGTAAATTGATTTAAAAAGAAGAAAACTTGACTCAAATAAGTTATGTTATACAGTTAGAATAAAATTATAAATAAATTTTCAAAATATTTCCATATACCTATGCAATAAAATTGTTTATTTAATAATAATAATAAATAAATATTCTGGGACATTATTCCTCACACACGGCCATCTGACCCCAAACTAAGCAGAGCTTGTACTATGGAAGCCAGATAACTGATATACTACTTTTCTTTTGTAAGTACATACACATATAGATAATTACCCAGATATAGGACAAACAGACATGTTCATGCACACAAATGTTTGTCCTGAGTAGGAATCGAACCCACGACCTGTGGCGTGATAGATAGGGTATCTTACCAACCACGCCAACCGGCCCGTATTTATTTTATTTTATTCAAAAGACCAAATAAGGTGATGATTAAGCTTAGTGATAGTGATGTCAGATGCCCAGGCGTAAGTCGTTGCTTCGAATCATATGAGCTTAAGTTTTCGGTGAAAGAAACCATGGTGGTATAATAGAAACTATACTGGGTAACTATAGCTGGGTACTTTGTAGTACCCGTCTGGCTGGCTAGTTGAAAATCTGTTGCCAAGCAACCTACTAGTATGTTCCAGCAGTGGCGCTTGAGAGCCAGTTGCCTCTTAAGCTTTATAAAAATCGGCAACACATAGGAAAATCCTCTGCTATTGCTAATGTTTTTAGGTAGACATTTACATCAGGAAGGCCACCTGCCTTCTTGTAAAAATTTTGACATAAAAAAACAACAACCATTCACGTTAATATAATTTTATAAAACATTAACTTTGTACATTAAATATTATTTCAATACAACAAACATAAAACAATAAATGCATTTTCGATTCAATTACAAGCCAACGTGAGAAACATTCGAAACAATTAACTTGTTCAGATTGTACCAATTACATTCGCTTCAAATAATTCCATGTCGATGATAATAAAAGGTGTTAAATTCAATGGGTAATATCGCCAATTTCTGTGATTAAATTTTCATAACTAGGTCACAACAAAAAATATGACCTTCCGCGGGAATCGAACCCGCATCGAGCGGCTTCCAAATTACAGATTACCACCATAATGGGAGTATAAAATAAATCGTTAAGCGTGACCTGTGTATCGATGGCGCCATTGGGGTCCAGTACAAATAATTAATAATTTATTTTTGTATTTAATTGTGATAAAGATCTTATCACTAAAAAAACTCCTTGCTTTATCCACACCGAAGTTACAAGGGGATCAAAAGTGTCATTAGTCGCTTCGAGAAAAGGATGGTACGGCTCTGCTGCTCGACATGGCGGGGGCACTCCCATGCCCCCTGATATTTTAGTTTTAATGTATAGCTGTGCATTTTTCTTATGTCTGTTGTAAGTAAAATTTTATAAAGCAATTATAAAACTATAAAGAGCTATTTATTGATACAATAACGGTAAAGCAGATTTTAATTTGCACTTTCAGAGTTGGTCACATAGTAAAAGATTTTAGATAAATGAGTAGATACTTTCAACCTTGAAAGATTAGCTAAAGGTATTATAATAGCTTGACAGATACCCGTAACTGCAGTATATTTTTATCAATTATGTGGCGTTGGTTTCGTTTTTATTTCCCTTGATATTGGTATAATGATTTAGCTTCAAGTAGCATAGACTTATATCATTCACTATTAGATAATATGAAGTTTTCTTCAAATTCTTCTACTTATTGGTCGAATACATTTCATAGATTCTTGTCAGTATTGGTAGCCATACAAGATTCTCCATCTTACATTTCTGACTCCAGTTTTTTGCAGAAAGAAGTTAGGTTTTCCAAACCTACTTAACATTCTCTTCTAATTACTTGGTACTTACATACGCCACCGTGGAACCCTAAAACTGAAACAACTCCTCACCAAAAGGCATAATGTCTACAATCATGCGCGGGCGCGTCGAACTGACTTTAATAGTTGAATTTACGAGGTGATCCGAGATCAATTTCGCAAAATTTATACTCTGTTGAAAGCGCAACCTGATTTTTTAATGCGTTTAATGTATAAAAAAAATCCGTAATAACGGACGGGAATGCATTTTTTTGGTGTAATAAATAATATTTTTCTTCTTTTTTTCGACGAGGGGAAATTTTAATAATGAGGCGTGCGTATTTTTGTGGTTTTTGGTTTTTTACTTTTTTTACATGTTTGAGGAAGATATTATTATGAGGTGCATGTTTTTTTTATCAAATATTACAAGTCTTAACCTCTGCTGCATCTAAAAATCTGTTAATTCAGTTTGTTTCTTTCTATCTTTCTTTAATACTTATTGGAAAACATTTAGAATTTTCCTTCTCTGACGTCGTTCAGTTTTAATAACAAAAATGATAAAAAATGGCTACCTCAAATAATGCAAAGTTTTTAAAAATGGCTACCTCAAATAATGCAAAGTTTTTAAAAAACTACTAAATATTATATTGTTACACATACACTTAAAAAATATTTCACGCTTGAAATTTCAAGAATTCGTTCTCAAAAAAAACCAATGAACTTTTTCAAACTTTTACTTTTTGCTAACGAAATTATTATTTTACATATAGAAACTTTTTTTCTAAGCTCTCGATTGCACTTAAACTTTATTATGTGTTAGTATCCTATAGTTTAAATTAATTTTATGCTAAACTGGCGCACTTTAGCTGTAAATAGGGGCAATTTAGATCAATAAATGTGCCTCGTATGGTTGTTACGAATAGATTTAAGTTATGAGTGATCGCTATTTAAATAAAGAGCGACTTTAATTTGCTTAAAGGCTGTTGTCTCTCACCAATTACGTATTTGCCCGACGTGCAATATTTTCTAGCCTCTTTTGAGATGTCAAATTTTAATTTTATAAGTGTGGTAAAGTTGGAATGTTTCCACAAACAACCTTAACAAAAAATATTTATATAGTTTGTAATATGGTTGGAAACATATAGAATATATTATAAACTATTTCCAAAATTATTTTTGTTGTCTGACCTGATGGTAAGTGGTTACCGTTGCCTATAGAAATTGTCAATATCCGGGGCATATGCTAATGTGTCGTTTTTATGCCTAAAGGCAACTAGCTCTCAAGTGTTGTTTTTCTTGTTATATTTTTTTTTATTTGTTGTTTATGCTTATTAGTAGGAAAAAAGACAACATTGTCAGACTGGCCAAAAAAATATACATATAAAAAATGTTACCTTGCTGAGTTTCTTGCCGGTTCTTCTCAGTTGAAGGTGACTTCCGAATCAGTGATATCTGCAGTAGCTTCGACGTTCATAAGTGCCCTTCTAGGGCCTAAATTGAATAAATGGCTTTGACTTTGAGTGCAAAATTTGGATGATATTTCAAAACGACAATCAAAATATCTTATATAGTTTTTTTGGAGTAGTCTTCCAGTATACTTTCAACCCTAGAAGGTAAATACAATTACAGTGCAACAACCAGAATTCAAAAATACCGATTAGCTAGATAACGCTTCCGTCTAAGAATAGGACCACAGTCTAATAATTACAGAGGTTATTCAATAGAGCCAATAATTTCGTATTTTATTCGCCGCTCGATTTGAAATAATGTTTTATTTTCAGTTTTTGTTACCATTAGCCATTTTGAATTATAGTTATTGACACCCATTTGGAACATTATTTTAAATTGATTTTTATTATTATATTGTACGCATAAATAAACTAGAACATTCAGAGCTTTACTAAAATAAAATAAAATTGTAATATTTAAATGTTAATATTTATTACGATATTAGATGTTTCTAAATAGTTTTATTATCTTATAGTTTTATTGAATTAGAGGTATGATAATTAATTTAAACTTCAGTAGTGTTAACATGAATATCCAAGAGAAACAAAGAAAGACAAATCCAGTATTCACTGGCTTTGTCATTAATATGACAAAAACATAAAATTTCTAGTCAACAGTCAAAATACTGTATATAAGGTCTAATATTATTAACTGAGATCCATTTAAGGCATTCATATGTAGGTCAAAAGGTATCATAACGAATCGAAAAACAGGTACAAAGAAAAAGTGCCACTTTTAAACTAAACATTCACGCCGTAGAAATACTTTAGCTAAATAGTGTTACATAGCGTAGTCAATATGTGTATTTGATATTTTAATCTATACTATAATATTATAAAGCTGAAGAGTTTGTTTTTTTGTTTGAACGCGCTAATCTCAGGAACTACTGGTTCGATTTGGAAAATTCTTTCAGTGTTGGATAGCTCATTTATTGAGGAAGGCTATAGGCTACTTTCGATCAAGGAAAAACACAAGATCCCTCGAGAACGCGGGTGAAACCGCGGGGTGGAAGCTAGTTAATGAATAATGTAGATACTATGTACCTACAATATTTTTATACAGTTACTGAGTACCTTTATATGTATCTACTTAAAAAAAAGAAGAGAAAACTGAGTTACGTCAGAAATGAAATCACCTGAATCTATGCGAAATCTATGATCTCAAAAACAACTGTCACTTTCCCAAACATTTAAATATCTAATACAGCACAAAATTTAGGCTCGTTTTACATCAAAACTTTAGTAAAATCTAGAGAATAGATTGTGTTAATAGAAAATAAACCCCATGTCGTAGTTCCAGGTTTCAAATTAAATTGTTTCAATCTCGACTCTTAAACTTTACTTAAGCTTTGATTGATGCTTATAATACGGACCTAAGTACAAAAAAACCTCTCACTTGTACGTGAATAAATTAGTCAAACTAACGATCCATATTTATCATTCGATCAATTTTAACATGAATAAATCATCGATATTGCCTACAATTAATCAATCGTTTCATACGATCGGACTAGTTCGATTCATCTCACGATTGGAGCGGTACGAATCGATACGAAACAATCGTTTGAATGATTTGCTATTATCGATTATAATTTCATGTGATATAAATCGATTTGTAAAATTAGTTTAATATATTCAATAGGGTTGCTTACACAATGTTATTCATAGATGGCGCCACCGAAATACTACAGAAACGTACCCAATGGCGTACCACGATTTATATGACATTAGTTTCATCTTGTCATATTAACCAATGGCGTCATTTCTTTCACTGAGCTATCATCGCCTAATATCGTTTGGCTCTTTTTCGCGTTTAGGTTGCTATATTAGGTTTGCATTGAAGGTTGCCGGCTTTGGCTATAGCCAATTTATCTTCGTCCGGAAGCGCGGGACATTCCTGGGATGTTCTCAGGTCTCTGGTCCGAGGATTTAAACCCGATGTCCAGCTGCTCCTATGTATTCCAGGATGACATGGGCAACTGTTTTTCCTCATTCAGGCCCAGCATAGAGGACTGTTGGTAGCACCTATAATAGATATAATATAGCTGATTCTAACTCAGTCGCTAGTCATATAGTCAGTTATTCGTATATTTAGCTATTTAATAATGAAGATCAATGATTAATAAGTTCAAGTACAAGCGTGATGAATGCAGTGTTGCTACACTACCTTAAATTATAATAAAAAATCAGTAATGGCAATGCGCGCGCATTGTCTAGTAGGTTCCGCCCACACTGGCTCCAGATAAATTATTAATAGTGAATTTGTAATGAATTGTAGATTAGCTAGAGAGAGACAGGTAATTGCTTTGCTTCAAAATAATATTAGTATTATTAAATATGACAAAATGTAATTTTTGTTTGTATATCTGAAATGTTTATTGATTTTAGAAATAATTAGATGGTCAAATAAAATAAATGATTCGACTTCTAATTCCAATAACATAAAAAAGAGCCGGCAATAAATTTGAAAAAGAAAACTCTAAAAATATTGAATTAAATACTACTTACCTATTTAAATTTTAATCTCACTGACAATATTTGTATATTATGGCGCCAAATAATAATGAAAACGAATTATTTGAGAAAATAACAGACTCAAGGAGACAGACCCCCACAAGCAGAAACTATTCACAAGTATGATGCATGTGGCAGCCATTACCCTCCTCTCCTCCCTCCTATCTAATATGACACAGAAATGTCATTGTGTATTTACGAATTCTACTCTGTCTGTGTAGAGTTTTCTATTTAGGTGGTGCAGCAGGACGGTGGAACAATAGCCTTGTTTTCTTCCAATAATCAAGTTTTTAATTGCACGCACACGTAATGCAGTTGGTAGTTCGGTACCGACAGTTCGAAGGCTTAGATCGTCTATATGGCGGAACAGTGTTGTCATTCTTATATAAAAAATAGTTTCTTAATATTTTTATGTTTGTATATATTTTTATGTCTACCTGTCAGCATTCACTCAGCCTTATGTTGTGCGAATGGGAGTCTTTTAATTGGCATTAAAATTTAGTAGATTATTCATACGAAAAAACAACCGAGAATATTTAAACTTAATTTGGTCGTTTATGATATTGTTAATTTGACTCTGCTCTATTTACTCTTTGCCCTCGTCTAGTACGTTTCGGTAAGCAGTTCGTAGTTAGTCATCGCATGACAATGGCCGGTCCCTATACAACAATACAGTGAGTATATCGCTGCACTATCGACACAACTCGACTATTTGCATAATTCGACACGAGTAACTGACTACGAGTGATATGGTGAACATGTAGACGGAATTAAAAAAATTCTACACTAATATTATAAATCTGAAGAGTTTGTTTGTTTGTTTGAACGCGCTAATCTCAGTAACTGCTGTTTCGATTTGAAAAATTATTTCAGTGTTAGATAGCCCATTTATCGAGAAAGGATATAGGTTACTTTTTATCCCGGGAAAACACAGAGATCTCTCGGGAACGCGGGTGAAACCGCGGGGCGGAAGCTAGTATATTTATAAAATTTTTTATCTCTGATATTATTTCATATCAATGATGATGTGCTGGCAGTTATATTTCAGAGCCTTTTACTATTCTCCTGGTATTGGTATTGACATAGGTGACAGTAGCCACTTACCATCAGGTGTACCGCCTGCTTGCGGATCAAACTTCTGACAAAAAATAAAAATCCTCGTAACAAATAGACTAACTAATATTATTATGCTCAGTAATAAGATTTCGTATACTTTGACTGCCACATTGCATATTCATCACTATTCAAAGATGATGTAAATATCTATATACATTATTATATGTAGTTAAAAATATTATCACAGTTATCTTTTTCTGTATATATAAAAGGAAAACGTGACTGACTGACTGACGGATCGGGCTAAAACTGGGCATACAGATAGCTATTATGACGTAGGCATTCGCTAAGAAAGGATAATTGAAAATTCGACTCCTAAGGGGGTAAAATAGGGGATCGCGGGTGAAACTAGTCTAATATAGAAATATAATACAAGTGCTGCTAAGTTTAGGGTCCGGTTATCTATGTGTGAATAAAGAACCTCCCAGGAAATTTATTTACAATGTTACTCAAAATAATCACGTAACTTTCGAAAAATTACACCATAACTCAACACTCAAACGCCGATGACAAAAATTATAACTTACCACTATGAATCCAGATTATTATCTACTCATAGATTCGAGTAATAAATAAAGATTTTTTTCTATAAAATACAAGGTAAGAATGTCTACATTCTATACTTATTTATGGGGTAGTGGCTGTAACAAATCATATGCTTTTGTATATTATATTCGTACAGATGTGGCATTGAAAGTCGTCGATGTGTTAAGATTTATGTTTAAGTGAAGTACTCCGCTGATTTGGGTTATAAAGTCAGTGGAAATGGTAGGATATTTAGCGTACTATGAAGATGGTTTGAAGCGTAGTTTGATTGTTATTTTTGTAAATTCATTTTATGAGTTATTTCTTAGTTAGCTTCTATACCGAACAATGTTTTGTGATAATATTGTTGTATATATACTGGAATATTATAATAAACTGGACTTGATTGCAATGTTTTATAAATAATTATTATAAAACTATTGAATTTAATTGCATGACATGCTCGCGTAAGTCGGTCCCAGTCGCTGGAAGCCTCAGTCATCCTAAAATATCGACGACTATTCCAGTAAAACTATAATTCCACACAAGCAAAGTTAATAAATGTCAAAATATTTTTACCCCTCGTCATTTACGGGTTAACTAGGGTGGCAAACGTTTTGTAGAACATTTCCAACTAATTTTATTTATGTTGCGTGATGCCCCATTTTAAGCCAAATGAAAACTCTTAATAGTATTATTACAAAATTAATTCAGTTGTACTAAAACTCGAATACATCTCTTCAATCTTCGTAATAAAGTTCAAAATAAATTGATACGATGCATAGATAAGTTTGTACTTTAAAGACTTCATAAATAAAGTTCAGTACATAATTGTAGCAACTGAGTGATTTAAAAAGCAGTTATTTATTGTAGGGCGCGACAAATCTATTGAAGATTCGATATGCCCCTTAAATAAGAATGTAATAGATATTTTTTTTTACTACACAACAAATGTATATCTTAAAAAATTATACTATTATTCCTATTATTTTACGAACTATAACTGCTTTAAGTAACTTTTTGTGAAACGAGAGTAGTTTTGGAGTATCTTAACTTCATTGAAGTGAAAAAAAAAACTGCACTATAAACGTAATACTAATATTAATTAAAAGAACTCAGAAGAAGTTTCATTCGTATACATAAATTCAAAATAACTACAAAAATAATGCCTTGCTGGAATCTTCTCAGTTTAATGTTTAATAATCTCAGTGAATTACGAACCGGTGGTTGCATTCTTAAGTGCCTTATCAGGGCCTAAACTAATTTTTTTTTTTTTTTTTTTACTTTGTATAGGCTTGTGTTTGACCACAATCTCACTTTGTTAAGTGATGATGTGGCCGAAGGTGGTAAACACACAAATCCCAGAAGGAAGTTTGAAATTTTTAAATCCTGTTAAGTTAACTGTAGTTTCACTGACACTAAGCAGTCTCATAAGTAAAACAAACAGAAAACACTCGCGTATTAGGAGCATTAGTCACCGAAAAGCTTGGAATATGCTAATAGAGTCTGGGAGAAGTAAATCATAGTTGGGCCAAGGTTGAGACAATGACGTAGGAGGCAGTATAGTGTTAAAGACTAAATTGAAAGCACCAACCACCTTTTTGCATTATTATTTGAATTTAGATCTTGAAGGTAAAAAGGTTTTGTTTTATTAATAAATTTTTATTTTCTACAAAAATAGCAATCTTTAAACAAACAATTTTAAAGGATTTTTTCTTGTTGGATATACAAGTTACATCACAAGTTACAAGTTTCTTGTTAACTAAAAACTAATCCTAGGTACTAATAATATAATAAATGCGAAAGATTGTGAGTATGGATGTATGTTTGTTACTCTTTCACGCAAAAAATACTGAACGGATTTGGATGAAATTTGGCAGAGAGATAGATTATACTTAGTCTGGAATAGCACCTTAGCTACTTTTTATCCTGGGAAAACATAAGATCCCACGGGAATGCGAGTGAAACCGCGGGGCGGAAGCTAGTCAATAATAAACAGCTTGTATAATAGTTAACAAAAAAAAAACAAGCTCAAAAGTTCAGCTACAAGTATTTATTATTCTTGAATCTAAAACCTTACATATACATTACCTTTCATTTACAGATGATTTGATTTCCTAGCATTAAATAAACCCATTTTCCCACACAAAATTTAAGTGTACCATCCCCATACCACCATCCTATCTCTTACCGTAGATCCGCGAAAGCGATATTTAGTACAATCCAATAACTCCATACAACAGGCCGTTAAGTTTGACACCCACGTGTCCCTTGGTTCGCACTCGACCGTAAATGGTACATGATATGTACGTTCGGGTATTGATTATGGTTCTAGTTGTGTTGGATCTGGCATTTCTGGGTGGTACTGTAAGTATTAATTTAATCTGTGGGAACAGTCTGACGGATATACTAAAATTATTTCTATGTTATCCATGTCAAGGTGAAATTATTGGAACCACTGCTGTCGTTTTTATTCTGTGATAATGCTTTCTTTTTCTCATTCAATACACATTTTATTGAGTCCTTAATGCTCTACTATTGAGCAAGTTTGAATAACGTGATGTATAAGTTAGAAAGATTCTAACCTATTCAACACGTTAGAGTCAGGCTTATTGCATCACTCATGCCTAGGCGATACTATCAGCGTTCTAATAAAAAATAAAATACGATGCTCATGGTTTTCCTAAAAAACATATGTATTCAAACTGCGAATTTACACATATTCAAACTTATTTCTCAATTATACTTTCGTACATAACTGTATACTATTGTAAAAATAAACATGTCCATATTTAGCCTTCTTTTTTAAAACTATACTAAGTTGGTCGAACAACTTTAGGACCAACTCTGAAAACCTAAAAAAAACTTATTAAACGTTGACTTTTTATCAAGGTTGACCTTGCTCGATCAAAATGTAAGTTTTGTGCAATTTCAGAGTTTAGTTCCATAAAAAAAATTGTTCAACATAAATAACCGAATACGTTTCGAAAATAAGCTATTTTAATAACCACCAAGTATAGACCTTCATGATAAGCAAAATATTGTAACATCAAAACATATTCCACATTTTCACCAACAAATAGATTACAAAGTAATGTTACTTAACATATAAATGAACCATTGATTAATAGTCAACATAAGTGTCAGCCATTAAACGCAATCTCTATCCGTACTCATAGCATAGAGAAGAGTATAAAAACTAACGTGCGTGGATGTTTTGCGCGTGCGCTAACGAAGGCGCATTGTTGCGCGCTATGGATCTGAGTAAAGTCGAACGCACAATATGTTTGGTGTGTGGTACAAGATATGAGCTCATAGCCTCGGCGAACATTTATTAATTTTTAATTCAACGTTTTGATTTTGCTTTTTAATATAACGTATAAATACTTGGTGGCAGCACCATGCACCTGATGGTGTATTCCGGCTGTTGCGTTTGAGAGCCGGTTCTCTAGGCTTTGTGATTACCACCTTCTGTTACATCCATACTTACCATTATGTGATTGTAGTCAAACAGAATTTGTAATGTATATTTACATAAAAACGGTGGATTCTCTGATCTCTGAGTTTTGAATTGACATTTACGAGAAGAAAAGATAATTATGTTAAAAATCCTGCTAAATTTAAGGACTGCACTCCAATCTGCACTAGGATCGCGTGGACAATATCTCCCTGGAATACCCACTATATAATTTGTTACATGAAGGACATCTATCTAGGTACTTCATTTATCAATACTATGAGTTTATTTTGGCCACATCCATCGGTGAGTTTGATGTTTTTAGCCGAATAATTAGGGTGCGTGCCGATTTTTGTTTTGTATTGTAGTTGTGTTATATATATGATAGGCATCTATATAATAATTCTATATTATGTGTCATGAAAATTATCTTTATAGCTTTAAGTTTTATGAAAACAAGAAATCGCTCCGTTTATGCAGACCTCTACGCGGTTTAAATCGCCTATAACTTACACCGTCACCGAACAAATCCGAGCAAAATCGAAGTGCCACCAAACAATGGCCCGTCCTCAATACAAAATTGACAATGGCGAGAGTGAGAAGAAGTGAATTTATCACCTACTGTTTCTCACACAAAGTGCGCACGTATACACTGTGACTAAAATGTTGAAAAACGATCAACTGTGCCGCTGCAGCACTGACTCCAACGACTATTGTGTGGAACTTATCTATTTTGCCAACAAAGGTCTGTTACGTTGGGAAGTTTAAAGTTAAGTGGAGTAAAAATATCTACAATATAAAAAACACACAACCTCCAACTGCAAATGTAAGCCTTTTCCGTTTCGTCATAGGTAAAACTAAACTTTATTAGTTTGGTGATTCCCTATGAAAAATTAATATTCACGAACCACTAAGTTACTCATATCTGGGTAACCTGAAGTACCAAAGAATATCTTTATTGCTTATCTACTTAAATACTTTTTGTTTTAATTGATTCGTATTGCAGTTGCAATAATCTTTCATTCTTACTTACTGTAGGTAGTAGATTGTAATGTAGATTGACTTACTTAAGGAGAGGATTACTAGGAGTGGATTAATAGAAAAGCATAATTAATAAAAATAAAAATAGATCTATTTATATTTATGTTATCTCAATTTCAATTTAATAAGGTTTGACTGTAGGAATAATCTATACTAATATTATTTGCACGGTGGTAGGGTACTTTGTAGTACCCGCCTGGCTGGCTACCACCCTCAAGTTGAAAATCTGTCGCCAAACACCTATTGGTGTGTTCCGACAGCTGCACTTGAGAGCCAGTTCCTTCTAGGCTTTGTGTGCTTACCACCTTCGGCCACATCATCACTTACAATAGTGAGATTGTAGTCAAACACAAGCCTATACAAAGTAAAAAAAAAAAAAAAAAAAGCTGAAGAGTTTGTTTGAACGCGCTAATCTCAGGAACTACTGGTTCGATTTGAAAAATTCTTTCAGTGTTGGATAGCCCATTTATCGAGGAAGGTTATAGGCTAGGTTTTTATCATAGGAAAGCACAAATTCATTCAGGAACGCGGGGCGAAAGCTAGTAATTTATAGAACAAAATAGAAGATCCAGGCCGGTGTTATACGAAAAATGTGTGATCTTCAATTTATCAAATGTGTAAACATAACACGTTTAGATGATTATCTTTACTATTGTGGGGAACAGATGCGTTTGCGCAACATATTGTGAATTTATTAACGGTTCGGGAGATGTGGTCGAGATTGTGGTGATATTTTATGCGGGGTCTTTGTGACCTTGGTTGTTTTTAAGGGATCTACGAGATTTGCTACCATGTTTATTTGACGTTATCTTCTTCTTCTTCTTTTCTTTCTTTCTTTCAATCTAATAGGGCCACTTTGACAGGAAGATATCGCTTTTGATTTCGCTATTATTATTGATTTAACATTTCTAACTAAGCCATTTTCTGGGCAAGCGTGCTACAACCTAGGCCTTGTCTCCTTCCAGGGTGGGCCGATGATCAAACGACTGCTAATTTTACCTTATAAAAAATACTTGGAAACCAAAATACAAACGGTTTTAATTGTCAATTTTCAACAATAGAATTACCAAAATCATCACCAAATCACACTAAATCAATAGATAACAATCGGCACCTGGTTTAACAGTGGCAATGCTTGCGGGTCGTTAGCACCCCGCGGTCCCAATGTTACAAACAGATGTTTAGTGACAATGGTCGGAATATTCGGTAGGCGGTGATGGGTAAACTGCCTCAAACGTGGTTCGATGCGGTCGATCTGTTAGTTAAGTAAGGATACGAACTTTTAAAAAAACTACTTCAGAAAAAAAATATTTTTTTAAATTATCTAATACTATAAGCCATTTTATGATTTTTGAACCATATTTATTTAGAAAATAAGTTAATTTTATTCACTTCATAATATTTAGATATATTTTATATGTTGATTGATCGTTCTGAAACGCGATTCCAATAATAATTTTAACTTTACTCATAAATGATTACTGTCGTATCCATATTTACTTGCCAGTGATCTGATCCCAACAAATTATACTATATTATATAAGAATGGCAACAGTAATTTATCTTCACCAGCCACAAAGCCATCGAAAACATTGTTCAAAATATTGACACGTTTTTGTTCAAAAAACTCTATGGAGTCTCTACGACCCCCCACTTAACATTTCATTGTCCATTTAACGCGAGCGTTTATAGTGTTATGTGTTGTGCTAAGTGATGAGTGGCAGCGATTTTTGTAATGATAATGAATGAGATGTTTTTAAACTACGTTAATCTAAGTATTTTTTTTATTTTACTTGTATTTTAGTAAGTATTTTGCTTTCAAATACTGGGTAATTTCTTTGTTCTTTTTAATACCACTAAGGTTAAATGCAATTATGAATAAGACACATTACACTTTATATTATAAATGCGAAAGTTTGTGAGTGTGTGTGTTTGTATGTTTGTTACTACTTCACGCTCAAACGGCTTGACCAATTTTGATGAAATTTGCTATGGAGGTAGTTGACACCCTGAATTAACACATAGGCTTAACACTTTTACTTTTCATCCCGGTAAAACATAAGAACCCTCGGGACCGCGGGTATTACCGCAGGGCAGATGCTAAATCTTTTATAATTTTGAACTTTAAGTTACATCTTACTTATTTGATTTTATTTTTGTTTCATTAACTAAATCGCTACCTCTTATCTCTTGATCACTTTTAATAAACGACATTTTCACCCTACAATATTATGAGAGATCATGTCAAATGATTGCATTATTTGTTATTGTGTCAGTGCGCAACGCATTTGTCCATATACGTAAACCATTTGTCAAATCTTTGCCAATTCTCTAATCCCTGTACCCATATAAATAAAGGCGATATTGTCTATGTAATTTTACATAGTTCATGAATTTTGTAAAGAAATCTTCAGAAGCTTAAATGGCAAATGTATTTGAAGACATTCGTCAAGGTACTTTAAACTATTGTCACTTTTTCTTGTGTGGTAAGTTATGGGTGGCTTGCAATTGTGATTTACTTTGTATTTGCGGCGATTTAAGCGTAGCGTAGTTAAACATATTGAAGTATGTCGAGAAAAGAAAATACCTTGTGAATAATTATGAAAAAATGGGAAGGTAGGAAAAAAGTAGCAAATGAAATAATTTATTTACTTTATAATTTGAATTTATCATCTATATTTCTGGGGTAGAAATTTAGAAAATGTTAAATTTTTATATATTTATGTAATCTATATATTTTATTTTAGTTTTTAATAAATTATTAATTTGTAATTGCACTAATATTTTAAATGCGAAAGTGGCTGGACCAATTTTGATGAAATTTGTCCTACCTAAAATAAACAGTTAGCTATATTATCTATTTTTATAACTCGAAGTACCAACCTGTGTATAATTAATCTAAAACATGTATACTACATATTTGAAACCTAATAAAGTAATTGCCAAATATGTTGTGTATACTAACAAGAATTAAAAATATAAGAAGATATGCAAAAAGTACTCCCACACAGTAAAAAGGGATGCTCCAAAAACGATAAAATCCAACAGTAGACATTAATCAAATATACGGTTCGCAAAAAATGTAACGCAGTGTGGGCGAATGGTGCTCAGTAAAAAATTTGGTCAAGATTAATCGAAAGATAACTTTTTGGATTCAGTACATTATAATGTATGGTAAAAACTAAATACTTTATTTGGTTGTAATTATCTATATATGTATGTATTTACAAAAGAAAAGTAGGCTTCCATAGTACAAGCTCTGCTTAGTTTGGGGTCAGATGGCCGTGTGTGAGGAATGTCCCAGAATATTTATTTATTATGTTGTCATTGGAAAGAGGTTAATAAGTTGTATTTTTTTTATAATTTATGGGTGGAGTAATCAATAATGCAGATGTAGGTAGATAGTAGTTAAAATAATAAATTTATTTTTACTATCGATAGACTTGTGTATGACTTACAATCTCATCAAGATAAGTAATAATGTGGCTGAATGTGGTAAGAACAGATACCTAGAAGATATTATATTAGCATTAAATTACTACTTACTCGGCAATAATGACCAATTTTTCATCTTTCTTAATTTCAAGTGGATCACTGGTTTTAATATCATAATGCGGATCCCTAAAAAGGCGCATTTTTTTCCATCCTTTATCATTTTATCATCTGCCCACAGTGAATGGAGGCAACAATAAAATGTAGAGCGATTTTTTTTTTAAATATTAATGACTCTGTTCTTACTATTGGTTTGATTCTTAGGAAAAATACAACTTGAGAGTTGACAATAAATCACAGATATTGTATATTTTCGTTAAATTCTTTTTATTAAAAAAAATATAAAGTTCTCAATATGATTTACATAATAGGCGCTTTGCAGTACCCATCTGGCTGGATACCTCCAAGCACCTACCGGTGTGTGCAGCTGCACTTGAGCTCCAGTTCCTTCTAGACTTTATGTGCTTACCAACTTCGGCCCCATCATCACTTAATCTGGTGAGATTATGGTAAAAAACAAGCCAATGTAAAAAACAAAACAGTTCCATTTTATAAACCTGCCCATTCACATTGTGAATAAACAATTAAAGAACCTTATAATATCCGCTATCGTTCCATATTGGTTTGGTTGCAGACATAATGCGTTCCTGACCAAAGAAGTCCCACGGAATTAATGAAAATCATCTGTGGTAGAGGTGGACTTACGACTTACTTTGAAAATTTCGCTAACCTAACCTGCACTCAAAAACGTCTTTATTTTATACGACAGTATGATTTATAGTACAATAACAAGAACAAAGCTTTCGTTAAAAAAAGGTTTATGACCTAATAAAAGCGCATTTAAACCAAAGCACGTAAATAGGTAGGTACTTGTGAAATATTACAGTAAAACCATGAAACAAGATTTTTGCGCTGATTTCTGGAGATGAACATTAAAAAATGTTTACATTTAACTGTAAAGTGATGACAAAGTTAACCACAGTTTATGGGTATACACTTAAGTTATAAGCTGAAGCGTTTTTTTTTTACTTTTTATTTGATCATAATCTCAATGTGGTGATAATAAAGAACGAAATGGTATGGTATTTCGTAGCACTAAAGAAAAAAGAGAAAAAAGTAGACTATGTCCCTTTCCATACCATAGGCTATCGGCGTACCAAATTTCATTACGATCGGTTTAGCGGCTTAGGCGTGAAAGGTAACAAAAAACAAACAAACAAACTCGCATTCGCATTTATAATATGAAAGTTAGGATACCCATATTCAGAAATTAGTTCGTTTTAGCGATAAGACAGTCTGTTCTATGTATTGTTAGCTACTTCTACGTAAATCTTATCTTAATTTGCTCAGTAGAATGAATTCTCGTCAATTTCGTACTCTCTTTTATCGAAACAAATAAAAATGGAGTATAAAATTGGATAATTTATAAGTATTCCTTTATAATTATAATGTATTTTATACAGCATATTTTTTTCCATTTAATCTTGTCGGCTTTAACCTTTGATTCATAATAACATTACCTACATAAAATAGTGTTAATTCAATGATTTTAAGTAGTATTTAGTACCTACCTATTCTACACATTTATTTTTAACGTCGTAGTTAAAACTTTTGTGCAGCCTTTCACTCGCTCACCGACTTAGGGTTTTAAAGGTTGTTATTTTTGTTCCATTATAGCGGTTTTAGTTTATTATCAGCGTAGGATTTAACTTTAGGTGTAATAAAAGTTATTCGCTGCAAGTAGCGTGTTTATGTCATACACTCTTCCGTGTATTCCATTTTATGTTTCTTGCATTGTAACTTATAGTTATGAGTTAATAACATCTTAATGCTTACTTAGTGCTTACTTTGGTTATTACCTAAAACCTAATACCTATAATAAACCTATAACGTCTAACTTCATACACGCCTTTATCTAAAACATACGAGCAAAGATATATTTCCAAATTATAAGTTTATTGAATCTACGGAATCACTATACATAGACCATTATACGTTTGCTGCTATGTGCCAATAGTCGCGCAGTAGCGATTAGCTAATTATAGCATTTTATTCCTTGTTTCTCTTGTGTTAAAATTATTATGCAGTGAGTTAATGCAATACTTCTACTAGTTTTAGTAACACAGCGGGAATCTTAGACTGGCTGATCTGTAACTGCTTTGAATATGTGGTGTAGTAAAGATTATAAGAAAATCGTTAGTCATAGGATTTAAATCAATTTTCAATTTAGTATTACAATCTAGAATATATTCTATCTCTATACGATTATTAACGAAATCCAGAAACTCACAAATATGTATTTTTTTACATTTATAATATTTGTGACAGTGTGACTACAACCAGTTTTATTACTGGTTGTAGTTTCGATTCTTATACAGGAAAAAGATTTGTGTGCATGAACATGTCTGTTGGTTCTGAGTCTGGGTGTAATTATATATTAAAAGTAAATATTTTAAAATAAAAGAAGTGTGTGAGGAATCTTCCAGAATATCTAATACTTTTAAACGAGCAATTCTCTGAATCAATCTGAATCTCGGAAACGACTCCAACAATTTTCATGAAATTTTGCAGGGGGTTTCGGGGGTGATAAATCGATCTAGCTAGGTTTCATTTTTGGAAAAAGTCGTTTAAAAAACCGAGCAAGCTTGGCCATCCAGGTATTGTTATTATTAGTGAGATCTGATATTAGTTTACTTTTTATTTTTATTTTTAGTAAGATATGTTATAATTAGCTTCTATATCGTATTACTAATGCCTTTTTAATCTAAGTTTGTTTAGAATTACTAGCAGTTTACACTTGGTTCTACAAAATGATCTAAAATATCACTTGTAGAAACAGCTAGCGCCATCTGTCGCCTTATTGAAGAACCTCTAGGACAGGTTGCTCGCGTGAGTGACAACTCGTTGAGCCGCGTTGACGTGCGCGGGCGCATCGAGCTTTATAAGTTTTATTGTAGCTTTATTATGATCTTGAACTTTTGGGAATTTCGTTTTTATAAAAAGTTTTGTTCATTCTTATTAGATTTGTAGAATATTCCGGAAAATTATAAAGACGTATCTCGTAAAGTATTATTAATTGATAGTATTTATAATTCCGAAAATTATAATAAAACCATAGCTAAATCATAATATCTCTAGTTAGTAAATTTGAATGCAATTTTGACAGTAAAGATAGTTTTTCTCAAATAATAACATTAAAAATCATAGAAGTCATTACATAATTTCATTTAAATATACTTATAGACCTACTTAAATACTTACTCAAAAGAAAAACACACTAAATACCTAAGACTGACGAGTAATAAAAAAAAGAAAAACTTAAACGGAACATTTCTACATAACAAGACATTTTAATGCGAAATCAATTATTAGATTTCCACGTATTGCTCATACTAAGCTAACAATGTAGATAAGTAAAGAACTAATTAAATATTCTATGAAGTAATCTAAATAAAGGATAGCAAAAAGTTTAACAAACTCATTTCCATCTACACTGCATTTGGTAAGGGATGAGTTAATTAGAATTCTCATCTCGTTCTTATAAGGAATAAACTATTTCCAACTTGGAATAAGTTTCATTGGCTACTTAACACTTAACATAAACTTATTAAGTTCCACTGATTTGGTCTTATTGAGGTTGGAGTAGTATTCTCAAAAGCTGTTTCAATATCGATTCATATTTAATATAAGTTGAATACACCGAAAATCCGGTCTATGGGTATTTCTTAGATTTTTTTGACACGTGTGTGTGTTTCCTGACACCTATAACCTAGATGTTATAGGATGTTAAAGGTTAGAGTGGATAGGCTTTTTCTGGGCAAGCGTGCTACATCATCGGCCTCGTCTTGACTCCTCCTGGACTCAGTCGATGGCTAGACGTAAGCCCATTAAAAATAATAATAAAAAACGTCAATATAAATTCATCTGATAACGCTAACTTAAAATATAGGAAAACACAATTCTTATAAGCCTATGCATTTTTTACGTCATAATCTTATGCGAAAGTAAGAGATGTAGGTATAATATCTATAGAAAAAAAACACTAGAGATTGCCTTCAATGAAAAAACTCAATTGATTTACCTTCATCCCATGGTTTTCTAGTAGTCATCAAGTATTTTTGGTCACCTGAAATGGGAGAAAATAATGAGATATCAAAACTTATAAATTTCTCCGAATCAAAAAGTCTCTTTAAATGTAACAATTTCTAGAATAAGTGCGTACATCCCAAATCGTCTCAACAAAAAACGTCAACATGTCGGCAATTTGTTGCCACAGGCGGTATCGACCCGATAAAGCCTTAAACGCACCGAACGACAGATTGCGGCCCATGTTTGAAATCTGATTATAAAATGAACCCTTCGGTTATATTGAAAGTGTGCTCGCAGCCTTTCCCCGTAGTTTATTGTCGTCGTATAATATTATGCCTCTTTTGGACGTTGATTGGCTTTCATTGGAAGTGTCTTCTCTACCCTACTTTATTGAAGGAAATTTATTAAAGCCAATATTGGTAATATAAACGGATGAAATACACGCAGCGATACGAGGTAGCGATGCTACCTTTTGTAAAACGTTTTCTAGTGTCATTTCCAGTTTTATTATTGATTATATGAATTCTAGCTTTGACTACTGGCATTTTAGTGATTATTTGTTCCTAAAGATAAATAATATCAGTCGGGTTATCTTAGTTATTAGTAGAAATGTCAAATTTTAATTGAAATAACTGACGATAATTTTATATAGAAAAACAAATTGAAATCCTTATTAATATACCATGTTGACATACGCAATCGAAAACATTATAAAACACAGTTTCAAGTTACACGTTACTAAAGAGTCGCAAATATTATACTAAATGTTCAGTGACCATAAAACCAAGCGCAATAGTTTCGCATCTCGACCTTTTGATTTGCGTAACCAAACTGTTAGTAAACATAATATAGGAGTTAGTAAGAAAGCTTATATGAGAATGTGGACTGAGTGCCGAGCGTTTTGTAAATACGTCGAGACTATAGAAGACCGTAAACACATCGTAAATGCAAGTCAAGTGAAGCATATCACTTCAGTAGCAGATCGTTTTAACGCTGCACGTTCCGCTTAACGCTTTATCACTAAGTCCGTATTCTTAGCTACAAAACTGGTCGGTCTAATTGATGGTGCTCGAGTACCAGGTGGCCTTTAATAAAGCCGCTTTATAATTACTAATAGGTTACGATCGCACTTTGACCTTATGTAATAATGATTATTATTGTCATTATATTATTCGTGTTATCAATTATTATAAATCCTACTCCTACAAATATTATTAGTACGAAAGTTTTGTTTGTGAGGATTATGGATTTATTACTAGGTCACACCGATGGATTTGGATGAAATTTGGTACGGAGATAGATCATGTCCAGGAGTGGACGTCTTGCGGCTGATATGATGATGATAATAATGATACATCATAACTTGGGATTAATCATAGATATATTTGTATTCCGTGAAATATTTAAATCCCCCTGGGAATGCGGGTAAAACCACGGGATAGAAACTAGTTTGATATTGATGACAATATTGTAAATCAAGTCTTTTGACAAATTCGAGATATTCAAAGATGCTCACGAGTATGTTTTTTCAGTTTTACGATTTAATTATGAATTCGTTTACTTGGAAATCCAAAGATACCTTAATTTGTATTTATAAAAGCGAATACTACTCACTTGCCAAATGCCAAATTTGGCTGGTAGGTTTTTTTATATGATGTAGATTCCCGTTAAGAAAGGATTTTCCGAAATTCTACCCCTAAGTGAGTAAAACAGGGGATCACGAGTGAAAATGCATAATGTTTCTTTATTATATTTTTTAGTTTTAGCCATTGGCGTATTCGCTGTTATTTAATAAGAACTTGTTTGCGTTACATTTTATTATTTGCTTTATATTGGTATTTTTCGTTTTGTTTTAATTGCATATTGTATTGTACATTTTGCTGTATTTGAAAAAATATAGCCAATAGTAATTATAAAAAAAATAATAATAATGTAACCTTGCTGAGTTTCTTGCCGGTTCTTCTCAGTTGACTTCCGAACCGGTGGTGGCTTCAGTAAATTCGACCTTCATAAGTGCCCCCCTAGGGCCCAAACTGAATAAATGGCTTTGACTTTGACTTTGAAAACGCGGGGCGAATTGCTAGAATTAATAGAGGTAATACTGTCACCCCAAGTATGGGAATATAGATTAAAATATTATGTATTTGATGGGAAATTATTAAAAAACACCTTTCCTGAATTGAAATCAATCTCACAAATTGTTTGTTAGATTTCTGAACTGTTAAAATAGAATTGAACTGCTAAAACGTTATCTATGCGACTTTATTTGTAAAACTTTAAGGTTCTAGGATTGCTAGGAGGTAATACAAATATTACTAGCTTTCGCCTCGCGACTTAACCCGCGTTTCCGGGATAAAAAGTTGCCTATTTCACACTCCAGTCCATAAACTATCTTTATGCAAAAAATCATTTCGTTCCTTTGTTTTATTGCTGCTTGAAAGAAGGACAAACCAAAAACCCAATAAACACACATTCGCATTTATAATCCTATAGGGATTGACTTGTACTATAACTAGAACGAAATAATTCTTATTTTGTGATGCAGCTGTCATGATTGCTTCCATTTTTAAATAATAGTTTGATGGATGCATCTTTTCCTGTAAAATAGGGTGTGCGAAAACTAACAAAACTAAACAAGGAATTTAGTAATGACAAATAAGCAAATTCGATTCGTCTATGATACTTAGAGAATGTCAATTAGTATTTAAATATTCTTTACGTAAATAATGTAATGGGTTTTCATTCATGAATACTAAAGAAGTTTCATAAGTAGGTCATAATTTAATATTGTCGTATAGTGGTGTTGGTGAGGCAGGATCGTAAAGAGTATCAATTAACCTGTACTTGCCATATGTCACGCAAACCCCACCAATTATATAAAGTGATCTACAAAATCCCCACTTTTAGGAGGGCAGTCATTGCCCCTCTATAACGGTACAGGCGGGGCTTATGCGCGACACGCCAATCGCGGCAAATGCTCTGCGCGCGCGCCGATGATCTAAGCGAATGATCTAGCGTGCTTGTCATTTCGCGAGCACCGGATTGGTCCGTGATAAAATTATTTCATCGATTTCGGTGCGCGATCTAGATTCGGTTGCGCGTCTCAATTTTTTATTTATCGCTCGTTAAATGTCACCTCCTGATCTTTCAACTTATTTATGTGTGTTCTTAAACTTTGACCTAGTTTATTTATGCATAATAACGGTTAATTAACATTTTGGTGAAACAAAGAAATGCTGTAGGTGTCCTATATTACGAACCAGTTATAATAATTATTGGATAATACAAGTTATATCAAAATAGCGTGATAATAACTGAAGATGCGCCGATGAGTAGAATGGGAAAGCTGCCCATACGTGTTTTATGGTCCTACAAAAGCATAGGGAATGTAACGGTAAATGCGCGCGACCTTCCCAGTCGATGTCCGCGCGCTAACTGACTGATGGGCAAAGCTTAACCTCTGATAATAAGAGAGCGAGACGGCTACATCTCCGCGGTAGCGTGGGAAAGGGACGCGTGACGTATCTTCTTCGGTGATCGTGAAATGCAAGATGAGTATACAGTCACACACGGACTACATCCGAGTGAGGCTCGGGCGACGGTTTAAAAAACGAAACGCGCGATTCGCGTTGCGCGTACGCACGGACGCGCGCGCTTGAATTTTGAATTTCGCGATCGCGAATTTTTTCCTTCGACAAACTTTTTGAAGATTTTTTTATAATGACGTTTTTTAATTATTTGTGAGTACTTTTGGTGTATTGTTTTTAATATTTCTGTGTAGTTTGTGTTGAATGAAATTGGTAGCAGTTAAGTGGAGATCGACTTTTTGAGAAAATTAAAGGACTTTCATTAGCTGATTGAAAGGGAACAAATATTACAAGGTACGTGCTTTTTATTAATAAGAAGGTTTCATTTTCAGATATTTTTTTATGTTTAATGGCGCTAGGATTGAAGTTAGGTTATGACAGTTTTTTTATATTTTGTATTACGTTAACGAATCAAAACTATTTTTTGTGGCACATATGTCTATAGGACCGATTTCAAGTCAAATCATCGAGAATCTTATGAAGATGTGTGAAAAAGTGATTTTAAATCGAAAGTAGGTTATTCGATTTACAAAATTTATAACGATCCGAAACAATTGCAACACATTTAACAAATTAAAAAAAGTTTCATGGGTTTGTTTATTGACGGCAGTTAATCATATATCTATTGTTTTTAAATTATAATTTATAAAAGTTAACAATAAATTTATTGTAACTGTAATAGGTATACGGTTACAATCAGTATTATTATCAAATATAAATATTAAATTAAAAAAAATAATTTATCTATTGAACACAAATTAATCAAATTCCCACGGATCAAAAACAACTAGCAACTGCAAACCCGCAAGATATACCATTATTTTTAAATAGGACGAATACCTCAAATGCCTACAAGCACGAAACCTCTCAACAGAGACATAAATAATAATAATACTGTATATAATTAATCATATTCAATACATTACTGACCACACGTATCGATCGAGATAACACTGGGAGATCAAAGATCACACTTAGTTCAGACACCTATTGTCTTAGAGATACTGACAGGTGAAACGTTGTAACATATACAATTGTAATTTTTTGTACTTATTGACTGTAGAGTATTTTTTAATTTAGTGGAAGTAATAGCTGTCTTACTGCGTCAGTAAGGTAGCAATGATTAGGCCATATCAGTCGAAGCCTTTAAGGCCGACCGACATTTTGTTCGTAAAATGTAAAGAAATGTGCTTCTGCCGCGCTACTGTCGCGCTGCTAACGTCCTAATGTGAAAGCGTTCTAACCAAAGAGGAAGAAAAGCTCTCGTTTGATAACAAAAAATAGAAAATCACTCAGTATAACGTTGACTGAACTAGATGAATCTAAAGGTAATGGTGCATTAGATGAGTTTAAGAGGTTATATATTTTATGAAGGGCCGATTTTTCAATGGCTAGATGTGAAGGAAAGTATTCTGATTTCAAATTAAAGCCCACAGTTTATCTGGCCATTGAAAAATCAGGACTATAAAAATAAGCTAAATTCAATGACGTTCATTACGATTTCATAATATTGTACGACTATTGGTTAGCGTCACTGGTAACAGCTGAAAGCATCATTATTTGACAAGATAGTAGATATTTGAGAGAGATTTATATATAGTAGTGGACATCAATAGGCTTAAAATGATAATGAATAACAGATTCTAACTAGATCACAACTATAGAGTAGACTGTAGTATATTTGATTTCATTAGTTTATCTAATGAAGGAATTAACTGGGTCGAAATTAAATCTATTTTTGCCATCTTAGCAGATATAGATAGTGTTATATTATTGACCTTTAGAACTTAGACCTTACAAATAGGAAATATATTTAGATTTAGCGATTGGTCTTAAAATTCTGAAGGTAGATTTTTTATACCACTAATGTGGTAAACAAGCTTTCCTGATGATAAGCATTTATAATAGCATATTGTCGCTTGCAATACCAATTATACTACTATCACAGCGTATAAAACATACAGTGGTCTATCGCGTTTGAAGTCACGCGAAATGCCGCTTTGTATAGACATTCGTCTTTGATCGGATCGCTGGATTGCTTTGTCTAGACGTGTCCGTTGGCCGACTGTAAAAGTTACATAGACTGTGCTGCTAGTGCGTTGCTGACATTGCAATAATCTCTTTATAACCTTCTTGAAGTAGCATGGGGTATTGCTGTACTCCCTTGAGAAAATCACGATTGATATAATTAAAATTACAAAATACATTATTATCTAAATAAAACTACATATTGAAAAACCTCCTCTAACCATTTTTTTCCTGACGGCAGTACCTAGAATGCCGGCAGCGTTGCCCTAATGAATCGCGAGGCTTATTCTTTGGGCTAAGTAGCCGTCAGCTGTGCCCGCGTGGCTACCACTAACCACTTATATTTCTCTGAACAGGTGGTGGGCTTACTGACTCCACCAAAGGCACCAAACAGCTCAAACGTATTACTTATTAGATGAACCGCAATAATATAATTATAATAATAATATTATGTACTATTTGTACCGATTTTAATTTAATATGTATGTTTACTAGCATAAACATAGTAACTAGGAGTTCTTAGGTGATTATGTGGCCATAGACAGTAAGCCCACAAAGCATAGTAAGTCATTGGCTCTCAAGTGCGACTGAACAGCTGTGCAGAACAGCAGCTGACCAAATTTAAATTTCAGGATGGTATCTAGCTAGATGGGAATTACCAATTAGATACTCTATTAACGTGCCATGGTTTCCTTATGGAGATTTCCTTCAATAAAATCTCAAGATTCATGACCATTGCGGGATTCAAAATTACGAACTTTCCTATGAAATTTGCCGTCACCACCACTGAATTAACTGAATTATATAAGAACAAATAATTTATTTGCAAAAACATGTGGTACAGTTATGCAGATGAAAATACATTTTTAGAGTTAATATGTCATGAATAATAAATTGACTATAATTATAATGTTAAAACTTAATACGAATAAATTATCAATATTATAAGAATTGCATTACCAATAAAAAATAATTAATTACACGTCAAAAAATAAAAACATGTACATATTTTAAATAGTCTTACACTTTATAGTCAATATTTTTTTATAAATAAGAGTGCGCAAACGGCTTTCTCATTTAAAATCGATAAAAAAATCTCGTTAGGAAAATAGTGTTTCTAATTTCGTTCCCTAATCAATAAAATACTTCACAATACCACATCATCGTAGCGTCTGACACTGACATTTTCACTTTCTGACAAAAACAAATGTCTTCATTAAATATTCCCAATTTTTCAAAATCATTCTAATGATTGACGGGTGATCAGTTAAACTGAACGTTTATAAATAATGTAAAACTGAACCAAGGCTCATTCGTGATGTGATGATACTATATTATGTTACATGTAATTTGATTAAGCAATATCACGTTTTATTCACGTAATCAATCACTAAAATATGTTTGTGATATATCTGACATGTGTTAGGGATCACGTGAACAACATTGAGTTACATTACATCACTTACGTGAACATGTGAAGGCTGTAAAGATGAACAAAAAATATTCATTCATGTGTCAAATAAAATTTGTGATGGTTTAATTTTTTTAATTTGAATCTAAATAAAAGTTATAGAAGTGTGGTATCCTTGAGCACAATATATTTGCTGTTGTTGTTTTGTAATAAAATAATCCTGGGACATTCCTCACACACCGCCATCTGATCCCAAACTAAGAAGAGTAATACTTATACTATGGAAATCAGATAACTGATATATTGCATTAGCTCCTTCTTTTAATGTATTTTGTGCTAATAATATTATAAAGAGGAAAGTTTTGTATATTTGTATGTTTGAAACGAATAAAATCAAAAACTACTGATCCGATTTCCAAAATTCTTTCACCATTAGAATGCTACATTATCCTTGAGTAACATGGGCTATATTTTATCCCGGAAACGTGGGTATCCCGCGCGGAAAAGCTTATAAAGAAAAAAATATAAAAGTCAAGAGTTGAATTTGTTACAATAGATTTTAAAACCGACTGAAAATAATATTAAATAGAATTACAAAGTAAACTATTAACACTGTATTATAGTAAATAGTAAATTGGCACTGTTTACATTCACAGAAACGTCAACCCGTTGAACAAGTCTATAATTATACATCTAGTAACAATACTGGCAGGTCTTTGAGACCGCACAAACTTTATGTCATAACCTTAAGGTGACATGTCAAAAACTGACAGCGACTTTTAGTTATACGAATATTTATTACAATATTTTTTTATTATGTTATTTATGGCTTAAATAAATAAATATAAATATTCTGGGACATTATTCCTCACACACGGCCATCTGACCCCAAACTAAGCAGAGCTTGTACTATGGAAGCCAGATAACTGATATACTACATATACTACTTTTCTTTTGTAAATACATACATATATATATTCATGCACACAAATGTTTGTCCTGAGTGGGAATCGAACCCACGACCTGCGGCGTGATAGATAGGGTACTAATAATAATATATTTAGCAGAATAAGTTAAGAAATAATAATGTATAATACACAAGTAGATGCTATATGTATTAAGATTTATCTATATCAGCACACAATCATCCATTCTATTTAACAGATGAACCTTAATGTGTATAGCATTAAAGTTATTTTTTCTATAAAATTCTAAAACGTCTTCTAATGTAAAAAACAAAATAACAAACATGCAGACAATCCACCTTATAATGATCATCGCCGCGTAGTATTTTTACGAAGAATGTATCCCATAAGAAAATATTATTTTATAATAATTTTATGAAATATAATTTATAACAATAAATAGAGCCTCTTTGCTTTAAATGCAGAATTAAAATGAAGCAAGATTCACTAAAACGAAGCTCTTAAAATGAAATGAAAATCAGTTTTATAATCCGCATATCACTTATAACTTAAACTCTCGTAATCTCGAGACAAAATAGAAAGTTTCGAAACAGCTATGGTTTTTACAGCAGGGTGTGTCTGCGGTCAGCGCGACAAGTGATGGTATTTTCACCTCTTCTGCTTTAATAGTGTACCGTACGTTGTTTTATAGTTACTATTGTTTAATTTTAGTATGGCTATAGAAGATAGCAATTTGGTTTACTTTATGGTTGCGTTGAAAGCTTAAGTGTTAGGAAGAGGGATCTCATTTAATGCTGCTTGTAGGGGCTGGTCTGTTTTAGTTTGCTATATATTTATTAACTAAGACACTTACTCATCCTCCCCCGACTGACGACGTCGCCAACGACGTCAACACAAATGACGACCCACTTCCACCCGCGACCCATGACGAGGTGAAAGCGATCATCGGGAAGTTACACCCTCGTAAGGCCCCGGGCTCGGACAAGATCACCAACAGAGTGATCAAACTCTTCCCAGCCTCCCTTATCATGCTATTGACGGCCATCTTCAATGCCGCCCTCTCAAACAATATTTTCCCACACCAGTGGAAAGAAGCCCACGTGATTGGGATCCACAAGCCCGGCAAACCCAAGTCCGAGCCCTCCAGTTATCGTCCCATAAGTCTGCTCAACGTACTGGGCAAGATTTATGAGAGAATCATTTATGTCCGCCTTAAAGCATTTGCCGATGCTAACAAACTCCTCCCAGACGAGCAATTTGGGTTCCGACCCAAACACTCGTGTGTTCATCAAGTCCATAGAATTGTTGAACACATCTCCACAAGTTACCAGAGAGGTCACATGACAGGCGCCCTTTTCTTCGATGTCGCAAAGGCATTCGACAAGGTGTGGCACACAGGCTTGATCTACAAGCTTTACACCCTAGGTGTGCCACCGAGACTCGTGACCATCTTACGAGACTTTCTGTCGAATCGCCTCTTTCGATATCGGGTCGAAGGCGTCCTGTCCTCACCACACCCCATTAGTGCCGGTGTCCCGCAGGGCTCGGTACTATCTCCCTTGCTATTCACGCTCTACACGAGCGACATCCCTAGAGTCAGGAATACGCAGTTCGCTCTCTTTGCAGACGACACTGCCGTATATTGCTCAGGCAAAAGCCCGCCCGCGATCTCTAAGAAACTCCAGACCGCAGCCAACGCCCTAGGCGCTTGGTTCCGGAAATGGAGAATAGAGATCAACCCCTCCAAAAGTCAGGCGGTTCTCTTTTATAGAACCGACCGAAAAAGACGTCCCCCCATCCCCGATCCAGTCACACTATTCGGCGAGCCGATCCCTTGGGAGAGGCAAGCCAAATATCTCGGTGTGACCCTCGATGATCGCCTATCCTTCGCTGCACACATAAGGGCGGTTCGCGCGCGCGCCGCCTTTGTGGCAGGACGACTCCACTACATGATCAACGCCCGGTCTAAACTTGCCCTAAAAAGCAAGGTTAGACTCTATACCGCGTGTATCCGTCCAGTCATGACGTATGCGAGCACCGTGTTCGCTCACGCTGCTCCCACACATCTCCACACCCTTTAGGTGATTCAAAACCGTTTCATGCGCAAAGCCACGGGCGCCCCGTGGTACATGCGCAATGAAAACCTCCACCTTGACTTAGGTCTCCCTACAATCAAACAATTCATAAAACGCGCCTCGCGCCGATATTTTGATACCGCAGCGCACCACGCGAATCCCTTGATAGTCAACACTATCACATACACCCCGTCCCTTATTTCCCGCATCCGTAGGCCTAGGCACGCCCTCAGCGAGCCAGACGATGCCATTACCCTAGCGCAGATCGAGGCCGAAGAAGCCCGCAAACAAATACAAATGCGAAATCGTCAACCTAGATTTCGTCCTCGCCGGCGAGGACCGTCGCGACGTCCTTCCCAGTCTCGTCCCGATTAAGCGGCCCGAGCTGCATATTAGCAATCCGACCGATCCCCAAATAATATATTTGCATGCTAAGTCCTCCCTCATTCCCCAGGCAACGTCCTGAGCCGAGGTCGAGCCCCACAGGGGGCACCCTCAGGCTACCGTTGCCCTAAATTTATTTAGTTTTAAGTAGCGGTTGAGAGCCCTCAGCGCTCACCGCAAAAGTCCGCGTAACGGTGGAAGAAGGTCCCCTGGACCCACCACCTTCCTGTTCCAGTCAAAAAAAAAAAAAAAAAAACTTACTCATCATCATTTTCTTTCTTTTCTTTTTTTGTTATAACACACATATAATTGTCAGTGAGACTAGATAAATAATTTAATGTAATAAATCTGAGTTAGTTTAGAAAAGAGTAATTGCTGAGTTTCTTGCCGGCTATTCTCAGTAAAAGCAACCTTCCGAACCGTGCGTTAGAGTCAGACTATTCATAAGTGCTTGTGAAGGCCTATTTGAATAAAAAATATTTTCATTTTTCATTTATTTTCAGTGGTCACCAATATGCCATTTAAAAAAGTGTAACCTTGCTGAGTTTGAAGCCAATTCTTCTCAGTCGATTTCCAATCCGTTGGTAACTTCAGTAGCTTCAACCTTCAAGGCTTTTCTAGGGCTTATCGCTTTGTCACTTTCTGCTTCATTCACGCAGTAGCGAATCAATATGAAGTTTTGCATAGAGATAGTTTATGGGCCGGAGAGTGACAGGTTACTTCTCATCCCGGGAACACGGGTTAACTTCAGGGTAAAAACTAATACTGAATAAATGTCTTTGACTCATAGCTATTCGCACAATTCCAGGAGGATTGGCATAGTGTAACTGACTAAGAGAGCTCTTTTTGAAGAATCCGTTAGCATTATGGACCTCAATCCATATAATACAGTTTTTTTTGTTGCTGGCAATACTTGCAGGGGTGGAAGTACTCATCAATATGAAGCACTTTTATTATGAGACTAACTGTGAAATCACGAAAAAATTATCAGATGTTCCATACAAAAGTTCAATACCTAGTCGATCAAAATGTGTGAAGTAACAATTTTATTTTACCTACGCGATATCAGAGCCTATTATACAGAAATAGGCTCGTCCCATTGAAAAGTTGCGTTAACAAAGTTGTAATAATATAATAATAATAGTATTAGGATGAGCTCTGTATCAGCGAGCGGTACGATGGTACGATTGCACCAGGTTTTCAGGTTGAACTTCCTTTGAAATGAAATGAAAATATTTTTTATTCAAATAGGCCTTCACAAGCACTTATGAATAGTCTGACTCTAACGCACGGTTCGGAAGGTTGCTTTTGCTGAGAAGAGGCGGCAAGAAACTGAGCAATAATTACTCTTTTCAAAATCAACTCTGGTTTATTACATAAAAATTATTTATCTAGTCTCACTGACAATGTGTGTTATAAAGGGAACAAAAAAGAAACAAAATGATGAGTGACTTAGTAAATAAATAGATATCAAATTCAAGTAGACCAGCCCCCTCAAGCAGCACGTGTTCACAAGTATGACACATGTGACAGTCATCGCCCTCCTCACACATATTGTAGGGAAGTGAGCGACCCGCCAAACAACGCCGCCGCAAGCAAATGCTTTAAAAAAATCACATGCTTTTCAATTTTACTAACAACAAATCCCTATATAATAAAAATACAATTTCGTAACAAGTTAATTGTAATTCAGAGAAAACTTAGATTAAGATTTTACACTAGCTAGAGGTCGCAGCGCCGGGTGATAAAATATAATGTAAGGTTTGAATAAAAACGAGTCGATTACTGACACGTTATCGGCTAGTTAAGGTACTTGTACACTATTACACATGAAAAATTTTAACATATACAACATGTATATATGTTTAGTAAAAAAATTGGTTGTTCAACTAAAAAAGATAACCTATTATATACAGGGTGATTTTGTTATCACTGGCAATACTTGTCGGGGTGGAAGTACTCATCAATGTGAACAACTTTTATTATAGGGCTAACTCTGATATCACGTAAAATAATATGGTTGCTTCATACATTTTGGTCGAGTAGGTATTGAAGTTTTGTATGGAACAGCTGATAATTTTTTCATGATTTCACAGTTAGTCCCATAATAAAAGTTGTTCATTTTGATGAGTACTTCCACCCTTGTTGCAAGTATTGCCAGTGATAACAAAATCACCCAGTATAGGTACATGACGTAATATATACTAAATTTTTTGTGCACAACCATAACTTACCACGGTGAGGTTGTGTTCAAACACAGGCCTGTACATGTTTAAAATGCATGTATAACATTTTGTAGGTAATCACAAATATTTTGATATACTCCTTGTTATAATTTTATTACTTGCATAAATTAATTTGACATTTGAGAAATTAAATCCGATTATTGTAAAAACATGATTTTATAACATAAAACACGTTATAAAACAAAAATAAGAAAGATAAGCATTACATAATCGATCGCTTGCCATAAAATTTGATATTTTGCCCGCAGGTAAAGACGAATGTGTGAAAAATAATCAAATAGCAATTGTAATAAAATTTAGACTACTAATATAGATCTGTGATATTTAGTCTCATTCTTTTCATTTTTAAATGAGTTTTATTGATTTGACATTTTGTATAATTTGTTTTGTTTGTTTTTATAATTTTACACCTTGTTTTTGATTTACCTTTAGTTTGTATCATTTTATCTATACTTTAGATGACTAAGGCCATTAAAGAATAAAATTCAAAATCTAGTCAAGTCCCAACAATACATTGGGTTAATCAAAAATAAGCCTTATGGCATACCACTAAGTTCCAAATTAAATTGTTTTAATCTCGATTCAAAACATGGGTTTTTGGTGAAAAAAAACATCTCCAGGGATGCTAATACGAAATATAGTGATATTCCAAAGCAATTGAAATATTAGAATCTACACAAGGCCCTACCACAGCGTAATTACATACCTACAGTGGTCTATGGCGTTTGAAGTCACGTGAAGTCAGCTTGGGCTTGTTACCGCCCCTCTCTCACCCCGCAAGCCCCGCACGATTGCTTTGTCTAGACTGTAAGAGTTACATAGACTGTGGCCCTACTAAGAATAAAAATAAGAAATCATTTATTGAACACACAAATTCACATAGAACAAAATATAAAAAACAGCACAAAAGATAAGTAAAACATAAACACACTAGGTATGTGCGTGGATGATTTTATACAGTGTCCCTAGAAATATGGCAATCAAGCGATTGTCTCGGAAAAAAAATTCAAAAATGGAATAAGCTAATGATTTTCCTCGTGCATCTGTTTGAGTAGATCCATATTTGCATGCACACTCTGTATATAAATAACCAGGGGCCGATTGATTTGATTTGAAGAGAGACTGGTGCAGAAACTAAGCTACTTGTCTGATAATGAAATTATGAGAATACTTTTTTATTGTATGGGTAATAATAAGAAAAGATTTTACTAAAATTTTCAACTAAGGGGTTAAAATAGGTTTTTTTTTCACTTGGGATTCCTCAGGGTAAAACCACGTGGCGATTGCTATAGTTTATACATATTTTAAATTAATGATTCTTATAACTTAATAACAAAAAAACTTTACCCTAGAGTCATTCACACTCGATTTAAAAATGCAAGAGTGGTTAGTATGTACTCTCTCTAACATACCGGTACCTCGTGTGAGCTATGCGCCCGCGCCCGACGCGGACGACCGGTAAATGAGTTTTATGTTGTGACATTTAGATTTATTTGACCCCATTCCTGACATTTTTAATTTCATTTGTTTTTCTTTTTCAGTTCTATCTTTAAATTGTTGGTTACGTATTAATCAAATTGAATTTGTTTCTATCATCAATATTTTTATCATAGGTATACAGGATGATTTTTTTATCACTGGCAATATTTGCAGGGGTGGAAGTACTCATCTATGCGAACAACTTTCATTACGGGGCTAACTCTGATATCGCGTAAAATAAAACAGTTGCTTCATACATTTTGGTCGAGTAGATATTGAGCTTTTGTATGGAACAGCTGATATTTTTTTCATGATTTCACAGTTAGTCCCATAATAAAAGTTGTTCAGTTTGATTGTGACTAAAAAATCACCACTATAAAACAATTATATACCTACCTACCTACTAGCTTTTTACCAACTTCTTTATCAGCGATCCCCTTTTTACCCTATAAGGTGTTGATTTTGGAGGATTTTTTTCCTCAAATAACTAAGTACATCAGTTTAGGTTGTGCATTGTCTGTCAGTCAATCAATCAGTCACGGTACTCTTTTATATAGATAAATAGAAAGAAAAAATGACAAAATAATATTTTTTTTATCTAGAACTTACATGTTTAGTAAGTATAGTAAAGTTTCATCTTTGCTTCAACAACAAACATTTTTATCCGACTTTTAATTGATACCCCTACGCGGACATTAAAGTTTATTTTATTCTAAATTACCCTTTTAATTGAAACATCTTCAACCTTATCAAGTTATTTCATACAATTTAATTCTTCATTTTCATTTTAATAAACCATAAAATACAGTACAAATACATATCAACGAAGCATTTGATCAATTCATTAAATTTACTAACACATTTAATATTAATAAAACCGTTTTATATCCTTTTAGAATGTATAATTAAATTTTATATAAGTATTTTAATTAAATTAATTATTGCACTATAAAACGACTAATCCAATTATTTAGTACTTGACCACGGTTCAGTTTATGGATAGTTTAAACAGTACTAAAAGATACGTTCATATTAAAGTGGATTTGCTAAACGATGCGCGATTCTTTCTGATAATGGTGTAAAGGAGACTGTATAATAGTAGTTAGTTTTTACAGGTTAGCGATAAGTTCCTGATAGCTTATCTGGTTGATATCTTTACAGCCTGTATCATTATTAAAAAAAAAAATTTTTTTTGAAAGAAGCAGACTATAGACCGTTCACTGTAAGATGTCCCCTCGTAACAAAGTTGGTGGCCCTGTTATTCTCTTCGTTGTTGTTGTTATTCGATTCGCCAAAAAGGCAGGCAAAGGTACAGAGCCATACAGCCATGTCATATTTTGTAATCTCTTTTTCCAGTCTAATGTTGTAAACAATAAAGGCCAAAGCCAGGTCTGATTTGTCAAAGTTCAAAAGGCTGACAGAAATTACATTGTCAGTTAATAGTGCCAACATAATGGAAAGGTACAAGTTATAATAAATGGACTGTACATAATAAATAGATATCCATTACGTCATGTTCTTATCTGTCAGATAACAGATAAACTATCTCGAACTTATCAAGATTGACACTAAGCCTGTTATTTCAATAATAACTTTGTAGTTAAGTTTTTAACTTGTACTTTTCTTTTGAAAATTATGTACCTAAATAACTTTTAGCATTTACGTAAGTATATTCTTATATTGACATTTTAGGCATGATATGTCGATATGAGAAATTATTACCTACTTCAAAAGTATCTATGAGGAACCCGAAGATGTTCACGCCTGAAGCCTATTGCTGCTTGTTGCCGATCCTGGAAATATCTCTTGGGGAGCTCCTTTGAAACCGCACCGTGTGTGACCTTTTTTTTTTTTTTTTATTGAGACCAACAGCTTTTATGTAAATACAAAAAAGAAACCTTAAAACAAATTCAATTTGGTTGCAATGTGTGAGGATGAGCACTCCACGTCAAGGCACCTCTAGCTCATCCACTGCAATAATAAAAGTCAGTCGAGTATGTTGTTCCCATATATAGGAGTATAATAGAAACTTTAAAAACAGTGTGAAAAGGGTTTTGCAGGGCTGGCAACGCCCAAGCAGTATATCCAGCATCCATAATAAATGTTAGTAAATATTTATACCTTAAAAATCCGATTACACTTAAATTAAAATTAAAGTAAAAAAATAAAAAGCTTCGTCAAGTGTACAATCGCCTTTATCAACTACGCATGCGTACAAACGCAGACAGACTCCATTTCGCGCATGGCGTTTACGCGCGCACTATAAAAGCTTAAATATCCTGCACTGGGCTACTGAGAGGACATTCTTTCTTGTAGGTTTGTTTACTGAGCATTTAGTACTTGAGCGAGTAACTTGACATATTAAGAATTTTGTGATGTGCAAATTTGATTTAGTATAAAAAACCTTTTTAATAGTTTACGAGTTATTTCACGACAGTATTTATTTAAAAATATTAAGTTCTGAAAGTTAAATCAAAGGAAATAATTGTAAACAATAAATAGGTAACAATAATTATTATGAAAGTTCAACAGCTCGGCTGTACGCCAAATAATATTACGCAGTAACAAAAGACATCAACGCGCTGTCTGTAATTTACAGTCATCATTTATTTATTGTTTTTTGCGTTACCAAATGGATTACAAAATAATATGATCTTAATATATCAGACAATGACTATGAACATCTAAACAACTTGCCTATCCAATGAATCATTATAGACTCGGGATGTTTTGAAGGAAGTCCAGTCCAGCGCATTTTTTTCTATAAGCGTTTGCCAAAAAACTTGAATAGACTGAAAACGATATTATTGATTAAAAATGTCAGACGTGAATGCTTTATAAAGGGTTAGGGACTTATGCTTTATTTGCATAATAAAAATTATTGTAGTATGTGTCAAGTAAGAGCAAACGAAGCACGATGGGCCCAGTTTTGCAATTATACTCAGTGCATATGCTGGTGTTAAGCAACCCAATGCGTAACTGTATTAGTTTCTAGGAAATCATACTAGTATAGTTTACTTTCATATCGTGCTGCTTTTTTAGTTGTTTAAGAGAATTCTTAGTTTTTAATGCGACTTAAATGTACTG
The DNA here is from genome assembly GCA_951216915.1 of Tetheella fluctuosa. Classification (NCBI taxonomy): domain Eukaryota; kingdom Metazoa; phylum Arthropoda; class Insecta; order Lepidoptera; family Drepanidae; genus Tetheella; species Tetheella fluctuosa. The sequence continues at coordinate 11,953,322 of OX578223.1, read as the reverse complement.
GGAAAACGTGGATGTCGTTTTTTAAATGTATAAATTAGTAATAACTTTTATACAGATATGGAATGGATGTCAGACGAATATTATATGCAGTTAATATTATTACGGATTACTACCCTGGTCCAAAGCTGACGTGGTTGCTCATGGGCCCCAGCTGAGTGGTTGTTGTGAGTATAACGTTAACAATTTGCTTAGAGTAAAATACTCTTGCATCCTCATGTACCTACTGATTATTATTTTATTTTTTTTAATTATCATTACGTGTTTAATTTTTTTTTTATCCGTAGCTGAGTTTCTTGCCGGAGGTTTTCTCAGTCCAAGTGTATTACAAACCGGTGGTATAATCAATTGTACTTAACATTCATAAGTGCCATATCAAGGCCTATCTTCTATGCCTCTATGCTAGTTTAAATAGGCTTTTTTGAGCAATCATGCGCTATTCCAGTCCTCTTTATTGCATCTGGGGCAAAACGCAAGCTTACCTTAATAAAAAAAAACATTAAAACAGTCAATGAACACACAAACATCCAAGATTTGATCAAATGTTTGTTTATGGGTATTCTAATAGTTTTAAATACGCTATTTGAACATGCTACCGGTTAAGAGACATCAAACTAAACTCATAAAAAAATAATAACACAGAAACTAGGTAAATACTGGTCACATTATCTGACTTTATGGAACAATAATTATTATTTTCTTTTTAATTTAAATTCTATTATCAGATATAAAAACGAACGCCATCTTTAAATTGTATAACATTTTTGATCATTTATAAACTTTATATAGTTTTTATTGTAGATAAAAATTATCTGTATTTTTGTATGGATTCCTTAGTTTAATTTTATTACAGTTCAACTTGGTTATATGGTTTTTATTTAAGTTTTGACATTTGATCTCGTCACATATTTTTTTTATTTATTAAACCATGAATACTGAAAAGATGGAATCAAAATTTATAATTAAAATTAAGCGTTTTTGAACCGTATAACATCTGAACCAACACACATAAAACTATGTGATGATAACGTATGGGATTAAATACCTACAGAAAAACTAGCCATAACTTTCAGAGTTTCAATATTTATTAATAATTTTTAATTTAAAATTTATTTTATATTTTGATGACAACCTATTTGGAGTATATATAGGCTTTAGTATAAAGTATAATATAACCTTGTAAGTATTTTATGTTCATAACTGTACAGGAATCTTGTATTAAGTGTGATGATGGAAATCCGTAGAACAATCTTCATAAGGCAATTTCAAAACATACCTAAATACGATTACCTACTAACTATAATAATAAACATAAGAGTATGTTCACACGAGGTTCTATCATGACGCATCGTCCGACACTCGTGCCACAGTGACGTGATCCGTCAGAGGTCGACACGTATCGTGACGTCCGACCCGGATCATACAACACGAGCTATCGGATTAATTGGTACGCGGTTGTAATGACAGCGGAGAAGTGAGCGGGGAATAGAGCGGATTTCATTAATTGTTTTTGTTTTTACCACCTTCGGCTTTGTTATCACTTATTATGGAGATAGTGGTCAAAGATAAGTCTACTTTTATAAAAAAGAGATGTTGTTTTTTTGGTAAGTTATAAAATATTTCATCCGTTATTGAATGCCAAACAGTGCCCAATTTTCACGAGAGCGAGATATCTAATGCATGAAAAATTTACGTAAAATGATCAATTTGACATATGTACATATTGGTTAGTATTTGTGCCCATATTTATCAATACCTATAAAAAAAAAAAATCACAGGCGTCGAATTTAAATAATAAATAAGTGTCACTTCAGTCTATTTTGTCAACTAAAATGTTGACTTATAATTTACCTTTAGATCTCTAATAGCTTGCACTCGGACTGCGACCATACATTGTGTTTTTACATCTCGACAGTAATTAAAGAATTATGAGTAAAATGTTTATGTTTAGCGATTCTTTGATAATCACGTTGGCTTAATTTCTCACACCTTTAAATATATGTAATACTAGCTGTCCCAACAGACGTTGTCCTGTCCAACTCATACACAAAATTTCATCCAAATCGGTCCAGCCGTTTAATCTAAACCATTCTCGAATCTCCACGAACACACACAAAAAATTTCATCAAAATTGGTCCAGTCGTTTAGGAGGAGTTCAGTCACATACACACGCACACAAGAAATATATATATTAAGATAATGTGCGAGTCATATTTATTATTGACCTGCATAGAAGTCACGGCACAAACAAATAAATAAGTATATGATTTATTATAACTATACTCAAGAAAATTATGCTCTGTCTTTGGAGGAATCCAAAATATGTAACACCTATACAATAAATATATTCAAAGCTAGGGTAAATAATAATTTCTGAGCAATTATGCTCGCCACGTTTTAACTCTTTCAGGGGTTAGTCGATGACCAAACGAAAGCTCATTTCACAGAAAAAAGGTTCCTTCTATTAAATTTTTCTCTCTCTACAAAATAATCTTACACAAAACCATTAAATAAAACAAAGAGTATTTAAAAAATAAACCGTAAAACTTTTTTATGGCAAAACAAACGAGTGAATCCATCACATTACAATCAGTCACTGATACAACCGTATCACTGATATGATCTGGTTCAGACATTTTGATACACACACGTCATATCACTCAAAATTACAAGACGTATCAAGTAAGTTCGTGATCCAATTTAAATTATTATTTTATTATAACGACCGTCTCGTTTAAATCATGAACTACTCTTGGCCTTCTTTTTATCCGTCATGTCATGCTCTCATGTTGACATGACATGTCAAAATCTCCAACATAGTGACAGACGAGTTAATTTGAACGATTTGAACACTTTAGCGTTCGCTTTTTTAGGGTTCTTTAATTTCATTCCAAATAATACATTTTTCAATTATGTCCTACAAACTTTGTGCATTCAACTTTGTGCGTTTGTTTTTATAGATGCATGTTAATTAATTTCGCGATGTTAAAACGGATAAAGTCAAAATTTGTCATTTAATTGATACATCAGAATAAACTAAAGAATAATTTTACCTCGACATTAATAAAGCATAATACCAAAAAGAGGTAAACATAGCGAGACACAAATATAATGATACTCTTTTTTTTTAAATGTGGCTCTTTAAATCTCGAGAAATTTAAGTACAATTAGCTTAATAGTGCATACAGAACCAACAAGTAATTAATTAGAGGTTACTACTGACCACCTTTTTGCTTATTAAATTAAGCTATTAGTTTCGTCACGAAATGAGAGGGCCTTACCGTTGTAAAAAATGAAGGTTGTATGATTTCTATATTTTAGCTCATTATGAAACAATTCTCAGTAAAACGAATGCTTAGGAAAATAAGTGAATGAATCAAGTTTATTTATAAATAAATATGATTTCATTCGCATGAGAAAAAATAAACCACTCTAATCTGGACTCATAAAATCATAAAATGTTTTTAATTTTTTTTAAGAACTTTTAGATGACAGTTGGAAATAAAAATAAAAACCCCGATAATTTAATGAGATAATATAATTAGGTCAAATGATAATCAACTTACGATTCGTGTTTTAATAAATACCTGTGTATATGTACATTTCAAGGCAATAATAAGTCAGTGGCAGTGACGTGTGATGATTTATTTCATCACCATCATCATCATCCAGCCGCAAGACATCCACTGCTGGGTATAGGCCAGTAATAATAATATTCAATTATAATTGATTCAAATAAATCTCATTCACACCAATAAAAGCATGTCACAATGTTCGACGCACTCGAAACTCAGGTGCGAAACGTGACCTTAAATGACCCAAATTTGGGTCAAAGTGATTTCCGCGTGTGTCACCGCGCCCTCCCACGTCGCCACCATCATAACTTCACCTTCATTGATGGGGGTTCAACTTCGAACAGAAAAAGTGGCCACAATTGTGGTACAATGACCTGGTTGATCGTTGTGAAAAAAACGTTAAAATGGAATTTCTTTTTATAGAAGTTGACTTTTTTTGTCGTTATTATGATGACATTATTGCTGTATTCAATTTTAACTTTTGAAAAATATAAAGCTTTGATTAGTCGAAAATTTTTACCCTACATCGGTTACATCATCACCATCAGCCATTGTATGAAATTACTTGTACACTTACATTTTTAGACTTTTTTAATAACTCTTATTTTACTAATATTACTGGCAACATTAAATTGGTGTTTTAGCGCGGTAACACTGTGACAGTGGCCAATCATTCATTGTCCATTACTACTATCTAAGCACTTTTATTTCCACCATCAAAATATACACCACAAAGCCCTAAAGGAGTACCAGATCACAATTCTACAATTATAAATGTGGTGAAATATAAACTGTCTTCTATTCACGTGTCCAATACCAATTTTGAAGTCTAAATCAAATGAAACGCCACAGTTTTGGGTCAACGACATTATAGTAAACCGTAATCTAAATTATAAATCCACATATTTGAAAAAGTATTTGCTGATGATGTCATTGGAGGTCGCAAGTTCGACTGTCGTGCGGAATTGTTAAAATTAATCACCTAATAATTATTCATAATAAGGTGCGGTGAGCTGATATTTATTACCGCGTTTGCGACTAATCGAGAAGTCGGTGCTATTATCATCGACATCTTTATCGATATAAAGATCGAACATATCGATAAGACCATCGGTATGCTTCTGTGCCAGATATATCACCCAAGTGTCTGGTAAATCAATAAAATCAATAAATTTTTGATTAATTGAATTTTTCGATAGCATTTTTACAAATCAAGTGATTTCTTTACACTTCTAATTTTGATATAATTGAATATTTTGACTTTGAAATGAAACTCATTTTTTTTTTACTTTTTAAATAATTGAACAACATTAAAAACTAATTTCATAATTATTATAAAGTCACCTATTACCAAAGCATTTTTTTTGGTTCGTATATATTTTTTTTCATTCTTTAATAAAAAAAAAAAGTACAAAAAACAAGCTCTTAGTCAAGTGTCAAATCTTTACAATGTAAAAATAATATCCCGTTTTCTATCTTTTTCTTAAGTACTGCTTATATATTTTTATTAACAGTCAAACATGAGGTTTATAAATTAAAATGTACATGGAAATCGCCCTAAACAGTTGTCATTTTAAATTGCATTACACCATTAAACTAAAGATTTTACAATCGAGTGAAAGTGTCGCCAAGTTAAAGTAGAGATAAATCTTTTATAGATGGATTGAAACCATGTATTTTGCTAAAGGTCGTCGTAAACAAAAGAGCCAGCGACTTTTCCAACATTTTATGTCAATGGAAAGTAACATTGCGGTTTCCACGGTATGGTAATAATTTTACTAGAATGTGTTTGTTGGCAGTGTTCAGTCAAGTTTCCCTAAGTTTTAGCTTTGTGTATGCTATGTTACAATGTTGAGTTACTTGAGCGAAAGCATTGGTAAATATGAAAAGTAGAGTTTTGTTATCTTCTCTATTTGAAGTTTAGTCTTGAAAGTTCAAATGATTATAAAATTACTGGCTGGAGACATTATACTTTTTACTATTTTATCTATACTAATATTATAAAGCTGAAGAGTTTGTTTGTTTGTTTGAACGCGCTAATCTCAGGAACTACTGGTTCGATTTGAAAAAATATTTCAGTGTTGGATAGCCTATTTATCGAGAAAGGCTATAGGCTACTTTTTATCCCGGAAAACACACAAGATCCCTTGGGAACGCGGGTAAAACTAAGCGGAAAAGCTAGTTAGTTCATAAAATAAAAGTAGGTTTAAATAATCTCACGTTATATTAAGTCTATTTTAAAAATAACCGTTTTGTTGTCGTTCTGATAACGGGCTCTCAAGAGCAGCTACAATTCAATTAGAAAAAAGACGGTACATAATAAGTATCAACTCTAATCCACAATATTTAGTAACCAAGCAGTCATTTTAGTAGGATAGACAGCCAACCAGCCTAACCACGAGCATTAACGCCTTAACACAAGCAGTTTAAATGAAAATGTATGCGTAATTATGTTTAGTACTCGAATTATATCTACTTGCAATACAGATGATTATCGACGCTGTGTCAATAGACTGGTTTCATTTTCCACGACACGGGTGTCGTGAGAAACGTACGATAAATCGATTTGTTTGTATATAAGCTAGAAAATTGATGATTATGGTGCAGCTGAAATGTGGTTTAGGTTTATGTACTGCCACTGTCGTTACGTTATATAATTTATTTCATTATTTACTTTTTAAATGGTACTAATACATTTAAAAGGTCCACATAAAATAATAAAACAACAATCAAAAGTGACAGCATGTAAATTTATAATTTAAAAAAATTACAGCAATATCTAAAAATTATAAATAAAAGGACATGAAATTATTGCAATAATTTCATAGGAAATAGAAACACCTAACAAACCTCTTTGCTCAACATTGTGATATACAGTGTATAAGGAAGCTTGCCGTGACTGATATGTGGTGATTATGCGTTATAATTTATATATTATGGTGATATTAACAATGAAGTGGTAACCAATGATTGTGAATTCACTGAGAGCTGATAATAATTAAAAACGACTGATCAAAGTAAATTGTTCATTGAATAGCTTTAGACAGGGTTAATTAACAATTTACATTTACATATGCCTCTGTGAGAACGTCAACTAATGCTGTTCTTTTAAAACATGGTTATCTAGTCATCAGTCTAAATATGCATTTTTTTACAATCTTAACATCTTCTACAACGGAAGATTATTCATTTTCTTCATCTATGCTCTACTATTCCAACATCCCAATTTGTGATGAGTGAAATTTGTGAGAAGCAAGTTTCATAAACAAGTGCAAAAAGAAATAAATTTTCACTTTCATTCGATAATTAAATGAAGTTCTATAATATACACTAATTAAAACTGTCGCGACTAGGGGGCGCCAATGTAAACCGGCCCTAATTACGAAGGATGACAGTGTAGCCTGGCCCTAATGAAGATCCACCCGACCCCGGTCATACCACACTTTCTAACCTGTTAAGTGGATGCTAGGGATTTTTATTTATTTATAAGGGGAATTTATATTTGAACCTATACTTTTTAATTGTACATGAAAAAGGTTGAATATTATATTTTGCTGGCAAACTTTTTTGTAGGACTAATATTTTACTACTAGTTTGCGGTTCAGTTTTACCAGCGTTTTACCATTCTATGGTAAAGGTATTTTGTAGTAACCACTGTCCTCAAGTTGAATATCTGTCACTAAGCACTTACTGGTGTGTTCCGGCACCCGGACTTGAGCACCAATTCCTCCTAGGCTTTATGTGCTAACCCTCTCTAGTGAATGACCATATCATGGTGATTCATTCATTATTTGCGTTCAATAGGGCTGCTTACGCAAAGGTAATCTTAGATGGCGCCACCGAAATACAACAAAAATGTGTCCAATGGCGTGCCACGACTTTAGTGACATTAGTTTTGTCTTGTATCGAAACCAATCGCGTCATTTGTTTACGTTATAATACAGTGGCGCCACTAGTGGGAGAAACAATTAATAACATTAACAGATAACCTCAAATCAACAGCTAACAAGACAACTAATTTTACCCTTTTTTTCCAAAACTACGAGTCACATCAACTCACGTAACAGACAGGAGTGAAAGAGAAAGAAGATACAAACAAGTTATTTACTCGCGAGGTACAAATTACTAACTTCACCTTAATAACAGCGCAACTCACGTCACATCTGATTCGCGACCCGATGGCGAACGTGATCTAAGTATAAGGGTTCCGCGTGGAATTGAAAAGTTGTCTAGCATGCAGAGGGTCTACCTAATGATGGTAACTTATTTCTGTCGTTCTAGAGGAATTGTCAATGTGCTGCGTTGAACAGCTCTATTTGCATCTAGTTTTGTGGAGCGCTATATAAAAAAAATACACTTCTTTTGTACCCCTAGCATATCTGGATGTTACGGGACGTCCTTACATCAAAAACCCAATCTTTCGAGAATTATTAACTCGCAACAAATATAGATGGAGAGGTACTCAAACTGTAAATTATCTAATACACAATTCAAACGGTCCGCGTATTTTCCTATTTCACGAGCTTGGATGAAATTTTCACGATTGAATTTACATGATTGTGTAAAATTATCTGAGAACAAATTCAAGAAACTAAGTTTTTAGTACTTAATCTTAGGCTTTTTAGGATTGGCTTACAACTGCCACCCAACCTAAATATATATATTTTTTTTCTTTTCAAGTATAAAGACAAATAATTATTACAATATTCAGCAGATATTAAATTCTGAATTAGCTATCAAAATATTAAATTCAAAAAGGCAAATATTCGACATACAATACATAACATTCATAATAATTATGCTATTTAGACAACTCCAGTGGAATTTAACGTCATAAAAATGCATATAAATCATAAAAATATAAATTTCAAATTTTCATTCAATATCGACCGAATTTCATTGAGAGTTAAAATAGGAGTTTATGTCATTTTGACATTTTTTATGAACGTGAGGTCGCACCTTTCTGTCACTCAAATATACCGGGTCACTATTAAGCTTCGTCGTAAAAAAAAAAAACGTTTTTACGACCACTTCATTCACATAATATCGTCACTTCGTATCAGGAAGTGGTATCATAAACATAATTAACATAGAAATCTTGTATTTTGAATGCTTTTCATAAAATTGTGAAATATTGTGTCGCCGCACATATTTCAGTTCATTGATGATGAAATTATTGGTAATAGGTATTTATGCTATTTTACACAGCTTTCACTAGCTTCCACCCATCGGTGTTGCCCGCAGTCTCGTGGGATCTTATGTTTTTTTGAGATGAAAAGTATCCCCTATGCTTTATTCAAGGATATGATCTATTTATGTGGCCAGTATCATCTAAACCAGTTCAGCTTTTTATGCAAAATAAACAAACTTTCACATTTATCATATTATTATTAAAAAATATACTATTTAAAAAACTAAATATTCTAAACTGAAACTAAATATTGATTTTTAAGTTTCATATTTCATATTCTTATGGTCAGTGGTTTAGGCTCTTCTTCTTATGGTCGATGTTTTTTCTCTATGAATCAGTCACGCCTTTTTCTTATATATATTATATAGATCTACATTGTGAAACATTCCAATATTTATCATCCAAAAATATCATAAAATATCTACGGAACCACAATAAAAATAATCTAACTGCACCACATTTTTTTCTCATCACCGGAGTCGCGATTTAATTGGGCGCCATAGAGTTTGATCGGGCCCGAGACGTGCGCCCGCGCAGTTAAAGCCACGTCAGTTTTAATTCTGACGTGTTTTATTTAGATCAGTGTTGACTGACTGACGGGCACAGTTCACTCGATCACTCATTTGTGAACTCTTGAATATGTGGGTAGACTTGATGGATAATTGTATTTTTTTTTGTTGCAGGTATGAGTCGTAGTTGATGTTTGAAATGCACAAATATTCTGATCGTTGAAAATTGGTGAAAATTTACAGAATTTGGAAACAGTTTAGGGGTATTAAAACTGGTTAAGAAGTATATTTATTGAATAAGGTCATCACGTGTAGGTGTAAAGGTGTAAATGCATTGCTCTATATTGGCAATATTAAAAAAGAGTGTTAAAAAATGTTTACTTAGCAACGCAACTTAGTAGCTTTCAAGCAAGCGTAATTCTTGTAACATTGCACAAAAATGTCTGGTGCAAATTTAACTGCAAATGTGAGAAAAAAAACATTTTACTTCATGCGAAAGTAAAAAAATAGTCTATGACACGTCAATTGTATTAAATTGTTTAGAGTTACACGAGTAACGCATAGGGTCAATGAAAAGACTTGTGTTGTACAATACTATGTAGGTACCTTAAGATATAAATAAATATAATGTTACCAAAAGTAATAATAAAAAGGTTGTATGTAATTTATATTCTTGAAAAGTTATAAAATCTAATTATGAAATGTTCATGATATTTTGTGGCTTTTTTAAATGATATTGGTTAAGTCGTAGTTAAAAAAAGTTGTCTCTAAACACCTGCCTGCAACATATATGTAATATATATATATATATATATGTTTAAATGTGACTAACATAAAAATAATGCAAATTAACTCTACCATGTTAACTGCAACCATATAAACAGTAGTAAACTAAACTTAACGTCTTATTCGTTTATCTTGTACTCACAATCTCAAGAATTCTTCGTTCTAAACGATGAAGTAATAATTGCCTATATGTATTCATTAAGCCATGGCCTATTTCAATAAAAACTTGACACATGTGCAGTAAAGATTTCAAGATAAAACGCTCGGTGTAAAGGAATTCTGTTTTTTTCGCAGTTTGCTGTAAATGTTTACACAATATTCATAAATATGGTCTTTATTTGCACTCGTTACTTCAAGTCTATTGAGATCTCTTGATTTTTTAAAACAAGCTTCTATCTACGACTGTCTTTGCAGAGATGTTTGCACTTAATAGTAAACAACTAATACTCCTTGAGATTTTAAAAGCCATACATTAATTAAAAAGGGTTCTTCTCAGTTGAAGGCGACTTCCGAATCGGTGGTAACTTCAGTAGTTTCGACGTTCATAAGTGCCCTCTTAGGGCCTAAACTGAATAAATGGCTTTGACTTTGACTTTGACTTTTGACTTTGACAAACATATCGGGACGAAGAGAGATACCCTATTGTCATAATAATGTAGCTATTAACATCTCGAGGAGTTTGCCAAGCGTGTAGTGATGGTACAGCTTCCTTAGAGTTTTTCGTTGAATATTGATGTTCACCCAAAGGTAAAAATTAATTATCAAGATAACGAATAAACTTTTAACTTATCCCTTAACATATTTCAAAGAATACTAAAGTCATAAATTTTCGACAACTACGACAGTGCCTATCTACTACTAAATGGCATATTTTTGTTAATGTCAAAGTACAAGTGAAATTTATTGTTATTTTCTTCTATAAAGCCTCATCTACATTATGCGGGTCAAAGGTTGTCGCAGCACTCTCGTCCGTGGGTGTGGTGCAGACCTTAAGAAATTGTTGCTCGTTGACTTGGATCGTTAAAAGTTGGATAGTTAAAATCTACGGATGTTATAAAAAGGAAATAAATATTTCAGAATAGGGAAATAAAATTAAAAAAAAAACTATATCTTTTTATATAACTTGTTATATATTTTAAAATTGTGTTAATTATATTTGGAATGATTCTTATAATTTGCCTACACGTGCTCAACTTATGTTAATTATCTATTCAATATTTTACGATCTGAATTTCTTATATGTACAACATTGGCGGTGTTTTTTTTTTTTATAAAATGCTCTATCGTAAATAGTAATAAAATTAACATCGAATTACGATTGACGGATGAGCACGTCTGACGAATTGAGAGTAGTTTAGTGAAACATACTGTTTTTTTTTTCTACGTTTCACTATAATCGTTACGTCATTATGACTAATAGTTTATTATTATGTTAGTCATCAACATACATTATACTATTTAAATGATTTAGTAGATATAGGTACACTTCTTTATAAAATTATTACATAAAAGAAATAAGGGATCAATTTATCTGTGCCGGTTTTTTTTTTATAATTTGCCTTTGACGAAAGAAATAAGTACATAGAGCCTAGAAGAGATTTAGTTTTTAATTACAGTCCGTCAGATTTCCAATTTTAGAGTGAGTCCTATGATCGCTAACAATGTTTTCTTTTTCAGTCTCAAATTGATGACTTATGTACCGGTTATTTGTCTTGTATCTACTTGTTTTTATCATCAATATAAAATATGTTTATGACGTCACCAAAGTCCACTATAGAGTCCCCTATGCGGATTTTCGAACTGCACTAAAGTCTATGAATTTGTCTTCTTGTGATTTGTCACGGTGTTTTTGTGTTTTTCTTCAAAGAAAAAATTGTACGAGCTACGAGCCAATAATTTGGACAAGCACCTTTATAATGTGTAAATAGATGCAATGGTTACTGAACTACTCAGCTCAGTATCAAGGTATTTCCTTGAATACAATGTTAAATTTGGAATGCGACAGAAATAAAATTTTAATTAAATGATTATGCAGATTGTCACATTGTGTCACCAAATTATACGGTTCAGTGAATTAATTGACGCACAAATATATATTCTAACCTTAATCACGTTTAGATCTAGTAATCTAGATTATTTCAATTCTTAATTAGTCTCGTACGGGATTTCACGTTGTAAAATCTTATTTATAATGTGTTGGAACAACTATGAACTGAGCTTTAATGCCATCGAACTCGACTTGGAATCGTTCTAGATGTTTTAGTAATCGTATAATCGTTTTAGTCTTAATTAAAAATAATATTTAATAGTTACTTTTATGAACTTATTGAATGATATCTGGAAATAGCTTCATAATATTAATTTCGGAATCTCAGAATTATTGATCTATGTAATTTATTTTAATTGGTATTTTTTGTGTAAAGGATAATGTACTATTTTTTTGTACAACTATATTTTGTAGTAGCACGTTTTTTGAAAGGCTTTTACACCCTTATACTAATCGTAAAAGGGATTTTTGTTCAAGTATCTACCTACATGCCAGATTATTTATTTATAGTTCGTAGGGTCAGTAAGCTGAAGTGGCAATGCGATGTTCAAGCGATATAGCCTGCTCACATCGCTTGAACAGCCGACAACCGATAGGAAAGAAAGGATCTCGAGTGGCGACCACGTACAAGAAAGTGCCGAGCGGGACGGCATCCCACCAGATGGACCGATAATCTGGTCAGAGTTGATGGGAGCAGCTGGATAACCAAGGGGGAGGCCTATGTTCAGCAGTGGACATCCTCGAGCTGAATTTGATGACACCGTATATAAACCTTAGTGATAGCATGTTCCACGACAAATCCTTAGATACCCGTTAACAAAGGTTGTTTATATTCCTATAGCTAGAACTAATATTGGTCTAATTTCTCCTTTAACCAGAATATGTAGCGACCTAAACAACTTCACCAAGTCCGTCCCTGATGCCAACTTATACAATGACTGTAAAGCAGTTTTTAAAACTTAAGTTAATGAGTTTCTGGGCGCAAATTAACGTATATTTTTTTTTATAAGTGTTTGTTTATTTTACCTAGTTATATAGTTTTGATTTGTATCTCTTTTTATTTTTTGCTACGTGTATGTATTTTGTGTTTTTAATGTAATTCTTGTTTGTCTTCCTCCCTTCTTATAATGTTTTTGTTAGTCTATTAATGTTGTGTTCACCTTTAATTGATGTACGTACTAGTACCTATCTTTTCTTTATATATTATTATTTGTCTTATTTAATGTTGTGTACGTGTATTGTTTGTGATCCTATTCAATAAATAAATAGCAAAACAGTCACAATCAAGCAAAAAGTGACAGATAAAGAGACACATTTTAGACAAGTCTTCTTTGTCAGGATTTAGACGAAAAAAATTAACGTGCTTCTAAAAAAAACTGTCAGTACCAAGAGTCATCTAATAATTATTTATAAACTCAGATTGTGTAATTATTTAAATTATATTATTACGTTACCATGTTAAAAATTAAAAAGAAAACGTTTATTCGATGAAATTTTGAATATTTTGAGATCAAAAGTTGCCGATTAAAATATTCCAAACAGTTTAGAAAAACCAACAAGTAACACAGCGGGGTAATATTTTTATGATACATAAAAATACGATAAATTTTATCTATATTCGATCAATAAGCATATTATATTTTGCGATACTTTCGTAACCAAAGATTTCAATTGTTATTTTCTACAACTATAAAATGCTAATTTATGCAAAATATATGAGATAAAAATATATGATTTTTTCTTTAAAAAAAAGTGAAATCATTGACAAAACGATTGCTATCAAAGACGTATTTCAATTTTTTTATTTTATTTAATGTTTGATGTAAGTTAAATCAGTATTTATTTACGCTCTATAATTATATAAATACAGTTATGTTTCTAACAATATGACTCTTACATAATATACAGTCAAATTATATCACTTTTTTGGATAAGTATTTGGTGCTTTTATATAAGATTATTAAATTTATAATTCTTCCTTTAGATATTATAAAAAAAATACTTAGGTACACACTTTAAAGAGTTAATGCGAAATTTATTATATCGTATAATAACAGAGCAATTCACAAATTAATAGCTATTAACTTATAATTTTCAAATAACTGTTGAAATGAAATGAAATGAAATAATTTATTCATTCAAATAGGCCTTCACAGGCACTTAAGAATAGTCAGACTCTAACGCACGGTTCGGAAGGTTGCTTTTACTGAGAAGAGCCGGCAAGAAACTCAGCAATTACTCTTTTCAAAACAAACTTAAGACTATTACATAAAATGTATCCTGCAAGAGCGAGCGCTACACCCAAGCATTGTCGTCATTTAAATATTCATTAACGTTATAGTATGCCTTTTGTACTAAAATAGACTTAACACGTTCCTTAAATTTATGTAATGGCAAATTTAAAAGTGCAGGAGGGATCTTATTATAGAAGCGTGTACACAGTCCCAAAAATGAACCTTGCACTTTTTGGAGTCTATAAGCAGAGGTTACAAGTTTATGCTTATTTCTAGTATTAATAGTGTGCATGTCACTTGTTTTTACAAAAAGACTTATATTTTGTTGTACAAATAATATGTTTGCATAAATGTACTGCGATGCTACTGTGAGGATATTAATTTGTTTACAATAAATAACACGTTATTGGAACAATACGGGTTTAATGCGTTATTAGAACTGCTACGATTGCGATGGACATCTGTAACGAGTTTTGTCGGGCAATTTTCGATTGCAATTTTTTCAAGTATTTTTTTTATGCGGCCTTGAAATTTATTGAATGGCTTAAAGTCTTATATTTTAGCAACAAGTTTGATTTTGTCAAATAAATAAATATCCTGGGACATTCCTCACACAAAGAAGAAACAAAATCAAGACAAGATGTAATAGATCACGCAACAAATTTCTACAAACAGCTCTACAGAAAACATGATCCTGACGAATCAGTGGAAAAAACAGATGAAGACGGGCTACTTAACACTAACACAAACAAAACAGTCGAGCCAATTGAAGAGAAAGAAGTATATTATGAACATATAAGAAAACTAAAAGCAGATAAAAGCTCACGACCTTCGCCACGGCACTTAATGTCACTATCACTGAGCCCTTAAGACTAACAAAGTTTTCCAAAAATCATGAACTATAAATTCTTTGTACGAAATATCAATGTTCTGGGACTCTGGGACATATTCTGGGACATTATTCCTCACACACGGCCATCTGACCCCAAACTAAGCAGAGCTTGTACTATGGAAGCCAGATAACTGATATACTACATATACTAATTTTCTTTTGTAAATACATACATATATAGATAATTACACCCAGACTCAGGACAAACAGACATGTTCATGCACACAAATGTTTGTCCTGTGTGGGAATCGAACCAACGACCTGCGACCTGTTATTTGATTATTATTCGATATATAAGATAGCTAAAAATGTTGCATACATTATTATATATGATATCATTTTGCCATAATAGCTACCCTAAATAAAATGTCAAAGTTATCACGAAAAAAAAAATCGTTCCCATAAACAAAACGTATGACAGCATTTTATAACTAAAATCGTACATCAAAATCATTGTCTCACGTACAAATAATTTATTACCGCATTTTAGAAACCAGTTCACAAAATTGACTTCTGGTTTGTAAGTCATTGTTTGTATAAGTGGTATAATATTCAAATAATAGACTAAATTCTTTAAAAAAATGAAGTACTTAACCCTCATGTGTTACAGTAAATAAATGTGGCGATCAGAACCAGTTTTCGGGTTAAAGGGGTCATTTTATGAAGAGTTCTTCATTGTGAGCTTCCGTATGAATAAATCGTATTTTTTTTTGTGACATCATTGTGTCATTGCAGAAGGGTAATCTTTGTATTTAGATCATGTCAGATTACTTTATATTTTTGTTTGTCTATACTATTTGTATTTCCATTTGATGAATTTATTTTTATGATTTGATTTTTTTCTCATATTGTTTAAAAAAAAATCTAATATTGTCAGATAGCCTAAAAAAAGAATTAAAAAATGTGTAGAGGACTCAGGATAAAGCTTGAAATTCGGGTAATAAAGGTCCCCGTAAGTAATGTATTAATATGGACCGAACGCTGGCCAAAATGTCACAAAACTGAAAGTAATAGATTTTGAATTTAGTTTTACTAGCTGTCCCCCGCGGTTTCACTCGCGCAGCGGTTTAAAAAATAGATGTTGGCCGATTCTCAGACCTACCCGATATGCACACAAAAATTCCTAAAAATCGGTCGAGCCGTTTCGGAGGAGTATGGGTACGAACATTGTAACACGAGAATTTTATATATTAGATGAACAGAATCTTATTACTTCAGGTATTTATAGCCAGAGGGGGCTAAAAAGGAAGCTCGAGCACTATTGCTAATGCAATTCATTTTTCCATACCAAATCTTTTAATGAATTAAACTGTACATATGTGACTATTTGTAGTAACTATTTTACGTGAAACATATTGAAATACCTACGTAGGATCTGCCGAGAATTCGAAAAATTAATTGAATTAGCAATATTGCTTGAGCGGCCTTTTTAGAGAGCCAGTTAGATAGACTGCTTCGTCAACAAAATGTTACTATGCTGAGATTTTTTTTTATATCACTAAGGTAACACACAAGCATACGGCCCGCCTGATGGCAAGCGGTTACCGTAGCCTATTGACGCTTGCAACGCTAGTGGAATCACTCGCGTGTCGTCGAACCTGCAAAAATCAATTCTTCTCAATCGAAAACTGTCTTCCGAACCGGTGGAAACATATTCATAAGTGCTTCTTAGGGTCTAAATTTAACAAATGTCTTTGTACATTAACTTCTACAATTATTTTTTCTTATTTTAAACATTATGTAGGTACGAGATTCCAAACACATTAATATTAAAAGTTTTATTTTTTAATGTCAAACAGAATACCGCCGTTTCTAATTTGCTTTAAGAACTAAATATTATCTTTATCAATATGCAAGTATGTGGATTGGTGATCATTATCGAATGAGGAATTTATATATTTTTTTCGAAATAAACTAGTTTTACTTTAATATTATGGATATCGTTCAAGATTTTAATTACTTGACGGTTTTAAACTCTGTATAATGATGGAGAGGTGACGCTGAGCAGCTGATAATGATGACAAGCGATGATGATGATTGTAATTATCATTTTTATGACATAAATTAAGTCCGGTTTTTTAATCTAATATTATACTATTATTAACTTCATTCCAAATTTAAGTTTCATTATAATTTAGATTTTTTTTTTAATATTACTTTATTTATCTATGATAACTAGAGGTCGCCCGTGATCAAAATTCGAACATAATTAAACAAAAGAGTACCTATATAATAGGAGAGAAAATTACTTCACTCATACACGAACTCTTTTCTGCCGCGTCATTGACAAAGGACTGACAGTTTTTTTTCATTAATTTAATTTATTTCTAATGAATATTAGGATAAATATTTCCATTCTGCCCTCCTTCTCCATATAAACTTTAACTGTGCCAAATTCCATACTCATCCGTCCGCGTAATTTTAAAAATGTATACCAAAGTTATTGGTTCACATATTATCATTAAAATAACTGCTATAAAAATATTAACAATAATATATAGATAATTTCCCGTCTCCCGAAGCCTCCATGAACTTAGATGATAAAATTTGATCGAATCGGCGAGCTTCGACGGACGTACGGGCACATGGTTTCTACCTACCGCAAAATACATAAACAAATAATTTTGTTCAATACATTGTTCATTAAAATATATAATATAGTATATTTGCATAGAGTGCAATTAGAATAATTGATGTAAAATTGGTCTATCACTGAATTGCAAGTTTTTTTTTTTTTCAAAACGTAAATTGGTTTAGTTATATGAAAAAATATATCATTGGACGAACAATTTCACCCTATATTGTCCGAAGAGTTATTATATTAAAAAAAATATTATTAACAAGCTATCCCCCACGGTTCCATCTGCATTCCCGAGAAAAAGAGTAACCCATGTCCTTTTTCATACCATAGGCTATCTGCGTACAAAATGTCATCGTGATCCGTTCAGCGGTTTAGGCGTGAAAAGGTAACAAATAAACAAACTCACATTCGCATATATAATATTAGTTAGGATATGGCGATATTGCCTGATTGTGGGTGTTCGCCATTAAATACAAATGCAAATTGCGCTTTATCTGTATTTTTAAAATATGAATTAGCTTATATCAATTTTGTATGTATATTATTTTATATAAATTATGTAAAAAAAATATAACCAATATTTATGTGACAGATATTCGTTTTAAAAACAGATATACATTGTAACATTGAATAATATAGAAATTCGATGCTTGTGCATACAAATACGATGCAAGAAAAAATATTAATTTATAAAATCTATCTATATATTATTACCAACTTCCGGGTCGGGTCATGGACAATTTTTTAGGGTTCCGTACCCAAAGGGTAAAAACGGGACCCTATTACGAAGACTTTGTTGTATGTCCGTCCGTCTGTCTGTCACCAGGCTGTATCTCAAGAACCGCGATAGCTAGACAGTTGAAACTTTCACAAATTATGTATTTCTGTTGCCGCTATAACAACAAATACTAAAAACAAAATAAAATAAATAATTTAAGGGGGCTCCCATACAACAAACGCGATTTTTTTGCCGTTTTTATATATAACTAGCTGTTCCCCGCGGTTTCACCCACGTTCCCGGTGTAATTTTTTTTCATACAAACCTTTTCCTGACAATAACGAACATTTAAAAAAAAAATTGGCCAAATTGGTCCAGGCGTTGTTGAGTTATGCGCTTACCAACACATTTTGCGATTCATTTTTATATTATAGATGGTACGGAACCCTTCGTGCGTGAGTCCGACTCGCACTTGGCCGGTTTTTATATTCCAGGAAGCTAGTAGCAAATAGCGTAAAACTCGGTCTATCTTAACCTTAATATGACTTATTATATTTGCTAAGCAATGGTACACAGCATAGTCTCAACGATGTGGTGAACTGTAGGAATGAGACAACGTAACCATTTTATTTATAACTAGCTTTTCACCCGCGGCTTCGCTCGCACAGACTTTATAAAAAAAAAAAAAAACCTTTCATCCGATTTCGATGAAAAGCCGATTCGAAGCGCCAAGCCTATGGAAACATCGTGAAAATTCGTTCTGTGGTTTTGAAGATTAGCGTGTCCAGACATACAGAGACAAGAAAACAAAAAAAACTCTTTGCATTCTGTTAATCTTCCTACATCACCCATACTCCATTTTTATTATAAAAATAAATGTACTACAAATGGTTCTACAAATTTATAATATTACTAGCTGTCCCCCGCGGTTTCACCCGCGTAGCGTTAAAAATAGCTTACGACCTATTCTCAGACCTACAGAATATGCACAAAAATTTTCATAAGAATCGGTCAAGCCGTTTCGGAGGAGTTTGCAGACAAACACTGTGACACGAGAATTTTATATATTAAGATACATGAAGCAAAAAAATTGGTTTTGCTTTTTACGAAAATTACGTGGACGGAGGAGTGTGAAATTTGGCACAGTTAAAGTTTATATGGAGAAGAGTGCCGAAAGCTAATATTTTTATGTGTTCGAAATAAATTAAATTAATAAGGAAAACATTACACACACTACCATACGGTTGACACACACATGTCACCACTGTCAGTAGGTACCTACTCTGTAGATAACGCGGCAATGACAAACTTAAAGAAAAGTGTTCGTATATACATATATAAGTTAAGTGATTTTCTTTTCATTCTTAATATTAATACTTTTGTTTAATTATGGTCGAATTGACCATGAGTGACCTCTAGTATGTATAGATGTCTCTGCAATATTGAGTTAATTAAATAAAACCAGAAGGCCATTCACCGTTATCATTTAAGCAAATCCTTTAAGTACAAAATGCAATATATCTACACAATGAAATCAAAACGACAAACGTAACTCAGAGTACATTGAAAACCACATAACCGTATCAAAATTTGAGTAATCATTTTGACACAAATTATTTTCACAATAACTTTTATTGAATGTATGTCACTCGATTGATCGGCGTTTGACATTTGTGTTGATGAAAAGAAATTATGTTCGAGTTTTATGTCGCATACTGAAGTGTCAAGTTAGTCACGCAGTGTTTAAGAATTAAAAATATTTTTATGATACATTTTAAAAGATTTTTTTTGGTAGTGCCTTATTTATCCTGTATCGCATTCTAAAAAGGTAAGTATAAAAACGATAACGCGGTGAAGGTCGTGGGTTCAAATACTACAATGAACTTGAGCTTTCAGTGAAGGAAAATCATCGTGAGGAAACCAAGCACGGTGGAAGGGTACTTTGTAGTACCCGCCTGGCTGGCTACCATCCTCAAGTTGAAAATCTGTCCCACGGTGTGTTCTGACAGTTGCATTTAAGAGCCAGTTGCCTTCTAGGCTTTATAAAGGTCGGCAATACATTGGTTATCTCACTCGTATTGCTAATATCCATAGTGCATAGTTAGTGATATAAAAATATAATATACTGGGTGATTTTGTTATCACTGGCAATACTTGCAGGGTTGGAAGTACTCATCAATGTGAACAACTTTTATTACAGGACTAACTGTGAAATCATGAAAAAATTATCAGCTGTTCCATACAAAAGTTCAATACCTACTCGACCAAAATGTATGAAGCAACCGTATTATTTTACGCAATATGAGAGTTAGCCCTATAATAAAAGTTGTTCACATTGATGAGTACTTCCACCCCTGCAAGTATTGCCAGTGATAACAAAATCACCCTGTATATATATTAAGTTAAGTAATAAATAACTATATTCAATGAACTCATCTGACTTCTCTCAAAAAGCATGCTCCAATTATTCCTACGTTCCCACGTACCTATAAAAAAGTTATTACTAGTGCATTATTGAAGTACAAAGTTGATTTATTGATTTGTTCCACTCGGTTCTTTATCAATGCCCCCCTTTTTAAATTAAGAATATACTTAGAAACATGTTTGTGAATATGAAAGGCTATTTTTTTTCTAAATCATACTGAGGTAATATATTTTAATCCTAATAAATTTTTCTTATAGAAATTAATTATGCAAATAACTTATTTGTATGCGTTTTGTCAACATTGCAATCTTTATTGCCGCTATTATGTTTAAGGTCAGATTGTTAAATATCTATTTAGGTGGTCTCTGACGCCAAGCAAACTGTTGCTTGTTAGTTATTAAAAGCTTGTATCATTAAACTATAAAAATGCGGATTCGATCCATTATTACTACTTTTATTACCAATATGACTGACGAAATTGTTTATTTAAAAGTTCATTAACAAGATAAAATCACATAATGAATCAATAAAACGTCGGTTGTCAAAAACTTTAAAACAAATAATTTTATTCATAAACAGTTTCGTATGATCCAACCGATTCAATCCAAATAAGACAAACCCACGCTATAATCACAGCGTAAAAAACCATATAAATACATAGACTGTGCTATAATAATAACTTTATTTATTTATTAAAAAAAAAAAACAACTATTTATCATAAAATCCTGTGTGTAAAATTACGATGTTTTCTTTGGACAATAACTACTTATAAATCACTTTAAAAAAACTTGGATTTTTTAAATTTTGAGCGTCCTAATCTTTAAGCATCAGATTTCATATTTTCAATTAAATGTTTAGGGTTCAATTAGATAGTCAAAAAGGAATCAACTCGATTGAAGTTCAATCAGTAATTGCATTATAATAAAGGTACGTGTTGATGCGTCGTTAATGAATCAATGTTTTGGACAATCACCTTAATGATATAGTGGTAGTTTACTCACATGTTTTGACCCTCCATGAGGTTATTAGATCAACAGAAAGATTAATTATATGATATATAGTTACGAACACAAGAACATTTTATCATCCAAAGCGAAAGATCCAAAGAAAATTTCAATTTGTTGCAACACAATAAAAAAAGATAATTTCATAATTAAATCAGAAAATAACATAACTTCTTTTTATGTTAAATTCGAGTGTTGCATTTTAATTTTACCATAAACAATTCAAAGAATCCGTTACCCGAACTTTAAAGTGTAACTCTACCACATTGATTAAAAGATTAAAGATATCAGTAATCAAGCGGCAACATAAACATTCAGAATCTAAATTCACATACCGTTTCATATCGAAAATCTAAAACGATTGGTATAAATTTTAAATAAGAGATTACATTTTAACATGGAACTGTTAACTTTTGTTTATTGTAATTGTAATAAAAGATAATAAACAGAATAGTAATGAGATAAAGGTTTATTTATAGACCTACTTGGTTGAACCTTGCGTATGGCAATTTTCCTAGTTGCTTACGTAATTTGAGGACAAATGATTAAAAACAAAGATACACTGTTTAATCAAGATTTTGAACTACTACATGCTCTTATACCGAGTAGGTATTTTGAGCTAGTATATAATCGAAACATAGGCTAGGATCCTCATGCTGAACAATTATTACTATCTATGGGATCAACTCTAATAAAGGTCAAGCTCCTCTACCACCTAGCATAGACAACTAGAGTAACAATCAACTCTAATACTTATAAACAAGATGTGACCATTAATCCTTTACGCAAGGCAAATTTATTTGGGAAACGCAACATAATAGGTCTCTCGATCTGTATCAATTTTTTATTCCACAACAATAGAAACAACAATGGTATTGTGAACACAGAAGTTTACCAACAACACACATTGACAATGGAACGCGTGATTAATTTTATAAGTACGGGTAAGTGCTCCCTCTGTAAGTGGGTTTTGTCACAAAATATTCTATAGTTACCATTTTTTGTTGCATCAAAAGTTGAAAAGGGGAGTTTATGATGTTTGACGTTTATTTCTGCAACAAACTTCGTTTATCGAGATTTGTTATAGATATTTTAGAGCGTTTATATTTCGACTGATGTAAATATATGTTTCAATCCAAAATTTGAATGGTTATGATGTGAGCTGAGTTTATCATACAACAAGAAAACAAACAAGTTAAATGTCGAAAGATAAGTTACTTTAATAGATAAAGTAGTGGAAGAAGCTAGAACATGCATTGCACAAGTGACCTGAATACTAAATGCCAACAAGAGCCTTAATAAAGAAGATACTAGATTACAATTACAAGAAACTTAATACGAAGATGCAACAAGCAACACCATAAAAAATTAGTTATCCCGACTAACTAGGGAAGTGAAATACTAAACGAAAACTATTAAATTCTCCGTAAGGCAAGAAGGAATTATCATACATTTACAACATTGCATTACAATATCGATCCGTTTATAGGAGCAGCATCATATGAAGCAATGATCATAAATAAATATAAATTAGTTCCGATTGAATCTCATACAACGGAACCCTTTAAGGTAGACCCGATAGAGTTATATATCATTGAAACTATAGATACGTGCGTGTTTGATTCAAATCTGATACAATTCATTGATTTTATAAAGAGAGCAGTTGAAGAAATTGTGTTTGATGCAATTGCAATCGATTTGATACCTTATACGTTGTTATAAGAGTTTAATCTCATGGTTTTTATGATAACAACCTAGTTGATTGAATATCACTTTACAGTATCGAGAATTAGCCGGTAGATTAACATAAGAGGAGAATTAAGACAAATTAGAAAGAGTTAAAGAAATAAATTCTTTATAGTTTTTATTGATGGTTTATAACGTATAATTTTAATAATTGCATGTTGTATTAAACTTAACAAACCATTTGGTTAAGTAGAAATTTTTATTCAAAATTTTGGGCTACTTGCTCCATGAAATCATCTATAAAGTTCAGTATTGGATTAACATATTTCTGCAAATCTATGATTATTTTGAAGACCTTACAACCCTAAAGTAACATTTTTTGCACTTCAATGACCAGTAGAAATATTACGTATTTAATAATTTATATGTATAGATGAATAAGTCAACCGGATGTATAAAAAATATTTAATACGATCAAGTTTACTTAAGCTTGCCGTCGAAAATTGAAATCATTAGTCATTCCAAGAATTTGAACGTCAATTGAACAAAAACAGTTGACGCAAACAAATTGAATATTCCCACATGAAGGTGAAAATCCAAGGGTAAATATAGGATCATGTTTCATAATAAATGATCCCGATTATCTGAATAATAAATCAGATCTTAAAGCTAAAGAATTAAATTCTAAAGTTGTTTGAGAGGAAATAGATATCGTTAACGTAGAAGGTATTAAAGTGTACAATCAAAATGTAGTTTTCTGTGATACAATCAAAAGAAAAGATCCGCATGTGTTCTGTTTGATTAATGATGTAACTACCGAACTATTATCACTAGATAGCAAAGGAAGAAGGACAATTGTCTGTATAATGCGAGAACGTGACAAAAAAGATTAACAAGATGTATTTGCTGCTGCACTTTAAAAATCTCCTCCTGTTACTTCCCTATTACGATAACTCAAGGTTGAATTTTGTGCAACTGATTATTTTGCTCCCTGTTTAGAAATATTTTGTTGTCAGTAAAAAAGTTGACTAATGATTCTGGTTTGGGATCAAATATTCATGTTTTTTTTTTTTCAACAATGTGACTTGTTTTGTTACACTTAACGCTTTTTAGGTTGAGCATCTGTTTAATGTCATTTACTACCGTCTTTTTGTTGGTACGCAATCGAATTTAAGTCTTTGTGCTACATTGTTTGTATAAGTTTCATTATTAACTAGCTTTTCGACCGTGGCTTCGTTCACGCGGACTTTATAAAATATCTTTATCTTTTATTCCTTTCACGCGATTTCGATGAAATACATAATATAATTATCTATGTATGTATATATTTACAAAAGAAAAGCACAAGCTCTGCTTAGTTTGGGGTCAGATGGCCGTGTGTCACAGAATCTATTTATATTTATTTATTTAATAATCTTCGACTGATCAACATTTCTCATTTCCTATTTCTTATTATTCACAAATTGCTCATTACCATATAGCATTACATCCTATATATACTTCATTTAACAAGTGGTACAAATAAATAAACACTATAGTGGCCTCGTTGCCGCATTATCAGATTTAGTACCGCTGGTTCTAAGTTCAAATCTAGACTTGTATTTATTGGTATAGTGTTGCACGTTAGGTGCCTTGGTTGCTAACGAACCTCTGTAAATAATGATATAGCTTGTATCATTATTTCTATGTAGTGGTTGGACATAACAAAATTATGCTAACAGCATATTGAAGGCATTAGGCATCTGACCATCTCTCGCTTTATATCCAAATATTTTAAAGCATTGAATGAAATATTCTATATTGTATTCACCATATAGATATTATTATATTAGAAGAAATTACATATAAAATAATAGAGAATACAATCTAAGCGGCCTTATCGCTTAAGCGATCTCTTCCAGCTTGATAGATAATTGGTCATCATCATCATCTCAGCTGCAAAACGTCCACTGCTGGACAGAGCCCTCTCCTAATGATCTCTAATGGGAGCGGTCTTGAGCGGCCTGCGTCCGTCCGCCTTGTAAGTGGACGACCTACACTGCGCTTGCCGTGCCGTGGTCTCCACTCCAGAACTTTTCAGTCCCATCGGCCATCCGTTGTTCGCACTAACTAACTAGCTAATTGGTAATTGACATTGAATGCTGTGGCAAAGGTTGTAGGCTTAAATTCTATAATAATCTTGAGCAGTATCCAGTGGTGAAGAAAAACATGGCATGGTGGTAGGTGCTTTGTAGTATCCAACTGTCTGGCTACCACCTTCAAGTTAATTTATTGCCAAGCATCTACCAAAGGACCCAGTTCATTCTAAGTCCAAGTCACACATCAACTAATTTACTGTAACAAGTATATCCTTAAATATTACCTAAAGATTTTACAACACTTATTATATAACTCAACAAAACTTTATTCACCATAACGCTATATCGCATTGCTATCGTATTTGTTAGAAATTTATTATTTCCTTAGACACGGTAAGGTTTACCATATTGCATGCTCCGAATTCGAATTAGGAATTTTATTACCTTCACCACATCCATACTAATCTAATCTACGCGGCCCACACACTTGTGTGTAGACCTGGAGTTTGTTTAGGTTCTTTACGTTATCTAGCTGAGGTCTTTCGCTAAAACTTGCTAATACTGCAACAGTAAAGGCGGCTAATGATGTGAAATTGGGTTTGATCTAGTTGGGCAAAGTGGAAATCATATTTTTTTGTTTACTGTAACTAGTACTAATACCCGAAAAATGGTTATAGACTCTTAAGTATTGTTATATAAGGTGCTTATAAATATTACTTTTTATTTAACTATAAACACTTATTGGGGTGATACAAATTAATACATAAAAATATAGAACTAAATTAGTTCAAAATTTCATTTCCGAAATTAATGGATCATAACTTTTTTAGGTTTCAGGAAACTAACTAACGAGGATTCGAGGTATCGCTGATACTTGATAAAGTAAATTACTAAAACGCTATCTCTTAGTCTACAACTAAACATAGAGTAACGCACAGCGGTACAGTTCCAAACGACACTCGTGTTTTAAATCACGCCACTAGAGATTTATAACCACATACAATTTTATAATTGCCCCCCCTCATTAAATGATACAACTGAATTGATTCATTGCGTTCAAAATAACGAAAGCAAACATTTCCGAACGTATTTGAATAAAGAACCGACTTTTTAAATAACGAATGGAACGTGAAAACCTTTTTAATGAATCTTGATTTTAATTTTTGAACGAAATGAGATGTCACCATGTTCCTTTAAATCATTCGGTCTTATTAATTTAATGGATGAATATCAAAATTGATGTTAAAGCGTATAATGTATAAGATATTCGTTTTAATGTGGAAGCTTAGTGTTGTTAATGAGAAATCAACGTATAGATTTTGTAATTTGATATGATTCACGTTTAAGGGATTAAGGTTTATTATTAGAAATGAAGATATATATATGCAAAACAGATAAATTCTTATATAAATTATATAACAAAAGTTCACAAAATAAAAAATAAACAATTATCAATCTAAAAAATATCGCAAAGATGATTTCCCGCTGTCAAAATGTCAAAAGCAAATAAATATCAATATGATGACACAAAATCACTTCTGAGACAAAAAAAATATTAAAAATTAATCAATCGTTTCTCATTGAATCAATTTCATAATAAATCGATGATTTTAATAAAAATATTAGAATATTGAAAAGGTTAATGAGACATGGCATTCTTGTGTTCTACTTAAGTAAGCAAAAATACTTTATTTAGTACAATTAAAGATCATTTAATTTTGTGTTGTATAATTTTGTTGAAATTGATTTTAAAATGATATTTTATTGCATCTAAATTATGATAGAAATAACTTCTGAAGAACACTAAATCCATTAGTTTATGTTATGTATTCAAAAATAAGACTAAACATGTAATTTATTACAATAAATTCGTTAGTGTTAAATGTATATATTATAGTCTAGGTAGTCTCCATAACTGATTGACATATTTTGACGCCGGCTTTAGACTTCATAATTTTGTAGGCTTCGATTTATAAAAAACATAGTTGGGGGACAAAGGCTAGTCTAAATAATATTTTTAATATTGAATTTTAGCTAACGAGCCGCTTGACTCTATAGATTTCTATCTCTCTATTTTACTGTCTTAGGAGTTGAATTCCGAAAAATACATTCTTAGTGCGCCCCTTGGGTATACCAGGAATAATTTTCTTAAAATTTCCACCAGTGTATGTTAGTTACTGTACTGTTTTATATTTACTTTCTACTAGACATTATTGAGAGCAAACCATAGCACGGTGGTAGGGTACATAGTAGTACCCACCTGGGTAACTACGACCCTTAAATTGAAAAACTGTCAAATACCTACCGGTGTGTCCCGGCAATTGCATTAGAAAGCCAGTTCTAGTCTAGGCTTTACGTGTTTACGACCTTCGGCCACATAGTAAAAAAAAGAAACGATTCAAATAAGTTCCATTGTAAATAGTTTATCAAATGTTTAAAATCACTTTACCACCTACGCCTTTTATATAATGCCGAAATTAATTAACAAACAATTAGATCTGTATCTCAACACCTACACAAAAGGTATTATTTAAACACAATATGTAAATTAACTGCGAGTTTATTGTAACTTTTATAGCGTAACGTTATGTTAATGACGCTTAACTGCCGATAGTTTAATATTTGTCTGGTATTTAATGCCCCTGATAAGGGTTATGTAACTGTTGTTTGTAATTTAAAAAAATACGTAAAAAGATTTTTTTAACATGCGTTTCTGAAAGACATAAATTGATCCTGGGATAAAAAATATAAGTTTTGTAAACTATCTATGCGCCAACCTACACAGACTTTATAATATTAAGGCGACGCCTTGAAGATTTTGGTTGCAAGGATTCCGATTTTTCTCAACAATGACTGAAGCGAACGAACTGAAATTTATTATAAGAATTCATCATGTCTTTGACTTTATTTTGTACGTTGCATAACACGATTGGTTAACTTTCATAACACAAAATAATTAATCAAAAAGATCTCTTTAAAATAAGAGATACCAATTTTACCGGCATTGAGGATCGATTTGAGGTTCCAAAATTTCTACATATATTAATTGAAAC
This sequence comes from Tetheella fluctuosa, assembly GCA_951216915.1. Lineage (NCBI taxonomy): Eukaryota > Metazoa > Arthropoda > Insecta > Lepidoptera > Drepanidae > Tetheella > Tetheella fluctuosa. Next base: position 11,924,545 of record OX578223.1, on the reverse strand, counting down.
TCATACTATAAATTGAACTTAGGTTTTATGAAATATATTTGTAGTTTTTAAATTAAACAATAAAAACCATTTTGTAGCATACGCCCGTTCCGTTTACGCGGGTTTTCTATGAGAGGTCGCTATAGTAGGGAGCGGGACCCAGCACGTTGAATTTCAGATTTTTAAGCTTAACGCGGCGTCACCTTAATAAGATTCACCAAATAGAAGGAACTGGCTCTCAAGTGCCCGAAACATACCAGTAGGTACTTGGCCACAGATTTTCAAGATAAGAGTGGTAGCTAGCCAGGCGGATACTACGAAGTACCCTACCACTGTGCAAAACCTATCTTTATTATCTATACTATTATATAATGCTGAAAAGTTTGTTTGTTTGGTTGAACGGAATTCAATTTTCAATTCAAACCAGTAGGGTTTGAATTGAAAATATCTTTTAGTGTTGGATAGCCCATTTATTGCGGAAGGCTAAAGGCTACTTTTTATTCCGGAAAAACATAAGATCCCTCGGGAACACGGGTGAAACCGCGGGGCGGAAGCTAGCATACTCTGATTTTCATAAGCAAAGCTTCTAAGCTAATCTAGGATGACTCATCATCTTGAACAGTTGATAATAATATAATGTCCAAGTTATCAAGCTGATATCAAGAAAGAAACATATATTTGAACATTCACATAACATTACAGAAGTAAAATAAAATATTACAATAAACAGATTACAAAATAAAAAATAAAAAGTACAAAAAAAATAAAAAGACTGCTGTAATATTGTGTGATGCCAAAAAGGATATCACTCTGAGCTTACATTTTTTTTTATACCACATTGTCGGCAAACAAGCATAAGGCCCACCTGATGGTAAGCGGTTACGGTAGCCTATGAACGCTTGCAACACCAGGGGTATCACTCGCACGTTGCCGACCCTTCCCCCCTCCTCGATGAGCTCTGGCGACCTTACTCACGCACAGGAACACAACTATAAGTTATTTGGCTGCGGTATTCTGTAAGGTGGAGGTTCTTCCCCAATCGAGCTGCTCTTTGAGCGACATATCACTATGCTCTACCTCTCATACAATACTATAAAACTTAGAGTGAAGTGTTGTTACCTTTGGGCTTTATAGTAAAACCTGGAAAGGTAGCGACTAGATGCTATATTTAGCACTCAGATTGTTATCTGGCTAGCTTTTATTGTTTCTAGCGTAATAAACTGGTGGGTGTTTGTCGACGCGGCGATTTTAATGTTGCGCGAGGTTGGTTTGGTATTTATTTGTGTTGGCGGCATGATTGAAGTTTTTTTTTTTTTTAATGATTTCAATTTTATTTTTTAGGAAGATTTTCAGCTCAATAGTAGTCATAAATTTACATTCATAATATGCCATTTAAAAATGTATATTATTTTTTATATAGAGACAAAGCAAAGCTCTCCAACTAATTATTATGGTAGTAGGTATTTTATACAAAAATGCTTTTTGAGCTCGATCAAAATACTTAAAAAAAAACAGGTTTGGTCTGCTAGTACGTTTATTAGCATAATAAACCTAACTTATGTTCTGAAAAGACGATATTTAAAATAAATAATATAGAAAGAAACAATATGTAATTTTACTAATGCGAATTTTATCTTTATAAGGTAAAACTACTGAGTATGAATAAAATTGGTTAGTTGATAAAACAGATTGAACAATATTTTCAAAGAATATTAAAGATAAATCTTTGTAATCACCCACAAACCTTGACACTTAATTAGATCACCAAAAAACTTCATTCAAAAAAGAAAAAAACATACTTACAAAAGCAAACCACAAAACCTACCGGAAATCTATAATCTTGCGCCGAATTTAATCAGCAATATTCCCAAGCTCTTGAACTATACTGTGACGAATCGTATCATTTATCATGTCCGACTCCCGGTCTAACATTAAGGTTGCCCACACACACCGCAAAAAAACAATATTACTGCTCAATTACACTTTATGTCTTTGACTTTAAGGTTGATTTTCCTCTACATGTTATAGTTGGTTCAAATGTTTGCACAAAGTATTGTTTATTGTAAAAGTGTCACGAAAGGACAGATGCTCTGTAAATACTTATTAATGATCTTGTTGAAGCTTAAGTGGGAATGAAAAACGGTTTCTTTGCGGTTGAAAAAGCTATTTATCACGTAGAATATAATTTTTGAAAAATTGTAAGACATGAGTATTTCAATCCAATTAAAGTATAATTTGGAATATGTTAATTATCTAATATAAAAAAAAACAGTGATAAATTAAGCAGTCTCCAAAAACCACACATACAGAAACAATAACCTAAAAAAAACTCCAATGTTACATTAATTATAATCAGTATATCAATTTAAAAAAAAACAGGCAGTCATGGGGACTGCCGATAGAAGTGAAAACTATTAGCATGAGCATGTCGGTGACGCGAATGTCGGTGACGCGAACCTATAACTTTTTCCCCTCCAAAAACGCTCAACGCGGCTAAAGAAGTTTTCACTTCAAAAAGTCTAAAGGCTGGCGCGCGGTCCACCTGATGGTATAATATATGTGGCTACGGTCGACTATGCACATTAGCAACACTAGCAATGCCAATGTCGACCTTTATTCAAATTATGCCTAGAAGGCAACTGGCTCTCAAATGGCAACTACCGAAATACACCAGTAGGTGCTTGGCCACAGATTTTCAAGTTGAGGGTGGTAGCAAGCTATTCTACTACAAACCTACAACCGTGTTATGTTTTCTTCAATATGTTTTTCCATCACCAAAAGCTCAAGTATATTGTAAGACATGACCGAATATCGAACCCATGACCTACCACTGAGCTATCTTAAACAGTTTATTTTAATTAATAACGTGAACACAAATAAACACAGAAAATCCCCGGTTTCATCCGCGTTCCCGAGGGATCTTGTTTTCCAGGAATTTAAATTAAATGAGCTATCCAACACTAAAATATTTTTGTATTTCGAACCAGTAGTTCCTGAGATTAGCGCGTTCAACCAAACAAACAAACTCTTCAGCTTTATAATATTAGTATAGATTTAATACAAACCTTAAAACTCCCATTTATAACGTATTTAAAAGGAAACTTTATGATAAATACACCTAGTTTTAGCCATTAACTGGAGACCACCGAGATGTGACCTAAAAGAAATATTATGAACGCGTAGGCATCAACGGATTAGATGGTCGTTAAATCTGAATCTTTTACGATGAGGTTTCAAATAAGGCTGGTTTTTACACCGTAGTGTAACTAACAAGAGGAATGTATGGTATCCTTATATATACCTACATTTTGTTTTAGCTTTATCTAGATTTTTATTGACAGTCCAAGCATTTTACAGTATTTATAGTTTTGGAGTTACCACACTTAAAATTCTCAGTTTTATCTTTATTTGATAAAATTTCTAAAAGATTTTAAAACTTAAACATCCCAGCTTATTGCACGATATAAAAACTACATACTTATTGTAAAATTTTCCTTTTCCATAACGTAACTGTGTAATGCTCAACCAACTTCGAGGACGGCATAAAAATATATTTATACTAACGCTACAGCAATAAGAACTGGAGCAGACATAGAACACGACTAATTTATTGTTCTTGTATGCAAACACAAACGTGGAGGGATTATGTCGTAAAATAAATAACTAAAGATGTAAAAGTCAGTCGAAATACCCTTTACTTATGGTTTGGAAGTAATTAGTCGTAATTTATAATAGGTGTTGAACACACAAGAAGGTGTTTTATAACCAATCGAGCACATTTTAGAATCTGGCGTGTTTTTCCGGGTTCTTTTACAGGATTTAAATGGTTTGGAATAGGGAGTAGAGAAATGCTTCTCCTTTTAGGTAGGAACTAGGTAGTAAGCGACTAGTACGCAAAAATATTAGGTTTAACTTGTTCAAAATTAAAAATTGGTATAAAAATCATTCTAATGTTTAATCTTGCTCGATAAAAAGTGATTTACGCGATTTTTTTTTTTACTTTGTATAGGCTCGTGTATGACCACAATCTCACTATAATGTGGCCGAAGGTGGTAAGCACACAAAGCCCAGGAGGAACTGGATCTCAAGTGCAGCTGCCGTAACACACCATTAGGTGTTTGGCGACAGATTTTCAACTTGAGGGTGGTAGCCAGCCAGGCGGGTACTAGAAAGTACCCTACCATCGTGCTATGGTTTCCTCACGACGTTTTCCTTCACCGAAAGCTCAAGCTCATTGTAGGATTCGAACCCACGACCTTCGCCGCGGCATCCAACGTCACTACCACTGAGCTATCATCATCGCCTTAACAACAAATAATTTAAATTTACTTTTAAACATTTTTTTCAGAGTTAATCCCATAATACAAATTGGTTACCATGACAACCTGTACGTTTCAAAACGGTGATATCTTCCTAGTACCTATATTATTATTATTGCATAAAACAATACCAACTTAAAAAAAATGAGCAAACCTTGCTACATCACTTAAAATCGATTCAATCCGTAAATGTGCGGCACATTATTCATACCCATCAAAAGCTGTTGTCGGTCGAATCGACCCCAGATGATAAATGACCCGTAATTGTATCCATGTATCGGTGTTTTAAGAAAAATCACCAAGTCATGAACGCCTAAGAAAGGTGCGTGTATCAGGGTACAAAATCTGCCTTTATTAATGCGAGGGTGTGCCGTTCAATTCTCAGCTCGGCTTGTAATTAGAGTTTTTATTACAGGTCACTGTGTAAAAAAAACAAAAAATGTGGCACTTCCATTTTAAATTGTAATTTCTTATGAGATAAAATTTATTGTCTTATTTTTAAAGATGACTGTTTTGTTACCGATTTTGATTGTCAGAGCAAAAGGTGGACACAAATCATCAAAGCGAATTAACCATATCATGGTAGGGTCTGAAGTACCTACCTGACTGGGTATAACCGTCAAATTGATAACCATTTCATTCCTATCTGATGAATGCATCTGACAGTGATGAAATTTTAGTGAGTTGTTGTGTGCAATGGTTTCTGACAAAAAACAAAAAAAAGAGCCAATACAACACATGCTGGCAATTAGCTAGTTTATTAAAAAGAACAAATTGTTATATAAATAGCAATGGACCGCCGAACTCATTTGCCAATGTCTACCGATATAAAAATCGATTTTCCCAAATCGTTTCATGAGTAATTGTCGGCAATATTCCGAAACACATATTGTGTCGATGCGACGATAAGTCCGTTACTTGCAGTATACAGGTGGTCGGTGGGTACGAATCGATATGAAATGAATCGATGATTTTTGATTGCTGAAAGATATTTTTTGGTAACGTCATGCGGCGGAATATTTTGATATGGTTTTAATTATGTTCGAAGAATTTGGTCGTCATATTGCATCTCACGTTGTTATTTTAAATTCGAGCCTTCGATTCGTATCATTTGAATATCCAAATTATTTTTTTCACACGTCCAATTTATTCCTATCAGGACTTATATTATTTCATCCATAAGGCACAACAAAAATGTACTCCTCGTGTAACAAATCAAAATCGCTTATAAAAAATAACACATAATGACAATACTGGCCAACAATTTTGGCGAAAAAGAAAATAAAAGAAAAATGTTTACTTACCAACAGTCGAAATTCCAAATTCAAAATAGGTACATTGCATAACATATTTCCATCGGTCCATGCAATCGGAACACCCACTTTACGCCCTGATCTATTTGTAAATGAGCTAAACGACCTCATTTTCCATCCGTATAGAAACTTCTCTTGACCATAAAATGTCTCTGCGCATACAATAAAAGGTTATTTGAAGAGCGCAAATTGCGTATCGGCAAATTTACCAAACTGCCCGTCTGTTGAGCCGTCGCCCGTTATGATGTAGGTTGTTGGTTTTTCACACACGGCAAATGGTGATCGCCGTTTGCGGGTTGAGCTTTGAAGTTGCAGACGGGCGGGTGGGACGCTGCGGTTTAAAAAAAAGAGAACAAACTAGTCCCAGTGCGAGTTGCATTGCGTCTTATTTCTTTCTTTCTTTGTCTTTGTCTGAAACTATCGCGAGTGTGCACACAACAACTCATAAAAGTTTCATCAAAATCGAAAATAAATATAATTGAAAATATAAATTTTGTGTGAAAAATCTTATGCACCTCTAAAATAAGTAAAATACCTTCGTATACTGGTAAGATTTTTATTCCAAGATATAAGATTCCTATTAGACCTACACTGATCATTTTAAAACCGTTAAAATGAACTGCCAGTTTACATCGAAACCATTTGAATAAAGAGCGTGCCTCAACAAACATTGCTCATTGCTGTTCTGCCATCTCCATATTGACGGACAAGCTTCACCACCAATTTTCTAAGACACTTGCCATTCCTTCAAATACCTCTCCATGTACTAATTTACTATAGAAGTAGAAAACGAGAGAGTTCAAAATAAACTGGTGCCAAAGTTTACATGTGTAAGCTTTTTAGAAATGAGATCGTAACGTTTGCACCAGGTTGCGTTCATTGTTTGACATGCTATTACGAACGTTCGAAATTAGAATAATAAATGTTTCTTTCGACCCGCTCGTTTATTACGAATTTTGAAATCACTGGCCAGTTTGAAAACTCTTTGTTTGGTTTTGTTTATTTATATGACAATGTTTTTTTTTATACATTTTTTTTAATTTATTTATTTTATTTTATAATTTGGTTAATTGATCGATGTTCTATTTACGTTTACCTAACATTATTTCAAAATATGCATTAATTTTGAGAAGCTATCTAATCAAATTATATGAATATTAATTTAAAACGTGCCAAAAATACCAGCGGTCCTTTTACGAAGATAATGCAAAATCAAATGTCAGTATAATACCCCGGAGCGTCTTAACATTATAATTTAATTAAGTACATAATTGACAGCTCCAATAATTAATTATAATTGGACGATGATGCGGCTAAATTAAGAGGTCGCCGTAACGTTGCGTTCGCAAATATCGCGTTACATAATATTGTTTCTCAACAAACACCTGTTTTACAATAGAATAAAACTGTAAATTAATAAGGTTGTATTATTTTGCTATTCATTTTTAAATTATGAATGCAATTCGGTAACTTTTTAAATTTTTTTTTGACTGAGACAAATATATTTCATAATATAATGTAATGTTTTTTTTAAATATTTCTTTCTAACAGATGAAATATAACGTAAGTATGTTTGGTAGTAAATTGAAAATCATTGAATAAGTATGTTTATAGTTTAAAAAACCAGTCCGAATGCGTTAAGGATGTTGGAAGAATGAAAGCTAATCGAAATTGAGTCCTAAATATTTATTTATATCTAAATTTGTATTTTTTAAATATTACGTAAACAAATATGCTATTGTTAGCTTCAACCATATAGAAATTGAAAGTCACATTCGATTTCATAAATCTATTACATCTCTATTCATAAAACTATCAATAAATCCTGTCTAATATTAAATCTTGAACATTAAGAATGATGCTACCGTAATACATTCAATTTAGTGCTCAAATGTCAATACATTGCGCAAATAATCCATCTTCAATTTAATAATAATGGGTATTCAAAACCTAATTGAATAAAGACTTAAATTCAATTCATACGGAATAAAATAACGTTACGTAAATTGAATAAAAATTTAAAATTTAATTGAGAGTGTCGCGTCTGTGAGAACGGTCCTATTGGAGATCCTTAGAGGAGGCCTATGTCCAGCAGTGGACGTCTTGCGGCTGAGATGATGATGATGATATAAATTATATAGAAATCTTAAAATATAAGGCCAGTACTTTTTTAATTATTTACTAGTTTTCGCGCTGCGGTTTCACCTACGTTCTTGTTCGTGTGGCACTCGGGGCCTGCCGCGGTAAAGCTATTGCATAGCATTTTTTATCAACTTATGCATTTTTTTTCTTTGTTATTAATAGATATATCAAAGAAATATACTTTCTCACAAACAGCTGCTTACGTATTCGTCCGATTTCGGAGCAGCTCGTCTTAGGTTTTATTTTTGTTACGGAATTTCTTGATTCGGTCGCCGCGCTCAAAGCCCGCGATAAAAGCTATACAATAGCTTAAAAGTAGCCTATGTTACGATCCGATTAATAAACTATCTATATGCATAAAAATATGTCACTCCGTTGCTCTGTTGATGCTTAAATGAATAACAAACCGATAAACACACTTTTACATTTATATTATTATAGGAATTCAATACCAATGAATGCGTACCTAAATACAAAATACGTAGGTGAGCGAATATGAGCGAAGATTGTAAGAACTGAGGTTCATTGGATCTTGATTCTCAATTGGTGAGCTAAACTAGCCATCTAAGGGTTGATTTTTCAATTGCTGGATAAATCTCGGATAAGCTATTCCTCCGATAAGTCCATATAAAAACTGTTCTAATTTCAAATTAACAGCCAGATACCATTTATCTGGCTATTGAAAAATCAGGCCTAAGTAGACTAGAGAGATACGATACCCTCAGTAAAGCTAAGTCTAAAATACTCTAAAGATTTATTCATAAAAAAAACAAGTCGAAATTTAAAATAGTTTTCAACATGACAAATCGACGTCATGACAATAAAAATAATTAATGATAATTAAAATTAATTTTCGAAAAAAGATTCTATAAATTAAAAGGGCTACTTTCTTAATGGATTTCCCTGCGATCGTGACAGATCGGCCGCGCTCGTTCGAGCTCGGGCGCTTACGCCGCCCGTCGGCTTCCCTCGGGCGGTGTAACGAAGACTGAGTTTGATTAATGAATTTCCGTATTCAGAAATGTGGGACTATTTTTTTTAATCTTTCCCTGGAAGGTGCTTGAACTCTTTTTAGGGTAGCCGACAGTAATTAGCGGTTATTGAATATTTTTCTTATGTTTTTCACAGTTTTTGTAGAATTCATTAGGTACCTATATACTTAATTTGTTTTTTTCTTCCTTTTTTGACTTTTATAAGAAGTTATAACTCCTGTTATGTTGTATTTTACTTTTCTCATCATTAAATAAGTCAGTACAGGCAATTACTTTTTTATATTACTATTATTCCGTTCAAGTAAGTATCAAGTTTCGAATGCAGCAGGTGTTGAAAAAGGCTCTGTCCTTGATTGAATAATTAATTAATTAAATTGAATAAAGAAACATCGACAATATGGACATCCCTAGTTAGATAAAGGAAATAATTAACTTTTTATTTATTTATTTAGATGAGAACTTAATTTGGTTAAGGAACTAATAAAACGAAACAAACATAACCCTTACGTGTCATTTACAATTTTATAGCTAAAAGACATTTAAAGTTAAATTAAAACACAAAAAAACATTAATTTATTCGTAACACGTAGATAGAATCGAAAGCCAAATGTAGTGTTAGTTTATTTCGATTAAAAATCGTTAAAATATCGATATATGAATATTTATAAATCTCGGATATCATTTTATAAATTGCACTACAACCCAAAACATTGTTGAAACGTCAAACAAAATACTTAATACGCGCCAAAGGAATTCTGAAAATCATCCTTTTATACAAAATTTTGAAGCAAAAATATATATTATATTACAACTCAATAAAGTTCAAATTAGATTGTACAACATAATTACATTTAACACAACAGGACCGGACAATATTTCACCAAACTGGTGCATAAAATTCGACGTTGCCAATCGGCCATTGACCCCACTATTTAACGGTCTATTTATGTTTTACGAATAGAATTTCTAATCAGTGTTTTGTCTTAATTTTGTGGCCAAAGAGTAAAATTTAATGCTATGCGTAACAGTTCTTGTTAAGATTTCATTCCTTTTAAGTGCCGCATTTGAATTTGAAGCGTTAAAATTTGCTTTAGCTACCGTGGAAAACTGTAACAAGTGCTCGTTTTTATGGACAATATACTATAGTTTATTATGACTGTGTGACATACAAACCATTAGGTACCGTAGAAAAGTGTATAGCACCATGAGGGTGCAGTACAATGATTGTTTCCGAATCCTACTGCAGCGCGTCTGGTATGTTCGCTGAGATGGGGGTGCCCGACTTTTTTGCTGTAATTAGAGCGCGTGTTGCTTCATTTTGGGGAAGGCTGCAGAGATCACAGAATTCAATCCTGAGGGCTGTATTTAACAGTTTTCATAGTCCAATCTTCAGGCATTGGCTTTCCCTGCATATGGACGAGAACCGGAAGTAATTTTAATTTTATTTTATCCTGTATTTTTATATGTTTTACGTATACATGTCTTTTGACCTTTACACTATTGTGTAATTTTATTAATGTTAGTCTATTGACCGCAACACTATAGTGTTTTGTTTTTTGTTACTTTTACTACTTTTAAGTATGTAAGCACTACTATGGGTATATACCTGCAAATAAATAAATATTATTATTATTTTCAGATTATTATTATTAGGCTAATATTTAACAAATAGTTATAGAGACATTAATTTTATTAACACTATCTTTTACCGTTTATAAACTGTGAATGTGGATTTAAAATAAGAGATAGACGCTTCTAAATTTGAATCTCATATATCTTAATAAACATCAACTATCCAAATCTTACACATGCTGTAAAATGCTATATCAATAAAAATGACAGCCTATATCAAAGCATATAATTTAAACTGTCTCAAAAACACACGTGTCGCGTACACTGTAAGTTTACGAAACTGACACGTGAATTAATTAAAAAATAAACGCGAGATACAGTTTTCACCCAAGTTAACGAGAATGTAATCCCGTAATACCTTTCATTGATTCTTTACATTATATTTTAAACGCTTTTTATTCGGTTGTACAGTGTAATTACATTTTGATAGGTCTCGAGACTTAAGGCGATGTAATGTTTGCCTGTCAGCACTTTCCCGCCATAACTTCACTGTGGTATTCGGATAAGCCTTTATTTGTTGTTTTTTTTTTATGTAGCATTGTATTGCAGCGGAATTTTTGGAAGATTGAAGGATTGATCGGCAAAGATTTATAGGTAAATGTCAATACAAATTGCACCTAGATATTTGGGGTCAAGTGCGTTATTTGCATGGTTTTTAGGTGAGGTTGAATTAACGTCGCATTTATAGGGTTATTTGTCTTGTACGAGTTAAATTCCATGGTTCTGTCAGGAAATGAGAAAGGACAGCTTTTATTGACCGTTTTTAAGGCCTTATACATTGAGCCGAATTCAAAGAATTTATTGCTATACAAGTACATAATGTTTTCTAAAGGTCAAAGGACCATTTAACACTTACTTTTTCGAATATGAAGACTTTAAATTTTAAAAAACCTCAGAAAATTTTTATACGAGCACAATTATAACGTTCATCAGTGCAATAAAATTAAAACTCAGACGTTTTTAATTTTTGCAAAGCTTAGAGAATTATTTCAAATCGTATTATTTATCTACGTATTATGCTACATATAAAAAACGGACATAAACAACGATAGAAATATTAATTATAATGACACATTGGCATTAAGAATCGCGCTTACCTAATTAGCGATTAAGCATCGAGCGGTATATGGAATGGACCGGATTAAACAAATAATAGATGACGATCATTTATAAATGATTATAAAAAGAAATATTTATCCCATGTCTGGTGACACGGCCAGTTACGATTTTTAAATGCATTAAACACGATATTTTCAAGGTTGAAATATAGTAACAATTTATAACATATCGTGAGAAAGTTTTACAAGAGTGTTGTTAATCTATTTTTTTTATGTTCGCATACGGTTTTGTATGAGGTGGATATTAAGCTGTAAAAATACTTGTAGGTAATTTATTTATTAATGATTGTTCATTTATTATTCTTTTTCGATGAAAAAAATCATCAACAAATGTTGATATATCAAGATTAATATATATTTATAGATCCAATTGCAACAAAGAAACATTTTCAAGATTTTTGCATTATTTTAAAAAATAGTTCCTGTTTTACCAATTTTAATTGTCCTCCACCATAAATCGTACATACGAACACTCGATTAACGATAGCGATCATTAATTTACAATTCAATTATATTTCCACAGAAGTAAATTTACGAAAAATGGTGATAACACCTAAATAAAACAGGATTCGAAAAAAAAATAATGGAGTGGAAGCTCAAATTGGTTTAATTGCGAGCCCTATTATTTTTACGAAAACATGTTGATTGAGATGTCAAAAGACAGGTTCGAGTCCCCGTTTGGGCGGGTAAAAAAAATTAAAAACCCATTACAGGAAATGCTCATAAATTTTCACAATTAATTGTTATTTATATAGGTAAGTTACCCAGTTTGGTGTCGAGGATTAAAAACATTGTTATAAACTTTGTAAAATAAATTACATTCAAGTTTGTTTCATGCTTCAAAATATCACAAAACCGGAAGAATCAAGAGTATCACATATATTTTAGCCCATTATATAATAGTCAAAGTCAAAGCCATTTATTCAGTTTAGGCGCTAGAAGGCCACCACTTGTTCGGAAGTCACCTTCAACTGAGAAGAACCGGCAAGAAAGTCAGCAAGGTTAACTTTTTGATATATATATATATATATATATATATATATATATTCTTTTGAACATAATCCCACCTGCCTCCCATGGCTTGAGCAACCTTGCGGTCATACAAGCCGAATCGCGGGGAACAGTCTGATGGTGGCTTTTTTCCATTAAATGTTTATATAAAATATTTAATTTGAATAAAAACTTGATAAATCAATATCAAGATTGTTGCCGAATAAGAAGAGAAGTCCAAAAGCTAATATTAAATTTTATGTTAAGGTTTGTTTGTCCGTTGTTTCCTTGCCTGACCTCAAAATCCTTATCCTTAATGACTTCAAAAGCCTTAATCATAACTGATCTTTCAGCCATCTCATGGCATCTAAAATTCACATCCTTCTCGTTTCTATGAATAATATGCACTTATTTGTCTTTACATCCATCTACATCAACGTCCATCAAATGCTAGAATAGAAGCAAATAAAGAAAAAATAGTAGTGAACCATTAATCGATGTAATCAATCAATCCATGGTAACCAACGAGAAGTCTAGAGGTGACATATCGCATAACTTGAGGGATCCTAAATGGCATATAAGTGGTGATAATAGTAACTGTCTTGTAACTCTAGGCTATCTAACATTGACAGTTTTTTTTTGCACTACTTATGTTCTAGTCAACTAAGCTTTCAATGTTCTTGGATATATTTACATTTGATAGCCTTGTTATGTGCTGATAAACAACGACGCCTTACGTAAAAAGCATGCTAAGTTTTTAAAAGTACTGGCTGTCAATTGCAGAGTAGAAAACATCTAAAGTTAAATAGTAGATACATATAAGTTCGATTATTGTAGATACATAAATATCAAACATCGGAGTTTGATGCAGTTTTCTAAAAAGCAAAAAAATAGCAGTTCTATGAAAATTTTTCTTGTTACAAGTAAAAACCTACTGGATGATACAAAAAAGAAAAACTAATCAAAAAGCGAATGGGAAGTAAATAAAGCCTTATACTCCTCAAGATAAGATTCATTAAGCAATCTTGAAATACATTGAAGCGCATTTAAAAGAGGCAAAGAAAATAAATAACATCGGTCTGTTTCATCATTTTTTCTTGCTAACAGCACTAAACTTGTTGCAATTGCATGCCCGTATTAGTTTATAATATAATCACATTTTAAATTTAATGAAATAAGTTAGTAAATGGTTACTGTACATTTCCATGTTGGTTAGATTTATATATCTTTCTAAATTTTATACATTTTATCAAATATATCTTGAAATTAATCTTCTTCGGGCTTAAAATTGGAATCATTTGAACATATATCATTATGTTCAATATCAACAGATATTAGATATAATATTAATGAGGTAAACACTGTTGGAAAATAAATTCTTCAGTGTGTATATCGTTTCGAGCTCAAGAAAGATCTTATTGCCAAAAGTGAAAAACTTGTAGAAATAGATTGTTTATTGAACGACTTAGATACATAAAATTGACGACCCCAAACTGATTAACTGTAACCTATTCTTTTGGTCTGAGCTCCCACATGCAAGTGCAATTCAGAATAGCGGATGCTTTATAATTTTTTCACTTTTTTAAAACACCTGCAGTTAATTATAAATCCTTACTATAACTTTCCAGAATTTCTCTGGCCCCCAAATATCCACAACCTCATTCTCAAAACAGTTACTCCCTACGAGTCATCAATTTCAGCAATAATTCGTTTTGCGCTATCGGAAATCACCATTTAATCCGTTAATGATTGTTCCACGCGTTCGCCAAATATGCCAAGTAGCCGCGTATCGTCTGGATCGACGACACGCCTTCAAGAAATTTATCGATTTGAGTTCGAATCGTATCTGGGTCGGGTTTGTGACAGGTGGTAGATGATCTGGTTTCTGAAGGCTTTACCTTGATGGTTTTATTTTGTTGTTAATTTTCTTACAGGTGTATCACCTGCTATAGTGATTAAACAATATGTCTTATCTAATACTTATTAAGGATATCCAGATATTACTGAGCAAAAACAGGTTATATTTCTAGACAGATTTCCAAAATCCCTGGTATATTACTATTATTAAAATATTCAATAGTTTGTATTAGGTATATAGAATTTAAATCATTCTCCTACCTATGTTGTTGGTTAGTTTCTTCTATAACTACTGTGTACTTTCTATGTAAATGTCTTGTTTGATTTGATTAAATTAATGATTGTTCCAAATCAATAGTAACTTCTGATGCTCAGTAGTTTTAATGTTCTTAATTGCTTTCCTTAAGGCTCCAGTCTTCCCAAAATTCCATTCAGTTCCGCTGGGAATTGACAGCGTTCGTTGTGTTATTTGTTTAGTTTCGGTAAATTTATTGCAAATGATTTTTTGAATGCATATATTTTTTATTCGACAGATAAGTAGTTGTTTTCGGAGTGGTTTAAGTGTGATTTCTCAAAACCATTACTTTGTAATAGAAAAAAATATATGTTGCAAGGGTCGAATTCAGAAATTTATAACTTTTTAAAGCAGTTTAAATAAGAAATTGAGACGATTTTGAAAAAAAGTAACTAGATAAAATTATTGTAGAGGATTTGCCGAGAAATGTAATCTGAATACATTTCTTGTTTTTGTTATATTTTTTTCGTGGCGTGTGCATGAATGAGACCTTCTACGCATGGAACGTAAATAGAGATATGTTTAAAGCCTCACAAAGCTAATAAAAGTGGCGTCAAATTAAAAAATAAAATATGTATTGGAAATTTCAAATCTCACACTTGAAAATAACGTAAAATATATTTCATTTATTGCTTTTCTGATGACTAAAAAAATATCTCACGCAGATATTTTGAAACCGCAGCACATCACGCGAATCCCTTAATTGTCAAAACCATCACTTACAACCCGTCCCTTATCTCCCGCATCCGTAGGCCTAGATTCGCCCTCAGCGAACCAGACGATGCCACCACCCTAGCACAAATCGAGGCTGACGAAGCCCGAAAACAGATACAAATGCGCAACCGTCAACCAAGATTTCGTCCTCGCCGGCGAGGACCGTCGCGAGGACCGTCGCGACGTCCCTCTCAGTCTCGTCCCGTTTAAGCGGCCCGAGCTGCATATCATTAGCAATCCGACCTATCCCCAAATAATAATATATTTGCATGCTAAGTCCTCCCATATTCCCCAGGCAACGTCCTGAGCCGAGGTCGAGCCCCACAGTTTTAGTTTTAAGTAGCGGTTGAGAGCCCTCAGCGCTCGCCGCAAAGTCCGCGTAAGGGTGGAAGATGGTCCCCTAAACCCACCACCTTCTGTTCCTGCCAAAAAAAAAAAAGCAAGAACACTGATTTTAGGGAGACTGGAGCCTTTAGTATAAAAAAAATATTTCATGGAATTTCTGCGCATCATAATGTTTACCTATGAGACGATATCGATTTATGGCTAGGAATTCCGAATATTCCACTTATCCAACAGTTTTAAATTCTCATCCTAAGCCAACTAACGTGAGAAAAGGACAAATCACCACTATTTTCTTCGACATTACTTCCTTAGAAAGTGTTGTCCAACATTTTAACGCATCAGAGGCGTCATGTCACTACGTGAGACAATTTCCCCTTGCCATTTCTGATCCGAACCAATTGTAAATCCAGCCTAGGATATGCAAAATAGGACTGCCATCACTAACCTGACCAAGTTTAGCCAAGATCTCCTTATAAGAGTGTACCTTTTCTTGCAATGATGTGCTTTGGTTTATGTTGCCAATTCTATGCCATTTTTGTTGGTGTTAATGTTTTGTGTATGAAAGAAGCGAATAGTACAGTTTCTTTTATGTTTAAAAGACTAAGTGTAAATATTGCTACATTTTTATCAATCATTGATGTGACTTTCTCTTGATGTTAGACCATTCTGTATTTTTTTTTAATATCGCGACAATCCTATAATTACCAGCTGCATTAAATTGTATATTATTTTCATCAATCATTGTTTGAAATTTGCGTGGAGCGAACGTTTAACGACTTCTGGTATTCTTTCTACGATTAAGAAAGTAAAAAATATTTTCAATTCAAAAAGGAATTAATTAAATTTTATAAGTTTTTAAATTAGTTATGTCGGTAAGTAATGCTATTTTCAATTTATTTTATAACAATAATACATTTCTGCTCATTACCTACTTTTAAATAATACCTATCTAAGCTTTAATTTATTTACATATTTACAATAAATGTATAAAATATATAGAAAACATCCTCAAAGCCCTCGCTACTGTCGATAGGCAAGGTTCCCAACAGGCTGGCAGCGTTCCCTTTTATACCTATCTATGTTACAAATTTAAGATCCAAAAAATTTACAAACGGAAATCAGTAAATTCTCCCAGACCTAAATAACGTTATACCGAACGAATGAGATATTACAACAATTTGTTTTTATACGAAAACGGTACATTCATACATGTATCACGGTACGATAGAATCAACAATGTTCAAGCATTAACCAGCCACCAGATATTACTTAATTAAAGTGACATATCTCCAAACGGGATGATCAGATAAAATTATTAAGATTACAACCTAAATTCAGGACTTTGATATATCATTCATTCTCAAATTCTTACGCAGCCAAAGATCGCAGTGTTGATACTATCGGATCGATTTATAAACACAATTTTGACATGGTAAATCGATCCATGAACAATTTTAGGGCGAGCAATAATTGGGTGAAATAAATATTGCTGTCAAACACGAACTACAAAAGTATGCGCATATTTTTTTAAATTGTTTACGCAGAAGAATGATTGAAAAGCTATAGGTTTTTTTTTATTTTTGCTAGACATAGGTGCGACCAACCAAATTCAATACTAAACTTATTAGAGTTTATAGCGCAAAAGAGTATATGTCAGATTTGATATAAAACTGTACAATGCAGTAGTTAAGTATCAGTAGTACCTCGTTGTTAATAAATGTCTTGTCAGGACCTGAATTGAATAAATAAGATTCGAGTTTGAGTTTGAGTAGGTACTATCAATTAAATTGCACCGTCTTTATCATGCTATGAGTCATTATCATTTAGTTTTTTTTTTTCATGTAATACAATACCCCAAAAAAATACAAGTGCAAAAACATGGCAAGTCAATTATTTCGGCGGCCAATCAGTCACACGTCAACCCACCATTGGTGCAGTGTCTTCACCCGAAAAAAACTAAAGATTATTTATACGAGAAGAATCCATTACCGACCCACAAGCCTGTCTTGTTTGCGCTCACAAGTTGAACCAAGGTGCACTCAATCCGTCATCGCTTATACCTTTGAGCGAATTGCCAAAAAAGAAACAACCCAAAAAGAATTCGGATATGTTAACAGTGCGGAGTCACGCCAACTTGTTAGCCCTTACTCTCAACGTATTATTATTGTACATTTATTTAATTTTAAAAGAAAATATATGTTATGTTGACTCCGTTTCCTGATTTTAAAACTCGAAAGAATCAGTTTAACAAAATACACATCGTTCACACGCGATTTTTGACTCACGTTTTTAGTGATTTCTGAAATTTTTGTTTGCGTGACTGACAGACGGTAGCTTTGCGAAATGTTTATTTGACTAACGTTGCATTGAAATGCTTCGTCATTTTGACGCTTATAACTAAATGTTGAGTGTCTTATTATGTCACCCATTATCACATTTTATGCTCCAACTCTAAATTGAAAAGTTAAATAAGTGTTTCTTTATTATGCAAATTTATTACAGTTTACATACCTACTACATTGACGATGTATTGCTTTTATCAAAGACTTTCATAAAATTCTCGGTTAAGGTATAGCCGATCAAAAACATTAAAAAGCGAGTCAAGTTATGCAAAAAGACTCTGAAATTAACCGTAAGCTAACAGTATGAAAACTACATTCTAGGATAGGAATAAACACCTCACCTGTGTAACCCAAATGTGAACAGCTTCTGATTGAATGCATTCGACCTTCATCAAGTACTCGAACTGTGCTTCTACCTACACTACATTACACTCAAGACTATTTACTTAATCTTTTTTGGAAGTGGTCAGCATCCAAGTTTTTGGATCGTCAAGATCCACTTGATTATCATAACACTTGACTTGTGCAGGAAGTTATTCTGTAATTTGAACTGCAATATTATGATTGTGAAATAAGTTTGATCTCGATATTATGTTGTTTCTTAATCTCTGTGGTTTTGCTCATAATAAAGAAGGATTTGGTTATCTCTGGATAAAAGTAATCTACGCCTTAATCGAGGTCATGATATATTTATGTACCATAATTACTAAAAAATATACTGCGTAATTGAATATTTAAAAAAGTCTTCAGTAATTTGAGTGATAGCCTTATTTTTGCCACTCAGCACTCATAATCATCATCATTCTTTCCTGAAATTAGATCAGATGGATTGTTACCAAAAATTTTACTTACAAGTCTAAGTAGACCGTAAGTCCATCTGTTAACATATCATTTCACTTAGCACTTTTTGGTACTTATAAGCTATTATATAGGTAAATAGGTATATTCTGATGATCAGCTCTTCAATAAGCAATTTAATACAGTCTCTAAATATACGTGCATTTGAAGGAATGTTAAATGGGTACGACTAGCACGTATAGGTTCCATTGCAATGCTGTTTTGGAAGTATTGGCATCTCACTAATAATGCCATTTTCAAAACGATATACCGTAACATTGAATAGTAGAGTGTAATGAAACTTAAGTATATTTTCTTTGATTGATGAGTTGACCAACAGTTAACAACTAAATGAATGTTAAATCGTGATATAACGTTGTTAAGTGTTTGGTTAAGTAACTGTTAAATTGGTTAAGTGAGTTGCAAACAGGTAATGCAATGTGTATTGTTGATTATCACTTGTGACCATTTACTGACCACCAGCCTAATGAATTTCTTTAAAGCTGCAAAATATCATAATTGCAAAATTCATGTTTAAAATTCATTTTGACGGTGTCATACTGTTATTAAATGTCAATGTCATGAAAAAAACTGAAATTAATCTTTTTTTTTATAATAATAATGTAGATAAGCTTAAGAAATGATACATAGTTATTATAAGCAATACGATTATCATTTTCAGTCACCAGAACAAAATGAGCTCGAATCAATTAAACTATTTTTTACACCTCTTTACTGCCGACAAAAAAATATAATTACAGATCACAGAGTAATATCGATGACTTCAAGGTGCCAACAATCCGATTTAAATGTGGCATTGCGCATGGGTCATAGTCACAATAAATTTACAACAATACTTCCCTGTGAAATTAAAAACAAAACACGATCATAATTCTACAATGGAATGTTTTAAAACGCCCCGTATATCAGGAAATGTTTTGCTCCGTATTCATTAACTGTGCCGGCTTCTGTTCGAACCCTGTTGGCTTTTATAGTCCAGATTACGCAATGTACTGTATTGAGAACAATTTAATGTAATTATTTATTTAACTTGCTGTTTCATTGTAACACTCATGTTTTGCGTCACGAAAGTGTTAAGTATGTTGTTTTATAGAGGAATGTTTTATTTTCTGTTAACAATTTTTTGTTTTGTAAAAAAAATAACTTCTTTTAGTATTTGTATGATGTATGACTGTCAAATTAATTGTATATTCTGACTATGATCTATGAACTTATTACTAAGTATTTGTTGAAATATACCAACTTAAGTTACAAAAAAATATAGGGTACATATCCATTATTGTCACCTATATTACTCTACTACGCCTCAGTGAGCATGTGATACAATACTCGGCTGGAGACCAAAATTAAGTCCTTGGTTCATTATCCAATTTTTCTTGTAAAATTAACGTTCATTTGTTTGGTAATGTGGTCAGAAAACGGTAACAAATCTCAATGCTCACAAATAACTTTGGTAGAAAAATATGTATGACCTCTTCCCACTTCTTTGGGCATGGTGGGCGTGAAAAACAACAAAAACAAGATATTATACTTACCCATCTAGTACTTATTCACATTGATAACAATCCATTGTCCTTTCTTTTCAGATGAATCAGCAATGTAAAGTGTGCGGCGAGCCTGCGGCTGGATTTCATTTTGGCGCTTTTACGTGTGAAGGATGCAAGGTATATTTGTTCTTATTTAAACCTTATACCATTATACATTTAGTTTTAAATTGTAAAAAATATGCTGTGATATGTTTCGGTATCAACAGAATCACTGAGTTAAATACGAATCTCAGTAATATATAAAAATAAAAACATAGGACTAAATAGAGCTCCCTGTGGCAGCCCACCTAGAAATTACATTTATTACTGCACTTACAGACAAATCCTTCGTAAAGAATTCTAAGCAACTTTCTCACCCTATACATTACAACATGAAATAAATCAATGCGTCATTTGCCTAGCAAAAAGCAAGCGTTTCCCATCGAACGGACCACATACGGACTGATTTATATTATACGATCGGTCGGTTTGCGACCACCATTCACTAGTCAATCTGTTGCGTTTAAAAACGGACATGTTGCGACATTACTTTGTATTGAGGTTGGATTTATTTAATCTATACTTTACGCGCTCTGTTATGGTAGGCTTGTATTTAAAACAGATAAAATGTTTTATAGTCGGAAATAGGTGCCTTGACCTGTGGTTGCTGTGTAAGGATACATGGTGATGAAAGTCGATGATCTCACGATTAATATGATTTGAAAATCAATTCTCTATTATTTCACCATCATTACATACTATACTAAGTGATCATAATTATCGAACCGTGCGCTAGAGTCAGACTATTCATAAGTGCTTGTGAAGGCCTATTTGAATCAAAAATATTTTCATTTCATTTCATTATTTCAGATGTTGTAAATCTTATCCGACATTACTATCAATAAGCGTCATTACCATAAACCAAGAGTCCATCAAAATTTATTTTATCTTATATGAAAATTTTAATCAAGTTTGTGGAACACTTACGTAAATTACTAGGTATTGTGATAAAACTGCTATGGCACTTTTTGTTTAAATTTCAATCTTTTAATAATTTTGGCATTATTATATAATTAGATATAATTTTGAACAACTTTACTGTCGTCTCTATAAATTATTATAAATTTTATTATTATTACTATCAGTCATTTGTAATGTCGCATAAATCATGATTAATGACGCGCATCCATAGTTTTATTACGTATCTATTTATTATAGAAATTGTATCCCGTAATTGCTATGTCGATCGATATGAATTAAAATCGAATTAAAAATTAAACAATTCATCAAAAGATAATTTTAAATAGATTCCCCTGACATTGCAAGCGTCAATAGGTAACCGTTATTTAATAATGAGACGGGCCGTATATTTAAAAAAAAACTCACTACGCCAAAACATAAAACTATTTTTCAAAAACTAAACTTGTCTTGTCAAAAGTTTAATATGATTAGAATATACAAAGTTTTACAAATTCGACAATACGTAATAAGGCCTACTTACATAGGAGCGATAACCCGATCACAAATTGTCGCACCGTGCCTCGCACCGCAAGCAATTTGCTACTCCGAATCAATTTGCGATGTTTTTGTCGCGCGATAATGTCGCTCGATTCAATTTTCTGTTAACTGCCGCCTGTGTGCCGGCCGCCTTAGTTGTTTTGTCGCCGATGGCAAACGAAATTTGTAATTATCATTACTACCATTGGGTTCATGGTGAAAGGTATATTAAGGAAAGCTATATGAAATAGAAATGTTAAGTAAATTATGGAAATAACTACGGCCTACATCTTATTGTAAAACTATGTTTCTAAAATATCTATTTATATTAATTAAGATACAAAGATTTTCATATATTCCAGGCTTAATTTAAGTTTTTTTTTAAATTTATAAGTCAGTACATTGACTGAGAAATTTAAGATGCATAAATTGAATAAACTTACATTTCCACAAATGAAATAGCAAAAATTATGACTAATTTAACATCTGTTTAGTCGATTAAATCAGGATCATTTAACTGTACTGGATCTAGTACTTAACTTACACGAGTGGCGTGCAAAACATAGATACCTGCTATCAATTTCTTCATCATGGATACTATAACTTACACTGTGCGAAGTAAATCAATAACAGTATGATAAAATGCATCATATAAGGCGTCTCGCCAGACCAAGGGAAATACTAAAAAAGTAGAGCACAGAAAAAAAAGTTGTAAATGTAAATCGCATTGAATACCACACCCAATCCGCTGCGCGGTTATGTATGTATAAAATAAAATAGTGATGCGACATACGAATTGATTTTGTATTGCTATTGTATCAACTTTTTATAATTAATAAAGTGAAAGCTTTGATGTTTGTATTTCAGTTACGTTTAAAGGTTATTTTTATACCACTTAGATGGCTAAATAAGCAATAAGTTTTATTTGTTGGATATTATCAATGTAAAATTTAATTTAAGTCAAAGTCAAAGCCATTTATTCAGTTTAGGCCCTAAGAGGGCACTTATGAACGTCGAAACTACTGAAGTTACCACCGATTCGGAAGTCGCCTTCAACTGAGAAGAACCGGCAAGAAACTCAGCAAGGTTACATTTTTTATATATTTTAAACCCGATATCAAAAGATTCTGATATAAAATTCTTATCATGTTTTTTTAATTATTCAGACCGATAACGCATAGCTACGATTTTTTTTTCTATGATATTGCAAAGCCGTCACTCGACTAAAACTTTAGTCGTGTCGCATCACTACTTACAAGAACGTTACCAATTATAGACCACCCGTAGTTCACACAAGGTGAACAGAATCGTATGTCACTCAGAAAATGCCTTGGTAATTATATTTTTCAACGGTCAAGATTCATTTAAATCATATTCAGTAACAAATTGGTCAATTTATCAGAGTTTAACAAAGTTTCATTATTGAAAGATGCCGCCCGGTACTTTTGTCATAAATATAGACAAGCAGCTCATGTGTAAAATTAAAACAATGATATATATATGGCATCGTGAAAAATTACCATTGAGAGCTTTTTCTGAATTTGGAAAACACCAAAGTTCAAGACAATATTTATAATATATCACTATTTAAAGGTATATTTTTTAACAATATAAAAAAACTACTAGAAAACCACGCTTGTTTCAAAATCATCAGTAGATTTTTCCATTTCGTAAATCAGGTGAACTGACGTGTTAGACTATTATTAAAAGACAAAATGTATATTTATACTAAACCATAGACACCCAATAAATTGTAATTATAACTTGCAGGTCTGTAAGTTATAAATCAAAAACTAATTAAGTAATTATTAGGTATACAATGATTGTAGTCGTTACATTGACTAAATGGTTCGTATGGAAAGACCAATTTACGGACATGATTTAGATGACAAATATACTATACTCTGAGCACTAACCTACCTGGTTAAGCACTGATGCTTGTACCATTTGTAGGTAGGAAATAGATGTTTGCCAAAATTACGGAACATCTGTTATACTAAATTTAATTTTTGATTTGATTGATACGCCTTCTTGATTCTATATATCATGCAGAAGGCACACGTACTGATAATGAATTTGGGTTGCCTAATGCCTCTGATAGATGGCGTCGTCATCAGATCAGGCTCGTTGTAAGACTTTTTGGTGAACGATGCCTCTTTCCTTACAAAGGAAGATATTGATTTAAATTTTTAAATGTTATGTCTCTTTGACGTTGCGAAGACTACACAAAATTTATTGGAAAATATTATATTTAAAAAACACGCTGCATATAATTAATAACTAAGTACTCTGAGAAAGAAGGATACACAGGATTGTGCCGGCCGGCGAAGATCTCCCACGGCCTGTGACGTGACTTCCCTCTTGAAGGGATTGCAGGTGTACCTCAAGGATTTAAAGGTACGTGGGCCTTCGTTCTTTCACCGCACCGATATTTAGCATTTGAGGGTGTATCGGTCCAATCTTCATTTTCGAGTAAACCGCGATCTACCATAATTTTAGGCATTTAATAAACATAAATTTTACATCCGGAATTGGCTATTTACACGCCAACTATCCATAGTTTTGGTCCTTCGAGCCGGATATTCTATCCAGTTTTCATGAAATATTTTACGTAATTTTTTGGTAAAATATCCATAACCTAATATAAATTTTTAGTTCATAAATTTGCGTAATTATTGGCAAAGTTTATGTTCATAACCCATACCTACCGCACCTGACAATAGATTTTACGTAATTTTGGTAAAAATCTAGTTCATAATCCGCATTATAATTTGTTGACAGATTTAATATATTTTTGTCAAAATATTTAAATACTTTTCGCCATTGACAAGTAATAAAGTGACATTTGTTTATTTCTTGTTCGAATTTATTGTGTTTATTCAGTGTTTATAAACACATACGTATTTCACGTACTTAGTGGTGAAATACTGATTTTAATTGTTAGTATTATTAATAAATATTATTTAGTTTAGTTTTCGTCATTGTGTAAGAGCCCGCTAGGTTCATACATTACCTATCCATATCGATATAATATTGTTGATCGGTAGGTGCTGTATATTTGGCGACCGTAAGCAGCAGTGTGCTTGGTTTGTGCATAAATTCTTTACATAATTATATTGTAACAATGACGCAAGCTAACCAGGAGCATTTGTTAATTATATTAGAAAAGAAGAAGGAGTTGTTGTTTACTCGTATGAATCGTTTGTTTGATGCATCGAAACGTATAAGCTCTTTCGACTCAAGGTCGAATGAAAACTTTATGACTGAGTCAGAAACAATTGATAATATTCAAGATAAGTTTGAGTCTATTATTGATCAAATAAGTCAAATAGGATTAACTTTAAATCCGGAGATACCTCCCGATTACGCATGTCTGGAGTCTTTTGAGGATTTGTATATCCGTGTAAAGCATGTACGGAATAAAATAATTAGTTCTACCACAGTTTTATCATCTCGAAGCGATTTAGTTGATAAAAAGAATGGTTCCGCGAATGTTATTAAGTTGCCACCGATTAATCTTCCGAGTTTTGATGGTAAAACTGAGAACTGGCCTGTCTTCTACGAGTCATTCAAATCGAACATTCATAATAATGCTCAACTGACTGACTCGCAGCGTGTTCAATATCTTGTGGGTAAACTTACTCATAATGCATTAAAGGTGACCACCGGCATAGTTCCGACGGGTAATACTTACAAAATTATATGGGATAGTTTGGTAAAAAAGTACCAAGATAAACGTTCTTTGGGTACTCATTATTTGAATAACATTTTTGATATAAAGGCGTGTTCACATAATGCAGATAGTTTAGACGCGTTTATTGGTACATTTTCTGCTTCAGTTTCTGCTTTAAAACAATTAGACATTGCCGATCTGACGGATTTTATGCTTTTACATTGCGCATTAAAGCGAATGGATTCGCAAACTGCACAAGGTTTCGAACTCTCAGTGCGGGACGTCGAGATACCTACCATTAAAGAGCTTATTTGTTTTGTTCAAGATCAGGCCAAAATATTAGAACGCTCGAATTCGTCTAATCTGTATTCGAACCCGCGAATCGGGAACTTTATTAAACCGCCCGCTTCTACGTCACGCGATACTCGTGCGCTTCGGACTTCTAAGTCTTTCGTCGTGAGTAAGGTACCTATACGTACATCGGTTGCGACCTCTTCTGCTCTACCGCTTGCGCCTGCTGCATCGCGCTGTGCCTATTGTAATGATACCGCTCACGTGCATCTTTATAATTGTGCGCAATTTAAATCTTTACGCGATCCTAAAATACGTTTTGATTTTATTAAATCCAAACGCGGATGTGTAAATTGCTTGAGTACCACGCATAATACAAGTAATTGTAACTCGTCATTTGTTTGCGAGTTTTGTAAAAAACGTCATCATACTTTATTACATTTTGAAAGTAAATATGAAAATTCTACGCATACTCATACCGCTGAAATAATAAATAATTGTAATGTACAGTCGACGATCCCGTCCACGCTTCCGCTGTCTGTATCTGCGCCTTCTGCCGCTTCGAAGGTCATTTCGTCGCTTTTGTCTGCTAACAATAAGGACGATATTTGCAAGCAAGTCGCGTCATATAGTACTCCAAGTACAACATCCACGCCGCAGTCGCATAATACCGCAGTATTGCTTTCAGCCGAAGCGAAGTCGAAGTCGATTGTCTTGTTGTCAACCGCACAAGTATACGCACGTCCTAAGGGTAGTACTGGGCCGAGATCCATAGTGAGGTGTTTAATTGATAACGGTTCGCAAAATAATTTAATTACATCTAATTGTTCTCGTAAATTAAATTTACCAATAATACCTTTGAGTAATTCTTTTGTTAAAGGTGTCGGTTCAACTTCACGTCCAGTCATTGGATATGTATATTTAGATATTGAATCACGAGTTTACGTAAATCAAAAATTCACTATTCACGCATTGGTAGTGGAATGTATTACTGAACAATTGCCCACGCAATTTATTGAATTAGATAGTAATATAAGCTATCATGAACTTCCGCTCGCTGACTTAGGTTGGAATATACCCGGTGACATTGATGTCGTGTTAGGCGCTCAACTCTTTCCGTATATTTATATGGGTAATAGGGTTGATTTTGGTCCATGTTTTCCTCCCGCTTTATTAACATCTTTTGGATACGTTTTGATGGGAGATTTCCCACATAAGGATGTTGTGTCCACTTGGTCTTTTACCGCATTAGCTCTCAATGACATAGTTCAGAAATTTTGGGAACTAGAGGAACTACCTACCATGCGTCGGTTATCACCCGAAGAGACGGAATGTGAAAATATTTTCACTTCCACCGTGAGCCGTGATGATGTAGGTCGGTATACCGTTTCATTACCATTCTGTAAAGATCCTTCTGAACTTGGCAATTCCCGCGCCGTCGCTCACCGACGTTTTATGGCTTTAGAGCGTAAATTTTACCAGACCCCAAAGTTACGTGAAGACTATAATAAGGTGATTCAAGAGTACATTGATCGCGGTTATCTTATTAAAGTTCACGAATCGGAAATATCGGACGTTGGATATTATATTCCACATCATGCCGTCGTTCATCCTGACAAACCGATGCCACGAATAGTTCTAGACGCAAGCGCTAAGACTCATACAGGGTTGTCATTAAATGATATTTTGCATATTGGTCCTAATTTACAGGCTGACCTGTTTTTATTGTTATTAGGTTTTAGATTATTTCCTGTTGCTATGAACGCTGATATAAAACAGATGTACTTACGTATTGGTGTACATGCTGACCAGCGTAAATACCTACGCATTTTATTTCGGTTTAATGAAAACGAATCATTACATACTTTTTCTTTCATTTCTTTACCTTTTGGTCTTAAGTCAAGCCCTTTTTTAGCTATGCGCACTGTGCGACAGCTGGCTTCCGATAGTCCATGTTACCCTGAAGCTGCTAAGATAGCAGGAACCAATCTTTACATGGACGACTTGGTTTACTCTGCACCAAATGAAGAAACCGCCATGCAGCTTTCTCAGGATCTTATAAGTATGTTTAGCTCAGGTGGTTTTGACCTGGTTAAATGGTTGAGTAATTCCCCCACCCTTTTGCGTAGTCTTCCTGACTCGCATCGCAAATCGCTTGAATTTGATGTAAGCGCTTCCAAGGTTTTAGGCCTTTCTTGGGATCCTTCCGGGGATAATTTCTTTTTCACCTCCTCCTATTTTCCCGAGAAATGTACCAAAAGGAGCATATTATCGTTAGTTGCGCGATTATTCGATGTGCTTGGTTTAGTTGCACCTGTAATTTTATATGCCAAAGTTCTTATTAAAGAATTGTGGCTCAGTAATATGGGTTGGGATGATCCTGCTCCGGAAAACATTATTTCTCGCTTTTCCGCTTTGGTGCAAGAATTTCCCTTGCTTGAAAATTTGAAAATTCCACGCCATGTAGGGGTTTTTATTGACTGCGTTGTTCGTCTCGTCGCTTTCTGCGATGCCAGCATGAATGGTTATGGGTGTGTAGTTTATGTACACAATACCTACCCTTCTGGCATCAATGTTCGATTACTATGCGCTAAGTCAAAGGTTTCACCAACTAAAATAACAACTCTTGCTCGCCTCGAGTTATGTGCCGCAGTGCTTATGTCTAAATTAATTAAAACTGTACGCGATACTTACACTGCTCGCATTCTTATTAAAGAACTGTACGCGTTTTCTGATTCCACGATTGCATTATCTTGGATTCATTCTTCTCCACATCGGTGGTCTATATTTGTAAGCAACAGAGTCGCTCAGTGTCAAGAAAATTTAGATCCTCAAAACTTTTATCATGTGCCTGGCGTTGAAAATCCTAGCGATTGTCTTTCACGTGGCATGTTGCCGTCACAATTGGCGTCTCATGATCTTTGGTGGAACGGCCCATCTTGGATTCATTGTGATCCTGAAAACTGGCCAATCAAGCCATTTTCCCCTTCCAATTGTAATGAACTTCCAGAACATAAGACAAATGTCTTGACTGTAACTTCCTTATTGGAAGAACCGCTATTGTGTACCTTATCACAACGAATTTCTTCCTGGGAAAAATTACTTCGAGTTATCTCTTATATACTTAGAGTTATACGTCCAAAGGATAATATTTTCCCGAGATCTGTTCAGGGCTTAATAGTTGCGGAACGAGTTATGATTCGTGCTGTTCAGTCTGTCCACTTCGCTGAGGACATTAAGTTCCTTGAATGTAAGAAGTTACCGTCTAGAAAGCTTCAAAGTTTGGCTGTCTTCCTTGATGAAGAAGGCATTTTACGGGTTGGCGGAAGACTTTCCAAATCGGACCTTCCATTCGATGTCAAACATCCCATGTTGCTTCCAAAACGTGATCATATAATTGGTTTGATTATTCAACATTATCATGAAGTGAATTGTCACACGGGGCCTGGGTTACTTATGTCAATTCTGCGACAACGATATTGGATATTAGATTCTAGGACTGTTGTTAGGTCTAAGTTGCGGAAGTGCAACACATGTTTTAGAACAAATCCAACGCATCCGTCTCCAAAGATGGCAGATCTTCCTACTTACCGCGTGTCCGAAGCTAAAGCTTTCGTACATACTGGAGTGGACTATGCTGGTCCAATTCGCATAACACTTACTAGACGCAGGGGCCAACATGCACAGAAGGCGTATATTTGCTTGTTCGTGTGTTTGGTTACCAAAGCTGTACATGTAGAACTGGTTTCTGACTTAACGTCAGATGCCTTTATCGCTGCTTTTAAGAGATTCATCTCCCGTCGTGGACCAGTTTCTTGTATCTATTCCGATAACGGAACTAATTTCGTTGGTGCTAAGGCTCAATTGGATGAACTCTTTAGTTTTATTTTGAATTCTAATCTTAATTCGTCACTCTTATATGAGTTAACAACCCGCCGTATAGAGTGGAAAATGATTCCACCCAGGGCTCCTCATTTTGGTGGAATGTGGGAAGCTAATATTAAAAGTTTAAAAAGGCACTTATATCGTGTGATTGGAACTCAGCTTCTCACTTATGAGGAATTACAGACTGTGCTGGTGCAAATAGAGTGCATTATGAACTCTCGCCCACTTAGTGTCGTGTCTTCGGATCCCTATCCTGAAGTTATTACTCCCGCTCATTTTTTAATGTCCTCTCCGTTGCAGTATTTGCCTGCTGCTGACTTGTCTAATCAGCATGTTAATCTGGTCCAGCGTAAACAGTTGTTAGATAGTATGGTACAGTCTTTTTGGAAGAAATGGCGTTTAGAGTATCTGCATACGCTTCAGGTCAGGCAGAAATGGGCTACTCCGGATAAACCAGTTGAAATCGGATCTGTCGTACTCGTGGGACAGGACGATTCAGCTCCTTTGTCTTGGCCTCTTGGTGTTATCATCGAGGTCTATAAAGGCACTGATAATATAGTTCGCGTTGCCATGGTTAAAACTAAATTCGGTAATTTTAAACGAGCTGTCACTAAATTATATCCAATTCCAACGCAATAATAAATTATAATTTAATTGTATTTTTTGATGCTATTGCTTTTCAAATGTTTCTGATTAGTCATAAGTTTAGACTAGGTACTTAACATTTATGAGAGTAATATAATAACTTATAACTTCTTCTTTTGAAAGCTCTTGCGACCTTTCAAGGCGGGGTGCATGGTTAAGCACTGATGCTTGTACCATTTGTAGGTAGGAAATAGATGTTTGCCAAAATTACGGAACATCTGTTATACTAAATTTAATTTTTGATTTGATTGATACGCCTTCTTGATTCTATATATCATGCAGAAGGCACACGTACTGATAATGAATTTGGGTTGCCTAATGCCTCTGATAGATGGCGTCGTCATCAGATCAGGCTCGTTGTAAGACTTTTTGGTGAACGATGCCTCTTTCCTTACAAAGGAAGATATTGATTTAAATTTTTAAATGTTATGTCTCTTTGACGTTGCGAAGACTACACAAAATTTATTGGAAAATATTATATTTAAAAAACACGCTGCATATAATTAATAACTAAGTACTCTGAGAAAGAAGGATACACAGGATTGTGCCGGCCGGCGAAGATCTCCCACGGCCTGTGACGTGACTTCCCTCTTGAAGGGATTGCAGGTGTACCTCAAGGATTTAAAGGTACGTGGGCCTTCGTTCTTTCACCGCACCGATATTTAGCATTTGAGGGTGTATCGGTCCAATCTTCATTTTCGAGTAAACCGCGATCTACCATAATTTTAGGCATTTAATAAACATAAATTTTACATCCGGAATTGGCTATTTACACGCCAACTATCCACTACCCTTGTTATGAATTTGAGTAAAAATCATTATTAGTTCAGTTATTTTTGTAATAATATCAAGGAAACTAATAAAAATACACTAACAGCCTTTCCAAGTAAGATTTATAAGTTTGCATAAAATAATGATATTAAAATATTTCTCTTTTGCCCATTCATACTTAGTTGCAAAATTAATTACATTAATTTCAACTCATTTGATTTAATAAAGACATGACATTTCAGTAAAGTATTTTACCGATTGTATTTTCTGGACTCAAGAGTCAGTTTCTTACTAAGTATTGTGCATGCCTTCGGCGACGCCATCATTTACTATGATGAGTTCGTAGTCAAATACAAGCCTATAAATAGCTATTCTGTGAGTAAATCTATGCTTATGCAAAAGCATTAATCAATAAAATTAGTTAAACATGAAATAAAATTACAATAAATTCACAAACAGTTTCACTAAAAATAATGTTAGTAGCTCATAAATTTTCTCAATTTCACCAGCCACTGCCTTGGGCCAAGCTTATTTTTCCTAACCCGATTTATTATAGAAATCTAAGATCACGATTAGTTAACATAATTAAGTATTTATTCAAATGATATTAAAAACAAACATAGCCTCATCGACAATTGCGTGGGCGCATTACCCTATTTGTATGCAAATTGTGCCCTTATTACTTAAACGCTTGGTGTTATATTTCTTTGTACATAAATTAAAAAGATTATAATTAACATGATAAAGTTTGTTAGTCTTGTTTATAATTAAACGTAGGTGTATTATTTTGAGCTCGTTATGGTGGGATTTATAGGTGTTTTAAAAACTTAATTTGGGCGACTTTATAAGTATAAAAGTATTTATTCATGACTGTGTTTGCTTATTTCATCACAAGGCACTGCGGGGTGTATGATGGAAAAATATTACATCGCTTCAAATTAAGGCAACACCTGCGTGTCTCAAATTGCTTCAAAATGAAACTTTGTATGAATGATAGCACTTTTAAAATATATAAAGAAACTGGTGTGTATCCCGTTTAACTAAAATGGTATCTTTTTCCTAAAAATATAAAGTTATTTTGATACTAGCTTCCACCCCGCGGTTTCACCCGTGGTCCCGAGGGTTCTTATGTTTTCCCGGGATAAAAAGTATGTGCTATTCCAGACTATAATCTATATCTTTGCCAAATTTCACCCAGTTCCGTTCAGCCATTGTGGCGTGATTGAGTAACAAACATCAATCCATCCATCCATCCATCCAAACTTTCACATTTATAATATTAAGTAGGATAGTAGGAAGTAGGTTTAGTAGGATTGCAAAAAAATATTTCATCTTTCAATACTCTTTGATATATAAAACAAACAATATAATAAAACAGGTTGTGATTCAACGATACTAAACTACATGACACGTGTATTTATGTATTTACATTGATTTGTCACTCGAAATATAGCACGTGTTTGTGTACAGTGACAAACGTCGTAAAATAATATATCGAGTAAGCGAAGACTAGTTGATATTTACGCAACATTCTAAGCGACTTATAAAATATACTTCACTATCAGTTAAAATTTTCATAAACTAATGATAAACATAATCACATCCTAAAATATCTTCTCTATTCTTTGGGTTAGGTGGCTGTTCCAAGTCTTTCCAGAGCTTGTATCACTGCGACCAGACTAGGTCTATTGTGATCGCCACACTCAGATTTCACTGCCAAGACTTGCAGCTATAATAGACTGCACTATATTCTCTTACACTTAATATATACTTCTCTCAGATATCCTGGAGAACAAGAGGTTAAGCTATCTTCTTGCTTAGTGGGTAAACATCCTGGTAGGCGGTTTCTCTTATATGATAGATAATGATTATTATCATCGTCATCCCATAAGTGTCTAACTATTCACAAAGAACTTTTGTTTTTATTCAAATCTTTTCAGCCCTGCATAAAACTAAACTGATCGAAGAATCCGCGTAAGACAGACAGCAGACTTCTAATACATATGCTTGGTAAACGAGATAGACAGAGCATAGTATCAGATTCATAGTCGCGTTTGTGACGTTTACTTTACGGATTCACCCCCCAGGTCATTCAACCGACATGACGTCATGAACTGCGCTTATCTTTATGCGATCTTCATTTCTGAACTCATCAAACTCAACAGTTATCAGTATTGCGATAATCTAAGCATCTAACCTATTGCAAAGCTCACCTAGCTTGAAAGCTATGACTCGTACTTTAGCTCTTACTCTTAGATAGATCACGAGCATGCTAAAATAGATTTATAGAGACATTATACTATAAATGTATAGTCTGCCTGCATTGAGCGGCTCAAAGGTCATACAAAGTTAACTAGCTACACTTTTAGGATATATTAGGTGTCGCAAAAGTCATTAAATTCGACATTTATTTAATTTGAACTTTACAGATTTAGTTTTTGTATGTGATTCTGAAAGGATTTAATATTTATTAACCAATTCGATTACCCAGTTTCTTTAGATTTCTCAATCGTTTTTTGTTGAATTGCTAATGTTTATGAATGAAGATTGATGTTTGTTAATCACTGTTAGTTGCTAAATGCGTGTTACAAATTCAATAAAATTTCAGTGTGTCTAGTATATAAACCAACTAATTGTAAATTTGTTTTGATTTATACTTTGACTGGTTGATTAAACAATAACATTGTAGAATCATTTTCATTGTATTGTAACGTTCATAAGTGCCTTATTGGGGCCTAAACTGAATAAAATGAGTTTTGATTTGATTTGATTTGAACATATCATGCAAACAAGTAATTAAAGATCAAAATATGTCGTTTGCCAGATTTTACCACATAAAATAATATGTTTGTATTTTTTTTCCACAAAATTTTATAAAAATGAAATCATTAAGAGCTATCAAAAACTTTTAACCGAAATTTAATGAATATTATTAAAACGTTAATAAAATGAATGTCCAACGCCGAATAGCGTCTCAATATTACATAGTACGTTGATTCTCAAAGTTTAAGCCCTCTAAAAGGGTTTGCCTCTAATTGACGTTTTGAAATGGCTTTTTTTGTTCTAAAAACCTATAATGTTTCATATTTAGCAATGCTGTTTTGTAGACTGACAGACTGACAAATTGAATAAGTGACTTACAATCTAAAACTGTTTTTTAATGACAAGCAGGCAGGCGGTCCACCTGTTGGTAAGTAGCTACCGTCGCCTATGCACATTAGCAATACCAAGTGGATTGCTAATGTGTTGTAACTGCAAGATAACAACAGTAGTAGTTTTATATCATGGTTTGCCAAGATTTTTTAACGAACTAAATTTTTTTTTAAATACTTAATTTTATAATAAACGTATTTAATATTGCAATTGATTCAGTAACAATAAATGGAGGGGCGATAAACAAAACTTTGATAACCCGTGATAAACAGTATGTGGAACATTAAAATTATAAGGAATTTAAAAGAAATTACCAACGGGTCGGCAATCCGCCGGTCATTACCGCTCAAATGTTATCGATGACCCTATAATTTGCACACTTTTCAATAATCGACCGACATACAGTTCGTATCGTGAGCGTCTATAAAAAAACGTTTAGTTCAATGAAATATGCTTAAATATGGAACAGTTTGAGAATCTACAAAGACTTTTTTTAAATAAAGAACACGTAAAATTCGATGAATCCTAAATATGACCATATATGTTTGAGTTTAAATTAAGATATTTATGTAATAAATACGTGTTTATTTAAAAATATACTCTGAACATAATAAAAAAAACATAACCGTGCTTAATATTTTTTTTAACTGAAACTGATCAGAAAATGTTATTTAGTTAGAAAAAATATACTTAGTATCTTATGGCCAAACATATAGCCATACATTCAAATTTCTTAAAAATACTAAAAAATATTAGGTCACAACTATTAGTAGATTTTCAATATTAATATTTAAAATGACGGCTCTAAATTGTTTTTTTAGCTGACTGTACAGAAAAAGTAATAGTGACCGTTTGAGAAATCTTCATCACACATTGAAATGGATTTAAAACTATTTACAAACAGATAAAATGACGGTCCAAAAGTCGTAACTTGGTGAAATTATTTTATATTTTTTGTTGATTAAGTCATAAAGTTAAAATAACAGTTTTTACGCCAAACTAATAGATTTGTAACGGGATTTTATGAAATAAACTCAAATGTTAGGAAATTATTGGTTTTTATGTATTTATTATGTTTGCTACTAAAAGTTATCTAAAGTAACTTATTTAACGTTATTTGTTTTGAGTAATACCCTAATAGCTTGTGATTCAAAGCTCACTTCATCTCTTTCTAACAAAAAAATATAAGAAAAGGATACAAGAAATTTAGTCCTGTCAAATTAGTCCATGATAAAAATGGGTCAAGCATAAACTAATATTCTGGAATAAATAAATAAATATTCTGGAACATTATTCCTCACACACGGCCATCTGACCCCAAACTAAGCAGAGCTTGTACTATGGAAGCCAGATAACTGATATACTACATATACTACTTTTCTTTAAACTAATCTAATAGCTTTATATACCTATATTTTATCCATTTTCAATCAGAGATAGTCTGATTAAATAAATAAAAAGGAATCTGAAGAAAATTAATATTATTTTAGGTCCCATGATAAAATCACCTCCAAAATTAAATCAGAAAAGTGCAATTGAAATTTGTCGATCAAATTAAAAAAAGTTATCTGAAAACGTTATAAGAAATTGAAGACCTTCAAGTCGCGCAGCTCCAGCGGCGCGCGCGCGCTATATTTTAATGACGTTTAATGCGCGCATACGTCATGCATAATTCATGAATATTTTGGCGTATGTACCAACCGCGCGTGCGTAAATAAACGACCGTTATGTGTGTGCTTTCCACTTGGGTATTGTACATAGAAATTATTGTTTTACCGTCTGCCTTATGCAAATAATATTTCTTTTTGGCACCTTACTTCTTATTATCGTGGACTTGGCTAGCGGTCAGATCATACTATTAATCTTTAGATTGTGTTCGAATTATTTTATCATAATTGTGTGTGCATTAATCATCATGATGATAATCATCATTATTAAAAAAATATTGTGTTTCAGTAATTGTGTTTCAGTAGTTGTGTTTCAGTAATTCATTAATAGAAAATAATTAACCAAAACTTGACATATTAATAAAGTAAGCTAATAAACAAAAGAACATTTAATAGACCAAAGATCTTTTGTTTTTATCGTAAAATACAAAGACGGACAAAAACTAGAAAAAAAAGTACTACAAACCACAACTAAAGTATAAAGTACCTGAAAAGAACCAGAACAAATTAATAACCACACTATTAATGACGTTACATAAAGACTTCAAAATGGCCATAAAATACGAAACCCTCCATCAACCAACATTAAGGTTAACCGTTTCCTTTAGCAAGGGACATTTATATGTTGAAAATAATGAAAAGTATTCGATTTAAAGACTTAATGAGGCGGCAGACGATTGATCTGATTATGGCATAGACTTGTTAAAATGAGCACAAATGAAGCCAGAAATTATAGGCCTCGTACCAATTTATGGATAAAGAGCGTATTACAATTATATTTTTGTCCACTCGCGTATCGTAAAGCCAGAATGTTACCAAACATGATATGTCAATATCAACCTAGGGATGTCTACTACAGAACACAGACCACAGACTATATTTATAGCTCTTTAAAAAAAACTTTAATTTATTTTAAAATAAAATTGCATATAAAAATGACGCAGCGAACCATGTCATTAACGATTTATAATTCAATACATAGAGATTAACGCTGACAAGAATGCTATGAACACAATATCATAACGCTCCAAGAAACGGTACTATCAGAGAAAGTTTTGACGATTTAAAAAAGCTAACAAAAACGATATGAAATTCGCTCCGTAAAATAACAAAGTCATTTCGAATTCGTATCTAAACTCAACTATTCCATATTAAACATCGTTAACGGACTCAACACTTTCTTTTTCTTTTGTATCTGCGTCTAGGTGGACAGGGCGTCACTATGTCGATCATTGTATCGATACTGAATCGAGCGTGATTATATCGAATACGAATTATAGTGACGCTGTAACGGTAGTGGGTTTGTGATTTTCGAACGCTGATTGGGCCTATTGTTGAATATCCGAGGTATCAAATAGAGTGCTCATTAAAAGTTCACGAGACTTGCGGTTTGGTGTGAATCGATTGAGAGAAATGTTGAATCGATTTGGATTGAGTGAACTGTTAAAAATTTGAAATGAGGAAGTTTCTATGTACTGTATGGCTTAGTTAACTTCGAGGTACTTAAACGGGAATAAACGAAACGTGTAAAACTTGAAGTCAAAGTCAAAGCCATTTATTAAGTTTAGGCCCTAAGAGGGCACTTATGAACGTCGAAACTACTGAAGTTACCACCGATTTGGAAGTCGCATTCAACTGAGAAGAACCGGCAAGAAACTCAGCAAGGTTACATTTTTCATATATTTAGTTTTTGAAGTGTATAGGACATGTTAACTGTTCCATTTCTTCACTTCCAAAAATGCATGGCAATCGTCATAAATTGACGGACTATGTTATTTATTTCAGAGAACCAATAAAAAAAGCAATCGTATCAAATTGTGTACAATCAAGCGTCAAGGGAATGACAATAAAAGTTCTTGCTACTACGGGTGGCCCACGTTATCACTCAATACTCGATTATTACGATTCATCGAAATCGATACAGCAACGCCCCCGAGAGTAATAAAATCGATTACCCCCGATTTTATTTTATACCCTGCACGATTTCTGAGCTATAACAACACTTTTTTGGTAATGAACAAAGTTGGACGAAACGAGATCAAAAAAGGAGTGCAGTTAATTTTTATTTTACTTTCAGCTCTCATAAACTACATCAAGTTACTGGTTGTTATTCTACGTACATTACAAAATTTTATGATTATACATAATATGATAGGTAAGCAGAATTAATAACAAAAAAAACTCGTTAGAAACTATACAATATTTCACGTCTGTCTAATACCAATATAAATGAATATATCATTTTAATCATTCTTCAGAACACATTAATATTTATTAAACTAATTAGGGCCTCTAAACCAAGTTATTTGCTGACAATCTCCCTGTTGTTACAACATAAAATATATAATTTTAATGCTAATTTAATACATTAATCAAAAAATTTGTTAAAACTAAATAGTTTCATTCAATATTTATATGAAAATTCCTAATTGTGAACTCGTTATTATTATTACGTTATTTTGACGTTAATTAAGTAAATTGACTTGTAAATACAAGTTTTTGCAGAATTCGCCATTGATGCTTGATCACTGCTAAATTTAAATAATAATATAATTTGTTAAATGTAACAAAAATACGTTCATAAAAATATAATCACAAGGATATTATTTATTATAACGGAGTTTTTTTTTAATCCTACGAAATGTTTAACTTATATATTTCTTCAGGAATGTTTATATTAATTAATATAAATCATAATTGAAAAATACACTTTAAAAAACTGAATTAACTCAGAGGAGGAATCACTACAGCTTTTATATTAAAGTTTAAGTTAAAGTTGGCCCTAAAAGGGTACTTATGAACGTCGAAGCTACTGAAGCTACTATCGGTTCGGAGTCAGCCTTCAACTTAGAAGAAGCGGCAAGAAACTCAGTAAAACAAATTCGGACATTTCCAAATGTCTATTTAATTAAGTCTCCTGTCTGTCCCAGGATATTTTTTTTCTCTTTTACATTTCTCTTTTCTAGGATTTACATTTTATCGCAGGCTTTTGGCCTATGAAAATATGGGTTATTTGTGTGGAAAATGTATGTAGGTATGTTTGTGAGATGTACATCTTAGCAGTACACTACCACCGTCTCATTTCTGTTTTTTTTTTTGGTGCTGTTAAAATCATAACTTTTTTTAAATTTACTATACTGTTATTATGTTTGACTATATCATGGTAAGTGATGATGTGACCGAAGGTAGTGCACACAAAGCCTAGAAGGATAAAGTATAAACGCCTAATACATAATTGTTCAACTCATTCAAATACTTAGATGTGGTTTCTCGGATTGTTTAAAAATCATCCTGATGTAGTAAGATTTATTTTAACTCAATTCAATATTTTTTATCTAGTCTAAATATTTTTATTTACTTTGTAGTGAAGATGTTTTAATTAAGCGGTAAACCTACACTATCAAAATGGTTATTGATTAGAAATATTTTATATATAAAAGCTTGAAAAGATAACTTGCTACCGAGCAACATTCCTAACTAACTCTAAACTAAATGAAGACAAATTCATTTTCATAAGTATAATATTATAACGATTTATTTACTTAAGCGCATAAAAAGTGCGATAAATCAGCATTACGTTGACGGTAATATAATGTTTATGTGGACAAAATTAACCTAGATCATACAACAAGTGGATGGCGAATATTCAATTGACCTTTAGCCTCAGATACGCAAAAAACCTATTAACATTCCAGGGACATATACATCCATGTTGTTGCAACATATGAATCTTAGGTTGATACTGTATAACGGGAGCGATGCGATATAAACGGGAGCGCTATTCGAAACTATTTTAGTTCTTTATTATCTGGTTCAAAATTATTTTTTATCTTGCGCAGATTATTAGGTATTAGTAGCCACTTACCATCAGATGAAAAGCCAGCCTGCTTGCCAGCCTTCTGAAAAAAAAATAAAAGAAACTATTATGGTGAAACTTTTGTCACTAAACTAATCTTTATGCTTAAGTCCTAAAACAAGTGAACGTTGAAATTCAACGTTCAGAGTCTAAACTGTGATATAAGTTAATCATTTTTTTCAAAGTATCAATACATTATAATGCTTTTCCATAACTAATAATGAAGCTATATCTAACATATTGCATTACCATAGCAAATTTTCCAAAAACACTTTAAATTTA
Organism: Tetheella fluctuosa; assembly: GCA_951216915.1. NCBI lineage: Eukaryota > Metazoa > Arthropoda > Insecta > Lepidoptera > Drepanidae > Tetheella > Tetheella fluctuosa. The sequence goes on along the minus strand of OX578223.1, from coordinate 11,884,403 downwards.
ATTGCCCCGCACATGTATCTACACGTTCATAATATTTACGGGTAAAATATTCAAATGTAGCATAACCTTTGAACCCAGTACATTGCGTGGCGACGGCGAGGCGACGGTTTACGTCAATTTGCAAATTCTTTCAAATGTGAACCTAAGTAATACGTTGGATAGGTCGTAACATAAATAAAGACACGTCAAAGTATAAATTGGAATATATTTATCATATTAGTTATCACTAGTTTTTCACTCGATTTCATCATTATCACCTATCCGGAATCCGAAATATTCCGAATTTCAGAAAATCATTTTATAGTACATTGGTATGTAACAAAAGTAATATAATTATCCTCCAAATTGTATGGTTCTATGTACATGACTTTTTTCTTTCTGAATACAGATTACGTTTGTTTGTCCTGATTGAAAAAAATAAACATCAACACGTGGGGAAAGGCTTTTATAAAAGTAACTAGCTGTCCCCCGCGGTGTCACCCGCGTTCCCGAGAAAAAAAAGTTCTTTTCCATCTGCGTACCAAATTTCATCGCTATCGGTTCAACTGTTTAGGCGGGAAATGGTAACAAACAAACAAACAAAAAACAAACTCACATTCGCATTTATAATATTATAGTTAGAATTCTAGCTATATATTAGGTCAGTTTCATATTTTTTAACAAAATAATTGTAACTATTTTACAAAAAATCATGGATTACAATTTGATTCTGCACTGAAAAAACCGAAAAGATTGACTTGTGTGTTGTATATAAAATCAAATGAATAATCGAGGTAATGCGTGGGTCGTGGGTTCAAATAAGCTATTATTTTACTAATCTGTCGAAGATTATCATTAAAGTGCTCATAATTTTCAAGAACATTATACTACATATATAGCAGCTGGTTCGCTATAATTTAATATGATAAAGATGTCTGTATTTGAAAGGATATTTAATCTTCATAAAATAGAAAACCTTAAATCAAGGTACTTCTATACCTATTTTAGTTTCTTAGTCATTTATTAACGTACCTACGAAATATTTATAATTCAGAAAACACATCAATGAAATCTTTTAGGTTATCTGAATAGAAGGTCCATCTGACGGTATGTCTATGTATATAAATATGTATAGATTTCACATTGGAATTTTGATATATTTTTCTTTTCAATTTTACATAGAACTTTTCTTGCTAACGTCATCTTCAGAAAAATATGTTTTCTACAGACTTAAAGATTTTTATGTAAAAATATGGTTTGAATACTGGTCTCATACGAGTATTCAACCATTTATTGTGCAGCCAAAGTGCATATTTGCTTATTTATTAGAAAGCCTTCTCCACATGTCTCATCTAGCTCTTGACTGTTCTATGGAACTAGCGTGGTGCGCAGATTTATAGCCGGCAACGCAGCAGGTGATGGGATTGCCACTTGCGGTGTGTTGTACGAGAATGCGCCTGTGGCATGCGTATGCGCATCATAGCATCTATTTCCATTGGAAAATTAGGTTTGACGTTTTTGTTTCATACATAGTAAGGATTATCTGCAAAAATTAACTATTGCAAAATCAGTGAGAAATTTTTAAAGTAACTAACCAGAGCTGACAGTATAAGCATATTCATTGATTTATAAGTAAATAATAGGATTTTTATAATTAGTAAAGTAAACTAATCAACAAAATATTTTATATATTTTGTTTGACTGATTGGCGATTGTAATAATTTTGAATTCTCAGGACATAAGAGTCAAGTGAGATACACTTTATGAAATAATTAACTAATCAATAACTTTTAGACCAAATCATTTCGAGAAAATTCCAATAATCCTTCATCTCGATGCTGAACAAAATAATACCGGTACCACACGCTGCGTTTCAATCCATATAAATAAAGCTAGGTGTGACGCGAGAGCGCAAACCCGCGCGCCTAATAAACTACTGCGGGTACGCAAGATATTTAATGCTTGGGAACCTGACGATTATCTGACGAGTGTTACGAGAAACGCTTTGAATATGGATTGGTATTATGAGGTGTTGAACTTTTTATGGTTTTGCAAATATGAAGAAAAGATCGGCCAAAGTGAGCGATGCAAATAAACGTACGAAATAACATATAGAGAGATTTTCAAATGACTTTATAGTTATTTAATTAAGTATGCAATAAATTGGATTTTCCTTTTTTTCTGGACTGTTTGTCGAAGCCTTTGTTATTTTTCGTAAGCCTGATCAAAATACAAATACATAAAATACAAATCTAGCTGGAAATTAATTATTTGAGCCTTGATGCTGCTAGCCTTTTGGGCACTTTTCTTGTTGACAGTGATGCGGATGATTTTTTTGATTCCCTTTTTTGTCTTTTCTTTTACTGTAAATAATAGTTAATTTTAACGCAGTTTTTTATCTTCAATTATTTTCATATATTTTATTTTAATATTTAATTTACGTACCTAGTTAAGGTTGTTGTTTTTATGAAATATTAAATATAATGCATAATAAAAATAAAAAAATCAAACATTATAAAAAAAAGTTAATTTCATATTTTAACCAATTAAATGACAATACATAAATCTTAAGTTTATTTTTAAAGTTTATAAAAATACAGTAGAGTATCGTTGATACTAACACAAAAGTATTGACTTTATGGCATGGAAAAAAAGAGCGAAGGTAAGATTCTATCTTATTTTGATATGAGTCTGAGGTAAATTATAAGTAAAATAAAATAAAAAATAATAATAGGTACCTCAAATTAGCCACTTATAAAAAATAAATATAAAATAAAATTAGCCACTTACTAAGATACAATTCACAAAATTAATACAATTACCTAGATCATTACCTGAATAATTCGGACCGCGCGCAATATTTCAAACATAATTTAGAACAAAATGAGCGGGTGAAGCGGTCGGAGGCGCGTGCGCAGGCATTTCACGCGCCGTCAGCCATGACACAATGTTGAGACACGGTGCTGGTTGGATTATTTGATCTTAGATGGAGCCAATTAAATTAGATAATATTTAGAAATTTTGCTCTAGTTCATTGTAAATTCAATCGATAAGGTATGATATGAAGTTTGAATGCAAATTTTATGTCAAAATTTAAATAATAATAACAATTTATTTCAAAAAACGTTACATTCCTAACAAACTTTGGCTAGCTTAGTATGTTAGTATTAAAGAAAAAAAAATGTTGAGGCAATTAAGGTAAAGTACTTACTTCTTACCTTGTCCTAAGTTAAACGAAGAATAAGTTAAATGATGGCTAATATAATAAAACAGACTTATAGCTTAGTTCAGTTAACCAAAGATCAGACATCAATACAAGACATAACCCGGAGTTAAATTATAAAATAACGATTGTGAACCAACAGCTAAAGGTAATATAGTAAATAACAATAAATAAAACAAGACAATAGAAACAGTGACAACGAATAACAAGACAAACGATTTGTTATCGTTCCGACAATTTTTATAAGCAATTCAGATATTTAACATAACAAGTAAATCACAATAAAAACTTTCCAAAAAGGCAAAATTATCGAACAAATTATTGATACAAGTGAGAGTTCACACGGGTGGTCCCATTAACATGAAAAGACTGCCTTACTTGTCTAAGGCTCGTTTACATATTCCACTTGACTCGCGCATAAATTGTCATTACGGTAATCATTCGATACATTCTATCGATAACTGCGCTCACTTCAATCGATTCGTCGATTTCAATCCACGGCTGGACGCCTCCAAATGGGCGCGCATTTTAGAATCTATTTAAACATAATTTACGTTGATTTTTTTCTCCGTTGCCGTGAAAAGAACGTGTCACTCTTTACGTATTTTATTCGATACTTTATTGAGCTTTATCGGTTTACAGCCATAAATAACATTTAGATGATGATCGGTATGCCCCATCTTGCAATGCTTGTATCGATTGAACATACATAGTCGATTACGGTGCATGGTTGGCGGCAGTTTATTTTTCTACGTCATTGCTTGACATGCCTTGTTAATTTAATATTGTAATGAGCGGGATCAACTCTAGCATTAACTTCTTAAATTTTACCCCTTCAAGATTTTTTGTTGATTTCATGATGATAAAATTTGGATTTGGAATCGTAATTTTTTTGGATTTAAGGAATTATAATCCCCTATGTAACTATCTGTGTTGATTGATTTTTTTATTCAGGCTTTTATCAGATAAGTATCTAAGCTATTGGTGAGAACTATTAACACTAAATTACTTTCATAATACTATTTGTGTTTCATCAATAGATATTTTGATTGTGAAGAAACTCATAAGCACCAAATAAACTAACCAAGACAATTACAAGACATTGATACAACGAAAATAAGCCATAAACTAAAGAGAATTGATACATACAAACCCACGCGAGCTTCAACATCTATTGGCCGCACAAACTAGATCTGAATACCAAACTGGAAACGCAATGTGAGCATTCGATTCCTGAATATGATGCAGACCATATCCACGGACATATCGAGACAAACATTATCGTTAAGAATGAAAACAAATAGCAAAACGATTTTAAAATAAGTATCTGCCATAAAGCCTTAGCTATGCAAAGTAGAAAATTTCGATTACATCCCACTAATAAAAGGCAAGCGAATAGCAAGTACATTGACCTAATAATCTACTTTAACTTACATAATATCATCGCATAGGGAATAACAAGTGACGATTTATTTATTTGCACCGCGTTCTGTGCTGTCACCGTGTTCTTTAATTATCACACCTTCAATATTTGCTACGGTAACATCAACTTTATCTATACCGGCATTGATTTCTTTATCGGTTACGTGTATTTTAGCTTAAGTTGTTTCGGTTTTATTGATAAAAACTCCATTTAAATAGTGGCGTTTACTCGGTTTTGCCTTTTGAATTATCAATGTGTTCGTATGAACGTAAACCGCGTATTAAGTCGATGGAGTATGTTCCAGTACTTGACGGGATAGTAATGTAAATGTAGTGTAATGTATATGCAAAATAAGGCTATTTTTGGTAAACAAACAACACGTTTCTTTACTTTTTAGTTTTTCATTACCTCTACGTTCATTATTTTCATTGTTATTCTGCTCGCTCAATTTGTTTTAATCACTTGTGGTTTTAGTTTGTGAACATAAAAAAATACAAAGCCTGTTTGCTATTAATTATCATCTTTCATCTTAATTCTAATCACTTAATAAAAAATGTCGAAACTTTATAATAAGAAAATGAATGAATGAACATACCTTATTAGAATTATAATTTTATGATAAATTTATATTTGTTACATTTTTTTTTGTTAAATCTTACATTCATTAAATAAATTCACAATAGGATGACATTGATCTCAATAATCTGGAAAATTCCAAGCATGACTTCATTGTCAACTCGTCCACATCCCGAATCAATTTCGAATGAATGTCTCGCTTTGCACAATCGAATGAATCGATTACAAATCCGATCACACAATCTATTGTTTATACGATAACATTCATCCTCTGTTTATTGGCACTAAAGCTTTGACATTGTTGGAAGGAAATTAAGTAAAATATACTTGTTTTAAAGAGTTCTATATTATTATAAGGTACCTATGTATGACATTATTAGCTAAGGCCCGTTAAAGGCATTACTTATGTAGGTTAAAATCAATCATAATATGAACCGAGAAAAAATATAGGTATAAGATCAGTAAAAAATAACACAAAACCGCGCGAAACCTAGTACCTACCGCCGAGGTGAAAACAGAATAAACTGATATCGAAATAAATCAAAATGTTCCTCGATTTTTTATTTGACGATTTCCTTCCCTTATATATTCTCAAAGAAGTTGGTCTATATTCTCGAGCCGTATTGTTTGATAACTAACATTTGAAGGCAATAGTAATTGGAAACCCCAAATGTTCAAATTCACACTTTTGTCTGCTAATCTTACCAATTACTACCAACATTCTCAAGTATTATACATTATAACGAAATTGAGTCTTCTACAACATGGGATATACCCAAATACTCAAGCAAAAGTAGGTATATCCTGCGTGCAACGATACGTACCTGCAAGATGATTTATGCATTTTTTTATTGTCCGGCAAACAAGCATACGGCCCGCCTGATGGTAAGCGGTTACCGTAGCCTATGACTGTGCTAAGAACGCTTGCAACACCAGGTGTATCACGCGTTGCCGACCCCTCCTCCGATGAGCTCTGGCCACCTTACTCACTCTATTTAGCACATAAAATAAAACTCCATAAAGTGTTCAAGATTACTTTTCTACAACCGTCAAGTCAAATCATTTGCAAAGCGAACACTTAACATTCAAATTTACATGTAATCACTTGAAAAAGCGTTTACAATCAATAATCGTCTTTAATCCGTCGGAATAAGTGTTTTGACACGTATCAATTTAGATAAGCGGGCATAGGATTGATCCTTGTTTGTTCGCATCGGGAAAGCTGCGCGCGAGCCGCTTACAAATTGCAACGGCTGCGCACGCGCTGCTGTAGGGTTGGCACTGCATGTTAATCTTGTGCAAACTTGATTTGTAATGTGAATACCTTGAAATCTTTTTATACAACTTTGATTTTTTTGTAGATGCAAATTATGTATTCTACGTTAGCACGTTATGATAAATAAAAAGTTATATCTTTGAGAACAATACATTGAATATTATGTAAATAGTACACATGATATTGCCTTATCAGCAGATACTATTCTGAATACTATAGTAAGTTAACTCTCCCTCAAAAGTATCTGCTAAATTTTTCAAGAGACGAATGAGAATAAAAAAAAAGTAATACGATCTAATTTATCTGTTATATCCATTTAACGACAAAAGGTTAACAAAGAGTCCATAAATAAATCTAACCGTAGCTATTAATTCTCCTTTAACCTTCGATTTTATTTCCACAATCGAGACACATTTGAATTAAAATTAGTCTAATATAAATGCGATGCCAACCCTAGCAACAAGCATATTGATGGATATATTGCCGTCCAATGGCTTTCAACTTTGCCGACGTCACACATTCGCCTATTCGCAACCCGCATTGTATTTTAATTTCTACCGTGCTGAGAATCAACAATATACCATTTTACTTTGTAATTGGATTAAGGACCTTATATCTTTGCAATAAAACTTATTCTATAAGCGGGAGGGTGTAAGAGTTTTTGCACACTGGCGCTGCGGTATCGATGTGTCGGAAACGCGACAAATCAATCTAAACTTTTCTTTGGAGAATTGTCTGAAGCTGAGTTTCCCTCTTTGGCCGTGTATCAACTCCATCTATTACCTTCCTGCTTTTGTCACATATACATCAGTCTGTGCCAAGTGATACTTGAAAAACATTGATTTTATACAATGCTAAACATATGCCAGCAAATTGCTATTTTATCGTATATAGTATTATGTACTTATAAGATTATTTTTTTTTACTTTGTATAGGCTTGTGTTTGACCACAATCTCACCATGGTAGGTGATGATGTAGCCGAAGGTGGTAAGCACACAAAGCCTAGAAGGATCTGGCTCTGAAGTGCAGCTGCCAGAACACACCAATAGGTGTTTGGCGACAGATTTTCAACTTGAGGGTGGTAGCCAGCCAGGCGGGTACTACAAAGTACCCTGCTATGGTTTCCTCACGATGTTTTCCTTCACCGAAAGCTCAAGCTCATTGTAGGATTTGAACCCACGACCTTTGCCGTGGCGTCCAACGTCACTACCACTGAGCTATCATCGCCTTAAAAAAATCCAATAAGAAACATTAAACGAAGTTAGAAAATTGCTGGTATCAGCCAATACGATAAAGTAAATTTTGAACCATTAGTGCCCTTTTCCATTAAAATTTCAGTCATTAAACTTGAATCACTGAACTACTTTGATAATAACCAGAATAACGATACGGAACGGATCTTTGAGTTATTAATAAAATCAATATAAATAACTCATTAATTTTTGTCCGTGCTAAATAGTAATGGATGAATTCTTTAACTCTAGCAACACATTTCTTCACCTTGACAGACTTAATTTTACAAAAAAATGTAGTTGGATGGCGTTTCCGCCGCATAAAAACGACGCGTTAGTACACAGTGGTACGTTTGAAATATACTGAATTAATATTACGACATATACAATTGAGATGGATTCACAGAACTTAAATTTTATTGGTTAATAGAACAGTTTTATAGATTGATGTATGTTATTGATTTTTGAACTCATGATTGTCAATACGTCAAGCTACTGCAGCTTGACGTATTGACTATTAAGTAGTAATAAATTAATAAAGAAATAATAAGAAAATAAATAGCAGATAAGTTTTTTTCTTGTAATATATTCTTATATAGATTATTACATCTAGACTCATAGATATGTTCATTCACACAAATTAATAAATAATGTCTGTCCTGTGTCCGAAGCGAACCCACGAGATAGTTTAAAGATACCCCGTCTCTTTTTGTTGTCTGACGTTAGAAAGTGACGTATATATTTAAAACCTGAGTTACTAAACTTTTTTTACCATCTCATGTAATAAGGGAGCATACGTTTAAGGTTACCTGTTTATAGATATTTTTTTTTAACATTGTTGAACAAGTTACAAGGCAATAAGTATGTATGTTCAGTGTAAAAACGTTAACAGCAAGTACATTCGAGGCAAAAAGCTGGAGCTATCTGATTTTACATTTCACGAGCGTCTCCCGTTTGGTATGGTAACGTGACGCCCGGTTACTTGGAATTGCATAGAGCTGCTGCTATATTTTATTTTATAGTCTACTAGCGACCCGCCTCGGCTTTGCACGGATGCAATTTATATACACAAACCTTCCATGTTTATTGCTCTTTCTATTAGTAAAATTGTACCAAAATCTGTTGCGTTGTTTAGAAGAAGAAAGCAGAGACACCTAAGTAAGTTCCGATCCATACTAAACTGACACAAGAACAATACATAAGTACTGATATAGAGTTATTACATCTCTATATTTATCCTCTGATCATCTCCTACCAGAAACGACGGTAACTTCAACATTAAATTTGTCAAATAAGATCGTTTATCCTTTGGCAAACTAATGTAAATTAATTATACACTTATCTTAGTTTTAAATGTCAATTTTGTTTGGCGCACTGTGTAATTTATTATGAACTTTATTTAAAGGTTTTGATGCTATAAGTGGTTTTTAATATTAAAGACTAGCGATTCGCTCTAGCTTCGCACAGGTAGGAGAGCATATAACTAAGCCATTCTTTTAAATAAGCAAATAGGTATATATTTACGCGGCACTCGCTAGTAATGCTCCCAGTTGGCATAATTTTTTCCGACGTCTTCAACAATCATTGTCATATTTTCATTTGATACAAATACTTCATAAATCATGTACTTAAGCCTTCCTAATGAATTACTCCATCGGTGAAAACCATATGAAAATCCGTTTAGTAGCGTTTGAGTTTATCACGTTCAGCAGACAGACGCGGCGGAGGGACAATTGTTATAAAAAATATATTATAGATAATTACAAATAATTACAAAGATAAAAGTGTTTCCTGGTAGTCTGTACAATGGTATAAAATAAATAAAAAAGAATGTAAACTGTGCCTACTTATATATAAAAAGAGAAACTGACTTAATGACTGACATATGAACGCACGATGCAAACTTCAGTTTTTCACACTGAATGCCTAGGAAACAAAAGTATTTCAAGATTCAATCCTTGACGGGGTAAAATACCAGGGGGGCGAAAAACTATTCAATCTATACTTAAGTAATTTTTTCAAATAGGGAAGATGTCTGTATTCAAAATAAATTATCAAACACTAACCAATGTATAAATTTTTAATGACCAATCTAACCATAAGAGGTAAATCTTTTGATGCTTTATAATTATGACGCCATAACTATGTATTTAATACAAACTCCATATAAACCTATCGTTTTGACATTTCATAAAAAGTAGCTAATTTGATGTGTCAGTCATCGTCCCTATTCTCCGTTATTCAATCAACTAACACTAAACGATACATGTTAAAATCCTGCAACCCATAATGATATGACCACATAACAGATCATTACATCCACTCAACTGGTCTTAGCGGTCATTAGTTAGACAAACAGTCGTATGGTTGTGCTAACAATTCTCTATATGATCGCCGTGTTTGTACCTTGGCTCTGCACTTAAGCGAACCGTTATACTGTTTTGAACATATTCTTTGCACGGAGCAAAAAGCGCTTAAGGTGATGCCGCGTTAAGCTAAAAAATCTGAAATTCAACGTGCTGCGTCCCGCTCCCTACTATAGCGACCTCTCATAGAAAACCCGCGTAAACGGAACTGGCGTATGCGACTAAATGGTTTTTATTGTTTAATTTAAAAACTACAAATATATTTCATAAAACCTAAGTACAATTTATAGTATCAGTTTCAATTAATATAATGTAGAAATTTTGGAACCTCAAATCGATCCTCAATTCCGGTAAAATTGTAATCTTTTATTTTAAAGAGGTCTTTTTGATTAATTATTTTGTGTTATAAAAGTTAACCATGTTATCGTGTTATGCAACGTACAAAATAAAGTCAAAGACATGATGAATTCTCACAAAAAAATTAAGTTCGTTCGCTTCAGTCATTGTTGAGAAAAATCGGAATCCTTACAACCAAAATCTTCAAGGCGTTGCCTTAAGAACGTAGTTTTATTTAATTATGACGTCTATCTTTTTATTATATGAAAGTAGGGAAGTTGCATTAGGAAAATGTCTGATAATGTAACTACGGATAATATTTTCGACAGCAATAACTGTGCAACTAACTTGCGACAATTGTGCGGTAACAACACGTTGAGATTTTGCAACATTGATACCTTAATTTGCTCTTTAGCTCAGATATTTCTCTACTATGTGTTTTAGAGCGATGATAACTTAGTGGTCGTGACGCAAATATCCAAGATGAAGGTCGTGGCTTTGAATTTTTTAATAAACTTGAGCTTTCGTTGAAAGAAAACATTGTGAGAAAATCATAGCACAGTGGTAGGGTAGGTACTTTGTAGTACCCATTTGGCTGACTACCACCCTTAAGGTGAAAATCCTTTGCCAAGTAAAGTTTTGTGTGCTTACCACTTTTGGCAAGATCACCACATACCATAATGAGATTGTGGTAAGTGTAAAACACAAGCCTATACAAAGTTTTAAAAAATGTGTACACATATTGTTAATTATGTCGAATTATTATGCAACGTTGATTGCTTAAAACACTCACACCGATGTGTTCTTTAGCAAGGATAGCTTTATAGAAACGTAACAAGGAAGATTGATTACACGTTGATTACACATACCTACACATTGAGTTGCAAGGCCGTTATGTTTATTTTCATTTATTCATTATGTAGATTAATTTAAGTCTCATACGTCAATACGCATATCTTATTCATAATTAATTATGATATAATTTATCTCACTTGTTTAATTGAAGTTCAAATTAAATAAAAGCACTCAAGGCGAACAGGAATTGAACTTGTGACCTTTTGTTTGTAAATATTTGTGTAACCAGTAACGTTCGATTAAAAATCTTGGAGCAATATATTATTACTTTCAAACAATTAGTCGCAATCGTTTTTCAATAATAACCTTTAGCTTGTTAATACAAATTTGTCATCAGTAAATTTATATTTGCGACTGCTGAGGTAAAATGTAATCTCATGGCATTAGTATAGTCAAAACTATATTATATACCCATCAACTTTCTTAGGGCATACAACCTTTTTTTTTTATCACACTAAATGGATGTCGACAGTAAAATTGTCGATATAAATGATCAACCTTTGTCCAATACCAATTCACATAAGAGACCGATAAAAATTTGGTGACGATTCCATTTTCAAATTTCAATCCCGATGTTCCAAATTGTTGACATCCATAGTACCTAGACCACTTATCTATGCATATCATAAATTAAAATAACCAGCGTGTCTGGAGTGTGAGTGATGTACATATGTAGAGTAACAGAATCCAGTTTTTTTTTTCTTCTTACAAATAAATCGACATCTATATCTACCTATCTATACATATAATAAAACAGTAGAATCCGGCGTGTCTGTACATTAAAGAAAGTAATAAAAATAGAAAAGAGGTAACTAAAGAAGTGTAATAGAACAAAAACCAGCGATTTTTAGAAATCTCTCTGTCTGTCTGCCTGTCTGTTTGTTCGCGCACATCTCCGAAACCACTGAACGGATTTTCGTGTAATTTTCACAGATAGACAGAAATTAATTTGGAGTAGACTATAAACTTTATTTTATTCAAATTAGATGTCGCAAAAAAAGTGTTAGTTATCGTCATTTAAAGATTTTTGGAATTTACTTTTATACCTACTGTGTTCGTTACATCGAAATTGGCTAACGGAAAAAAGTTATAGAGATTTTATCAAGTTTGTGCGAGCGAAGCCGCGGGCGAACAGCTAGTCTATAATATATTTAATAAACATAAACGGTAAAGATCGCGGCAACAGTTGATTAGTAGAAGATAAATTAAATATTTAAAGATCAATAGAGATCTAGAAAATGGAATCGATCAAGCATTAGTCACAGTTGAGTTGCATTACGAGTTAGGTACGATCATTAAATTCCATAATTTGACATTTCAGATAAAATTAATGCTTAATAAATCATTTCGTTTAATTCATCATTTTATAAACTACTAGCTTCCGCCCCGCGGTTTCACCCGTATTCCCGAAAAATCAAGAATGTAGGTTATTTAATTAATTAAAAGAATTATTTGTAGATATACTATTGATATTATAAATGTGGAATTTTGTGTGGAGCTTTGTTAATTGGTTACTTTGTTAGATGGTTAAAAAGATGTCAGACACCAGCCGACACCTAACTGCAAAATATATTTTAATAATTATTTAATTATATAAATAAATGATATCAAGATATTTGATTGTAATTTTTATTTGAACACTTATATTATTATAATATTTATATTTAAGTAGTGCTATTGATTTATTAAATCGATCACATCATTGCTTATAAATGAGTCATTAAAAATTAATAAATCATAAGGGATATTTAATCAAAATTTATTTGACAATTAATTACTACATTACAATTAATAATTAATATAAACATTTTTAAGCGAAAGCATTACCACTTATAACACAAGTATGAATTACAAATGGTAAATTACGAGTTTTTGATGTGTACATTAAAGTTACCGACAGACAGACTAACGAACCAAATATAAACTAAACAACTCATACATTAAATAGGTAATGACTCAATCAAGAGTTTATTATGATCATCAAAGAAATTATTTCGCGTTTTCAATTATTATTTAGTGCATTAATTAAGTAATATTTCCATATTAATCAAAGATAATATAATTAATTTTTATATTACATATAATTAGGTAAAAGTCGCGGCAACATCAAAGTATAAAAATAGAATGAGAATGGTACATAATCGATTCAAATACGATATATAAATGTCCCATTATAGAATTAACGGCTATACACTAACTGTGTAGATTATATTGCATCCGTAAGTAGGTTATTAAATTGATCCTATTCCATGATCCGAATCACTTTTATATTGATCTCGAATATTTAATAGTTAAAATATATTATAGAAACCGGTCAAGTGCGCTATTATAGTTTTCTGGGCCATAATTACTTTTTAAAAATGCTATTTAGTTTGAATTCTCGGCCCGTGTACATTTAACATTCCAACGTTTGTATCTAGATTGTTTACTTAATTCACTTTATTTGAGATGATATAATTTATCTATATCTTTACTAATATTATAACGAGGTAAAGTTTGTTTGTGACTTTGAATGTTGGTGGTAATCTTCGAAACTACCGATACCCGAGAATTCTTTCAATCTTAAGAAGTCACGAGTGCTTGGCTATTTTTTATTATAATAAAGATGATTTTCCTAGGAACTGGGTAAAGCCGTGGAGAATAGGAAGTTTCGAAGTAATATCATATTGCTTTTCAGGTGAGGTCATAGGTTCTAATTTTCTAATGAACTAGAGCTTTCGGTGATGGAAAAATGTTGGTAGGATCCCGCCTGATTGGCTGCCATTTTCAGGTTGAAAATTTGTCGCCAACTCGGAATTTTCATGAAGATTAGCCAAAATATTTATTGTAAATAAAAATAGGCCCATAAAAATAACAACATCTAAAAATTACACGTCACAATCATTATAAAGATAAAAATAAACTGTTACCTAAAATAACCGGCAAAATATTACATCTGTTATAAAAATTTCATACCGTTACATCTTCGAAAATAATATAACTAACCGAATCGCCGTACTGCCCGGCTCCCACGACCTCAGAGCTACATTTTGCCGTGCTTTATCCAACTCACTTCCTAGTTTATGCATAAATAAGCCCTAACACTAAATAGATAGAACACATAATCCTTTCAGCAATATCTGTATCCATTCAAAAGCGAAGTCTCGAGCACACATGCAAATCGCAACACCTTTGATTTTCAGTGTATCTGTGCTCGTCTATTGAATGGATTTACTCTGTTATTTGAATTCGATTTCTAAGGATATCGTCATAAGGTTGGTTTTCGATTAGATGAATTGTGTAAGTGTGTGTATGTTGACCAATAGTGTTAATAACATACTGGCTGGATGGGAGGTCGCGGTCGAGTCGACAGGTGACGTGTTACGATGTTCTATCGATTCTTTACATGTGTGCGTGGAATGTCAGAGGTTTAAAACTAAGGTGATGATTACACCGGGCCACGGGGATTTTCTGTTCATATAAAATTTATTTTATTAGTTCACAGTAGTTGCTGTGCTATATTGGGTTGAGTCATTGTTTTTTATAACAGGAAAGTAATTTTTGCAAGAACTCGTCATCTTGCGTGAATGAAATACAAATTTTATTACGATGTCTCACTGCATTATGGAATTAAATATATTAATCTTTTATTCTACATACATTGAATAAAAACAATGATTAAAAAAGTTTTAATGTAATATTATCACTTAGCTGATAAGTTTAGTGTATTAAATTATAATTAAATTCTTTATGAGCACAAAATAAAACAATAAAAAAATCACAGATCTATTATTCAATTAATTAATTCAAAACGCAATTTAACATTCTTTCTTAGCTTGCTTGTAGCTGTTTTTTTAATTTTAAATAAAAATATAAAAGAATAATACCAATATGTTCACTGTATCCCCAACCTAACATGTGACAGTGCGCATGAGTGGATCGCTGCAGGTGAACAGTCGCGTGTGTGCGTGAGGTCACCGCATCGCGACACAGTGCCCGTGTACATGTGTGCGTCCTACCGGGCGTACGTACACTGGGTGAAGACGATCACTTCTAAGGCTGGGCGTTGATCGCTGCGAATTATTTCATAGTGAAATTTTTAAATTAAATTACTATATGTATTCCAATGTTGGAAGTCTGACAATATGGTAGTTTTCTTTAATAAAAAAATACGTATTTAAACTATATTATCTTCTTAATATATAAAATTCTTCTGTACGTGTGTTTGTCACCTTACTTCTCCAGCCGCTTAGGAGGAGTTAGGTGACAAACACACGTACAGAAGAATTTTAGATATACTACTAGCTTTTCGCCCGCGGCTTCGCTCGAGCAAACTTTATAAAATGTCTATAACTTTTTCCCCGTTAGCCAATTTCGACGAAACAAAGCCTATTTATTCACTTAAAAAAAAAAACCATTTTAACAGCACAATCACCATCTGAAAAAAGTTTCTATTTGACAGCAAAATCCCCATTAACAAAATGATCAGCCATTTATTGTAACAAAAATGTGATAAATGAAGAACCGCTCGACCGATTTTGTGCAAACTTCAGATAAACCATGTACTAAATAGTCCAAACAAAGCCCAAAAAATTGGTTTGGAAAGGTGAGCCCGTTCTTGAGTTATAAAATTACAACGAAAAGTGGCATTGATTTTTATATATATAGAAGAAGATAATGACATGTCAATAATTAATTTCCTATTAAAAGTAAGAATTATAAAAAGCGATCCAATAGAAAACTATGTTAACCTTTTTTAGCGTAATACTACAAATTCAATCGACAAAAAATTATGCCACAGCCTTTGACATTACCCGCTAAACACGAACACATCGATTGCGCAAGCGCACGTGACGTATTGTACGGTTCATTCTCATCGCACCTTTACGTTGCGACAGGTTAAATGACTCCGCGTTGTGATTACTGATCATGATCTGTGATTGCGAACGGATATAATCTGTGCACTGTCTTGTGTTATACAGGACGTATTATTGAGTTTTAATCCTTCCTAACTAAAATTTTAAATGCGAAAGTGAGTTTGTTTGTTTATTTGTTTGTTGGTTTGTTTGTTTGTTACCTTTTCACTCTTAAACCGCTAAACTGATCGCGATGAAATTTGGTACGCAGATAGCCTATGGTATGGAGAGTCACATAGTTTACTTTTTTTTTCTCAAGAACGCGGGTGAAACCGCGGGGGACAGCTAATATACGATATATTTAAGTGTCGGGAATCTAGACAATGAATTTATTGTAAAATATAATATCTTTCATTAAATGTCTTAAAATCCGTGAATTGGCTTGTTAATAGATTTTTTTTTTATATTTTTAGTCTGTTTTGTATAGCTGTTGGTCTTCCCAATAAAATAAATGAAATAGTGGTAAACTTTTAGTATTATCTGTCATTGTTAGTATAATTACAATAACCCTATTATTTATTATTCACAACAATACATCCCAAAATTTTCAATTATGTATTGAACCCTGCAGGTTTAAAATGAATACCAACATAAAATGCGTTCCGTATTTTACACACGCTGTTTTCATTTTTATTGCCACAAATAGCGCTTCGATTGTAATTGTGATACGTATAGCACTAATATAACACTTTCACTTCGACTTTGGATGTTTCTCACGGTTCTAGTAATAATTATATCAAGTGCCGGTCTTTGGTATCTCATTTTTTGTTAAATTTTTTTCAATTTATATCAGAAATTGTATAGATTTAAGCATTGTGTTGTTTGAAATTTAAGTCAAAGTCAAAGCCATTTATTCAGTTTAGGCCCTAGAAGGGGACTTATCTACTAAAATTACCACCGATTCGAAAGTCGCCTTCAACTGAGAAGATTCGGCACGAAACTCAGCAAGTTTACATTTTTTATAAATTTTGTTTTTTTTGGACAGTCTAACAATGTTGGCTTTTTTCCATTATAAGGGATAATTTATAAAAAAATTATGACAGATGATAAATACCAGCACCAACTTCCTTTCTAGACTTGATTTTCATACCATTTTCAATCGAATGACGCTACATTGGCTTGCTCTTTTAAAAAATCAATATTAAGTCTTGCTTTTTGTCCTTTGCGCTCGCGCAGACTTTATAATCGAACAGTATAGAGTTTGTTGTACTACAACAAAATGGACAAACTTTCTTTATGAAAACACTTAGATGTACCAACATTCATGATGATTGGTCAAACGGTGTCAGAGTTTATCGATCTCATATACATAATAGGTGATTTTGTTATCACTGGCAATACTTGCAGGGGTGGAAGTACTCATCAATGTGAACAACTTTTATTATAGGGCTAACTCTGATATCGCGTAAAATAATACGGTTGCTTCATACATTTTGGTCGAGTAGGTATTGAACTTTTGTATGGAACAGCTGATAATTTTTTCATGATTTCACAGTTAGTCCCATAATAAAAGTTGTTCATTTTGATGAGTACTTTCACCCTTGCAAGTATTGCCAGTGATAACAAAATCACCCAGTATATACCAACATCCATTTTAATATAAAATACATCGATTTATATTATACTCTATGTATGCTGTTTTTGTTTGACAGGTTTTTAAAGCGTTTTTAGTGTCTATATAGTGCATATTCAGATATACCGCCTTCAATACGGATATAAAAAGAACAAGTATTTAATTAGATTAAACCATATCTACCGTATAAAGATTCGGTTCTCATGTCGATCACAGAGCAACATCGATCGACGGCTCAATTAACAGAGTATTAAACTAAATTATAAAGCAACACATTAATGACCGTGTATGCTGTAATTATAGTGTATTACAGATAGATTTTACCTGACAATTATCTGGGATATTGTAGGCTATGTTTTACAGTTACGGCGTTAGGAAGTTTGGTGCGAAAGTCGGCCTGTGGCGTTCCTTTAGGAACTGATAAAGTTGTAATGAAATTAAAAGACGTGAGTCGCAATTTTTTTGTTGTTCTTATACAATAAATTTCGGTAAATTTTTGAAAGAATTATTTTATAAACTGATTATTATTAAATTGAAAGCTCATAATTGTTTTCTGTAGGATGTACCAGGATGTAAGCATCAGTTTTCATTCGCTAATAGAGTCGTCAAAATTCGCCAGAGACATCAACTATAGATATGAAAACTTTAAATTAACATACACTAGCTTCTGCCCCTCGGTTTCACCCGCGTTCCCAATTTGAAATTCCAGACTATAATCTATCTCGGTGCCAAATTTCATCTAGTTCCGTTTACCTGTTCTGGTGTAATTCAGTAACAAACATCCATCCACCCATCCATCCAAACTTACATACGGCATTTATAAATATTATTTACTATTACTATCTATACCTACAGTAGAATAGGATTTTTAAATATTCTGCTAAAAAAAGATTAACATTTTCAGATTGTCCAAAAAGAAAACTAAATATATAAAAAATGTAACCTTCCTGAGTTGCTTGCCGGTTCTTCTCAGTTGAAGGCGACTTCCGAATCGGTGGTAACTTCTGTAGTTTCAACGTTCACAAGATCCCTCCTAGGACCTAAACTAAATAAATGGCTTTGAATTTATTGAGTTGAATAACTCAATACGAGAACTACGACGAATTTTGTGCCCAAATAATTAGATCAACTTTAATTACCAATCATATTTTAATCAAACCAATCAAATTATCCGAATCAAACCGTCAAAAAGAAAAAATAGTAATAACTGGTCATTAAAAAAAAATGATTAACGCGGTCGACTATCATCATGAAGGTAAAATGAAAGGCTGTCATTGAATGGGATAAATGATACCGATCGGAGTATCTGTCTGTCTGTAAATGCCGATATGTAATTTATCATTTACATATCTACAAGATAATCATCAAAGTGTTCGGTTAATAATGTGAGGTAGTTGCTACTGAAGTTATTGTTAGCGCCTGGGGGTCCTTTTCTTTTTATTGTAGTTCTAGATGAGAATGTTTGAGATTTGATTGGTTTAGTTTGAGTGTTATGTAGAGATATTAAGAAAATTTGTTTTTGTTTAAAATATAGTTTAATCTTCTATTTTTCGCCCTGTGGTTTCACCCACGTTCCCGAGAAAAAAAGTAGCCCATGTCTTTCTCTATACCAAAGGGTATCTGCGTACCAAATTTCATTGCAATCGGTTCAGTTGTTTAGGCGTGAAAAAGTAACAATCATTAAAACTCACATTAGCATTTATAAATATTAGTTAGGATAATAGTAATTATAAACATATTTGTATAAATTATTTTCAAATTTTGTGTTATCAAATATCAAATTTAACTTTAAGCTATTTATTATTTTTATTTCATAAACCAAACCAGAGTTTAAACTCTAGGATTACTTTTCCCAGTTGTTTTTAAATTCAAATTACAATACTTCCAAATAAATAAATGCAAAATGATACCTCAAGCAAAGGCTACTGATAAAAAATCTATATAAAAAAGCTAATTTACACACTTCTCTTTCATATCATTACTTAAGTTGCGCTGGCGCACGGTGACCCCATGTAATGATATCCAATTACCGATAAGACACGCTCGAATTTCAATAGACAGACTGACAAGCCGAAAAATTATAATAAATGTTTCATATTTTATATGCGATGGAAACAATTACTTGTACGAGGTTGTGTGGTACGCTTTACAAGTGGAAGCGAGAGCGTATGAATGTTTTTTTTTTCTAACAGTATAATTAATTAGAAGCTACTGCCCCGTGGTTTCACCCGTATTCCCGAGGGATCTAATGTTTTACTGAGATAAATGAGTAGCCTATGTGCTATTCCAGACTATAATCTATCTCTGTGCCAAATTTCATCGAGATCCGTTCAGCCGTTCTGACGTGATTGAGTAGCAAACATCCATCCATCCAAACTTTCACATTTATAATATTAATAAAGTTGGTGTAAATACACAATTTTTCACTTAAAAAAACTTAAAAATCTTTGGTACTAATAATTATCTAAGTACTATTATCTTATTTAGATTATTATGAACATGCAAGTCTCATAGTTGTGTAAATCCATTTTGCAAGCACTACACTCAACTATTTGTTTTATTATTTACTCATTGTAATCTGAAAAAGGACCAGATCAAAATTGTAAATGACGGTAAATGATAATGTGACCAATGGCGGTTAGCACACAAAGCCTAGAAGGGAAAATTTTCCAAGTAGGCGGATATTACAAATTACGCAAATTAAAGAATTTACTAAAAAAAAAATGTGTCTTCTATATTTAAAATCGCACCCGACTATAACTTAGCCCACATATTTTAAAATACACCCGGTGGCTCACAGTCTGTTTGTGTGATTGATTTTGGATTCGTAACGAATTGAAAAGTGTTTTTCGACGGCCAATATTTATTACTTGGGTAGATTTTTGAAAGAAAAAGAAATACTATGAATTTTTCGTTGTTTGGTGTATGTGTAATTTATTAGGCATATTTCTATTTTTTTACCTATGTCTCTGAAATAATTTATTAAATAACAACCAATTTTAAAGTCTCAAGTTTGATTGACTCACTGACAAAGCCTGACTCACTGATTTAACGTAGGTATAATTGAACTAAAACTGCGCTATGAAAAGCATCTTTATGAAAGAAAGTGAATCAATGCTGGTGAAAGCATTACTATTCTTCGACCTCCGGTAGTCCCAAATTAATAGATTTTAAATCTGTTTTTAAAATTTACGAAATTAATGCAAAGCTCATTAAAAAATCAAAATGAAAACCTTCTACCTTAAATATACATATTGTTTAATATTTTAACAATTTATTACAAATTATTACAAGTATTTACAACAAAAGTTCAATAAATTTCTCTTCATTATTGAACAAAAAATAATTATTTATTTAAAGTGAAAGTTTATTCAAATAATTTTATTGCAGATGTTCCATTTTATTAGCACTAATTAGTCGAAACTTAATCTTCTAAACTATAATATCAACAAGTTAAGCTAAATATTTTCACAATTCACTTTTTAAAATGAGCCTTAAGATTTCACCGTGAAATAAATCATTGGATTACAGTATTCAATAGATTAATAATAATTTTAATAGCTCTTGTTAAGTGTTAGGTATTTCTATCACAATTTAGCCCGAGGTACGTTTTCATACACCTTCCATATAATTATATAGGAGCCAATATTCTCACATTTATTAGAGTCGCTAAATCTTAATTCTGAAAGTAACGTTTAACTTTTATTTAATTGAATGTTTTACTTGTCATTTATATAAAGTGCATGAAGTGCTTGTGGCGTTGCCTGATTATCTGTTCTTAACCGATCGGCAAAGTTAAGCAACGTCCATTCTGGCCGGTATCTGGATGGGTGACCGCCTAGTGGTATTTCATCTTGAGCGTTTCCGTGATTCGGAAGGCACGTAAAGCCGTTAGTCCCGGTTATCACTTAATTGTGATGGTCGTTAAGCTTGTTGGAGACCTCCTAGGTGGCTTGACAACTCCAACAGTAGGTTGACCACTAGCCTACCTCCACCAACCCGCAGTGGGCACGCGTGGTGGAGTATTTGCCCATTCCCCTTTCACCCTTATTCGTGAAAGGAGGCCTGTGCTCAGCAGTGGGCAGATATAGGCTGTAATTATTATTTTATTATTATATTATATAAAGTGACATGGTAAAGAAATTTGTTTTTTTGTTGCCTAATCTTGTCGTAATCAATTATGTGTAATTTGTTACACTTATAGATGGTACTTTTGACTTATATTTAAATCACTTATCCCATAGTAATACCATTACTACGAATAAATAAATAGGTTGTAATATAAAATTCTTGCCATAATTTATGGAGAAAAAAATATTTAAAAAAAATCTTCACTAGCTTTTTCCCCACGGTTTTACCCATGTTCCCCGGGAAAAAGTAGCCCATGTCACTCTCCAATTCAAAAACTATTTCTTTGCAAAAAATTACGTCAACTACTCTATAAGACTTCAAAATAAGTAATTTTAATGTTCCTGATTTTATAAATTGCGATTGATACCCCTGGTGTTGCAAGCGTTCATAGGCTACGGTAACCACTTACTATCAGGTGGACCGTATGCTTGTTTGCCGATAATAGTATAAAAACAAAATTCTCCAAAAAACAATCATGTTCAATTGCATAAGCAAATAATTTAAAAAATCATACCCACTAAAATTAATTAGAGTCAAAACAAGAAGGAGTTTTTAACTAATCTAATTAAAAATCTAAGCGGTTAAAGTCGTAGATAGTATCTCGATTCAGACATCGGCCATTACGGTGAGTTCGTACATTGCGACGGTCAAAGGTAATGAGATGAACTGTGTGATAAGAGGAGCGGGGAGTGGTTACTGAAAGGTTAGGTTTAATTTTGCCATCTTTATTTTCACGTACAATATTTCTCATTTAGACTCAGAAATCATTGTAAAAGCAATTTATAATTTTCATTGAGTATTTTTTTAATTATGTTTCTCATCATCATTATCTCATCTTCATCTCACAATGATAAGCGACGATATGGTCCAAAAGTAGTAGTAAACACACAAAACCTAGAAGGAACTGGCTCTCAAGTGTAGTTATCGGAATACACCGGTATGTGTTTGGTAACAGATACTCTACATGAGAGTGGTAGCCAGTCAGGCAGGTACTACAAAGTACCCTACCACTGTGCTATTGAAAGCTCAAGCTCGTTGAAGAATTTGAACCCACCCTAAACAGAATCCTTTCACTCACGAAACTAGCTACTTTGTTCTGCCACTTAGTCTATGTAGCTAGATGCTGGCTACCACAAAATCTAAAATATCTATTTTAATCATTATCATGATTTACACATTGTGGACGTCACCAAAACCTAACTAACGACAACTGATTAAATCGCTGCCCGCTTCCGTCCATCACTGTGTCCTTCACTCCATTGCTCGTGCGCACCTTACTCTGTATAACCTTTAAGAACATTAAGATAACACCTTACTTATGGTGTACTTATGGGATGTGATTACTGATCTAAAATATACTGTGCATTTTTATGGGATTACAATGGGATGCGCAAGCACAAGCTTTGTGTGTTAATTATTGTTGTAATTGATTATTTATTTCTTTAGTACTTATAAATTTGGTATGCTCTTAAACACATTAACTCAAAAACTCATTTATTCAGTTTAAGCTCTGACTTATCAGGCAGAGAACTAACTTATCAATCAATCATTGTCAAATCTAAAATTACCTATTTCGGTTCTCTTTTTATTCTACGTATAATAAAATACGCAAAAAAACATAAATAGAAAAAAAATAAGTACGTAAATCTTTTTTCTCAATCAACAATACTGCTAGAACAGAGTCATTGACCCAGCCCAGCAAAGATGAAACCATCAACTGCAATATAACATCGAATTCCATTACCACGTGATAAGAGGCAATAAATTTATCGGCACACCTACCACTGGGTAGTAAATCCCAACAATCTATGGTACAATAACGCACCGACAGTGTCAGATGGCCCTAACAATAAAAAATGACCACCATAAGTGATGGTTACGAAACTTGAAGGCGCGTGCGCAGGTTAGAGGCGAAGAGCGATTACGTCACGTTAATACTTGGAGTGGTTTATGGACACAGCTGTTCGGAGTCGCATATACTATCTCAAGTTGATAATAATTATTTTCTTTTTTATTTTTTTACAATTTATCATAACTTTCATAATAAAACCAAGCCAAGGTTTTACATTTAACATTTTAATAACATGGAATATTATACATGTTTTTTTAAATAGGCATAGATTTTGACGTCATGATTTGAATGATATCATATGAAACAAAAACAATTATATTTGGCGTAGGTATTTATTGTCAGATTTGATTAATTTCCACTTTCATGTTTCAAATTCATGGTTGAGTTAGACTTTTTTTAATTTAATAAAGACATCTTGATATATCTGGAATTGTACATGTTACCTAAACTGTGCAATCAAAATGCGTATTCCGATAGTTAAAAACGTTACCGCTTATAACTGAGGCCACGTATCGACTGGTATTTTATCGACTCGTGCTCGAAGATAAAAAGCGTATAAATATAAAAGCGAGAGGCATAAAGGAGCTGAATTAATTAACAGAATTTTGATGTTGCCCGCGAACGGGGCATTTCACTGACATACGACAAATTCTTTATATGTTCTTTTAGACCGGTATGTGTAGAAGTGAACTATTTTATTTAGTTATCTAGATTATTTTTGACGTTTAATTAAATATGCAACATAATAAACATAAAGGTTTTTTTTTTACTTTATCTTCGCTTTACTGGTATTTTTGTTGTCAAAAACTATAGTGAGCTCACTACTCTCCAAAAATTTATCGCTTTACGGATGAATAGTATAGGAATGCATACATTACAAACTAACAAACAAATATGCAGATAGACAGGCATAGATTTTTACATTATAGATATTATATTATATTAAAATTATGATAAATAAAATATGATTAACCTCATTTCGATACTTATTACCTTACTAATATTATAAATGATCATAATGAATGATGGACATATTTGGGATGAAAACTTGAGACATAGACAAACCATGCCCTTTTTTTATGCCCTAGAATAAATTATATTTTCATCCTCGGAAAATAGAAGACTTCATAGGAACGGAGGTAAAACCGCGGGTAGAAGCTAGTTATTAATAACATATTTTTTAACAATGTTCGATGTAAGAACAAAAACAATACTATGTACTTAGC
Source organism: Tetheella fluctuosa (assembly GCA_951216915.1). NCBI lineage: Eukaryota > Metazoa > Arthropoda > Insecta > Lepidoptera > Drepanidae > Tetheella > Tetheella fluctuosa. Next base: position 11,859,459 of record OX578223.1, on the reverse strand, counting down.
ATTGAAAATACTAACTTATTTAAATAAATAATAAAAAAATAAAAAATCTTTATTAGACCACATTACGGACACATAGCTAAATTGAAGTCTTTGGGTCAGGTCAGGTAATAACAGCTATTTGTATGAAATTTACTTATCAATAGAATATTTTTCCCAAGCTTGTCCCCTCGCGCATGCCACTATCCTCGCCCACGCGTCTACATTGTCATATCAGATACTTACGCGGAGCATTCATTATTTTTATAGCTGTTTATTCTGTATGACATATCGTAAAAGCCTCACTGCGCGTGCGTGACGATCTTGCTGAATAAAAAATTGAATGTAAACCTCAAGCTGTTGTTATTCCTGATTTATTGGACCTTAAATTTATTGATGGGACCACGGATACCCTTGAAAATCTGCTTTAAAGAGGATATGGTTCGACCGCCTACCTGGCTACCACCCTCACGTTACCCACCCAGCCGCCAAACAACTACCTAAGTATGTTCCAGCAGTTGCACTTCGGAGCCAGTTTAGAAGGAACTTAGAGTGCTTAACACCTTCGGTCACGTCATCACTTACTGTGGTGAAATTACAGTCACATGTATTAATAATAATAAAGAAAAATTCAACTATTATGAATTACTTATGAACTTCAATGTCAAAAATCCTGTACAGTCGATTATAACTATCATATTTTTCAATGCATTTTCATTCTAAAATTGTATCCATCCCCGATGACTCATTAATGTAAATTAGATTCTCACAATAATAATATCAAAGTCTAGATTTAAATATCTAATTTCATTAAATACAGTTAAGACTGAATAGTTCATTGGTTTTCGATCGTAATTCATTATTTATAGGTATCATCTCCATTCTGAACTGTAAACTTGTTATTATTAATATAGTCTATTCATTAAATATGTTGTAAAATCGTTGTTTTTGCATTTTATTGTTGTGTTTACTTGAATATTAATTTAAGGTGCGCCTTAGAAGCTAAGAGATCGCTTAGTGCTAACTTAATTAGGTAAGTTCAACATAAATTACAAGTAGAATCTGTAACAGATTCTACTTGTAATTTGTTTGAAATAATTAAAAAAAATACTTTTTTTTTTACTTTGTATAGGCTTGTATTTGACCACAATCTGACTATGGTAGGTGATGATGTGGCCGAAGGTGGTAAGCACACAAAGCCTAGAAGGATCTGGTTCTCAAGTGCAGCTGCCGGAACACACCAATAGGTGTTTGGCGACAGATTTTCAACATGAAGGAGGTAGCCAGCCAGGCGGGTACTACAAAGTACCCTACCACCGTGCTCTGGTTTCCTCACGATGTTTTCCTTCACCGAAAAATCAAGCTCATTGTAGGATTCGAACCCACGACCTTCACCGCGGCGTCCAACGTCACTACCACTGAGCTATCATCGCCTTAATACTAAATAATAATATACTTTTATATTATGTTACTTTTTTTTATTAATTTCATTACGAAATATACCCTACGATATATCTTCCCACATGGCCCTGTGACCCAAACTAAACCTTTTTTATATAACCACCATAATATTGCATTAATTATAATTTCATAATATACTTTTTAGGTTTTCAAAAGTATAATTTAAAAAAATAGCAGCACCTACATACATATAAAATTAACTTATATAGCAGTTGAGTCATTTAATTCAAATCATTTTAATCTTATTTTCCATCTCAAATCGTTTATCAACAAGTTTCGCTCTTAGTCATTGCAAAATGATGAAACGTTCAACATAATTTACTCCAGATACCCATTCCGACATCTACTATTTTTTGCCAAACGGATTTTCCTCATAAATTATACAAGTGATGGCTTCTGACCTTGTCCATGTATTTAATTATATTTTAGTCGCACTTTATTAAGAATTTTTTGTTTTATTTTTTTATCTTTCAGTAATACAATCACAGGTAAACTATGGTGACAATATGAATCAAGGCGATTCATACAACCTATTCCAAAAGATAGGCCATTTATTTATTCATAAAATACTACGCGGTGACGCGGTGCTCAAAAATGTATCTGCAATGATCACCGCCGTTCGTCTACACGAGTCGGACGATTAATACACATTTCCTCGCTTTTTAGGCAAATTTATAATCTACCTCTTTTTAACATAGGTACCTAACAGATAATTCAAATTCAAATTCAAAAATAATTTATTCAGTTTAGGCCCTAATAAGGCACTTATGAACGTTACAATTGATTCTACCACCGGTTCGCAAGAAACTCAGCAAGCAATTAATGACACTAGAAGGCGGTCAAAGGTGCCTTGAGTTCCTTTGAGAAAAGGATGGTACGGCTGTGCTACTCGACTTGGTGGGAGCACTCCCGTGCCCTTTGATAATAAACTGAAAATTCAAAAAATAATAACATTAAAAAAAGGAGATCCTTAATGATTATGTTACGTTTTTAAATTATTTCATCAAGCAAGCAATTTACTTAGGATCGTAGAAGAGTTACAGACAAACGTTTTGCCTATTTTTATATATAGTCTAGTGATATCACACACGGACCTACTATTTCCTTGTAACTGAACTAAGTATTTATGCTTTTATGGCCTATGACCAATTGGTTACACCATATGCTAAATATATGTATCAATATTACGTGGAAGAGATCTGGTGCTTGATTTTATATTATTTCTGAGAAGATCCAATAGAAATCTCAAATGTTACATTTTAACGTGCTTCGTAATCATGACATGCTTTATTATTATACCTATTTATTACCAAAACGCGATACATTATTATTTGAATTGTCTAATTTTATGTCCCAAACTTTGGAACATTTTCTCGTAACTAAATAAATAGTAGCGACCCGCCCCGGCTTCGCACGAAAGTTCAGCCATTTTGTAAAAAATATTGACAGATTACACAAACCATTCTCGTTTATCGTTCTTTCTATTAGTGAAAACTGGATTATAATCCGTTGCGTGGTTTAGAAGAAGTAAGTGGAGAAACAGACAGAGGCAGATAGCGATTTTGTTATACTTTTTAGAGAAGAGATAAGTAGGTACTGGGTGAATATTTTGTATAAGCTAATTTTCGACCCCTAATAGAGCAGACCCCTAAAGAACTAAATCTGAAATCGTGAAAATAATTTTAAACTTTTCATGCTTAAGGTGGATATTGATCAAAATATATAAAAAAAAAGTTATTCGTTATTTCAGAGTTGGCCCCAAAAGTAAAAGTTACTCATATTGATGAAAATTTACTCCTTAGATCACTGCAGATAAATTTTAAATAACTAGTATAATTTATGCTCGTGACTGTACTATGACACATAAAAATATCAAATAATTAATTTCATAATAAACAGCTAGCAGTATTTGTAACCTTAGAAAGTTCCCTTTCACAAAATATATCACTAAGTTATGACATAAAAAATGCCGAACTTTAAAAGCCCATATATAACGAGTATAGTCGTTAAGCGGTACTAGTTACAGCTATAAACTATAAATATTTAAGAATTCAAGAGCGTGAATCAATAAATCATATTTAGCTGTCGATGTCACAACGGTGCTACGGAAAGCGATGACGGAATCGCTAATTTCTTTTTACACCGAAACATAATTAAAATTAGGGAACGCTGCCAACCTGTTGGGAACCTTTGGGGACAGCAGCGAGGGCTTTGAAGAGGTTTTCTATATATTACAGTTTGTATTTTATACATTTATTGTAAATACTTGTTGTAAATAAATTCTATTGATAGATAAAATTAAAATTTATACTTTTTACAGGCCAAAGCTAGACTGGCTCTCAAGTGCAGGTGCCGTAACACTAATAGGTGCTTGGCGACAGATTTTCAAGTAAGGGCGTGGGTAGCATGCCAGGAATGTACTACAATGTCTAATACCGTGCTATAGTTTCCTCACGATGTTTCCTTCACCAAAAACTCTAGTTCATTATAGGATTCCAACACGCAACCTTTGTCGCGACATTTGACGTCACTACCACCAATCATCAGCATCATCTTTGATAAAATTAAATATTTTGTCATAAATAATATAATATAATAATATTATTTTTTTTTTTTTTAAATCTTTGCAGAACTTAATAACCTATAGTATTACATATCGGCTGTTAATTAATTATAATAGAAACATTTATGTAAATTATTTATAAATTATAAGTGGTAACACATATATTTTCCCATCTTATTTCATAGCAGCGATTATTTTATGGCAGATTTCTTATATGCCTAACCGTTGCAATGGGAGGATGACGGTTACGGTACCACCAAATCTTGCGTCCGTATGCTAAGGTGTTAAAAGCCCCTCTTAGAGAAAATCAATAAATCATGCTTAAGTATTCATTTACGCAAATGTTGTGACAGCTGATCGATTGGTAAGCGCCAATAAGTGGCCATCAAAACACCAGATTTATACATCATATATACATAAATACATAATAACGGACAAATTATTCTGGTACTACCTAACTGTTGTCTGACTTCATCGTACAAAAATGTTATTGATAAGAATCTCCTATCGAACCTGCATGCAAGAAAAAAAAAGAAAGAAAAATTATCAACTAACATGACAAAAAAGGGATTTTGTATTAAACTAGCTTTCGCCCCGCTGTTTCACCTGCGCTTACGGGATAAAAAGTAGTCACTCTCCGATCCACAAACTATCTCTATGCAAGAAATCACAAAGAGTCGTTACGTTGCTACGTGAATGAAGGACTAACCAACAAATACACTTATAAAATTGGGATAGGGATAGTAGAGGTGGTGATGTTGATTGACGATGTGAGTGATGTGTATATAAATCTAGAAAGGAACTGTCTCTCTCACCTGGGAAACTAAATGTTTGGCGACAAACATTCAAATAAAGATAATAAAGGTAAAGTAAATAATTCATTTTAGGCCCTAGAAGAGCATTTATAAATACCAAAGTTACTAAAATTACCACAGTCAACCTTTGACTACGAAGAACTGGCAAGAAACTTAAACGAATAATTATCAACAAAAATCCAATTGATTAAAGGGCTTATCTCACTTTCAAATAAAAGTAAATCGACTATATTTTATGCGTTACATTAGTAATTTGCATAGGAGAGGTCATCTGAGTAGGTGCAGGTCGCGTTGAAAAAACTTGAATGATGCACATTTAGGGAAGTGTGGGTTTAGCTTTATCGCTTCCAAATCTACCATTGTGGAAATTTCCAATCTGATTGGTAAGAATCGAAATGATGTAATTGAACTAATTTCTTTATTTCCGAAATGCTTAAAGTTATTTAGAATAGATCAGAGATGTAGACCGATGCAATAAAAGATCAGTAACTAATTTCGATTTGAAATTTTGTTGCGTTATTGGATTATGTTTTTTATGTTTTTAAGAAGCTGTGAAATGTGATATTGCATTTTTCTCATAAGGTCTTAAAATCGATAATTGTGAGGTTTCTTGTATCTTTTTATTATGCATATATTTTATGACTATATTATTTAGAAATAGTTATTTACATGCCGCTACTATCATTAGAAAAGAATTTTAATAAATATATTTATTTTGTCATAGAATAAGCTCGGTGACAGACTTTCATATTGAAGGGAATAGCTAGTTAGGCGGGTACTACGAAGTAACCGTACAAAACGTACAAGTTTAAGAGTAGAAAAACCCATTTAAAATCTCATGATTTAGTGAGATAAATCTTTTAATATTGTTTCAATTATGCCCATTCTAAATTAAAACAGAATAAATAACCATTCTCAGTATGTAAGAATAAATAAATCTACTTACTCAGTTTATAGGCCCATGTTAAGAATAAAGACATATAGTTCCTTTTTTAAATGCCCATAAATTAAAACTGTTGAATTCCAGTAGTCTACTTTACCCTTAAATTATACTAAAATCAGGTTACTATCAAATATATTCTAAAAAATGCAAGCAATTCTCAGTACAAACACAATATCTTTATATGTATCTCGTACATTATATAAGTGTGTGTAATAATTTTAATGTAATCGCACACAAAAATCACAATCCATACATCAGTAAGACGCTCCCGAGACTACGCTTGCGCAACCGACAGGCCGAGGTTGCGTCGCGTCGTAATACTCGGTTACTTTAAGTTTTGTCATTTGTCTACGTAGTCTATGGTTTGTTTGCTAATTATTGTGGTAGAAAATCGAAACTCTTAAAAAATATATATTTTATTAAAATAGTTCCTTTCATTATTACTTGTCTGGATAGGCGTGTCTTTGATCACAATGTCACCGTGATACGAGATGACGTAGCCTCATCATCTCGTATCAGGATGATGAGATTTACCACAGGTGTAAGCCTAGAAAAAAGCTTTACTGGCTCTAATGTGCATTTGTTAGAAATACCAAAACTATATTAAGGAAACTTAAAATTAGTAAAAAAGTATCCTATGTGTTACCAGAACATGCTCAAATTCAAATTGATTTATTTCTGACAAAAAACAAACAAATATTCTATCTGTATGCCAAATTCCATTCCAAACACAAACAATAAATCCCTTTGTTATTCCTTTGAATATTTGATGAAAAGCTAGAAATGTCTTAGATCATGTGATTATTCCCCAAAATTCTTATCGACAAAAATATAAACAATATAAATATATACTCAGTGGTAAATAAATAAATAAAGGTATTTATTATATATAGGTCAGAGCGATCAACAGGTTAGTAATGTAGTTGCTACCACCGCGCACTGGCACGCATCGCCCGCGGGCTGAAGCGATCATTTTAATTGTGATAGCAGCACGGTGATAAACTGAGCGATTAGCGATTTGAATAAGCTTTATAGTTGAGTGTGTAATTTGAAGAAAACAACCAAAAATGCCGGAATTCATCGGTAGGTGCTTGGAATACCTACTTAAATTTTTATCTTGAGGGAGTTGGTTCAGGTGAAGTCAGGCAAGTACTACATAGTATTCTACCGCCCCGTATCTACTGTGTTCTAGGTGTGCCACCGAGACTCGTGACCATCCTACGAGACTTCTTGTCGAATCGCCATTTTCGATATCGAGTCGAAGGCGTCCTGTCCTCCCCTCACCCCATTAGTGCCGGTGTCCCTCAGGGCTCGGTACTATCTCCCTTGCTTTTCACGCTCTACACGAGCGACATCCCTAAAGCCAAGAATACGCAGTTCGCCCTTTTTGCGGACGACACTGCCATATACTGCTCAGGCAGAAGCCCGCCCGCAATCTCCAAAAAACTCCAGACCGCAGCCAACGCCCTAGGCGTATGGTTTCGGAAATGGAGAATAGAGATCAACCCCTCTAAAAGTCAGGCGGTTCTCTTTTATAGAACCGACAAAAAAAGACGCCCTCCCGCTCCCAAGCCAGTCACTTTATTCGGCGAGCCGATCCCTTGGGAGAGGCAAGCCAAATATCTCGGCGTGACACTCGATGATCGCCTATCCTTCGCTGCACACATAAAGAAGGTCCGCGCGCGCGCCTCCTTTGTGGCAGGACGACTCCACTTTCTTATTAATGCCCGGTCTAAACTTGCCCTAAAAAGCAAGATTAGACTCTATACCGCGTGTATCCGTCCCATCATGACGTATGCGAGTACCGTGTTCGCTCACGCTGCTCCAACACACCTCCACACCCTTCAGGTGGTTCAGAACAGATTCATGCGCAAAGCCACGGGCGCCCCGTGGTACATGCGCAATGAAAACCTCCACCTTGACTTAGGTCTCCCTACAATCAAACAATTCATGAAACGCGCCTCACGCAGATATTTTGAAACCGCAGCACATCACGCGAATCCTTTAATCATACAAACCATCACCTACACCCCGTCCCTCATCTCCCGCATCCGTAGGCCTAGGTTCGCCCTCAGCGAACCAGACGATGCCACCACTTTAGCACAAATCGAGGCTGACGAAGCCCGAAAACAGATACAAATGCGCAACCGCCAACCAAGATTTCGTCCTCGCCGGCGAGGACCGTCGCGACGTCCCTCTCAGTCTCGTCCCGTTTAAGCGGCCCGAGCTGCACATCATTAGCAATCCGACCTTTCCCCAAATACTAATATATTTGTATGCTAAGTCCTCCCACATACTCCCCAGGCAACGTCCTGAGCCGAGGTCGAGCCCCACAGGGGGCACCCTCAGGCTACCGTTGCCCTAAATTTATTTTAGTTTTAAGTAGCGGTTGAGAGCCCTCAGCGCTCGCCGCAAAGTCCGCGTAAGGGTGGAAGAAGGTCCCCTGGACCCACCACCTTCTGTTCCTGCCGAAAAAAAAAAAAAAAAAAAAAAAAAAAAAAAAAAAAAAAACGTATCTACTGTGGTGTTCTCAAGATGTTTCTCTTCAGCTCAAAGCTCAAGTTCATTGTAAAATTCGCCATTCGACATCACTGCCACTGACCTTATTTATATATTAGGTACGTTAGATTATGCTTGCATTTAAAAAAAAAAAAAACAATCAAATCGTGATTTTTTTAATCAAATCGTTTATCGCTCAACCCGTCACTACATCGCTCGGTCAGAACGACCGATAGACGGCTATAATGGCGTGAGAACACTAAATGACCGTCGCACTTGCCACCGGACGGTCATTATCGATCGTGAACTATTGTCTGTGATCCGTTTAATGTACTCAGCGAGAAGTATTGTCTAGATAAAATTGTAAAGGTCGTTTCGAATCAACTGGTAATAAATAATAAAATTTACGTAATCAATTTGACTTTTTGGTTTTGGATGACAATTGAAGATTTTGGATCAAGATTTGATAACTGTTTGTTTTAAATGATGCGCTTTGTTATTTAATAAAAATATACGATAATTTCTATAAAGTAAAATATTAGATTTTTTTAATGCGATTAATTACATATTTTGTTACAACTCTTTACTATCATTCAATTTTATGTGGTTAATTAAACATTCCAATAATTATTATTATCAAAAATCTTACATTTAATTACATAGATTACAAGAATAAAAGTGCAATATTAAGTGTATGTATCCAAAAAAGAACTCTAAATTGAATGTATGATAATATAAATGCATAATAAAATACAAAGTGTACGTCACCTATAATTTAAATTTTAATAAAACAATCCCAACAATTCGCAAGTATACAATAATTACTTCATAACACAATCTCAAATCTCGAGACAAGATGTCACAATTTATTGAGGCGTCAAGTTTCACAACGATCCGGTCAAAACAAAACACATAATTTCACAATTGTACTGCACACTATGACCACACGAACATTGTCGGGTTAACTGTAAATATTATGGAACTATACCATAGATAGATGAATAGACAATATTTTATGACACTGTCTCGTTTTATGAAAAAATATTGAACTATTCTGAAAATTACTTAGAATTAGAAAAAATTGTGTGAATAAGAAAACGGAATAAATTTTCTATTTATTTAATTTGAACAGCTTTATATGTTCAAACATAAGGTTAAGACTATTTTTTATACATATATACGGAAACAAACAGCTTGTAACTATTACAATCTTAATCTAAATATATAAAAAATCAATGTTTGTTTGTTTGTTTGTCTGTATGTTTGTTTGTAATGTATGAGCTCATATACCATTCATGCGATTGCGATGAATCTGGCGAAGTTCCAGAGATTAGCACCTTTAAATAAAGAAACAAACAAAAAACTCTTCTCCTTTATTATATTAGTATAGATAATATTGTTGCTTACTAATAAAAAAAACAATCGAAGAATTGGTAGTATAAGAGCGTAGGTCATCATTACCTAATAGAAACGAAATATTTTAAAATCTCTCCAAAAGACTAAAGTAGCACGATAAAAAAGATATTCATAGACCGTGAGAACAAACACCCACACGCGTTTCCGAATTAAATTCCATGTATATTGTTGCCAGGCTATAAAAATCTACTATGAAGGCCTTCATCTTGCGGCTGAGATGATGATGATGAAGGCCTTCATAGTGGATTTTTATAGCCTGGTAAACAAGCATACGGTCCATCTGATGGTAAGCGGTTACCTTTAGCTAGCTTATAGACGGCTGGCAAAGGCTGTCACAAACTTTGCGAAAATATCTTTAAAACCTTTTTCAAGATTTCAATGCTGTACTTGGGAAAATTCCTTACTCAGCACATTTCAAATTCACATAAAAAACATACATTCTAAGTGGAGGTTTTTTATTCCGTGTTCTCTCACAGATAGACAGTTTCTTAATATTTTATATCAGTAAGCTCACAAGCATGCCGACAAACTGATAGTTAGGAATACCAGGGGGATCCCCAATATGTTGCCGATCTTAACAAAACCTAGAGGGCAACTGACTCTTAGGTAAATGGAACTGCAAATGACGACCCTCCAAGAGATATTGGCTCCAAAATTCTTCCTGGAGTTTTATTACAATATTGTGATTATTATTACAACGATATAAGTTGCAATATAAGCGGTCACACTTAATCGGAAAATTCCTTATAAGAGAATAAAAGAAGATAAATCTGGAGACCCCTTTAAACGAGCGTCATTAAGGTAAAATTCATGTAACATACAAAGTTTTTGACATTGTCTTAAATAAATCACTTGATTTCTCAATCCGTTTAATTTAGCATCGCATTTACATACTGTTAACTTAATCTTTACATCTGGTTGCTACTTTGTTATCATCAGCTATAAATATTTGGGCGCATTATAAACTTGATTAAATCTATATGTTTTTACAAAACATACTCTTATTTTTTTACGCTCATTGTGATTAGTGTATCAACAGACTAAAGCCGACGTAAGCAATAATCGCTATTTTTCCATATTTTCCATTTGTTTACAACAAAAAAAAACAATATAAAACTAATATGTAGAACATTTCCTTGAGACACCCATCACTGCTTATCAGCAAGATTCTCGGTAGACTGACAGCGATTTTTCTTTGGATAGCCAAGCTAATGCGTTGTTGAAAAAGCTACCGGTCCGGTGAACAAATTTGAAAAAATTATAACGCAATTTGCTGTTCTGCTAATCATCAAAGCAATAAAACCTATCCTACCAATCTTATTTCCATACACAAACATTATAAATGTCTTCCTTAAACTACTTTGACCTAGAGTCAACATGAAAAATTGCATATAATCTTTACTTCAAATAATTGGACAATGACCATTATTTCGCATAATAACAAAACTAAAGCGAGTCACGTACGCAGGTCAACGCCACTCAATTAGAGATATCTATAACGCGCGATCCGCACCCATAAGGAAGACTGACTTATCTGTAATTTCTAATCTCACTGACTCATATGCGTCCGCAAAATTATCTCAATTTGCCACAAAACGTAGTAGAGTCAAAAAGGGTACTGTGACCATATTGCCGCTACTATTTCGCCTACTTTATTATGCTGGTGGAATACGCATTTTTATGCTCATATTTCTAGCGGTAGTTGTAGTATAGTTGTCATGGATACAACAAAACCGTCTGTTGTGAATTAGGTAGCTTTTGTTCAGTAGTAGATATCCATAGGTAATTTTATTTTCGTGATACTGTTTTGTATTTTTAGAAGGCGGTCGAACTGTCACCGTTTTATATTTTCATACAATCAGAAAGTAATTTAAAATGCACGATAAAATAAATTATTGGATGTGTAAGTTAATTTTATAAAGTAAACTCGTGGAATCTCTTTTAATTAAAAGTTTTAAATTTATTATCCTGCTTATAATTAGTTATGCGATTATCTTCAAACATTTTGGTGCGACAAAATTGCAACAGTGTGCATAGCAATAAATGCAAATTACATTCCGAAATATTGTTATAATCCAAAATAATGAGACGTATCGTTATTTACCACTGAAAGTGTACCGGAGCGACCGCGGCGCTGCGGCGGTACCGAGTGAAACTGTAACACAATCACATATTTTACGCTTTTGTACGAGTTTAATTGAGTAAGAAGAGATCTGAGACCGCTCCCAGCGGGGTAACTTCCAAATTTATTTACGAAAAATTCACGAAAGACCCCCATTACTTACGTCAAGAGACGCAACAGGACCTGAACCGAGCTCACTTCTGTAATATTAAGTGTGAGATACGGCCTTATTCGCGTTGACCTAGATTTTAATACGCCTCGCCGTGGTCTTTATGATGACTTTTTGAAAAATGTTACTTTTAATTCCGAGCAGGGACGGTATTGAATGGGCCCACGGATGGTCTTCTTTAACTGTATCGCTTATAAATTGCTATTTCTTATGCATCGCCGACGGAAGTCTGTCGATATTTTACACTAAATTAATGCTGGCGTGTACGCCAAAATTGGCGCTGTCATATTTTGCATATATCGAATGCCCTTTTTTAATTTCCATTTATTAAAATATATCATATTCTCGCTCCATCCCACGCATTCACAGCATCATCTTAACAAGTTTCCTTTTTTAATATTTTGTATTTCTCGTTTGTTACAGTCATTCTTCGGACGCACGTACAACAATCTATCGTCGATATCAGAATGCAAAAACAACGGAGAATGCGTCATCAATAAGAAGAATAGGACGGCCTGCAAAGCTTGTAGGCTACGAAAATGCCTACTAGTCGGCATGTCGAAATCCGGCTCTAGATACGGCAGGAGATCAAACTGGTTTAAAATCCATTGTCTTCTACAAGAACAGCAACAACAACACATTCATCAAATGCAATCGAGCAAATCACCTCCTAATTTCAATTCATCACACAATCCATCTTTTATACCCACAAATCTACTCCCAGCAGCTGCATTGGCGGAGTATTATAAAAACTCGGAAAAGACATATACTGATGACGTTAATAGACAAAGTATATCGCCGTCCGATTCCGGAGCATCATCAGCTGACCCTGAAGATGATAATAGTTCAAGAAGTACTAGTGGTTTAAGCATCTTTAGACCTGCATCATCGCCTTCTAGTGAAAAGGATGTCAGATTACAAGCGATTAGGAATCAAAGTAAAGATGTGAGAAAAAGGAAACCTCCAACTTTGCCTCCATCAGCGTTCAATATTGTTTCAGCATCGCCAAGTTTCTCTCCAAGAAGTATACCATTTCTACCATCACCTATGCAGAACATGAGATCAGTATCATCAGGTATAACAACTTGGCAACATCGAAATGGTGGTGATTTACTTCTGCATTCTCCAGCTGTTGCAGGCGTGGCCATAGATCAAGACCAACCAATAGACTTATCAATTAAATCTACTGCTGTTATATTTAGAAGTCCGAAAAATGATGAAGTGAGTGATTCAGAACCTGAATTGAGTATCGATTTGAGGGAGGAAAATGGTAGAGACATAATGAAGAATCCTCTAGATCTTTCTCTTGTTCCAAAAAGATCTGAAGAAGTACCTATGACGGGATGAACTTAAGCGTATGATGTTAACCGTGAGTCAAACAGCCATGCATCTCGTTCTCTATTTTAAATATGTAAATACCTAGTTCCATTTTAACTAGTTAATGATATAGATGATTTATTATGTTTTATTGAAAGAATATTTTTTGCCATACAGTATTTAAGTTATCTGTACATTCCTTTCTTCTTGATTACCTGATCTTACTTACCATAGTGTTAGCGTTGTTTTTTTTTTCATTTACTGTAGATATTAGTATTTAGGAAGTCAATGTAGAAAAATCAGCGACACCAACATTACTGTTATACCATTAAATTCTATATTGTTAATGTGTATGTTTGCTGAGGTGTAAATATTCTTGTTGGTTTGTTTAGTAAATTACGCAAGTACATCGAGTTTGAAATCAATTTTTAGAGTATTCAGATCTTTAAATTTTACAAGGGAAATGGAAGTCGTTTTATAAAAAATACTTTTGGAAAATTTTATTGTACGTAGTAAACTTAATTTATTTTGATAATCTAGAGATTCAATTAATGAAGTCTACAGATATGATAATAATGATAGAGTCATAGTCCTAGATTTCCCCCTTGTTTGGTCGCGTAATGGCGATGATGATGAAGTGTCGTGAATGATTAAAATAACTATGCCAGTGTATTGTTTTACCAATTTAGTTAATTATTTAATGGGATTAAAGGCCAGTTGAAACGAAGCTCAAAATTTTTGTACAAATAGAAATGAGTCTTGTAAGTATAATATTAGGTGATTTTGTTTAAAAAACTATAATTTTATAAGTATTTATTTTTATTAGCTCATAGGCCAGTTTGTATTGAGTCATTTTTGTAATTAAGTACTTAATTAGATTTAAAGTTTTTTTTTGTAATTTATAATTTTTAGCTTAATTCTTTTAAGATGCTTGTGTGTTAGTTTTTTTGTTGTTTGTTTCTTTTGTTGGAGATTTTTTATGATACATTAAATATTCCATTCTTCAATGCTCATGTTTATAGTTCATACTTTAGTTCTTTCTATTCTTTTGAAAAACAAAACCAAACATCCCTAATGATACCTATTCAAGTCCAATAGCAATGTGTTACAAAATAAATATTATTGATATAATTATTTTAATCAAATCGATTGTTCTCTGTCCATATTTTTTTTCTGTGAATATAAAAAAATACTTATTGCAGTTACTGACAACAGTATCAATGGTAAAAAAGTGGCCATATTCTAATTGCCATATTTTTTTTTAAATATCTATTTGGATTTTTGATGGTGCTGATACAGTTTTAAATCACTCAAATTTGGTGAAGTTCAATAATTTCGTGACACCCAATATTTTTACAAGCTTTTATTTAACTTGCAATGTATGTAACTATGTTTGTTGGAATGGAATCTTGCAAGTAGAATTTCACCCACTTCCAGTGGTCGGATTGACTTGATATTTGGTATACATTAGTATATAAGAAGACAATGCAAGTACAGTCAACAAAAAGTACAGTCACCAAAAAAAGCTTGTATTAAAAATGTTTTTTTTTAACAAAAACTTATTCCTCTTAATGAGTATTCCTGATACTTAACTGTAATATACTTAATTTACAACTAAGTCCCAAGTACTGACTAAGTTATCAATCGAAATAATTGTTGTTGTCAGTGTGATACGATTTTATATAATGACTTTATTTTTTACGTTTATAAGTAAATATTAATATATTTGAGAAAAAATAAATAAAACGCGAGTGCCTTTATGAATTTTGTTTTGTTTTATTTTTAAGCCAATTTGTTACGATGATTTATATACAAAACACATTTACACGAAAACTATAATATAATAAGTAGAAATTTATAGTAAGTATAGGTTATTGTAGACACAAATTTATAAAACACTAGCTTCAGCCACGCGGTTTCACCCACGTTCCCGATGAATTTTATGTTTTCCTAGGATAAAAAGTTAGCCTACATATTAATTCTAAATATATTCTATTTGAGTACCAAATCCAATCCATTCAGCCGTTACGAAGTTGAGTGGTAACAAAAAATCACATTTATAATCTATATCTGAAAAGATATTGAACAAGCGATAAGCCTCCGGTCTTTAAGGCCTCAGAGTTTCAACCCAAAACGCCAAAACTAGTTGATAATAAAACGTCATTTTATAAACAAGCTCTGAATGTTTGAATCCTTGAAAAATATTGACTAAGACATCAAATAACCAACAGTGATTCCCTACACTATAAATTAACATACCAAACAAACATACGCCAACATACAGACAGCATTGTAAACTTAATTTTTTAAATATTCATGATTACACTACCTAACTTGGGTGTTTCTCGAAATTTCATTCTCATGATATTTTTTCTAGAATAATTCATTAGATTCCCACTGGGCTACGGAGACATTCAATTATGAACCTTATACTGTTAAAAATAAGACTTCAAATATCAATATGAAGTATGTTTAAGTAAACAAATTAAAAATTCGGTTTGGCTACCGTGAACTACTGTTTTCTTTTAGATCACATTTCATTTGTGAACAAACATTGAGTTCTCAATAAGGGATTCTAATTAAATCAATTCGAAGCTTCTTGTATGCACAAACTGTTTACTGATTAATTGGGTAGGTAGACATTCTGGATGTTTTATTTATTTTCTTTTCATTTCTTCCATCACTAAGTCCACTTTCAATGCTTGGCTTTTTGATGAACTTAAAAAACCTAAATATCTGAGAAGTCAAATATATAAGTACAAGAGGGTCAAAAGTGCTGTGAGTTCCTTCGAGAAAAGGAGTGTACGACTGTGCTGCTCAAATTGGCGGGGGTACTCCTATCCTCCTATACTAAAAGCCCGTTTACACACAAGCTACACTTTACCCCGAAAACGCAGGTGAAACCGTAGGGAACAAGAAGTAAAATATAAAAGACACGTAAAGTTCATAAATCGGACCTGAAATTATGATGCCGCTGACATAACGCCATGATGGACTGGATTTAATGTTCCTTCATTAAACTGCTCATGTTTTCGCAGTGGAAAAATAAAAAAGAGTTGTTTATGGCAATGGTCATAAAAAAATTAATGGTGTATAAAATGTTAGCCTCAGATGGCTTTACTCCTTAAAGCTGCTTATCCACCAGAGCGGAGCAGGGAAAATTTCACCAATAGATCCGTACAAAAATGACACAACATCGCACCACGGCGCGGACATCGGCAGTTGGACAATTCGGTGGGTGCTGAGGACTCGCATCCGGTTGAAATTCTATGTATTTTGAAAGTTGCACAATATAAATAAATAAATATTCTGGGACATTATTCCTCACACACGGCCGTCTGACCCCAAGCTAAACAGAGGTTGTGCTATGGAAGCCAGATAACTAATAAACTACGTATACTACTTTTCTTTTGTAAATACATACATATATATAGATAATTACACCCAGACTCAGGACAAACAGACATGTTCATGCAGACAAATGTCTGTCCTGAGTGGGAATCACGACCTGTGGCGTTATAGATAGGATATCTTATCAACCACGCTAACCGGCCCAGTTGTTTCTTTATGTCATAAAGCTGACTAGCAGGTAAATGGTCCTGATGGTAAGCAGCTACCGCCGTCTATGGATATTGGCAATACCACGGTGGGCAAATATGAATCTCATGGATCCTTATCCAACAATGAAATAAATAAAATACAAATGAAACAATTGAAACAATCAAAACGAAGGTCGTGAGTTGTAATCCTATAATGAACTTGATCATCCGTTGAAGGAAAACATCTTGAGGAACCATAGCATGGTGGTAGGGTACTTGTAGTAGGAACCCAACTGGCTGGCTATCGGTGCGTTACGGCAGATGCATTTGAGAGCCAGTTCCTCCAGGCTTTGTGTGCTTACCACCTTTGCCGACATAGACTTACACACAAAAGTACAGTATGACAAAAGAAAGAACAAAGAGTGTACTACTGGCATCAAATATAATCACAGAAGAATTCCGCTATACGTTGAAATAAAGTTAAGTTATTATTTTGGTGGCTTGGCATTCAGAACAAGAATTCGTTTACTTCTTAGCAACGGATAACAGGTACAGTTATGCAGCAATTACAAACAATAATCCACATAGCACAGACTAAGGTAAAAAACAAACAGCCGACTGAAAATACCACTAATTTGTTACCGTAACTGTACACGGCCTAATAAGGCGTCAACACAATAAACCCTTATCAGATTTAATTGATATGATTGTTGCTTTCCGTTCCAATTCTTACACTTCATCGGAAAACCCAAAACTTACTTTACAACGATGATAATAAGACACAATTTTGATTGAAATTGCCAAACTAGTATATGAGGCGACATGATTTTTGTCACTCAATATAATTGGAGCCATGTGGTAGTGCGCAGTAACAAATCATCATTTTTTCGCAATGGCCGACGTACGGCCATTTCCCGATATAGCCGACTGTTTTCGGGGTCCGAAAGAAATGCGGCTCGTTAAGTTGGATAATGGGAGCTTTGCGTTGCTTACCATGGTACAGGCGGGATGATAAGTGAGTATAGAGTCGTCAGTATGATTTTATTTGAGAAAAAGTTATTTTAATTTTTACAAAAAAAAAACATTTCTTTTCATCTATCTAATCTAATACCTTTAAACGAGAAATTCTTGTTGTTTCTTGTACCTATATATATAATCTGAATCTCGGAAACGGCTCCAAAGATTTTCATGAAATTTAGTATGCAGGGGGTTTCGGGGGCGATAAATCGATCTAGCTAGGTTTCATTTTTAGAATACGTCGTTTAAAAAAAATACCGAGAAAAGTTCGGTCATGCAGGTACTATTCATAAATTGTTTTATAATTTATTAAAAATATTATGTATGATATCTTAAACTATAATGAATTAAAAATACCTATCAGTGTGTTCCGGCAGCTGCATTTGAGAACCAGATACATCCAAGGTTTGTGCGTTTACCACCTTCGGCCACTTAACATAGTGAGATTGTGGTCGAACACAAGTCAAAAAGTAAAAAATAAAATAAAATATATAGGCGATTTAGATTATGTACCTACATCTTATATTTAAATTAATAGGTAGGTAGTTAATTTAAGTAGGTAGATATTATTTGAACTATTATTAAAAATCTACATAACATTGTTATAGTGAAATATAATCAATATCAAATTATAATATATATTTAGATATAGGTAGGTATATCTTTAAAAATAAAATCAATTACCTACTTCAAATAACAGTTACCACAGCTAAATGAATGCCATAATTGAAACATTATCAATTAACAAAAAATACCTTTTCCATGCGACTGTACAGCCGAAAAGTTCCAGTTTGCAGGCTCAGTTTTAACGAGGAAACGCATTGCACTAATTGAGATTGCACCACGAAGCTGACGATCAAAAAATCATGTCATTATAACCAAAAATGGCGCTGATTTATTAAGACGCCTCCAGAATAGACAGCTCGAAATGGGAGCACGGGACGTGATGAACGAACACTTTTTTCGGTGAATGTACTTTCGGTACACATGAATCAATTATGCACGTGATTATACGTGTGTATTCACTATTAATTGAATTGAATCTCGTTTCAGTGACCATTTATCGATATTTTTTCCGAACAATTAGTTGATGTGATCATTAAGATCATATTTCAGATATTGCACTTTTTCACGTTATTTGAATGTTTTAGGAAATCATTTTTTTGAACGTCATTCGCAATTCGTAAAAGAAGTTTTTTCAGAAAACCTGGGTATATTAAGTAGTTACCTATGTAGTTATTAATCGTTAAACTTTATGATATTAATAATTTTTCAAAATCACATTATGTTACGTTTATATTATTTTCTCGGAAAGACCTAAATTTACTTGATCCTTTAATTTATTGTTTTCAGAAGTCAAAGGTTCAAGTGACGGGCCGGTTGGCGTGGTTGGTAAGATACCCTATCTATCACGCCGCAGGTCGTGGGTTCGATTCCCACTCAGGACAAACATTTGTGTGTCTCATGAACATGTCTGTTTGTCCTGTGTCTGGTTGTGGTTATCTATATATGTATGTATTTACAAAAGAAAAGTAGTATATGTAGTATATCAGTTATCTGGCTTCCATAGTACAAGCTCTGCTTAGTTTGGGGACATATGGCCGTGTGTGAGGAATAATGTCCCAGAATATTTATTATTATTTATTATTAATAATGTAAAATCCTACGCATCTGCATTGTACAGTAGAGTACTTATTTTAAAATCGAGTTATTATTTATGAATCATTATAACCGCATCCGCAAACAAAAAATGCATACCTATCATTTTTTTTGTACAAAACAACAAATAATCTTTTTATTCGAGAAAATGATCAGCTATTAATTTTAATTTCACTCTCAACGAGTATATTTTTAAATATAAATCTCCAAATATTATTGATTTCAACACTGTTAATAATAAAGATGATATTGCAATGGCATTTTTGACACATGTAAGGAAAGTACGTAATATAAATATTATTATTTTTGTACGACTGTGCGAATAAAATGTCAAAAATAAAATCTGTCACCGTTGAATTGGCACGTTATAAATTTATTATCGTTTGATTTAATTGAAAAAGATTTTACCTTTTATTTAATTATACATAGTGCTTCTTCTTGTCTTCTTTCTCAAAGATTTTTGCCAATTTTTGCCATGACTGAAGATTTAATACCTATGCCCAGTAAATCATTCGAAACATATAAAAACAACTTGGCCATCCAAAAAGGGAACGCTGCCAGCCTGTTGGGAACCTTGCCTATCGACAGCAGCGAGGGCTTTGAGGATGTTTTCTATATAACATAGTTTGTATTTTATATATTGTAAATATTTGTTGTATATATAAAAGATAGGAAATTAAACCAAAACAACTAGTTCTATATATTTGAGGAGTGAATTTTCAAAAGAGCTTATTTCATTAACCATATTTTCAGAGAATGAAAAAACTTTGAACAATGGTTTTATTGTTAAATACGAAACCCTAAAGTACTTTTGACGCGGAAGGCTCTTTTTCTAGTCGATTTTCTAGAGGAAGAAAGCCGTTTTGGATCAAACTATCATTGAAAAATATTAGGAATATGGTATTAGAACTGAATTGCATTAAAAAAAAGTAATTTCAAAATGAGAAATAAGCCCTTTGTCACTCCTCATTTCTTCTGAGTTGTTAATTACTGTGAAAAAAAAAAATGTACAGGAAATTCTGTTTTTTTTTGTAAAAAGTGGCTCGCTGGCTACCACCCTCAAGTCACCAAGTACCTGATGGCGTGTGCTTGCCACCTTCGGCCGTATCATCACTTACCATGGTGAGATTTAATTCAAACACAAGCATAACCAATCTATAA
Source organism: Tetheella fluctuosa (assembly GCA_951216915.1). NCBI lineage: Eukaryota > Metazoa > Arthropoda > Insecta > Lepidoptera > Drepanidae > Tetheella > Tetheella fluctuosa. Next base: position 11,838,802 of record OX578223.1, on the reverse strand, counting down.
ATAAAACTAACGAAACAAAATGATACGTATTTAAGTTAGATAAAAAGCGCTATGAATATTCAACTCGCGCGCATTCACATCTTCCTTATAAGGGTTTCATTATGCCGGCTATAGATCCGATTGCCATGTGACCCGTCCTTCGCATTTCGATACTGATCTAGATCTCTATTGTGATGATCCAATTCTGTACTGTATCCGGCTTAGAAATAAAAAATAATCGCAAATAGTTTTATGTTAATAAGAGAACTATTTTGATGGAAAGTTGTACTTTTTACTTGTGTACTTTTGACTTTTCTTGGTAGTACAAGTCAGTTTGCACATTATTCGATATTATTTTGATTCCGCTGCCTAAAAATATAACTATTTATATGATAAAAATAAAATTATTGAAAAAAAAATATATTTAGGTAGGTTTATCGCTTGATAGATAGAAAATGTAGTAAAGTAGGTACCTATCGAATAAAAATGCAATATGAACGAACATCAATTATTGAAAAATAACGTTTTAATAAAAATATTTATAAATGAAAATGCTTAGAATAATCGTCCATGATCTTCTGTTACCCAATATATATTGACGAATATCCATAACAAAGACAATAATTGCATCCAATAATTGACCCAAGTGGCAAAGGTCATAATTATACTTCAGACCTTATCTATCTTTCATTTCAATCTTTTGTTTTAAATATTATTATGTACCTATTTGTTTTATTATAAGTACCTACTTTATAAACTTGGATCGATTTTTCGACAATTTAAACAAAAGAAAATTTGAACACGTCTCTCTGATCCCTAACTAAGCAGAGTATGTTCTATACAAATCAAATAACTCATATATTATAATTAATTACAACATTTTTTTTGTTTAAAACATGTAATTTGAGATCTATGTAAAAAAAAAACAATCTTACCATTCGTTTTTTATTTCAACACTTGCTTACGCCTCGCAGTTTCACCCGCGTTCCCGAGGGATCTTATGTTTTCTCGGGATAAAAAAGTGTCATATTATGTTAATCTAGAAAATATTCTTATGTGTGTCAAAATTTCATTCAAATCCTTTAAGCCGTTTTGGAGTTGAGTGATAACAAACATCCAAATATATAAACTTTCACATTAATAATATTAGTAGGATCTCTCGAAACACTGTAAGCAAGGGTTCCAAAGAAAAAACTTAAAACAAAATAGAGGATGCTTCTAATTCTTATTGAATAAAAAACCGGCCAAGTGCGAGTCGGACTCGCGCACCGAGTGTTCCGTACAAACTTCGTCCATCGTTCGTCCATCAAGGGAAATGCACAATTTTATTTATTTACCTTATTTGAGGTTGGTGCCAAATTGTATGAGCGCCCATACAACTCAGAGGTCTTTATTAATTGGCGTAACTATGTATGTATGGGGACACCCTTTAATTTTCAACTTTTTAATTTTTTAGATTTTTTTTTGCACACATTTTACCACTTTGGAAGTGTCTCTTGCGCAAACTATTCAGTTTAGAAAAAAATGATAGTAGAAACCTCAATATCATTTTTAAAGACCTATTCATAGATACCCCACACTTATGGGTTTGATGAAATTATTTTATTGAGTTTCAGTTCTAAGTATGGGGAACCCCCAAAATTTATTGTATTTTTCTATTTTTGTGTGAAAATCTTAATGCGGTTTACAGAATACATCTACTTACCAAGTTTCAACAGTATAGTTCTTATAGTTTTGGAAAAAACGTGGCTGTGACATACGGACGGACAGACAGACAGACATGATAAATCTATAAGGGTTCCGTCTTTTGCCATTTGGCTACGGAACCCTAAAAAGTACATGTCAGCACATTATAAATACCTCGTGTAGAGAGCAGTGTACACTTTAGAATATCAAGGATAACTCTAAACACGTCACGTACATTAACAGATAAACGTTTACAGCAACAAGCAAAAACGTTATCGTCAATGAACAAAACCGTTTCAGAACTATACAGGTTGTGCATTCTTACTATATGGTGCTGATCGGTGGTAAGTAAAAAGTTTTTTGTAAATATTTACTTATGTATTTTCTCCTCCAACCAAAGATACCAAAATCTGACCTGTGAAGCTGATCTCTGTTAAAAAAAAACAATTCAGCATTTTTTTAAAATCAGTCCTTGTCAAAATAGGTCAAATTTTGGTATGTTTGATTGAAATACATTACAAATATTATAAATGTGAAAGGTACTCTGTCTGTTACCTTTTCACGCCCTAACCGCTGAACTGATAATGATAAAATTTGGTACGCAGATAGGCTAAGCTATGGAGAGGGACTGACTACTTTTTTTAAAAGGATATTTATTATTTATTATTAAAATATTATAATGGTTATGGTTATATTTTATAGTATCTATATAAATAGCAAATTTTAATTATCATCCTGTACCTTACCTATACTACAACGCACGAGTAAAACCAAAATTAGCAGCGACAAAACATCTTGCTATGTGCAACGAATAAATCTTCTCGATAAGTCGCGGGCGCTAGGTGGCGCTCTAATCGCGATATGCTTATACAGTGGAGCTGGCGTCGGCTATCTGATCACCGTTGGGTGATATTTCTTTAAGGTGCTAGTTTTGTTTCTACAACAAGGTGTTATATATTTCAATGGGATCGTTTTGTTTTTGAATTGATTTCTCAATTTGAACTATCTATATAATATTTTGATGTTGTATTTTAAGGATTGTTTTTTTATTTTTTTATTATTTACTTATATTTTAGTTTTGGGCTTTCAGCATCCCATATAATATCGTATAGTATAGCTTCCCATGGTGCGTGGTGTCACGGATACCTATTCACACCTATACTCACAAACGAATTTATACCGTATTGATAACGGCATAAAAGTCAAAATTATACGAAAGTATAACATTCGATAAAATTTTCTACATTTGAATGAAAATTTTGTATTATATTTGTTACTAGCTTCCGCCCCGTTGTTTAACCAGCGTTTCTGAGGTATTTTATGTTTTCCTGGGATAAATATAGTACCCTATATATAATTCCAGGTTATGATCTATCTACGTGCCAAGTTTCATTCAAATCCATACAGTGGTTTATACGTGATTGAGTCACAAACATGTAAACATACAAACATCCGCATTTATAATATTAGTGGAATAGTAGGTACATCTTTAAGGTTAGGACACCTACCATACTGCACTTCCTTATTTAGAAAAGAGTTAAACACATTGTTTATTACCATCTAGATTTCCTATAAATCCCCCGATAGTCTAGTGTACGTGCCACATGGGATTTCCTAAATTCCATTGTTAAGACACTGCCTAGATTTTAGTCGAGATAGTTATGTGTGAACATTCCTTACACTAACATGGTATGAACTTAGTGTTCAATAGATGGATCTGTGGTAAGGTCCTTATTATGATAGAAATACCTACAAGAAAAAAATATAATAAACGTATTTGACTATGAGACCAATCTATACTAATATTATAAAGCTGAAGAGTTCGTTTGTTTGTTTGAAAACGCTAATCCCAGGAACTACTGGTTCGATTTGAAATATTATTTCAGTGTTGGATAGCCCATTTATCGAGAAAGACTCCCTCGGTAACGCGGGTGAAACCGCGGGGCGGAAGCTAGTTTTGAAATAACAACAAAAATTGGTATTACCAACTCTATTAAAATGTATGAAAAGAACCAGACCTAGTGAAAGAAGAAAACAGTGGAAAACATCAGTCTAATAAAAAAAAAAACTGGGACATTCCTCACACACGGCCATCTGACCCCAAACTAAGCAGAGCTTGAGCTATGGAAGCCACATAACTGATATACTACATTTACTACTTTTCTTTAGTAAATATTTACATTTAAAGATAATTACATCCAGACTCAAGACAAACAGACATGTTCATACACACAAATGTCTGTCATGAGTGGGAATCAAACCCATGACCTGTGTGACCAAAAATGCTCTAATTTGGCCAAGACATCCTGAAAGAGATGCTGAGGTAATTTAGTGTCAATTGAATAAACAGCCTTTTTCATATACACCTAATGTTAATAGTATAAAATTTATAAAATTACCTTTTTATTTAAGGCGATGATAGCTCAGTGGTAGTGACGTCGGACGCCGCGGCGAAGGTCGTGGGTTCGAATCCTACAATGAGCTTGAGCTTTCGGTGAAGGAAAACATCGTGAGGAAACCATAGCACGGTGGAAGGGTACTTTGTAGTACCCGCCTGGCTGGCTACCACCCTCAAGTTGAAAATCTGTCGCCAAACACCTATTGGTGTGTTCCGGCAGCTGCACTTGAGAGCCAGATCCTTCTAGGCTTTGTGTGCTTACCACCTTCGGCCACATCATCACCTACCATAGTGAGATTGTGGTCAAACACAAGCCTATACAAAGTAAAAAAAAAAAAAAAACCTTTTTATTATTTTAAGTTGGGAATGGAAAGGGGGGTAATTAATTATGTGTATTTGTAGCATATTCAGGCTTTTGTCAGGTAAAACATGAATTAATATATTGTGAAAAATTTTGGTCAGTAAATAATAATATACATAATTATGATTCCATAATAGAATTAATGTCACAGTATCGATGTCGCACAGTGGTCTACCACTTTCAAATCTAGTACATAATGTTAATATTTAAATTTTAATTTAAAATTATCTTCAACGCATTATATCGCAGCAGGGAGGCGAAAATTTAATATTATATTTTTATTATTCACAAATTAAAAATCAATACAAATAAATATAACGAATTAATTCAATCAATAAATACACGTAACGGTCTCGAGATTAAGCGGCGTCTAATCTATAAAAAAGCTGATTATCTCATAAAAAGCGCCAAATCCGTGCGCATAAACTAGTTAATTTACAGCATCGAAACATCCTATAGACGTTAATTGTTAAATCTTTATTTGACCTTTACCATAATGTCGGTTAATATCAACACAATATGACATTATTATTTATAACCGGTCGTATTATCGTCTCTTTTAGATGTCTATGTAATGTCGAATTAAAAACAAAATTAAATTCGGAAAGTAATTTTAAAATAGATTAAAACACGCCCCCTGTAGACAATAAAGTGATTTTTTGTTAAATTATGTAAAAATTATGCATGCAAACTATAATAATTGCCAAGTTTAATAAGTTTTATGCATCGACTGAACTTTTAAGATTACTTGGTTGCAGAAAATAATATTGTTTATTTTTGTTCACCAAGTAAGACAGAATGACTCAATATGCATTTTGAGAAAAATAAAATAATGTGAGTTAAAATTTTATAACTACTTTCCGCCCCGATTTTACCCACGTTTTCGAGAGATCTAATATTTTCCCGTGATATAAAGTATGCTTTGTTTTATGTTCTGGCTATGCCCGGTTTCACCTGCGTTCTCAAGATAAAAAACCTATAACCTTCCTCAATATCTGGCAATCTAACGCAAAAATATCGACGTCTCAAGTTCATACAAAAATCGCATACTTTCAGTTTCTCCCGAATTTTCAAATTTTCCGGGCAACTTTTCCAATATGTATATCTTCGTAAGAACCTTCCTTGGACTTCAACGAATATAAAAAATAAGAATTGCTGAATTGGTTTATCCGTTCTCGAGTTTTGTGCTTAGCAAAACATTTTGCCATTAAAATTTATTATATAGATAGATGTGAAATTTTGTATGTTTAGTATTTGGGACTCAATCATGGATAAACGGCAGAATGGCTTGGAAACTTGGCTCATAGATAGATCATACCCTGGAATAGCATATAGGGTACTTTTTATCAAGGAAAACATAAGATCCCTCGGGACCGCAGGTGAAACCGCGGGTCAGAAGCCAGTGATTAATAATTTATTTCTGACAATCTACACAGTTATGTTTTTAAACAAGCAAACTAAATACTTCCTGTCATTTTATAAAGAGCATTTAATCAATAATACTGATTGTTTTATTATGTACGTAATAATATGATCTCGATATGGTACGGCAACATATTCGCCTATAGTTACAACTTACAAACCTGTTTCAAATCGCGGAAGAGTACGCACAAAGATTTATTATGTGTATCATAGATTAGTTAGGTCAAAGATCATTGAAATCATATTAAACAAGGTTTTTTAGATAAGATTTTAAATTATACATGATAATTATGTTTGTGTCCTTGCATTTTGAAATTCTGATGCAAAAAAATTTTTATTATCGAGAGAATTTATAATTTGTTTAATGTAATAACTAAGGAAGTCAAATGCTGAACAATCTTTTAACGCGATGAAGGTCGTGGGTTCGAATACCACAATGAGCTTGAGCTTTCGTTGAAGAAAACATCGGGAGAAATCCATAGCATGGTGGTGGGGTACTATAATGTACCGTGCTACGCTTACCACCCTCAAGTTCATTCAGCCAACAAATTATGTAATATAGTGTAATATGCTAGCTGTCCTCTACGGTTTCACCCGCATTCCTTAGTAAAAAAAGTAGCCTATGTCCCTTTTCAATACCATAGGCTATCTGCGTACCAAATTTCATCGCGATCGGTTCTGTGGTTTAAACTTGAAATGAAATCAGACAAAGTTACTATCGCATATTAAATTGTATGAATTCAATTTCCATCCAGAGACAAATCATTAGTAGGCATAAAACTACGCCTAATTAAAGCAAACCATACTCTATGGCGAACCAATCAAAGCTCTCCAAAGCTCAATAAAGGCATCTAATTACAACACTGTCGTCACTACGTCTTCATTACATCGTGACTGATGATTGTACGCATGGCTATCTGACATTTTACATTGTATACGAAAACAAACAGTATTCCGTGCACGTAGAGGTGATTATACTGTGAATGTTTTAATAGTTCAATTGGATCTTTGAGTTCACAGTATAAGGGTACCGACAATTTAATGTGAGAGATTCTTTGGCGCGTTTAAAGTGCCGAGTTCTGTCTAATGATTTGAGAAAAAGTGCTAAAACATTGATTTCATCACATCGCCTTCTCGTTACAGGGCTTTCTGACTAAAATTCTTCATCCTCACTTTTTCACATTTATTTATGGGTTTTATGTTTTTGTTTGCCTAAAGATCATTCATAAGGAATTAATTTCTTGACATAATAAGGAATGTTTGTTTTAGTATTCTTGATATTTAAATTTATTAATGAATTGAAACGCAAGAATATTCGTAAAAAAACAAAATGGGGCAATCCTCCTGATTTTCATAACATAAATCGAATTTAAATATTTTCTAAAAATAAATATTACATTATTATATTTAAAATTATTCTCGCAGCGTTTAAGGTCAAGCTGAAACCCGGTTGCAGTGCAAGAACAATAAATAACAAGTAAAAACATAGGTTATTGGCTAGAGTCAGGTCGTGCTAACACTCACTGTGCCCTTTGTTGATCGCCGCTCCCGTGCTACGGGACAGGGGCGGCCAACATGTCTGTTGGCGTATATAAAAACAGTTTTTATAGGTACTGACTTGTGTTTGTTACCATGGTAAATGACAAAAGACCGGTCTTATTGGAGATCCTTGGGGAAGGCCTATGTACAGCAGTGGACGTCTTGCGACTGAGATGATGAAGTGATGATTGTGTCCAAAGATGGTAAGCACACACGGGCCAGAAGAGAAATGGCTCTCAAGTGCAGCTTCCGGGACTCATCGATGATATATGAGATAAAAAAGGCAATCCTAAGAAGTAAAAGAAATTATTGAAAGAATGGAATAGAAAAGCAACCAAGTACTTATCAGGTATAAGCCCTAACAAATAGGCCTTTATTGTCAAAACAGTCCTGATATGAACTCTGAAACCGTATCACTGTTAGTAGTACCGTGTCACATTACACAAATCACAGTTTTCATACCAATTGACAAGAGAATGTCAATAGATTGTTATGAAAAGGTACTAAAGAGTTCATCTACTTTTGGGGCTAACTACGTTATTTTTTTCATTCATAAATCGCACATACAAATAGGTTTCAAATATTAAATTTAAGAAGTATAATCACAACAAACAACACATTTAAAACATAACCATAAGTTGTTCACACCACCTGCGCCCGCGCTGCCATCGTTCGTGCTTACCGACTTAATTTCTGCGGGGATCGAGACTCGCGATCGATATTACGGTCCGGAGCGGCGCAGCGCACACGCAACACGGTAGCCAATAGTTTTCTAACGTTATTTGTTGTAAAGCTCGTTTGAATTTACTCGCTAATTAATTGTTGGTATGCGATTTTAAAGACGTTTTTAATTACATTTTGTCCACTGAATGCCTAACGAAGCTTAAGAAGCTATCGAACAGACTTTACTCGGAATTTAACATTTAGTGTGTCCATTTTACATACCTATTAATCTATCTATATCGTATGTAAATAGGCACAGACAAAATAGTTTCTACCATTATTTTTTAAAATTTAGTAGCTATTGAAGAGCTTTAGTGGTATCAATAAAAAAATGAAAAAGCCACAGCGAAGGGTGGCCGGGTTTACTCTAGTAAATAAAATTTATGTTTCTTTGTATGTTTATCCTCTATGCGTTCCTAAATCATTCATCCGATTGTGATGAAACTTTGGTGAGCTGTACAGCGCATGCCTGCGAAGATTTTGGAAAAAAAAGCATTGCAACACACGCAGGGGATTAGCTTTTTTAAGTATGTATGTTTTTTTTAATATACTACATTGTCGGCATATAAGCATACGGCTCACCTGATGGTAAGCGGTAACCGTAGCCTATGAACGCTTGCAACACCAAGGGTATCACTCGCGCGTTGCCAACCTTCCCCCCTTCCCCAATGAGCTCTGTCGACCTTACTCACGCGCAGGAACACAACCATAAGTTATTTGGCTGCGGTATTCTGTAACAAGGAGGTGCTTCCCCAGTCGAGCTGCTCTCTGAGCGACATATCGCTATGCTCTACCTCTCAAAAAATGATGTTGCTAGATCCTTCTTTCACGCAGTAACGGAGCATCGGATCGATTTGATTTGCATAGAGATAGCTAGTTTGTTGTCCGGAAAGTGATATACATAGGTAGGCTTTACATTTACTTAGTATGACGGGAACGCGGATGAAACCACGGTAGATAGCTAGCTAGTGTTGCTATGTAATAATTTAAGATTTAATTTATGAAATGTATTACCAAGTCGTGGGTAGGAAAGTCGTGATACAAAGTTTTGGGGCGTGTTTTCGGGGAAACATCATGCAGGTAGGTAGCCCTCTGGCAAACCTGTGTCAACAACGTATGTAGGTAATTGATTTAAATATTGATTAACTTAAAACACTACATTATTAAGTTAATTTTCCATTCCACTTAATTCATTCTGAGATAAGAGTAAAACATAAGACCGGTACCTCATGATATTAGTGAAAAACAATTAATTCTAAGTTACCAACAATCTAATACTACTTAAGATAAGATAAGATCTATCACGTCACAGGTCGTGGATTCGATTCCCATTCAGGACAGACATTTGTGTGCATGACCATGTCTGTTTGTCCTGAGTCTGGGCGTAATTATCTATATATTTATGTATTTACAAAAGAAAAGTAGTATATCAGTTATCTGGCATCCATAGTACAAGCTCTGCTTAGTTTGGAGTCAGATGGCCGTGTGTGAGGAATAATGTCCGAGCATATTTTATTTATTTATCTATACTTAATACTTAATATATAATATTATAAAGAGGAAAGGTTTGTATGTAAGTATGTTTGTAACGAATTGGCTCAAAAAGTACTGGACCGATTTTAAAAATTCTTTCACAGTTAGAAAGCTACATCTTCACCGAGTAACATAGGCTATATTTTATCCCGGGAACGCGGCTGAAACCGCGTAGAAAAACTAGTTAAAGATAAGATAAGAAGGCTTGTAAAGGGATTCTCTCTTGCAGCAATGAGTACCTGATAGCTTTTTCCACGAATAAGTTCTTCAAGGAACACTCCTTGACACTTACGACACCTAGTTGACTTTTTGCCGGGAACTTCCAAAGTGATGTTGCTATATGATAAATCGTGTATTTTTAGTTTAACAACAATATCGTTGGCGTTTGTGCAATGACAATCAATCCAAGTACACTAGTGAAGTGAAATTAAACGAATGCATGTAGATTTCGTAACTTTTCTGGTCTCCAAAAGTTTTAGTAAAACGGCCATTATTTAACGAAATCCTGAGTGGCTTGTACGTTCTAGACTTGACTATGCAAAATAATTTTATACCTTAACTTGTTATTGCCAAATACACAGGCCGTGTTATAAAAAAAAACAATCATTTTTTCAGAGCTATCTGCAATTAGTTTTCTAGCATTGTAAAGTCCATTGGCGGTCCATATTGCGGCCTGCTTGTCAACTTTTTGACATAAAAAAGATTGAAGAAGAATCAATATGGAGAACAAATGAAGAAGCAAAAAAAGTGTGTTAAAATCTTTATATAAAAATGATGAAAATGTTTGTCATGTTATATTCCGCTACTGTGCATGGTTTATCAACATTATTACACAAATCGTGCGCACTCGCACAAATTTACTTTTATCATCAATCAACTGTTTCCTGTTCCAAAATATCATCGTCGAAAATTCCGTAACATCATCATTTTAATCGTTCATCTGATGTAGGTACAGTCAGCTGCATTTTGCATGAAGAATCAGAATCAAAACATAGCCATGTCTTAAGAATTGCGTTTATCAAAAATAATCCTTAATTCTTATTAAATTCTCAACTCAAAACTAGGCTTACTAGGACCTTAGAGAATTTTGACATGTTATTCATCGTTGATTACTAATTTTATGGCTCACTTTAGATTCAAGAAAATATTATTATTATCAGCAACAAAGACAATATTTTATTTTTTATTTTGTTAAAGTTAGAGACTCTTTATTGTTGTATTATAAACACTCTAAAATTTATATAAATAATCATATACAACAGCCATAAAACTTAAGTCAACATCATACCAACTGAACTGTACATATCTCCATGTAATTTTTTCCCTGCAAATCATGAGCGAAATTGATGACCCTAAGCCATCAGATAGCACTAACAAGCGGTAGCAGATCGGAACGTGAGATAGATAGCTCTTACTTCACAAGGATATGAAGATATGACGCTGATGGGCTGGTCAGGAAATGGGAGTAATGGTTTTCTATAACAGGGTCTAAAATTCTTTATCTGATAGAGAAGTCCTGATGAATCATGACGGTACGTGCTTGGGCGAAACTTTTGCTGATGACTCATGAGGTTATAATAAAGGTAATAGAATAATAGTTTTTGACCAAAAAAAAAGTGTTGGTCAAATTGAATTTAAGGTAGTCAGATATTTTTCTGCTAAATATAAACTTAGTCTGGATCCTACAACGACTGTATAAAATTTCGATATAACCTTATTAAGTGTCTTTAAAATTTAGAAATTCATATCTAATTACACTGGCAATACTTCCAGGGGTGGAAGTACTCATCAATATGAACAACTTTTATTATTAGACTAAGTGTGAAATCACGAAAAAATTATCAGCTGTTCCATACAAAAGTTCAATACCTACTCGACCAAAATGTATGAAGCAAGCATTTTATTTTACGTGATCTCAGAGTTGGTCCCATAACAAAAGTTGTTCATATTGATGAGTACTTCCACCCCTGCAAGTATTGCCAGTGGCTAAAAAGTTACCCTGTATTATTCTGGCTTTTATATTAAAGATTTTAAAGGGATTTCAAAAAGGGTGGGTCGATGTAGAAATTGAATAAAATGGCTGTGCGTTTATTAACGAAATTATTATTTTTTATGTAAAAGGCCCATGTAAGATTCCATTATATGGAATATGACATCGTTTAACCCTTAATTACTCGCGTCAAAAAAGTTACACTAACGCTCGCGTGGGGTATATCTCACCCCAAATGAAAAAATGGAATTAAGGAAAGTATTACAGCTTAATATTATTTTTATTAGCAAATCTTTATATAATCAACTTCTCGCTATAGGATAACAGTATTAATTTTGATATTTCTAGGAACATTTTGATGAAATCAATATATAAAATAGGGAACAATTTAGTCATTGCATTCATCACATGTCATGATGGAATGGTCATGACAGACGTGCTGGTTGCATTTGGCACACGTCATATTATTTTATTTATCCTTTGCCCTTGAGCAGATATGACACCTTTTGTACGAAGTGGATGGGCCATCTCTGAACGTGGTGCTATGAGCCTGAATATCGGCACTTCTCTTGAGACGTTTATCTATGGCCCTGGGTAGTTGAGGTATTTTTGCTCGAATTTGTTGGTGAGCCTTTGTCAGATATACTGCAAGATGTTTCAGGAATTTACGTCTGGAGATTCCTTACTCAACATTGCTTCTAAATATAACCAAGGCGTTGATGCCAGCTACGTTGAGTAATTGGTAAAATATAACCATCGGCCATATCTTTGTGCGTCGGCTAACGTTGTAGTTCGTGCACAATCTGATTGCCACAAAGGCGTTGGTTTGCCATTCTGAACGTTGTAACCTAAAAATTTAACTCAACATTAGCAAAACAGTCAATAACAAGAGGTAGAACGCAAAAAATAATAAAAATGTTTACTACTTACTTACCAACAGTCGCGTGGGGCAATATATACCCCAGACGCGATCTCCTGGCACATCCGCACGTTGCAACGTGGGGCACGCGACTGAATCGTGGAGGGGGGAGCTATTCAGGCAGCTACTGGGAAGGCCATGGTGAAAAAAGTTGTAGTTTAGGTGTTGCAAGCGTTCAAACATGCATTGGGGTAAAATATACCCCACGTGAGTAATTAAGGGTTAAATGATATAATTATATTTTTTTAATTTATAACTATTAGTCTAATGAAACGTCCTCACTGGAAGCTTTCGTTCGTAAGCATTCGCAAAACATAAATATAATAATTTATTTTGATACAACGTCCTCATCCCCTGAATATTCAACCACGAATGTTCATTTTAAGCAAATCCTTTAAGTGAGGACTTTTAGCCAACTGAAAATAGGTTCAGTGATAGTGTTAAGTCTTAAAAAATTTAAGAAATGAGGACATTACCTATTATAATTGCTTAAAATTTCCAATAAAATTCCTGCCCGTACAGTTAGTCACAAAAATTTTTTAATAAACAGAATCAGCTCCATATAAATACAAAGAAGGTTGTACTGTACCTTACCTTAACTCATTACCTCGAAATACAACCTCGCTGTTACACTTAGGCACGTAGGTGGTTACACTAACTATTATAATTTTTGATCTTGACCACTTCGAAATAAGGTTTAAAATCCTTTCTTGCAGCAATTTGTCACCACGTACAAATTAATCTTTTAAGGTATATGAACCAGTTTCAGAGATCCAGATTCGTGAACAAATTGACATAAATGCGTGCGGTTGAACGGGACGTGGTAAAAAGCAAATCATATGGCAATTAGCTGATTAATTGTTTAATTAATTGTCCACAGTTTAGTGACATTGCGGCCAGTTGAGTCAGTTTGCGTTTTTTTTTGGTTGGACGAATTTTGGTCTTGTCACTGTTATTTGGTCTGAGACATGAGCTTAAGCGAAATTAAAAATACTCAAAGTTATCAACGGATTTTACATGTTTATTCGTCCATTGATTTACAGATGTATATAATACTAGCTTCCGCCCCGCGGTTTCACCCGCATTCCCGTGATATCTTATGTTTTCCCGGGATAAAAAATAGTCTATGTGCTATTCTATCAATGTGCGATTATAGTCTGTGCCAAATTTCATTCAGATCCGTTCAGCCGTTTTGGCGTGAAAGAGTAACAAACACCCAGCCATCCTTCTATCCATCCATCCAAACTTTCACATTAGGAGTCATTTAAAAAAGTTTGTAGCACTCAAAGACTAATTAATATTTTAAAGTAAAATGGCTCTTTTGTGTACACTCTTTGTTAAATAAAAAAATATTAAGCAAGAAACAAATTATAAAACGTACCTTTTGTACCTGTTGTATGTACGTCAAGCGTAATGCTTATCACTTATACCAAACAAAAAGAAAATACAGCCCAAAAAGTGGACATGAATTATGTAGCAAAACTTTTATAACCGCACTTTTTTTTCTCGTGTGCCTTCATTGTTTGATATCATATTTATTACATATGCATATATTTCTATCTTTATATAATCATGAAAGAAGATTCTAGGTTAAACATAAAACTTTACTTTTACTTAACTAGTAATTTTGACACATCAGTACCTAGGACACGTGCCAAAAAGAGACAAGTATAGCGAGACAGTAGAGATACCCACCCTCATGTCAAAATGGCCATCATAGCGTGCTCGTTAATTTTCAATTTTCATCAAAACCTTTTTTTTATGTATCAGCTATTAGTATAGATTTTCAACAAAATACAAATGCCAGCGACAAGTAAGCTTCGTCATAATTTCTCAACATAGCTAATTCACAAATAACAAACTTGAACTAAAATAACAAGAACGGTGTAAATAATTCAAGAACCATGAATAGGGCAAAGCAATGCCATAGTAAAATGAGAATAAGTAAGTTAACTCAAACCTCTTTTATCCTGCCATCAAAGCATTTTCATGATATGAATTTTCATCAAGCGAGTTGCCCCCCCCTCCCCCCCCCGCTAGCAGACCGCTTTACGCGCTCGCCCCTTCTCGCGTGGCGACACTAATCGGTCATCTAGACAACAGGAATTGTAAATTTGAAAAAGAAAACCATTATGTATTTGATCTCAAGATCTGACCGAAGATTAAAACGACGGAAGGACATGTTTTAATGCATGATATCCTAAAGATATACACCATAAATGATGATAAGCTCATAAAGTTTTGATGATAGTAGACTGAAACATTTCGATGGAGACTAGGCAATTACAACTCAGTGCGACCAATCAGAATTTATATATCTGATAATTAGCAGGGTTAGATCTGATTATTATCGATTATTGCTTATATGAACTTAAAATCCATGCATCCATACTATTATTTTTATACTATGGCAATACAGTCGCTCAATTTATAGAACTGGCTACTCATAAATAGAAGATTTACACATTCAGCAGGATATTTGCGCATTCGCCAAGTGTTGGTGAATTATCAATAAATCCATATGGCTCTGAACGTTATACTGTTACTGGGCATATCCTAGGTTTCATTAATCTACGTAACTATATATTTGTCAGATTTTATTACGAAAGGGCTCAAATTTCAACGTGAACAAATAGCTTCTCCACGTTTTATTCAAACTCTAAAGTATATATTTTTTTATAAAATTCGAATACAAAAGCATGTAGAAATAAAGCAATACGAAGCTCAAGCGACTACTACGCCAGCCTTTGACTTCAAATGACAACTACCAACCGAACAAAAATACTATTATAGCTTCTAACCATATAATACACAACCATGTTCACCCCACTTTACCTTCCCACGACCAACATAAACCAATCTTCGGACATACCTATCATAACTCAGGAGCGAACATTTCACAATGACTGACGGGTGCTATAAAAGTTTATGAGGATCGAACTTGGCGCACTGTGCGCCGATGTACATTTCATCGGACCAAAAAAATTGGAGCAACGCACCGCTCATGAAAATTAATAAGCGTTTCATCAGAACCCATCGGGCGGTGTACGCGTATTTGGGATTTCTTGTGAAGACAATTTGTCTTGTTTTTAATTGAATTTTAAAGTTAAGTACTTACCTTCTTTACAGGCTTATATCTAAAATATTTTTGTGCAATTATTTTTAACTTTCAAATTAAATAATAATTTGAACCTAATATGTACATAAGTATGAAAGATATGAAGAACTTTGTGTTGCATTGTAAAAGTAAACCAAATACTTTGGTAAAGTAACTTTATCAAAGCAACAACTCTCAGTAAATCAATTAGGATGTTATTAAAAATAATAAACCGTTAACCTCTTAACAAAAACCGCTGTCAATTTCAATTTCTCATCACGACGTCCAGAAAAAGCAAAACAAAAAAGCCCATCCATTTTTCCCGAAATTAAGGTGAAACACCCGAAAACCGGCAACGTGGCGGTACACCGTGTAGCCATATTAGGCCGACCGATGGGGCGGTCGGCATAAATGATTCGAAAATGTTTCCGCGACCGTAAGAGACCGATGCAAAAAACACGTGTCACAGTAATAAATCATTCCGAGCGAGTTGGCGACTTGAGTTTACTCGATTAAACGAACGATTCGATTGCCGATTCGGCGATTACACACACGTATGTTTATAGAGAGAGTTGTAAGGAAGAATGTCGTCGGTCGCTTTTTGTTACGACTGCACTTTTTGAAAGTTCCTCTTCAATCTTGTTGTTTGTATTTTAAATATCGATTTGTTAATATTGATTCAGGTTTTGCACCGTTATTTGACATTACTCTTGAATAGTTAAAATTATTGTCAAAAAATTTAAAACATTACTCAAACCTTTTTTTTTACATGTTTGCTCAAGAATGAATTATTTTTTCACAAAATTTTAATATTGCTTTGGAAATAAATTAATTGTATATAGCATTTTAAAACATATTTTCATATAAAAATAATCTTAAATTCTTTAAATAATACCTCGTATTAGAAATACTTTCAGTGCGTTGAAAACATAATAAATTATAGTGGCATTACATATTTTCTTATAATAACGCGACCTAATAAACTGTCTACAAATCATAAATAAAATAAATAAGGTATAAACGATATTACATATCGGATCGAATGAAACGTTCGCGTCGCTCTGACCGAACATGGTGACAACCCAAAAAGTACCGCTCGTAAATAACAAATGCATTCACATAAACGTCCAAGATGCACCGGTTGCTTGGCGCAAAAAAACCGTGGCAAGTGTACGCTGCAATTAACGCAGATGTAGATATGGTTCCGTAGGTAAGACAGAATTGTATCGAGGTATTAATACAATTCTAGGGGGCTAAAATATTTATATAAGAAGGCTTATGCTTCAAAATCGACGGGCCGGTTGACGTGGTTGATAATAAGATACCCTATCTATCACGCCACAGGTAGTGGGTTCGATTCCCACATTTGTGTGCATGAACATGCCTGTTTGTCGTGTGTCTGGTTGTAATTATCTATATATGTATGTATTTACAAATGAAAAGTAGTATATGTAGTATATATAAGTTATCTGGCTTCCATAGTACAAGCTCCGCTTAGTTTGGGGTCAGATGGCCGTGTGTGAGGAATAATGTCCCAGAATATTTATCCAAGCCAAGCTTACTTTTTTTTATTACTTATTAATTGACGTAATATATTACAAGTTGTATATATAAGCATTTAAGAACTAGCAATCTGTATCTAGTAATACGGATTGGCTTTTGGGTTATTGGAAGTTTTGTATTCAATATTTTCTTGAAATTGAAACAGAAAGTACCGTTACCGTAATTTCCTAGCTGCGGTACCCTAAATATCGACTGTGTAATTAAACTGGATAGTGGTCCCACGAAACGCTGTGCGTTCATATTTCGGATGCTTCTGCGCACAGTGCCACTGAAATTCGCCGCATTGTACCTTATACAAAATTGAGCCATAAATATTCTACACGTAATTTTCGATTGTGAAATTTTGTCCAGATTATTTGCATATCAGCACAGTGGGTTGTCACACTTTTTAAAGGGTTTAATGTTTGGTTCTTTGTTTTAAATGCACTGTCATTGTTGTCGATAAAGGCGTTAAATATATTAATTTATGAATGAAATCTGATATTATTGCATATAAATATAATCAATGTTTCATGAGAAAGTTAATTTCTATTTTTCATGTAGGTATTTTTTGCATTGTGTGACGTAAACAAATATGCGAAAAAGAACGCTTAATTACTACTAGGTTCACTAGCGGTTTCACACGCGTTTCCTAGGGATCATGCTTTACCGGGATTAAAAATACTCTATCTTTTAATCAATAACACATTCTATCTGTTTGTCGAATTTAGTCCAAATCCGTTCAGCAGTTACGGAGCTGAGAGGTGACAAACATGTGTATATACATATGCATTTATAGGACAAACTTTATAGGCAAGTTTGAAGCGGAGTTCCACAATACATTCCCATTAACATAATACATCCCGTATCTACACATTCGTTAGGGCTACTAATGTCAAAAACAAAAGAATACTCATAGTTGATTAAAAAAAAAGAAATATTATATAGGTAGCTTTAAAAATCATTGCATAAGATTTAATTAATTTATTTGTTTATGCGACTGAAATCACGAGTAAAGTTTCAAACAAAGTAATACACCAACGATTAATAATTAAGTTGCTAAATAGAAAGCAACAAATAAAAACATTGACACAGATTATTTCATAGATAATGAATGTTGTATCAAATTGAGCATCAATTAACAGTGGGGCGTGAGCCGTTGTGCGCCGGCGCACCCGGGGGCGATTTCGCGTCGTGACTACTGTTTGAATGCCTAATAGTACCATTCGTGGGAACGAGTTCATAGTAACACTAGATGCTTTTGTGTTTAGTATGTTCGATAATTGAAATTGATGATTAGTATAGCAGTTTCAGCAGCGAAATTATAAAAAGGTCATACGTATTGCAACGTGGTTTATATTTGGTTGACTAAGTTGAACCTTAAGGTTGAATATTTAGATTTCGCAATATAAAGAGATAATAAAGGGTCCAATAATCCTTTAATACTTTAGATTAATATGTATTGGTGCTATTTCTGTTGTTTACAAACTAAACTTATTTCATCTCACTATATCTCTTTCTTACAAACATTATAGATAAGGGATAGAAAATATATAAACCTGTCAAATTATTTGCCAATTTTGATAGCGGATTAAATTCATGTTAAAACAAGCAATTCAACATATTTGACAGAACTTAATTAAGTAGGTATATAATTTCCTTATGTTTTTCATTAGAAAGCGTAAACAAGAGAAATAGCACCAAGACGTAACTTTCTAATGGATTTTAGACCCTTTTATTACCTGCTGAATTTAGGCTTTTCAAAGTCAAAGTGAAAGTCTAAATGAAATTCATGTATTCAGTTTAAGAAAGACATTAGTAATTTCAAAATACATTCAATAAGTATTCCATTACTAAATTTTACGTGAATCTAAATTACCATAGCATATAAACTCGGTATACCTTTTACAATTGCAACTCCTATTAAATACAGGATATTCGCAAACCAAAATAATCTCAAAGTTATTTGGATCGTACAAATGCGAGGACGGGTACAAATGAATTAAGTCATCTGTCGCATGAGTAGCGTGCCTGGAGGCAATTCAAATAAACTCAGATAAATTGTGATCACCAACTAGCTAATAGAATAAGGTGTGGGAACCGAGGAGTTGAGCTTACAACAGGAATAACAGTTATTTTGTTTGTTGAATTTTAATCCATAGATGTAAAATAAGAAAAATAACAATTAAGTATGTGAAATGGCGATTATATTATGTACCTAGGAGAAAATCAGTGAAGGAGGCAAAAACGACTTCAAAGTGGGTTTGCACTAAAAAGTATAAAATAACGATGTTAGAATTCGTTTTGAATGATTTGTACTTTCCATCATCAGCTCAGCAACATAAGATGATGAGTGCCAGACGCAAATACTTGAATAGTTTTAAAATATATAAAACACATTATGCGTCCTTATAAATTTGAGGGTTGCCCTCAACTTTCTGGGATCCCTTCTTCAGATCCTAATTTGGCGCCATTGGGACCACCATTGGCGCCAAGGTAGAGTTGGAAGAGGTAAAAGAGTAGAATTTTCGAAATCAGTTCAGGCGTCTTCAAGTAATCGGGGCACATACATAAAAAAATATTTAAAAAAAGATTCCGACGAAATGAGAACCTCCTACTTTTTTGAAGTCGTTTAAAAAAGAGATAGACATAAAGACTTCGTCTTGACAAATAAATAATGTGAAAAATAAAAGTGTGAAAACAATGTTTCCTTGTATATATTTTCCGTCGGTAAACAAAAAGTAAAACAGGTATTCTGTCCACGCATGGCGCCTCATTCTATCATATAACATCTCAAGTAGGTATGATAGTTAATTTACTACTGTTTTTACAAAACAATAAAATACCTATTTTGTTTATAAACCAAATAAGATTTTTAAACACACGATAATATAAAATGTCAGATGTGGTATAAACGTCAAATAAAATAAATGCTGTGTAAAGGTATAATTTCGGTGCACTTTATGAGTTTTTGAGTGTCAATAAAATGAAGATGTTAAACCAATGTAAAACTAAACGTTTATGATGAATATTGTTTTAAGTGCCACTTGAGGTTTTTATTAAGGGTATGTGCATGCTTATATGGCCAATTGTGTACGATTCGGACTCACGCGTTAAAGGCTCCGTATAATAAATAAGAAAATCAATTTAGATATGTGTAATTTTAAGCAACATCCTTTTGTTATAATTACCTACTATTGAAATTATAAACATCATTTTTGTATTTGTGTTTATATTTTTGTAGGTAGTAGAACTCTTAGTGCAGAGTTCGCCCGGGGAAGTACTACCACCATATCTAATTCCGCCGTGAAATAGTAGTGCACTTGTATTACTGTGTTTTGGTCAGGAGGGTATAATAATAATAATTACAGCCTATATCTGCCCACTGCTGAGCACAGGCCTCCTTTCACGAATAAGGGTGAAAGGGGAATGGGCAAATACTCCACCACGCGTGCCCACTGCGGATTGGTGGAGGTAGGCTAGTGGTCAACCTACTGTTGGAGTTGTCAAGCCACCTAGGAGGTCTCCAACAAGCTTAACGACCATCACAATTAAGTGATAACCGAGACCAACGGCTTTACGTGCCTTCCGAAGCACGGAAACGCTCAAGATGAAATACCACTAGGTGGTCACCCATACCGGTACCGGCCAGACTGGACGTTGCTTAACTTTTGCCGATCGGTTAAGAACGACTAATCAAGCTACGCCACGATCGCTTCAGCGCAGGAGGGTATGGGAGCCGGTGAAATTATAGGCACAGGAAACTTCATGTCTCAAGGTTGGCAACGCGTGAGTGAAAGGCACTGGCACTCTGGCAGGGAAAATATAATATTGTATTTTTTTTTCCTGTGGTGTTATGCTACGGTAGGCTACGGTAACCGCTTACTATCAGGTGGACCGTAAGCTAATGTAATATTTTACCTTAACCTGTGTAATTTTCTAGAATTGAATTGATAAATCTGAATAATTTGAAAATATTAATTCATGTATTTTTATACGTGTAGCATAAAAAGTACCTGTGGTAACACCACAGAGTTCGTTAGCTTAGCGCCATCTTTTATCAGGTTAAGGTATAATAAAAATTACATTATAAAATATACAATTAATACAAACACTTTACACCCATCATGATATTTAAAACCAATTTAATATATTTTATTGTAATTAAATTACTTTATTTATTTAAAAGGACCTTGTAAAAAACTTTACTTTTAAATAAAAACGTGGCTTTACGACTAAATGTAATGTTCAGGTAATTTTGATGATAATCACTTAATTTTGCATTTCTTAACGAGTGATAAAATCTTTGAAGATTGATCTTTATACTTTGCCTCCAGGCTTTCGCAAACAATACGAGGCACAAAAATACCATAGTATGACTTTTGTCGAAGAACGGTCAATGGGGCAGACGAGTCTTAGATTGGATACCGGACACCCCCAGTCCGATAGACTAGCGACCTCAAAAAGGCTGCTCGACTGGGCTGAATGCGGATGGCAAGGATCCAGAAGGAGTGGCATGCTTTGGAAGAGGCCTAATATCCAGCACTGGACTTCGCAAGCCTGGTGAGGAAGATAAAAGTAATAAAATACGTCCACCTAGAATGATCTTACTGTAATTATGATATATGGTACATTTTGCTGTTTTTGAAAAAATATAGCCAATAGTCAGATAACTAAAAATAATAATAATAAAAAAAAATTAACCTTGCTGAGTTTCTTGCCGGTTCTTCTCAGTTGAAGGCTGACTTCCGAACCGGTGGTAACTTCAGTAAATCCAACCTTCATAAGTGCCCTCCTATGGCCCAAACTGAATAAATGGCTTTGACTTTGACTTTGAAAATGCACACATATTATAAAAAAATATACAGGCTATTTTTTTAGTCACTGGCCATACTTGCAGGGGTTGAAGTATTCGTTAATATGAACAACTTTTATTATGGGACCAACTTTGATATCGCATAAAATAAATTGGTTCCTTCATTCATTTTGGTCGAGTAGGTATTGAACTTTTGTATGGACAGCTGATATTTTTTTTTGTGTTCTCAGAGTTAGTCCCATGATAAAAGTTGTTCATATTGATGAGTACTTCCACCCCTGCAAGTATGGCCAGTGACAAAAAAATATCCTGTATAATGATAATGTTCAAGCCGATTTTTGATTGACTCTTTTAAAATAAAAAAAATGTCATAAACATTAATGTCTACATCAGTATCTTAGATATTTATAGGTTTCCACATAGTACTAACCTTCTGAGGTCGGTGTTCATGAATATACTCAATATTAGGTTGGTTAAACATTGATAAATACGGACCTTAATAGATTAAACCCACCATCAGATCTATCTCTTATAAAAGGTAAAGTCAAGAAAGCCAACGCCCAGCAAGGTAACGTTCCTGATAAAATAAACTAGATCATTAAATATCATTAAGTAACTTCCTAAGAGAAACTATTTAGATCAAATTATTGACAAATTGCTGCGTACGCGCCGGTATATTCAAATAGTAACACACCTGAATTATGGATATACGAGTTACATGTTTCAATTACACTTAAGCTTATGGACTGGGTATGATATAAATGCGAGCCATTGCACCTTAACTGGCTAGCATATTAGCCGCGCTCGAAAAAACTGCTAGATCTTAACAGATGGGTGCTGTTCACTTGTGACTTTATATTTGCACTATTTTCGTTATATTTTCTGTCAATTTATTTGCATTGTTTTTGTAAATTTTACAAGAATACTTATATTGCAATGGCTGAGGAATGTTTTTAGGAAATAACTAAGACTGCTAGCACAAAGCTAGCTGTAACACCGGTAAGAATCGTCGTTTTTACTAATATATAGAATAGGTTTTTTTTTTACAAAATATTTGAGTTTTGGCGAGTAATAAATACTGTTAAATTACTTGAAAAACATAAGCAAACGTTTTTTATCGATTTATCCTAACTAATATTATAAATGTGAATGTGAGTTTGTTTGTTTGTTTGTTACCTTTTCACGCCCAAACCACTGAACCGATTGCGATGATGCTAGTAACATTATAAAACCTTAAATGAACAACTGATTAAGAAATCTGTTAATTTATAAAAATATGGCTAAAGGCGTGCAAAATTGCCAAAAATTAATAAATTATGTTAAACTTGTCAGATGCGTTTCAGGCGACCGATCATAAACAGCGTTGGTAATGATATTAATTTGGCCAATGACCCATTCCCTGTGAGAGATACATGCTCATCGCATGATAAGCCCTTAAACGATCACGGAAACATCCATAAGAAGGTCTCGTGGCAAAATTACGACCCTTATTAATTAACGAATAGGCTGTTCAATAATGAAATACTGTTTTTAATCTCGATACTGTTTTATATGAAATATCGTTTGACATTTAAACTGAGGTTTAATTAAAAATGAGGACGTCACGCTTTATGTGATTCATGCAATATGGAAGCGGCTGAAAGGTTTATGAGAAATGATTGTGGTGTTTGAAGGTTAGATATTTTGGAACTTGGAAGGTTTGAAAATTGCTTTTGAAATAAAAGATTTTTCTTTTAATAAAATAATATCAAGTTTTTTACAGCAGAGTTTCTCTTATGTTATTATCAAAATCAATGTGTGTGATTTTTTCCATCATGTTGTTATTTTTGTTATTTATAAATATTAAATACCTTTGGTCCAGAGATTAACAACTCCTTTCTTTTAACTATGAATAAGCTTGTGTTTGATCATAATCTATATGATAAGGCAGAAAGCCCAGAAGAAGGTATGTTTTTTTTATCAAAACCAAGGATGATCAATCATCAGACAATAACATGGGATATACTCTCCGGTTGTATATGGAACGACTCAAGTTAGCTGATATCGGATCTATTCCACGCATCCAGATCACTTTAAACCAATAAATCAGTCAGTACCAAATATAGCAAACATTTCTGCCGTGTACGGCACTCTGAACCGAATGTTACGCGCGCAGAATAATGTATGATTACTGACGCTAATTTATATATATATTTGTTTGTCAAGAAAGCTTATCATAATACTATTTAAAAGTAAATGGTAATAACGAAAACTTCTTACTCCAAACATAATACCAACTTCATGCTATCATGGTAAAGCGATGTAAGTTGTTAAAAGTAAGTTTTAATAAGTGGTTTCTAACCATAGTGCAATTTCACCATGTTCCCGGAATAATAAGTTGACTATGTCCGCCTTGTCAGCTTAATCTATGGCAAAATCAATTCACTTTTCCAATAATACATATTAGCTTTCCACCCTCTATATTACTCCTTCAGGGGTTGAATCTTGCAAAACTCTTCGTTAGTGCACCTCTAAAGGAATATTTTCAAATCTCTACATTCCACCAGTTTAGACTGTATGCTGGCTCAAGCAACCGTGGCACTGTTTTCTTCTTCTTCTTTTATATATTTAAGAGCCGGGCTATTGTTGGTGTAGCTTCTTCTACTCTAATCTGTTCTTCATCCTGTACCTCCTTATATATGATGTCTACTTTTGCTTTTACTTGGTCTATTTAACTTATCCTTGCTTTCCTTATAAATATGCTACCATCCAATAGATTACCTGACAATATTAGAAAAACTAATGACATAAATTCATTTAAGAGGCATTCAAAAATATTCTTACTGGGGAGCAATCTTTTTATTCACTCAATGATTATCTTTCTGACTGACATAAGTAATTGTATTGTATTAACTCTGATGTTTATTTGACATTTTATAATATCTATGTAATGTTTTGCATACCATATACTGGCTAATGTGACCACTCTTATTTTGTATCTTAACATCCATCTGTACTCATTATTGCAAATAAATTATATTGATTGATTGATGTTTTCCTCTATAAACTATCTTATATATAAATAAAAATGAATCACCGAAATGTTTGTACGCGCATAACTTCCAAACGACTGCACCAAATTGGATAAATCTTTCTTTTATGTGTTCGTTATTGTCTAGAGAAGGTTTGTATGAAAGAAAAAAAAACGGGAACGCTGGTGAAACCGCGGGGAACAGCTAGTATTTTAATAAATTTGTCGAGGCGAATAAGATATCGAAATATGTACCTACCGGTGCTGTTTTATAAAACAATATTTTAACTATCTCCAAAAATATGGAGTACGGAAAAATAAAAGGAGATCAATGGACTAAAAGATACATACATTTTTAAATAGATTTTATATTATATAATGGGAGATGATGTTGAAGTCCAAGGTGGGACAAAGCAGTGCTCGATCTATTTTTCTCTTTACCACTTTTGCTTATTATATACCTACCTCATTTATATTGTATACAAATACCTGCTGCATTGTCCAAATACTACAACTAGGTATATTACATCCTTGAAATTGAAATCAACATGCACGCAAAAATGTATCACATGCAAGTAATACATAAATAAAATAATATGAACCTTGTCATTTACGTTTTATTCCAATATCGATACTTTAATTTCGCGTCAGTCACTCGCTAAAGGATCGAGTTGATTTTTGTCAGACCAACGTACAATAAAGATGATTTTTAACTGTCCAATTATGCTTCATGTTAAAGGAAAATTTGTTTGTAAGAAAACTAATTAATTCAGCTTAATGTCGAAATTGCTTATCCAGAATACATTTAGAACAAAAATGTTCAACCAGTCATGTTAGGACAGACAGGTATCTTATTGCAAATTGCATAAGGCTCAATGTCTTTCAGCGGCTATGGAATGAGAGGTAAGTCTAAGTAAGTAAGGTAAGTAAGTCTGGGTGTAATAATTTAAATTAGTAGGTATATATTTCGAGAAAAGTAGTAGGTAATATGTAGTACATCAGTTATCTGGTTTTCTTAGTACAAGTTCTGCTTAATTGGAGATTAGATTGTCATATTATGTGAGGAATATCTAAGGATATTTATTTATGTCATTCAGTGTCAGTGCGCTAAAAAAACAAAAGGAATCCGCAGGACTTCCCAACCGGTGATAACTTCAGTAGCTTCGACGTTCATAAGTACCATCCTAGGGCCTTAACTGAATATATAACTTTGACTTTGATTGATTGACATGATTTTGACTTTGAAAAACTGATAATAACCTGATGACGTATGACTCGACACCACGAAAAGACCAAGCTAGACAGCCCTATACTTACATGATGATTTTTTAGTCACTGGCAATACTTGCAGGGGTGGAAGTACTCATCAAAATGAACATCTTTTATTATAAAACTAACTGTGAAATCATGAAAAAATTATCAGCTGTTCCATACAAAAGTTCAATACTTACTCGACCAAAATGTATGAAGCAACCGTTTTATTTTACTCGATATCAGAGTTAGCCCCATACTAAAAATTGTTCACATTGATGAGTACTTCCACCCCTGCAAATATTGCCTGCAGTGTTAAAAAAAGTCATAGGTACTGTGTGTTAGATCCATGTGGTTTAGAAACTTTGTTTTAGAACATAACGTAAATGATCAAGATAATAAAATAAAACTAGATGCGTCATATATGTGTGTTTCACCATGGTAAATGACGATACAGCCGAAGGTGGTAAGCATACAAAAGCCTAGAAGGGACTGGCTTTCAATAGCTGCTACCGAAACAAACCGTAGGTATTTGGCAGTAGATTTTCAACTTTTCACCTTGCTAGAATTTTTAATTCAATGCAAAGTGTCTATACATAAAATTACCCTTATTAAACCAGATTTCATATAGATATTTAAAGATCTAACCTAAATATTATCAATTTGTTTCTGCAAAAAATATTACAGCATATTTTATATTAATCAGATCAAACCCACTACCCAACAACATTTGTATTCGATGTTATAAGGAAATGGAATAAGAATTGGCAAGAAATTACTTGGCACCAATTCTGTATTTCTCGACGTTTTCACTCGTATTCAACACATTATTTTGGGTTTTAGAATTGACGGGACGATAGCGGGGCGACATATTTTTTTATTAATCGTAAGTTTTCATCTAAACTTTTAAAATATCTGACTCAATTCTGTAAACTTTAAAAGCGGTGTCTCAGTTTCACCACGTTTAGGGACCACCTTATTCGAGCCTTAATATATATATATATATATATATTTACTATGTTATATAGGTCAGTGTTTGACCACAATCTCACTACCTATGGTAAGTCGTGATGTAGGTACTTAGCCGGAGGTGGTAAGCACACAAACTCTAGAAGAGATTGGCTCTTCAGTGCAGCCGCCAGAAAACACCGGTTTTTTATTAAAGGTATTTCAGAAAATTCTATTTCATTTGAATTTGTAATATAAACTTGTGATATTAATGTTCATAAGTATAACATTTAAAGGTTTTTTTAAATATTTTTTCAGTAATACTAAAACTATGAAAAAATATTCATAAAATCGTATCTTAAGTCGTGAGATGTAAATAATAACTCGTGTAAACATAACAGCACCCCCATGCAGTCAGTCAGATAAACCAATTTCCTATCTAGACCATCTTTGCGTATTTTATTGGTCTGCAACTCTATTGTAGCCCACTAGTACAGTCAACAGGAAAAACGAAGGCATTACAAAAAAAAATTAAGTGTAAAAATTACACTAAAAACTGAACTTTTTGATAAAAAAAAAACCAAAAGCTGTACGTTGGTAATTACCTATATAAATCTTAACTTATTTTACAACATAAAAATAATTGTGCGTTACCGACCCTTCAAAAATATTTTCACACTCTTCTTTGTACTCCCTTGGGAAAATCATGCGGGGAGCTTATTCCACAACCTGAGCATTACCTGTAACAGCCTACTCTATCCACAAATATTTTTAAAAATGACCAAATTCGTAAACAAAAATTATCAATACATATTGAAGCATCGATAGGACACCTGATTAAGAGAGGTAATATTTCACACATTTTTAATCTGTCTGTACTTTCGTACCACCAACGTTTTCTAGAGCTATGCACATTTGAACAATGACCGGGTATTTACGAGTGGTACAGTCGGCAGCCAAACTCGTATAAATTTGCAATTTATTGTCATGCTGCTCTAATAGAATCTGGTTTATGTTTTATTTTACTATGTATGTGTTATTTATCTATAATCTATACATTTTACAACATCTATACTTAATATTATAAAGCTGAAGAGTTTGTTTGTTTAATGAACGCGCTAATCTCAGGAGCTACTGGTTCGATTTGAATAATTATTTCAGTGTTGGATAGCCCATTTATCGAGGAAGGCTACTTTTATCCCGGGAAAACACAAGATCCCTCGGCAATGTGGGTGACACCTCGGGGTGGAAGCTAGGTATGATAAATCTTTAGATCCTGCGTTGAATATATATAAAACTGATTGGAGTCGAACAAAATTTTTATTTTTATTTATAATAAAATACAAAAGGTAAGACGTATTTTCTCTTAAAGGTTACTTATGATGAATTTTGTGTGTTTTTCTTGTATAATAAGTATATATCTGTATATATAAAAAGGTAAACTGACAGACTGTTAAGTACACCTAATTAGATTAATATTCTACCAAAGAATGATTTTTAAAACCCTAACGCATAAATAACATTACAATAAGTGTACCGTTCCCACAATCCACATTGACCGAGTCATGTGTAGATGTACCGGTCTCAGCCGATGCGATGTCGCGTCGGTATAGTTCAGTAGACGCTGTCGTACGTATGATTTGTAACGCTCCTGGCGCGGTACGTGATCATGTGTGCCGCTTGAGGGCACCGTGGTGAGAATTAAGCGGAAAGTTACTTCTCTAGTTTGTACCTATTTGTACATTCAGCCCCAAGTAGATAATCATTTTTGTTCCATTACAACTAATCAGACTGGAGACATCTGGACTCGAACCGGGGTCTTCTGGTTTCTGGACCGCCCGATTTCCCACCTGAGCTATTATATCCTTGTAGATAGTGGCGTAAGTTTACCTTCGTATTCTAATGATATTTTAGCAGTTTTTCGTTTCCTGAAAACACGGATAAAACGATGTTTTCTAAAAATGAAACCTAGCTTGATCGATTTATCGCCCCCGAAACCCCTTGCATACTAAATGTCATGAAAATCGTTGGAGCCGTTTCCGAGATTCAGATGCTCGTTTAAAGGTTTATAGATTAGATAGATAGATAACTTTAGATATGTAATTTCCTCCCGGATGAAAATTCATAAGATGGTTGTTAATATGATCCTGTAAATAATATAAAAAACAGCTAGCAATATGCCGAGGTAAAACTCGTCAGCTGGTGCAGTTAAATAGGCGATAGATGCTCCCGTCTAGCTCCTGCGTTGCAACTTTCAGGGTATCAGCTGACAATATTTCCACCGAGCTACAGCCAGCTGACATTTTTATTTATTCACAATACTATATAAACTGTCGTCTGGCAAATTTTCAAGTCAGAAGAAATCACTGAAAATAAAAAATAATAATTCTTGTTCGGGTGACCAGCTTGTAGCATTTTCTATGGTTCAATGGCTTAAAATGTATAATTTATAATTTTTCTTTATAATAATTTCTAAAACTTGTTATTTTTCCATGACATGTTGTCATGGAGATATCTCATTGTCAATATTTTTATTTCGTTTATTACGTCTAAATGGTGAGGTTGCTAAAGAAATCATCTTATTAGTCTGAAAAAGAGTTGGCATCTATATTATTTTTAATTTATTGACTGATTCGCTTCAAATTTTAAATTCAAAATTACAAAATTATTCTACAGAGGTTTCTTTAGCAATCGATCCGCAGTGAGAGGTCAGTTCCTTCCTACGCTTCCAACAAGAAGCATCTAGAAGTATAAGTCCATTCCTGGGACAAGCAGTCCCAGGAATTCTACATGACTTGCGCGCCGTTAACAAAGCCAGAAGAGGCTCAAATAATGGTGTCCGCGTTCTAAACATACGTCACGTCGGCTCCACCCTGAGCTACTATCCTGTCTCCTCATCCTGACGGGTTTTGCTGCTCCTGTTCCTGCCTGTACTGCCTGCCTTTTGCTGACCTGGACCATCCTGGACCCTGCACCGAGGCCCTACACCTTGGCCCCTACACCGAGGCTCCTGCACCGGGAACTCCATCTACCTGTGCCAGGTGCTTCTTGGACTTACCTTCTTTTTTTTTAAAATTAACTCTGTATTTTGTATATCTTTCTTTTATTTACATTAAATGAACCATAGAAAATTTTATTCCATTATTTATTGTTAGGTACCTTCATGTATCATGACAAGCTGACGTATAATCCACCACTTTATAGTCAGCTGACTTTTTATTTTCTTCAAGATTTTGGGTTAGCTATAATTTGATAAATTTCAATCGAGAAGGAATACTAAAAATCTTTTTGTTTTCTACGTGCTACCGCTGCAATCCACTGACGGAGCCACAGCTGACGTTCACGAGGCTTCATGTTACAACTATCTCAATCATTTTACGAGTTATCGTCCGAGAAGAAATGATTGACGAAATTTGCACCTGGCTCGGGGACTATTAGCAATGATAAAATCTAAGATAATGGATAGAGGACTAAAAAACAACCAATAAACAAAAATTCCACGTTGTGGACAAAAGGGTATTTTCTGGGTAAAGATAGATTTAAATGCATAAACCTCTGTTATAGTAATCAAATCTACCTGCTCTATAATATACAGATCGCTGCTCGCTTAATCCAACAAGATGTCACCACCCTGATGGTTGAAGACAGATGTCACCACTAGGGTCGCGTACGTGTGCACTCGGCAACTCGCAGACTTTGTGCGGGTTCGATTCTGCATACAGGTGTCGTGTGTTGAACGCTTGCTTACTTGATACAACATATATTTGTTAACTAAAAACAATCTTCTATGATTTCGAATGGATTAACAAATGGCTTTTTATTAAAATAAAAAATATTGTTGCTACGATGTATTTAGCAGATATTTTCATACCATGCTTTGCTAACCATACTATTTTCATCTCATTTTTTTTTTGACAAAGACAATTCAGAATTCCAAACCGATTACAAATTCAATAGCTATAAGTGCTCCCCATCTAGAGCTTCAACTGAATGCTTTGATTTAGGTTTTCAATGATAAATTCCCAATTTGACATGCAAGATAGAATTTGTTACAAAGCTTAATCTGACCTAATATTTTATCACATCCATATTTTTCGACTTCTCGAATAATGAATGAAATACAGTTATTAAAAATCATACAGATTTATGCATGAGAGAGCGGGGTAATTGACCGAGCTATGAAAAACAAACAAAAAGTACAATAATTCATGAAGGTGCGCCCGTAACTTATTTCATGTGACGTACTTATTTTGGGAGCACGTTTTTGGGCTGCGCACACGCATTGTGAAACACTGAGGCTCGCGAACGCTTTTAAATTTTTTTAAGGTTCTGTATTGTAGTGCACTCATTTACAAGTTCTTTTTATTTTTTGCTTTTCTTTGGTTTTAAGGGTTAACCCAAGAATGTTCTTAGGCTTCGGAAAAAGAAATTTATTAGGTACCTACGGTAGAAAAGATTCCTTTCCTAATCTTTACTTGCGACGCATTATAATAATTGTACTCAAAACTTAAGGTTGATGTTATCAAATCTTATATAAGAACTAGGTTTCTGCCTCGCGGCTTTAACCACGTTCCTGTGGGATCTAGTGTTTTGAAAATGTATTTATATCCGAATGCGGCAAACTTGAGTAACAATCTACAAAAAAAAAAGGTAAATAAGTAAGTGATACTGGTATACAAAAATTCGTGTAATAAATTTACCTACGGAACCTCGACAGTATATTTTATATCACACCACATGCCCTGCTTTATATTCTTCGATGAGATTTAAAAATGGAATCGGTTTACGCCAAAACGAAAAGGAGCTTTCGGTGAAAGCTTGGATATATTACATTTTGTGACAATTTGTTACATTGTCCCGGCTAAGTGAGTCATTCAAGTTTAACATAAGTAAGGGAAATTTGACAGTATCATAAAGAATCAAATTCCATTTTGGTATGCCAGAAAAAAAATACCTACATAAGAGTTAAGTTTATTTTTTTGTGACATTTAATTTACTTTTATTTCTTTATATGTGGTTCAAAGAAATATGATACCGTTATTTCAATGAAATAATGTTTTGTACATGTTTTTTTTTTGCATTTTAAATAAGCTTTATAAAGAACAACTACGGGACGTCCAAATCCAAACGTATGCGTGCCATTCAACCGATTTCGATGAAACTTTTGTGAGTATTGGTGAGAACTCTAAGAAAAACCGAAGGATTCCAATATAGAACAAAATATATACCTAGATGATCTAGGTATATATTTTGTTTAAAACATAGAATATTTTATATCCTAGAAAAGCATTAATTCCCTTGTGAGACGCGGATAAAAATACAGGGGGAACCTAAAAAAAATATCGTTTTCTGTATGGGAGTTTTTAATGTATATAATTATGATTTATAAATATACTACGTAGTACGAGACACACTTATTATTTTCCTTAAAGAATCTGCTCTTACGCATGATCCCTTCAACAATTAAAATGTTCTTATTAGGAAAAAATCAGGATCGATCGATAAAAAGCAAACTTGCAGAATTTCGTTCCGGCCCTTAACGATGGAGCTACATGTTTCTACGAAAGAAGATTTGAGATAAACCTGGAAAATAGTTTTAATAGCTAACAGTGTTGCTAATTAAAAAACAAATCCAATCAGAATAAGCTCACGTAGGTGTTGCCACCACAGGATATCTTTAAAGGCTCAGATTCAGGCTTATCGTGTTATCGACATATTTTATAAAAAGATAAACACATTTTCCATTGGGTCTGGAATTAAATGACAGAAATGTCCTCCATTCTCGATATGAACTTCTCGCTATCATTATGATGTATAATGTTAGAGCCCACGTTCACGAACCAACATGTTTTTTAGTGTTTCAACAGCTCCAGTTGA
The DNA here is from genome assembly GCA_951216915.1 of Tetheella fluctuosa. Classification (NCBI taxonomy): domain Eukaryota; kingdom Metazoa; phylum Arthropoda; class Insecta; order Lepidoptera; family Drepanidae; genus Tetheella; species Tetheella fluctuosa. The sequence continues at coordinate 11,805,711 of OX578223.1, read as the reverse complement.
CAGTCTGTTCTCTACCACCTACTATCTCTTTTTTATCACTTCTCTACATCACCACTTACCATGGTGAGATTTTGTTGACCACACACAAGCTTAATCAATAAACAAATAAGCCAGGTTATTAGAATAATTATTATGATCTTACAATTGCCAAAGCGACTAACTTGCCTTGTTTTTGTTTTTTACTTGGTATTGATTTTACCATGGTTCAAAAAGAGTTAATATAGGATAACTTAAAGGGATCAGTTTTAGTTATTGTTCTCATAATTATTATGCTTTTTTTTTCTCGATGAACATTAAATTTTATTCTCAGTAAATAGATGGCAACTCATATTGTGAGGCGATTCAAATAATATTTAATATTCTATTAGCAAATTACTAAAAACTCTAATATCTTGACAAATCAATGTAAAACTAATATATTTATAATTCGCATCGCGATTCCTGTATTTTTTAGTTAATTGTTTTTTTGTATATAGTTTTAGGACAACTAGTACCGTCAGCAGACGCACTAACACTTCATCAACGACTAATCGACACCCATCGTGTGTGGTCTCACACCGACAAAAAATAAGTCTGCAAACACACTCCACCCTCATTTCTTGTCAACGTAAATTAAATTCCAAAGGTAACGGGCATGCTTATGTACATAGTTAGATCTCGGCCTTACAACTTCCTAAGTAGCTGTTTGCTTTTGATTGGAACTGTATGCTTTAATAATTAGTGGTGTGTCTTAGAATTAATGTTATTTGGAGTGCGTAGGATTTCATCACACCCTATTGATTGTATAATTAAGTATCTACTGCTGTAAAGGAGGTAGAACTTATTTGGAGATATGAATTTGTGTTGCTAGTGTGTTGCGGTGTAAGTACTTGGGAGCCAAATTCTTTCTTTTGGGCATTGTCATCTTTGTCAATTTGTCATCTACAGCTGCATCATCAAGAGATATGTACCAGTGTAGGATTGTTGTAGAGACATAAAGTCACTTTGAATATAATAGAAAGATTTCGGCTTGAGGATTTTTTATTCCTCTAATTTAGCGAGTAAAATAAGAAAAGTAGGAAATGGCAACAAAATTCACTACAGAGCCTTTTATTTGAATCAATTTATGGCCCAAAAATAGAATCCAGTAAAAAAATGCAACTTATTTCCAATTCAATCGACAGAGCATTTAAAAACAAAATCGCCATTACAAATCGATGCGTCAACTTTTTTCACCCGCATCCCTATTCAAACAATCCGTAGTTTGTCGGTGATAGACAGACAGACAGACTTAAGGACATATCCCTAATTAATGAACTAGCAAAAGACGCCGGCGCTTTTTGATCAAATGAAAATGAACGTAAAAAGTTGTAGAAGTGTATCTTTTATGATCCACCATCCATTGGGATAGATTAATTAATAAGTTATAGCAATTAATTTTATCATTATTACATATTGATGAAAAGATAAAGGTAATGGAGTTTCTTATCAGTAAATAAACATATGTACTAAAATAGATTATAAACGGTTGTCATACGTTAGTGTTAATGAAAACATATTACCTACGTCATGACAAGTATATAAAGCGTGTTTAAAAATGGTTTAAATTCAAAGTTATTTATTCAAGGAGGACACTTATAAAGCTCGAAGTCACTGAAGCTACCACTGATTCAGAAGTCAGCCAGGATTCCAAGACTTTTCCTCCAACAACCATCTATAATACGTCAAATTCTTTACATAAATTCGCGTAGGAGATAAATATACCTAATTGTTTAAATTTTAGATTTATTTAATTAATATTACAGTCTATATACCATTTAACCGTGTACTTTATCGAGTACATTAAGTAATAGGCGTACCAATCAATTTATGAAACCAAACTGTCTACACATCTCTTGGTCTATGACACCAGGCACATTGAGTAGCTACATACAGAGAAGCCGACAACGGCGGCAAATAGGAGACAAATTAAACCGTGTGCCGTAAAAAGAGTAGAGAGCATGATACATTCTGATCACGAGACGGTCGCGATCTTTATGTCGTCCGCCCGCTGACAGCGCCGCGGGATTGTCCCTCAGTGCGCTTGCGGCGAAGTACTTACAAATGTAGCCTTACTAGTTACTATAGGTTATAGTCCTGTTAAAAATAATATGTTTGTCATTTTGTGATACCTAAATAAATTGGGTTGCTTACGCAAAGGTATTTTTAGATGGCGCCACCATGATTTATGTTTGGTCCAACCAATCGCGTCTTGTTTATGTTATAACTCAGTGGCGCCTCTAGCGGAAAAAATTGTAAGTAAGGTTCCCTATAATTGGAATGGGTCATATAATTCTAACTTCCACCCCGCAGTTTCACCCGCGGTCCCGAGTGCTCCAATCGCCACCAAACCTTACAGGATTACCCGCGGGGCTAATATGAAGATTGTCTGAAAATTTCATCGCGATTGGTTCAGCGGTTTCGGAGTCTATAAGGAACATACATACATACTTTCTCTTTTATATATATAGATAATACTTATATTTAAACGTAAATATATTTTTTATTCAATACCGCGGTTTACTTAGAATAATAACGCTTATTCTAAGGCGGTTTCATTCACATTTCAAACCAAATTTCATTAAAAACCTCTGAGGAAATCTAATATACCTAGGCTTAACGTCCAGATGAACTTAAACGATTTAAGTTTTCTTCATGCCAATCATTACTTAATTTAAAAGAACTAATTAAATAAAGAGTAGTCAGGATATGAGGGTATGTGTATGAGGTGACCACGATCGTTTCAACATACATAAATTATGACTATAATATTAAGAGTACCTATTATTTTAGAAAAAGTAGGTACCCTTACACCAAAAAGTTCTATTCTTAAAAGCATAAAAGTTTTTTAAAGATTTGGTGTTAACCTAGGCAATAAACAATTATAATATATAGAAAGATTTTACTCGAAACATGTTGAATGGCTTTGACCCATAAAAAGTTTGACGAAAAATAAAGTGGCTTTTTTTAATCTACTATACAAAATATACTAACGCTTGAGAGGATAGATATTTATAAGGAGGAACACTAATTTAGTTAGAATCGTTAGAGCTAGGGACATAAGGCACGAACTTTCGCACGAACTGCGCGCGAGTCATTCAAATGACCGTACTGATGTGGCCGTAGAAACAGCGATTGTATTTCTAATGAAATACAATCGCTGTTTAAAATATTAAGGCTTCAAAAATGGTTATACGAAATGTGTTTGGTAACTTATTTAAAATTATGATATAATTAGAAAGGAAATTAAATCTATACTTATGTGTTCATTTTATTTATTTGTTCTCTCCTTCTAATAAAGTTGATTAATTTAAATTGGCAGTTCAAAAGCCTCTACTTTTGATGATAGTAAGGTATTATAATGAACTAATGCCCTAAATTGAATTATATTATATTACAATTTTTCATTGAAGCAAAAGATTCAATCTAATAATAATGTAATAGTATAATAATAAGAATTAAATGCCTTAGGCCTCATTTTTCAATGGCCAGTGTGTGACTGTTTAGGTATTTAAAATTAGAACAGTTTTTATATAGACTTATCTTTTTCATATTTAAAAAAGCTTCAAAGTATAGCTAAATCGTCAACTTCCTAGCCCAAACATTAAAACTCATTACACTAAAAAGGGTTTAATTAAGAACAGCTTATGGCGTGGCTTAGCCTATACATGGGGCGTTGCACTACATAGTCATCGAGTTAAAATACCTACGAATGGCTGGCGAGGCGATGGGTGACCAAGATTTATGTTAACTACCGCTACCAGCGGGTGGTGACGATGTGGACTTGAGAAATTGGCTGATTACGAGTTGAAATTTGTATTTTAATGTTTATATTTTGTAGATAAGGTTTTAATAGGCGTGGGTAATGTATTAAGATTATTTTTACGCAGCCTGTAAGCAATAGAAAAAAAATCTGAGCCTATATCGTCAGCTGTTTGATTGTTATCGTACTCAATGTCTGATATCTATTTATATTTTTATACCTTTTGACCCTGAGATTCCATACTATTATAATTTAACAAGGTTAAAAAAAGAATTAATTTTCAGCGCATAGGCACCAACTGTTTTTGGCTACCTACAGCGGTAGCGCATACTTTATCTGAAATGGCCTTTATTTCATGTAAGCTATATATTAATATCAAGTCGGAAAAAAATATTTACAAAGAACAATAAATCATTTTAATGCTTCGTACACACCATAAGTCCGTCACTTAAACGAACATCGCAACAATTTGGTGTAAAATAAAGCAATAATTAATCGAAACGTGAAAAATTACCACCGATTGGAGTCACGCGTCAATTTTATTGTTAACTAGTTATGTCGCGTGACTATGCTTGATAATTTCATTATAGGCTGTAAAAAAATAAATTCCTTGAAAGAAATACAATATAGGTGTTCATTCAGATACCGATGTTACATCTTTATACTGTGCCGATAGGTATATTGTCCATTGTTTGAAGTAAGACAATTTTTTTTTTACGAATTGTGTTGATTGTAATCACTTCATAGTACTTTATATACTTTTTTAGGGTTCCGTAGCCAAATGGCAAAAAACGGAACCCTTATAGATTCGTCATGTCTGTCTGTCTGTATGTCTGTCTGTCTGTCCGTACGTATGTTACAGCCACTTTTTTCCGAAACTATAAGAACTATACTGTTGAAACTTGGTAAGTAGATGTATTCTGTGAACCGCATTAAGATTTTCATACAAAAATAGTAAAAAAAAAAAAAATTTGGGGGTTCCCCATACTTAGAACTGAAACTCAAAATTTTTTTTTTCACCAAACCCATAAGTGTGGGTTATCTATGGATAGGTCTTCAAAAATGATATTGAGGTTTCTAGTATCATTTTTTTCTACACTGAATAGTTTGCGCGAGAGACACTTCCAAAGTGGTAAAATGTGTGTCCGTACATACATAGTTACGCCAATTAATAAAGAACTTTGAGTTGTATGCTCATACAATTTAGAGTCTAGCTTAATTGGCACCAACCTCAAATAAGGTAAATAAATAAAATTGTGCATTTCCCTTGATGGACGAACGATGGACGAAGTTTATACGGAACCTTCGGTGCGCGAGTGCGACTAGCACTTGACTTATGCCTGATAGACTAACTACCATAATTTGTTTTTAATCTGTACACACAAACATAACGTTTCATGTTCCATACAATTAGTGTGTTCATTATATATTTTTCAATTAAATTCAACCTCGTAGATGCATATCAATAAATCTACTAAATGAATTCCCTTAAAATGATAAACTCAACGCGTATGAAAAATGAAAAATGTTGCCAACACCTACCATTTAATTTGCCTAAAATTAACTTTAATATCAAGGATGTCACTTGATTGAATACACCTTCGAAAATTAAACGCTTGTTCCAAATTTAAATAAATAATAAAGTAATGTTTCTGTCTGTACATAAAGTAACAAAAAACTATTATTTAATAGTTTTTTAATCTATTTAGATTGAAAAATATTATATTATATTGAATTGAAATTATTTTATTTTCTCTTTGATAAAATTAGTAGCAAGTGGTAATAGGTCGATGTGCAATAAAATGTGTCCTAAGGAACAAAAAATCACATGTCAAAGTAAGCAAAACCTGGTCCAAAGCCTTGTGAGAATTATGCGCATTTTGATGAGACAGAAATTCTTAAAAGCCTTTTAATTTAAAAGTACAATTTTGCCGACAAAAAATCATAAATACTCCTCTTACAAAAAATAGTTGACGAAAAGCAGAAGACCGGGAAATGGTTGTATTATTTTTTCCACAAGATTCCATTTAATGTACTCATTATAGGAACCCGTGCACGCGTAAATTAACTGGATTGTTCGTAAATAATCGAAATTATACATGACTTTTTAAAGTTCACACAATTTTATTTTTTTGCTTTGTATATGCTTGTGTTTGACCAGATTCTCATCATGGCAAATGATCATTGAATGCATATTAACTATATACATCATAATATTTATCATAGTCGATCTGTATTATTGTCTCCATTGAATATAGCTAGATATGCTTCTAAGGCGATTATAGCTCAGTGGTAATAGTGTTGAAAGTCGTGAGTCTAAATCCTACAATGAGTTTGAGCTTTCGGTGAAGGAAAACGTTAGGAAACCATAACACGGTGAAAGAGTCCTTTGGCCTGGTTATCATCATCAAGTTGAAAATCTGATGCTAAGCACCTGCCGGTGTGTTTCAACAGAACTGCATTTGAGAGCCGGTTCCTTCTTGATTTGTGTGCTTACCACCTTTGGTTACATCATCACTTACTATAGTGAGATTTCGGTCAAAACAACAACTGTAAACTGTTAAAAAAGTCACTTAGAATTGTCCTGATGCATATGGTTCAACATCGTATTTTATGAAAATCAATGTGAAGGTCTAGATACCTATATATACCTATATTGGCTTTTGTTTTCATTTGTAGTCTGTCAATTCTCGTCCACTTATTAGGTATATTAAATCTGTCAACACAGACTCACCTTTGTCGCTAGCAATTAATTATGTAATAATTAACCTTAAATAGAGGCTTCAGAAACGATTAATTATAATCAAAACATGTACTTAAGTTAACCTGTCAATGAAACGAGGCTTTTTGTAAAAAAAAAAAACAATTTGTGTTCGATGAAAATGGCTCGAAGATGAATGATCACCGCTGAGCGAAAGTTTTCTCAGTACTAATTGATTTTTTGGATGGTCGTATCATAAAATTGGATTATTATATCGATGTGGTACTTATACCGCCATATAAGCAATGGATGATATTTATTTTTTGGTGCATATAAACCGCAAGATGTTAAATTGTGTATTTACATTGATCTTCAAAAGGCCAGATGAATAAATTTGAACCGATACAATATTATTATGTATAATAACGAGTGGTGATACCAGATCGATCGAGAATGGTTAAACAAAATTCATCGCAGCTTGTAAAAAGATTGGTGACCAATATCTGACTCTTCCATGCCTCGAGGTATCTTATAATATAAAAAAAACAACATGGACGGTTCCTATGCTATAATACTTTATCAAAACATCGAAAACGACTCGTTCGTATTAAACAATCGAATTTTGAACTCATAAACAAAATTGTTATCTTGAAAAAATTTAAATCCAGAACAGAAACTGTTACATGAAATTGTGAAGCCATAAAAATATCTGAGAACCAGATCGGGCGATGTATCTTTGAGCACGTTTTCGCTCCAAAATTTATTTTTTCCAATACTTATGCAATATGTCACAGTATAAAAATATCGAGTCGTAAAGTCATCTTTGGTTGCTATACTTAATTATGAAATTGTAATTATGTTTTTCTTCGATTAATTTGGGGCTTATGAAGACTGTAACTATCGAATCGAATTCTCATAGAGATATATATCTCAGAATCTCGTAAGTTACCTAAAATACCTAACAAATTGAATCTAGTAAGTAGGTAGGTAAGTATCTGTTATTTTTGTGTATTGATGTAATTCAGCGTCAGAAAATGTGTATATAGAAGTAAGTAGCAATCTTTTCAGTATTTATAGTTCTTCCGTTATCATACTATCTACAACACGAACTCTTAACAATTGTAAATCGAGAGCAAAATGTAAAGATAAAATGTCGTTCACACTCCTCGCATATATCGCCAACCGGGAATGTATCGTAAATATATTTATTTAACCCGGACTTTCTCTCACATTTTAAAAGGTCGCAATTTTTGTTTGTTTTTCTCAGTTACCTTTTTTGGTGTATTGTGTTTAAATTGTATTAAGCAAATAGTTCAAAGTTGAATGATTTTCTATCATTTTTTTTAACATTGTATAGGTGTTATACCACAATCTCAGTATGGTAAGTGATGACGTAGCCAATGGTGATAAGAACACTAAGCTTAGAAGGAACTGACTCTCAAGTGCAGCTGCTGTAACACTCCGGTCGTAGGTGTTTGGTGACAGAGTTTCAACCTGAGAATGGTAGCCAGCCAGGCGGGTACTACTAAGTCTTATACTAAGTACCCTACCACCGTGCAAAATTACAATAGAGTCAAACTTACTGAAATTTTAGACCAAAAAGAGACAAAGTAAAAAGTTTAAAAATAAAATATTCTGGGACATTATTCCTCACACACGGCCATATGACCACAAACTATAGCTTTTGCTATGGAAGCCAGATAACTGATATACTGCATTTATACTACTTTGCTTTTGTAAATATTTACTTATATAGATAATTAATTTATATTAAATTTCTTCCACCATTTTTTTTATTTACAATCACACAATGACAATATTGATCACCGTGCCTTTCGCAGAAACTGCGTATTTGGGCTAAACAAGCAATGCTGTGACAGAAAACATTTGCTTATTCGCTTTCATAACAAATATTTGTTCAACAAAACAAACTGGGGCCGACGTAGGAGTACATTAAAATATATAATTTATACGTTTGTGTTATAATTTTCCAATGCTATAATACTATATTGGATGGCGAAATTATGTTGTAAAATATTGAGATTTTTATGTAACATTCTTCGGTAATCTCATAGGTAGCTTAGGATGATGTAAAAAGTTCGGAAAGTCTGTTTTTTTTTATACAACATTGTCGGCAATCAAGCATACGGCCAGCCTGATGGTAAGCGGTTACCGTAGTCTATGAACGTTTGCAACACCAGGGGTATCACTCACGCGTTGCCGACCCTTCCCCCCACCCCGATGAGCTCTGGCGACCTTACTCACGCGCAGGAGCACAACTATATTATCCTTATCAATTTATTGTGATAGTTGTTAAGCTAGGTGGCTTGAAAACTCCAAAACTGGAGGTTGACCACTAGCTTAGCTCCATCAATCCGTCGTGGGCATGTGTTGTGGAGTATTCGCCAATTCCCTATCACCCTTATTAGTGAAAGGAGGCTGTTTTCCGCAATGGGGCATAAAATGGCTGTAAAGGAGGAAGAAAGCCCTAAAGCGGATAATCTGAAGGGCAGCAGATACTGGTATCTAGTAGACTTGTCAGGACTTCTATATTTATATACATAGGATGTAATTTGCAATATCTACTTGGCTGAAAGCACTTTACTGATATTTTTGCATGAAACCGAGAAAAAATTATTACAAGGAATATACCTAATAATATTCTGGGACATTCTTCACCCACGACGATCTGATTAAAACTAAAAATAAGTATACCCAAATACGCAGATAAAACGATTCAAAATTGCAAGTTTTATATTTTAAGTTCTAATAAACAACATCAAAATGAAATAAAATAACACAATCTCCCTACATTTCATGTCACCGCCCGCCTCATTTAGTCAACAGGTACCCAACTGATTAGCAGAACCTTAATAAAACAAAACCAATATATTAACTCATCGTTAATGGACATTGTAATTAATGGGGTGCTCGCAACTAGCGCCTGCGCAGATTTACTCTGATAGCCTAGTTAGTCGAAGGACTTGGTTAAAGCACGGGCAATTAGTTAGTGCCCATTCAGACATGCTATGCGGTGACGGGGAGTTTTTGTGCTAATTAAGATACTTGTGTTGAGGTATAATTTGTTACATTTTTCTTATTTGAAATACTGTATCTCTAATGCAATGTGATGATTATATTCTATATTATTTATTTTAAAAAAATATCAACATTTATACTTAAGGTATAAGGTTTTTACTTACCATCAGGTGGACCGCCTAACCGCTTCTGGAAAAAAAAACGCATCTTTTAGGCCAAACTATATTATCTTTCTTTTACGGTCGAGATTACGGGTCGGTAGGGGTTTGAAGTTCGCAAATTTACTCGTTCCTTATCGTCAAAACACATAGAGACCTCGAGAGACAAGCGGGAGGGGAGATTTTTCTACCAACACATTTGCTTAGTCTTCAATAAAAATATCCCAGCCTGCTAGGAATCTTGCCAATCAACAGCGGTTCCAGCATCAAGTATTTTGTATTGTAAACAAAATGTATATTAAGAATACTCAAATAAATAAAGCAAATGCATATTAGGTAGGTTCACTATGAATAATAGCTACGTCATACATCTATAGTGTAGGATGCTCCAGCTCTAGTAAAAATTAAAAGAAAATTGATAAACTAGATCGCGCGTTTTGAAACCAGCTCGTGTTAAACACCCAAAAGATCGCGTGCGCAGCTAACTCGCTCACGACGGGCACAATTATATTGGACGCTCTCTATATGGAATGCTACTGAAATGCCGACTGATTTTGTTCATTGTTTGTAAAGATAATATCAGAGTGGTTACAAATTAATATAATCATTTGTTTTAGAAAGGTTCTAAAGAGGATACGTATGAAAAAAGATATTGAAAGTTTTAATTTAGGAAAAAAGACAGGTGGGGTATAATATAATGTATTAAAAATTCTTAAACTTCTAGTGGATATCATAAATAACGTGGTAAATCTTACTCTTATAACTCTCAAAATAAAAATAAATAATCAAAATGTATTAAAACAATCATTCGATTCTTATAATTAATCAATAAATCGAATTAGAACTCTGACATCACTATCTGTTGTAACATATTTTTAAAAAGAAAACGTAAAAAAACGTTTTTAAACTACACAAGGGCCAGACATCATAAAAAATAAATGTTTAACTTCAATTATTCTATTCCGAGCCTTCCAGCTCTAAGCATTTGACTCTACTAGCATACTGCTCTGACGTCATAAGGGCATAGCGGAAGAACCGTTACCATGGTAACGTTAAGTTGGATATTTTCTCTCGCACCTACAGCATGTATATTAAACAAGATTACGCAAATATTTGCACTTCATTATCAAAGTCGGCGACACGTTAAAGTTTTATTACAGCTTTAAGTTCCTGTATCACTTTGCGATCATTTTAACGCGTTTTTATTTAAGGCGATGATATAAAATATTGGTTCGTTAAAATATCTACAGAAGTGATATATTTTTGTGATGATTTTTTTTTATGTTCATCAATTGCCAGCTAATATTTTATTTTTAATGTAGTTACCAGGGAGATATTAAATAAACATATTTTTTTTACTGTTTTCATCCAGATCCCGTTCAGCCGTTCTAGCGTGATTGAGTAACATCCATCCAACCATCCATCCATCCAAACTTTCGTATTTATAATATTAGTAGGAAGTCAAGTATCAAAAAATACCTTTTTAAGAGAGGTAGAGCATAGCGATATGTCGCTCAAAGAGCAGCTCGACTGGGGAAGTACCTCCACCTTACAGAATACCGCAGCCAAATAACTTATGGTTGTATTCCTGTGCGTGAGTGATACCTCTGGTGTTGCAAGCGTTCATAGGCTACGGTAACTGCTTACCATCAGACGGGACGTATGCTTGTTTGCCGACTAAGTTGTATAAAATAAAAAAAACTGTCCTTAATCCTCGTGCAAATTATATCTTGCTTACACTTTATTACTTAAAGTTTACGAGTTCACAAATAAAGTGTTAACATTAAGATAACGTTTTTAAAGACCATTTAAAACAAGAGCTGCTCGCATTCTTTAATTCTTGGATGTTTTTTATGGGCACTAATTATTATTGGAGCTTTATTTTAAGTATCCAAAAATGGTTGAATTTACGTAACATAGTAGTATTATATAAATTATAAAGTAAATATTTATTTATTTATTACTAATTACTCAACCATATAGACTAGACATGTAATTATACTTCTAATTATTTATTTGTTAAAAATTACAAATTTATCTGTAATTTTAGTTAATACATTTATTTTGAATCCTTTCAAAGGGATCCTTTGCTTCCTAATCTAATAATTTTAGGCGAAATCACTTTTATTTATTTAGGGGTTTCGCAAATCTACGCCTTCTTTCTTGAAAAAACTGATTAAGGTATTTATAATAATAGTATTATCGAATAAAAAATCTTTAAAACATGATTCGTTTAAAGATTTTTAAATATAATATAAACATGATTCTTTTAAAGATTTTTAAGTTTAAGTATAATATAAAACATGATTCTTTTAAAGATTTTTTACTTAACATGCAATACATTTTACAATCAGTAATTTGCATTTGGGAAATACCTACTCTCAAAGTAAAATTGAAGTAAATATTAAATACAATGATATATTCATCAAAATATCAGCTTTCTTCAGCAATTAAATTACGATTAAAACCCACAACCCGTACATAAACAACGTTATCAAATTAAACCCACAAAAGCTCGATGGAAACAATTATACCCGTCACAACGTGTCAAAGTGAACAGAACATTGAAATCTGTGACATAACCCTGCAATTATATGACCAAAATCAGTGGATCTACCAAAACACTTAAGTCCTATATACTGGGTGATTTTGTTATCACTGGCAATACTTGCAAGGGTGGATGTACTCATCAAAATGAACAACTTTTATAATGGGACTACGTGTGAAATCATGAAAAAATTATCAGCTGTTCCATACAAAAGTTCAATACCTACTTGACCAAAATGTATGAAGCAACCGTATTATTTTACGCGATATCAGAGTTAGCCCTGTAATAAAAGTTGTTCACATTGATGAGTACTGCCACCCCTGCAAGTATTTTTATACGGAGTGTTGTTATTCTATTGAGATTTTAGAAAGGCCTTTATGAAGGTCAATGAAGGCAGCCATTAGCTGGATTAAATTTTAGGGTTCCGTACCCAAAGGGTAAAAACGGGATCCTATTATTAAGACTTTGCTTCGACTTTGTCCGTCCGTCTGTCTGTCTCCAGGCTGTATGTCAAGATCCGCGATAGCTAGACAGTTGAAATTTTCGAAAATTATGTATTTCTGTTGCCGCTATAACAACAAATACTAAAAACAAAATAAAATAAATATTTTTGGGGGGCTCCCATACGTACATAGTTACGCCAATTAATAAAGACAACAATACAAATCATACAAACTAGACGTCTAGCTTGATTGGCACAAACCTCAAATAAGGTAAATAAATAAAATTGTGCATTTCCCGTGATGGACGAACGATGGTAGTTTGTGCGGAACCCTCGGTACGCGAGTCCAACTCGCACTTGGCTGGTTTTTATTATAAGCATTTGACATAAAAATAGAGATTGAGAAAAAAAGTAGCCCATGTCCTCCTCCATACAGCTATCTGCGTGCGGCTATGTGCGCACCAAATTTCATCGCGATCAGTTCAACGGTTTAAGCGTGACCTTTTCACGCCTAAGCCTAACAAACGAACAAACAAACTCACATTAGCATTTATCATATTAGTACAGCGTAAAAACATACAGTGGTCGATCGCGTTTGAAGTCACGCGAAATGCTGCTTTTGTATAGGCATTCGTCATTGCTGCATTGTCCCAACTCCCAAGCAAATGTATGGCAGCTTGGGCTCGCTACCGCACCTCTCTCACCCCGTAAGCCCCGCACGATTGCTCTGTCTAGACGTGTCCGTTGGCCTACTGTAAGAGTTATTAGACTATGATATTAGTATCAATTTATCAATTATTTATTTTCAGTTAGGTATAAAGATTTAAGATGAAATGTACATCAAAAATGTTTGCATGCATTTTATTTTTCAGAAGTAACCACATTAAAATCGAGAACCCTAAACAGCATCCTCTATAGAGACCAAGAGGTCCAAATATTTTGGTCGTGTCTGGCCTTAAACACCTAGCGTCAGCGTACACTCGACCGAACGGCGACTTTCTTCCAGAATTACACCACAAATGAATACGGTCAAACCGACCGCACCCACAATTGATTTATTACACGCAAGGATGTTGTATTTACATGGTTATGAGATCCGAAGATAGGTCTGAAGATGTTGGGTGACTAGGAATTATTATTATTATTAATATTATATTATTGAAAATAAGTAGTTGTGTAGTTATGCAACCACAGGCGATTAAAATTAAGCTAGCTTGAATTCTATTACTAAACTAGCTCGATATTATCTAATGATGGAATTAAAAAAAGGTATCTACATTTACCAATATTTATATACTTCTACCTAAATATGCCTAAAAGATTTAATTTTAATTAAAAATTCAACTAGTTTAGTAATAGAATTCAACTGAAGAGTTTAGTCGTAGGGTAAATAGTAAATAATGTACCAAAAAAACATAAAATAAGAGAATTGAATTTGAATTGCAAAAACAAGGTTACAAAACATCTATAATGAGTATGACTATGGCATTAAATAAGACCTTATTTATTTATTTATATAATAAAGGAAAACTAACAGTTATGAATTATTTAGTTCACATTCAATATTTAAGAGGGAAAAAATGCTTAGAGCTACTAATAAGTTTCCATAAATGAAAATTTACATAATAATGAATACAGATGGACGGTCTGTTGTTAGCTAAATATAATGCCATAATTTAATATATTCAATAATTTTGAATGATTTTACATACACAAGACCGTATTTATAGCAATATAAATACTAAATACTAAAATCTCATGTGCATCAGTTTACTCCGAATAAGGCTCACTGAAGACGCTTCGCATCTCGGCTATTGGTATGCGTTCGAAAGTACTAATTGAGGTGCGCGAACGCATCCTACGTTTCAAAACCGGTGCCTTTTTTGCTGAACGCCGTTTTGGCGCATTTCACTGGGTGCTGGATTGTTGGTTCAGACTTTTTTGTAGGAAAAGTCCATATTTTTGAGATTTTTGATTATTTGTTGCTTAAAATTTAATAAAATTCATTTTTTAAATACAATCATATTTTATACGAACATACTAAAATCATCATTTATAATCCTAAGCATTATACTAAACTAATATTAAAAATGCAACAATTGATTGTTTGTTAGCTCTTGACGCCTCATTGGCAAAACCAACCGTAATGAAAATTGCCACATATAAGTAGAACTTAGAATAAAACAAAGGATAATTTTATTTCGAAAACAACATAAAATCCCACGAGAATACGGGTGAAATCCTAGGGAAACTATTACATTCTTGACAATGTGGTGATATTTGAAACTGGATCTACTCTCTAAATTCGTTCATACCATAAAAATATACACAACACCATAAATATAATTTAAATATTTTACAAATAACACAAACATGACGTGTGTGTTGTGTGAAATCAAAATTACACTGCTATCCCAAAATAATCACTGATTTTCAGTCGCTTCAATGAGCGACATGGCTGGTTAAACGTACCGTATAGTTCATAATCTATCTGTTAGCTAAGAACCTACTAATTTGGTATTTATTGTTTATTATTTAGAAAATAAAATTCTTTTTAGATCTCTACAATGCAACAGGATGCATTCAAGTTAATTAACATCCAAATCAAATTAATTAGGATAAAAGTTAACATGAGTTCAAAAAACCAATGTAATAAACACTCCAAAAACAAACATTGTTTTTACCCAAGAGATATGTAACATTTTAACATGACTGCACGGTGGTTGTTAAGATACAAGTTCCAAGATAAACAGACGGACACTTTATCTATCACTACATATAAAAGTACACCTCCAAGCGGACGAAACGGTTAATTAACAAAATTCTCTTTGTCTGAGACACATAAAATTTTATGAGGATCAAGATCTGTGCACAGTGGCCCGAACCGCCCGTGCGAATCTGGAATTGCGTTGTTCTAGAAGTGACCTGCGAAAGTTTGCCAAGATTTCATGCAGTAATAATACTTAAGCCATAACTCAAAGGTTTATATGCAAATTCTGATTGAAACTGTTTCATGGCGGATCAATTTAGAATTAAACTGCTAATCATCTCATCTCTTATAGGTTTATATTTGAACTTGGATTATGTATAAATTTTATAAATGTATCAATATTTTGTTATGTTGCTGTATCTAATATTTAACTAAATAAATCATCAAGAGTAAAATCAAATGGTAGGTATCTATTGAAAGTTTGAAAAACTGCAAAGTAAAAAACAATTGGAAATATACTAAAATTTCGTAAAATTTACAAAACATATGAAAAGCTGTAGTAATTAAAGAAAGAAAAGCTGTTTGTAGTCATGTAAAAATTTTAAACATTTTAAGACTGTAAGAGACACTTCCATTTACTTTACATCTACAACTCAAAATTCGTACGGACACACAAAAAAATTGGAGCAGGGCAAGTATGGAAAAGACTCATAAAATTTAATAGGTTTTCCTTCAAAAAGCACTTACGTGATTGGCGTCCGTATAGCCCATCACACTTTTTGTCCATAAATGCTCATGTTTAATAACTGTGCGGTGTTTAAATGGCGGAGTGGTTGGTTGCGCCTGCGCAGGGCAACAGTGACATCGTAAATCAATATTACGATAACGTTTGTAGGCTGTTATGTTTTCCTTTAGATTAGGTTCTGTAGGTTTTAAATTTACTTGGTGAAGCTAACATGATTTAAGTTCTTTTCTTAGATAACATTTCATAGATCTTGATCAGATCAAACCAGGTTATATATATATAGTTATATATAGATTATAAAGATGACAATGAATATGGCACGGCAATATTGTGTTAGAATAATTTGAAAGAAACCAACAATCAAAATCCAGTAAAAGAAGATATTCTAATTAATAATGAGGTGGTGATAGAAATAAGCAAAATCTGTATAATAGTATTTTAGTTATTTTATTATCTTCTCTGTATATATTAAAGGAAAAGGTGACTGACTGACTGATCTATCAACGCACAGCTCAAACCACTGGACGGATCGGGCTAAAATTTGGCATACAGATAACTATTATGATGTAGGCATCCGCTAAGAAAGTATTTTTGAAAATTCCATCCCAAGGGGGTAAAATCTCTATTTTACCCCCTTGGGACAAACCCCTGTTCGCGGGTGAAACCGCGGGGTGGTAAGCTAGTAAGCTGTAAATTGGATCGTAAAAAGTATCTAGATAATTATCACAAAAAGGATAAAGAATTATTCAAAAGAACTGTTACATCCAAAGACAACTAGAAACCTTTAATTAAAATAGAGAACTACAATAAATAACTTTAAAAAAAAATACACTGATTACATGCAAACAGAATTCTGTGTTCAGAATTCAATCGAGCAAAAAAAACATTATAATTACCTTCATTAACTTAATGTTTCGCTAAAGAATCTTGTAAGCACATGATTTGTGATACGACATCAATGCGACGGTAAGCAGTCGCGATGCAATGTTATACGATTGTATTGATAGTCTGAATATCGGATACGTTATGAAACTAAAAGTAAAAACTATATTCTAAATAGTGTAAGAAAGAAGTTAAATAGTGATGTTTTCTGTGCTGGTAATCGCAGATGGCAAAACTAAATACCTATTCCATCTTAATTTCCTAAGAGCAATAGGTGTATCACTTACAGAAACAACACAACGACAGGTTATGGGCAAAGGTTATCTTCGGTCAGATGATGAGCCTACTTTCACTTACCAAGCCTTTTCCCTACTTTACTACCGGCCAAACATCTTATTATCCACCTTATGTGATTTAAAATAAGGTTTGTTCCAAATGCAAAACAACGTTTGTAATTAAAAGACATTTTGTGCAATACATGTTTTAATTGTGGACTTTATTGCTGTAGTAATAAAGTTGTGTTGTTTATTGCAAAAACAGGATGCGAATTAAGTTAAAATGGTAGTGATTGGCTTTGGCAGGTTGAAAAGAAAGTTATAAGGTCATTTCATACCAAAGACGAGCATTTACAATATCATAATGTACAAAACTTTGAATTAGTGTCTAAATGTTTCCATTTTTATATGAAGGGTTACCCAATTAATATAATATCTACGTCTATGAATCACTTATTTACATGTTCTCCTTAGAAGTTTTACAAAGTAAACTGTTGAAATAAGGTATGTTGTATAGGAAAATCAGTTGAGTTCAAAGTTATAAGCAAAGTCATCCATCACGCTTGACTTTGCTTCATTAAGATGAAATGAAATGCAAAAAAAATTACAGCTGTCAGTCATCATTAGTTTGTGTAGTCAGAATATTTTCATGGTTTGTTGTAGACAATATTATAAAACCGGTTAAGGGTCCATCGTATAATATCAGAGAGACAAGAGTGTGGCAAAAATCCATATTAAAAATTATAGAATATTTTCTAGAGGCAAAAGCAAAACCGCAACCTTATATCTACATCGTTCACATGAATCAAAAATGCTATGTGAACTTACACTGAGGTCACATAATTACTAAGTTCATTATCAAATACTCAGTAAAATAGAAATCAACATAAATACTACATTATTTCAGTTAAGTAAAACCATTCATTCTAAAATCAGTCTTATTCAGAAGAAAATAAGTTAATTTATTCCAAATTGATCTATGGAGTGTATAAATCACTATAAGTATATGCAGACGGTTACAATTTCGCAATTTTCTTGTCAGCATGATCTAGACCTATTAACGTGGTGTAAATTATAAGCTGTAGCGGGAGCAAGGGCGGATTAATATTCATAAATATAACAACATAAAAAATTGCTCACAAAAATATTACTTACTACTTACTAGTTTTGAATAAAAATATTATTCTTCTTTTACATCCCCTATTCTTTTAAACGTATGTCATGAATCATAAATCTCCACACGGATAGTCGTATCAAAAAATCTCTCGGGAAATTCGTTTATTTAGTGACTTATTCAATCATTCGGTTAAAGCGTTAAACGTTAAGCGTACGCTTCCGCGTTTAACTTAAGTTTCATCACAAAATATTTTCTAGCGTCAATGAGTAACTAAAATGGTATAAAAATCGACCATTAAAACGTCCAGTTTATTTCATTAATTGTCAGGATACTATTAACCGAAGTACGATCCGCTCAATAATAGTAGCATATACATATTCTCACTATTAAAAGCCCCTTTTAAGATTATTGTGAAAAATACCGACGAGCTTACATATAAGGGTAGTTACTAATTTAAACAGTACGAAGAAATAAATAAAGTTCAAAATAATATTTTAAACTACTAAACAAATCAAATAACAGTTAGATTATAAAATATCAAAAATATAAACAAACATCAGTTAAGGTGTGCTCAAACGAGAACTAACGTCTGAGGCTGTTAGCGGAGAGATAAGAATTATTAACACTTAAGACTGTATGGCATACTACATACGCACACGGTGGCCTAAAATACTGCGTTTTTAATGTCCATAAAAATAATTTATAAATTAAAAAAAACCGACTTCAAAAACTGAAAAGCATAAAATAAATATTTCCTTTCTACATGATTTTGAAGTCGGTGCCAAGTAAAACATAAAAATTACTTGGTCTTCAGGTTACTTTCTTGATTTGTTTTGTTTCGGTGAGTTTTCTTTATAGTTAAGTAGTATCTATAAACACATACTAAATTTAGATAGGTTTTCATAATACTGTTGTCTTTAGGTTAATTTATTTTTGATAATATTTCGAGTTAGTGTGAATGATTGGTTTTAATATTTTTTCGTTGTAATATTTTATTGTTGTTGTTTATGTGTTATTCTTCTAGTAATTTTAATGTTTTACTTGGCACCGACTTCAAAATGATGTAGAAAGGAAATAATAATTTTATGCTTTTCAGTTTTTGAAGTCGGTTTTTTTTAAATTTATAAATTATTTTTATTTAACACTTTTAAGTTTCGAATATGGGTAGAGCTAGTAAGGCAGCTTTTCAAATGCTGAAACGACGGCTAGATGAAACGGAATAAAACAGAACCGTACAGAAACAGAAATATAAAAAAAATATGAATGAAAGTCCGTAAGAGTTGGACCGTCACGGTGCACAAGTTACAAGGCACTACACTTGATGAAGCTGTTATAGATCTTGGAAATAAAAAAACCCTAAAGGCCTAAACCCTAAATGTGTATGTATTTAGCTGTCAGTCGCATAAAAACCTTTAAAGGAATAGCACTGTCTAATTTAGAATCAAATAAATTATTGAGTAGGCCACACAGACTCTTTCGACAAAGAGCATTGCCAGAAATGATACTCTTTATAATGTTCAACTTTATGCCATAAAATAATATCCATTGGTACTGAATTTACACGTTCGAGCTGTTTGTCATTAAGGAGTTCCGTTGCATGCATTCCTAGTCTAAGTCCAGTCCAGTCCAACACGTCCTTGATCATAGTCAGGTACCTCCTCGTAATGGAATTGTCATAAACCTAACTATACCTCAATCACTACACAATTCCTATCTGGTATATCTTCGGAGTCCACTGGCCAATGAAATTTAAATGCGACTATTTTGACGCTATACTAAATCCAAAGCAAAAGAATTTATTAAAATCGGTTCATAAACAAAGAAGTTATCCCCAGAAATAGGTAGGATCATTGAGAAGTTCCGGTGGTCGTCTATGGTCTTCTTCATCTTCGTTGTACATCACCAAATGATATTATCTGAATGCAAATGCTTGATTTGTTACCGAAAATACCAAAATCACTATGTATATTCCTATAATATTTGAGGAGTTCCCTCAATACCTCAGGATTCCATCGTCAGAACTGAATTTTGATAAAAATGGAACCAATCTGGAGGTATACCCTTTCAAATGAAAAAAATAATTTTTCAAATCGTTTCATAAATGACGGGGTAATGAGTGTACATCCATTAAAAAAAACATACAACCGAATTGAGAACCTCCTCCTTTTTTAGGGTTCCATAGCCAAATGGCAAAAAACGGAACCCTTATAGATCCGTCATGTCTGTCTGTCACAGCCACTTTTTTCCGAAACTATAAGAGCTATACTGTTGAAACTTGGTAAATAGATGTATTCTGTGAACCGCATTAAGATTTTCACACAAAAATAGAAAAAAAACAATAAATTTAAGGGATTCCCCATACTTAGAACTGAAACTCAAATTGTATTTTTTCATCCAACCCATAAGTGTGGGGTGTCTATGGATAGGTCTTTAAAAATGATATTGAGATTTTTAACATCATTTTTTTCTCAACTGAATAGTTTGCGCGAGAGACACATCCAAAGTGGTAAAATGTGTCCCCCCCCCCATGTAAAATAAGAGAATGATAAAACTAAAAATATATATGATGTACATTACCATGCAAACTTCCACCGAAATTTGGTTTGAACGAGATCTAATTAGTAGTTTTTTTTTAATACGTCATAAATCGTAAACCGCAATTTACCTTTCATTCAATCAACTCAAATATAAAAAAAAAATTGGCAAAAAGCAAGGTCTTACAGCATAAATAAAGGAAAAATTATAAAAAATTAAAAAAGTTGAAAATTAAAGGGTGTCCCCATACATACATAGTTACGCCAATTAATAAAGACCTCTGAGTTGTATCGGTGCTCATACAATTTAGAGGTCTAGCTTAATTGGCACCAACCTCAAATAAGGTAAATAAACCGCTACTTAAAACTAAATAAATTTTGGGCAACGGTAGCCTGAGGGTGCCCCCTGTGGGGCTCGACCTCGGCTCAGGACGTTGCCTGGGGAATATGGGAGGGCTTTAGCATGCAAATAATTATTATTATTTGGGGATCGGTCGGATTGCTAATATGCAGCTCGGGCCACTTAAATGGGACGAGACTGGGAAGGACGTCGCGACGGTCCTCGCCGGCGAGGACGAAATCTGGGTTGGCGATTGCGCATCTGTATTTGTTTCCGGGCTTTTTCAGCCTCGATCTGAGCTAGGGTGATGGCATCGTCCGGTTCGCTGAGGGCGAACCTTGGCCTACGGATGCGGGAGATAAGGGACGAGGTGTAAGTGACCGTGTTGATAATTAACGGATTCGCGTGATGCGCTGCGGTATCAAAATATCTGCGTGCAGCGCGTTTTATGAATTGTTTGATGGTGGGGAGACCTAAGTCAAGGTGTAGGTTTTCATTGCGCACGTACCACGGGGCGCCCGTGGCTTTGCGCATGAACCTATTTTGTAATACCTGAAGGGTGTGAAGTTGCTTGGGAGCAACGTGAGCGAACACGGTGCTCGCGTATGTCATGACGGGACGGATACACGCGGTATAGAGTCTAACCTTGCTTTTTAGGGCGAGTTTAGACCGGGCGTTGATCATACAGTGGAGTCGTCCTGCCACAAAGGCGGCGCGCGCGCGGACCGCCTTTATGTGCGCAGCGAAGGATAGACGATCATCGAGGGTCACACCGAGATATATGGCTTGCCTCTCCCAAGGGTTCGGCTCGCCGAATAGTGTGACTGGATCGGGGATGGGGGGACGTCTTTTTCGGTCGGTTCTATAAAAGAGAACCGCCTGACTCTTGGAGGGGTTGATCTCTATTCTCCATTTCCGGAACCATGCGCCTAGGGCGTTGGCTGCGGTCTGGAGTTTCTTAGAGATCGCGGGCGGGCTTCTGCCTGAGCAGTATACGGCAGTGTCGTCCGCAAAGAGGGCGAACTGCGTATTTTTGATTCTAGGGATGTCGCTCGTGTAGAGCGTAAACAACAAGGGAGATAGTACCGAGCCCCGTGGGACACCGGCACTAATGGGGTGGGGAGAAGACAGAACGCCTTCGACCCGATATCGGAAGTGGCGATTCGACAGAAAGTCTCGTAAGATGGTCACGAGTCTCGGTGGCACACCAAGGGTGTATAGCTTGTAGATCAAGCCCGTGTGCCACACTTTGTTGAATGCTTTTGCGACATCGAAGAAAAGGGCGCCTGTCATTTTACCTTTTTGGTATTGAGAAGAGATGTGTTCAACAATTCGATGGACTTGGCAAGTATCAAAGCGCCACTCATTGAATATATATATAATACCTATATAAGAAAGAGTATTAAGTATAAAGTTTTTAAATATATCCAATCGCCACCAAACCTTACAGGATTACCCGCGGGGCTAATATGAAGATTGTCTGAAAATTTCATCGCGATCGGTTCAGCGGTTTCGGAGTCTATAAGGAACATACATACTTTCTCTTTTTTATATATAGATAATAAGGCGTTTGAATAAATTGTTCGCTTCATAAGTTATTTTAATATACATATGTGTATTATATACAAAGATATTTTAAGATACTTTGAAATACAGAAAGAGATATTGAAACAAGTGACGATTAAAAATACTGGGAATAAGTTCATTATTTAGATTGAGTTTGGGTTGAAATCTGCAGTTCCCTTGTTAACTGTATATGGTTATCTCTTAACGCTATAATCTTAGTCAACCTTTCAAATGAAAAAAGAAAGCTACTATTTTATCAACTCCAGAGTAGATCTCAGATAAAACTAAACAGTAACAAACAACTTTTCCACAAAGACGTCGTGATCAATTTGAACGGAGCATCGAGAAGTGTCGATTCAATTCGAATGAAATGTGCTAGGAATTAATTCTAGAGCTCATTAAGGTTGCGCGTTTGGGCGACGCTGCGCCGGCGCATCGCACTCGGTATGGTGTTATTAATTGCCTTCGTTTTATCACAGATAAGGGGATAGACTAGAAACATAAACACTTGAAAAATCTGTGAACGTGGCAGTACTTTTGCGAGTAAGACTTTTTTTAAACTGTGGAAAGGCATGTGTTTAATTAGAAATGCAACATGTTAAGTGATGATGTATCCAAAGATGGTAAGCACACAAATCCTAGAAGAGAACTAGTACAACTGGCAGAATACTTGATAGGTTCTTGGCTTTTCAATTGAGTGTGGTTTTTGATTAAAGTTTTGAATATTCACAAGGTTTTTAGTTTGTTCTATATCCTGTGCATATATCTGACGAAGTCTATCGGTAGTTAATCTTTCAGCGCCTTCGGCGTGGCATTACATTTGCTATAAAGCATTGGTTTTTTATGTGTACCACCTGCGAAGATACAGTCCTTTGGTACTTTCCATACGTTATGAATATTTATAATTATCATCATCATCCTTAACTTTAAGTTTTGAATTGGATATTAACTAATTAAGACTTTTAAATGCTTCTTGCAAAACTTAAAGTTAATATTATATACATTAATATACAATACAATATAAAGTTCAAAAATAGTAGTACGTATACGTAATGTGCTCGATATCATCATATCGTGCAGAAAAACTTATAGTCTTAAATAAATAATTTAAAGTTAAAATATAACAAAAACATAAAAAAGTATACTCATACACGCTATAGTGACTGAAAAACAGATTTAGATAGATTAAGGTATAATAGATTCAGGGTATCTAAATAATAATATATAGAAAAATCTGCAAAGCATGTTTTACATCACATAATGATATATAATTAACTACAAACTAAGTTAAATAAAGTAACTAACAGTAGATAACAATATTTATCTACTGCGAAGACATTAGCTTGGTAACGTAAATTCTTTAACCTAAATACATAATGTTGGTATATGCGTAAAGCGGTGCGAACTATGCGCGGGCGCGCAGGCGACGTCAGACCGCGCATCACTCGCGCCCATTCAGTCGTCACTCACTATTCGTCTTAACTTTTATAAGTCCAGCATACATTGATATGAAAAACTATTATCTTCTTCTCTGTCGGTATCACTCTTGACAGAGTGGTCGTGGTCATCACTTCAGGTGTTGGTGGCAAGCTTCACAGCTTTTTTAATTTTGTAATGAAAACTTGCCGACATAATCAAAAAGTTTTATGACTTAGTGATTCGTTCCAAAGTAAATAATTTTGAGACTGCAATTTCATACTTTATTGCACTTTATGATTAAAATATTACCCGAAATTTGCCGCGTGTAACGTAATAGAAGTGATACTATAGTTTTTTTTATTTTTCTCTCACCAACTACCTAATTTTCCTCTTCATTGCATCAGAAACGTTACATTCTTATTCGATTAATTTTACTCTCATTGCGCAAAAAGTTTCACTTCGAAATACACTAGAAAAGGACTATGTTTAACTGAAAATAACTCTAACCTGAACATCCTAATCCTATCCTAATCCTTACTAATATTATAAATGCGAAAGTGAGTTTGTTATCTTTTTACGCCTAAACCGCTGAACCGTTCGCGATGAAATTTGCTAGGCTGATAGCCTATGGTATGGAGAGGAACATACGTAATGGATTTAAATTCAACATGACACTATATAAAGCATACCCTGGAATAAAACAGAATAGTTTTCATTCCGAGAAAACATTAAAAAATCCTTCAGTAACGTCCAGGAACAATAAGTATTCTTACGTAGTATTATTTGTTGTACTTATGGCTGAACCAATTCAATTCAATTTATTTATTGTAAAACATAGGTAGTTAGGTACAGCGATGTTAAATACATATTGAAGTTCAGCTATGCTTTGCCTTGCAAGGCGTACAAATAACAATATCTAAACATTAAAAAATATATAAGTAATTAATTTAAAGAACAGATAGAGATTAGTTTCATCTAATATCTTAATCACGTAATAAATTACATGACTAAAATATCTTAGTGTCTTGGCGACCATAGCTCTATTCATCCAGCGGTGTGATAGCTATCTTCAATGGACGATGTTTAAAGGAAACTTACGTACTGTCCTATTGGGTAAAGATCGGTATGCACTGCTATTGGACAGGCTATACTTAGGGTTGCCACCTAATAAGATAAACATATACGGTGACTTGGCGCTCAACTTTATTTAATGTCAACTATTCAAAGTACCTAATATAATTATGTATAACAAAATATGTTTTTGTCAGAATATAATTTATAAGCTAAAAATAAATAGAGTTCTAACATGCACTTGTAAAAAAATACGCATTGAAAAGATAATTCTTTTTACTTCATGTTTGATACATTCTTTGTCAAATTATTTATAAATTTGATGACCCTAGCGTCTGCAGTCCGTAGCGTTTCGGAAATTGTCGTGAGTGACAAGCGGCAGCGATTGCAAAGGTAAGCGCATAGCGCTACACGCTATTAATAGCGTATGGTATAAAAATATATGGCAGTAAGTGCAGTAAACTGGCGCGCAGCTTTCAATTAACACTATGCCAAGTCTAGGATAATAATTTACTGTTTCTACTTGAATTTGTTGACTTAAGTAGATAGTTCAATTTGCAGGGATATAAATAATAAATATTCTGGGACATTATTCCTCACACACGGCCATCTGACCCCAAACTAAGCGGAGCTTGTACTATGGAAGCCAGATAACTGATATACTACATATACTACTTTTCTTTTGTAAATACATACATATATAGATAATTACACCCAGACTCAGGACAAACAGACTTGTTCATGCACACAAATGTGTGTCCTGAGTGGGAATCGAACCCACGACCTGCGGCGTGATAGATAGGGTATCTTAACAATCACGCCAACCGGTCCGTCATAGATTTAAAATTGTTTAAAATTAGCTCTAATTTCGATAGAAATTAAAATATGTATTCAATAAATATCAAATCCAATGTTTCTCAATCCATAAGTCACATATTAAAATTTGATGGTTTTGTTGTTGAATACGAGGATTTTCTTTAATATCACTCATTTCTACATTTATTTCTATAGCATAGCCCTTACGGAAGACAACTCAGTGTTGATATGCTTATGTTGGAATTGCTGGTATAGGATTCGAGGGACATGTTAGGATGGTATCGGCCGATGATGTAACTTTGGTTGACTTTCATCATCCAGGTTTCAGTAGAGCTTAAGTAATTTTGCAGCTTATACGAATGATTTGAAAATTGATAACATTCAATTAGACAACTGACTTTGTTTGGCCAAGCAGTAAAATATACATCAGAGGTAAATATGGCAAATAACAATGGCGCCAATATAGATTCTTGTGGTACGCCCAAAAGAATAGGTATTATTAGGTATCTAATAGCATTTAATGTTTACAGTTTTGAAAAACAAGCTATGGCAGATTCACATTCTTTCGGACACCTACTCGATGGACTGAAAATCATATGCAACAAACAAATATGTAATAATCATAAAGATAAGAAGATTCAAAATAAGCCATGACAGTTATCCATGCAACCATCAAAAATGTTGCCAATGTCCATTATTATAAATCAACACGATGTTTACACAGTAAAACTCACAGAATTACGCTTTAAACAGCCAATAACAATAACTATACGTTACGATTACGACGCCATTGTGAATCGTATCGTAATAAAAGTCGTAAACGTGGGTGCAGATGCTTGTAAAAATGTAAGATGCCGACTTCCTTAAAATTCGGGGATTGTCGTGGTTTACACGTATTTTTATTACATACCGTTGTTTTAGTTTATTTATTTATTCTCAATTTTTTTTTCAGGTTCCGTACCCAAATGGAGCCCTATTACTGTCATTCTACTGTCTGTATGTATGTTCGCCCTTATGTCTCTAACTCGTAATTAGAATGAGATTTTTTCATTCACGGGATAATTTTTTTTTTTGTTAAATTTTACAGTAACTCAACTTTATCTACCAAGGTTACAAAATTATTATTATTTAACGAAACCATCCGAGCACTAAACCAAAAACGCACAAATGTTGTTTTTTTTTTAAATATAATGTAAAGTATGTATATGTTTGTTTTTGAACACAATCTCAACATGGTAAGTGGTGATGAGTATAAAAAGCCTAGTTGAGAATTAGCTATTATAAAGCTGCCGGAACAGACTAGAAGGAACACGGTAACGAAAAAAAAATAAAAAGCTCCATAGTTTTACGATTGGTGACAACTTGGGAAAAAATTAATGAAAATGAAATAAGATTCTTTCGACTATTTATTGAAAAGCTATTTTCAAGCATTTATAGTAGTATTGAAGTATAAGGGACTAATTTAAGTACGTAGAATTCAGCTATATTTTTTCATTAGGAATTTTCCCATATCATTCTTAACAGCAGAAGCCCCAATATCCGGTATCATTACAATATTGGTCATGGCAACATTCAACGATATCCAATTATTATATTAAACAACTGAATGCAAAGATATACCATAAAACATTATTTAAAACAAACCAATACGCGATTAACGTCAGTGATCTGGCACGTTGTATAAAATGCTGTTTAAAATTGCACCCTATATCAACCATTTTGCTAATGAGATGTTCGTTTCAGACATCATCAGTGACCGTGAATGTAAAGTCATGATGAACTGTTGTATATTTGTGGGTGCTTCAAAACTGATATATATTGCGTTCAATGATTAGCAGTTTTGGAAAGTACGATCGGATTATATCATAGTTGTATTTTGAAGTATCTGTCTCGCTGGATACCACACTCGAGTTGTCAATGTGATCGGCACATAATGATAGTTTTGCCATTTCTCTTCTAAACTTTTGGTGCTTAACTTTACTTAAATTTCCATTCCTATATCATAAAAAAATGACAGAATTCAGTCGTTTTGAATGAAATCTAATTACAAAATATTAATTCAATAGGTACTGTACGAAATAGATATTTAAGCTATGCTAAGCTAAGATCAAGTTATAAGTCCTTCTTCTAGATTTTGTACGACCATTCAATTAAATTTTTCTCCCTTTCTTTTAATCATTATTTAAATTTATTCGCAACAAATAGTTATATGTATATTTATTTATATTTATATCACTTACAAACACACCCTCCCATACACAAACCGTCTTACACCCTTACATACCCTCTCACACCCTCACCACACACACATAAATATATGGCATATTGTAGAAAAACTGTAAAAAAAATAAAAATAATACTTAAGTAATGTACCTAAGCCTGAGCATTATAATATACTTTTCATGTTACGTAAACTACTTGCTTCAAACGAGTGTCATGTTACTTTTATCAAGTTATATTTTCCATTTTAGAACGTGGATAGCTGTAATTGGTCTCTCATTTTAAGTTAAATCCATGTATAAATTCCTAGTTTAAGACTGTTGCTATCCCAAATAAAGATAAAATAAAATAAAAATAGTTTTGAAACCATCGAAAATGTTGTTATTAATGCGAATGATGCTTTAAGTTATTCAATAAAAAAAAAACAACACAAAAAAGTTAAATTAAGAATCGCACTTTTCCAGCAAAAATTCATGCACAATCTTTTTAAATATTAAAAGCCTCACAATCTTATTATACATTGTTTCAAGAGTAATCCAAAATAAAAGACGTTGCATATTTTTACAATTTTGACGTTCCGAATCGCATCCTGCATGGATTCACTTAAATTATCTTGTACTGGTGTGAAACTTAATTTTGTGAATGTCAATAATAGTGTTTATAAAGTAAGCATTTAAACGGTACCAATTTACATTATCTCATGATTTTAATTAAGTTTAAGAAAAACCAATTCGGTTTATCGCGTCCTCTTATAGTATTCAACTTTTATCTTTCTTGTACTTTTAAGTGCGTGTTTTTGAAATTCTTACCATGTTTATGAAGTGACGCGGAAATATTTTTATTGATATTTTTTATGCAATTTTCGTATCAGAGAATTCGATTTTTTTATCTTTGGTAGTAGGTACCTATTTTACCTTTTTGAGGGTAATAAGCGTTTCTTTAATAGTTTCATCAGTGATTCCCTATTTTACCCTGAAAAATTTAAAGTTTCTAGACCCAGCGGCTTAAAGCTGTGCGTTGATCTGTCTGTCACTCAGTCAGTCACTATTTCCTTTTATAAGTCTATATACATGTTCATAACATAGACTACTAACCAAATACATCAAAATCTATACAAAAAAAGATGCAGTACTAAACACAGTACTTACCAACATAATAATTAATTTCATTAAATAATTTAACAAAATAGCAAACAAGAAAATAGCCGACAAAGTAAACCTTTCCGCTCATTACATATACAAACACACGAATCAAAACAACAAATCATTGTCCAAGCATTATCTCGACCCATTCAACCGCTAGCAAAGGGAAACCAGAAAACAATGTTCATTAAACGAATACCAAAGTAAGGAGTCGGTCCAATAATTGCTGGTTCCATTTAGAACTTGCATATAAACATTCAATGGGAACAATTTGTCGGTGCGCCCTTAAGGAGTTGCTTTAGAACTGCAGACATTTCCAAGGGTCCGCTCGGAGCTTTCTGATACCTCGTTAGTTATCTTGAGTTGCCACTAAATAATTGTAGCAGAGCATCATGAAGAATTTATTCCAAATGAATTCATAACTAGTCATTACACAAATAGAGTTGAAATTGCAGTGGATGCAAAAATAGAAGCAGTAAGCACTGTTAATAAGATTTCTAGCTTAGCAGTTGGAAATAGAATCGAATATGAAACGTGAGACTATTTTTTTCATAGAAATGCTCCTGTAGTTGAAATTGAAGCTAAATCAGACGTGATTAAGGTTGTAAATGAAATAATAGCGGTATTATAAGACGTTTTTGAAGATTCCGCAGCGTACGGAAGCGAGAGCAATTTAGCTGTCCACATATTTTATTTAGTTGTATTGAATGATATATTTACAGAGAAATGTGATGTACCAAACAGTTCAATTGTAGATGGAATATTTCTAAACGATTTTCACGTTGGAAACACTGACAGCAGCCTGTTGGGTTTGAACTATTTCTTTGAAATATCGCGTATCTACTGGGATATAAAATAATTTATTGTACGTTGAAAGTTGAAATTCTTTGGCTTTTTCTTTTTTAAACGATCATTTGAATTAAGTTGCGTTTATTTGAGATAGTGTTTTTATGTATAGTACCTAATAGTGAAGCTTACATCCGATCCTTTTAAATTGATTCTACTTTATTATAGTAATTTATAAATTGTCATGGAAGTAAATAGAAGTTTATTTATACCTAAAAGAATTTAAATTACTTGTCTTTGGTGAGAATCGAATTCGTATAAGTATATTAGTATAATAAGTAGGGTCAAGTCAAATTCAAAGCCATTTATTCAGTTTAGGCTCTAGTAGGGCCTTTATGAAGGTCGAGTTTACTGAAGATACCACCGGTTCAGAAGTCAGCCTTCCGTATTCGTCCAAGGTATGTAATATTTTTTGTATTAGAATAAGAATGGAAATAACATCCATAACCCACATGTTGAAGATCAGTGTGTTCCGGTAGTTGCACTTAAGTGCCAGCTTTATTTAAAACATTGTATAGGCTTGTGTTTTGACCGCAATTTTACTTTGGTAAGCACACAAAGCCTAGAAGGATCTAGGCTCTCAAGTGCAGCTGCCGGAACACACCAATAAGGTGTTTGTCGACAGATTTGCAACTTGAGGGTAGTAGCCAGCCAGGCGGGTAATAAAAAGTAGCCACTAAAAAAAAAACATCTAAATAGAGCTTTAATATATTTAGTTCAAAATAGGCCTAAAGCCAAATTACTTCAACCTGCTCTTAATCATTTCATAACAAAAACTCCAAAAGTAATAAATCGTAATCAATACCGTAGACTTTAATGATAGCAATTAAATAATCGTTAAAAATACGATACTTATTTATTTTTGTCGCGTTATTTACGAGTCCATTGCGTGTCCTGAAGCAATATTCATGGTATCATTCCATTTTAGCCTCTCAATAGACAAATATATGAGTGTAAGAAAAATACTTATGCTGGTAGCATACTGACGCGGCGGTTTTATACAAGCAAACATTAGCGATTATCTTTCATTACGAGGTGTGGAGTTTAAATATCCTGATGGCCTTACCACAAGTCGTGAGTTCGATTCCTACTCAAGTCAATATTTTTTTGCACTTACATATTGTAACTTTGATCTTAGTTTTGCTTTAAATATATCATGATATTGAGAAGAACTAATGTAATAGAGTCTAGAGTGATCATTTGAGGGAGGTTCAAGAATGGTTGATATGTAAATATATATGTATAAATTGTTATAATTTTCGTGTATGATCCATACGACATTAAAAAACGTCGCTGTTGATGACTACTCAAAATTTTTGGTTATTTAAACATATTCTTTTTAAACTAATCAATATATTTTTCAGTACTATAAGTTAAGAACAAAAAGAGTTTACTTTAGCTGTAAGTACTTACATCAAATTCAGATGTTTTGCTGCATAAACGGTTCCGCTCATTGAAAACCACCCAGTAGTATGCTACATGCCTAAAATTTTAATATTTTAATGACTATTTTGAGCCCGCGTGTCGGATTAGTTGAATACATTAAAGTTATTGGTAATTGTAATTTAATATCATGGAAATTATGAACTCATATATTTTCTTTAATCCGCAGTTAGGTAAGTACAACTATATTGAGTTGGTTTTGCCCACGGTATTAATTTAGTCACAGTTTTTTTTGTGTTAAAAGTTTTTAAATCATATTTTTGGTAGACTAATAAATTTTGGTAGATTGTTCGCTTTTTTTACGAGTAACAAAACTTTTTTTTTATTGAGTAAAATAGCATACATAGGTATTTATCATCGTCAAACTAGTGACGCAATTTGAAGGATCTACTACACGAACACACTTCTTACTTATAAATATTGAAAGAGCTAATTTAAATCATCAATAGAGAATCAATACGATACTTATTTATCATACTAAAGACATTGCTAATTGCTTTTAATTATCACTATAAGAAAGACGTAATTTTTCTACATCGTAAAATCAACTAATAACCAACAATTATCGGAAGTTGATCATACAAACTACATAACAAATATACGAATTATCGTTAACATTTCCTTCTACGTGCTTCAATTTACTATCTCTTTTACTCATAATTAAAAGGACAGGGACAGAGCAAAAACGATTTGCAATATCCCATCGTAGATAAGTACGTGAGTTATGAATTAAACGATCGGTGATGAGCTCAAGGTGGTGAGATGGCACAGTATATCTTTTTAATTGGATGATCTGTTTTTACTCGAACGTATAGTTTATGCGAGAGAATGTGAGAAAAACGCATTCATGTAATGTACGCCATTCATCTTTGAAAAAGAATTGATGGTGTAAGCTGTGAGAGGAAGCGTTTTGAATTGGAATGTGACTTTTTGTTCCGAAATTCCCTTGAGTGACGGCTAAACTTCTAAATAACCTTAAATGTTTAATTCCTGTAACACGTACAAATAATTTTACATGTAAGAAAATTGAAAATTATTGGTAAAAAAATACCAAAACTTGATTATTTTATCTTACTAACACTATTCTATACTATACCTAAACTACTAAATGGATTTGGATTTAATTTAGCACACAGATAGAATATGTTCTGGTTTATAAGATACTTTTTATCTCGAAAAATATTAGATGCCTGGGAAACGCGATTGAAAGCGTACGGCAAAAGCTAGCTAAGCTATAATAATGTCAACTGACTCGCTCTAAATTTATAACTCGGACCATACATAACCAAACCAATATTACAGATAAAGTGCGTACCATGTGTCAATGTTACCGTTTCTATGAAACAAAGTGGTTACCAGATTCCATAGTCAATTGAAATAAATAAATAGACAGGCAGTTTGTGATAGTTTGTAAGCCTCGCAGGTATTTTTAAATGAGAACTGGATACGCTGACAGGTTTTTATGTGTATGAAGATATCAGTGCAAAGGCATCTATAATTTTGTTTTGTGTAGAAAAACGTGGCGACGAGGGTATTGAATGCTTATCTGATAATTAGTGATGTGCGATGGATTCATGGTACATTTATTACAAAGATGGTACTAGCCTTTACATGATTTTTAAATCACAATATGCCAGCAAGAAATTGAACCAAAAGCAAACACACGAAAACTGGGAGATCTCGATTGCAGCCTAGAAAACATAACTAAGTAGAGGTTTGACGATAGATTTTTGTAGATAGCGGCCAGCCGAGTACTATTACATACTACAATTAGTTAAAAAATTATGTCAGTAGTCTGATAAGTAGGCAGACGGTCGACCTAATGGTTAGTGCCTACTGTCACCGACCTTTACACAACCTAGGAGGCACTTGGCTCTCAAATGCAACTGACGGAACACACCAGTAGGTGCTTGGCGAAAGATTTTCAACTTGAGGATGTTAGCCAGCCGGATTCTAAAAACCTACCACCAAACTATGGTTTCCTCACGATGTTTTCTTTCTCGGAAAGCTCAAGGTCATTATATAATTCAAACCCACGACCATCGCCGTAACATCCAACGTCTCCACTAAGTCACAGTATTAAGAGTGATAATAAGACTGCAGCTAAGTTACCATCACCATTAAAAATCTTTCCTTCACCAAAACTTCACTGAAGGAAGACAAATCTATGTCCGACGCGACGCCTGAGACGCTACTATTATATGAGCTATCATCGGCTTAAAATGAATGAATGTTATAAACTCAAACTCAAAATCATTTATTCAGTTTAGGCCCTAATAAGGCACTTATGAACGTTACAATTGATTCTACCACCGGTTCGGAATACACTTGGACTGAGAAGACTCCGGCAAGAAACTCAGCAAGGGATATTTTTATAGATCATTGTTATTTTTTATTTAATTTATGTAACTATTTAATTACAAATAAGTTTATAAAATTGTAATTAAATAGTTTGTGTAGTGAACATTTCATTCAATAGAGAGATTATGTGTAGTATAATCTTACTCCAAATTTAATGATAATAAATAACATCACCAATTCATAATTGAATGAATAAGCGTAGTGCTCTACAAACAACAAGCCGTAAACCGTTTATCGATGATACTGTAAAATAGAATAAACATTTTTTGAAGTGAAACTTCTTTATCGACGTATGGGAGAAATTTTTGTAGCAAATCGTCACGTTTTTCGGTTACGCGCCATGTTGCTTATATTATGTTTTCCCGTATTTTGGAAGGCAAAGGGTTCTAGCTCATACAGCCTAGCCATTTATCTTCTTAGTTTTGAATTAATGTCTGACATCTTAAAATATAAAGGTATGAAGTTAGCTAGCGAAAAACATTGGTTGCCATGGCAAACAATGTTTTTTAATAAGCGTTACTTCCGTCAGAATTTTAATCAGGGACTTTTCAGAAGTTTCACTTCTACCATGTGTGACTTGCACACACACACACTTTTTTTTATATCAATCTATTAGGTAGTTCTTAACCAAATTGATAAGGGAAAGATATACTATTTTATTCAAATTTATATAAATTGCATATTCAAATTATTTAAAATTTTAATGAACTATTTACATAACATGTAACCGGATCAAGTGCCACAATATTGAGCAATCATTACGGTTAGTTACAATGCGTAGAATGCCATTGACGTCTGAGCATCGAGGCTGCTCTCTTCCTTATGATGGTATAGAATCCATAGGTATGAGGAGGGCTCAGGCCGTGGTCCCACGGTCGTACTGACCCATGGGACTAGAAGCCTAATAATTTTTATAAATTATTTTTCTGGAGAAACTCGTCCCACAAAAAACAAACATCTGCAAAAATTATAATTTGATAATTTCGATAAGTACGATATGATATTCTTTAATTCAAAAAAGTTCATTCAACAATTGAAATCATATATTTTACTACCTGTCCCCCGCGGTTTCACCTGCGTCGTCAAGATAAAAAATAGCTTATATATAATATATATCAAGAATTGGGCTATCAAATACAAAAATATTTTTTCAAATCCAACTGGTAGTTCCAGAGATTAGCGCTTTAAAGCAAACAAAAACTCTTCAGCTTTACTATATTAATATAGATTACATAAAGCAAATATCCAATCACATATACATTTTAGGTTAATTCAATAAACCTAATTCCACATCTGTGGTTAAAACATCTCAGGAAGATATGCGTGGGAACCGAAAATCTAGGAACAATTGTTATTTAAAAAAAAAAAGCATATATTATTACTATTACTAGTCGTAGATTATTAATTGAAGTGACGGTCAAATAAAACTTCAATGACCTTATCATTAACTTGACTAGCGAATCCTGGAATACATTTTTTTTTAAGATAGTTATGGCACGTGCGTCCCATTCGCGAGCCAGCCGATTAATACTCAGAATATCAGAATCTCCTCTAGTCTATAATTGAAGGAAAATTTAAAGTAGGCACGTACAAAAGTCTTGTTCGAAGCCAAAACGATAAACTAGTTAATAAATTATAGAATGAATTAAAGAAACAACCTTGATTCAATGTAAAAGAAATTAACAACAAAAAAAACACTCCTACTTAGGAGAAGCTTAAAAAAGCTCCCAATTATCCAAATACGATTGAAAGGCAAAATTTTAAATAATTACAAGCAAATAATTAATAAAAAGCAAACACGAAGTCTCTAGCGTTCAATAAATTTGCAATTAACATAAACCGTAATAAATAAGGCCAAGATGAACCGGGAGACGCTACGATAATATCGTACGCACAAACGACATGGCATGTCGTCACGTATGGATTCAGCTTTATTTATGTCAATATCGGATTTCAATTTATGACTGCGCACGATCATGTATTTTGGTTAACGCGAGAAAATTATTATGCCAACCTACCGCTATAGATCCTAATATATAAATGGAACGTTTGTGTATCATTAATATTGATTCAAAGGAAATATTTTACACTGTGTAATTAGATAGAGTATTAAGACAGTTTATCAGTTATCTGCTACACGTGTGGTAATTAATTTTGCTTGATTTCAAATCAGATGGCCGAGTATCAGGAAATGATAGATTTTATTAATTTAGGCCCGATTTTTTAATGAATGGATAAACAGTATGTATTTAATTTGAAATTGGAACAGTTTTCGTAAATGCGAAGATAGCTCAGTGGTAGTGACGTCGGATGCCGCGGCGAAGGTCGTGGGTACATATCCTACAATGCTCTTGAAGTGTGTATGATCCTTAAGATATTATTAATATATACACTCCTTTATAATAGTGCTTACGTTGTACTTTACTAGAATGCGCATTATGTTAACGTACCTACTAATTATTATTGAATAAACGTAGCTCATACAAGATGGTTGTATAATTTATTAACACCTACTGAACCCCAACATTACATGGCGACCCTGCCTAGGGATCTGCCAAGGGGCTAGTTTAAAGTAATATAACGTATTCTTGAAAAAAAAAAAAAAAAAAGCAATAATGTGTCGATCTACGGTAGAAAAAGAGGAAGTCTTCCTTAATCAAAATGCGGCCGGAGGAACAAATGACGCAACTCAGAAGGACATCAGTGGACACCTAGAGCGGCTGAACATTGTAACTTTCATCGTACTGGCGGTGATATTACTATTGGCAACTTATTTCCTGCTGAGATTCTACAGGAATTGCCACCGACGTTGGATGCAAGAGGAAATCGGTCTGAGTACGATGCAGCGCATAAGAGCTTCCCTGCGAGGACGAGAACGAGAGAACACGTCAGGTTAGCCGATCCAGCATCAATGTATCAATAAAAATCATGGTTTGAAAGTGAAAGTGTTAGATTTTGTGTCAGTGGTTATCATTATTTTATAACGCGATTACCTAAATTGTCTAGAATCGTGCACGGACACTCATTGAACTTGATACCTCATGGCGGAAATGCAAACGCAGACATTCCTTTGATCGTGTCGTCAGAACTTGACAATTTTTATAGTACTTACTTAGATTTATGAATAATGGAATGGTAATTTTATATAAACCTATTTTTAAAATATGATTAATAGTTTAAATGAAAATTATAATGTTTTGTTAGATATTCGGAAATATCTAATTAAGAAAGGACAGACTAGGTACATAGGTAAAGTAATTGAGACTAAATTAAACGAAACGAAAAATATTTTTGAAAAGTGTAGCCAAATTTTCTCTATTTTAGAAAAAGGCAAGGATATAAAAGAAGTAACATTAGCAGTCAATATTTTTCAGAATATTAGGAAAGTATATGAAGAGATAAATAATTTGTGTATATTACCAAACGCAGAGTTAATCAAAATGGAGTTTGATCTTAAAGTAGCTTGTAGCTTAATTCCAGTAATAGACGGGGTTGAAGAGACGACTAAGCGCCTGAT
The DNA here is from genome assembly GCA_951216915.1 of Tetheella fluctuosa. Taxonomy (NCBI): domain Eukaryota; kingdom Metazoa; phylum Arthropoda; class Insecta; order Lepidoptera; family Drepanidae; genus Tetheella; species Tetheella fluctuosa. Next base: position 11,768,038 of record OX578223.1, on the reverse strand, counting down.
AGATTCAGTCGAGATGTACGCAGCTATGTTAGATGAAAAAGGTAAGACTACGTTGATTATATTTGTACTTAAAAGTAGATTATCCGAAAATGCCAAGTTACGCATTTCAGGTTCTTATAAAACAGTTGACGAATTGATTAAAGATTTAAAACAACATCTTTTACCCTCTAAATCTTTTATGGCCATACAATCACAGTTACAAAATATACAACAGGGTACAAAATCTATTGAAGAATACGGTACAGAAATTGAAAACTTGTTTTCTGATTTAACAATAGCTCAGGCAGATGGTAATATTGACTCGGTCAAGGTTTTGAAGCCGTTAAATGAAAAGTTTGCTATAAAACGTTTTTCAGATGGTTTACGCAACTCAAAATTAAGCACAATCATCTCCGCGCGAAACTACGGCAGCTTGAAAGATACTATCCAAGCAGCAAAAGATGAAGAGAATACTTCTCAACGACCATCAGGTAACATCATGCATGTGTCTAGAAATACACGAGGTCATTATAACGTAAGACAGGGTTTTCGCAACTTCAATAATAATAATCGTGGTCAATATAATAACAATTACTATCGGGGTCACTATAATAATTATTATAATCGCGGACAAGTATGGCGAGGTAATCATAGGGGTCGTTCATCATCGAATTATAAAGGAAGGAACGACCAACGAGGAAGAGGTAATAGAGGTACCGGAGGTGCCAGGTATTATAGGAATCGTTGGGGAAGAAATATGTTAGCAGTAGACATTGATGATACACAAAATAATAATGGAGAAAGCAAGGATGACGGAGAAACTACTCCTTACCAGTTTTTTCGATCTTAAACATTTTATTTTATCTTGCCATGGCAATGCAAAATACGTTATTTTTTACATCAACAACATTAAATATTATTGGCTTATTGACACAGGAGCTACATTGTCAATTATTAAAAGTGAAGCGTTGCCAAAAAATACAATTGTACGTAGAAATGAAACTTTAATAAATGGAATAGGTGGTCAGAAACGTTCACAAGGGTGTGCAAGTCTAATACTTAAATTGAACAAAGAAACATTTCACCATAACTTTCTGGTCTTCGATTCATTACCAATAAAGGCTGATGGTATCATAGGTCTAGATTTCTTGAATAAGTTTGGGGCAAACATTGATTTAAATACAAACATTTTAAAATTAATCGACAAGGGGCAAGAATTTTACTTAAATCTAATTGATGAACAGGATAGAATAAAAAATGTTTTAACTATTCCAGCACGTTCAGAGTCTTTACATTTTATTTATTTAGATAAAAATATGAATGAAGATGTAGTTGTGTGCGGGAGAGAATTAGAGAAGGATGTGTTCCTGGCAAATACAATAGCGAAAGTAAAGAATAACAGGATTCCTATTAAGATACTTAATGTTAGTGAGAAGGAATTAATCTTACCATTAGTCATTCCTGATTTACAACCTTTAACTGATTACAACATTTGTAAATTTAATGAAAGTAATATCGACGTTGTCAGAGTTCAAACACTTTTATCACAGTTAAATTTAAATTATTTGAACGATAAAGAGAAACAGTCAATCGAAGCTATATGTGCAAAATATTCGGATGTTTTTTACATAAATGGAGATAAATTGACAACGACAAATATTTATGAACAGTCTATTATAGTAAAACAAAATTCCCCTCCTATCTATGTTAAGCCATATAGATTACCACAAGCATTAAAACCAGAAATAGAAAATCAAATTAGTAAAATGATAGAAGATGATATTATAGAAGAATCAAATAGTGAATGGTCCAGTCCAATTTTGTTAGTACCTAAGAAAAGCAAAGAAGGAAATCAAAAGAAATGGCGGTTAGTGGTAGATTACAGAAAATTAAATGAGATAGTTTGCAATGATAAATTTCCTTTACCAAATATCATGGAAATCTTAGACTCTCTTTCTGGTGCTATTTATTTCACTCACCTTGACCTTCATCAAGGTTATTATCAAGTGACCTTGGAGCCTAGCAGTCGAAAACTAACAGCTTTTACTACCAATACAGGACATTATCAAATGAAACGCTTACCGATGGGACTTAAGACTAGTCCAAGTGCATTTAGCCGTATGATGTCTGTAGCCATGTCTGGTTTAACTTTCGATAAATGCCTGATATACCAAGATGATCTTATAGTTTTTGGACGAAATCTAAATTTTCATAATAAAAATTTTATTAGTGTAATGGAAAGATTGAGAAAAGTTAATTTAAAATTAAACCCTCAAAAATGCGAATTTTTAAGAAAAGAAATTTTGTACTTAGGTCATGTAGTTTCAGAAAAAGGAGTTTTGCCTGATCCAGAAAAAACCAATGTATTAAGAAACTACCCTACTCCTAAAAATACGGAAGAAGTTAAGCGCTTTGTAGCCTTTTGTAATTATTACCGTAAGTTTATAAAATCATTTGCAGACATAACGATACCTTTAAATAAATTGTGCAGAAAAAACGAACCATTTATTTGGACTGATGAATGTAACCATGCTTTTAAATTTTTAACAAATGCTTTAATTTCTTCACCAATTCTCCAATATCCAGATTTTTCTAAAGATAACGAATTTGTGATTCAGACAGACGCTTCAGGTATAGCGATTGGTTCAGTGTTATGCAATAAGGATCTCAGTCCAGTAGCTTATGCTAGTAGGCCTTTAAATAAAGCAGAAAAAAATTATCCTACGATACAAAAAGAACTTCTGGCAATAGTTTGGTCAGTAAAATATTTTAGACCATATCTATATGGTAGAAAATTTACTATCATGACAGATCATAAACCTTTGGTTTATCTTTTTGGAATAAAAGATCCGTCAAGTAGGCTACTTAAATTTCGTTTAGTATTGGAAGAATACGATTTTAACATTGTGTACATAAAAGGAAAGGATAACATAGTCGCAGATGCTTTGTCCAGAGTATGTATGACATCAGATGAACTTAAGAGTATGCATGGACAGGTTGTGGCTGTGTTGACTAGGGCACAAAAAAGAAAGATGGACGATTTGATTAATAGCAAAAATAAGACCGAGGATATGGATCTTAATAAATCCAATAACAAATGGTCTGATCAACCAAAAGTTGTGGACATATTAAGAAAACCATGCGACTCGGTAGAATTAGTGTTTATTAAAGGAAATGAATTAAAAAGATTTCGAAATGACAATATGATAACTAACGAGTTTGAATGTTTTGCGTTTATATCGATTAAAAATATAATGTACATCAATCTTGATTTCCAGGCACACTTATCGCGAGTCGAATTTGTGCAGAAATTAAGTTTGTTTTGTAATAAGATACGTATCGATGAAGTTTGTATAATAAAAGATATAAAAAATAATGATTTTATAAAAAATGTTTGCGATGAAATAAAGTCACTTAGTAACTGGTCCGGACCACGCATATGTGTATTACGAGGAATAAAAAGAATAACTGATGATAATGAAAAAACTATTATTTTAAATGACTTTCACCTACTGCCCTCTAGCGGTCATATTGGAGTCCGCAGAATGGTAAATACTATTAAAAAAAGATACTTTTGGCCAAGTATCGAGAAAGACGTTTTAGAATTTGTGAAGAAATGTACGGAATGTCAGAAGGCAAAATATTTTCGTTATATCAAAGAGCCGATGGAAATTACCACAACGGCTTCATCGGCCTTCGAAAAAGTATATTTAGATGTGGTAGGTCCTTTAGATAGAGATTCAGATGGTAATTGTTATATATTAACTCTACAGTGCGAACTAACTAAATTCGTACAAGCAGTTCCACTTAAAAATAAAGAGACAGTATCCATTGCTGATGCATTTGTACGAGAGTTTATTTTAAGGTTTGGTGTTCCGGAAACAATAGCAACTGATCGAGGGACAGAATTCACGTCTGAAACTATGAAACAGGTATGTACAATTCTTAATATTGAAAAATTAACTTCAACAGCTTATCATCATCAGTCTATCGGAGCTCTTGAAAATGCGCACAAGAACTTAGGTGCATTTTTAAGAATCCAATGTAAAAATCACTCTGATACATGGAGCTATTGGTTACCCTTTTGGTGTTTTAGTTTCAACAATACGGTCCATTCCGTAACAAATTATACACCATATGAACTCGTATTTGGTAAACTCTGTCGAATTCCAAGTAAACTTTGTGATACGGTAGAACCTTTATACAATAGTGATAATTATCCTTTACAATTGAAATACCGATTACAATTAGCTAATACAGATGCGAAGAAAAAAATGTTATTAAATAAACATAAACAAAAACAATTCTATGATAAATCTGTAAATTCGATTAGATATCAAAAAGATGACTTAATTTTGTTAAAAAATGAAACGGGTCGTAAATTAGATGCACTGTTTGAAGGACCCTATACAGTAATAGAAGATTTAGGTTGTAATGTTAAAATAAATAAAAACCGTAAAATAGAATTAGTACATAAGAATAGGACTAGGCCTTATTATCAATAAATAAATTGTGTAAGCTTTTAGTTAATTTAAGTTTAATTGTAGACGTGGTGTACTTTATAATAATTGTATAAGAAAAAAAAAAGTATTTGTATTTTTTTTCTCTTTTTCACCCCCGGGAGGTGAAGTGTGTATGATCCTTAAGATATTATTAATATATACACTCCTTTATAATAGTGCTTACGTTGTACTTTACTAGAATGCGCATTATGTTAACGTACCTACTAATTATTATTGAATAAACGTAGCTCATACAAGATGGTTGTATAATTTATTAACACCTACTGAACCCCAACATTACACTCTTGAGCTTTCAGTGAAGGAAAACATCGTAAGGAAACCATAGCACGGTGTTACGATTGGTACTTTGTAGTACCCGCCTGGCTGGCTACCACTCTCATGTTGAAAATCTATCGCCAAACACATATTGGTGTGTTCCGGCAGTTGCACTTAAGAGCCAGTTGTCTTCTAGGCTTTATAAAGGTCGGCAACACATCGGCAATCCCACTAGTATTTCCAATGTCCATAGGCGACGGTAGCCACTTAACATCAGGTGGACCGCCTGCCTGCTTGTCAGACTTCCGACATAAAAAAAAAGACTTATTAGAGGAATAGGATACCTATATTAGATATTGACCTTTTTGGGAAACTCCATATCCGATGCGATGCCAGAAAATAATAGGTAGCTCTTTCTACATCCCAATGGTCCGCAATAGGAACCATAGACCGACGTTGAGTGAATGAATGAGGTGGCTTGAAGATATTAGGATGAGATCCACATCGTCGGCGAGGAGTGCAATGAAACAATATATATTTTCAGCCTGCGGCAGCTTCGAGATTTTTTTTGTACACTTATTATAGTTTGATTTAGTATATAAATACTTTTGATATAAATCAATCTAACAAAACGAAAGTACTGACTGTAGCGGTCCACGTTCAAAAATCCAAGCCATATCTTCCTAATTGAGTTTAATCTAAGCCATCACAAAGTTATTGTCAGTCCGTTATGTGTTTCCGTGACAAACAAACATTAGCATGTACATGCGTTAACAATGACATTAACTTGACTAGGATAACTGGATAACTTTAACCGGAGTTGAAAATGAAAATATTTTTTATTCAATTAGGCCTTCACAAGCACTTATGAATAGTCTGACTCTATTGCTCGGTTCGGAAGGTTGCTTTTACTGAGAAGAGCCGGTAAGAGTTGGTTTAAGCTCATCTTGGTGTAAGCTTCGATCGTTGTACTTTGACCAGCTTTCCACTCCACGGTTCCAACCGCGATCTCCTATTTTACCCCTTTAGGGGTTAGGTTAGGTTAGTTAAATTTTCAAAAATAATTCCCTAGTGGATGCCTTAATTATATGGAACCTGTGTGCAAAATCTCAAGTTTTTAGACCCAGCGCTTTGAGCTGTGCGTTAGTCTGTCAGTCATTTTTCAGATAGATTATTGATTATGCCTAGCATATTCTACAATTTCGTATAATCCAAATATATTATGGCGGGGTGTTCACTTCCCTATAATATGTGCGAGGAAGGAGATGGCTACCACATGCGTCATACTTGTGAACAGGTGCTGCTTGTAGGAGCTGACCATTTATTTACACTATTTAATTAAGTCTCCTTATAGGTACATAACATATATTATACTAATATACAGATTTAAACTTCTGTACAATTTGATTTATATACCTAGATGGGTAGATATACGATAATAGCTTAATAAATAATTCATAAAAAATAATTATATATAATTCTTACTTTTGACATGAAAAACGGGGCTTTAATCAAAATATTTTCCGTGTTGTCTGGTAGGTGCCTTATGGAGATAATTATAGGCAAATTGGCGGAGATGGGAACTTAACAAGGTGTTCAAAAGAGGACACTTTTTATTGGAACTACTCTTTAGTGACCTACTGTTACACCGTTGCGTAATCTATACTAATTAAGTAATAAAGCTGAAGAGTTTTGTTTTTTGTTTGAACGCGCTAATCTCTGGAACTACCAGTCAGATTTGAAAAAATATTTTTGCATACATTTTTAAGGAAGGTTATGAACACTTTATCCCGAAAACACGGGTGAAACGGCCGGGAACAGCTAGTGTAATAATAACTATATATTGCTATGCAAAATCAATAAACTATACTATCTGTAAGTACCTATATATAAAAAGGAAAACTGACTGACTAATTGACTGACTGACTGATCAACGCACAGCACAAACCACTGATACTTCTAGACTTGAAAGTTTGCAGGCTATTTCCTCATTTATAACGTAGGCAGTTAGGCATCCTACTCATAAAAGGTTTTTAATCTATGTTCTATGTTCTGGAAATTTTAGGAAAGTAGTTATAAAATGTTAATTGAAGGGAACCTAGAAATAAATAAATAAATATTCCGGGACATCCAAAGAGAAAACGCTACCACCCTGCTGGTAACCATGCCCATTGACAGCGGCGGCAGCCTTGAACAAACTTGTTGATTTATAAATCAATTTATATTTCTGTCAAAAAATACTTTGCTTATATTAATATCGTATCAAAAAAACTTATGAGTTTTTACTAATATTACGTAGCGGTGTAACATACAGTCCATTTTAATTTGAGCCTTCACATTTTTATAGGTGTTAAAGAACGTAAAATATGTGGCTGCTTATTACGCTACCATTATCAAAAAATGAGCCTTATTAACTCGTTGGAAAATAATCACGTAACTTTTAAATTCGGACGTATATGAATTCTTTCCGTCGATGACATATAAATATATCGTTTTATGGTAAAACTATGAGTAACCATCGATGATTATGATGATCTAGTGTGGTGCTGTGGTTCATGGAAGTTGAAAGTCTTGGATTGTAAATTTGAATCGATTAATATGGATTTGTCGATACCAACGCTAATTGGTTACAACTAAACTGTAGACGAGCGTCAACATCTTTAATAGAGTATCTACGTAACACAATCAAGAACTAACTAACTCGTTAATGGTTAGTTTAAATATAATAAGCTAGCTTTCACCCCACGGTTTTACCTGGATTCCAGAGAACCAGGGTTAAAAGTATCTTCATTTATATTATTGGGGATGTACATGTTCCATTTATTTTGATTTCTCTCAATTTTAATAGTCTTTGTGTTAAATTTATTAAATATCATTTTTTTTTTAGTAAATACATAAAATATATTCTTATATGTATATTTCCATATTTTTTTTGAGTTTTGCGGACACAGCTCATATACATTCGGAAGGTGGATTTTTACATACATATAAAGATTCAAGCAATACACTTAGCCCTACATAATATGACTACGGATCTCTAATAATTTCAATATCCCGCATGCCAATACTCCAGATTACACTGCCAAATTGTAAAGCACAATTAACATTGATAATTTCACTTTAGTGTACCAACATTAAACATGTGCACGTCCGAAATTGTAAGGTAAAATAATAAATTTCCCGAAACCCGCGGTACGATTATGACACTTAATTGAAAATTCGGTTATCGAGATCGTTTTTAAGTGCTTTCGTAGAAAATACGTTGTGAGATATTAGGGTTGGCTACATAATTCTAAAAACGTTTGTATTTTTTTTTGTAAAAATATATATATATTTGTTTGAAACTTTTAATACTTTCTTCCTTTTAAGTTTGTCTTATTTAAGTAAACGTATCTATTTTTATATAATAATATTAATAAATATTTAGATTACGTCACTCTGTTGAGTCAGATAAAAGAAATACTAAAATATTGTGATATAGTTGTTTGGTATAAATGAAAAATGTAATTAAATCTATTGCCGACTCTTCTTAAAAAAAAAACAACCTTCCGAACCGTGCGTTAGAGTCACACAACATCAGAAATACTTGTGAAGGCAGGGAAGGAATAAAAAATATTTTCATTTCATTTACATTTCATAGTGATATCCACTACTACTGTCTATACTAGTAAAAGTAGGAGAAGTAATAAGCAATTGATATTTCATTTATAGCTTTCTTAAAGAAATGATTTATTTAATGTGACAACCCTAATCAGGAAGTCTCCGATATATGTCTAAGTAATGGGTAGCGAATACCTGCCTTTAGTGGTCAGTGTAAACAAGAAAATTGATTTTGAAAGAATAAGTTACGAGGGCCAAGATTGCCTCCTTCACAGTTTCACGGAAACATTTATTTTCAGTTAAGACCGTAGGCTGTACGAACCGATACCTTGACACAAAATGCATCATTAAAAAAAAAACTACATTTGCTGTCAATAAATTATGAATATCGATTTTGAGACGTGTGTTGACAGTTTTATTTATTTATATATCGTTGTAGGTTATTACATAAATATATGCAATAAAGTCAAATACTTTTTATTTTTAATCTATGGTTTAAGTAAATTAAGAGTAATATTATAGCTTCTTCGCAATTAATTCAACTCGAAACGGATTCGAATTTTATAATCATTACTCGTCGCGACTTTTAATCAACGTAAAAGTAACACATTCACGTTCAATAATTACTGCCCTGTGATTATTCATATGTTTGCAAATTCGAATTCTTTCTACGTATGTGGTCGCACGCGTTAATTTAAGGCGTTGCACACGAGTCGAGGTGCCAGTGCTTTTTTAACAGGTCATTCGAAATTTTCTAAATTAATCGCTGTTAAAAATGCGTGTATTTTCATCCATGCTGTGATTATGACACAGGATTGATGGTTCTTTATTTATTTTTAAAATATAAGATGTAAACTAGTTATAGGATTATAGGATCAACTTAAAATTATTGTTTCAGATTTCAACATTTAAAAAAATATATAAGTATCTAACATACTTTTATACATTTCTAAAAATATAATAAATTAAAGTACTTATATAAAAATTGAAATATTTTTTACTCCAGCAAATCAAAACTCTTTCAATCGTAAATATTGAATATTTTCTTGCGTTACTCTTATATTATATAATCGTACTAAAATTCAACCAGTTTTCTAAAGCCTGATGAAAAATAAGCAATCCGGTATCTCAATAAGGTCACTCGAACCCGTGGGCCCTTAAAATCGGCCTCGTTATACAAAATGACCTGTCAAAATCGCCACGAATTAAAATATTGAACCGATTTATATTATTGATATGTATCGATTATTTTGGTTCTGCTATGTAATCGTAACAAATTATGGTATGTACTAATATTTTTTATAAACATTAATTAGTTTTAAAATGAGGTTTTTAATTAAAAAACGATGTTGTTTAATTGTACTTTTTTTCTTAGTCAGTGGGGCCAGTAGCATGAAGAATATTTAGTTATTTTTTTAGAGCTTATCACACTTCACGTAGATACCAATGGGAAATTGTGATTATTCTCAAGCCTAATTATTTATAGTAAGTTTTTATTATGTTTTGTTTTAATATTTAAGAACTATTATGAAATTATTAAATATATTTTTGTCATTGATTAGAGATACTACATAATCAACTGTAAAACCGTTTTGCACGTTTTTTTAACCATAAATGGAGTATTGTTATTCTGTTACACCCCAGTTTAGGAAGAGTAGGTACCTATAGAACGCAAAGATTTTTTTCTTGTCGTCTCTAAACACGCTAATCTTCTAAACCAGTGAACGAATTTCCACAGGTTAATTGGGGTTTGCGAAAAAAGTTATAGAAGTTTTATAAAGTATTATAAAGTGTCAAATAAAAATAATTCAGCCTACCTAACCCAAAAAAAAATTACTTAACACTTTCGTCTAATAGTTCCACATTAGCATTTAATTAAAATTTAAAACACTTTGAAGCTACTTAATGGTTACTATTAATCATTTAATTCAAATACATGTTATGTATTTGGTCGAGTAAATTATTTTCAACGCTCGACAACGCTCTAGCTACGAGCCAAACAAAATTATATTTTTAATTTTCATAATATTAATACAGTTCTGCAACTCATCATGACGGAGAAAATGACGACGCGATCGCAAATAAAAAACATGGCGTTATAACATCCGTGATTGAACTAGTGCGAGTGCCGCTTAACTATTTCGTTTTTTGAGAGACAGGGATAAAATATGTGGAGCTGATTGAGTGACAATTTAATATGAAGAGACCAGCGAAGAAGATCCTGCAGTTAAATCTTTTATCATCAACTAGCTTCGCCCCGCGGTTTCACCCGCGTTCCCGAAGGATCTTGTGTTTTTCCGGGATAAAAAGTAGCTTATAGCCTTCCTCAATAAATGGGCAATCAAACACTGAAATAATTTTTCAATTCAAACCAGCAGTTCCTGAGATTAGCGCGTTCAAAAAAACTCTTCAGGTTTATAATATAAGTATAGATGAGAATTGTGTACTACTAGTTAAATTTTATAATATTTTATAACTAACCTATCCTTAGTTTTCATAGTTTATTGCAATTTTTAAAAAAGCTTCTGCCCCTCGGGTTCTTGCGTTCCTAAAGATCTTATGTTTACTCGAGATAAAAAGAAGCCTATATATTCCTGGGTATGTCTATCTATCGTCTATATATATGCCAAGTTATTTGTGTGATTGAATCACAAACATTGACATTTATTATATTAGAAAGATTAAATAACGATTACTCGGCTTGAGAGCATATGACTCGGGTCTCTCTGCGTAAAGCCTACAAATCTATACTAATATTATAAAGCTGAAGAGTTTGTTTGTTTGTTTGTTTGAATGCACTAATCTCAGGAACTACTGGTTCGAATTAAAAAAATATTTAGGCTACTTTTTATCCCGGGAAAACATAAGATCCCTTGGGAATGCGGGTGAATCCGTGGGGCGGCAGCAAGTTCATATTATAAAGAGAAAACACCTAGCAAAGTATTCAACTTAACTATTGTCAATACAACATTAAGTTGAAGTCTTACATCACGCTACAAAACACAATAAATCTCATGCGAGGCCGCGTTTTGCATGCGTGTCGGTATGTCTGTATGGGCGCTCGTAACTCAGAAACTACCTAACGAGCGGTAGCTATCAGTCTAAATCTACTGGTGGACCGCTTCTAAACACACAATGTATAATTGTCCATTAAAGTTGATAATGGAGCTTGGAAGCTAGTGAGCAGACATGTAAATTTTGAGCAGAGTTGATAATGTCCTTTTGAATTTTTTTGTCATGTTTTGTAAAAAATATTTTTTTCAATAAGTATTGCCAGTCAGCCCTTTTTGTATTGTAAACAAACAATATGGTAGATGAGTTTAGGAACTTATTTCTTTTTACGGTTCGATAAATTGTGACCAAATAGTGATGAAATAAAATTCTAAGATCTAATTAAAGATACATTAATTCCAGGTATCAAGTTATAAGGGAAATGTGTTATAATAAAAAAAAAAAAACACTAATACCTCAACAAAAGCTATAAAATATAAGTCATACCTACTCTGTCTGTCTGCAACCACTCGTAATGTAACGGAATTGAGACCAACGTCTACTTTAATCAAGTGATAAATTGCACTAGAACCTTATTAATTACTGTTAGATAAATCCATTGAATTCAATGATAATAAAGATATACCGCATCTAAAAATTTCCAACATCCACCCAAACTCGCTGCCAATTGTTGAAGTAACAATTTTATGGAGCGCCCGCGTCCCTTAATGATATGATTGTTTTCATTATAATTGGTGGGCCCAAGTCATAAGTTAGTGGGAATTATTGAACCCATCGACCAACTTGATTTGTGCCGGTATTTTTTAATGAGTCCAGCCTCTCTGTAATGGATTAACGGATTGTCCAGGAAGGGGTCTGGTCCTATTGTCCCGCTTGATTGATTTGCGCGTGTGATTTTATATTGGTTCAATTAAAATTTTGTAATTAATACTTGTAAACAGACGCGGAAACAGAATTTAGTTTAGGGGAGCAATCTTTGTGTTTTGAGTGAAACATAGAACTTGATTGATTGATGTTATCTACAAATTAATCTACTTACTTAAGTAATGATGAATGTTCTGAGGATTAATTAAATGGTCAAAATAAAGTGCTTCGGTTGTCGGAGTCAGGGGTAATTAGGAGTCAGCAATTCCACCCATCACCCCTACCGTATCCCCAATTACTTTTAAATGTTAGTTCATGATGTTTTTAATATGGGGATGAATGGTATATTTAATTGAAGCTAAATTAAAGCTTTGATTAGGTTTATTTTAAGAAATAAATTCATTGACTATAAAACTAACTAATATTATGAATGAAATAATTTGTGTCGTCGTTTGTTACTCAATCATGTGATATTGACTGAATGAAATAAAATTAAATTTGGCACAGAGATAGATCATAGTTTAGAATAAAACATAGCATAATTTTTCAAGTTCTCAAAAACGTTACGTCAGGAAAGCGAGTCAGAAGCGAGTATCATAAAAATAATTCTGTGCACACTCAGGCGGAATTTTTATAAGACCTTAAAATTAACCAGTCAATACATGACTTTGTTCAAAGCAATTGTTAAAAAGTACATAATATATATATAACAAAACAATCGAATATTGTCAACCTTTATTTAACGTACCATCGACACCTTGAAACAATGCAAAATATTCGATTCCAACATTCAATTTAAAGAATCGTTTTAACAATCGATCGTGACCAATCGAGATCTCGATTTCTCACCGTATTTATGAATAAATCGAGTGTAATGTGCATCGTTTCTCATAAACGGGGCACGTCAGGGGACGATAATAATCTAGATATGCTAATGTTTCACGATTTTGTGCTATTCTCACGGGTTAATGTGTGACAATATATAGGATAAGTCAATTTAATATCTATATTTGAAATATGATAATCATAGGTGAGCTAGAATTTGATTATTTTCAGAAATATATCGTGAACATTCTTAGCAAAATGTCGATTTGCATTTTTTCCACAAAATTTAAGCTAAACATATAGTTTTTAATATCATAAGAGTACCTAGTACATCTAATTAAGTAGCTATCACTGCTTCCTAATTTATATAGTAGGCTGCCTACTCACCCGATCGGAGCTTGGAAATTTCGCCAGTGGAATTCCACAAAAATTACGCGACACGCCGCCGCTGCACTGAAATGCAATGAGAAATTATTTTAGTCATATTTTCCTAGTCGCACTCCGGTGAACAGGCAGCTTAAATCAGTTCTATGTAAAACATTTCCTTCTTATTCAGATCTGCAAGTAAATTTAAAAAGAAATATGTAGTCATCAATATTTAAATTTACCCACTGACTGGATGGTGTTCCTCCGAGATTAAATGGTTAAATTATACTATAACCTTAACACACGCTTATCAGTGAATAATCTATAAAAATACATAAATCTTTGTCAAAAAAGTGGTCGGGAATTATAGGTAAGTGAAAATGTTGCGGTTTGTATGAAAGTTATCATCGTTAATAATAAGATAAAGAGCTTCTGAAGGAAACCTACAAATTTAATTAATCTCTTCTTATGTTCTTTTTTCTCTCAACTCACCTGTAATTTTTTGACACAGTATTAATTAAGAAATATACCACCTCTTTTAATTTTATATAATTTTTTTTTTATTCTGTCGTAGGTACAGCAGTTATATTTTATAGAGTTCCGTAGCAAGGTTCTAAACAAGGAAGCTTTACACAAAAAACCATAAATGGGTTTGATTTCGTTATAAAACTATATATTAAATACTTAAAAAAACCAATTCCATTTCCAAATCAAAAAAAGTCACCACAATTCAACCCTTGGCCGACAAGTCGCATTGTATTCACAATTCAAATAGTTTTATAGAACCAAACCACCAATCAGGAGATGCAGTGAAGTGCCAAAGCAGCGCTTCCATCTTCCAAATGTCGAGTTGGCCCCAAGTAAGGCTACGTGCTCACTTCAAGCTATCTAATGGTGCTATTAGGGCTTGAAAAGGCAATTATTACCTCGGTAACAATTAGCCTGGCCCGGGTTGGTCGCACTTCCAATGGCGACATAGTCACGTAAACTTTGCCGTTAAGGAGCCAATTGAAATAGGGAAAAACTAATTTATTTCTTTTAAGGCACTTTTACCTGTGATAAACTTATAAAAATATTCTAATTATAGTAATTGAGTAGTACCTACATGTGTGCCATTTTGAACTTTGCAAAAGTCAAATTAAATTTAAAAATATAACAATAATAATTTTGTTGTAATGAATTCTACATAATTATCACTACATTTATAAAATAAAGTCTCTTTCTGTCTGTACGCGATAAACTCAATAACTGCTCATCGGATTTTCATACGGTTTTCACCAATAGATGGAGTTTTTCATGAGGAAGGTTTAAGTATATTATTTATAAAAGGTTTTGTGTAAATTGGATGAAATACGACGATGATTGTTGTCGGAAAAATCATGCTTGTCAACCTACTGACATAAAAAAATTAAAATAATAATATGATATTTTAATAATAATGTATGTATGTATGTAGGCGTATATGCTCTGCTACCCGTGCGAAGCCGGGGCGGTTCGATAATTGCGAGAGTTTGTAGGTATTTATGTTTGTGTGGGTATTTATTTTATTCGAACTGATTAAATGTTGACGAAAATTTACTCATACCTTGGAATAAAACGTTTTGATACTTTTTACTCAGGAAGACATTGAATATAAAAAAATACGTCGCAAGTACAAAATTTTTTACATTTTTAATATATGAGATTTAAATTGTTTACATGTAATTAAAGTATTAATACTTTGAAGTTATGTAGCCCATGCAATAAAAACTGCTTCCCAAAAACGCTAATTTGCTTTGTTAAATCTTAGCTTTCTGTGCTCACTCACCTCTGACCACTCCATCACTTGTTGAGACTGTGGTCAAATAGAGCGTATTGTCTCTACAACAAAGCGTAAATTCCTATTCTATTTCTTTCAAAATATAGGTCCATAAATTAAATCCACACCAGATTCTCCTTAACCAAAGACCCGGGGAATTCTATTGAAGACCAGATAGATATCTTAGATCAGCGCCCCATCCGGACCCTAGATAGTGCTGCGTGAAGATTGACACGAAATAGGGCGAATCCGGGCACATGGTCAGTATAGTGATTGACTGACAAGGTGTTAATGGTGTTCGCGATTGTTTTAAAAGGTTTGTTTTGACCCCTTGTAGGATAGGGGAAAGATATGCCTGTATACTTTGTTTGAAAGCCGACGTTTGTGGGTACACAAGGTTTTGCCTTTTGGTTTTAGTCGTGTGCCTTTTATTATTATATTTTTTTAAAGATTCATAGATTTATGTTTGACCGCAATCTGATCATGATAATATGGCTTAAGGTGGTAAGTACACAAATCTTTGAAGGAACTAGCTAGCTCTCACACACCGACAGATTTTCAACTTGAGTGTGCTGCCATCATGTATGTTTTCTCACGATGTTTTCCTTCCATTAAATATTTAAAATAACCATATTAACCATCTTGTATTTGATTGTCTACTCTGTTACATAAGTATCTGGCAAGTCTATACTAATGACTAATTAATAATTAACTAATTACTAATAATATTATAAAAAGGAAAGATTTGTATGTAAGCATGTTTCTAATGAATTGGCTCAAAAAGTATTGAACCGATTTAAAAAATTCTTTCACCGTTAGAAAGCTACATCTTCACCGAGTAACATAGGCTACGTTTTATCCCGGAAACGCGGGTGAAACCGCGCGGAAAAGCTAGTTTTCAAATAAAGTCGTGTAAAAATGCTAACTTTTCAGTTTAAAGTACCTACAATTAAATTGATATTAGATATTAAATCCTATTATGACAACATTTCCTAAAATTTGAGAAATATCAATATAAACAACTAAATAATCATGTGAATAACATTGAATACCCTTTATATATTTAATACAACATAAGTATTTAAGTATGATAGTTTTTTCTGTTGATCATGTAAATCAGATTTTTTAAGATCTGTAAAGTTACGAATCTTCACCAAAGTTTTTAAAATTATAAAATCTCGTCACTTGACACGTAACCATTCCGACATCTGATGACCGCCATAAATCCAGAATAGTCCTCATTAAGCGTGGAAATTAAAAATAATCAATTCGATTAACGTCCTTAAAAATCGAGATCTCGATTCGGCAAAATAAATTCGATTACGACGTAACGGATACGATACTTACAATATTTACGTATCAACAATGGAATAATGTCGACTACTTTTTCACTAAAACCATAATTTTTCTTCTACATAATTAATCCTTATTCTCATATGTGTAGAGTTGAAAATCTGACGAGAAGATTTAAAGTATTTTTGTCTGTTTCCGAATTTATAGTCTTTTGTGACCTTAAAGAGTGCCCGATAATGCTCATTGAGTGTAAGTTATCTTGTTTCGATTTAAAAAACCATTATATGAATAATGCTTTTGTCTCATTAAGCTTATATGGGAGTAGGTTGATTTAAAACGCTATGAAGCGAATGCGTTTATGTGTTGACGCCCTTAAGATGCGCGACTAATTCATTAAAATCCTTGGTTTGTTGATCAAAACACTCATTATTTTAAAGTAAGTACTTACTTACCTAGTATAAAGTTTTATTAATACTAAATTTGTATGAATTTGTCTAAGATCTAACTATGGGAAGTGATGATATGGCCGAAGGTGGTAATCACATAAAGCCTTGAAGCGAACTAGCTCTCAAGACGAGATTTTTATCTTGAGGGTGGCAGCCAGCCAGGCGAGCACCTACTACAAAGTACCCTACCACAGTCTGTGTAACTCGTACAGTCGGCCGGAGCTTGCGGGGTGAGAGAAGGGCGGTAGGCGGTAGGGCAGCCCAAGCTGCCATACACTCCCTTGGGACACAATGCAGCAATGACGCATGCCTATACAAAGCGGTATTTCGCGGGACTTTAAACGCGATAGACCACTGTATGTAATTACGCTGTGACCCTACTAAGCGACATATTTTAAAGCAATGGTAGTGACGTTGAGTGTCGTGGCGAAGGTTTTGGGTTCGAATCCTACAATGAACTTAAGCTTTCAAAGCATGGTACTTTTTATGTCAGAAGGCTCACAAACAGGTAGGTAACACATTATAATATGCCTAGTGGATATTTTGAAATTGTTTTTTTTTAAACCTTTGTTAAGCTGATTAACTTTTACTATGAGACTTTGAAATGTCAAATAAAAATCATACCAAAGGGTAACCTTGCTCCATCAAAATGAGTGCATTTTTTGTACTTACTGTTTTATTTGTTTTATTTAAAAACTAAAATCAACATTTTAACGTTTTTATAAAAGTCATCCTATATATTAGATTGGAAACCACGGGATGTATACTAGTTTAGACCATGGGACCAAAGTTCTATGTAATCATATAACCACCTGACCGTTACCTGCTCTGTTTTTGCTACCAATACTCCTTTTTACACATGACCTGTTACAAGTGGACAATACAAGGTGTTTCCTTAGCACTTTCATTCCGCACCAGTTAACTTATTGCTAACATAGCATCACACTTAGTCACGGTGTATGGAATGCCTTACTTTATACGTAATGTACCTACCTACAAAACATATCTACCCCCAACCGGCAATTGAAGTGTCTGTTTGTAATATAAAAAAAAACAGTTTTACTAAATTAATATGAATGTATGTTACTTATAACAGAAGAACAATTTTTAAAATGTTTGTCTGTCTGTCTGTCTGTTTGTTCCGGCTAATCTTCGAAACGGCTGGACTGATATTGACGGGACTTTTTCTGGCAGACAGCTGATGTTATAAGAAGTAATTTAGGCTACTTTTTATACTGGGAACGCGGGCTAAACCGCGGGGAACAGCTAGTGAGGTATATAAATGTAAAAGTTTGGATGTATGATGATGAAAAACTTGCATTTTATTTTTGATTTAATCTGGCAAAGATTTACAACAAAAAAATGGAGGAGGTTTTCAATTCGTTTGTATATATATATTTATATTTGATTGAATACTATTTGAACCTGGTTTAAAAAACAATTTAACAAAATAAGGTACCAAACGAACATCATAATTACAAGTGACATCGGACGACCATAATTGTAAAAAAAACCGGCCAAGTGCGAGTCGGACTTGCGCACGAAGGGCTCCGTACCATTATCTATAAAAACGGCAAAAGAATCGCTTTTTCATTCGATTTTTCGATCGATTTTTTTTGCTCTTAAATATTTATTTTATTTTGTTTTTAGTATTTGTTGTTATAGCGACAACAGAAATAGATAATTTGTGAAAATTTCAACTGTCTAGCTATCGCGGTTCTTGAGATACAGCCTGGTGACAGACAGACGGACGGACATACAGCGATGTCTTAGTAATAGGGTCCCGTTTTTACCCTTTGGGTACGGAACCCTAAAAAAAGAAATATCGCTGTCAACACAGATAACCATTGAGATGCGCAAATTTACATTGACAAACAATACCAAAACGTTTTTAAATTCAAATATGGAACCAATTCCAACCTTAATAGTTTGTAATACGAATCAAAGCCGTCAAAGAATATTAAAGTAAATTAATAATTAAATTTGTCTACAGAGTAAAAACATCTTTCGAATTTCAAAATTACCGCTCGTTTTTTGTCCTAATTTGTAACGTCCTAAAAATACGTGGACTTTACTACTCAAGTAGCGTTTAGTTTTCTTTTTATATATTCATAAAATAGTATTATTTTGAGTTTTATGATAAATTATTGATTAACTAGCTTTTCGCCCGAGGTTTCACTCGTTTCTACATTTTTTTTTCGAGATTTTTGAAATTTTAATAGTTATTCTGCTATTCGGGGCGGATACAAATTCAACAAATCAAAGATCATAAAAATCGGTTCAGCCGTTCTTGAGTTATAAATGGTGTAACTAACCCGACTTTGTTTTATATAGTATTACTTATTAATACATATTTTATTTAAAGTTTAACAAATATCTACTAGTAAATAAAATGATTGCTATATCATGACTTTTCATGTTGTCTCAAAGAGTTTGTGAAAAAGTTTAGTAGAACCAACAATGATCTGTGCCTAAAATTAACTTGACAAGAACAAAAATAAGTTCTAATAAAGAGGATTAGGTTGCCGTACTAAAAAATAATAAGAAACATTTAAATACTACACCTAAATATTCAATGAAATCTTCCAAGAGTGTCAAAAATATGGGAAAAATAATTATTTTTAAATAAGTTGCAATGATATTAATTTTATATACGTCCTACTATGTCCTAACTTCCTAATCCTAACTTAATTATAAATGCAAAAGTGAGTTTGTTTGTTTATTACCTTTTCACGCCTAAACCGCTAAACGATCGCGATGAAATTTGGTATGCAGATAGCCTATGGTATGGAGAAGAACACAGGTTATTTTTTATCCCGGGAAAACATAAGATCCCACGGGAGCGTGGGTGAAACTGCGGGGTGGAAGCTTTAGAAAAGGGCTTTGACCCCATCTCAATGTTAACCAAAACGCAAAAAAAAGAATCAGTAACTGTAAAAATCTCGTTCGACGGTTTTATTCCTAAAATTATTGTGCATAACTATCATTAGTTCTCAATATTATAATTCGACCTCATCTTAAATTCACGAGCATGCCGTTGACAGCTGTCATTACTGACAGGTGTCATTACGCGTGTAAGAGCGCACGAAGCGCGGTGAATTTCACTTAACTTCTTTATAATTTTGATGCGATTTCTGAACGTGACTCCGACACCTTACCATGTACGTGGTTTTTCAACGGTTCTTGTAAACTATACAGAGTGTTAATAATAAAAACAGCGAGGGATAAATTTTGCGAGATGAATATTGAAACCAATATAAAAAATAAATAAAAAAAATTGTACAACAATTATGTCTGTCAGCCTAATCATAATATAAGTCACTTAAATATTCATATTACCGTTATAAACACGCATGTGTTATAATAGAATCAAGTAATAAGAAAAACAAATTTAATTTAGAAAAAAAAAATATGATAACAAAAAAGGCAAAATAATTACAAACTTATAAGTTTTTTGTTTGCAACATCACCCTATAACTCGTAACCCGTAAAACGCCAACATTGGCGTAGGTACCAAATTGAAACTAAAGAGGTCTCGCGTACCCCCCAATATTGTAATGAGTCTCAATACGAAAGCATTCAATGATGCCGATAAATAACACTTCATCATTTCTTTTGGAATTACACGATCGATACAGATTTTCGATTGTGTCGAATGTCGAGTTGAAAGTCGATTGGTTTATTCGTTTTGGAGCAAAAATGTTTTGGTCCCTTTTTATCTTGATAAAGTATTGTATTGTTCAGGATTTTTTTTATATAACGGTGATTTACGTTAAAGAATATTGAGATAAGAGAAAAAAATAGCAGTGTGTATTTTCAATGTCTTATTTTCTACAAATTACTTATTTTCCTTAGTACTACCATTACTTTTATTCACATTTATAAAGTAGTTACGTACCTAATCATTGTATCTTTCAGGATTAAAATATTTTATTTATATAATGGTAATTTACGTTGAAGTTAATTGAGATGAGGCCGGTTGGCGTGGTTGGTAAGATACCCTATCTATCGCGCCGCTGGTCGTGGGTTCGATTCCCACTCAGGACAAACATTTGTGTGCATGAACATGTCTGTTTGTCCTGTGTCTGGGTGTAATTATCTATATATGTATGTATTTACAAAAGAAAAGTAGTATATGTAGTATATCAGTTATCTGGCTTCCATAGTACAAGCTCTGCTTAGTTTGGGGTCAGATGGCCGTGTGTGAGGAATAATGTCCTAGAATATTTATTACTTTTTTTTTTGAAGTTATACTTCTTTTGGCGCGTTAGGGAAAAAGATGAGTGTAAATTTTTATGATGCGCGCGCACACCGTCCCAAAAAACCGACACCATGAAGTTAGCTAGTTAACATTACCATGAAGTTAGCTAGTCAACATTGTCAGGTTGTCCCATACACAGTAAAACATGAAGATAGTATCGAAAAAAAATAATAATAAAGAAGTATAACTTCTTACGTGCGTACATAAGTACACACACACTTTTTTTCAATTATAAATCATTATGACAAAGACTACATATATTACAAATAGTTTTTGTCTTGCCTACTGGTAATTAAAATAATTTCTCTGTTCCAATCTTCAGCTCCAAGTGGAATAAGCCCATCTGCACTGCCGTAGGACGGTCATCAAGGCTCATTAAGGTTAATATAAAATTTTGAGCGAATATCGATTTAAATGTATCGATGAAAGTTTCGATTGGAATCGATTAAATTGTATCCTTGGGGCACTTACGTAACACATTTTGTTTTAATGAATCGATTATAATACCAGCTACTAGTTTTTTTTAAATCTAATTACACGAACATTTTTGTGATATTTTTAGTTTGTATTTTATAAGTATGAGGTTTCTTTTGATAGCTAAAGAAATTGGATGTTTTTTTTATATATAATAAGTAGAGTATAGATAGTGCTGAGACATGGGTTTGTTTTCCAGTTTCAATAGCGTTTAGTAATGTAGCGAATTTTTTGTGTTTGTGACAAATGAACGACCATTTAATTATTTATTTCATACATAGAATTTCCTACTACGACATAAACACATCTTAGGGTACATAATAAAAATGCTTTAAGTTATTTTATATCATTTAAATCTGTCGACACAAAATGAATCTAAATAAATACCCAAATAGGAGCATTTTTGATAATAAAAACGACTTTTTCAAACTACACTAACGACTTCCGCTTCGCATGTCATAAATAATTCAAAAAGCATAATGTTGTGATTAAATCTGACATAATGATAACTCGGAGACACGTGTTCTATCACTTTATAACGATAAACAGATTAATGGTTCAGATTTGTTTCATCATCATTATGAAAAACAATTTAATCTAATTTGCATTTTTTTTTTACTTTGTTTAGTCTTATTCGACACAATCTCACTATGGTAAGTGATGATGTGGCCGACGATGTTGGTAGTCAGCCAGGCGGATAAGGAACAAGAATGCTTGA
Source organism: Tetheella fluctuosa (assembly GCA_951216915.1). Classification (NCBI taxonomy): domain Eukaryota; kingdom Metazoa; phylum Arthropoda; class Insecta; order Lepidoptera; family Drepanidae; genus Tetheella; species Tetheella fluctuosa. The sequence goes on along the minus strand of OX578223.1, from coordinate 11,745,624 downwards.
TATGTTTGACATGTTTGAATATCTCATTAAATAGAACAGTTATTAGTTAGATCAAATCATCGTCTCAAACCTACATCCATTCAAACGAAAATGTATCCATACGTCCATAAGTCCACAGTCTCTTCTCCTATCATTCTCTTCTCGTGTGTCTTCTTCTTTTCCCTCAAATTGAGGGGACGATAGCTAAATGGTTGTGTCGTTAAATACCTTAGCAATGGTCGTGGGCTTAAAAAAATGAGTTTAAGCTTTTAAAATTGAAACTTTAGTTCGGTGGTAGAGTACTTTGTAGTACCTACCTAGTTGGCTACCACCTACCACCCTAATGTTGAAAATCTTAACACATAAAATGGTGAGATTGGCAACACAATGACTATGCCGACCTTTATGAACCCTAAAACACTTTAAGAATACCTACTTGTTTTTTACTGCTATCTCACAATTTATCTATCCCCCTGGTATGGCTAATGTCCATAGGCGATGGTAGCCACTTACCATCAGGTAAACCGCTTGCTTGCTTATCAGCCTTCTGATATAATAAAAAAGCCACTGTTTAATCATAAAGACATGACATTTTACAAATTTTCAACTACATCTTTTTTTATTTGTTTTCTAATGTAATACTTATGCTTTTGCAGGTAATTCTTAAATTATTAATTACAAACAAATGTTTACGACAATTTTAATGAGCAAATATAAAAAGTAACGGATGCTATGAGTGGCGTAATATATATTTATTTACACAACAATATTATCTTATCTCTGCAACTATTTCGGTTTACGATAGGTCAGTGCTGGCCACAGGTTTTGCTATGAGATTACATACATTGATAACGGTTAAGGCGATGCTAATCTTCTTTCAATGACAATTATTATTTTCGCAGTAAAAAATACATTTCTCCACGTATATACTGTATACCGGACCTAACTGGAACGTAAAGTAAGTTCCAGCTTCCTTCTAGATTTTTTTTGAAATCACTAAGTTGGCAAACAAGGAAGCCTGTTGGGATGCGGTTACGGTACCCTATTCAGAGTCACAACACCAAGGTTATTCGGCTGATACTGACCCTGCAAAAATCCCTTCTTAAAGAACCCTATGCTGTGGGAAAACCACGGCGGGGAGCTCATTTCACAACCTGAGCGTCCGCTCCATTGTATACCAAATTGTAGTCCCTCACTCACTAGACGTTCTATATGGTTTTTAAATTTCACAAAAGAGGGTAGACGCATCTATAAGTTATTTCAATAACTTGTCCTTAAAACATCTAAGCCTTTTATATTTTAATTGCCCTAATTTACATTTTATAACGAATTAGATTAACAATTTCTCTGCAGCAATTAAAATTAATTGTACTATACATTTCGTACTATAAAATATATTAGCAGATGGCAGTAAATATTCACAGTTCATTAAAATGTAAAATGAGATGGAAAAATTAATACTGCTTTACATTTTTAATTAATTGATGCGTCATTAGCTCAGAGAAATTGGTACCGAGAGTGATGAAAACTTCACTCAAAAATTAACTCTACGTATAAGCTCATTGAAATCAATATCATAAATGTCAAAAAAAATTGAATTTGTCATATCATTTGCAAATCTCATTACAAAATGCTATCAAGATTTTTTTTTTTAGTTTTTGGATAGACTTGTGTTTCACCATAATTTCACCATGGTAAGTGATGATATGACTGAAAGTGGTGGACACACAAACCCTAAATGGAATCTGGGTTTCTCATGCAGCTGCCGGGAAATAACGATTGAGTTGGCGACAGATTTTTTATTTGAGTATGCCAGACACGTCAAGCTGTACCCTACCATCGTGCTTTGGTTTCCTTACGATGTTTTCCTACACCCAAAGATCAAGCTCATTTAAGGATTCGAACCCACGACTTTCGTCATGCATTTGACATCAGTACTACTGAGTTATAATCACCTTTAATTTAATAACCCTGATAGGCAGGTTTTTGATCATACTCCAATCCAAGGACAGCTTTATATTGCAAAAAATGTGCCGCCATGTGTGTTGAAATATTGAACAATATTCCTAAGGATATAGCTCGAGAGAAAAAAAACATTTAAATGTAATTTATATAATTGGTTGAGACAACAATGTTTCTATACTATCAAAGAATATAATAATATGGATATTAAATAAATAAATAAATAAAATATTCTGGGACATTATTCCTCACACACGGCCATCTGACCCCAAACTAAGCAGAGCTTGTACTATGGAAGCCGGATAACTGATATACTACATATACTACTTTTCTTTTGTAAATACATACATATATAGATAATTACACCCAGACACAGGACAAACAGACATGTTCATGCACACAAATGTTTGTCCTGAGTGGGAATCGAACCCACGACCTGCGGCGTGATAGATAGGGTATCTTACCAACCACGCCAACCGGCCCGTCAAAATATATTAAATAAATAAAAATTGTAAATAAATAATTATATAGATTATTTGTAATATGTATTTGACATTACTATCTATTAATTAATTGTTTTTTAAATTATGCCTGAACATTTTTTAAAATTAATTCTGTAATTTATTTATTTTTTCTTTTGCATACCGATAAACTTGGTGACACGTGTCTAGCTCTCATAATTTATCTACCGAAGAACCTGTATTACCGTGTGTTTTGCAAATAAATGAATTGATTGATTGAATAACATATTTAATTTTTGCTTATTTCACTATATTTGTAACAAAAATACATGCTATATAATATAGTAAATTTCCTCGACGCTGCCGTCGCCTCCGATGGGTAAGGTTACTGGCAGGCTGGCAGCGTTCCCAACTTAGATAGCCAAGCTAATGCGTTGGCGGAAAAAGCTGTCTCCCGAAGTATAGTCGATTTTTGATGACAAAATCCGAGAGAAAGATAATGTTTGTTCCAATGTAAGCGTATTTTTTGTATAGTTCATATTAAAGGACATACCTAAATATATTTGACGTTTCTAATCCTTTTTTCAACATTTTTACTTTTTCCTGCGCACGCGTCATTTAAACGCCATCATTATACAAGTTTTATTAAAGCATTTGTCAACAATTATGACACTTTGTAATTGCTTATAATTGTGACGCTAATCGTTGCTGCTGTAGGTAATTATTATGCAAAAAAATGCGAGAAAACGTTTTCACTTTTTGCTTAACCGTTTGATAAATGATGACAAATTGTATGTAGTTTGCACATAATTAAAACGCTGAGTTTCAACACCATAGCTAATCACTCTAATTAATAAATGCTCTTCATTTAATTTTTTTTATGACAACTATCGATTTTATAAAAAATAAAAGTACCTACTGACTCACTCACTGACTAACGCTGACACTGCCCAGCTTAAATACGTGGACCTAGAAAACTGTAATTTTGCACCAATGGGTCCCTTTATGACATAGACAAGAAATAAATCCGGTTTTTTTTTTATTCAACTTCTAATTGTGTAAAATAGAGTAAGTATCGTGGGTAAAACCACGGGGCGTTAAGCTACTCTTCAATAATTTAATTAATGGCATTATTAAAGACCAAGTAGATGAGATAAATTAGTGAAATGTATTTCTTTGTTATAGTTACATGCAACTATAATGTACATTATAACAATAATTTGAAATTCAATTAAAATCTACTTTGATGGATTACAAATAAGAACGGCTTCCGTAATGCTCTATTTAATGATAAATGATTGGTGAATGCCCGAATCAATGATTAATGATTATGGAATGATGATAATTATTACGAGTGATGTTCTCATTATGATATTGTAGTGTTCGTTCTACTTCCCTCTATAAATGAGAAGGTTTGTATGGATGTTTCTTACTCTATTATACGGTACGGGTAGCAACATAAGTAGTAACAGATTCAAATTTACATAACAGGACATTAAACTAACTACGATGTAAAAACTTCTGAAGCTGACCGTATAAGCTGAAATGGATTTGAATTAAACAGTAGGTATATGAATTTCGAGTGAGTAAGACGTCTTTACAATTTATTTATTAAAGCATCATACACATAATCTATAACTAACAAATAAAATTTAAAATATTAAAAAAAAAAACAAAAAAATTATGGTATAAAAGTTGCCCCAGGTCACTTCCTCGCGTGAAAAAAGACTTCGCTCCGAGCCGCCGCACAGTACAGACGTACCCCGTACGGTCTATTGTGCTCCGCCCGCCACCCCGACTCGATTCTCGGAAGCGCTCTGGTATTTATACCTGGCCTTTCGCAGAACCGACCTTATCAGTTTGTTGACTCGGAACTTTTCAGTTTAGAGTCTCCAAACGAATATTTGTTCTTACGACATCGCGCTCTCAAAACCACAGATATTTACTTGTGGTGAACCAGTGGATACCTAACGGTGATAACTAAGTTGGTTCAAGCGTGACCCGGGCGCTCGCGGTTTCCCTTAAGGAAAACGCTAACCCGGACGGGACTGGACCAGTTGGCCTTGGGGGCTTCCCTAGCCAACCCCAGTTGTCGTTAGGCAGGGACTTAGGAACCCGCTGCACAATAAGATTGGCAGCGGGAGACAAGCTTAGGGCACACCCTAGGGCCTACTCACCTCCCGACCTATCCCGGTTGGGAGTGTAACACACACCCCCGGGCCCATCCACCCGGGGCAAGATAGTAGGTTAGATTAGGGCGATCGCCTGAGGTTTCTTGTGGTTTCTTTTACTCAGGAACGCCCCGCGTCCGAAACCACGGTAGATTGCCGAATTAGACTAGCTCCCTCTGGCTGGCCATCATGGCCAGCCAGAACGACCACCCACCCCTGACGCTGGACGAGATTCTCCAGGACGACGAGTCCTGGGATTTCCTCGTCGAGCGTTATGGGTCAACAATCTTACCTCCCCGACCCGCTCCCACTTCACGGTCATCCTCAAGGATGTCCGTGATATCCGCGGAATTCTCCCCCGCGGAATCACCCGCGGAACACTCCCCGCCTCCCTCTCCCGCGGAATCAACCGCGGATCACTCCGCCCCTCCCTCTCCCGCGGAACCCTCCGCCCCGCCCTCTCCTGCGGAATCCGAACCGCCCTCTCCGCCTGCGCCTGCCGCGACGACCGGCCAGTCGTCCTCTTCCTCCTCCTCGGAGGGAGAGTTCACGACGGTCGTCGGGGGCAAGCGCAAGCGGAAAAAGAAGGCGAAAGCCACTGAAGCCGAGGTAGCTGCCAAAGCTGCCAAAGCTTCCGCCCCCTCCCCTTGCCCATCACCCAAGCCCCGCCCACTCATGGACACTGTTGTGCCCACACCCCCGCCGCTAATGGACGTGCCCATGGCTCCTCCCCCGGAGGAACAAGGCCGCCCAGAGACGCGCATATCCCAGCCCCAGTCCCAATCCCAATCCCAAGTCCCCAAAAGGAAGGACACTCCTCCACCACTATTTGTGCAGGACAAAACCCGATGGACCGAAGTGTCCGGGTGGTTTACCCCACACAAAATCCAATACACGTCCGCCCGCTCTACCGAGCACGGCATAAAGGTCCAGGTACCTACATCCCAGGACCACCGTGCCATCACCAAACTCCTCCGGGAAAGAAAAGTGGCTTTCCACACATATGCTCTCCCGGAGGACAAAGCCCTACGCGTAGTGATACGCGGAATCCCCCACCAGATCCCCACTTCCGAGGTTGAAGCCTCCCTTAAGGGGCTCGACCTGCCAGTGCAATCCGTCCATCGGATGCACAAAGGCCGCGGTCACGAACCGTATAACATGGTCATTGTGGCATTGGACCAGGGGCCGGCCGGGAAGGCTGTATACAAGATAAAATCTGTATGCGGCCTCAGCGACGGCTTCTACGTAGAGGGTGTCCGAAAGGGCAGCTATCCCTCTCAATGCCACAATTGCCAGTTGTATGGCCACTCTGCCCGCAACTGCTACGCCCCTCCCCGGTGCGTGAAGTGCCTCACACCTCACGCCACCAAAGACTGTGACCGTCCAAAGGTCATAGACGAAAACACCCCGCCACCTGGTTGCGTTCTCTGCAACCAGACCGGGCACACCGCGAATTACCGCGGGTGCTCGAAGGCTCCCCGCCCTTCGCGCCATTCAACGCGCAAGGCCCCCATCACCAATCCGGCGCAGACCGATCTGCGCCCTCAAAGGCACTCACAATGGGCTCGCCTAAACACAAACTCTCCCAAGGAGTATCCTTCTCTCCCAAGGGAAGCGTTTGCTCTCTCCGAGCAAACCGTGACCCAGCCACCACCTCCTCCTCCCAAGGTTTCCGCTTGGCAGCCGAAACCCACCGCAGCGCCTTCAGCGCCCGCCCCGCCGTCACCGCCAACCCAAACCACCCGCCGCGCAAACCCGTCACCAAAACGGGACCAAAACCCTCCGTCGAGTGTGGATGCGGATTTCGCACTCGTGGAGCGCTTCATCGATTTCATAAACTTCGATGAAATTAGGGAGCTCGCCGATATCATCAAACAGAGCGAGGGCAACGGTCGTGCCCTTGCATCTGCAGCGCTGCGATTTCATAAAATCGCTTGCCAACTCGATCACTTTCGCGTAAATCCATAATGGATATTACACCCACGCGCGGTAGAATCAAACCCCGATCCCTCAAGTTAGGAACCTTCAATGCCAACGGCATTATAGGTAAACGAGATGAGATCGCAGAATTCCTGCGAGAGCATCAACTCGATATCCTTTTGGTACAGGAAACATTTCTTAAGCCCTTTCATAGGGACCCTAAAATTGCGAATTATCAGATAATTCGCAATGACAGACCCAACGCCGCAAAAGGCGGCACCCTCATTTATTATAAAAGATCCCTTCACTGCTCCCCTATGGACGCACCATCCCTAGAGTACATTGAGGCTTCAATCTGTAGGCTCGGTATGACTGGACACTCATCCATTATACTAGTCTCGGCATATTGCTCCCATTCTCACAACCTACCCGACTTAGGAATGTCACTCAAACGTGACTTAGAATCCCTTTTCAATTTAGGTAGCTCAGTCATTCTGGCGGGCGACCTAAACGCGAAACACACCCTCTGGAATTGCGTCGCAAACAATACCAGAGGGCGTATTCTTGAATCCCTCCTCGGGCCACTCAACGTGGACCTGATAGCCCCATACGAACCGACTCACTTCCCGGACATAGTGACTCACAGACCCGACATACTCGACGTGGCGCTGCTGCGTAATGTAAACTTACGTTTGCATGACTTAGCAGTGCTACACGAGCTCCAATCGGACCACCGGCCTGTAATCCTAGAGTTTACACCGCGCGTAGGTCCCCCAGATTCAGGTCAACCCTCTCGCACCAAGGTCGTGACGGACTGGGACAAATTAGGCGAAAGCCTCAAGGCGACCTCGTCCGTCCATCTAGACCGTATCCCTGACAGCCTAGTCACCGCCGACGACGCTGTAGGCGCTATCGACTCACTCACAAGTCACGTGCAATCGTTAGTTAGCGATTGCTCTCGGACAGTACCAGCGGAGGATGACCGACGCTGGCACTTGCCCGACGACATACGGGACTTGCTGAGGGAGAAGAAAGCCGCCATTCGCGCCTACGATAGAGCTCCCTCAGAGCAAAATCGTGTCCAATTACGAGCTCTCGAACGTGCCGTCAAGGCACGCATCGCAGAGTTTCGCGAGAATCGCTGGGGCCAGACCCTCAGCGAAATCAAGCCCTCCCACCTAGCCTTTTGGCAACTGTCTCGTGCCCTCACAAAGGACACAGTAGTTCCAATGCCTCCCTTAAAGCGACCCAACCTTCCACCCGCCTTTGAAGACGTGGAAAAGACCGAATGCCTCGCCGAAAGTCTGGAGGCTCAATGTACGCCCAGTTCTCTCCCTATTGACCCGCGTCATTTGGAGAAAGTTACAGCCGAAGTAGAACGGAGGACCGCTCTTCCGTTACCTCCTCCCGCTCCCCCGACTGACGACGTCGCCAATGACGTCAACACAAATGACGACCCACTTCCACCCGCGACCCATGACGAGGTGAAAGCGATCATCGGGAAGTTACACCCTCGCAAGGCCCCGGGCTCGGACAAGATCACCAACAGAGTGATCAAACTCTTCCCAGCCTCCCTTATCATGTTATTGACGGCCATCTTCAATGCCGCCCTCTCAAACAATATTTTCCCACACCAGTGGAAAGAAGCCCACGTGATTGGGATCCACAAGCCCGGCAAACCCAAGTCCGAGCCCTCCAGTTATCGTCCCATAAGTCTGCTCAACGTACTGGGCAAGATTTATGAGAGAATCATTTATGTCCGCCTTAAAGCATTTGCCGATGCTAACAAACTCCTCCCAGACGAGCAATTTGGGTTCCGACCCAAACACTCGTGTGTTCATCAAGTCCATAGAATTGTTGAACACATCTCCACAAGTTACCAGAGAGGTCACATGACAGGCGCCCTTTTCTTCGATGTCGCAAAGGCATTCGACAAGGTGTGGCACACAGGCTTGATCTACAAGCTTTACACCCTAGGTGTGCCACCGAGACTCGTGACCATCTTACGAGACTTTCTGTCGAATCGTCTCTTTCAATATCGGGTCGAAGGCGTCCTGTCCTCACCACACCCCATTAGTGCCGGTGTCCCGCAGGGCTCGGTACTATCTCCCTTGCTCTTCACGCTCTACACGAGCGACATCCCTAGAGTCAGGAATACGCAGTTCGCTCTCTTTGCAGACGACACTGCCGTATATTGCTCAGGCAAAAGCCCGCCCGCGATCTCTAAGAAACTCCAGACCGCAGCCAACGCCCTAGGCGCATGGTTCCGGAAATGGAGAATAGAGATCAACCCCTCCAAGAGTCAGGCGGTTCTCTTTTATAGAACCGACCGAAAAAGACGTCCCCCCATCCCCGACCCAGTCACACTATTCGGCGAGCCGATCCCTTGGGAGAGGCAAGCCAAATATCTCGGTGTGACCCTCGATGATCGCCTATCCTTCGCTGCACACATAAGGGCGGTTCGCGCGCGCGCCGCCTTTGTGGCAGGACGACTCCACTGCATGATCAACGCCCGGTCTAAACTTGCCCTAAAAAGCAAGGTTAGACTCTATACCGCGTGTATCCGTCCAGTCATGACGTATGCGAGCACCGTGTTCGCTCACGCTGCTCCCACACATCTCCACACCCTTCAGGTGATTCAAAACCGATTCATGCGCAAAGCCACGGGCGCCCCGTGGTACATGCGCAATGAAAACCTCCACCTTGACTTAGGTCTCCCTACAATCAAACAATTTATAAAACGCGCCTCGCGCCGATATTTTGATACCGCAGCGCACCACGCGAATCCCTTGATAGTCAACACTATCACATACACCCCGTCCCTTATTTCTCGCATCCGTAGGCCTAGGCACGCCCTCAGCGAGCCAGACGATGCCATTACCCTAGCGCAGATTGAGGCCGAAGAAGCCCGCAAACAAATACAGATGCGAAATCGTCAACCTAGATTTCGTCCTCGCCGGCGAGGACCGTCGCGACGTCCTTCCCAGTCTCGTCCCGATTAAGCGGCCCGAGCTGCATATTAGCAATCCGACCGATCCCCAAATAATATAATTGCATGCTAAGTCCTCCCTCATTCCCCAGGCAACGTCCTGAGCCGAGATCGAGCCCCACAGGGGGCACCCTCAGGCTACCGTTGCCCAAAAATTATTTAGTTTTAAGTAGCGGTTGAGAGCCCTCAGCGCTCACCGCAAAAGTCCGCGTAACGGTGGAAGAAGGTCCCCTGGACCCACCACCTTTCTGTTCCTGCTCAAAAAAAAAAAAAAAAAAAAAAACTTCCTCGCGTAAACGTGCCAAGTGCCTGGCAGCATTGCCACGTTAAATGGCAATGTTAATTCGTTATCCTTAATAGACAACAGCTATCTTATCACTGTCAGTGTCACTCATTACTAATTAGTGAGTCACATGATGCTCTGAAGTTAGCTACACGCAGTTACCACACACACTCGAGTTGACTATATGTTACCAAGTCAAGTTTAAATACTTTTATCTTTTTATTACGCCACTAATGTGACAAACAAGCATACCACCTGATGGTAAGCGGTTACCGTAGCCTATTGACGCTTGCAACACCAGGGGAATCAATCGCGCGTTGTCGACCCAGCAAACTTATTACTTAACTAACAAGTAATGTGAAACGAGCATGGGATGTTTCGGTCTGCGGTCCGTATAAACAAATGTAGTCCAAAACCCAATCCAAGTTATTATTCTTCCACAGGATTTAGGTTAAGTATTATGTATTGGCTTTGTCATAAATGCCCACAGACAAATTGTGCTTACAGTCAATTTGACACGGACTCATCTCTCAATATGAACACGGCGTATTTATAAAATAATTACAATATTTCTTTACGCTTCATTGTAACATTAAGTCGCTACCGACAATTAAAAATCTCTTAGAAGCCGGCGGAAGTTGTGATTATTTGTTTTTATTTATGTTATGTTGATCTACATTTTATTACCAATATAAAATTACTATCAAGGATTTTCTCACGATCTGTGATATCATGATTTTTGATTAAATAGTTTTTGCATAAACATCATTCTCAGCATGATTGTAAACCACATAAACTGGACTTGGTTTCGCAATAGGTAGGTATATTATACGCAATATGAAAGAACATTGGTTACCAAAGAGAAATGTAGCATACTAACTAACTATACAGGATGTTAGAAGGAGCGTGTGCCAAACGGTAAGGGTGAGTAAGCTACGATAATTGGCTATGTATTCTGGTCCAAGTAACCCTGTCTTGCCTTATATGTACACATATAAATATTCAGCTTCCGTATGTTTGTATACTCAAAAACTCAAAAAGTAATCAATGGATTTATGTGATTTTTTTACACAACCTTACATTTGTATATAAGAGTGTTTCTACATAATTTTATCCCTAAGTTCCCAGGGAAATGGGAAATTCTAAGCATTTCGCGAGGTTTAAATTGAACCATAGCAAAGCGTGACCGGGTCTAGCTAGTTTGTTTGTTGATTTTCCCAATATTTGTTGCAAAAACATTAAGGCTCCAGTCTCCCTAAAATCAGTGTTCTTGCGGAATTTATCAGAAAAGCAATAAATTAAATATTTTTTACGTTATTTTAATGTGTGAGATTTGAAGTTTCCAATACATATTTTATTTTTTAATTTGACGCCACTTTTATTAGCTTTGTGTGCTTTAAACATACCTCTATTTACGTTCCACGCGTAGAAGGTCTCATTCATGCACACGCCACGAAAAAAATATAACAAAAACAAGAAATGTATTCAGGTTACATATATGTTTAGTTTCGGTAAATTGATTTCAAATTATTTTATGAATGCATATATTTTTTTTATAACAAATCAACAACACAGTTAATTAAGAAAACATGCGTGTATTACAATGTTGGAAATCTGTTCTATTTGTGCAAGAGTGGTATTCGCAATGTTACGTGCGCGTGCGCAGCGCGGCGCCCAGCGTGTGGACGTCATGGCGCGCGATACTTGGCCTAGCCATACTAGAAGAACTAGGCTTAGTGTAGGTATTAGAGGACTGCTGATGTTTTATTGATTACTGATTGATATTATATATAAATAATAAATAAAATTAAAGAAAATCTGTCTGATGAACAGAACATATCTAGCTTGCCGTTCCGTACGTGGTTTCACGATCCTCTAATTTACCCCCTTAGGGGTTTAACTTCGAAAAATCTTAAAAATTGAAGTGTAAACTTCTTTTAGCGCGGTACGTATATTTTCAGATGAGGTAAAACCTCTTGACTCGCGACACCGAGACGCAATTTGACGTTTAGTTTCTTTTTTTTCTCCCATTAAAATAATTGCGGCCAGTACCTAATGTCGCTAGTCGCTGTCAGTAGTTTTGGCGCCATAACAAAACAAGTCACCGAGAAAAAAACTATTTTAGATTGTAATAATTTTAATGATAATGATGATGATACAAGAGCTCAATCTCAAACACTCTAAAAAAAAAAGTTTTCACTTCTGTCGGCACTCCTGTAGTGCAATTTGTTTTCGTATCTAAATGGTTAAGGGACCTGGGGTCAAGGTTCACGGGCTTGGGCTGGGCGTTGATGAATAATTCTGTGAGAAATACTCACAGGACTTTTTTAATTATATATTGATTGTAATTTTGTGTTAAATTACCACTGAACTCGAAACAACTACAGTAATTATATCCATCTAACTACTATCATTGACGGGCCGGTTGGCGTGGTTAGTAAGATACCCTATCTAACAGTTTGTGGGTTCGATTCCCACTCAGGACAAACATTTGTGTGCATGAACATGTCTGTTTGTCCTGTGTCTGGTTGTAATTATCTATATATGTATGTATTTACAAAAGAAAAGTAGTATATGTAGTATATCAGTTATCTGGCTTCCATAGTACAAGCTATGCTTAGTTTGGGGTCAGATGGCCGTGTGTGAGGATTAATGTCCCAGAATATTTATTTATTTATTAAACAGCCCTTTCAATTTCTTCTCGGTACGTATTTATCTACAGTTATATAAAAAAGGCCACTACAAATATCGAGTTATTAATCCTTCCCTTCATAATGTCATTGATTGATTGATATTTTATTACAAGAATTTGATCAATATTTACAACGTTACGACCGCTTGAGCAGAACGCTTACAAATGAGTCTTGCGCTAGTTTTTATGTAATAATTAGTTATAAGTTTGTTTTATTTAATGTTCCGTATACTGAGCTAAGATTTAAGTACATTTTCATTATTTACTAGCTGTACCCCGCGGTTTCATATGGGTTCTCATAAAAAGTTGCCAAACCTTTCCTCAATAAACTGATTATCTAACGCTCTTTCTAAGTTCATACAAAAATCCCTGAATATTCCAAATTTTCAGGCAGCTTTTCCAATATTTCTTTTCATAAGAAACTTACTCGGACATAAACGAATATGAAAAAAAAAATGCCGATTTGATCCACCCGTTCTCGAGTTTTTCACTTAACAACTTATTTAGCCATTCATTTTTATTAATATAGATTATAATATCCTGGGACATTTTTCACACATGGCCATCTGATTTCAAAATAAGCAGAGCTTGTAACATTGAAATTAGATAACTAATGTACTTGTAATATCTTCTATTCTATAGATATACAGGGTGGAAAAAGAGGTGGGTGGAGGTTCAATGAAAACATATCATCATGAATATTATGATGCTAAAATAATAAATGTATGTATTATCTACATACTTGTGTTCCTAATTGGCCAATCCGAATGAATATTATTTAGTTGCATTTATTGAAGAATAACAGCGATAGTGGACGGTAAGAATATTAATTTCATCGTGAAAAAAAGAATAGCTGATACACGATGGTATTTTATAAATGTATGTAAAATTAATTCTATAAATAACACTTAAATCCACTTGACAAAAAGAAAACTTAAAAGTAAGAAGCTTATATAAAATAGTCTAAATTAAAAAAGTCGCTATCAGAAGGCAGCGTACCCAGAATGCTGGTGGCATTGCCACGTTGGATGGCAATGCTGATTCTCAGACCAAAATATAAGCCAGCATTCTGGTCACAAGTTGCTTCGACCAGGCGTTTGGATAAATGTATGTTGGATATCAAGGGACAAAAGGGTGGTAAAGGTGATGAAATTGTGCACGCCTACCTTGTCTGATGTCTTCTTCGGGCTTTCGTTGCAATTTTAGTCATCGGTGAGGAGGCCTGAAACAGGCCACACCACAGTAATGGCGCCTTGGTGCATGCACGTTCACTCACTTCACTTTTATATAATAGGTGAAAAATCCTGTTCATATTATTTGAATTCTATTTTACCGCGGTGAAAACAAAATAGATTTTATTTAAACATGTTTTATCCATATTATGTATGATAAACGATTATAAAATAAAATATTCTTCGAATAAAAATGGCGGTGAAGAATTTTATTGACATTAAAGTTTTCTTTTTTCTTCTTTTTTATCACTGTCAGTTTTCCAGCCAGACGTAGGGCGGTAGGAAAACAAGTATAAGTAATATAATACTCACTCAGGTCCTTGAACAGCTATCTTTATTTTTAAAAATAATTACACTTTTCACTCGCCGCGGTTAGACTCGATGCTCGCCTCTTCAAGCATGATCCATTCCCAAAAAAAAACTACCCACATACGCTATATTTTTCTTACACACTTTTTTTGTTAAATTAATTTTTGTGTTGCCATGTAATCATGAAAATTTTCAATAAGTTACAAACTAATTAGTCGATTCCAATTTTATTTTAAGAGCAACACCATAGACAATTAAAAATAATTAAAAATAAGGTAAGGGAGAATAATTATGGTGGAACTACGAATATTTAATATTCTTACACGTTATCGTTTAATAGACAAGAATGTGTTAATTTGTCTGTAAAATGGTAGGTACATGTTTTAAAACATCTATTACCTCACTGAACAACAAAAGCCAAGTAAAGTGGTGCCCTGAACTAGACTTTAACCTAACTTTTCACCTTTGGGCAATTTAACAAGATACGATGATCATAGAGGTACTAGTGAAATTTGATTGGACATAAACTAAAAAATCTTTAATAGAACTGTAAAACCAGTGTCTATACATTAAATATAAATTTACCAAAAATGTATTAGGGGTGGTGAAGGAAGAGTAACAGTATTAGCTATTTTTGCCTGTCTGTCTGTTTGTCTATTTGAAGACGCTAATCTCCGAAACCTCCGAACCAATTTCCACAAGTTAATCAAACTTAGCATGTCGCGGTTTAATTTCTGTCATATGACATTTTTTTTTCGCACTACCCACTAAAAGTTTCCGGTCATTCTCGATAGACTAATCGATTTTGACCAACCAGAGACAAAAACAATATGGTATAAATATACAGGAAAACAGCATATAAGTGAAAAAAAAAACGTATGCCTTCCAAGCGAACATCGAATGGTTGACATAATACAAACTTTGTTAGCCACAATTTCAATATACGTAGTAATACACCAACTACTATTTTCATCCCTAATTTCATACCTCTATGTAAAGCCCGTGAGAAATAGTTCGCTCGTGAACTGACCCGTCCAGTTTAGGCAATATCTCGACAATCGCTCGATATCGAACGCTTATGATTGTCGATCGTTCGCTCGCTGTTTTGTTCGTCAGATTTATTCGCAGGATTCCGTGACTGTCTCACGACCCTAGGACGATCTTCACAATGGTTCATTTTTTAACTTTATCGGTAATTTTTTCATTTCCCTTATACATATTTTTAAAATCTACGAGTATTTAAAAGGATTTTTAAAACTGCTTAAAAAATAATTCTTTACAATATAGAAGTATGAAAAGGAAAGCTCTTAAAGTCTTATGTTCAGGTAAAGGTAAACAAATTAAAAATAACTACAGCCTACCGTGTGACCCCAGCAGATTTATTACATAAAGATTTCGTTTTCCCTCTCATTCCAGTATTTTCTAACCTCAAACATGACTTCCCATATACATACACGAAAACGCAGTACCTTAAATAAGTGGGATACTCAACACTATCTTTTTTCAAAGAATACTTACTAAAAAAAATGGGTGCGTGTACTTATGTACGCGCGTGAGAAATTATACTTGTTAAATTTGTTTATTTATTTATATAAAAAAAATATTTATTTAAATATTTTAATTTGATGTTCGATTTTAATTTTTATCACATTTTTGAAGTGTAAACTTCTTTTAGCGGTACGCATATTTTTAGATGAAGTAAAACCTCTGGACTCGCGACACTGAGAGGCAGTTTGACGTTTAGTTTTTTTTTTTTCTCCCATTAAAATAATTGCGGCCAGTAATGTCGCTAGTCGCTGTCAGTTGTTTTGGCGCCATAAACCACAGCCACAAAACAAACTCACTCAGAAAAAAAAAAAAATTAGATTGTAATAATTTTAATGATAATGATGATGATACAAGAACTCAATCTCAATCTCTCAAAAAAAAAAAGTTTTCACTTCTGTTGGCACTCCCGGAATACAATTTTTTTTTTTTTTTATATGAAAATAGTTATCAGAGGCGACGAGCGTACCAACATGTGCGACCAACAGAGGTCCTATTTCTATATTGTTGGTAGCTTTTTTTTCGCTAATGAGCGGTTTAGCGGGCAGCTTCAACCTGTTTCATTTGTGTGACAGTGATGCGCGCGCATCATTCACTCTCATTATTTTTTCATAACGCGCCTAAAGAAGTATAACTTCAAAAAATACTTAATACAAAAAGACAAGAGCAGGGGTAGGTAATGTTGCAGTAATTCCATGGGAACTGCGTTTGAACGTCTACATTACAAACTTTCTCAGTAACCCAGAGACAATTATTAGTTATCAAAAAATTCATACCAAAAACTCATACAGTTACTTATCTCAGGTGGTTATTTGACCATACCGTAATGTCCACGTTAAACGTTACGAGCGATCTTAACGTTTATGACACTTAATTTGGTCGGATAACACATGATTCTGCGGTAGCGTAATAATAAAATCATATAACGATGCGGGCTTTGGGGTGTTTTTGTGTGGAGCATAATATAAGAGGTAGCGGTTCTGGTCATTTGGTACAAATCCTACTTCCTACAATCCTACTAATATTATAAATGCGAAAGTTTGGATGGATGTTTGTTAGTACTCATTCACGCCAGAAAGGCTGATCGGATGTGGATGAAATTTGGCATAGAGATAATACTCTGGAATAGCACATATGCTACTTTTTATCCCAAGACAAGAACATAAGAACCTTGGGGAACGCGGATGAAACCGCGGGACGGAAGCTAGTTACCTTATAATATTACAAACATCCACCCTGCGTTTTTACCTAAACCTACCTCATAAATCATTAGTGAAAAACGTATCAAAATCCATTCAGTAGTTTTTAAGTTAATCGCTTACAGAATAACAGACGAGTATAGTATAAGCGTTTTTGTTGTCATTATGAATGTCTACTCGCTCCCGCTTCCGCATACCGCACAGACCACAAACAACTAAAATATTAAATTTTATGTATAGCATCGAGATCGGATTGACCGTTTCAGAAAGTAAGTGTTATTGCTTAATTTCAACATTAACGTATCAATATTTAACTGATCGTTTTATATAGAGCGAATATGGTTAACATTGGCAAGATATTGGTTAAATTAAGTAGTTGTTGTAAAAGTAAAGTGCGCAATTATCTTTATAAAATTTCCACTGTAGTTACATATCTTTAGTAGGAAGTGGTTGAAAAGGACTACCTTTTATCTTTATGTTGGTAGCAATTTTATTACGTTGTTTCGATCTTTGATACTGCCTTGTTACTCGTGTGTTCTTTGTGTTAGCAACACGCTTTTATATTTTATCTTTAAACTAATTTGTCCCGCGGTTTTATCCGTATTTTTGACAGATCTTAAACATTATCCCGGGAAAAAGTACCTTGTTTTATTCCAGAGAAAGATCGACGTATGTGCTGCAATAGCTGATCGGATTGAGATGTCATTTTATGTATAGATAGACCATATCCTAGAATATAACAGGGGAATAATATATAATCTTATATATAAAATTCTCGTGTCACAATGTTAGTTACCATACTCCTCCGAAACGGCTCGACCGATTTTTATGAAAATTTGTGTGCATATCGGGTATACAGGGTGATTTTTGGTCACTAGACATACTTCGGGGTTGAAGTACTCGTCAATATGAACAACTTTTATTATGGGACCAACTCTGATATCGCAAAAAATAAAATGGTTCCTTCATACATTTTGGTCGAGTAGGTTTTGAACTTTTGTATGGACAGCTGATAATTTTTTGTGATCTCTCGTCCCATGATAAAAATTGTTCATATTGATGAGTAAGTACTTCCACCCCTGCAAGTATGTCCAGTGACTAAAAAAATCACTCAGTATAGGTCTGAAAATCGGTCAAAATCTATTTTCTAAACCGTTACGCGAGTGAAACTGTGGGGGACAGCTAGTAATAATAAAATAATATACTTTTTATCGTGGAAAATTATAAGATTCCTCCGAATCGCTGGTAAAACCGCGGGATAAACTAATCATTTTAGATTTTAAAAAAAAATGTCATGAAGGGCTGAATAGAACCTTCAAGATGTGAAATGCTCAGATCCATACTGCAGTAGTTGCTACAAAATCGTCATTATTCTCCTCAATATACCACATCGAATCATTTTAGACCACTTGCATCCAGTCATCGAGCGGCTCCCAGTCGTCAGCACCAATCTTGTGCCTTTATTTTACCATTTGTGTGAATAAAATAATACAACTGTTTGTTTACAACAAGTATTCAATCAGTTATCTAATTTCCATAGTTAAAGATCTGCTTAGTTTGGGATCTGATGGCCGAGTGTGAAGAATATTATAGAAAATATTATTACCGATCAAATTACTTCAGCTACTGACTCCACGAATTACGTTCGAAAATTTGTTCTTCTACAAATGTCAAGTATAAAATTTCTGAGCAAAGCTCATCCAGCTCTCTTTATCTTTTATGCAGCCAGCTGTAAAAGACCATCTATACTGTAAGTATCAATTGGCAAAACATATTGCAGGTTGTAGAATTTTGTCTATAGATACTGGCTTCCACCCCGCGGATTCACCTGCGTTCCCGAGGGATCTTATGTTTTCTCGGGATAAAAAGTAGCCTATAGCCTTCCTCGATAAATAGGCTATCCAACACCGAAATATTTTTCAAATCGAACCAGTAGTTCCTGAGATTAGCGCGTTCAACCAACCAAACAAACAAACTCCTGAAGAGTTTAACATAAGTATTTTAACATTAGTATAGATTCTATACATACCTTCACCTACTTTTAAAAGGTACCTACATAAGGATGTAATGCAATTTCGGGTTGGATGACCTTTAATAAAACATAATTTTTACAATAAAAGGTTATCTGTAATTTTCACTTACAAACTTTAAATTAAAAATTCGGCTACGCATTAAACATATATCACTCAATTTCGTCTCATAAATCGGACCGGATCGAATCGAATCGTAACCGAAAAGGAATCGTTTGTATCGAAACTCGTACTGTACATCGATTGTAAATTATTTAAACAATTATTTATTGTACTGATGTAGGTTATTGATATTTTTTATTAACATTTTATTTATTATTTAGATATTTAAATCATATAAAACTGTTTCGTGACCGTCTTGCAATCCATGCGTAAAATCTAGAAACATAACATACAAAAGTGCACTAAAACGACTCGTACGTAAACGTTGTACGAAAAACAAATAGTTTTAAGAATGTGATGGAGTATTTTTTTTTCTTTTTATACTACTTAGGTGGCAAACAAGCTTACGGCCCACCTGATGGTAAGCGGTTACCGTAGCCTATAGACGCTCATAGCACCACGGGCAAAGAAAATACAATACTATATTTTCCCTGCCAGGGGTATCACTCACGCGTTGCCAACCTTGAGACATGAAGTTGTTAAGTCTCCTGTGCCTGTAATTTCACCGGCTCCCATACCCTCCTAACCGAAACACAGAAATACAAGTGCACTACTATTTCACGGCGGAATTAGATATGGTGGTAGTACTTCACCGGGCGAACTCTGCACTAAGAGTTCTACTACCTTGCATAGTTGTTTTATTCTTCGCGATAAGAAATCGCTTTTAACTGACATTAGATGTGAGAATTTCCTTAACTTATTACATAGTTCCTCATTATTCCATTTACCATCATCCATTGAACAATCCTCATACAAAAAGGCGTTAACTCTTAATTGGGTATGAAATTAAAAAGGGACCACAATGCACGTAATTAAATGAGTTAAAATGCATGACTGGACGTACCTTTTGTCCCTCATGTGTCGTAAGTGGAACATTTTTTGCTTATAGGTACTCTATATGAAATTAAACTGTACTATTTAAATCGGGCTTAATTGCTTTATGTATCTAATTATACCTATAGGGTAGGACAGAAATAGTTATGTGAGATATTACGTCCCCAAAAGAGTAAAGTTGAGGATCTCAGTGAAATCAGGAGGCGCAAAACTAATATAGTATATACATATATAAAAGAGAAAGTATGTATATATGTATGTATGTATGTATGTTCTTTATAGACTCCGAAACCGCTGAATCGATCGCGATGAAATTTTCAGACAATCTTCATATTAGCCCCGCGGGTAATCCTGTAAGGTTTGGTGGTGATCGGAGTACTCGGGATCGCGGGTGAAACCGCGGGGCGGAAGCTAGTAATCTATATAAATAAAAATCAATTTCCGAATGTATGTAAGCACATCACATCAAAACGGCTGCACTTATTTGGCTAATTCTTTTTGTTGTGTTTGTATGATAAAAAATATTTGAAAAAACGTACAGAATAGTGAAAAATTTAGTATTCTTTTAAATACCAGCTAGTTATTAACCTTATTTTAAAACAAAAGTTAGTTAGAAATATTACTTTTATACAGATTCTGGCTTGATGCTAATCTATAATCCTAGTTTCAGGCTTTTTGCAGCTATAGGTTAATACCTATACGAATGACGAATGTCAACCAGTACCAACGTACTGGTTGACATTCGTCATAATGTACAACCTAGCTGAGATTCTTGCCGGTTATTCTCATCTAAAGGCTTACTTCTGAGTCGGTAGTAGGTAACTAACCTCACCCGAATAAATTTGGCTTTGACTTTAAAGGTGGTCGAACGCAACGATTCTTAAATAAGCTATCAAATAAAATAAAATCATGGTTGATTGTATAATATAGCCGAGATCAACTCTATCGCCTTTTCCAATCTAAGATGATGTGAAATAGATTATTTGATAAATGTATATCAATATCTAATCTAATAAAGTTAAAGGTGAGATTCCCCGTCCTAACATGTAATCTATTATCTTCATAGAATTATATATATAAAATTATAATGGTCTGTGGGTTCGTCCAAATGTTCGAACATCAAAATTTACAGTACCTACTCTTGTTAGATAGTCTTGTGTTTGACCACAATCTCAGGATGGTGAGTGATGATTAAGAAGGTGTTAAATTCGCACTGTCGAAATACACCGCTTGGCGACGGATTTTAAACTTGAGGTTTATCGCTTGCCAGGCATCTGCCATTTTTAGCAATAATTAAATTTGAACTTAGGCCGCAAACCATTGCTTAATCGATAGCAAATAACTTGAGGATATGGCTACATGTAACCGAGAGAATAGTATTGCTACACATTGGGCCCGATATTTAACATTTTTATTATCATCATAATCATCTTCTTTGTATATATAAAAGGAAAAGGTGATCGACTGACTAATCTATCAACACAGCTCAAACCACTGGACGAATCGGGCTAAATTTTTTATTTTTTTTACTTTGTATAGGCTTGTGTTTGACCACAATCTCACTATGATAGGTGATGATGTGGCCGAAAGTGGCTCTCAAGTACAGCTGCCGGAACACACCAATAGGTGTTTGGCGACAGATTTTCAACTTGAGGGTGGTAGCTAGCCAGGCGGGTACTACAAAGTACCCTAACACCGTGCTATGGTTTCCTCACGATGTTTTCCTTCACCTAAAGCTCAAGCTCTTTGTAGGATTCGGACCCACGACCTTCGCCGCGGCGTCCGACGTCACTACCACTGAGCTATCATCACCTTAAAATGCTATTTGGCATTCAGATAGCTATTATGACGTAGGCATCCGCTAAGAAAGAATTTTTGAAAATTCCACCCCTAAGGGGGTAAAATAAGGGCTCGCGGGTGAAAGTCATAATAATATAGAAGCAAAGTCAAAATACCTCGTAGTATGCAATAAAGTAGTGCAAGCAAAACCAAAACTAAGGCAGTGTTCACACGGGAACTTCAATTACGTAGCACAGTCGCGGGACGTCTGAGCAAAAACTTGGCAAATTGAATCAGCCTGGCAAATTACTTTTAAGCAAATGACCGATACAGTTTGCTGGTGAACACCGAGCGAAGTCTTGTTCGGAAGATAATCAATCAAATGTTGTATTATTAATGTTTTAGAATCGACGAATATATTTATCTGCCTAAAAAAATGAAAGAGATCCTCTCTTTAATTTTTTATTCGTATTTTACTTAAAATAGCTGAAGTATTTTAAGTTAAATACGAATTTGCGAAAAACAACACCAAAGAAAATTGGCCATTTAGTGCTACTGCTGGAGTATCACTAAATCGCCAATCTATACTAATATAAAAATTAATCAACTTATTTTATGAACAATTAAAGTAAAAAATACAAACTATGATATATAGAAAACATCCTCAAAGCCCTCGCTGCTGTCGATAGGCAAGGTTCCCAACAGGCTGGCAGCGTTCCCTTTTTGGATGGCCAAGCTTATGCGTTTATACTAATATTATAAAGGTGAAGACTTTGTTTGTTTGAACTCGCTAATCTCAAAAACTACTGGTTTGATTTGAAAAAATCTTTCAGTGTTAGATAGCCTATTTATTGAGGAAGGCTATAGGCTACTTTTTATGCCGGGAAAACACAAGATTCCTCGGGAACGCGGGTGAAACCGGTGTGGAAGCTAGTAAAGGATATGACGAAACCAAGAGCTCTCTTGCTTGAGTTTCAAGGCCATTTTTAAATCTCTAGGTTATTAGATTTAGCAAACACATACGCCGGAAGCATGTTTCAGTCTTTTGCTGTCCGCGTTATAAATAAGAATGCAAAACCTTGTGTCCGTATGTTCGGAATGTCACAAACGTATGTGGGTGGAATATTATCCGACGTCTTGTGATTTGATGAACTTAAGAATGGGGATGGTGGAATCAGGAATCATTTATTAGGACAACCAGTATATAGCAAAAAGAATACTAGACAAAAACACATGGGTTTGAACTAAAACCGAGATATTAAACGGTTTTCCGGGTGGTTGAATAACTGTAAAACTTAATTTCTTTTGTTAATTTAACATAGATCTGTGAAATTATAATGTACTCGCCTTCCACCCCGTGATTTCACCCGCGTACCCCTATTTTACCCCCTTAGTTGTTGAATTTCCAAAATCCTTCCTTAGTGGATGCCAACACGTCTCTAGGTCCAGCGGTATGGGCTGTGCGTTGATATATCAACAGTCAGTCAGTTTACCATTTTATAACAGACAAATGTTAAATGTATCTATGATAATAGAATTAAACCATGGATTTATTGATAAGAATTCACTATTACTAGAAATACCTAGCAAAGTTAAACAGGTAGTAATTTCAAATGCCCATAACATTATGTAACGTAATTTATGGATAAACTATAACAAACTTTTGAACTCAAAACATTAACTTTATTAATAAAATTTTCTTTGAAGCAACATCAATTTTAAATTTATAAAGGTAATTTCTGTAGAACATAAATTTTATAATGGTACTTCACGATCAAATGAACCATATAACTCATAGAGGCTGTCATTCTCGCTGTGATTGAATATAACTCATCTCTATGACTTTCAAAAGACATGTTCATAATAGAAATATAATGCAGTGACAACACTGAACCGGTCACGTGACTGGGAAGAGTAAATTGAAAAGCACCCAATAGGTTATACAGGGAATTAAATTACGATGCATATACCTACTACTTAATGGTATATCTATGCCAACTCTCTACTACTGTCTCTAACAGCGAATATGAAAGGGTTTTCCTTATTTTTTCTTCAAGATGGCAAACCATCTTCAGTTAATCTTTGTCAACTACTCTTTATCAAATACTAGCTTTCGCCCCGCGGTTGCACCCGCGTTCCCCAGGGATCTTTTGTTTTTCTGGGATTAAAAGTAGTCTATGTCCTTCTACATACTATAGGCTACTTGCATACCAAATATCATCGCGATCGGTTCAACGGTTTAAGCGTGAAAAGGTAACAAATAAACAAACAAACTCACTTTCGCATTTATAATATTAAGTTAGGATTAGGATAGTTAGGATAGATTTTCTAAAATCTATACTTACCTCCATCAACTACAACCACTTCTGGATTAATAATAATAATCATAAGTTTTATTAAAGAATCACAATTAAAGAATACAAAGAATCTTTATTATCTTCGTTTCGATTTGAATAAAACCTACTTCATAAAAAATCATCATTATAGTATGTAAAGACAGTTAATGAATAACAGCTCTGCCAGAAAACAACTACATATAATTCTAAAGAAAGAGCATTTGATACCGATTCAAGATAAAATAAATGATTTATATTTAAAAAAAAAACAAGTATCTTTAAAAATTCGGCCCAAATTCAAAATGAATCCTTTTCACTCGCTCACAAGACTGATGTTCATATATTTCACTCTTTAAACTCAAGTGCAATGAGGTCTCTTTAATGTTTAAATCCTCAAAATTTACAAAGAATGCAGCCCCCTAAAGCCCCCTTTTCCCCTCAAGTTAATATTCGCAATACATCATCTGCGGATAGCGTTCCCTCGATGTATTACCAGCTCGTTATATTTTCGGGTGCAACAACCGTTATGGTCGGAAATTAAGTTAAAAATGTTGGTGAAGAGTAATTTTTTTTTTATTCACAGATTCCGTATACACACCTGTGTTGTTTATTATAAAAGTATATTGTTGGTAGATTGCATAGCATGTAAAAAGTTACCAAAACTGATAATACTTTTATTAGGTAAGTTTATCCATGCTAAAAACAGGAAATTTGTACTGTGGTAGGGAACTTTATAGTACCCACCTGGTTGGCTACCACCCTCATGTTGAAAATCTGTCGTCAAACACCAATCGATGTATTCCGG
The DNA here is from genome assembly GCA_951216915.1 of Tetheella fluctuosa. Classification (NCBI taxonomy): domain Eukaryota; kingdom Metazoa; phylum Arthropoda; class Insecta; order Lepidoptera; family Drepanidae; genus Tetheella; species Tetheella fluctuosa. Next base: position 11,720,936 of record OX578223.1, on the reverse strand, counting down.
CAGCTGCACTTGAAATCTTGTTCCCTTCTTTATGTGCTTACCACCTTCAGGTATAATTATCATCGTGAGAATGAGGTAAAACACAAGCCAAACCAATGTAAAAATGAAAATCGCAAAAAAAAAAACAATTAAGGTTAGTTCAAAAAAAGTATGGTGTGAGAGAGAGGACGTCTGCTAATTTTGTTGCTGTACAAAACTTAGAAGTGTTGCGAGTTATTTAGCGGTATATTTTTTAAATTTTCACAGCGGATCTCTAAAACGCGTTGTCGACTGATGATGTTAACAATCAAGGCTAATGCAGTTTTGTGGGCTCGCCTGCCCCACTCTGTTATCACGCATCTTACAAATCATGCCCTTTATGCCTTAAACCTTGGTCATTATTGAGACTAGCAGATTTCTTTTTTATTTTTACCCTTCAACAGATCATTAAGGCTTTGTGTTGTTCATTTACTACCTATTTTTTTTATCATCTTCAATTATTCCTCAGATTTTACTGCAGAGTTTTGCAACATAGATCATCCTTTTTAGATTACTTTATATGTTTTTAATAACGAAATTAATGTTTATTTTATAATAGTTGTCAAAAGTGAGTATATATTTGAATACAGAGTTCCATATTTAAATATTTAGAAATAATATAAATGGCCAGTAACAATGAAAGTATGATGTGAATCGAAAAAGAGGTTGCATCGTTAAAATATGATCTGTAAAGTTCAGTAACAGATTGGCAAACTCCCTAATATTGCTAATATTATATTAGTCTATATTGCTAATGTCCTTATGTACGGCAGCTTTCAGATAGATTTTCTACTTGTCAGACTTCTGACATTAATAAAAAGGATTTGAATAATAAAAGACCCTAAGATAGAAAGCTTACAACTGGCTCTCACGTGGAACTGCTGGAATACACCAGTATTTTCACTTGAAGGTGATAGCCACATGGGTACTACACTACCACAGGGTACTACAAATTATCCATCCACGTGCTGTAGCTACTTCACGATGTTTTTCTTCACCAAAAACTCCAGCCGTTAGGATTCGAAGTTTTGCAAGCTCTTGTTTTTAGATACTTACTAGAGTTACGTTTTTAAATTAATGGTACGTATAATTTTAATAAAGTAACTTAGCTAGTCTCCATTATTTATTGATTATTATATTTATGAACACTATCTTAATGATTTTTTCCATCCAAAATCTTTATACTTGATACTCTCGCGTGACAATTATCCGTGCCACAAAAGTATACAAGTTTAAAGCAAAGTGCAAACTTGCGAATACTGGCAGTCACGAGGTCAAATGCATAACTCTCGGCACCTCGCGCTTGCCTGCGCCGGCGCATGTAAATAAGGGCATATTTCAAACCAGACACCACGGATAGTTGTGTTAGGTTGCTTCTTCAAATGATAAAGGTTGAGATTATTTAAAGTGTAATCTGCCCAATTAATTACACATATGAAAGACTAAAAACATTCTGTATCATTTGCTATCTTCTTACGGTAGAAAAAAAAACAAATGTTAAATCATTAATTTGATCTACGACTACGTCTATACCTTTTAATTTAGTCTGTATTATATTCTTTAGAATAGAATAAGTAAAGTTTTTTTTTATACAACTTTGTCGGCAAACAAGCATACGGCCCGCCTGATGGTAAGCGACTACCGTAGCCTATGAACGCTTGCAACACCAGGGGTATCACTCGCGAGTTGCCGACCCTTCCCCCCACCCCGATGAGCTCTGGCAACATTACTCACGCGCGGAAACACAACTATAAGTTATTTGGCTGCGGTATTCTGTAAGGTGGAGGTACTTCTCCAGTCGAGCTGTTCTTTGAGCGACATATCGCTATGCTCTACCTCTCGTATAAGTTTCGACTCATTCTTCAACTGACTCGCAAAACGAACTACCTAATTAATCATTAGATTTCTAAAATTGCACGCGTAAAACAAAAGTTCCATTAAGATAACACCATACGCGCTAGACAAGAATGTGTGAATGCGATTCATAAATAAATCTACTCGTACTGAAACTACGTCAGTGCTTCCGTGCATTTATTGATATGGAAATTGTTGGCTAAATGTACACTACATTGTATATATTTACCGTTAGGACGTAGTGAGGACCCTTAGATCTGTTTAGAAGCATTGCTAGTTCAGTGGGAGATACCTATTACGAGTTTGAGGTTTCGGTGACGGAAACGTTGTGAACAAACCATAGCACGGTGGTAAGGTACTTTGTCCTACTTAGCTGGCTACCACCGTTAAGTTGAAGACCTCTCGCCGATGCTTTTATGACATATGTACTTATATATTATTATGTTGATTAATTGTAGTAAATATGTTCTATCTTTCTTTCTTTCGTAAATTTATTATTCTGGTATGATATTATCATGAAAATGGATTTTAAGGTATTAAGCAGTTTATTGTTTAAGTTTGTTAACATGGTCTTATTCTAGTTTGGAAGATTAAAACTTTATTCTATGGCCGATATATATTAGAAAACGCATTTTTATGTGCTTCTTTGTTGCTGGAAAAAATAAAAGAATGTCAGTCATGTCACTCAAACATTTTTTTTAAATATCCCACAACTGTTTCCACAAATCATAAAAACCAACAACACATTAACCTTTAGTTTTATTAATAATAATTTTACAATTTACTATATTAACTTATTAATTGGTGCGTAAAAGTTAAAAGTATCCGCGTCTCGTTAAAGTCATTTATAATTATTGTTTTTAATTATTTATAATAAAAATAATAATGTCATTATGTTTATATATTTGTTGCGGTCTTAAAGAAACATTATAGAACTAAGTTAGTAGTCAGTAATGATAGAGTTTGAATTTAAAACTTTTTTATGTTTTAAAAAAGGTGGAATAGAAAGAAAAAACGAAAAACATGTAAATTTTACTCACACGCAAACGGTGTGTTCCGGCATCTGCACGACTGAGCGGATTTGAGTGAAATTCAACACACAGATGGAATATTTATTTTGATCCTGGTAAAACATGAGATCCCTGGGGAACGCGGAAGAATACGCTGTGCGGAAGTTGGTGAGTACCTAATAATTTTGTTACCGCGCTTATTTTCTGGATCCCTTTTACATTTTAACTACCCCGACTATTAAATAATAAGCTAAAATTATATAAATTACTTAGTTACACCATGGACTGTGTAATAAATAAACGATTTATGTACTTTGTAGTTATTAATATTGGTTTATGGCCCCTGATAGCCTATTAATTGAGAGATTAATTAATCTGTCCCCGGTATTAAATCATCTTAAAAATTATGGTCAATTTCAATAAAATTACGATTTTCCTTTATTATGTTTACATGGATTTTATAGATTGTGTTCGTATTACAATAATGTCGTGTACGTTATATTTAACGACCTCCTTGTTAACGAAATAACATTTTGTAGTCAAAGTTATGAATAATAAATGATGGCCCTCACACAGGGCCATCTGATCCCAAATTAAGCAAAACTTGTACTGCAAATAATTATATAAACTACTGTTTAAATATTTATTACAAATAATTTCACCATATAAACATGTTCATGCACAGCTCCTATGCCTGTTTGTAAACCTATTAATGTAAAAAAAATATGCTTTGACTATTTTTAGGCTTAACTTTTGTATATTCCAAAATTTCAACATCAAAATTCGTATCCCAAACATTTTATGTAGAAATACAATTGTTGAATTATTTTCTTGAATAAATCCATAGATTATTGATCTCAGTTATAGCATAGAAGTCGGATACACATCGCACAATGAGACCAAGTATTCGGTAAGGTTTATGTTTCACTATACGCGATAAAGCTACAAGCGACAATCGCTTCTAATGACATACATATTATAATAAAAATTAAAATAGCTACTGATTATTTACTAAATTCAAAGTAAAACCAAAACCAAAAGACCTTAATATAAAACTAGGATTATTAAAAAAAAAAACAAATCCTATAATAATATCAAGTGACGTGCGCAAACTAATGAAGAGAGCTAATTAACTTTAAAACATTATAGAGACTCAGTATAAACTGTTATATGGTTATAAGTCTATAAGGCCTGTAATCCAAAGATTGCTGGTTAAGAGTTCTAGGTTAACGAGAAGATTAATAACACAAATTACAGTTAGTTACTGAATAAAATCTAAACTATTACCATATTTTTATTATACTGAATGGATAATTTAATATGGCATATTTTTGAAATCTCAGTTAGTTCGTCGCACTGACCTAACTTTTATTATGGGACCAACTCTAAAATTGTGGAAAAAAAAGCTTTCATATAATTTAATCGTGTTTGATATAAAGCTTGATCTTTTGTGACAAGTTTTCTATTCGCAAAAAATTTTGAATAATTTTCATAGTAAAAGTGATTCAGCATAAACTTTTAAAAAGATGGCATCACAAAGTCTCCACGCAGTAAACATCATAGTGACAAGTATAATCTACCTACTTATTAATGGAGATTGACATTGATTACGCTTCCCGAAAAAGAATCTCATTCAAATGATTTTGAAAACCTTTACGAATTTTTTCTATGACATCATTACTCGCCTACAGTCAGACAGCACTCCAACCATTCCACAGGTAAGGAAGCCGCAACCGAATAGACTCGATATATTCGAATGAACGAATCGATTCTACGTCTGACATAAACAACATTAAGTTTGACAGGGTGCCGTGAGAATACGGAGGAAACCAACTACTAGATATTACGAATAGTTGTATACATATGTATCTAAATTGTTTGCTTAGTAATGCAATGTCAGAGAAATGAGTTTATTAGACTTTTTATAGGATTGTGGTAGGCTTGTGTTTGACCACAATCCACCATGGTAAATGATAATGTGGCCAAAGGGCCTACCTTTGTCACTTTGTCTCTGTCACTCGCGCACAAATATACTGTCGTCGGAAAAATGCCGGCTATGATATAATTTGCACTTTGGCTATACCTACTTAGACCGCGTAAAGGCGAAGGGGTCGAGAGACCACCACTTCGTAAAAACTACCACGTAAAAACTAACATAATCGTCGAAATAAATATTGATATTATAAAAAAACGATACACGCAATACAGACAACATAACTGTAATAATGATTCAAATAAACCAAGTAATCATAAATCAACTCTACAAAATCCTTAATTCACAAACTTTTTTCCCTACATACTTATTACCCAATCAATGAACAACTGATCGTTCATCAATACATTTCCTAGACATATAAAGCCGGTTATCCATAGAACTACTTGGACATTGGACACTGGACACATTGACAAACGACGACAAATGATGGACAAAGCAGGTGCATCATGCTATCTTGATGGCTTACCGATGGTTATCAAACCACATGAATGCGATCTAGCCGATCCCACATGAATTAGAATTAATTTTAATGAATGTTTGTTTAAGCATTTTGTTGAAAATGGCATGACATATGTTGGACTTGTTAGGTATAAATAGGTAGTTAGATTTGTTTTAAAGAATTATAAATGAATGTGACGTAAGTATTCAGAATCGAGACATATCGTTTTTAATCAGTTATGTTTAAAACGATCAATTTTAAGCTAAAATATATAAAATTAGACTTTCTTATGCAAATCTTGAATACGTTTTATAGTAGAATATTTCTGTAAATGAGTGAATTTGGACTGTTTTATAGAACGTGAAAATGTAAGTCAAGTAATAGAATCAATAATTAATATTGTTTAAATGTCCGCTCAACCTTTAGCTTGTTTTGCTACTTACCTTAGATAATGTATTATTAATTAATAGATATTTAATCTTTACTATTTTGTTCATAAACAGGAAGACAGTACTTATTTTTAATAGGTACATACTATATGATTTTTACCTTCAAGCACAAGGATAAATAAAAAAAAAATTAAAACCGTTCCCAAATTCCCACATTGCGTTGCAGACACTTTTTTTATGAACGAGATGACAAATAAAAACCACAATTACGTGACCGCTCAAAGAAATTCCGCCAAATCATAAAACACTCGTGAACTAGTTCGCATCAACTCCGAGAAATGCGCATGATTTGTGACTCAGTGTGCGCATGAGTTGTGAACAGGTGACATGAGGAAAACTGAGATGTGTATAAAATACACATTTTGTTTGAACTATGAGTAAATCTTTGTACTTTCTCTTAATCTTTTTATGGCGTCTGATTCAATTCTGAAGAATGAAATAATAATCAGCTGTTCAAATTTTCTAATGTAAATTAAAATGTTTTGATGACTTTAACCTCTACTCAAGGCCAAGGTCTCCATAATGATCTTAATCAATTTTATGATTGAACCAACGACAATTTATTACCTTTAATTTGTTCAAATCACTGCAAAAATACTATCTTTGAGTTTAGCAAAAGTATAATAAGTACCAATATAATCCATACAAAGTGAGTCCTTAAACTTAAAACCATAAAAGGCTCCACACAACTTAAGCCTAGCCCATTGCATTGATCTAGATATAAAACATATTTCTAGATTATAATGAATAGCTGAATAGCTCATTAGTGAGAAGTGGTCTCACGTATTCCTATTATATTATGTTAGGAACTAAATGTGAACGTGAAGGTATGCCTGGATAGTAATTCATGATATAGGAATTAATTTATTTTAAAGGAATACAAATTGGTTACAAGGTAAAAGGATTAGGACCTGCAAAGCCTTTCAAATGTACAGGCGGATCTAGATCGTTTTACTGACTATTGTATAAAAAATAAAATTGAATTGAACCTATCTAAATGCTCAACCATTACCTTTAGTAAAAAAAGAAACCTTATATGTAATACATATAATCTGTCTCAGGCTGCTCTCAATAAAGTTTCCTCTATTAGAGATTTGGGTGTGTTGCTAGACACTAAGCTTCACCTTGATCTACATATTAACAAAATTGTTGCTAACGCCTATCGAATGTACGGCTTTGTTAGTAGATCTAGCATTGATTTCAAGAGCAGTAGTACCTATGTCTACTTATATAAAGCATTGGTTAGATCACAGCTTGAGTATGCTGTTGTGATTTGGAATCCTCTATATATAAAATACACAGATCGCATAGAAGGAGTTCAGCGAAAGTTTGTCAGGACAATTCGCCATCGTTGTCACCATAGTAGTAATTTAAATACTCGAGATCTACAAAGCAAATGGAAGCTATGGGATTTGGGGTTCAGACGCCTATTCTTGGAATCAATGTTTTTGTTTGATCTTTGCAATAATAGATACGACTGCTCTGATTTGACAAATAAATTATGCTATATTGTGCCTAGAACAATAATTAGACGCACTGTGTGCACACGACCACTTTTCGCTGTAGCTACTTGTCGCACTAACGCTGGTGTTCGCGCGCCATTACATCGCATAACCAATAATTATAATGTTCATTTTTCAGATTTGGATATATTTAATTTGCCTGCTCCTAAATTCAGAAGGGCCTTAATTAATAAACTTAATGACTTAACATAGTTAGTTATCTTGTCACTGGTCCACAGTGTCCATAGTGTACGTGTATGTGTGTATCTTGCTAAGTACTACTGTTATATTTTTAGCCTAAATCACTAGATTTGTAAAAAAAAAAAAAAACATGGTTCACTCAATGCTATTTGTTCTAAATTAAATTTTAATTAACAATATGTGGATAACGTTGTGAGCTACACATTAATTAATATTAAGTGTAGGTAATACTTGTTTGTAAGCAAAATGTGTAACTGTTTGTTTTCCCAAATAAAATAAAAAAATAAATAAATAAAAAAAAATAAAAAATTTGAAATCATTTGGCGGTAGCAGTTTAAATAGTTGTGTCAAAAGCAACCTATTAAAAAGACAAGAAAACAGTTTTGGATTAGTAGAGCAGATTACGCAGCAAGAGAGAAAAAGACGCTTTCTTCGAGGGACTAAGTTGTATCCCGAGAGCAGCGAAGGATTCTAAAGTAGAATCCTGAGCGAAGTGGGATACAAGAGCCAAGATGATTATATTTTCATGAGTTATGAACTAAACTTATTTTTATCTTTGACTGCAAGAAAATAAATATTAGTATCGTAACTTTTTTGGGATCTTAGGCAACTCGTCCCACGCAAAACTAGATCCATGGGCCTATGCCTAATCATTTTTATTTATTAATTTTACTGGGGCAACTAGTCCCATAAGAAACAGTCATATGGTAGTAACCCTACCGCGGCTAATCTGAATTCATATAATTCTCGCATGTTCCAAATTCAAAAAGTGTTTTCTCACTCAGTGGGGTATTAAGCCTTTTTCTCACGGTAATCGATGAACCAAATGCCTTTTCGAGTGGCAATAGTAAAAAATATTTCAAAAAAAGAAGATCTCTCAACATGCCAAAAAAGTTTTATGTACTAAAAATCTTCCGATTGGATCCACTACATGAAAAAATGTAATCAAGACATTTCACTTCAATAAGCATTTAAAACCTCCCATTGAGACACCAAATAAACCCATAAATTCCACAAAACAATTATCATCGCGACTAATTGCAGTATTTTGCATGCGATTAAACGTTATGTCGGCGATTTATTCGCAGCCTTATCTTTACTACCCAGCAAACACGCGATTCTGTTACGCGCTTTATTTATTCCTTTAGTGTGCAATAAAATGATTTCAATTTCGTTTATAAGCTTATTTAGCTTCATTTTATCGATTCTTTATTTTTATATTTTATTTTATTCACCTTGCACTTCACCAATCTCATAATATTTACTTCTTCAAGTTTCTGAATATAGATGTCTGGATGTGTGTTTTTTTTACTCTTTCACGCAAAAACTACCAAACGGATTTGGATGAAATTTGGCACAGAGATAGATTATAATCTGGAATAGAACATATGCTACTTTTATCCCAGGAAAATATAAAATCCCTCGGGAACGCGGGTGAAACCACGGGGCGGGAGCTAGTAGGTACTTCATAAAACATGAGCTTATTTTAAATGAAGTTTTGGCTGCAGAATACTTTGTTTGACAAGCCTTATCATGGTGTAGATGAAAAAATAATTTTCTTGAGATACCTATTAAAAATTGATTAATATCGACAAAGGAACTTTTAAATACTTACACAGATTTTGAAGGGAAAACATATTAGTGATAAAGTCTATGACAAGATGCAAATAACTACGCACTCATGATGGCCAAGCCTACAGTTATAAACATCAAAATACCTATAAACTTGAACATGAGCTTTAAAATATGATGATCACCGAACAAAATCTTCAAATTCATAGCAACCAGGCACAACGTATGATCCAAACAGCCCATAACTTCACGAAGTATCTTCATTGGCGTGAACGTAATCGCCTTATCAGAATCCTGCAAAATGTGAGTGCATACCCCGACTTTAAACTACTATTACCATATCACCTGTATTTTAGCATACATTGACCATTTGATTACGGGGATACACAGATAAAACAAAACACAACGGTCTATGTATTTTAAACGTAGAATTTCAACTGACGTTTGAAATTGTTTTAGTGATTTCGTGGTACTTTCAACAAAGCACCAGTTTAATATATTAGAATATCAGAACAAAGTAATAGATTACGATCTTGTTCGAATTGTACAAGTAACTTTGGTCTTTATTGAAGGTGAATAAAGTTTACAATAGAGTGATATTTTTGACGAGTGTTTTCATGCGGCGGTTTGTATGAATCTGTAACATTTTATACGTGATTATTCCAAATAGTGATGCTTAGGTTGGATAAAAAATATGTCGATGTTAACATCGATTATTGTTAATTTGATCGATAAAGTGTGGTCTATTACGCATTATAAAACTAAATATGTACCTATCTTCTTTATAATGCCAGCTTTCAAATACATTTTGTGTGCGAATTATTTCATTATGTTGAGTAGGTATTGAAGCTTTTAATCACAAAATTATGTATTAAATTGTACTTCGAATAAAGTATCGCTTGATGACGCCAAATATTAGTTTTGCTTATGTACTAGCTCTTCGCCCGCGGCATTGCTCAAGCAGATTTCATACAATTTGTATTTCTTTTTTCCGTCTGCTAATTTCAAGCAGAATAATTATTTAAAAATAGCCACTTTGTATTCTGTTACTTTACATCCCTCCAATTTGATTTTGCGAAATATTGATAATATCTTGACGCTGTGTAGTTTCATTAAATAGATATATGTTATTTTTTATCGACAACTTAAAATCGATACATAACATCCCAATCCTTATTCATGCTTAAACCATGATAAACTGTAATCCGTAATATCTCTACGGATCACAAATCCGATTTAAAATCGATTGATTTATACAAAGCTCTTGTTGTAAAATTACTGTTTTGGTACAATTTTATCACCGACACTTTCTAAATGATAAACATCTAGATGAAAATTGTATATAAAACGAATATTGTATGTGAAAAAAAATAATTCTATATTCTGTTTTAAGGGTTCCGTACCCGAAGGGTAAAAACGAGACCCTATTACTAAGACTTTGCTGTCTATCCGTCCGTCTGTCTGTCTGTCTGTCACCAGTCTGTATCTCAAGAACCGCGATTGCTAGGCAGTTGAAATTTTCACAAATAATGTATTTCTGTTACAAACAAATACTAAAAACAAAATAAAATAAACACTTAAAGGGGGCTCCCATACAACAAACGTGATTTTTTTACCGTTTTTATAGATAATGGTACGGAACCCTACGTGCGCGAGTCCAACTCGCACTGGGCCGGTTTTATTAGAGTACCTATTTACTTATTTGTAGTCTTAGATTTATAGTTAGTTGTAATTTCCTTTTTTTATTTGTCCGAATATTTAAAATAATTATGTAAAATATAGAGTATTGTATTATTTATTCAGACATATTAAATTTTAATAATAGTATTTCAAACAGAAGGTGGCTTTTTTATTTGTGGAAAATAGTTACCAAATATTAAATGTTTCAAATGTTGCCAACCAGATTTAGAAACATACATTCATCTATTTGAATAAAAAAAAAACAACCGAATGGAGAACCTCCTCCTTTTTTTTAAAGTCGGTCAAAAAACTGGTGACCTCTTTCATTTTCTGAAAATGTATAATTTTCTACTATAAATACCAAGTAACTAATCAATACCTATTTTATTCGAAAACATTCCCAATAGTAATCCGTATTGACCAATTATTTGTAAGGTACATGCCGATAAGTTTGCGGCGTAGCTTTAACTGCGCACGCGCACCGAGCGTCGTAAATATGATCGGGATCTCCTGCATTATGTTAAAGTCGAGGCGCGGCCCGAAACGAGATCACACGCTCTTGTGGAGTCACTAGGCAAGGATTACAATATATTTTGGATATGGAATAGCTAATTTCTTTTTTTTTTTTTTAGAATTATTAAATTTTAAAAGAACGTTATTTAAATTTAGAATATGCGAATTAAAATATTGGTTTGATAGCCGTTGACTGCAATTCCACTATGATAATTGACGGTGTGTCTGAGTGAATACACAAAATAGCCTGGCTTTTATTATTATTGTGAGTCAGCCTTGAAATGAAAGTTTGAAAATATATCTAATATAATTATACAACGCATAGTAATCAATGATTAGATTTAAATAACTTTGTTCATATTAATTTGAATTTAAACTGATAAGACCAATAATGTATGACCTATCCAGAATTTTTATGTTCCACATTTCGATACACTTACAAAACTGGACCCAATATTTTAGAACAACAAAACGAAGGGAAAAACGTACTTACTTTATTACTGAATGAACATATAAATTCAGTTAAGGCGAACCGTAAGAGATAATAGTGTATGTCATTTAAATTGGGCAAAAAAGTGTATCCTGAATGTACAAAATGAACAATCGACAGTTTTAAATCATCATATTCTGTTGTGTTACAAAAAAGTTGTTATTTAAAAAGAAAACTGTACGATTGACCTTTATATATAATTTATATGAGTCGCACGACATTGGCTGACTAATAAATAATACTTTGTTCATTTTATTTAGGGCTACTTACCATCTGGTCGTCTGATTTTTAAAGATCGATCGATTTGACCTTTTGTATTTTATTATTCTTGACAATGAGTTGAGTAAAGATAATATATTCATATTTTATGTATCGAGAAAAATTACAATACATTGTAAAATATTCATTCATAATTTACAATGACCATTTTGTTTTTATAATTTTTGACACTCTTACACTTATCATACTCAAATCGATCAAAGTCGAAGCCATTTATTCAGTTAAGGCCCTAGGACGACACATTAACGTCAAAGCTACTGAAGTTACCATTATCACGAACAAGTCATCCAATTTCATTTATAACGTAACACCCAAATACCTTATACGTAGATATCATATATCAGACCAAGTATTCGGTGAAAGAAAGACAATAAATTATCACACAATGAGTTCGCGTAAAAAGGAGAGCGGCAAAGGGCGTGCCGACTTTACTTACCGAGATCCCGAAATAATGTTCCAAATAGTGATGGGGTAATCTTTAGTCGATACAATAACTGTACATATGTAAAAGATAAAATTAATAAATATTTTGGGACATTATTCCGCACACACGGCCATCTGACACCAAACTAAGCAGAGCTTGTACTATGGAAGCCAGATAACTGATAACTGCTTGAAGACAGCTGTAGGTGCTTTATAGATCTTCATCTTAAGGCTGGTAGCCAGTCAGGTGTGTGCTTATAATTGTGGGTTTCCGTATCTATATATAATGTCGATTTGTTAGACTGTCTGCCTCTCAACTTGTTGACTTATGATTATTTGTATGTTTAGATAGACAGGTGATTCCGTGGACACGCACACTAGGACAAGCAGTATCATGAAGGGCGCTCGTAAAAAGTAGCTGTCACGCACACCAGCATAAAAAAGTTGGCCTGTTTGTTTTAGTAGGTACTGTAGTAGATTGCCCATCTAGTCATCAAAACTGTTGTTACTATATTTATTATGTTTCTTTGATATCAAAACGTAAATTATATAATAATCCTACTGTAATAATTGAGCATTTAATGAACAGTTCCCAACTAGGCTTTGAGTGCTCACCTTCGGTATCATCACTACCCCGGTTATGTATAAGGCACAAGCCTATTATACATAGCTATCCCGTTTAAGCGGCCCGAGCTGCACATTAGCAATCCGACCGTTCCCCAAACAAATAAATTAAATTATTTGCATGCTAAAGTCCTCCCATATTCCCCTGGCAACGTCCTGAGCCGAGGTCGAGCCCCACAGGAGGCACCCTCAGGCTACCGTTTGCCCTAAATTTATTTTAGTTTTAAGCCACGGTTGAGAGCCCTCAGCGCTCGCCGTATAGTCCGCGTAAGGGTGGAAGATGGTCCCCTGGACCCACCACCTACTAGTTAGGTTAAAAAAAAAATACATACCTACTATTATAAAACTGAAAGTGTGTTGGTTTATCCTTCTTTCATGAAGCAACGGTAAAACGGATCTAGGTGTTCTTTTGTATATATATTAAAGACGGGTGAAAGACCCGTATTTTATCCCGGGAACGCGGGTAAAACCTCGGGGCGAAAACTAGTGTAAATAAACACCACAACATTTTTTTATTGAAAATAATATAAACTGTTGATAAAAGTTTAGGTACATCATCCACTCAATATAAATTCATACTTTATTTTCACTAACAAAATTTATATTTACTCGATATAACTTGTACAACACTAGCCTTATTTAAAGTTATTATTATTTATTCGTACAAAGTAACATATATCATGGACAAATTTACGCTTTCATCTTTGTAACGAGGCTATGCAATGGTGACCGTGTATGTATTGTTATGGAAATACAAGGGATCGGTATAATGTTATAGTTTATTTGGAAAGTTTTGCCTCCTAGCTACTTGAACTGAGATGTCGTTTATTGAAAAAAGTTGTCGTACTGTCGAAAAAATCTGACATAGATTTGACATAATTTGAATACATTAAATGATATTTTTTGGAACGAAGTTCCTTATCGCGCGTTGTGAAAGGGGGCTAGACGGAAAAAAATCTTACGAAAAGTTGTCACGACACTTTTTGCTATAGTAAGCTATTGTAAGCTGTGCGGCGTCGCATGTTTCTCTGTCTGTCTCTCGTTCTTCGTTCCATCCGGGTGTCCCTTGATACCTCTCAAGTTTTTTTTACAATAATGATGGAAACTAATGTTTATTTACAACAAGTATTTACAATCAATGTATAAAATACAAACTAATTACAATAATTATATTTTTAATTTCACTATTAACTGGCTATTATAGGAACTGGCTCTCAAGTGCAGCTGTAGGTGCTTGGCGACAGATTTTCAACTTGAGGGTGTAGCTGGCCAGGTGGGTACTACAAAGTACCCTACCAAGGTACAGTAAGATAAAAATAATAAAAACTATATCGTGTAACTCGCGAATGGGACGCGCGGCCCAAAACTATACCTACAAAAAAAACTACAAGGCTACATAGGCTACTTTTTATCCCGGGAAAAAATATGATCCCTCGGGTGAAGTCGCGGGGCGGAAGCTAGTTGATAATACCTCAGACTAGCTTCCGCCCCGCGGATTCACCCGCGTTCCCCAGGGATCTTATGTTTTCCCAGAATAAAAAGTAGCCTATGTCCTTTTCCATACCATAGGTTATCTGCATATCGAATTTCATCCCGTCGGTTCAGCGGTTTTAGCGTGAAAAGGTAACAAACAAACTATTACTAATAAACTATTACTAATCCTAATCCTAACTAATATTATAAATGCGAATGTAAGTTTATTTGTTTGTTTGTTGAGACTTCTCAACCGGGATAAAAAGTAGCCTATGTCCTTAAAGGCTTCTTTTTATCCCGGGAAAACATAAGATCCCTGGGAAACGCGGGTGAAACCGCGAGGCGAAAGCTAGTGACTTCATAAATTGTGTGTTATTTACAACACTACTTGGGTGCTAATATGTAAATAATTGCACAGCAGTGTCGCTTACAAATCAACACCAAATTGAGACTACGAAAAATAAGAAATATGGAAAAAATATAAACATACTTTTTGGCCGTGTGTGAGGAATAATGTCCCAGAATATTTATTTATTTTATTTTATTTATCCCATTTCAAGTTATGTAGACCGTACCCTATTCCACCATAATTCAGAAATTGTCACAATTCGAGTCTTGAGTTGAGTTTTTTTCTCAGAACCAAGACATATTGACTATTTGAAACATTGAAACACAATTTATTCTATAGCCTTGTTACTAATATTTTGATTCTCGTTCGTTTAGGACGGGCCTAAGTCCTTTTTTTTTTTTTTTTGGCAGCAACAGAAGGTCCAGGGGACCTTCTTCCACCCTTACGCGGACTTTGCGGCGAGCGCTGAGGGCTCTCAACCGCTAGGCCTAAGTCCTCACGATTCTGCTTTAAAGAAATTTAATATTTTTCAGGAAAAAAAATATTATATTCCCAAGTTCACATAGTAGGTATGTTCTTGTAGTTGAAACCCAATAAAATATATCTTGATTTAAAAAAAACGGTTCACGGAAATACTTTTTAAATCCTATCGAATAGTCGGATTACCGGGAAACGTCGTGAGTTACGACCGTTACATCGCGGTTACATCTTAATTTGAATAAACCCTGTGTTGCCCTACACGAATCAGTGTTGCAATGTGAGAAATGAATATGCAACTCTGTTGTAGGTGTTGAGATATTTACGGAAATTACAATATCTATTTTTGTTTGTTTGTTTTTTTAGATTGGTATTATTTTTACAGTTTTACAGGAATTTATGATTTATTTTGAATCTGATAAAACTTTGGCATGTTAGAAGTCCTTTAGTATAAAAAAGTAAGTATGACAATCTATTTTACTTGGACACAAACTTTACTAACCCTGTGGTTTCATCCGTTATCTTATTTTACTCTTTAGAGATTGATTTTAGGAAAATATTATTTGAAAACACTTTAAAATGAAGGTACACTCTCAATTCATGGACCTAGAAAAAAAGGCGACGTAAATGTGTGTGTGTGTGGTTCGCAGCGTAATGGCGGGCGGCCGGCTTAGTGAATGTGTGCGTTCCGGACGTATATGCATGCTTACTGTGGGTGCTTCAGTAATTGTTTTGTGAAGTGGCGTCCGCCTTTTTTCTAGATCCATGTCTAGGTACTTTAACGATATCCACTTTTGAAACTTAGATTAATATTTATACAGAATACGGAAAACCTATGCATATAATTGAAATAAAATTTTATGTAACAAAAAAAAAAACATATTTCTCCAGGGATCTGCATATATTATTGACATACCAAACCCCTTCGTTTTTATTATCAAAAAAAACATGCAAATATTAAATAATACTTTGTATACCATAATTAATCATACTTATTCCGAAAAAGGACGAGAAATTCGCAACCGTCGGCCACCAATCATCTAAAGAGCCGTGTAAACGGTATAAAATTGGTCCAGGCAATAAAATGTTAAACGCTTGATCTGGTTTAAACACTTCCCTGAAACGATTGGGGGTTCAATACGGCCGACATTAACTGCAGTTAATATTTTCGGTGTAATTTTCCATTCGAATCAATTTTTGCGTAAGTAGACACGGTTATTTAATTTATGTACGAGAAATTATGGGACGTGTTCTGTATGAAATAAGGGTCATTTTGTTATTCCCTCTCGTATAAAAATTAATAACAGTGATATTTATAGTGAATTATTGTACTTTGAAGCTATTAGTGATTTTGAGTTATCAAGACCATAACGGTTTTGGGTTAGGACGTGATTGTTTTTACTAATTTGCGTATTTGACCCTATATACAATGCAATAAAGAATATAATTTGGTTTTCAAGGTAACTATTCAGCTGGACGTTCCTATTGCTTATTAGGATGTAGAATAAGCTTCCCATTATGGATTTCGCCGTAGTGCTACGGTGCCGTTTCAAAAAAGGCGTGTAGAGCCTGTAGATAAGCTTGTGCTTTGACTAACATAAATAATATAGATCTACTATGTATTTTTGTTATTTATTTTATGCAATTTTATACTATTTAAAAAACTAGCTACGTCTAAGTCTTATGAAACAAAAAAAAAATTATACCATTGTTCATTACATTTATAAATAACTAGGTATTTCGCCGATGGTTATACTTATTTGTATTACCTAAATGCGACGTGCAGGTTCTGAATGTATTTCTGAAAGCATAATTATAACGCTGGAAGTTCGATGCGATCGTAAATTCAATTTGCGATGTTCTCCGAAACATTACTTTTTGAGGCGGGCCAAGTACTGCGTAATTATTTATAAGTACACTTAACGAGGTATGTAGGTACGCCTACGGAATCAATTTTAATGTTAGTTTTGGGGACACTGTGGGTTAAAATGTAAATAAACCTATAGTTATTGAGTTAAAATATATGACAACGATCAATCTATTCTAAGTATGAATAATTTATGAAACTAAAAAACCGTTCTATAGTATGCACGTCTTGCGGCTGAGATGACGATGGTGATAATAGTATGCACGTAGTTACTCGTATTTTTTTTTATTAAAATGAGAAATCCCCTAACAATCGTTTTGGTAGCAATTACTTTTCTAAGAATTAAATAAATATTTTGGGAAATATCAATAATCATTGTTTTTAAATAAAATAGAAGTCTTTAAATTATACATACAGTTTTCAATTTTTAAGTTTTAAGTTTATTCTAAAGTCATGGATACATTTCGCTTATAAAATCTCTAATATGACCTAAAGATTTAAAAACATGGTAAGCTTCAGTAGTTCCGAAGTGCCCTTCTAGGGCCTAAACTGAATAAATGGCTTTGACTTTGACTTTATAAACAAAGTATTAAACGAACTTGCATCTTAACTAGTGCAACTGTGCAACTAAAGTGTATAATGAAGTCGTAAACGAACACCGGTAGCCGCCAGGGGGCGCTACATTTATCACAGATTACCGACACGGGTTAGATGCACTATCTTATTGTCCTGGACTCCCAGTAGACGGCAAAGAGTATGTAAGTGCATATAGTAAAAAAAAACAGTTGATATTTGTACCTATTTCTTGTTTGATTCTTGGAGTTTTAAATGAAGATTTATATCAAGCTAAAATTAATTGATAAATATATTGTAAATTGTTCGTAATAAAGTACCTACATTCTTTAATTATTAATCAGTTTTTATTAGCATTCTTTTATTAAAAATCAATTAATTAGGTCAATTATTAACAAACGATTTTTAATCATAGATTATTTACGTTGATTGATTGACTTTTAAACTAATTTATTCTTAAAAACTTCAATAATACTCTCAATCGATTAGGTTTTGTGGTTAATGAACAAGTTAAAATGAACAATTAACAACGGGTTCTTGTGATTCGTTTCGATACATTATAAAAGATTGAATAGTCAATATTGTAGTATAGTAAAACTAGTAGCTTTTGCCTCAGGCGCACTAATGATAGTTTATTACAACCTAATTGTTTATAGTTTAGCTTCTGTCTATATTAATACAATGACCTTTCTGTCTGTGTATTCGTCTTATAAGTTGAAGTTTAGATTATAAGAGCTATATGTATTTATCTATATCTATAGATCTAATAATTATGGATGTAACTTTTGGTATCATATTATGTTTGTATTGTGCCAATTTTAATATTTTTTTTAGTAAATAAAGTCACTAAATAAATATTTGTTAAAGAAATAAAAAAAAAATGCATTGATTGAGAAATATTTATATTAGGTTGGTCTTTATGTTTTTACGTGAAAAGAGGCGATTAGTGGGTTTGAAAATCTTAGCAGGTACTTTGTAATAATTCGCATAACTTGAATCTGTAATTTTATAATTACCAATTCTTGATAATTTTTAAAACATCAATAAATGTGTCGCATCTACGAAAAACTCACTATAATGTTATAATCTTCAAGAATTATTACGCTAAGTAATATATGAGACGATTAATCTTGACCGAATAAGTGGCACGTATACAATATTTTACCCCGGCATTGTCCTGTTAATACATTACTTCCGGCCACAATTCCACCCGTATTTGTCGAGCTATGGACCACTTTATCTTTGCCCGGAATGAGATATTACTGTACTTATCTGTTTGAACTAAGTATTAGAATTTTACTGTGGGAAATAAATTCCGCTCGGTTTGAAGACCAGATATTATGGCATATTCCAATATATGCCAAGGGGTAGGTACAACGACTACACGTAGGTATGTTCAGTAGTAGCCATCTATAGGTAGATGATGACGATGGTAAAATATTTTTGACATAACATTATTATACGTAATTAGGTGATGACTGATCCGAGACGTGCAGTTAATTAAGACAAACGAAATAAAGCTGAGAGTAAGAGAAAGTCAGGAGAATAGGTGGTAATCGGGTTTAGTTGGAGTGTAAAAATTAGACGGGCTTGACCGATAGAGGAAAACATCGGTAAAAAATATCAAAAATAAAATCGACTTCAAAGTGGATTTGCACTAAAAAGTATAAAATAACGATGTAGACTCTAATCTGACTATATAAGGTCCTAATAAATGAAGTACGGTCCTTTTGACGGATTATAGTATAGGTCATAAGTAGGTTCTGAAAATGATAAAAAATATTCGGTTGTAATTTTAATGAAAAAAAAAACCTGAAATTGGACTTCATCACTACTAAGCATTAATTAAAACCATTAACAGCATAATCAGGTGTAAAGTTTATTATTAAAAATAAATTTAAAAAAAAAAACACTTTATAAAAATACATTACATACTTTTATTTTATTTATTTATTACTTTTATTTATGAACAATTTCAGGTTTTTTTTAAATATTTTTTATTTATTTTATCATTTTCGGAACACTTATGACCGTACTTCATTTATTAGGACATTATAAAAGTAGGTAAGTAATACTTTGAAGTCAGCGAAAGGATTTGATTTTATGGAACACTTTCTTTTTGAGTTTCATCCAATGTTCTGCATATGATAGACTAAACAAGTACCTACTTTCATATCTCCTCCCAAGTGATCATTTAAAAATACCAGTAACTATTAGTGAATCAACCTAACGGATACAAAGCCGATAATTAAAATAGATCTAATTAATAACAGCAACGCTATTATTACAATTGAGTTCGACGCGTATGTTCTCACTCTAAACGGATAATTGTTATAATTAATCTACATTTTGACAGTTGAAATATCTAGTGATCTATATGAGTTGATGTTTATACGAAGGAATTATGTGCGGGAGAATTAGGTGCTATTCCCTACGTGTCAGGGTCCAAAACGAGGACATTCGTGGAAGAACAAAATCTCATTTGGATTATCTCATTGAAATCTGGGGATCTGCTGCTAAAACTACAATACATACAAAACAGACTAATTAAAACATTATTTAATTATGATTACCTCACACCTTCCTCACACCTCAGATCCTTCTAGGCTTTGTGTGATTACCACCTTCGGCCACATCATCACCTACCATAGTGAGATTGTGGTCAAACACAAGCCTATACAAAGTAAAAAAAATAAATAAAAACCAACTGTTTTAGTTTTCATCAAAATCGGGCTCGTGACTCCTGAGTATTTTTCGCTATTCCTTATAGTTTAGGATTTGCCCATCCTAGTTCATTTGAAAAATTCAACCTGTAGGTATATACCCATACATCTATCAAGATAGGTACGCCTTTTTCCCCGGCTCATCAACACCCTACGCAATATGACATTACGTATCCAGCTATCTATCTAAAATCGTTTTATTAATTCTTTTAACTAATAAAAAAACATTCTCGTAAATATAGCTCCAAGAATAAAAGTTACGAGATTATGTGCCTATTTGAAAAATACTAGCAATATATAGGTCAGTGTTATTGCTAATGGGTATCATGCTGGCGTAACATGTGTGCTTCAGGTAAGTAATGATTCAGTTAGACGCTCCGTCTATCGGATTGATATGAAAATTAAAACCCATTTATTCGGATTAGGCAGGTACTGTTGACAAGCAGGCAGGCGGTCCACCTGATGGTAAGTGGCTACTGTCGCCTATGGACAATAGCAATACCAGTGGGATTGCCTGTGTGTCACCGACCTTTTCTTGTTTTTTTTTTCTTAACATTCGTCCATAAGTTTATGTAGTTACAATAGCTTTCAAAAGACAATGTTGAAATAAGTTGAATTTTCATTAGGTGTGTTTTTTATTTATTTTACAAGCTTTAATTTACTCTCAATACACATAAATTGAGCGTATAAATTGTAACTGTATTAAAGAATATTAATACAAAACGTATAGATAAACAATACTCCATATTCTGGGGCGGTGCAAACGAAATAAATCACAGTGTATGCGCGTAGGTGGCCTGCGCAGGCGCAACGTGCAATTACCAATTAACCTCGCCTTATATCCATGTTCGAAATTCAAATTCATTCGGACACAGCCCGCCATACGAAACGATCGTCTAAAAAGGCGCCGTGAAATCAGTGTTATTTTTTTAAGTAAGTATAATGAATATTCGCATGTACATTAATTACACAGTCATGATAGAATTGAGATATCAATAAAACCTCTCACCTGCATTTGAAGAGCTTCTTCGAGGTACCACGGCCGGTGATCAGTGATTGCTGACTGGTAGTAGTAGGTTTATTAAAATGCTCACACTGTACTAGGCATTAGTCCGCGTAACGGTGGAAGAAGGTCCCCCTGGACCCACCACCTTTCTGTTCCAGTCCAAAAAAAAAAAAAAAATGTACTAGGCACGCGTTTTATTGGAAAGTATTTGAATTTTGATACGGCACGCGGTGGATTTTGCATTGATATTTGAAGCAGTTTTTGAATAAGTACTTACGAATCTATTATATCAGTATTAAAAAAAATGCTCTGTGATCTGTGATCCTGCACGCACACATAGATAACCAGTATTCGGTTTTCGTTTTGAACACGTCACCTCAGTTGCCGGTTTCACGAAATCTGCGGAAAATCCGAGAGAAATTTTAGCTACTTTCAGCAATTCTAAGATATCTCGTTTATTTTTATTTTTAATCAAAAATCTAGACAATATTTCCTTTCCGTTTTTATAATTACTATCAAAGTAATTAGCAAAATAATAATATGCCTACACCTTACCGGTGAAAATAAATATTTCGAATTTTTCACTATTTTCACCCAATATTTTTTTAATTTTTTTATATAATTCACCTACACTTCTTAAAATTATATCATTACACAATATAACAAACACAAAACGTCTGATATTGAAATTTAAAGTATAAAACAAATTACATAAATCGAAACAGCTGAAAAAATCTACAAAAAACTTATGAGTTATATATTTTTTTTGTCAATTGGTAAATGCTGTCACCGTGGTAAATGGTGATGGCTAAAGCTTAAAAATTTACTATTTCAAACTTAACTCAAGCGTAACTGCTGAAACTCACTGGTAGGCCTATCTTGAGGCCTCTTGTCACTACCAGTGATGACAAAAATGGAAACCTGGAAGACATTTTTTTTTTACAAATGGACGGTCTTTATAGCTGAAATAGGTGAAATAATTAACCAAAATTACAAATCCAACGATATTTTATTAAAACCTCAGATTTCTTTCAAATAAAATTTAAATCCTAAAAAATAATCTTTCACATTATTTAACAACTATGATTATTTATTGATAATTTTTTCACAATTAGTAGACACTGACAATTTTTTATTCTTTTTTTTATTCATTTTCTAAACCTAAACATACTATTTTGTTTGACTTTATGATGATTTTTGATAAAAAAAAAAACATTTTAAAATATCTACAATAAGGTCTTTGTGTCTTCTATCTACTTTAAAGTATCGTCAGAAAACAGGACTATATCTGAAAGATCATTTACAACAGATAGTAAATCATTAATATAAACTAGAAACAGAAATGGCCCTAGTACTGAACCCCGGGGTACCCCCATTTTACCTAATTAGTAGTTGAACCCCTTTGGATGTTGTACCACTAATCTCTACTTTTTGTTGGCGATTACTTAAATAAGATAAAACAAGATAATGAGCAGTTCCACGAATAATAATATTTAAGCTTTAGGAGCAGAATTAATAATACGGAGTACCTTACTCGTACCATAAATCTTGCCACATTGTTTAAAACACGTGAAAAATAATCAACCAATTTTGAATGTAATGATAACACATGAATTAATTTATAACTATTCTTCTCATAGTTCATAGTTTTGTACCTGCTGAAGGTATCCACCTTTTACTCGATCAACCAAATATAATGCCATTTGTGTAGGTAATTAGTTATTTATTTGTTAAAAGTAATTAATTATTACTTAAGTTATAATATACTTACTAGCACTACTAGGATACTCCTACGGCATATTAAAATGCCATTACATAATGTAATATTTCCTGCAAAGGCTATTTATTGAATTTTCAGTTTTTAACGCAGTGGTTTGGATAGTCACTATCTCTTCACAATATTTAAATGTATACCATCTTTCGGACCTATAATAGGCCGGTTAGGATCGAATTCGATTATTTTTTTTGTGTTTTTGGACGACTCCACTCGGAATTTGGATAACATCTTGACTATGCATACTCGTGACTGGATCTTCGCAAACCGCATACCTGACAAACATAACAATAGCATTAGATGAAACTGGTAACCAAATAGTTTTTTTATTTATTTAGACCTATTATGCAGTACAAAAGACTTACTTCTCATGACCGCTAAGTTATAGCAACAAATAAAAGGAATCGATAATAGCCACATTTTAGCCAGTAAGTAGATGCTTAAATTTCTACCGTGCTTCAAAGTGTCTGTACCTATAGCTTTTTTTTCATTGTTCTATTAGGCAAGTACAAGCATAGTTCAATGAAAGATAAATAACTTACCTATGCAATTTCTCGGACCAATTCCGAAGGGCATATAGGCACAAGGATGCCTGCTTCTCGCATTTTCAGGAGCAAACCTCTCTGGATCGAATTTATTTGGATTATGATAATACTTCTCATCATAATGCACGCCCATAGACGACACCAACACTGTTAGCCCTTTGTTAATAGTCACATTCGTACCAGGTAATTTATATTCAGTTTGAGCATTCCTTCGTAATGGTTCTACAAGTGGATACATGCGTAGTGTTTCATCAAAAACTTTATCTAAATACGTAATCTCATTAAGCGCATCGTATGTTACATGTCCGTCATATTTGTTCAACACTGCATCTATTTCTGCCAACAATTTATCCTGGATATCTGGATTTAATGCTAATTGGTACAGAAGAAAAGCCATCGTGGTTGCACTGGTCTCATACCCGGCTGCGTAGAAAATGAATGCTTGTGCAGCAATTATGTCTTCAGTCAATTTCAAATGTAATTGCTTGCTATCATCATTTCTCTTCGTTTCCTGGATATCACTCTCCTGTCTCAGTTCTAATATCAAATCCATAAAGTCCTTCCTATTCGAAGGTACGCCGTTTCTTCGAGCTATGACTATACGTACAAGTTCATCGAAGAATTTTTTCACAAACGCTGGAAAGAGCGATGTGTTTAATTTCTTCAAAATACCTGGATACATCATGTCTAATTCGATGGCGTAAGTGTTTCTAAAAATCAGTTTGTCTATCTTTTTCAATGTATCTTGTTTACCATGCAGCGTATCGATGTCTAGACCAAAAGCACAAGCGGAAATTGTTGCCATTGTGTACCTTTGTACTAGAGTATGTACTTCTTGTTCCGGGTGAATTATACACTCAGTGTCTAGATATTCCACAAATTTATCACCTCGCTCAGCCAACAAATAAAGCATGTTCTTCAGCTTCCCCGACGTGAAGAGTGGAGTAAATTTATTCCTGAGCATTCGCCAAGTATCACCGTCCGCGTGGAATAGGTTAACTCCTAATCCTTCCTTACTGAACTCCACCCCACGATCAATGAACACGTCAAAGTCCTTAATCATTATATGTTTGATTATATCTAAATCTCTAATAAGCAGACACGGTGTAGTCATGCGATAAATACCAACAATTTTTTCATTGGGGTATTCATCATAGACCTCCTTAATGACACTACCTATATTCTTACGTCGGAATGTTGATTCTTTTAAGTTTCCGACCAGTATCACCGGTTCCGGACCGGCGACATTTTTTTCCTTCCAATAATTGAACGTGCGAGTAAAGTACCGATATAAACCGATAGCTATCGCGACGAGCGCCAAAACTGAATAGAACAGCATCGTTATGATGTTACATTAAACGTCGCCCGACGGTGGACTAAAGCGCTTCGTATTATTGTTCTTTAATATATTACCGCGTATTTTTATTATAACACTGAGCCTCATACTTAATGAGATTAGGGACCTGGGTATTATCCATGATAGCAAACTATTTGTTTGATTAGCATAGGTATCTATACTGATACTAATCTATATCTATACTAATAATACTAATAATCACTACATATTATAAAACAAAGTCCTGTGCCGCGTCATACTTCTCACTGTCTGTCTCTCTGTTCGCGATAAACTCAAAAACTACTGCACCGATTTTCATGTTATTTTCAGCAATGCATAGCGTGGTTCTCGAGGAAGGTTTAAGTATATAATTTGTCAAGTTTTTGTTTACATTGGCTAAAATATAATAATTATTGTTGGAGGTGTCGGAAAAAAATAAGCCGTCTAAGAGCTTTGGAATCGTGTATCTTATTTAGGTCTACAGAATCCAAGGTCCGCGATGGCATATGTCTATCTCTTAAGAATAACATAATATATCCATTTTAATACTTTAAAAAATGGGCAATTATAAAGCGGTTATTGGAATGCTATTTACACAAATACGGTATTAATCCTTATCATTTCAAATAAGTAAGATAAATTTTTTTGTGAGTTTATTGCGTACCAACATCGTGAATTTTATATATTAAGATATACTAATGTATATCTATATATTATCTAATATATCTATATGTATGTTATATAATTATAGCAGTAGAATCCGGTGTGTGTTTTATTTTTTTTATACTACTTAGCTGGCAAACAAGCTTACGGCCCACCTGATGGTAAGCGGTTACCGTAGCCTATAGACGCTCATAGCACCACGGGCAAAGAAAGTACAATACTATATTATCCCTGCCAGGGCTATCACTCACGCGTTGCCAACCTTGAGACATGAAATTGTTAAGTCTCCTGTGCCTGTAATTTCACCGGCTCCCATACCCTCCTAACCGAAACACAGTAATACAAGTGCATTACTATTTCACGGCGGAATTAGATATGGTGGTAGTACTTCCCCGGGCGAACTCTGCACTAAGAACTGTACATTACAGAAAAGTAATAAAAAATTAGAAAGGGTTACCCCCAGAGTGATTTACATTTCTACACTAATCTTATAAAGAAATAAAAGAACGAAAGAAAAACATTCAGTTAGACTCACACATTAGCTACAGCGCGGAGAGAAACAAACATTACTTACACAATTAAAGTTGTGTTTTTTTTATATACAACATTGTCGGCAAACAAGCATACGGCCCGCCTGATGGTTACCGTAGCCTATGGACGCTTGTAACACCAGACGTATCACTAGCGCGTTGCCGACCCTTCCCCCACCCCGATGAGCTCAGGCGATGGCGACCTTTCTCACGCGCAGGAACACAACAATAAGTTATTTGGCTGCGGTATTCTATAAGGTAGAGATTCCCCAGTCGAGCTGCTCTTTGAGTAACATATCGCTATGCTCTACCTCTCTTGGCTTGTCTCTCTGTGTGAGGCCAAAAAGGCACCCATCTCAGCATATGCTGCAGCGTGTGATTCTGCAGCGCTGGTTTTCTGATAGGGCCTAAAATTAAGCCACGGTCAATCGCGACAAAGACATAAAAATAAAATAAATAAATAATAGAAAAATAAGTACCTATAACAATATCTAACTCAACTCAAAATGATTTAGAAGGTTACAGTTTATCGGTGGTCACCACTTTTGGTATTTGGTGATATGCTATTTGGGTTGTTAAATAAAAGATGATTGATCTGACTCTAAGTTATCTAATTCTCTCACACAAATAACGTTCACACATTTTCACATATTCGAAAAGGCAACACGACAGGACGGTGGAACGTAAGCGACTGGCGAGTCTGAGACTTATATGAAACGCGATGACAATTTGCTGAGTTGCATTCTCAGCTCGCCACGCCGCTACAATACTATTATTCACGAAGCGAACATGGGAAAATATCAGATGTATAGACCAGGATATTACACACAGCCACCCACTACCACGTCAACCATAACTTCCGGTGAAAATCTGCAGAACACACAATTTACTCCTGCTACTACTACAGAAACATCAGACTTTAATTTTGGTGACATCTCCGTTAAATCAAAATAATAACAATAATAGTACACAAAAGTAACAAATCTACCAAGCATTAGAGTTTCTGAAATAATCATTTACAGTATAATAAGCATTTTCTACTAATACAGCTTTAATCCGTTGCTTAAATTTTTGCAAAGGCAAATTTAAAATTGAAGTAGGGATTCTGTTATAGATGCGTGTACTTAGTCCTAGAAATGAACCTTGCACTTTCTGGAGTCTATAGGCAGAGGTTACAAGTTTGTGCTTATTTCTAGTATTGATAGAGTGCACATCACTTTTTTTCGAAAAAAGACTAATATTTTGATGCACAAATAATATATTTGCAAATATATATTGAGATGCAACTGTGAGTATGCCAGTTTCTTTAAACTTATCTCTGAGGGAAGTTCGAGAGCCCAAGTTATAAATAGCTCGCGCTGCCCTCTTTTGTAAAATAAAAATTGCAGCTTTACCCCAAAGTAAAATGCAAATACTATGAAAAATGAAAATAACTAAAATATACTAATCGAGCTGTATCTACATCTGTAAGCTGTCTAATTTTTCTAACTGCATAAGCTGCCGAACTGAGTTTTGCCGCAACTGATGAAATTTGGGAGCCCCATTGAAGCTTTGAGCCTAAAGTAATCCCTAAAAATACTGTTGACTCAACAAGATTTAGGGCTTCATTAATTAACATTAAATTACAGCCTACTTTTTTTACGTTGGGTAATGCAAATTTAATACATTTCGTTTTTTTGCATTTAACACTAGATTATTAAAACAGTAACCCAATTCAATACCTGAGCTAATGCGCCGTTTACATCGTCATAATTGGATTTAAGTCTATCAACACCAAAAATCAGTGAGGTATCATCAGCAAACAGTACAATTCCACAGGTATTTTTAACATAAAAAGGAAGGTCATTAATATAAATTAAGACTAGAAAAGGTCCTAGAATAGAGCCCTGCGGTACACCCATACGCACAGGAGAACCAGATGTTTTAACCCTATTTACATCGACACTTTGAATTCTCTGTCCTAGATATGATTTCATAAGATCAAGTGCCATACCTTTTACCCCATAATAATTTAACTTACGTAAAAGTTTCCCATGATCAACGCAATAAAATCTTTATATTTTCAAAAATGTAAAGGATGATGACGCAACCTCAAGATCCCTGCCAGAACGGTACATTATTAATTCACCGATATTAAAATGTAATTTTTAAAAATACTAGCTTTGTGGGAAACGGGTTAGTCAAATGGTTCAGTAGCTCATCTACTACACCTTGTCACCATAACGAATAATATTTATGTGAACACTTATTATAATATATTAGAGTCAGCTGTCTTATCAAGGTTACATACTACTAGCAATTCTGGGATACCATTATCCGGCTCTATCCTATGTCCAGTCCCCCCAATGCCAATATCTAAAAAAAAACAGTCGGGTTATTTAGCCGTAATTTTTTTGCAATAGACAGAAAGATTCACGTTCATATACGAGTTCCATTAATTAGCTAGCTTTCTTTATAAATATTAATAAGGATAAATTGTACCTGATAACAGTGAATTGGCGTGTGTACGTGGTGTGGAAAGCGCGCGCGACCGCACGGTCGCCGCCCGCGATCTCCCGTTGACCACCTATGGGCGGAACGCTCTTTTGACACATAAAGGCATATCAAATTCTTTTTACAAGCCGTGCATGTGCTGTGATGCAAGTTACAGTATTTGACATAGCATACAGAGTATGACATAATGCGACTGAGCATACGCTCAACCTTATTGGCAGCTTAGTTACTACGAGGTGAAATTAGGCATAAACTACCTTTTTTTTTTTTTCACGAAATAACATGTAAGTATGTATAAGATTCGAAAACTATGATAATTTTGTGAATGTGTATATTATCTTGACAAACCATTTCGACACCCCATAATTTGAAAACAATATATGGGCCCACACACTTGCAATTTTGCATGTCTAAAAGAGGGTTAAACAATTTTTTACACCCTATCATCTTACGTTACCTACCTATTAAACCTTAACCTCAAAATCAAATAGAAAATATCTAGTGATTGAGGTATTGCTAGGTTTATGAACATCCCATTACGAAGAGGTGCCTAACTATGATCTAGAACGTGTTGGACTGGACTGGACTTGCACTAGGATACAACGGAATTCCTTAACAGCACGAACGTGTAAATTGAGTTATTTGTATTATTATTTCATGGCAAAATTGAAAGGCGAACATCGGTCGGACAACTATACATATAGTTATAAAGAGTATATTTTCTGGCAATTTTTTTTTTTTTTTTTTACTTTGTATAGGCTTGTGTTTGACCACAACTCACTATGGTAAGTGATGATGTGGCCGAAGGTGGTAAGCACACAAAGCTTAGAAGGAACTGGCTCTCAAGTGCAGCTGCCGGAACACACCAATAGGCTCTTTGACGAAAGAGCGTATATAACAGTGTGTGGCCTACTCATAATTTATTTGATTTTAAATTAGACAGTGCTATTTTATTAAGGTATATCCATACTCAGAACTTAATTAAATGAAAATTTATAAAAAACTTTTATTAAATTATATTCATCATCATCATCTCAGCCGCGAGACGTCCACTGCTGGACTGTATATTATATTAAACTTTTATTACGGGACCAACTCTGAGATCGCGTAAAATAAAATGGTTGCTTCATACATTTTGGTCGAGTAGGTATTGAACTTTTGTATGGAACAGCTGATATTTTTTTCGTGATTTCATACTTAGTCTAATAATATAAGTTGTTCAAATTGATGAGTACTTCCACCCCTGCAAGTATAGCCAGTGACAAAAAAGTCACCCAGTATTTTGATAATAATTGCTGTCGGTTTTCCGGAACCTATTCTCTGACCAAAATTTTATTTAATCCTTTTTCGATTACAAGGTTTACGGCCGTCACGGGTTTTTAAAAAAGTTTTAATTTTGCTTTTTATATTTTGATGTTCGGTTAAAGAGGTTCGATTTGAAGAAGCGCCGTGAAATATTCTTCTTCTTATTTTTCAATATGGCAACCAAATCCTTTTTACTAAGATTTATTTTTGCCAGTGTAGAGTTATAATATTAATTTCTCTCGTGTTAAATCACACATTCATTTAATTTCACTTCACTCGTGCACTTGTATTGATCTTTATTGGACAAAACGCCACCAATATCATTCAATAAAACTCAAAATACACCGATTTCATGAAAATAAAAAGAACGCTACGTCACTTCAAAAGTTCCCGCCAAAAAGTCCGCCGTGAAATATTGTATATTATTTTTTGAAGTAGGTTCTTTGAATATTGGCATTATGTACCTACACGTGGTAAAATTGTGATATCAATAAAAACTTATTTTTATTATTGAATGAAATGTATAACCACTCACCTGAGCTTGAAGAGCTTCTTCGGACAACCACGGCCTGTGATGTGATGACTGATTGCTGACTTGCTGATAGTAAAATTTTATCAAAACACATCCTACTCTACGAGGTACGATATTTTTTTAAAAGTTTTTTACGGCATTTTGCGATCGATATTTGTGCCTTTTTTTTATTCGAATCTAAAAATCCCAATTTAGAGAAAAAAAAATATCTCCGTGATCTGTGACCTACACACGCACACATAGATAGAGAGAGCCACCACTGAAGTCCGATAGGTCCACCTCTATTGTAAAAGAAATAAGATCCATTTTCATTAATTCCATCGGACTTCAGTGGTGACGCGGACTCTTAACTAGTATTTGGTTTTTCCGTCGAAAATCCTCGAGAAATACCTACTTTCACCAATTTTAAGGTTATTTTGTTATAAACCACGTAAAACTGTTTACTGATCCACAATTTGGATAATATTTAGTATCCGCTATTATAACTATCATAGTAATTAGTAAAGTAATAAATATACTCTCACCGGCGAAAATAAATTTTTTGAATGTCTCACTATTTTCACATTTTTTTTTTTTGTTTTTTATACAACATGCTAACACGATAAGTAACTCCTTTATACTTAATCATATATTATCATATAAATAAGGTAGTTAAATAAACAAATAATAAAATTACATAAATCGAAACAGCTGAAAAAAATGCACAGAAAACTTGTGTGTTATAATTTTTTTTGGTCTACCGACTATCGGCAATGGTTGCAGATCGATTCAGCCTTCAATTTAGGCAAGCTGTCACCGTGGTAAATGATGATGGCTAAACTTAAACTATTGATGATTGACTATTTCAAACTTGACTCAAACGTAGCTGTCGAAACACACTGTTAGGCCTAGGCCACATCTTGAGGCCTATGTCCTTACTAGTGATGACAAAAATGGAAACCTGAAGGTTATTTTCAAGGTTAAGGTCGGTGAAATAATAAAACAAAATTACTAATCCAACGATATTTTATTAAAACCTCAGATTTCTTTCAATTTAAATTAAATCCTAAAAAATAATCTTTCACATTATTTA
This sequence comes from Tetheella fluctuosa, assembly GCA_951216915.1. NCBI lineage: Eukaryota > Metazoa > Arthropoda > Insecta > Lepidoptera > Drepanidae > Tetheella > Tetheella fluctuosa. The sequence continues at coordinate 11,689,168 of OX578223.1, read as the reverse complement.
ACAACTATGATTATTTATTGATAATTTATTGATGATTTTTTCACAATTACTAGACACTGAATTTTTTTTATTCTTTTTTAATTAGTTTTCAAAATCTAAACATAAAATAAAATTTTGTTTTTCTTTGAATTTTTGATAAAAAAAAGAATACATTTTAAAATATTTGAAGTGTCATCTCAATTGGTGGGATATGCCTTTTTCTTTTTGCTTATTAAACAACTATTAACTTTAGCACCATAATACTAGGGGAGTATTAAATAAATTAATCGATAAAAATAACTTAGAACGAGTAACTTATAAATAAGTAGTTATTAAATGCAAATAATTAAAAAATCTACACGCAAATAACCATGCATTATTTTGTCATGAAATAAATATTATTATTATCACACTTTGTTACATTTATTTACAATTTTAATTTTTAATATACCTAATTAAAAATCATGTGATCAAAACGTTCATTAAAAAAACAATAAAAAATATTTTATTTTCGTTTCCTATACATTAACCTACTAGTATGTATCATACATTTATTTATTTACTACATAAAAGTGAAGATTTTTCTACTAAAATAAATTACTAACAAATATTTTGGCAATATTTTTAAACACGATCAGTTATCTACTGTAATAGGTATATTCGACTCTAAAATATACATCATAAATACTAGATTTCTATACACAAAAGTCATAAAATCTATTTCAGGACATTACACATTTTTTTAAATTTATTTAAACTGCACAAATGTGTCTAATAATGTATTAATTAACTGCTAAACATTTTTAGGCCTAAATATCACTTATTCATAACAATTTATTTAAAAATATGAATGATAATTAAAATAATGCAAAATCTCCTAAAATGTGATCACGAATACTTTCATTAAATATAATAAATAAATATTCTGGGACATTATTCCTCACACACGGCCATCTGACCCCAAACTAAGCAGAGCTTGTACTATGGAAGCCAGATAATTGATATACTACATATACTACTTTTCTTTTGTAAATACATACATGTATAGATAATAACACCCAGACTCAGGACAAACAGACATGTTCATGCACAGAAATGTTTGTCCTGAGTGGGAATCGAACCCACAACCTGCGGCGTGATAGATAGGGTATCTTACCAACCACGCCAACCCGCACGTCACGTATGTTACGTAAGTTTGCTGCAATCAGTTTCAATTTGAAATAATCTCTAAATAAATTGATAGAAATTATCCAAGGTAAATAAATCACTTTTTGTTTATATGTATATTTTAGTTTCGTGACACTAAACAACTTTTACTATAGGACCAAATCTGAAATTGAGAAAAAAGATTTTTTCCTGCTATTATCTATTATGAAAAGTTTGAAAATTCAGAATTGGTCCCATAGTAAATGTTATTCAGTGTGACGAACCCAGCATTGGTTTCGAAATGTCATCTCAAAATATTTAGTATCCAGCAGTTAGACCTCATTTTTATCACCTCTTTTTAGTAGTATTCTTCACTTTTAAAAACGCTCCATTTGATAACAAACACATGACATCCATATCTTGTCAAAAGTGACCTAGATGGCTCAAAATTTTTATAGGATAATAATCCTTAGCTGTATTTTTATAGATTTTTCTAACATCCTATATAAATGAGTATTAATTTCAAAATACATAATCTCTACATTGTCCAATAAATTACGTCACTATATCACTTTATAGTCCACTACCAACGTTTGGTGTTTTAACAAAGTACGTGACCAATGTGCCCTTCCCTTTGACGAATGTGGGCCCTCGACACTCGCAAGTGTACCCTGCACTCATGAGGATCCTGAAATTATATACATAAAGCTTAGTTATGTATTTCTTTTAACTTAAAACCAACAATTCTTGTACAATAGTGTATCTCGAAAATGGCTCTAACGATTTGAATCAAATTTAGATAAGGTTTTATATAGGCATCTTTCCTGAAAAAACGCGATTTTACTCAAAAAAATATAAATCAAACGAGGGGTACATCCAAAATTAGGTAACCCTCAATACACTACCTTTGTCACGGCATTTGATGTCAATAACACTAAGCTTTTCAGCAAGCTCCATCAGAACTGAATATTGCTAAATTAAAAGTAACCTAGCTGAATATCTTGCCGGTTCTTCTCAGTTGAAGGTGACTTTCGAACAGGTGGTAACTTCAGTAGCTTCGACGTTCATAATTTCCCCCTTCTATGTCCTAAACTGAATAAATGGCTTTCACTCTGACTTTGATTTTGATTTATTAGTGGGTTTTTCAGAGGTATATATTAAATCAATATTAGGCATATTGGTTGACAGTCGAAAACTACATCGATTATAAGTTTCCTGTACCTATTTGTCACATGCATTTTTAAGGAAACTTAGCGTGAGGTAGAAGCTCCTAATAACATTATAGCAGCAAATTCTCAGGGCTACAACTGAGTTTCCAACAATAATTTCCACCAAAACGTCCAAATATTCAAATTATCACTTTAAATAAGGCTGTATAGCAAATTCTATATTTAAAATTGAAATTTGTTTTTATGTTACCTTATAATCGTTGGTGATAATTATGCCACGCATAGGTAATTTGATATCTTGAATACATAGATAAATAAATTGATTTCTTATCTTAATTATCGAAAGCTAATGCACATAATAGGTACAACAATAAAAATATCAAACTTTTTTCAATGTTAAATGGGCTTGCGTTCAGCCATCGACTGACCCCAGGAGGTGTCAAGACAAAGCCGAGGATGTAACACGCTTGCCCAGAAAAAGGCCTATTGACTTTGCTTATTCGAATTGCTTCAGCCAATTTAACAAAGTACCTAACAACATTGTATTTTAGAACTATATTTTAAAAATCTTCAACTAGACACCTAGAACTTAATTTGAAAGAAAGAAAAAGAAAGAAAGAAAACGTTTTAACAACATACACACAATATTGCAGAATTATAATTATACTACCTTCCGCCCCACAGTTTCACCCGCGTTCCCCGGGGATCCTTGTTTTCCCGGGATAAAAAGCCTATAGCCTATAGCCTTCCACGATAAATAGGCTAACCAACACTAAAAGAATTTTTCAGTTCCAACCAGTAGTTCCTGAGATTAGCGTAAAACACAAAAAAAAACAGTAATATTGTGTGATGGCAAGGATTAAAAATTGGCAATAACTTACTTGGCAGTATCCTCAGTGACCTGTATCTTGCCCATAACTCCTGTGGAGTCCATCCTCGAAGCAACATTGACGGTGTTGCCCCAAATATCGTACTGGGGCTTTTGGGCTCCCACTACACCTGCTATCACTGGCCCATGGTTTAGACCTAGAATATAGAGCCATGGTATCAAAAACTAATATATATCCTGTGTGTGTAAACTAAACTGAATAAATGGCTTTGACTTTGACTTTGTATGTATGTTTGTTCAGTCCACTGTGAATATCAGATGAAGAAATAAAAGACAAACTTGCCACATAGATAGATTATACCCTTAAATAGCATATGGCAGGGGTCACCAATTAGATTTACTAGGGGTCCGTTTAAAATATATAAAAGATTATAGCGGTTGGTAGATGATGACCAAGCTTAGATCCTTTCCTACAAATCCTACCATAATATTCCTAATATATCAATTGTATGTTTGGAAGTACGCGGATTAAATAAAATAACCAAGTATATATTTTTGTTTGTCAAAGTTTGGTCCGCACTATATAGGTCGGCGGTCCGGATCTGAACCGCGGTCCGCCATTTGGTGACCCCTGGCATATAGGATACTTTTATCCTGGGATAATATTAAATCCCTCGAAAACGCGAATAAAACCGCAACGGAAATTACTTATAAACTAATTTTAAAATGATTATCTGTAAATAGTATAAACTGTCGCAATGTGCCTCTGTCTGTTTCTCCTGTTTTCTTTTAAACGACGCAACAGATTTTGATACGCTTTTCATGAATAGAAAGGGCGATAAACGAGACTGTAATATAATAAACAATTACCTATCCTCAATTTGAACCTCTGGAATGACTCCCTGTTGATTTGATCCAGTATTGAGGTTAAAGCTATCGCGAACTCCACCAGTATTGCGACAATATGTTCTTCTTTTCTATTTGCATCCTGAAAAAAGAACAACTAAATTATATTTTTAAGCGACATTAAAAACGGAGGAGGTTCTATGTCTGTATGTATTTTTAATGATATTCTACGATGTAGAGGGTATCTAAAATTCTTTCTCTAACTTTATTTTTTGTTATATCTGCCTATACCTTTGGACATAGAATACTGGAATGATGGTAGTTATAAGGCCAGACTTTTCCAAATTCAATTCCTAAGGGGGTAACATAAGGAATCGCGGGTGAAATAGCGTGAAGGAAAGCTAGTTAGTAATATAAAAAACAAGGGCATGGCTGATTGATGATGAATGATTAAATAAATAAATATTCTGGGACATTATTCCTCACACACGGCCAACTGACCCCAAACTAAGCAGAGCTTGTACTATGGAAGCCAGATAACTGATATACTACATATACTACTTTTCTTTTGTAAATATATAGATAAATACACCCAGACACAGGACAAACAGACATGTTCAAGCACACAAATGTTTGTCCTGAGTGGGAATCGAACCCACGACCTGCGGCGTTATAGTCAGGGTTATTGATCATGAAACCATGAAACCATGCAAGCTGTCGGGTAAAACGCGGAGGCAGTAAACTCACAAGTTGTTCTTCTTTCCCCGGTCTGAGTCCAGATGCAATCATGTATGTGCTGCCGATCGTCTTTATCTTCTCTATGCAGCTGAACTTGGGCTTCAGTAGTAACTGAAACAAATTTATATTAACATTTTATGTTAAGAAAAGATACTTATAAAAATTATATGATATCTAATATATAAAATTCTCGTGTCACGGGGTGCGTGGTTGAACTCCTCTGAAACGGCTCGACCGATTTTTATGAAATTTTGTGTGTATATCGGGTAGGTCTGAGAATCGGCCAACATCTATTTTTTAAACCGCTGTGCGAGTGAAACCGCGGGGGACAGCTAGTAGAATATACGAGCTTCTTAATTACACTCTGATTGAATGGAAATGGCCAAAAAGGTAAACAAATTCGGTAGATATCTATTTAATGGATTGTTTACCTTTTTAGAGGTTTCTATTGGAAAAGGGTATATTTAAGACGCTCTCATACCTCAAAAACATTTACATGGTCTCTAATGCAAAGGATAGTGATATGTATTATGGTAACCTTATCAAAGTCGCATATGATCTCGTTGAGCAGCCGCAGACACTCCAGGCCCTGCTTGTTGACGTCGGTCTCGTCGTAGAACTCCTTGTAGTTGGGGATCGACAGGAACATCACGCCGATGCAGCCGTACCGCTCGTGGTATAGATCCTCCTACACATTATTATATAGAGCTAGGAAATGCTTTCAAATGACATATTTTAGAATTTTTACTTGAAGTTATACTGAAAGAGTTTTATATAGCAAAAAAATAAAGTCAAAGTCAAAGCCATTTATTCAGTTCATACCCTAGGAGGGCACATATGAACGTCAAAACTACTGAAGCTACCACCGATTCGGAAGTCACCTTCAACTGAGAAGAACCGGCAAGAAACTTAGCAAGGTTACATTTTTTATACATATATTTTTTTTTTTTTGACAATCTGACAATGTTGGCAAATATTAAAACAATATGCTTCTAAGTAAAAGTTGTTCAGCACGACTACTAACTTAGGTTTCAAAATATCATCTGGAAATATTTACTCAGTTTATGGAAGTACAAAGATACATCATTAAAATTTACAAATTGTGAGGGAACCAAAAATTTACTAAAATGTGAGGTTATATTATCAAAGATTTTTATCGTTATCGTGAATGAAGCCCAATTAAAGCTGAAGGAATGAATTTTGAGGTACTTGTGGATATAATATTTACCTCTGAAGCGACTGACGTTAGAAAATGTTCAGCCACGTGAGCTGGTAGTATATTTTCTAGGAGAATCTGAAACCAACCACACATTAGATTAATAAATACTCGCCTAGATCAATGTGGAAATGTAAATACGTTATGAAAAATAAGAACAGCGACATCTATGTGACGCATGAAACATCAAAATACATTATTCAAGATCACAAAAGATCCTAACATCGCACTATCAAAATTCTCTCGGCAATCGAAGTATAAACGAGTTTCTATAATGTTCAGGAAACCAGTTTTGTTGTGTTCACTTCTGGGTCAGATAATTCTATAATTTTCAGTTTTTTTTATAAAAATTATGGAGAAAGCTTTCTCGCAACGGAAAATCCTGGAAACTGACTCAAGTGTAGCTACTAGAATAACCCTGACAGATGCTTGGCGACCGATATTTAGCAGCGACAGTCATTGGGATAGTACACTGTCCTATAGATTCCCTAAGTTTATTTCACTACGACCTTATTGTAAATGATTTAATCAAACCTTATTAATCCCCCTCATAGTCTCGACCTCCTCCTGTTCGAACTTGAGTTTGTCCTTCCACAAGAAGTCGGTCCTGGAGGTGAACTCTATCTGCCGGTCCAGCACGTGCAGCAGCGCGGCCAGGAACACCAGCACCAGCCCGGCCTTAGCTGCGTACGGGACCATTGTGAACCTGAAATTATATTTGTTACTGTACAGGTGGTGCTCAATTTGCCAAGGGAAACTTTTGATGGATTTTGAAAATATTGACCCTTATGCCCCAAAAATTTGCAAACTATACGGCAAAGATTCTGGAAATAGAATGGTATTTTTATGATCTAAAAATTTAATTTATAAAAATAGGTTTATATTTTTCTTCAGAAAAGCAACTACTACTATTTTTTAGATACTTTTAATAGTTGTTTCAATGTTAATTTCTATATCAAAAAATAATAGTGGTTTTGTAAATTACTGATATTAATAGACATTGTATTTAAAAAAAATAGGGCCTAGATTTTAGCAAAGATTGAAAGTACATCTGTTGGTACAAGCGAGCTAGCTAAGTATAATACTTACTCAGTACCCGAATCCTTCCTCTGATACTGGTTAAAGATCTCAGCAGATGCGAACAAGGTGATGTGAGTGATCAGAGTGATGATCATTAACACCAACTTGAGGACGAAACCGACTCGAAGAAATACTGATATAGAAGCTAGTGTCAGCACCGAACTGTAAAGGTAACTCTGAAAGATCATAAAATATTTTTGCTTGAGCTTTAGAACTAAATAAACTCTTATTGTAGTTAAGATGTAAGTTCAGAAAGAGTGCTTAGAAGTCTATACTTGAAGCCAAAAGTTTATGGGTTTGATTTCTAAGTCATGACGTTTGCTTATTGTTGATCGAAGTGTACGACTAACATAGTGACGGGATAAGGTACTTTCTATCACGATTAAAAACTTGTACATATCTGAATAGACGGTTAATCGAATCCTATTTTCCATTACAAACTTTTTGATTAAAATTTAATGTTATTAGATCAGTTTTTAATAGTTTTAAAACCTATTTTTTTCAATATAAATTTGCTGATTTGGTTTTAGCTGCTGTAACAGGAAACAAAATTCCACCTACTGGAGCAGCATCGACATCAGGGTACAACGCGAACGGCGTCGCATGTTCCTTTAGTAAGTTTCTTTCTGAATACACGAACTGTCCTGACGTGTTTGAATTTATTCTCGCCATAGATTCTGTAGTATTAGACGTTGTGCTGTTCCGAAGGTCTAGGGAAATTTCCTCGATTGTGTAAGTCTGAAACTGATTAAATAGATATTAAAAGAATTACGAAGTCGGTTAGAAAGTTTGCTTCAGTATTTTTTTAAAATATTTTATCCTTTTTAATGTCGCTTGGGCCAAAAACTATAAAATATGTTCTGCCTATATGTCAAATTTATAAAATACGTTTTGTAAATTATTTATCAGAAATAATAGGTTAAAATTTAACTTTAACATACTTAGTAAATTTTCTAAAAATACTTACTAAATTAATAACGGCACATGCGCCTATTAGAAGCACTGACACCGTGAACATGGTTAACCTTATGAACCGATTACTGGTTACCACCTGAAATTATGATACAGAAAATATTTTCATTAAAATATTTGTTTTATTATTTACTAGCTTCCGCCCCGCGGTCCCGATTGCTCCGATCGCCACGAAACCTTACAGGATTACCCGCGGGGCTAATATGAAGATTGTCTGAAAATTTCATCGCGATCAGTTCCGCGGTTTCGGAGTCTATAAGGAACATACATACATACATATACATACACTTATACATACTTTCTCTTTTATATATATATATATAGACTATCTGATCTTGGTATAATATAATTATAATACTCTAACAATATAAAATCCAATAAACTTGATAATTTAAATTGCTTCTTAGCAAGCTATGGTATAAAAAAATCGAATAAGGAATAAGTTTTCCAAAATATAATTAATACAGTATAAGTTTTAATTTACCAAAACATTCAGGGCTGAAAGTACTCACTAATACGAACAAATTTTATTGGACCTATGGGATTCATATTAGTGAGCACAGAGCTACTGTATATAAAATAAGATTGAACAGCCCTTGTCATTCTCTATCATTAAAACCTAAACGTCTTATTTATATACCACAATCTGACGGTGGTAAGTGATGATATGGCCGAAGATGAGCTTCAAAAAGTTCTCTCAAGTGCTGCACTTAATTATTTACAAACCTGTCCAGGCTTAGTACAGTTGTCAGCGTACAAATCATCAGGTGAAACTGGAACGTCTGATAGAGGATGTAGACCTCGTCGGAACATATGACCATCGTACCAGGATAGATATACGAAGACAAGCAGCGTTAAGAGAGTTGGACCGAACGATGCGTACAGGACTATGCTTCTGAAAGTTGAAAATACTGATGAAAATGGAGTATTGAATTTTATTACTTGTGGTCGTTAAAATAAGAATGCTAAAGTTGTTGAATGATGAATTGGTCCGTTTAGACTGCCTAATAGGCATCCATGTGATAAGAAGAGACTTATACAGAGTGATATTTTTAGTCACTGGCAATACTTGCTCATCAATATGAACAACTTTTATTATGGGAATAACTGTGAAATCACGATGATCAGCTATTCCATACAAAAGTTCAATACCTAATTGACCAAAATGTATGAAGCAACCTTTTTATTTTACGCAATATCAGAGTTGGTCCCATAGTAAAAGTTGTTCATATTGATGAGTACTTCCAGCCCTGCAAGTATTGCCAGTGACTAAAAGATTATCCTGTATATTGAGACCAAAAGAGATATCAAAACGGACCAATTAATTTGTGACGATTTTAGTAAGTACCTATAGGTTTATATTTAAACTAATTGTTGATTTGTGAATTGAGAAAATTTTATGTTGAACAAATAGTCGAAGTAACGGTATTACAACTCCGACAGAAAGAAATAATAATTTAAAAATTCTGTATAAAGACTTTAATCCATCAATAAGGGGCATTGGTCTTTTCGGTCATCATTCGGACCGCGCGGACCAAAAAACTTAAAATCCTAATCCTAACTAATATTATAAATGCGAAAGTGAGTTTGTTTGTTACCTTTTCATGCTTAAACCGCTGAACCGATCGCGATGAAATTTGGTATGCAGATGGTATGGAGAAGGACATAGGCTACTTTTTATCCCGGAAAAACATAAAATCTCTGGGGAACGCGGGAGAAAACACGGGGTGGAAGATAGTGTTGTTATAAACAAATGCTCTAAAGGACGTTCAGAGATAAAAGTTTTGAATTTTAACCCGACTACGATAGACTTAAAAAAAGGGTTATGTTTTAGAATGTGTTCTGAATTATTTTTTACATTATCTGCGTGCCTAAATATAAAAAAAATGCTCACTCACTTAGGCACAGTCAGTAGCTGTATAAACGCTAGAAGAAGGAATAGAGCAGCTGCGCAAGCGACGTTGTACTTGAACTGGTTGTCGGGCTGGTTGCGGTAGTGATGTTCCTGTGAACTGCTCTTGAACCAGAGGGATATGCGGTTCATGCCCTCTGTGTTGTTGCTGGAAAGAAAATATGTTTGTGATTTTATTTTATGATCTTTAGTATCTACTGTTATGTTCGAAATAATTTACACATAAGAAATGTGGCTTTAAAATCTTGTGAGCTAGAGGTAAATGACTTCGCCTATTATTATATCTTTCTTTTTTACTTTGTATAGGCTTGAGTTTGACCACAATCTCACTATGGTAAGTGATGATGTGGCCGAAGGTGGTAAGCACACAAAGCCTAGAAGGAACTGACTCTCAAGTGCAGCTGCCGGAACACACCAATAGGTGTTTGGCGACAGATTTTCAACTTGAGGGTGGTAGCCAGCCAGGCGGGTACTACAAGGTACCCTACCACCGTGCTATGGTTTCCTCACGATGTTTTCCGACGTCACTACCACTGAGCTATCATCGTCTTAGAAATCTATTCTTGAAATGTATTATCTCAAGAACTCCTCTCTTTTAGAGGTTATAAAGATTTATAAAACATACCTACAATCGCAGCATGTCGTCCTTTGAGGCAGCAAATTTTGTTCTATCATTGCAAGGCTCTGAAAAAATTGTGAATAGAAATTATTTTAAGGAGTTGTTCTCATAAATATTGGGTGGATAATATATTGAGATGGGTTTTTTTCGAAACTTAAACTTAAATGTTTACCAACATTTGTGTCATGAATTCATGATCAACTTAATAAAACAAAAAGAAGTGCAACTTACAATTATGGCTACATTATCATATATTTTGATCGAGTAACCTTAGGTATGAAACGTTTTAAAAACAAAATAAGGTTTTAGAACTGGTCCCATAATAAAAATTGTACAGCTCGACGAGCCAGCCCAACATATATTACAAAATGAAGTCATCTCAAAATATCCACTCGATATAAATTCTACAAAAGAAGTGAACTTACAGAAATTCCAATATTCTTTGCAAGAGTAGAATCAGTGATGTTAGCAAAAGGTTTGTCTGCTCCCCAGCACTCCACGTACTTGGTCATCTTGCTGGACTGACGGGACCTCGAGGGGATGCCGGGAGTTGCTGGAATTATACAACTTTGACATGAACTACAGTTCGGAAACAAATAAGATCTTTATAAAAACAATAATATGGCCATAGAATTAACGTAACGTGTAAAAGATGTGGAATATTGTGGATGTATCGACAAAGTTACAGAACATTAATATGAAAATATTATATATAGCCAATAGATTGTAGTCTCTAAATCTTATAATTTCTTTAAATGGTCTAGTGTGACTAAAATTAAAATGCATTATTTTTTATTCCGATTGAATCTTGGTGTATTTAAATGTTACATTTAATGAGTTGGAATTACATGCTGAAATTCACACGTTTGATTTAAACAGTAATGATTATTGCTACATTATTACATTATATTAGGCACAGGGTATACACATATTTAAAAATTGAACTAACGTAGAGATTCAATGGATATTGTACTTAACATCCTAAGGAATAGAGTTGGTTGTAATGTTTCGGACGATGTTGACGGTTCTGAATTTTCCTCTGAAGGAAAAATAAAATTATTCAGTTGTTTGTTTATTTCAATTATTAATGATTTTAGGACAAACAAATAAATAACTATTACTATTATTAAATATAAATAACTAGCTTTCCGCCCCGCGGTTTCACCCGCGTTCCCGTGGGATCTTATGTTTTTCTTTGCTATAAACCTCACGGAGCCCGAGACCTTTCCAACGAATGCAAAACCGTGGAAATCGGTTCGTGCGTTCTGGAGTTATAGCGTCAGGAAGGAAAACCTGACTTATTTTTATATAGTAGATTACAAAAATAATTTCTGTAGGCATAGGATTAAAAATATAATTTTTAAGAAGGCAAACATTTATATAAAGAAATTATTTAAGAAAATTACCTGTTCCCATAATAGGACTGATGGCTCCAATAATGGAACCACTCCGACTCTTCGGTTTGACGCTGACGACGGTTCCATTGCCCAGACCTTCACCAGGGCTGGTCGCTTGGCCTTCAAACGCTACAGTTTTGGGACCGTCTACTTTCATGGACGCTCGTCTACTTAGATCTGAAAATGAAACTGAAAGAATTGAATAAACTACGTTTTTAATTTTTTTATATCCTTTACAATTATTCAACTTTTTATTTACATATTTACAATTAAAGTTAAAAAATACAAACGTATGATATATAGAAAACATCCTCAAAGCCCTCGGTGCTGTCGATAGGCAAGGTTCCCAACAGGCTGGCAGCGTTCCCTTTTTGGATGGCCAAGCTTATGCGTTGGCGGAAAAAGCTCCCAGCTTTTATATTTGATCTAGTTACTTTTATCGATAAGTTTAAAAATTCAAGTTTAACTGTATATTTTCAATTGCATATTGTTTGACCACAATTCCACCATGGTAAGTGATGATGTGGTTAAAGGTGGTAAGCACACAAGGCCTAGAATGAACTGACTCTCAAGTATAATTGCCGGAACACACTGCTAGTTTGGTGGTAGATTTTCAACTAGAGAGTGTTAGCCGGTCCGGGTACTAAAAAGTACCCTTAGCCGAAAGCTCAAGCTCATTCTATAGGATTCGACTTCAACCTTCGTCGTGGCATTCGCTGCAACTAGCACTGAGCTATCATTACCTTCAAATTATTTAGAGTATAATTTACGAAAAACTTTTTCTTTTGATTAACCAATCAAATCAAGAGATCGAGTACATGGTGAGAATAAATCATACCTCCAGTAGTAGTCCTCATAGACTCAGTCCTGAGAACTTTGATAGGCATCTCCTGTTCAATAAAACTGTTTTGCGAAGGGGCTGGACTGATGTTGTCTCGTGGCTTAGAGGTTGGTGAGATATCCTGGTACAGTGAAGACACGATGCTGGCCTTACGGTCAACTGTGCACACTGAAAGACGACCGTTCTCTGATGGTTTCTGGAAAATATTTAAGTACAATTTAGAAACTTTCTGGCTCTCAATTACATATATCTATAAGATTCAATTTACACATGTAACGAGAAGTCGTTCACAATACAAGTCTACATAATCAATATAGTGTTCATTACTATAGTAAACACATGGTTTCGCCCACATTTTCAAGAGTTCTAATATTATCCTGGGATCAATTCAATAAACTAACTGAGGAAAAAACATTTATACAACCTTTTGCATTTATTAATAACTTGACTCACAATTCCTGTTTTTTTTTACGCAAAGGGTTAACCGACTTCATAATAAGAGATATAATGTAAGATCTATGTCTTTTATAAATAAATTATTACAAAATCAAAGAGTAATTAACACAATTCGATGAAAGTAAATTAATAATCCATACACTCTATTTAACTACAACGAAATGATAATATAAAGTGCTTACCATAATATGCTCGAAGGTAAAACAAACGATATAAAGAAATCTTAGTCACGGAAACTTGAAATTAATTCGATGAAGGGTGCCCTATAAAAACATTTGCCTGACGAGGAGAATGTACTGGGGGATAAAATAACATTAATCTATTGCAGTGTATAGAACAGAGTAAACAGTTGCGGTACGTACTTCTGTATGTTTATTTCTGATGGAAAATTAGAGCGAGTTCAAGACTCTAGGCTAAAATTTGGCGTATATACTCTAAAGTATCGAAAAAAAATAAAGTAAAATAAAATATCAGATTGTCTGTCTACTGACCTTTATAAGGTTACTGAAGGAACCTATTTTTATATTTGAATATATTTTTGTTATTTTTGTCACTGAAATGAAAATAATCAGTTTTGAATTTAAAATATTATACAAAATTTTGCAACATTCTACTTCATACCCTGTCATGTAAAATTGTAAAGTCGCGCATAACGTAATTATGCAAATGTTTTGAGGCAATGCTTTGTGTAAGAAATTCGTGTAACTAAAATAATTGCATTTGAACGTAACTTTTAAAGAAACGGGGACTGTGAATGTACCTAAATTAAATTATCTTTTGTACATTTATCGTATTTACAGAATATGAATGTTTAATTCATATAAAATATTATAATATTGTATACGAGATAGGTGCTCCAACATTCTACAAGAAATACTTATATCATTTTCGTTTAAAAAGACGTTTTTTTTTTTTTGGTTCAATTATTGCCAGATATTTCAAAATAAAGTGTCCAATCTAGACAATTAATAGTCCTCTCAAAGAAAAAAGTCCCTCTAGAACAATAATGACAAGTTTTCAGCACTTAGTAGGTACTGAGTGGAACATAAATAAGGATATAGCCAGACTTAGTGCTCATAATTTTAAAGTAGACTTCTTGACAAGAGCTGCATTTCATTACTTATTTACCACTAATTGAGGATTATCAGCAAAACTGAACTTATATTTAGTGTAAAATTACCTTATGATTGCGGCGGAATGTTAAAACTGCAACATCGTATTTGAAATGTTAACTCCCAACTCATTTAATCAGTTCAAACCACCATAGAAAATAAAGGACAAACTTTGTTCTAGAAAATTTAATACCTAGAATAGATAATGCTTTTAATTTATAGCGGAATGCGAGCGATGCAGCGTCGTCTCAATAAGAAATATTTAAAATGCTTCAAGCGCTATGAAAACACGTAATGAATGCTGCATATTCTAAACAATTCTTCGCTCATTTTCCGAGAAAACTTTGCACGAAGTGGAATTTACAAAGTAAAAAAAATATTGTATTTTTACCTTTTCTATACTTTGAAGAAAAATAAAGAATAGGTAACAATTAACTGTCGGTATCTAAACAATGTACACACAAAAGTAAGAAGCTCTCTATAAAATAATTTACTCGATTTTAAACCTAATATAATATGCAAAAACAAGGCAAAATATCCCTAAATAAAAACAATGTACCCCAATCAAACATTTGCTCCAATTTCATTCGGAGTTATTTCCACGGATACGTGTCGTATAAAGTCATTTGTAACATCGCAACCCAATTTGCAAGTTATTCGATACGCGGTCAATCGAATGACACCCGACACGAACATATAGGCATATCGATTCAAATCGATACTTTCGGATATTGCCAATCAATTGCCAATATTCGCCTCAGATGACTTGTGTTGGATGATTGGACAATCCTGTCAGTATGTTTGTTTTTTACTTTATTCAAACACGTGATTTGTTTAACCGAAATGATATGTCTGTATAACGCGCACAATGCGATTGTTCAGTTGTGAAAAGGAATAATTTATCATCTACCTACCAGTTTCACAGAGATACACTAATTCAATGCTCTGACATAGTCTAAAAGCATCGGGTATTGTATTGTTCAAGTCAGTTGGAACCATCTATGATAAAATATACCCAGGGGAATACAAGGGTGTAATAGAAACTCCTGAATGATTACATTTATAACTTTGCATTATTATGAGGCAATTTTTCAGGTTACCCATAAGTTCCGGATAGCTTATCTGACAGATATTTTATAATGTGATAATCGTGTGCCTAAATAGATTTAATTTATGTTTGTACCTAACAAACGGTAGCACTACGAAATAAATAAAAAAACTGACCAGCAATTTCTATTATTGTTGTGTTGGAAATTTCTGCCATGTTATTTCGTTGCGTACCGAAAAGAGCCAGTTGACTCAATTTCAGAGCAAATGGGAGAAAAAATATTTGTTTTTACTGGGACTGTATTTAAAAATAAAACGCTTACCTTCGGTGGTACAATGAGGAATGTCTCCACTTTATGGTCAGCAAGGTAACCTTCTCTGGACGCTCCATCTCCTGGCTCCACTTCAAATCTTCCACCAAGTTGTAGCAAGGTTGGCTTTGTTATATGCACACGTCTGGGAAAAGGCGAAGGAATTTTGCTATGAATCTACTTATGATTTCATAGTAAGATCTAGGGTCGGTTATTTTGATTGTTTGTGAGTCCACACCTTTTAATGGCAATACATATTTTAATGTAGATTTCATGTTTATTTATAATATTAATAAATAGAACTTAAAATCGAACAGAATTTAGTTACGCTATATTTTAAACATAATTCTATTTCAAAACTGCACTTCATACTAAGTAAAGCGGTAAAACCATTTATGGATTTTTTATCGATAAAAGCTCCGAGCGGTCAAAATCCGGTTGATAGGTGATTGAGTCTATATACTTTCACCTTATATGAACATTTCACTAATTAAAGTTTAAATTTTAAACCAATAAATCAAATAAAATTATATTTAACGAGATGATAATAACGGATAAAAACCATCCTCAAACTTTGGGCTATCAAATTCAATAAGAAGTGTCAAATCCGACTGGAAGTTCCTGAGATTAGCGCGTTCAAACAAACAAACTCTTCAGCTTTATAATATTAGTATTTAAAATATAGATATATACATTTATTATCGAAGAATTGTCTTACCAACTTCATGAATTTTATTAAAATTGTTGACATGCGTCACTTACCCAGCAATACCACCAGACTCCATGTGGTTAGCCAGCGTGACGTCATCACTCCACACGTCAAACTGCCACTTGCGCAAGCCCAGCACACCGCACAACACATTGCCTGTATGGATGCCTATGCGCATGTCGACGTTGAAACCTGTTGCTTCCCGGACAAACCTGTATGAGCAAAAAACATGGTTAAACCTAGATTCTATTATTGAATTGATTAGAAGAATACGTCAGTGCCTCAATAATATATTTGCAAACATTGAAATCAAGTAATCGTTTTCGTGATATCAAAATTTGCGATGAAATCTTAATATATAAAAATCCAGTGTCATATGTATGTTCCCAGTGAACTCTTCACCAAGTCTACCGATTTCGATGAAAGTTGGCATTTTATGTGTAATTGGGTCTAACTTGAGATATAGGATAGTTTATATTTCGATTAATGGTCTTAATAATTTATAATTAACAATAAACTGATTCTTAAATCAGATTTTTTACAGAAAATGTCGGACCATCTATTGTGAACTTCTCATAGATGGCGCCACGTCGTAAGTTTCATAAGTCTCAAACAGATGGCGCCTTAAATGAGATTTTTTACAGAAAACTGTCGGACCATTTATTGTGAACTTCTCATAGATGGCGCCACGTTGGAATTCGAAATTTCTCTTTAAACAACACGTGGTGCAATGTGATATTTTGATCGATCTATAACGTAACATCGCTTTTTCTGGATTATTTCTCATTTAATTTCATGTGCTCTATATCATTCTGAATATTCCTTTTCAACTACTAAATTGCAGTTTCATTAATACAACAAAATATATGAACAAAAAAATTAAAATACAACAAAATTTATTCTTTTTTTAAAATTGTAAGCATAGGTTAGTCAAAGTCAAAGTCAAGGCCATTTATTCAGTTTAGGCCCTAAGAGGGCACTTATGAACGTCGAAACTACTGAAGTTACCACCGATTCGGAAGTCGCCTTCAACTGAGAAGAACCGGCAAGAAACTCAGCAAGGTTACATTTTTTATATATTTTGTTTTTTTTTTTTGGACAATCTGACAATGTTGGCTTTTTTTCCATTAAATTTTTAACAATTTTTAAAGAAATATAATACACATAAACACAAAAGATGAAAAAAAAACAACAAGAAAAATAAATAAAAAATAATAACCTGAACAAGTTCAAATTTATAAAAAAAAAAAATATAGTATCTCTAAAATACTAAGTACTGGCTTCTTTATAAGTATGAACAAGGTGCACTTGTGCAGAGTGCAGCTATTTCCAGACATCTTTATCTTCAATGTAATGAGCTACCTTGTAATAGGCTTTTTCTTTCAAAACTTTCTTAATGTGAGATTTGAATTTGAAATCAGTCATCTTGGTAACTGAGACAGGTAATTTATTATAAAAGCGTACACTACTTCCAAGAAATGACTTTTTAACTTTGGCTAATCTAAAATACGGAACAACTAATTTATCTTTTTGTCTTGTATTGATATTATGTACCTCCATTTTTGATTTAAATAATTCTATATTTTTACGTATGAACATTATATTTTCATATATGTATAGTGAAGGTAAAGTCATAACGTTTATATCTTTAAATAATTCCCTTAACGATTCACGATGACCCATATTATAAATGGTACGAATTGCTCTTTTTTGTAATATAAATATAGATTCTATATCTGCTGCAGCTCCCCACAGTAAAACGCCATACGATAAAAAACTATGAAAACATGCAAAATAAACTAATTTGGCCGTCTCGACATTCGTCAACTGTCTGATTTTTCTAACAGCAAATGCAGCAGAACTTAATTTACCAGTCAAAGATTCTACATGAGGACCCCATTGTAGTTTATTATCTAATGTGATGCCCAGAAATACAGTTTTATCGACTAATTCCAAACTATTAATATCTGGCTGTCTACTTGCGCTACATTTGGAAGAGAGAATCTTAAACATTTAGTTTTCTTAGAATTTAGTAAAAGATTGTTAACAGCAAACCATTTGGAGACTAGTGACAAAGTATCATTCACTTTAATAAGTTCTTTGTCTTTTCTATCTACTTTGAAAATTAATGAAGTATCGTCAGCAAACAGGACGATATCTGAGAGACCAATTACAACAGAGGGTAAATCATTAATATAAACCAGAAACAGAAAAGGCCCTAGTATCGAACCCTGGGGTACCCCTATTTTGACTAGGGAGCCCTTGGATGTCGTACCACTAATTTCTACTTTTTGTTGGCGATTACTTAAATAAGACAAAACAAGATCATGAGCAGTTCCACGAATACCATAATAGTTAAGCTTCAGGAGCAGAGTACTGTGGTCAACGCAGTCAAAGGCCTTGGATAGATCACAAAAAATACCAATGGCATCCTGCGAATTTTCCCAGGCTTCATAGATGTTTTTCAATAATTTTGCTGCCGCATCTGATGTGGATCTCCCCTTCGTGAAACCGAACTGATGACTATGTAATATCTCATGTTTATTGAAATGACCTAACATTTGATTAAGCAACAGTTTTTCAAAGATTTTGCTAAGTGCTGGGAGTACGGATACTGGTCTATAATCAGAAGGATTATCTTTACAGCCAGATTTAAAAATTGGGACTATTTTACTATACTTCATTAGATCAGGAAAAGTACCCTGATCAATGCATTCATTAAAAATATCCGACAAAATAGGTGCAATTACTGTTATTATCGATTTTAAAATCGTTACCGACAATCCCCATAGTTTTCCCTGATTTCGATTAATGGTCTTAATAATTTATAATTAACAATAAACTGATTGTCAATGTTGATGTTTGTTATTAATCGTAAGTTTCATAAGTCTCAAACAGATGGCGCCTTAAATCAGATTTTTTACAGAAAACTGTCGGACCATCTATTGTGAACTTCTCATAGATGGCGCCACGTTGGAATTCGAAATTTCTTTTTCAACAACACGTGGTGCAATGTGATATATACGTATTTTTTTTTGTGTTTGATGAAGTCTAAGGTTTTTATGGAGAGAAAAAAAGTAAATAATAAGAGGAAAATAGTAAAAACAACAATTTTCTTTACCAATACAAAGCACTCTGTCCCCAGCTGTCAAACATTAGACGTCAATCAAAACAAAACAAAGGCGCGTTAGACAGAACGAAATCTGTCGGAGCAGCTATTAACATAAAAAAAACAATGTTAGTTTGTTTTAGAGAAATAGGGCAGAACAAGGTCTGCCGGGACAGCTAGTATACTATATAGTTAAAAAACAAGAAAATTCATCATCAGTGTATACATTAACTATTTAATGCAATTCTCTACACAATCACAATAGATTTAGTTAGCAATTTACTTAATTTACGATTTAGAAAATATTGTGGGGAAACCATAGCACGTTAGTAAGATACTTTGTGGTATTCGAATGGCCGGCTTCTACCCTCATATTGAAAACATGTCGCCAAACACTTATCGGTGTGTTCCAACAGCTGCAGTTCCTTCTAGGCTTTGTGAGCTTAACATAGTATACACCTATTCCTGAAAGTTAAAAGCTACTGAAGATACCATATACCTACATTCACTAAAAGTTCAATCAACAAATATACTTTCTGTCAATACCTTATCAGATATCTGTTCTGAACTCCTTACAAATGTTAAAATTCAATCACCTCTTTATGGAAGATGACATATTGCTATACCTTCTACATTATATTATTAAACGTTATACGATAAAGTCTTACATGGGCCAAAATTTTATTTAAACCAATCTGCATTATCATTATTGAAAAAGAATTACGTTACGACTCATCCAATCTAAAAGAAAGCATTCTTAACTAAGTGAATAGCTTTAAGCAAAACATATTTTCTTAGTAAGGACTAAGTAAACAAACTAAACACTATATATATCTAATTATTAATTTGATTAAATAAAGTAAGCAATGCCTGAATAGTGGAAAGCGAGAAGGACACAATGAAGATAAAAGCTTAGAATCAAATCAATAAACGTCTAGCGGCTGAGATGATGATGATGAAATCAATAAACGGAGGGGATCTTTAAAGACTAATACTATACCTTGACTAATAGCACGGGGTTTTACCAAGTAAAGAAATTGCAATGGACTTTATTTAATTTGGCTATCACATTTAGCACCGAATGAGTCAATGATTTCGTTGGGGTCATACAATGCTCTAGAACTTATCAAGAAATTTATATTGCCTTTGTTTCACGTAATTCCCTTGGTTATGGTAACTAGAAACCGCAAAATTTATACAGATCTCAGTGTCAGCTAGTTTTTAACAATGTTCAACGGAGGGAAATATATTTTTGATGATTAGTCTTTTATTAACACATTACGCACCTGATAGCAGCAATCATCTGCAGTCCCATATTGACGCAGTTATAAGCGTGGTTGGGTCTCGACACAGGTAGTCCTGACACGCAGTAGTAGCAGTCACCCAGGATCTTGATCCTCATGCACTGATTCTCCTGAGAAATATTTAGAAAATTGTTATAGTCATAGAGAAATATTTTCAAGTATAAATTGTTATGGGTGTCAGAAGTTTTCCCCACTCTTTTACTATGTATGGTTTATCATCATAACCGTCACCTCAGCCGAAAGACGTCCTATGCTGTAAGTGATGATGGGGCCAAAAGTGCAAAGCCTAGTAGGTAAATTTGTAAAAGATTGTCAACTTGTGGATGAACAGCTAAGCGGATACTACAAACTACCCTACCACCGTACCATGGTTTCCTCACAATGTTTACCTTCACTGAAAACTCAAGATCATTGTGGGGCTTGGACTCACAACCTTCAACCACTGAGCTACCAATGCTTTTTGGAAAGTAATTAAAAACAAGTGCGAGTCGGATTCGCGCACCGAGGGTTCAGTACAAACTTCATCCATCATTCGTCCATCACGGAAAATGCACAATTTTATTTATTTACCTTATTTGAGGTTGGTGCCAATTAAGCTAGACCTCTAAATTGTATGAGCGCCCATACAACTCAGAGGCCTTTATTAATTGGCGTAACTATGTATGTATGGGGACACCCTTTAATTTTTAACTTTTTTTATTTTTTGGAATTTTTCCTTTATTTTTTCTGTAAGACCCTGCTTTTTGCCAAATTTCGTGATTTTAGGTCAACGGGAACTACCATATAGAAATAAAAGGGCAAAAAAAATCGCGTTTGTTGTATGGGAGCCCCCTTTAAATATCTATTTTATTTTGTTTTTAGTATTTATTGTTATAGCGGCAACAGAAATACATAATTTGAGAAAATTTCAACTGTCTAGCTATCGCGGTTCTTGAGATACAGTCTGGTGACAGACAGACGGACGGACGGACGGACGGACAGACAGCGAAGTCTTAGTAATAGGGTCCCGTTTTTACCCTTTGGGTACGGAACCCTAAAAATCTATGTATTAAATTCTTATCATTGTATTGTATACGGGGAAGCCTATGTCCAGCAGTAGACGTCTTGCAGCTGAGATGAAGAGAATGATGATGATGATGATGATGATTGTATTGTATACGAATCTGAAAATGATTTCATACAATTATTGTATGTAATTTCTATTAAATATAATTTTCATTTAAATTTACAAACTCAAAGGTCGTGATGGATCACAGCTACCACAGGTGTGAGGCAACTTTGAATTTTGAGTTTCTTCACTTATTAAAAGTCTGGTCAAGTCATAAACTTGTTAATATGCGAGTGGTTACGCAAAAAGGGACCAGGCTATTCTGAACTTAAACTCGACGGTGAAATCTGAACTTCTGATTACCGAGTTGCACGAGTGAGACAGAGAATAGTCTCTGCGTGATTTCACCGTCTAGTTTAAGTTCAGAATAGCCCAGCTGAAGGGATTGGAAACGGTTTTTTTTTCATGACTTCTGATTCTGTGGTCTTTCAGCTTTGTTTTGGTCTAATCAGAATATTTTTAGTTTAGCCGTAGTTTTTTTTATGAATTTATTAGTGAGCCGAGACAGTTTTGGAAAAATTACTCTTTCTGTCAAACTCATTGCGACTCAAAACTTTAATGCGATTTACTCGAAATCAATTATTTTTCCATGAGGTCCCTTTTTGCGTAACCACTCACATATGATATTATTTTAGCCAAATATTAGTTCTAACTATGGCCGACAACTAAACTAGAAAACCATAATGTTTTAGGATATTATATCCACATATTGGGAATGTGTGTATAATTTTATTGCTAATTCATTTAATTACTTTATTACTACTGCTTTTGGTTCATCAAAACTTTGGTTTTATATCTAATGCAGCAAATAATTTATGAACAATAGAAAAAAGCCTTTGATAGGCTACTCCATTAACTTTTACGATGTCAAAAGCTAAAGTAAGAGTGCTAGATTTTATAGCTCTTGCAAAAGTTCATTTCGCTTTAATAGTAAAATTTGTTCTTACACTAAAGTGAGGAAAAATTAAATTTTTATCATGAAAGTTGGAATATAATAACTCTTGAGTTTTTATGAATGGACGGACTTATTAAAAAAAAACTAATTTCACTCATCACTAAGTTTACTTTTACTTTAGTACTAACTCTAAGAACGCAAAATAATTCTCAAACTTTGGATACAAAACATACAGGTTCCTTGTTTCAAAAAACCCCGGTATAGCAAAATACTTCTTGTAAAAATTATTGAGAATTCGAGAAAATGCGAATAATATTTCGGTGCGCGCGTATATTGAGATATAAAGGTATATTGTACACGTGAAGCATTCAATTCATCTTGTCAACATTCAAAGTTTCCCATAAATTGCGAGATAAAACATCCCTTGGGTCCTCTTGGCGGCCTAAAACATACGTTGTCGTAATGTCCTAAGTTTCAAGTGCTATAAAATAAAAACTTAAGCTATATCCAACTATGAGATGGCAAAAATATTTGAAATCTTGTGCAATCTCATGTTTATTTAAAAAAATATATTGATAAAATATTTTTATAATTGAAAACGATTTTTCAATTGATCAATCGGTATCAATGTCTCAAAATACTATCACGTTTTTCTTATCTTTTTTACAAATCATAATAAAGTCTTTATTTCCCAAGACAGTATTAGGAATTCCAAGAATTGGTTGTTTGATAATCTTCTGAATATTGAGACTTGAGGGTGCCGGTCGCTAAGTCGCCCTGGATACTACGTGCCAGGCATTTCATTTTGCCTTTAGCCATATTTTTGTAAAATCTTATTCAACTATCGAATATTCCGTAGAAATAATAAAGTATAATTATGATTTTATTTTAGGAAAAATATTTTATGTTTTGTCATACTTATATAATTTTACTAATAATGCATTGTATTTATTTGATTGATAAAAGATTTTTCACATTTTATATTTTCACGTAAACACTCATATTGTTTTATGAACCTTTTAGATTTGTCATTTAACTTTATCGATTTCTGGTAAAGAAAACGACACTCCATCTTATAATAATTACAGTGGTTGAGACAAGCCCTTCAAACTTGACAGGGCAGATTGATTGTTTTAAGCACTTAGATAGAACCTGTTTAACGAAACTCTAATCAATGAACACTTATATAGGATCATTTATAGGGTAAGAACAGGTCTTCCCTAAGTTGACTCGCGATTCTTGGAATTCTTTTTTTTTTTGTAGGTAGTTTTGGGACGCACATCCTATTCGCGAGCCAACCGATTAAAGGTATATAATAAGTTTACCTACCCTCTTCCAACCACCATTTCGTAACATCAAGAGAATCTTTTTTTTAAGTTTTTCATTAATGATTTATGTAATCGAGAACATCTCATTAGAAGAATGCTGTCTTTATCAATGACAAAGGTGTGAAGACATTCGAAATTAAGATTGATTAGTTTCATTAATTGAGGCTTCGTGAAACAAAACTTTACAGCGGCAATTTACTACAGATTTATTTTTAACTGTTTTATTCTTTAAATTTTACGTACCTGGGGTTTTTTTGTGATGAAATCTGAGATAATGTGCGTGATAATGAAAATGCATATTTTTTTCCGACATGATATAAATTTGAAATTTGAATCCAAAGTAGAAAAAAATATTTCTATTAATAGATAGTGCCAATATTCGTGAATAAGAAAGGATGCCAATCTGCTTTTTAACACCATTAGGTAGCATTTATGTGCCCAGCACTTTATATCATTCAGCCCTAGTTTGCGTGTTGGAGGCAAAAGTTTTTATATCGTTTGTCCCACATCTGAGCTCGATACTGAAACGATGTGATAGTATGCTTTTACACTATGCAATAACTAACAAATCGTGTTCGCGTTTTAGGTTTTATATGTTGGTTTTTAATCATTTACAATTTTTTACTAAGTATCTACTACATTTTTTGTTTAAAATATACCTTCTGGCTGTGTATATAAAGTTCATAGTGAGCTAGGCTTACAAAGAATTTAAGGATCTAAGTTTACTCAGAAAAAGCCTATTTATTATAACCTTGAAAGTCTATAAGTACCACATGCCTACTTTGAAAGATTGATTGACGACAATCATCGTTAGATACACGAAAGAATAAAGACCTAGACTAAATTCGAATAGTTTCTAACTTAGTATGTATAGCAAACATAAATAAACTTACTGTTTACTAAATAAATACACAGATTCTCAAATCTTATCAATTTCAAAATAAAAACTACATTCGCATTAATTGGTTCATATTAATATCTTTTTATAGAAACAAAATGGGAACTTGCATTCATTACTTCTCATTTTGCTTTCTGTAAGCAAGAGAAGAGCATTCCTATTTCCCGAGAACGAATAAAACGAATAAAGTTTCTTAATGGAAATTACAGAATTAAAGTAGGATCTTTCTATTTGTTGCGTTGTTGTGTGTGTAAATAGATATGATAATATTGAGGCAATTAAACTTCTTATGACCAAAAATAAAAAGATGTTTGTGAGATTATTTATTAACATGTGTAATACATATAGTGGGTCAACTCGGCCGTCTAACTGAGCAGCAAAAAGATGCAGTATGAAGCAGAGCGGAGTCTCCCCTGGCCGCGACATCTCCGGTAGACCGGCTCAACTTTACTTACGCGTCGGTGCTCTCATTTAAGTCACAAAGTTGACTCACTATAAGTATTTACTGGCTGTTCCCTGCGGTTTTACTCGCGTTCCTGGAATATTTTTTTCCGATATTTTAAACGCTATTTTTTCCGATGTATTCGGGGCAGAGACAAATTCAACAAATCATAAAAAAACGGTTATAAATAGTGTAACTAGCGTGACTTTGTTTTATATAGAATAATAGATAGATTACACAAAAGGTAGGTACTAGCCTTTATCTCAACAATTACAACTAGATAACTGATAAAATTAAATCCCCACACAAACTCTAATAAGCTGACTAAAAAAACCGATCGATTGTAATTTGCCAAATTAAGCCTTCACCAATTAACATCTTTTGTCTGTCTTTAATGGCATGTTCAGTGTGAACATTTATTGCTATGCTTTGATAAATGATCAATTTGTTATGCATTTTATGTTCTGAGCAATAAAGTCTTTTTCACGTAGGTTGGTGCGTGGCAATGCACCCATATAACTCGATTTGTCTGAGACACTGCAAATAAATTGAGAAATTAATTTTGATTATCATCCAATTTTCTTATATTATAAAACAAAGTCGAGTTAGTTACACTATTTATAACTCAAGAACGGCTGGACCGATTTTTATGATCTTTGATTTATTGGATTTGTCTTTATCTCGAATAGAAGAATACCTATTAAAATATAGTTTTTTTTATATAGAGAACTGTGAAACCACGGAAATCAGCGATATATATTTGTCTTTAGTCATTAAGAAATCCCGTTTCATTATCGCGACATTTGAAGCAAAACATAATTTGTTATTATTGTTATACGCAAACCGCAGAATACTGTTAATTGTTGTAAAGTGCAAACAATATACACAATCAAAAGTTTACTTGCAACAAGTTAAAACAAGGTCATAACAAAAATCCAGTGGAGTGTAAACGATTTGTAATAAAGCACGATAGAGCCAGGGGAATGAGACACGGGATTTAATTTATCGCCAGGGGACACCAGGGAAATAAAGTGGCTAGGCATTGTTGATTTAATTTTAATACTGTTCAATGTATTGTTTTATTAACAATAGAAATGATGTTCGATATTATTCTTGTGGGTCTACTCTGTTAGTGGAAATGTTATTATTTGGAACATACACGTGAATTATGGGGTATATGGTGCTTTTTACTATTCTGCTGCTGTATGTATTTTTTTTAAATCCAATTTTATAAATGCGAAAGTTTGTTTGTTGCTTTGTCTTTCTTTTACCCAGCACTTGAGCAACGGAACAACGGATAGAAGTTTTTTTGGATAGAGATATTTTATAGACATCGCGAGGCGAAATCTAGTGTTATATATATTTATGTTGAGTAATATTACATGTATTAAATATAAAACATTTTCTTTATTATTTTTTGATTCCTTGATAACTATTGATTTCCTCAAACAAATGCAGTTTTTACCAGATACCTACGTCCAAATGTTGTAATATTTTAATGCTTAAAGTCAACTCATGTAACCTGCAAGTAAAATTATTCTGATTTAAATAACTCTCTGACTTTAACTCAGTTTGAGCTACTTCAACGCAAACTTAACGCTAACACAATTACCAACCTTAAAACTTTCCCAAAACAGAACTGACAAAAAATCCCATGGAGAATAAACTCAAAAGAGCCAGTCAAATATGTAGGAAGTTCAATTTGTTCGCGTAATGCAATTCCGACAACGTATACAATCCCTATAGACTTACTCAATACATATCAAATGTGCTCGTGTAACGGAAAATTGCATTTTAAAACGATGTATCGTAGTTTTTCACAGAATATTGTCTAGTTATCTTCCAGTGAGTCTTTTTTTATATCATGGACTAGCTTCCGCCCTGCGGTATCACCCGCGTTCCCAAGGGATCATATATTTCCTATTTTCCTCGCAATTTTTCCATACTTTCTCACCATTTTAACTTTCATTGTACTTCCACAAATATTTCAAAAACCAAAATAAGCCAAATCGGTCCAGCCGTTCTCGAGTTTTAGCGAGACTAACGAACAGCAATTCATTATTTGATAGATCTCACCCTGGCTTGTGATGATTTGACCGTAGGTGGTAAGCAAACAAAGCTTACCTTTCTCTCTGACACAGCTACTAGGACGTAGAGACAGAGGCTCTGAAAAATTACGGTATTTGTAAGCTTGTCCCTTTAGAATGCAAAATCCCATAGTCAAAGTCATTTATTCAGTTTAGGCTTATGACCGTCGAAGCTGCTGAAGTTACTACCAGTTCGAAATTCAACTTTTGACTGAGAAGAATAATACTTCATAAGATGAGTGTATAAAAACAAAAGACATGGATGTGAAGATCATAAAGTTACCTACATCTCCTAACATCTATAGAAATTTAAGGCGATGATAGCTCAGTGGTAGTGACGTCGGACGCCGCGGCGAAGGTCGTGGGTTCGAATCCTACAATGAGCTTGAGCTTTCGGTGAAGGAAAACATCGTGAGGAAACCATAGCATGGTGGTAGGGTACTTTGTAGTACCCGCCTGGCTGGCTACCACCCTCAAGTTGAAAATCTGTCGCCAAACACCTATTGGTGTGTTCCGGCAGCTGCACTTGAGAGCCAGATCCTTCTAGGCTTTGTGTGCTTACCACCTTCGGCCACATCATCACCTACCATAGTGAGGTTGTGGTCAAACACAAGCCTATACAAAGTAAAAAAAAAAAAAAAAAACACAAAAGCGGAATGAGAAGAAAAAAAGTCAATATCACTTTTGAGGTAGGTACAGCGTTTATGTCTCTTGTGTCATCATAACATTATATTAAGCAACTTGGACATTACCCGCGTAAGAGACAAACAAAATACATAAATTGAATCCCCATTCCAATGTTGGTACAGCGCTTTCTGGACTCGCAATCCACAGGCGTTTGAACGATAAGTTTGCTTTAGAAAATGTATTTGTCACGATTGTTGAAGCTCTGGCATTCTTGGAAAACTAAATGTCCACTGTAAATAACATTGTTGTTATTCCATAATGGATCTGTCCGGTAGCTTGTGGATTCAAACCTTTTCTCATTGCTTTAGAAGTTAAAGACTTTTTTAGAAGATGCTAAACTCTACAGTATTATTTATTTTCAAAGTAACTACTTTTGAAAATTAAATTCAATCATTTTAATATTACTTTAAATTGTTTGTCTATTCCTGTGTTTATTTCCGTTAATCATTAATATGTGAAGTTTTAAACTGATGCTTTAAGATTATCTAATAAAAAACCTAGCTCTTAAATACCCGAGAAAAGAGAATCAGTTATTTTAACTTAAAACACAATCTTAAAATAAACATTCACCAAACACTTTAGAAAACAATCATAATTCAAACTCGAAACGCGTTTATGAAACAATATTGAACCAAGTTCATGAAGTTAGTTTGGGACTCACACGCTTTGGAGAACTTTGGATATAGCAGTTAAACTATAGGCTATTCTGAAAGTTAGCTAGTTAATTAGGGTATTGAAATTGATGATAGTATATTTTATCGAAATGTGACGAGGAGCAGTTTATCAGCAACTTTATTAACCATAGCTTTTGTGCAATTATAATTTGGAGCTAACATGTATAGCAATAAAGTTAAATAAATAATTGATCTTTACTCATCCCTCTTTGCTCTCATTTTTAAGGTAGAACACTCGAACGAGGATGTACATAATTAGAATAGAAGAAAAATACAGCATTAGTTTGAAAAATCTATGGCTTTAATTTTGAAAAACCTGTTGGTCTACTCTATTTTTAATGAGTGGATAATTTAAACTTGCAGTTTCTTCAAAATCAATAGCCAATCTAACTTATAGATAGTTACAATGTCTAGACGTGCATACGGTCTCGGATAAACTTTAACTTAAATTGTATCTCTACTGTAACTTAGTGAACAAAGATCGTACAAGTCCTCTTAACCAAATGGAACTACAACTTAGTTTAACTGAACTCAGATACCATTGCACTAAGTGCTTCTAAGCGGTTATCTTTTGTACTTATATAAATGAAAATGAAAATGAAAATATTTTTATTCAAATAACTTATACTCTATCGTTAATGGCGATTAACCTCAATATACTAATACTTGCCAAACTTATCTTAAAATCGTTATTGCTAAGTTTTCATAATACAAAAACTATAAACACTTTAAAGTTTTGATTAAATACCCCGGCAGATTTGTATTGAAGTAGGTCTGAAGTACCAACGACCAAAGCAAAAGAAATTAAAAAATGAACACTAACTTGCTTGTTACTATAAAATACAAAGAACTAATTAAGTAATACTTAAGTAGAGCGCTTCATTTTGCTTATAGCAAAGCTTGTAGATTTTTTAAAATGAAAAACGCTAAACATTCTTCGTCGTTCAGAATTTTTTAGCAATGAACGTTTGCATGGTTCCCAAGTCATTATAATATAACGTTGAATTTGCAAGCAAGCATATTCAATTTCAAAGGTTTTGATCCTTTGTCATGTTTATAATTTAAAGAGACCCGTTATACACAAATGTTTGGAACTAACAGGTATCTAAATTAATGTAGTAAATTGAGATGATTGTGTTGTTAATAAAATTAATGGTGCCCAACGTGGGGACAAACGTTTTAATATTCTCCGCCTTCTATTTTAGAATGTATGTGTATTTGATGGTTTATTTGACGGGCTGGTTGGGGTGGTTGATAAGAATTCCTACTTTTATTATGCTCACATGTTGTAATTTCGAATCCCACACAAGTGATACTTACTCACATAGATAATTAGAAAAACGTATAGGTATTATAGTATCTCTCTGCTTAGTTTGGGATCAGATGGCAATGTGTGAGGAATGTCCCCGGATATTATAATTTATCTTAATTCAAATACAAATAAGATCTTACCTGAGCAATCTGATCGAACCTTCCGAAGAGTTCGTTCAATGTCTTCACCAGATCAGAAGCGCTGAGTCGTTCAGATAACGGTGTGAAATTGACGATGTCTGCGTAGAGGATGCTAACGTTGTTATGTCTCTGGACGTGCATCTCATGGAATCGGGTTTGTTTTGAGCTATCGGCGCACGCGTCTGCCATTTTGAGCATGATTGAGCGCTTTACCTGGAGACAAAGAGATTCATATTGCTAATTACTTTTTTAATTAAGGATATTGAGTATGACGTCACAGTATAAGGATTAACATTTATTCAAAAAAAATTGTTGTAATGTACCTAGTTTTCACTTTATTACATTTATAATTAAGTTTTTATGCAATAATTAGTAACTTAGTAGGTACTAATATTATAAAAAACAAAAGTTTATAATATGTTTGTTAGCATTCAACTCCGTAAACGACTGAACGGATTTAGATGAAATTTGGCACACAGATAGAAAACGTATTGGATTAACACCTAGGATACTGTTATTCTGGGAAAAAACATACGATTTCTCGGGAACGCGAGAGAAACCGGCGGAAGCTAATTGGCAGTATAAAGAAAGCACTGGAGCATATTCTGTGACGTGCTTCCTATGTTCCGCAATGGACAGCCAAAAGTTGATGAAGCTGCATGGGATGCAATGCCTCTATTTTTTGTTTTTTTTTTTGTCAGAAACCATCGCGGGCTTGCGTACAACCAACTTACCAAGTTTCATGACAATAACATCAAACAAACAAACATTTAGACAGACAAATATTGATTTGATATACACAGATAAACACTTGGAGTACCTATGTATCAAAGTTCATCCAAGGTACCTAGTGGGTACATGAATTATAAATAAAATTTTCATAAAAACATTCATAAATATTTTTTCATCTGAAAAATAAATGCAATCTAAAATTTGATGGAGTAGAACTTTTAAAAATTAATTACCGGTCGTTATCTCAGCTCCAGAACTTTGATCCGTCGGGAATAAAGAAAGTGCTTACGACTTAATCCTATCAGGAGATAGATGTCTAAGCAACGGATATTGTAATCATATAACTTCTTAAAAATGCTCATGATTTCGTGGAAAAGTTATGTAAATGTAAAATAAATTGAGCGCTTGATCAAATATTAAGAGCAATTTCCTTTTTTATATTTGCTATTAGACTTTTAAAGGTGATTGGATTATTTTTAAGAGCAGATTTTTCTATTTTTTTCTGTAGACTAAAATATAACTTGAAAAGGTAATGTGGCACAATTTCTTTGATAACGGCAATTTTAAATAAATACCTAATAGCTCAGTGGTAATGAAGTCGATCACAAGCGTCGATGGTCGTAGGCTTCGAATCTTTGTATCCTAAAATGACCTTGACTTTCGGTGAAGGAAAAGATCGTAAGGAAGCCATAGCTCCATGGTGGTGTAGATACTTTGAATCCGCCTGGCTGGCTACCACCCTCAAGTTGAAAACCTGTCGCCAAACACCTATTGGTGTGTTCCGGCAGCTGCACTTGAGAGCCAGTTCCTTCTAGGCTTTGTGTGCTTACCACCTTCGGCCACATCATCACTTACCATAGTGAGATTGCAGTCAAACACAAGCCTATACAAAGTAAAAAAAGTAAGATTAGTTGATTTTAGTTATTTTCACAGCTTGATGTCTTACGGCATCCTCCTTTGGGGTAGTGGTGCCGACATCAATAATTTTTTTATTCTGCAGAAGAGGGCTATTCGCGCAATTTATAAATTGTGTCCTAGAGATTCTCTTAAAGATAAATTCAAATCCATTAATATTATGACTGTGTCGTCACAGTACATTTATGAAAATTTTATTTATGTTCGGAAAAATATTACAAAATTTTCCTAAAAACAGCGATACTCATAGCTTTTCTAGTGTTCAAGCTCATGGTAGGATTCGAACCCACGACCTTCGTCGCGGCGTCCGACGTCACTACCACTGAGCTATCATCGCCTTAAAATCTTGCCGTAGATTCGTCAGTGAGAGAATGATTTTTTCTCACTGCATGCTTTAGCTACAGAACTAAGTCTATTCACTAAATTACAAATATGTGGGCTCCATTGTAGCTTATCATCTAAAGTACCTAAAAAATCATAAGTTGCATAAATTAGATAAACAGATAACATAAAGGTTTATTGTTTGACCTTATATACTGACAATTTCATAACACGAACTGAGTTAGGTATCAGACTCATTCATTTCTTAAAATCATTTCTCAGTATATAATTTATTTGCAATGTTTTGAATAGACTTGTTTTGACTTGTTATTATGAGATAAATATATTTATAAGTTGCATAAAATATACTACATAATAATGTTTATATTATGGCTTGTTTTTTTTTATTATGTCAATGTCAGGACCAGATCCGCAATCGTAGGAGGCCAGTTAAAACAATATATTATAATAAGTACAATTTGCGGATCTTAGCGATCGTGAAATTAGTTTTGGCCAGTTGTAACGTATACTAATAATAAATAAATTTGTTAAGGGACTATAACGGTGTATTTTGGCTTCTGGAAAAACTAATTGATAGCCAGTTCAACCGTTTTCTTTTCGACTAATACTTGCGAAAATGTTCGAAGAGTCTAGCTTCAGAAAGACCAAGACATTGCGTTACAAACAAAAAAAAAAGTTCAAAGTGGACAACCCCAAAAGGTTGTGTGGATGTTAGTCCCTCGATCACGTCTTAATGACCGACCAGATTAAGATGAAACCTTGCACACAAATTTTACCAAGCCCTGGAATAAAACTCATGATATATTTTGGTCCTACAAAAAAATGATATCTTTCAGAAACGTATTTAGAGACTTTTTTGGCTCAAAGGGTTGTTCGACTGGGGAAGTAGGTACCTCCACCTCCACATTACAGAATATCGCAGCCAAACAACTTAAGTAATGTTGTGTTCCCGCACATGAATAGGTAAGGTCGCCAGAGTTCATCTGTGACGGATAGAAGGGTCAGCAAAGTATGAATGTGCTGCAAACGTCCATAGACTGCGGTAACTGCTTACCATCAGGCGGTCCGTATGCTTGTTTGCCAACTTCTTAGTATAAAAAAGTGGCTAAAACAACGCGGTGGTTTGCGTGGCGGAAGAAAATCGAGTACATGCCTATAACTTTACATAATTTATAGTCCTGAGTCTGGGTGTAATATATCTATACAAGTATATATTTACAAAAGAAAAGTAATATATGTAGCACATCAGTCCATTGCACAAGCTCTACTTAGTTTGGGGTCAGCTGGCCGTGTGTGAAGAATGTCCCAGAAAATACTTACTTATTTATTTATTATTTACTAGCTGCTACCCGCGGTTTCACCCGAGTTCCCGATATTTTTTTTTCCATCATACAAACCTTTTCCTGACAATAACGAACACATAAAAGAAATATTTATCCAATTTGGTAGTCGTTTGGAAGTTATGCGCGTACAAACATTTCGGTGATTCATTTCTATTTTGTTATCACTGGCAATACTTGTAGGGGTGGAAGTACTCATCAATGTGAACAACTTTTATTATAGGGCTAACTCTGATATCGCGTAAAATAATATGGTTGCTTCATACATTTTGGTCGAGTAGGTATTGAACTTTTGTATGGAACAGCTGATATTTTTTTCATGATTTCACAGTTAGTCCCATAATAAAAGTTGTTCATTTTGATGAGTACTTCTACCCTTACAAGTATTGCCAGTGATAACAAAATCACCCAGTATAGATAGATAGATTTGTTGCTACTAACTAGCATAGGTCCCTTTTTAGATAGTGAAAATATGTAATATTATTACATCTTACTTATACTTACTATTACTTATCTTCTCTAAAAAGGTATTGGATAGTTATAATTACAAGTAGGTTTATGCATCTCGAACCACAAGATAAGTAGGTTATGTTTTCACCAAAATAATATTTTGAGGGGAAGACCTAAATTTGATACACTTCACAAATTCTTTATCACGTTTAACCTAGTTTAAATCTTTAGATAACAGTTTCAGTATTTAGCACTCTTACACCGAAATTACAGTGTTTGGATAAGAGAAAGTGCTCGTAAAGATATAAAGGGTAAGGTTGCTTTGTGCGACAATCGGCAATACGTGTAATTAGTAGAGGTCAAATTTATATGACAAATATTAAGGCATCGGTAGTTGAGAGCGATAAGATCTTTATTCAATTACTTTATTTTTTAATGAAATGCAATCCCTAACTTTGCTAGAGAAAACAATATTTAACGTTTTTTACATATTTTTATTCTAGTCGCAAATTTTATTTTACTTTGTATAGGCTTGTGTTTGAACACAATCTGACCATGGTATATTTATTTCATCAGGATACCGCATACAAATACTAGAAATATGTTAATCACCAAATTGTTTGGGTATAAAAGTATTATAGCAAGATTTATAGTAACATGAATTCAGCTAGTAGACCATAAAATCTCTTCATAATTTATACAAATACGCATTAAACTATTTTCACCTTTACGTTCTCAAAATTCACAAGTGATAATTATATGAGTCAAAATAGGAATTGAGATCGTACGTACAAGGAGTAAATTTAACAACATGGTTATTTTGAGTTCAATTGTGAGAAATCAATGACGTCATTTTTATAAACATAGCCCGGATGTAGAGCTCAATTTTGATTGAACTTTTTAACACTTTCCTTATACGTGGTAATATTTTACTGTAAAAGGTATTGTTAGTGAAAAGGCTTTAATTTTCGATCACAGATTGTTATTTGTTAAACTCATTTAGACCCTGTTGTTGGAAACAATTTTTTTTATTATTTGGCGATATTCTAGTTTAGGTACTTGAATTTTTTGTTAATGATCTACAAATACAATACCATACAAAATGTATAGTTTTATAACTTGATTATAAAAACAACGTTTTTATAAACAACGAGTAGCATAGATATTAGTAGAGTTACTATAAAAAAAAAACTATGTTTCGGACCACATAAAAATCCATAGAATATTAGTAAAAACAAACAAATGACTTATGTACCATGTTAGTAACAAAAAATAAAATAAAATAATAGATAAATACAAATTAATTAATTTAGCTATTTAGCGAGCCCCAATACACACAGATTTGTTGCGTACGACACACAACCGAACACAGTGCTTAATAATGGGCGAGTCGTACCTTGCCGCTATTGTCTTCAGGATGGAGTTGGAGCTGACCCGCACTCTGCAGAGCAACGAAGCTGCTTTTTTTCTTATAATGGCATAGAAATCATCTGTATGCGCTTGTGCAAACATACCTGATGCGCTGCAGAAGCGGGGCAGCCCCATCAACATCCTGAATCCATTATTATATTGGACTCGAAAGGCATTGACGGTCCGCTGCGTATAGTTGGTCCACAGGTATGACGTGTAGAAGACTTGACAGTAACCTTTAAATAGTGATATTTTTTACTTGCTTACTACAGCGTGCAAACCTGCGTGCCAACATGTTACAACGGACCGCCAGCGCCCTTCGTTCCCTTTCTATATTTGCTTGATCGTTAAGGCTGTCGACAACATAATGTCCCAGATACTTAAACTGAACTGAACCCTTTTTAATTCATACCCATTCAATTTTATAGCAGGTACCGATTCTGGGCATTTACCACCGTCAGCCTTAAAGACCAAGAACTCGCTTTTCGTGACATTGTATGTCGATCCGTGCGTTCGAGCATAGTGCTCACAAGTTTGCAGCAAGACTCTGAGCGCTCTGATAGTTGGGCTCAGCAGCACCATGTTTCAACTGATATTATTGACACTGACATCATCAATCCAACAACGGATTCTCTTTCTGCTGAGCTCAACGATCAGATCGTTATTATACAGATTGAAAAGCTTGGGTGAAGTTATCCCCCCCTGTCTCACCCCGCATTCCAATCCGTACGAGTCAGAGTGTTTATCTGCCCATCTCACACTATTAACCTGGTGTACCAGTACTGAAAAATACGCAACAACTCTAACGGAACCCTCCTCTCTTTCAGCTTATCCCAAAGCACATCGTAGAATACGAGATCGAAAGCCCTAGATAGATCCAGGAAACAAGCGTAAATAGGTGTTTGTAGCGATGTATAATAGTTGACCGTGTGTTTCAAACCAAGGATGGCACTATCAGTAGACAGCTTTGGACGGAATCCAAACTGTGCGTCGTGCAGATGTAAAAACCCTTCTAATTGAGCATCTAGTAGGCTATCAAGTATTTTGGCTATAATAGTAGCTACAGAGATGGGCCGGTAATTACTTTTGTCAGCTACGTCACCCGTTTTATTTTTAACAATAGGTATGACAATAGTTCGCATAAGATCATAAGGCAAGTACACACAGACACAGAGACAAAAACATAGACAACACCCTAGGCAAATGAGGTCCAGCATGCTGCAGATGCTCGATGCTGAGACTGTCATGACCCGGGGATTTCCCTGTGGTCATTTTCTTTATCACACTACTATCCACCTGCTTTGAGGAAAAACGTACCAAATCAGTGTCCCACCATCGACCACCTGCTGCGACACCCCTAAAGGTGACACCACTTTAAAGTGATCGACAAACATATTAGCAATCAATCGGCTCGTCAGCACCACCTACGCTCACAGGAAGACCAGGCTTAATATCAATATCAAGCCTATTTGTAGCCTTCCAGAACTTCTTGAAGTTATTAGCTTTGCGATGTGACGTAACGATATCAAGTTGGGTGTGTTTATAGTGTTTCTGGCACCACCTAAGCTTGCTTTTAAATCTTTTACGCGAGGAAATCATATCATCATAGGTATATGTCACCAGACGATGACTTATTGTGACCTGACATGAGAAAAAAAAATCGCTTAACACCTGTAGGATGATCATTAGCCACATGTTATAATGTTTAATTAATTTGCTAATTTAATTTTGTTATGGCCTTTTTACTTATCATACTTCATATTAATATTATAAAGAGGAAAGATTTGTATTTTTGTATGTTTGTAACGAATAAACTCAAAAACTACTGGACCGATTTCGATTTTTGATTTTCATCCCGGGAACGCGGGTTGAAACCGCGGGGAGGAAGCTAGTTTGAAATAAATCAAATACAAAATATGAAAATAAAGAACGCTCTACACATAAATATTTCGTGTTCCGTTTTCTGATGCGCATACGCATCGATAAACGAGTCCCGCCTACGTGACGAGAAGCTTGTATCATACTCGTATATGCTAATCAGTGGGTCATTGCTACAAACGATATTTTAATTTCTTTCTTTATAAGGTTCTATGATGCAGGCGTAAAGTTGCCATGGCGTAAAGTTTATTTACTTGCATAGATTACTAATTTGATGACTGATTAGATATAAAAATTCATGCTAATATCAGGTATTTTGAAGATCATTATTTAATCTGCTAATCCATTTAACACGTGTTCATTGTATGCATAGTAAATGATTGAACGAGGTTAATAGGAAATTTAATAATGAATAAATTACCCACAACATAGTATCTAAAAACAATTAAGCTACTTAACTTAATATTTGAAATGTTTTTTTTATGCGAATAGTCCTTCACAAGCACTTATGAATAGTCTGACTCTAAAGCATGGTTTGGAAGGATTCTTTTTCTGAGAAGAGCCTGCAAGAAAATCGGCAATTACTCTTTTTAAAACCAACTCAATTTTTTTACATAGAATTATTTATCTAGTGTCACTGTTATGGCGGAAAAAGAAAATATATATACAGTAACTTGGTAAATAAATAAATAGCAAACACAAACAAACCAGCTTCAATAAGCAGCACCTGTTCAAAATATCATGATCATCTCAGCCGCAAGTCATCCAAGCCTGGACATAGGTCTCCCCAAAGATCTCCAATATAATGACATAAAGAAAAGAAAAATGTAACGGGGCATTCCCAAATGTAATCGTCATGACACATTCTGAATGATACGATGTGGAAATGCGTCAAAGAAGTCCACATTCAGTTAGTCATTTTGCGTCTGGTCAATGGCAAAGAGAACTAGTTCAGTATGGCTACCTGAGGTAATCCTGCTTAGAATAGGTAGGTACTAAGATTACATCCAATTTCATGGAAGAGGTCTTTCAATTTAGCTAATTAATGACGTTTTAGTTATCAATCTATGAATTGTGAAATTCCTTAATTAATTGAGTTGAACCGCTAATTATTATTTTTTAAATTTGTATCATCATCCTCCTGCTTTTTTTCCAATCATTTGGAGTCGGGGCAATACATCCCCTTCAAAATAGGCCCTTACGCATTTGGAGATTTAAGTATAAACTCTTTTTAGTTATTTATATATAATTTTTGGGTAAATGTGTTCTTGAATAGACGCACAAAATGGAAGAATGATGAAAAACATAGATGAATAATCCTAGATGCTAAAGAAGAAAGACCGAGATTCTAAAGAATTTATTATGAAGTAGCAGTCTATAGGCAGATGCTGGATAATTTGAAGCCCTTAGAAATAAAATATTATAATGATGTAGGTACCTAGACTAGTTAGGTACTCATTAGTTTCCCGTATCGATTAATATCTCTTCAGAAAAGGGTGTGAAAAGAGTTCTCAGATTAGCAATGGCCCTAGTATTGTAAAAGGTCCAAAGGCAGCGGTGACTATTTCAGACATAATATTATTATATGCCTAAGACAGCATGACTGCGCTAACTTTTTCCTTAATTATTCAATTTACTTACGTAGGTGATGACTGATCACCTATTAACAAGGTATGAAAAATATACTGTTCTGAGGAATTAGGTATATAATGCATGGTCTTAGAATAATTGCATGGTATTTAGTCGTTTACCTATTTTTTTAAATAGCAAATACCTAAAAATGCAAGCTAAAGTTATTAACAACTGTTTTAAAGACAGCTTGTAGGTAAAAATTACATATTTTGATGTATTAAATACAAGCTTTGTTATTGAAGAGGAGGTAACCTATTGAAATTAAATTTAATCATTTTTTATTAAGACGTCAATTTAACAAAAAAAAAAAGGATTAGATGTAAAAGACCTATTCTAATCAGTCCGGATTTTTTTAGGTATGTTTACAGATTTCTCGGAGAACGGCTTAACCAACTTGGAAAGTAAATGTATTCTAGTAAATTAAATTCCGAAGTGGTCCCATATAAATTTTATTATGATCTGACCATCGACTTAAGATATAAAAGAAATTACTCAACAAAAAAGAACACGAATTTCACAATGATTACCTACTACCCATAAGAAAATCTAAATTGATATTTTTTTTTACAAAAAATAAAACTGACTTCAAAGTGGGTTTGCAATAAAAAAGTATAAAATGTAGAAGAACTCAAATCTGATATCTAATCCCATAGTAATACAACGATGGCCAAATTAATATTGGTATATTCAAAGCTAAAAAACTTCTGGCCAGTCCAGTTCAATCTTTATTCTTTCATGAGCATAGAAAGAATAATCCTAAATTATAATTTTGTAGGTATAACAAAAGTATGCATAATATGTTACGCGAGTGATGGATCTGGCACAATTACCACTCGATATCTATACTTCAGCCTAAACATTATGATACCTTATCAGATAAGGTACAGTAAAGGATGAAATAAGCCTGTGACCGGGTTACTGGTGATTATTATCATTTATTTTCCTCGTGTTTTTAAAAGCGGATACTTCTGATTGGATTCTCTTTTAGCTTCAATTGAAGAAGTAGAAATTCTATCTCTAACCAGAGTTTTAGTTGCTCCTGTGTATGTACTTAAAAGATATTCTAGGAGTTACTGAAATCCTTTGAGTGAACATTTGACAGACCTAAATTATTCCGTACCTTACGTTACCTTACCTGTACGTTGAAAATGTAATAATAGGTACTAAATAATTATGTTTTCTTAGAACAAAATATTGTTCACTGTAATCAAAAATATAAAGCATCATAAACTATCTCAAAAATCCCAGTTAAAAAACATACCAAATAATAGAAATACGAAAATGAAAGAAGATAAATCGTTAGCAAGTGGTTTTACACAGTAATCTCGTTGCTCATCAATATACAGCTGAACTGGCTAAATACAATGGATTTCATAACAATCTTATCAGTTGGTACAAACCTAAATATCCACCCACTATTTAATAGCTCTGATACAAATAATCCAGTGAAGTTGTCTGAGAGTTCTGGAATTTTGAATTAAAATTTTGATGATTAATTAAGATAAGATAGAGCTAATTATTAGTATTCCATGGATAAGATCTGTCTGGGTGTAATACCGGTACTGAAAGTCCTTCAGAAGTCCTTCTCTTCAATTCCGTCTTGCTCGAGGGAAAAACGCCAGAAACGTGGAACAGATGCGAGGTGGTGCTATTCTTCAAGAAAGGTGATAACACCCTGTTGAAGAATTACAGACCCATAACGCTTCTGAGCCATGTTTATAAACTGTTCTCAAGGGTCATCACGAATCGTCTCGAACGCAGGCTTGATGACTTCCAGCCTCCTGAACAAGCCGGTTTCCGAAAAGGGTACAGTACCATAGACTACATCCACACGCTGCGGCAAATTATACAGAAGACTGAGGAGTATAACTTGCCATTATGCTTAGCGTGTGTGGACTATGAGAAAGCCTTTGAGTCGGTCGAAACTTGGGCGATGCTTGAATCTCTTCAACGTTGCCGCATCGACTATCGGTATATCGAAGTGTTGAAGTGTTTGTATAACAACGCTAGCATGTCAGTTCGAGTACAGAAGCAGAGCTCGAAGGCGATTCCATTGAAAAGAGGCGTAAGACAGGGAGACGTTATTTTTTTTATGGCAGTAGGTTGACAAGCAGGCAGACGGTCCACCTGATGGTAAGTGGTCACCGTCGCCTATGAACATTTGCAATACCAGGGGTATTGCCGATGTGTTGCCGACTTTGAAGAGCTCATTTTACACCCCTCTTGAAAAACCCCATATTGTAGCACTGAGGGAAAACTGTAATGGGGAGCTCATTCCACATCCCAATGGTCCGCAGTAAGAACGCCCAACTAAAACGTTGTGTCAACGATCGAGGTGACTCGAGGATATGAGGAAGAGCTCCACATCGCCGGCGAGTGGTGCGATGGTAGAAGGGTGACAATGGCACCAGATCAAAAATTCTTGAGAAACTCCGAAACTGTTAACTGCCACCATGGAAGACGCCTTCAAGCTTCTGGATTGGAAAGGACTCGGCATCAATATAAACGGCGAATACATCACTCACCTTCAATTTGCCGACGACATTGTGGTCATGGCAAAAACGATGGAGGAGCTCAGCACGATGCTCGATGACCTCAACCGCGTTTCACAACGGGTGGGCCTTAAAATGAATATGGACAAGACGAAAATTATGTCAAACGCCCGTGTTGTGCTCACCCCGGTATCAGTTGGAAGCTCGGTTCTCGAAGTTGTTGACTCGTACGTCTACCTAGGACAAACAGTCCAACTAGGTAAGTCCAACTTTGAGAAAGAGGTCAATCGCCGAATCCAACTCGGTTGGGCTGTGTTCGGGAAACTACGAAATGTCTTCTCGTCCATAATACCCCAGTGCCTTAAGACGAAAGTCTACAACCAGTGTGTGTTACCAGTGATGACATATGGCACAGAGACGTGGTCTCTCACTATGGGCCTCATAAAGCAGCTCAAAGTCGCTCAACGACCCATGGAGAGGGCTATGCTCGGGGTTTCTCTACGCGATCGAATCAGGAATGAGGAGATCCGTAGATGAACTAAGGTCACTGACATAGCCCAGCAAATTGGCAAGTTGAAGTGGCAATGGGCAGGCCACATGTGCGCAGAACGGATGGCCGATGGGGCCGAAGAGTTCTGGAGTGGAGACCACGGACCGTTACAAGGTGGACAGACGACGTTGTAAAGGTCGTTGGAAAACGCTGGATGCAGACCGCCCAAGACCGGTCCTATTGGAGATGATTAGGGGAGGCCTATGTCCAGCAGTGGAGATGATGATGACATAAGAGGAAGTTTGAAAGTAGCACCAGTAACTGAAAAGTTGAGAGGGAAGCGTTTATCATGGTATGGATATGTTATGAGGAGGAATAAAAGCCACGTTGCTAAAAAAGTCTGAGTGAATATTAAAATGGATGGATATACGGGAAAACACCAGGAAAAGGAGAATCAGATGGATTGTGTGTGAAGTAAGAAAAGAGTGAATGCAGACATGACATGAAAATTATTTTCAACATCTCTAAGACCAGATGCTCTAGTAACGTGCTACTATAAACATATTTGACATACCTACATATTTCTATGATAAAATACCTGACTGATGTTTACTTAAATGACAAACAAGATTCTTCTAGATGAATGACTAGTAAATTAGTCATTGCATTATTATAGTCATCATTTTCACAAGTAGAAAGTGAGTGAAAGAAAACTTTTATACAGACGCTCACATTAGATAATCAGTAGATTTTGAAAACAATATACCTACATGATAATATGAACAAAAGAAAATTTTTAACAAAAATCAAGAGGTCTTCAAAAATCTCAGTCATGACACTAAATAAATAAAAAATAGAAAATCTATCTACAGTTGCAAGATAATCTAAATAAAGTAGCTTAATAACAACTTGTTCATGTTATGTATGAGAAACGAATTATAATCAAAGAATCAAAATCCGAGAAATAATTAGCTGCCAAAACAATAAATTCTCAGAATTATCTTGTACTCAATCAGTCACCAACCTAGATAAAAAAAAACTTAAAAAAACCTTAACGATCGCCGACAGGTAAACAAAGATTGTAGACGAGCCCCCTCTACACCCACATTATATTATGAATCACGAGTCGACGGATGGAACGTGTTCTACGTAGTCTGTACGGACAGAAGCGTCGTACGCATCGACTCGCGCGCACGTATACATTAAACAATAGCGGTCCTTCCTTGGTTTACGCCGGATTTTTATAATGACATTGCTCCCAAATTGTTTGTGATTTATGTGAGTGAAGAGATAAAAGTTCGTTGTGCTCAATCATAATTTCATTTGTGTGAACTTATAAGTGCTTTGGTGTTTTATTTAACTTATTTTATTTTGTTTTCAAAATGTTCCCGAGGATTCAAGGATTGGTAAGTTATTGGTGTTTTTAAGTTACTCGGCGGATATATTTACATTTTTATCGCTTAGTGGTATTTATACATTTTACTTTATTAGGGTCTTAAATTAAATATATAATGAATATGAATTTAAAGATGCCTTAAGTCCAATAACATGCAAGCATCAAGGCAATTTCTTCACCAGATAAAGCTAGCGGTATTAATTCAATACCTCATCAGTTTAAAATCTGACCCAATTTTACATTAATAATTGATCGGCGATCAACATCTATG
Source organism: Tetheella fluctuosa (assembly GCA_951216915.1). NCBI lineage: Eukaryota > Metazoa > Arthropoda > Insecta > Lepidoptera > Drepanidae > Tetheella > Tetheella fluctuosa. The sequence goes on along the minus strand of OX578223.1, from coordinate 11,645,457 downwards.
CATTTTAGTCACGTACGATGCGCACTCTACTCGATTTCACCTCACTCTCGATCGTGATCGAAATACCACGTGCTCATTAGTATGATACATTAAAGATCCCTGATGATTTAGAGTGCAATTTATAGTTACACCCGTGGGGGTATAATACCTTCATAAATGAACTGGTTTGTGAGCAGAATGCTAATACTGATGAAAGTTCAATTCATAACATTTTTGATGATAGGCATCATCATAAATGCTATTAATTGGGTTCAGTTTCACTCAATCTCAAGTACACTCAATCGCTAATATTGAATTGTGATGATCTGATGATGTAATAAGGTAAGTACTTAAATTATTTGAAATAATTACATCATGTGATGCGATAGAAGTCGTATTATGAGCTCTAATTTCCATTTTATTGACGTTGTCTACTGCTTTGCGATTAGTAAAGCATTTAAAACTTACAGTCACGTGACTTTAACCTTGACAGTTACCGGTGAATGCATGCCAGTTGTCAATCCAGACAGAATCAATTGTGTTGAGTATTATGTTCAAAAACCACAGGGAATACCCTTGTGGTTATATTATATAAAGAATATTAATTTTATTGAGTTTCTGACGATTAACATAATAACTCGAGGAATTTAGTAATTTCATATTAACAAGTAAAGTACAAAGGTATGCACAAAAGTAGTACCTAATAGTGTTTAGAAATTGTCATTCATCCATCACTAAGGTATGAAAGCATTTGAAAGTGTGTCACAAGATATTTCATGAATGTCTTGATTCAAAACGCTTTGTAGATACCTTACTACTTAGTCATGCAGGAACCAAAACCATTTGAGTCACCTCTACATATTGCTCGAACCATAAAAGACCTGATAGAAAATCCAGGTCAAATAAATGAAAAACAGTCATGACGTTTCGTAAGATCGTAAAATTTACTTTGTGCTACCGAAAACTTATGGCGTTTTTAAATGCAAAATAGTTCATCAATAGTACAAAGAAAAATAGGCAAAATAAAATATCTTTATGTAAATGAATTGTAAAACTCTTGTTTTCAATCATATTAATTATATTTTTTATGACTATTATAGTTAATCAAGAATTCTATAAAGTTCTGGAAGATAAAATAATATTTCGTTTTTTAAAACTAGGTGAATAATACAGTCTAAGAAGCTAGAAGAGAATATATAGTAATGATGAATGAAATTAAATAATGCAAATTATGTGAAACGATAAATTTACAGCTAATTTCATGTAAACAACAAGTGGTTCAATGAAAGTGGTTTATATTAGTTCCTTAATTGGTTCTTTTTAGGAACATGATGCATATTTTGCTATTGTTTCTATGCTAACAAAATGTTGTATTTTGCATTTGAATCTTCTTTAGCCCTTGAAGTTCATTCAAAGTCAAAGTCAAAGCCATTTATTCAATTTAGGTCCTAGAAGGGCACTTATGAACGTCGAAACTACTGAAGTTACCACCGAATCGGAAGTCCCCTTCAACTTAGAAGAACCGGCAAGCAACTCAGCAAGGTTGATACATATTTTATAGTTTTTTTGACAGTCTGACAATTTTGGCATTGATGGTTTAAAACTTTAAGCCAATAGTAGAACCAATAGTAGAATCATCTGTAACGTTCATAAGTGCTTTATTTGGGCCTAAACTGATTAAATGAGTTTTAGTTTATTTCTTTTTACAGATTAATATGTGTTTATTTCTCACTTATGTTGTTAGATTTTATTATTTTCTTTGTTAATATTTATGTTTATCAAAGCATGATTTCGTGTTCTTCGGCTGGCGACGGTATTTGTTTAATATCGAGTAACATTATTACACTGATCTTTTTACCGCAAGATTTTTAATAGTCACTTTTGTTTGTTGACTCAATTACCTATTAATTAAACAACTGATGTAATTATTAATGTCCATTATTAAAATACAATAATATTGTTTGTTTTTCTGTATTTGCTTTAGCTAAATGCAAAGAAATAACACCTTATCTACGTTTGATTTTAAGTATAAATTGCCTTGAATCTATTTTCAGGTAAACACAATAGTAGGTAGGTATTAAAAACTGCGGGAAAAAATCATTGCAATACTGGTAATATTATTCTTATTTTCGTTACAACAAATTTTCTTTTTTAAATTAAGTTATCTTTTAGAATAAAATAAATATGAAGAAATTGACATGCAAACCTTGAATAATAGTTAAAAAAACAGGAAATGCAATTCATTTACATTTGTAGATAATCGTCTTCGTGTTTCAGGATAAATTAACATTAATTACCCACTTGGGATTCTATCCTAAGTATCTAATGGGATCTAAGATAATTAGATTAATTGTTTGTTGCGTTCACTTGTGTTCAAAAATGACATAAAGAAGAATTACCTCCATTATTTATATTAAATCCTAAAACACCGCAAGAAATTCATACAGCTTCGATAGCTTTTATAAATTGCATTTTATCGAAATAGTATATTAGGCACTAGGTAGTGGCATCCGATGGCAAAAAGTATTTTTGTGTCGTAATTGCGGGTGAGGATGCTCTACTATTCTCCCGTGGGGCATACCGTTTTTTTTTTCTCACCAGGATGAAAATTTAGCTGGACAAAAGTGTCCCATTCTCTCCCGGGCACTAGTCCAGTAGCGAGAAAAGAAGGGCATTTTGGCCCGCGAATAGTTTATTTTTGATTGCTATCATTGCGGGCGAGAATGCAGTATGAGTATTTTTGCCCAGGAGAGAAGGAGGCTCTTTTGAACCGCATCTTGGGGACGAAAGGTGAACTTTTCATCAAGGTGTGAGAAAAAAACTTATTACATAAAGCGTCATAGCACACGTTTTTTTTTATTACAACCGATTCATAGATTCGTATTGACCTTCATAAATTAAAATCACGTGCGATTTTTTTTACTACTCATATTATGCGTTCATAATACACAAAATTTTATAATATTTTTACATAACATTATAGTGTTACGTCCGGGACTGGTTAGAACACAAATAGAGATTGGGGGGCCCTTATTTATGTGTCACGCTTCTGATAAATTAACTTTTAAACGGATTCCCAGATATCTGATTGCAGTCTCTTTTGAATGAGGTGAATAATATCTACCAAATAGCGATCAGGAACTTATCGGCAACTGGCGTAACTGGCCCTTAGAGAACTTCATATTTTTCTCGTGTTTTTTTTTTTATCAAACTTTACAAACAAACTTGAAATTGTCTTGTCTTTTGACAACTTATCATAAGTTCCAATATATCCTACGGTAATATATAAACTTGTTGACAATTCTATTGTCAGAGACTTAATAACAAAACTTTTGTATCACATTATTGTTATTGAATTACACGTCAAATGTACAAGTGTAATCATTACTCGAACGTATTCATGTCGGTTACGAACATTCTGATTCGATACATCGAATGTTATGGCGCATATGTAATTTGTTATGGGATTGTCAGATTATTGCTTTTAATTACTTTGCTTGATAAAGTTATTCATTAGATAGATTGGACTTTTTATTTTCATGGCTTGTGAAAGAATATTAAAAAAAATTAAAGCAATTAGTTTACAATATAAAAATTTTAGTACCCTAAAAATACTTTTAAATACCTTAAATATAGTCATGCAATATTGCCAATGCCCTCTGTGTTGTTATTAAACTTCTCACAGATTTTTAGACAGAACTCTCGGGGTATTAAATAAATATTTATCAGTCCCTAGCGACAGTTTTTTTTAAATCCTATTTCCGTCTGACATTGAGATCATTTACGTGGGATATTGATAAGGACCGATTCTAAAAAAACTGAAGTAAGCCATACTTAATAAAATATTATGTTGATCAAATAAAATTATGAAGTTTTTAGAAATACATTCGTCCATTTTTTATTATTAAATTATCATAATTATTCATTTGAATTTAAAATCCATTTTAGAGGTACATTTTTGATTACTTTTTTATTTAAAACTTTATCAACTATTGTTCGTTTTAATATCAACTCTTTATTTATTCATTCATTGTTTAAAAAAAACGTAAAATATTTTTTTATATAATTTGTAATTCATTTTTATTAGGTATGTTGTCTTAGCATCGAAGATAAAGTGTTTTATTTGTAAGTTACACGAATATTTTTCTTTAGTTTTTTATGCAACTGGCGACAGGATGTGTGAAACCGCATCCTCGACCATTTTTTATAAATAACTTTATAGACACTTAACTCGAGCATACATACAGTTTTTTTGCACATTTTATCAAAATTATAGTGAGCGAGAAAATAGAATATTATTATTTATAATTACTTTAACAAATAATAATAAAATAACCTTAATACCTACTGAAATAAAATTAAAATCTACTTACTTATAAATAAAAAAATTGCCCCAAATCGCTGCCGAGCGGAAGTGTGCCAAAAAGGCTGGCAGCATTGCCACGCTGAATGGCAATGCCAATTCTTTGGGCAAAATATACGCCAGCCCTTTTGTCACGGGAAGCCTCAATTAGTCGAAAAGAGACCTCTTTAAACAAGCGATGAACCTCCGGTCTGGGGGCCCTAGAGTTTCAACCCCAAACGCCGAAAATATGTTAGTCCTCTGTAGACTAGCATACTTGCGACGCTTGAGAACTTACTTTAACTAAATCTAAAAACTATTTTATATAGCAATGCCAAAAATCTCTGACGAATCTTTTCATCAATTTGGATTTCAAATATTAAAATATTTTTTTAATAGTAAGCCTCGTTTCCAGTTTTATAGTTCTAATACGCACAACTCTGAGTTTCCTCCATCAAAACACGCACAGAATAAATTCTCAATAACACAGTTTTACGATTAGTTTTATGATATTTTTATGAGTTTCAAAGTTATCCCATGTCTAATATGGAAATTATAATGTGGGAGAGGCACTTTATCTATTCACGCTATATAAAAATGCTTATCAATTAGAATTGTTGATATTAAGTCACGTGACGTCATAATGCATTTCCTGATACTTATTAAAATAATGTAATACAGATACTTATGCAATGTTTATCTTTAGTAAGTGTCGTCATTCAAGTCAAGTCCCGACTCACTGAATGACTCATTCATGCCCATCTAATGCAAACCCTAGAAACCCGATTTTTTGTACAAAGGGTCCATTTATCATGAAGACAAGGAATGTGGCTAGATTTTTCAAAATTCAACCCTTTTAAAGGTAAAATATGGGATCGCTTCAAATCTTTGATAAATATGGTAAATGAACCAAAATTTCTAAGGAAAATCGTAGGTATTGTATATTAGGTCAAACCTGAGCTCTACATAGATTGAAATTCTATATTTCAAAATATGTTGCAGTATAAAATAAAGCAGGTGACGTCGTTCCTAAAAAAATTCAAATGATCATTTTTTCTCCCAAAGTAATGGTACCTACTGTAAATAAATTGACAAAAATCGTCAAAATAAATAATTTACCTTCCCAATTTAAATACTTATATTATTATGTTGTTCTTCAAACGCGTAGTACAGCAAAATGAGCATTGCTTTCACGTATAAAATTATATTCCGAACAACATGTTTTTTCAATCGAACCAATTAAAATTAACAATTAAATATAAATTTGATGTATGTTTTGTTTTCACAACATGCCAACGTTCATGATTTTCTTGTAACGTGGTTTTGTTTTCATGTTCCAAGTTACGAAATGTATTTATATTTTGTATAAAATAAATAAGTACCTTATACTTATTCTGTCATACGAATAATTTCTCAAGAAAGAGGTTCTCAATTTGGATGTTTAGTATATATTTTTTTTATGTATGTTCGGGCATAACACCGTCATAATATATAGACGGATTTTCAAAATTATTTTTTTGATTTGGTCCCGAAATGGTCCCATATAAACTTTATTATGATCTGATCATGGACTTCGAAGATATGACGGAAATCCTCAACGAAAAGGAGCACGAATATCGCGATTGAAATATCTTATTCAATATTGTCGACAGTTATTATTCATAATGCATATCCTCGATCAGTGACTAATCTTGATAGGTATTCAATACGCAAGAAACTAAAGATGGAAAAATAAAATTAACTTTCCGACTTCAATGTGGGTTTGCACTAAAAAGTATAAAATAACGATGTTAGAACTCATTTTGAAGTCAGCGAATATTTTATACTATAGCGTGAGGCCATAGATACATTGCAGTGTTGTGTAGTTGGCAGCCCCGGGAGTTGTTTCCCTTCCGCGTATAGAGGGCGCGCGGGAGTGGTACGCGCCGATGCGCGCGCTTTCAGGAGTGCACTACGAGACGCGCTGCGCGGTGCCACGGGATTCCCCGCGCTCCTAGTGCTCATTGTAATTGTGTGTGATTGTGCTTGTTCGACTAAGCATTAGCCTGGTTTCATGTTGTGACTGTGTTTTATATAATAAACGGCTTACAAACCAGACATGCAGCGTTTCAGACCACCCCAATAGCCTACCCAACGCTATAAGTGGCTGCCCAACGTGTGTAGGTATAAAACGCGTAGTGAAAAGTTTGTCGTGTGTTGCAACGAACACTACAAGTGACTTATCTGGGACTTATATCGAACCCTGTGTTGTGTTTCTTCGGTATTATACGAGTAGCGTGTGTCTTATCGTATCGAAAATGCCGCGAACACGGTCTGAAGATCGCTCGAAGTCGAACAATGATGGCGGCTCGGTCGCATCCACCAACATTACAATGTCTCAAGAAACGCTCGCAACTTTGCTCAATACTATGCAGCAATCCCAACAAGAGTTCTGCCAGCAATTATTACGCGAAGTGCGGTCGTCAACGCCGCATAGCAACGTGTCTGAGGTCCAAGCATCGGGCTTTGCATTTGGCGCGAATGGGAACTTCGCGAAATGCACATCGCGCTATGGCGGACGCGCGGACGAATCTTTAGAAAATTTCATAGATGCGGTAATTACGTATAAAGATTGCGTCGCCGCTTCCGATGAAAACGCCCTACGTGGTTTCTCAATGTTGCTGGAAGGGCCTGCTGCTGTGTGGTGGCAGGGTGTAAAACGAACCACCAAGCCGTGGTCGGAAGCCCTAGAGCGGATAAAGAGTGCTTTCGGCGACCGCGACCCGCCACACCGACTTTACGTAAAACTGTTTTCGTTGACTCAAGGAGAGGAACATACCGACCTGTTCATCGCCAAGGTACGTGCGCTGTTGGCCAAGTTCCCAAAGGACGACCTATCGGAAAAGGTGCAACTGGATATGGCGTACGGGCTGCTAAGTCAACGCATTAGGAAGCGTGTATGCAGAGAAAATGTTAACAGTTTCGAAGAATTATTGCACAAGTGCCGTAACGTGGAAGATTCCCTGAAGGAGGCTAGTCCAGGTCAGGCTAGTAGCTCGTCTCTCGCGAGATCACGTACACAGACGAGTACGCGCGTAGTATCGTCGTCCTCGCCGCGGAATGTACCGGCCGCCGGCGCTACTGCCGCCGCCGAGTCCGCCGAGACAGCCACTGCCGCCGTTGTTAAAGACAAGAAGCAGTTTTGTATATACTGCAAACGTTCAGGCCACGTAAAGGATATGTGTGAGAAACTTAAGCGTAATAGTGATAACAATGTTGACAGTAACTTAAGGCTAAAAAGTGAAATAAAGTGTTACGGATGTGGTGCCGCGAACGTTATAAAATCTAAGTGTAAAAACTGTTCGGGTCAGCAAGCGTTTTATTCAGTTGATAACACGTCGCATAGCGGAGCCCTAGCTCGCAGCAACGGTTATTATAAAGTGCACGAAACCGCCGCCGCCGCCGCCGCCACCGCACCGGCCCCCGCACGCTCGCGTCGACATCGGAGGCCCTCGGCTCGCTCGGCCGCCGCTGGCGTCCCCGTTGTCCCCGCATCGCAGCGAGTTAACCCGCCAACGCGAATGTTTGTACAAGGTAACCCTGCGCGTGCCGCGGGTGATTTAAGTTGCTGTATTGATGTTATTGATAATGATTGTAATATTTCTGATAAGTCTTGTGTTTCGTTGAAAGTTAACCCTACGCGTGCCGTGGGTGATTTATTTAAGTGTAATAATTTTGATACCGGTGATGATACCTGTCAAAGGTATAAGTCCTCAAACACGAAGCCATCGGGTCTCTTACAGACTCCTGTTTTAAACCAAAGGGGCGAAGTGTTGGCCATAGATCTGTTCGGCCCGCTTCCTAAAGGAGACAATAACGAGAAATGGATATTGTTGGTAGAGGACACGGCGACTCGTTGGACCGAGCTGTACGCCTTGAAAGAGGCAACCTCGGAGGTATGCGCCCGTACGTTAATTGAAGAGTATTTTCTTCGTTACGGTTTTCCTCGACGCATTGTATCGGACAATGGCGTCCAGTTTGTTTCAGCTGTTATGCAGCAATGTATGTTCATTTTAGGTATAAGTCAAGAGTTGTTACCTTTATACCATCCGTCAGCTAATCCAGCCGAACGTAAAAATAGGGATTTGAAGTTTCAGTTGTCACGTCTAGTTGATACCAACCACTCGTCATGGCCACAGCACCTTCCTGCAATAAGGTTTACCATGAACTCGTCGGTGTGTCAAACTACTGGGTCGTCTCCATCTTACCTCATGTTTGCCAGGGAGCTTCGTTCGCCACTCGACGTGCAGCATGACATTAGGTCGATTCTTAATAAGGATAATTTTGTTCCTCAGATAACACCCTATTTGAAAAGGTTTATTAGTAGTTTAGTTTCTGTAAGAGAAAGAGTTGAAGCTCAGCAGGACCGACGCAAGGAATGTGCGGATAAGTCCAAGAAGCCTGCCGAAGTTTTCGAAATTGGAGATCAGGTGCTCTTAAAGTCTCATGTCCTTAGTAATGCAGCTAAGAACATATCTGCTAAGTTCATTCCGAAAAGAGATGGTCCATATGTTATTGCAAAAAGGGTTAGTCCTACAGCCTACTGTATCGCAGAGTTAGATAACCCGGAGGGTATCTTAGGCAAGTTTCATGTATCCGAGCTCACGCGTTTTCATTCCCGCGGTGACTCGCCTCCTCGTCCCGTAGTTCCGAAAAGACATAGAGGACGTCCACGGAAGCACGTTTGTCCCGTTTGTTAATTTGTATGTTGTGCGAGTTCGTGAGCGAGGGCGTTCTCACGACTCGAGGGGGAGTGTATAGCGTGAGGCCATAGATACATTGCAGTGTTGTGTAGTTGGCAGCCCCGGGAGTTGTTTCCCTTCCGCGTATAGAGGGCGCGCGGGAGTGGTACGCGCCGATGCGCGCGCTTTCAGGAGTGCACTACGAGACGCGCTGCGCGGTGCCACGGGATTCCCCGCGCTCCTAGTGCTCATTGTAATTGTGTGTGATTGTGCTTGTTCGACTAAGCATTAGCCTGGTTTCATGTTGTGACTGTGTTTTATATAATAAACGGCTTACAAACCAGACATGCAGCGTTTCAGACCACCCCAATAGCCTACCCAACGCTATAATACTTTTTAGTGCTAACTCACTTTGAAGTTGGTTTTAGTTTTTTGTTAAAAGTTATTTTAATTTGTTAATGATGACAATCAACAAATATTATAAGAAAAGTATAAAAATAACTAATAACCATAATTCTTACATAAGAAACAAGACAAGCAAGGATAATTTGGATAAACTCGGAATTCCTTTGAAGTGAAATTAGCGAAAATATTAGAAAAAATATAAATGTAATTGACATAGCTAAGTGAATTAGTAAATAGAATGACAGACAAACATTGAATTTGACTAAATATAGTTTAGTTTTATAGTTTGTAACTTATGCGTTCCTATATCATTAGCTTTGGTGAGATGTGTGCAAGCTCGCATTGGTTTCTGATATAAATGTACAAAATAAGTGTTATTAATGTCAGAATAATTGCTCAGAATGATCGAAGATGCCTGTATTCAAAATATTTTTTCAAACACTAACCAATGTATAAAACATCTAAAAGAAACCTTCTTTTGAAGTCGGTTAGGTCTCCCCACCTCGAAATTTTTATTAAATGTATATTTTTCATAATTTGAATTACCAATTTAACCATAAAGAAACTTTTGATGCTAAATAATTATGACGTCATAATTTAGTATTTAATACAAAACTCCATATAAGCCTATCGTTTTGACATTTCATAAAAAGTTGCTGATTTGATATGTCAGTCATTATCCCAATTATAATAATAAGAATACGCGTATGTTAGTATGTAGTTAAGTTACAAAAACTATCACATGAGCCAAATAAAGACAAAACTTACTTACTTTATGCTTACAAAACATTTTACTTCGAGCACCTGCTCCCATCTCCCACAGGATACAGTTAATTATACCACATGATGGCCTCCGCAACATGTATGACCAGTTTTTAGGGTTCTGCTTTTATTTTTATTAGGAATAGTTGAACAAGAATAGTAATATGTAGTTGAATAGATTAGTTTGTTAAGCAGGTGTTTGTTTTTAACCGACATTAAAAAAAAGGAGGAGGTTCTCAATTCGGTTGTATTTTTTTTTATTCTACTAAATTCCCCTTTAATGTTAACGAACAATTTATGGAATGATTGCAACGTTTTAATTTACTCACTACAATAAATATATTTTGAGTCAATTATAAAACTTGATTGAATTGAAGTATTGAAGAAAGAATATAGAATTGAAATAAAGTATAATTGTTTTAAACCACTCATAACTTTTTATATCTGTTATCAACAAAATACTTAAATAAGTTTAGAATGGGGTACCTAACTGAATTAAGAAATATTTAGTACCAAAGAAGTTCTTTTTTTAATTTTGGGCTATGTGTAACCAATCTATATTTTGAGCTATGTATAGGTATCTATATTAATTTAAACATAGCAAGTTTAAAATAATAAGCCAAGGCTAGAAGAAAATCCCACAGAACCCATAACGTACAGCTGCATCGGACTTATCACTTTTTGTTGTTCCTCACGACACCTGACAACGTTTCGAAGAAAAACCTAGTTTAGATTACATATGGCTTCGAAATGAGTTCAATAATGATTCGTATGATGGAAACTCGTCATTTTAATTAAAACACCTATGTACGTAAAGAAGATAATATTATACACTACCAACTTACTTTGATCTCTCTAATCTTTGAAACTTATTTGCTTGAGGGGTCATTAAAGATTGGTAACGTGCTCCATACAAAAAAATGATGACAAATTATTTTTTGTTTTATAGGATATATACGTAGGCTTTATAATTATCGAATTATACGTAGGTACTAAAAACGGCATAATTTGATTTTATTACTGTGAAGAGATAAAACGCCAAAAAAAATCACGACTTAATATATATAGAACTAGCTCTCACCCCGCGGTTTCACCCGCGCTCTTTAAAGAAACCAATGACACTCTACGGTCCATAAATATTATGTAAAACAATCACGTAGATCCGTTGCTGCATGAAAGAAGAACAAATGATCAAACATACTTTGGCATTTATTATAGTAAAGACTAAAATAGGTTAGATATTTATTTAGAAAAAATACAATTAAGTTGATTTTAAAGCACATAATTCATTTATTATTAAACTAATTGTTTTATTGAAGGAAACTTACAGAACTTGACTTTTATGACGATATGAATAATAACGTCATATTTGATTAGAAGCTGAAATACCTACTAGGAAACTCAAAGCAGAATATAACATAATTTATGAAAAGTTTCCTTACACTACATTCAATATTACTACAGTGACATATTTAATGAATGATGATAGAACTGTAGATAAGCAAATATTTACTCACGATTCTTTTGTTAGTCCTTGTAGTGTCTTTGAACCGTACTGAGAAAATACTACGGAAAAGCAAATAAGAGCAGACCTTGAAATGTTCCAAGGTGAAGCTGATTCTGATAGGAGAAAGCTCTCAACTCAACTCGAGATGAATTAAATTGTTAATGAAGAAAAAAAAATTAACAATGAATACGAAGTATTTAAGTATATAGGTAAGTGGAATATTATGAATAAGGGGGTTTTCCAATATGCATTCTAAAAGGTTTGCAAACTCATAGTTCAAGTAAACAGTGTAAATAAACAAAATCATTGTTGTTGAAGAATAAAAAAAAGTAAATATTTTTAATAATAAATCAAAAAAGAAGTCATTAGATTAATAAACGTATACATTTGTTTATTTACAACAAAACGTCCACTTCAAACTTGCATTACGATAAAAATATACATTACTTTTATCGTTAAACATCCGCAATACATGGCGAGAGTAAATTCTAATTGATGAACTATTCATTTGACTATTAACGATAGAAACAATCATAAAAAAACATATTTATTGTCACAATGATACATAATCAAATTGAGTAGTTGTGTATTTAAGAACCTATAAATCGGGAAAAAAACTGTTTTGAATATAAATGTGATCACAAAGTAGATTCTTATTTATTTCAAAACAATCGAACATACAATTTTTAAGATCTTGCGACGATAACATCTTAGATAACAGACCAGACAAATGATTCATCAACAAAGTTATAAATAAAATTATAAATCTCTTTGTTTACACAAAAACGAATAAGAGGAGGAGTGAAGCTAAAGAAAGACGCAATTTTGATGAAATTAGTCAATCTGAAAAATAACTCTACACATATTATAAATGTCAAAGTTTGTATGTTTGTGACAACTTAGCACGTAGATAGATTGTGATCTAGGGTATGCCCTGGAATAACAACCGGGAAAACATAAGATTTCTCGGGAACGCAGGATACATCGCAGGTTAGATACTAGTACCTAATAAATACTAATATGCAATCGGAGCAAAACGATGTGTACATAACTGAAACAGATGACAAAGAAGTGAATTCTTAAGAATTGAATCAGCATTTCAAATAGCAGTGTTAACCTACCCTGACTCTACTTATCTCCAAAGTGTTATTATAATTGCGAATACTTTAAAGACAAAAATAAACATCCTGACAATGAGAAGTAAAAAAAACAATAACTGATTATTAAAATTCATGGAACGGAATAGAAAATATAACGGAAGCTATTTATTAAAAACAAATGCTTTACCTGAATACAAAAGGATTTTGCCCACGTACTGTTGTTTTCGAAGCGAACGATGGATTTAAATGTATAAATAGGTTTTAAGTAGATAGGTAACTAAAAAGGACAAGTAATAAAAAAGATAAGAGCTAATGGCTTATAGAATTTTAACCTGTTGCTAATATTCATAAATTAAAACTAAACATGTTTTGATGTGATATATACCTATATTATAATCCTATAATACTATGTAATATATTATCAAGGTGAAATAGAGACATGAGTGATACCCCTGGTGTTGCAAGCGTTCATAGGCTACGGTAACTGCATACCATCAGAATTGTTTACCGATTATATTGTATAAAAAAAACGGATTTAACGAAAATAAAAAGAGCAGTACCTTCAATCGTTTATTTTGATTTGTATTGTCTTGATTTCACAAACCATATCAAATAGTAAGAATTTATCCATTCTAAGTCAGGAGCTGAACATAGGCCATGTGTGCGCGGGCGCATGTAAACATGCAGTCTCCATAACTCTGTGATGACACAGCCATCCGGGGTGAGTCACACACCCGGCGTTTGTTACAGAAATATCCCGTCTGTCTGTCCGTCTGCAGGACTCCAACTACGTAAAGGATTCCCACGGAATTTAGGGGTGTAGAAATTTATAATGGTTCAGACTTTAGTTATTTAGAAAAACGGTATATATTACAAAATCAATTTTTATTTGGAATATAATAAAGATTTTTTTTGAATAAATTAATATTATGCAGTTTTTAGCTTACTTTTAGTAAATTTAATATTATTTAGCACGATAGCCTCAAAAATAAAAAATAAAAACTTATTGTCTATTATTACAACTTTATGAAGGTAAACAAAAGCCAAGTTGTTCAGATTGTTGAGTTGTGTGACAAACTTTTGTTTACTTTACCTTATAAGGGATTAACATTGTGTTTAGCATCACAGTCTTGCACCAATATTTAGAGAACGTGTTACTATTTATTAACAGATTGTCCACCCCACGAGGAAGTTTACTATTTTCCATATTGAACGCAAATAGATCCCAGAAGATATATTATGATCTAGTCATCAATTCAGCTGTAGGTAGTCTTCAATTACTGGGTGATTTTTAAGTCGTTTGCAATACTTGCAGGGGTGGAAATACTCAATCAATATGGACAACTTTTATGATGGAACATCGACGAACGACGAACGGCTAAAAAATCATCCTGAATATAATGTATCATGTTCTATAATACTTTATTATCCCGGAAACGCGGGTGGCAGGCGGTAAAATTATATCAATTAATCTTGGAATTAAACAATAAAAAAACAAAAGACTACAATAACAAGGAGTAGAATTCAATTCATTTTATTTGAAAGAAATGTGATACACAAAAGGCCTAGAGAAACCTTCATAGGTAATAATATACCTAGAATAAAAAAATCAGGGATATATCATATTACAAGATATTTTTTTCCATAAAATTATTCACACTCAAATGAGTAAAACATATGTAGTTATAAATAATAAAATGTACATTTTCCTACTAACTTATGTAAAAATCCATTTGCAATAAGGCTTGCGATAAAAAATACTCGTCATAGGGAAACTCGTAATTCTAATCAGCTCCCCTAAAAGCTTGGAATTCAATTAGTTGATGATCTGGATTTCCCAAAGGAGTACAGCATGGGGTTCTGCTTTTTGCAGGGTCGGCAACGCGCGAGTGATACCCCTGGTGTTGCAAGCGTCAATAGGCTACGGTAACCGCTTGCCATCAGCAAGGTCGTATGCTATTTTGTCACCATTGTGGTAGAATAGATAGATCATAATAATATGGCTCCTTTCAATCATAGTCCACGTTAATTATCACTATAGAGACTGGATGAGGTAACACTATCAATATATACTGAAACGACTTTTCATCGTGCTCCAATTATAGATCTAAATGAATATCTCGAAACCAAAACGTCAAACTTACTCTTTTTTTCCTTGAGGACAACATACTTTTAAATCGCGAATGAAACCATGTTAAAAAAAGTAGTATACCTATATTGTACGGTTTATGTGATTGTAAATGATTCAAAGTACTTCTCGTGAACTATATTACATAATAAAGTTAGTACACATGTTACATTAATGTAATCCACGTGTATAACAAGGGTATTAGGTAGGTATATTGATATAACACTATTATAATGACGACAAAAGAGAAATGCAACGATCTTCCTTTAAAACGAATATTTATAATTGACTCACGCTTACGTCAATACATTTATTGAGCAATAAAGATATTCAGTTTTATGTAGAATATTTAATTATATTCATTTAATGGCCAGTATTTTACCTACCTTATATTTTATATAATATTTGTATATTTTATATATAGGTTTAAAGTCACGTTGCAAATTGCAAACCATGGTTTTTTAGACGAGTAACCACCATAAATTAGTTTTATTTTTCTCTACGTTTATCTTATAACATTTTTTAGCTGTAATTATTTATAGGATTGATGTTATAGAATTGGTATCATTGTGAAAAAAACCGGTTGAAAATAAAAACTTTTTCTACTCTCCATATAAAAAGCTATATTTGTGCAATATTTCGCCAAACATTTGTAGACGCGTGAAAGCATATGTCATTCAAAGTCAAAGGCAAAGCCATTTATTCAGTTTAGGGCCTAGAAGGGCACTTATGAACGTCGAAACTACTGAAGTTACCACATATTAAATAGTAAAAATAAATTGAGAGTCAAATGAAAATTACTCGAAATAAGTAAATTGCGCACTTCACGTTCCCACGATAAAGATCTATATAACCGACTTTATCTGTGATAGTATTATGTTTACTCATCTTATCGTTATCAACGCGCTCAGGTTGAACTGACGTGATCTAGATTTTATGATGCATTGTCTAAACACTAGTCATTAACCTACTTTCAATAAAAAGTAATTTATGTGTTTGATATGCTATATATCTTTGGCTACGTGATACCGCCATTAATTTTAATCATTTATGCATATATATTAATATTTAAATAAAAGAAGAAGTCCTGGCTGACTGACTGACAAGAGATAATTATCGCAGATTTACCACTGATCCTAGAAACACGATATTTGAAATACTCTATATTGGATTCCCTGAAATGCAACCCCTATAAGGGTAAAATAGGGGATTGTAGATGAAACCGCGTGATGGAAAGCTAGATCTCTATAATTGTATTAAGTAATGTAATTCATCAATTGAAAAAAAAATACTAGTTTATCTTAAAAATTACTTTCGTATGCCAGACAATTTTGTCGTCTAATTTAATCAGTACATCGCATTGATACATTGATTTGATAACCTACAACAATATATATAATAAAAAATATTGCATATTGACACAAATTTACACGTTAACACGATTACAAAGGTCGTTGACACTGATAAAGATGGCGTAGGTACTATTAGTACATTAATTGATTGTATTTTAATATACTTATATCATCAATAGAATATGCTTTCTCGATTTGCCCCAATTAATTTGAATCAAAGATATCAAAGCACGTGCTATCGATACCGATATTCTACTTATCACCTTTGGGTACATCATCACTTACCACAGTGATATTATTATTCGGATACAAGCATGTATATTTGTAAAGATCATATTTAAAATCTAATAACTATTCAAAAAAATGTTCTCAGTATCGATTACACAAGCGAATCGAAACGTATTCGTAACGTAACTAATCCACAATCGATTTCGTTAGGTGATTGAAAAACTGTATCGATTTTTCCTTTGTAAAATGATTTCCATCTTGTAACTGTAGAATACAATTGAGCGAGATGAAATATAAAACGAAAAAAACTGCCATGAATTGAGATTGTAAAAGAATTCGCAAAAAATTGGAAACCTGAGCGAGGCGAGTATCTCGCGGTGCATATTGTAATAATTATTGTGAACGTAGAAAGATTACTTTTTACGTTTCAGTGGCGTCACATTTATTTATTAAACAAGTCCTATCCTCAAGTTTTTATTCTAACTTAAAAAAAACTTAATACGTAATTCACACTTGTACCATAACAATCGAATCGATGACAATCGATTAAATCACTTGATACTTATCACATCACATCACTATTCTAGACAAATTCTCATAGGTACCCCATACGAATCCGAGAAGGAAACTCAATTTTATACCTACGCGGCACTTCCTCAAACCAATTCATACATACAGTCCACACGTGCGTTGATGCGTATGCGCAGTCATAATAAACACTACAAAAAGAACGGATGCCATTGTCTTGATCACAATCCACTTGGATATTTCGTAGTTACTATTGTGAAACTTTATTTTTTCCGCAAATCGGTTCGGCAATAAAACTTTTTAGTCGGTGGTAAAAAATCTATTTTCTTGGTCAGTTTGTAGCGTAAACTCGACAAGTGTAGTATGGTGTCAAAATGAGAAGGAATATAGTTTTCTATCACGTACCGTGTTCTGCTGATGGGGAGTGTGCGTATTCTATCAGGAATTATCAGAGTTTGAGGCGTGAGTCTATGATGGTTACCTTTGGACGGCTGGTGAGTTACCTAAATATTTTGTTATTGCAATGATTCTTGAATTATAGTCTCGGAAAGTTTTTAGTACACAAAGGTATTTAGAGCTCTTACAGTAATTATATTAGTTAAAAAAAATGGTAGTAAAATATATGACGAATGCAATTATAATTATTTCAGATTATAGTTGCTGTCCTTACTATTCATTTTATCGTTTAAATGATCGTTAATCGTAAATTAAAGTAAATGTTAAGAATTTTGATTTGAAATGTGGATAAAGATTTGTCAATGTAAATGATTTACGAATACAGAGTTATTTTTTATCCAGTTTTATTATATTTAATTTATTGTCAGCATTCAGACAACATTCGGGTTTATATCAAATTCAATAACTAGATAATGATGAAATAAAATTAATCCGTACTGCGAATGTTAGTGTGTATATTTGTAACTTCTCATCTCTGTAACGGTTGAACGAATTTGAACGCCACTTACAGGATGCCCTGTGGTTTTCACGGTACGGGTTCTTCAAGAAGGGTGTAAAGCGAATTTTGCAGGGTCGGCAACGCGTGACTGATAACCCTGGTGTTGCAAGTGACAATAGACTACAGTGACTGCTTAGCTTACCATCAGGCGCGACGTATGCTTATTTTTCATCTTAGTGGTATAAAAAACCGGCCAAGAGCGAGTCGGACTCGCGCACGAAGGGTTCCGTACCATTATCTATAAAAACGGCAAAAAAATCGCGTTTGTTGTATGGGAGACCCTTAAATATTTATTTTATTTTGTTTTTAGTATTTGTTGTTATAGCGGCAACAAAAATACATAATTTTTGAAAATTTCAACTGTCTAGCTATTGCGGTTCTTGAGATACAGCCTGGTGACAGACAGACGGACGGACAGACAGCGAAGTCTTAGTAATAGGGTCCCGTTTTTACTTTTTATACCGGTAAAAGATAAGAGCCCTCATAAAGTGGGGGAAACCGTAGGGCCGAAGCTATTTCTTTATAAATACCTCGACTAGAACCTAAGACTGGGAACAATATAATATCTTATATTAATGCCATATTAGATTTTCATGGTCGCCGAGTCTAAAATGTGAACGTAAAGTGTCGAAGGCGTAACCTTGTGTCTTTATGCTTCTTAGTTACTAAAAATACAAAAATAGGTAGGTACTGTTCAAATTATTTGACTTATTGTAAATCTTTTTCTTCTTTATTTAGGCCGGTATGATTATTATAAAAAAAATGGGTAGGTAAGTTATCGATTAAAGGTCTAGGAATAAAAATAAAATTTTAATCAAAGGGCAAGGTTGCCAAGTCTACAATACATTCTTTTTTTTATGTAAGAAGGCTGACAAGCAGACAGTCAAGTCGTCCTACAATCGCTTCCGATATACCTCTTTTTGATTCTCGTTCGACGTTCAAATTTTAATCAGTGATTTATTACCATTTTCAATGAAAAACCTGCTAATATTATAAATGCAAAAGTTTGTATATGTTTGTTACCACTTAGCTCCGTAACAGCTGAACGGATTTGGATGAAACTTGGCACATAGATAGATCATGATATGAAATAGTATCAAATTTTTTTTTTTTTTTGGAAAAACATAAGATCTCTCGGGAACGCAGGTGAGACCGCCGGGGCGGAGTAATTAATATGTTCAATTATTTTTCTGATATTACAATCGTATATTAGTAGGTACCTACATAAATCATTACCTTGAGACTTATTGATAAAATATCAAGTTCATAAAGAGCATATTGCAATGATAATGCGATGTTATTTCAAATTTGATGTTACATAACACAGTAAAAAACATTGTTATTATCAAAATTTGGGACAACCAGAAGAAAAACTAAACTCAAATCATGTACCTACCTAATCCGGTATTAAATACAATTATGAATAGTTTGTGTCTAGATGATGAGTTTTTAAGTAAAAATAAATAAAAATATTTTAATATTAAAAATATTAGATAAATCGTCTCAATGTCACATCAACTGGTTTTTATCGCAGGTTATGTGACCAATGTCATAATTATTTTAATTGTGTAAATATTTTAAAACGTGCATGCTATGCATATACTATTAAAAATGTTCAAAATTCACGAATACTTAGTCATATGAGAGGATACCATAGCACGATGGTAGGGTACTTTGTAGTACCCGCCTGGCTGGCTACCACTCTCAAGTTGAAAATCTGTCGCCAAATACCTAATGGTGTGTTCCGGCAGCTGCACTTGAGACCAAGTTTCTTCTAGGCTTTGTGTGCTTACCACCTCCGGCCACATCATTACTTAACTTCTTTCTTTGGGGTTTTGTGAAATCTCAGATTTATGCGAATACACCAGAAACAATTCCTGAGCTCAAGGCCGAGATCCAACGCGTTATCAGTGAGATACAGCCACATCTTTGTCAAAAAGTCGTCGAAAATTTCATGATAGGGAAATGGCCTGTCATCAGAGCCGTGGGGGCCATTTGCCGGATATTTTATTCCATTCATAATCGAAACATGTCTTCTTTATAATGCAATATAAATATCACAACATACTCAAAAGGTACGTGTTTTTATTATTGAGACACCTTTACATCTATATAAAGCAGAAGAGTTTGTTTGTTTGTTTGAACGCGCTAATCTCTGGAACTACTGGTTCGATTTGAAAAATTATTTCAGTGTTGGATAGCCCATTTATCGAGGAAGGCTATAGGCTACTTTTTATCCCGAGAAAACACAAGATCCCACCGCGGGTGAAACCGCGCGGAAAAGCTAGTATAAAATCAAGAAGATAATATTCATTTATATATCGTTTATCGTTCTCATATCACTTATGATGTAACTGAAACTTAACCCATTATGCAAAGATATAGTAAATCGTGCCTTAGTAATATTACCTGCGAAGGTTTCCTATCATGCACGCATCGCGTGTCCTCAACTATCTGGATTACACGAGTTTGTACACTAGTGTAACAATAGCAAATATAACAAACTTATTAGCACATAATTTTGTTATACATTAATTTACTTTCAAGTGATAATCGTTTCTGGTCCTCGTTGGAAACTTGCGAAAAATGATTGGGTGTTACTAATTTAAATAACACTATATTGTACCCCGCGGTTTCACCTGCGCTACCAGGATAAAAAATCTATAATATTCCTCAAAAAATGGGATATATAACGCATTTTTTTTTAAACCTGTTTCGATTCTGGAAACTATCCTACAACCAAACTCACAAACAAACTTTAGTATAACTTCATTATAATTTTAGTATAATATCCTCTTTTTTGGAGTGGTATCGTTGTGCGTTCTGTAGGAACTCTATTACTAAGCAATACGATACAAGTGCGTATAATATAGGATATTACATGCTTTTTAAAATCATAATTTCCTTGGACTCCGGTAATTTTACAATATGGATGCAAAAAGCATTCGCTCAAGCAAACTACTTATTCAACCGCTCTCATTTCCACCCGGTGATGTTTCAAAACACTTGTTACATGTTGCCTTTCCAGTTGTAGCTATTAACTATAAAATAATTCTATAAACCCAGCGATATACTAAAATATACATACATACATAAACTTTATCGTAGACTCATGAAATTCATGTATTTTAGCATACAGCGCTAAATCTCCTCCAAAGTTGCTGAATTACCTACATTGAAATTAACTAAAAAAATGTAACAACTAAGACGATGTCAAACATGAAATGTATCAATACTCCGTACCTTTACCTATTTTTTGTTGCATATTACGTAACTTTTCTTAAAAAATACTGATCTAAATGCTAATAATTTTACTGTCTACTTTTTTACAACATTTAAAAAAATGTTAGAGTTCAAACTCTATAGACTTCTTTTCTAATTTATCTGCGCTTCAACTCTAATGTGTGACAAATTACAGTATTTTATATAGCATCAAGTATTATACATAGCTTAGCTAGCGATGGATCAAAGTTTACGTTATGTTATACCTACGTAACGGTCCAACGGTGTTGTAAATGACAGTTTAACTGTACGTTTCGATTCTCGGTTTGTTTACAGGAAAATGTAAAGTTATTCTTTCATACAGATTATTTCAATACCTGGAACACAGTTTTTACTGAAGAGTAGATTTGGGATTTTTTTGTAGGTATCAAAATTTAAGCTTCAACAAAGGCACGTGTTCATTGAAACTTTATTTAAAAATATTTTACCTTCTAATGTAATTTTTCAGAGTTATGGTACGAATAGATTGTTGGCGATTATATAATATATTAATAAAATTACAATTACATAATAATTATATCTTTATTAAAATTATAAAGACTTGTTAAACTTGGACTCAATGTAAGCTTTTAAATAAAAATGATGACAAAAGTATTCATGCATTCAGCCAATACCAATTTGGGAACGAAGTCTTTATACAAACACACAACTTTAAGTCAAAATTAAGTAAGTCACGGCCGACGTGTCTCGAGACTGTACGAACAAGTCGGATATTAAGCTAATACTTAGTTTTTGAAGCAAAACAAAATATCAAAAGATAGCAATATAAATTTTATATATAAATAAATATCAATATAAATAAATATTCTGGGACATTATTCCTCACACACGGCCATCTGACCAAAAAACTAAGCAGATATACATGATGCATGATATACTATGTGCTTACGAAATCCGATATTGAACTTGATATTAAACCTCTGATGACTTTAAAAGATTTCCTTATTTGCGACCTGACCTTTGAAGTTGATGACGTAGTTATTGCAAATTGAAATCACTCCATCACGGAGGCTTTATAAATTCTTCTTAAAACATGAGATCAATGCTACGCAACTCGGCCATAATGCAACATGAAAATAAAACGAGAACGTAAAAACGCATGCACATGACCTCCTTGTAACTGGCGTCCCAATTTTGTACCAAACCTGTAAGTTAAGCTAGGGCAGTGCTCTATTTTCTTTATTCTATCTATTATAAATGTTTTTTCAGAAAGTACTTCGTCATAAACTTAATATAACCAACAGGGCAAGTGTTGCGTGGCATCGACCATCGACTGGTTTGAGCTCAATGACCTGCCTGTAAGAAGTGTGTATTGAGAAACACGTCCTTTGTGACCATATTTGCTCATATTATGAACTTGATGGCTTCAATCTATTTGCATAACGGTTAATAAGTTCGCAATCACGACCTTGGTAAAGATTCTGATGGAATATGTCATAAGGAAGTGTTTTAGCAGACGGAAATAAATTATACAATTTTGATATTGTAATGTTTTCTGTTAATCATCCATTTATAATATGGATTTTTACACTAGTAACATAAAGGTTTTATTTGTGAAACCTAAACTTGATTGCAGTATCAAAATGAGATACCAATCAGATTCTACCAATAACCGAACCCATGTTTAAAACCAAACCAGATTATTCACTGACGTAGTAATGACGTCAATTCAAGATCCGAGGCTTTGCTAATGGAACATTTACTGATAAATTGAATTTATAACATTATTCTTTATGCTGTAAATACCCGATATAATTAACGCGTAATAGCCAGCCAGTATTCAAAGAAAAAAAACCGGGGACGGATCAAACTTGACACCATCCGGTAAAACGAGTGAGGGAGGGTTTCTATCATACGTTTTTGAATCGTTTCTGATAGCATAGCGGATGTGTCCTTTGGTAGTAACACTATCTTCTACACCAAGGCTGAAAGTAATAGTGTTTTAGATGAAAGCAAGGTTTTATGACAGTCAATTATTTAACTACATTGCGGAGTATATTCTAAGGTTAATCGCCGTTTATATAATAAACTATACTACCACTTACAACAGTACCTTGCAAATCTTAAGATAAAAATCATTTGATACTATTTAAGTGTTTAAACTAAGAAAGCAAGTAAATTAAATATTTCAGATGTAATTCTGACTTATTTTATTATTGTGGTCAAGATTTTTTTCCTTGGCAAACCTTGCAATGTATTTTGTCAGTCAGTAACATTTAAACGCAATAACTTGCGCTTACGCAACTGCATTTACCTGTTGTGTGAAACTGTGCTTCCTTATTTTGCAGTAGGTCTTTCACATCTAAGAGTATATTAAATTATCGAAAATTAATAAAATATCCAGTAACTGTTGAGTAATAAGAATATATAAGAATTCATCCTGTTGACATTCCATAAAATATTCTGGGACATATTCCTCACACACAGCCACCTGACCCCAAACTAAGCAGACCTTGTACTATGGAAGCCAGATAACTGATATACTACATATACTACTTTTCTTTTGTAAATACATGCATTTATAGATAATTACACCCAGACTCAGGACAAACAGACATGTTCATGCACATATGTCTGTCCTGAGTGGGAATCGAACCTACGACCTGCGGCGTGATAGATAGGGTATCTTACCAACCACGCCAACCGGCCCGTCAATATTATATAATTCCCATATTAGTATTGCATTAATTTAAGAACTATTTTTTAAATTCAAATAAAATATATTGTATTTTATTCATAGTAATTTTTTTATAAAAGACATAATACTAATGTTAAGACCAACTTCTTATAAGTTTTGTCTCTATATGTTTGATGCTTAGCAATGTGGTTTACTTCATGTCTTGTCACTATTGAGAAAATATCTATTCTGTTAAATAACATATTATAAACTATTGAATCGTATATTTCATACATAATGTATCCACTGATTAAAACTTAACAACTTACATAAATAAATATATTTCATATCTACATTAAAAAAGTCGCTGTCAAAATACAACGTATCCAGAATGCTGACGGCATTGCAACGTTAGATGGCAATGCCGATTCTCTGACCAAGAGGTATACGCCAGCATTCTGGTCACAAGTTGCTTGTTCATAGTCAATATTAAAACCTCAGATACGATGATACCGGCCCTAAGATCTTGTCTGTGTATGAAAAAATATTTAGCTATATAACTGTTTGTCTATGACCTTACATCTTATATTAGGTTAGTATGTAGCTGCATACAAAATAATCTTTGATACATGTTACAAAATTATCCAATTAAAGGTCATTATTCAAATTATTTTGCACTAAAAATAACTTGTTTAAAGGTCATATAAAAAAACTATATGACTAACTAACTAACTATATACTTTGAGGATGTTTTCTATATATCATAGTTTGTAGTTTTTACTTTAATTGTAAATATGTAAATAAAAATAATTAGTATTTAAAAAACTATGTATACGAATTAAATTATTTTTTTAAAGATCGGTAAAATTCAATGCAAAATTTCACACCAAATAGACTTTATTAAGATTCCTGGAAGTCTATTTTTTCGCTACCCCATGCTGGCCATTGGGTCCGGACAATGACGTGCCAATACTTACTCAGGTCATGTACCTTTGATTACATAGGTGTTTACTAAAAAGATATTTTTCCTTTGTCCACAGTTTCATTCGGTGACAGACAAGAGATCACAAAATAATGATTGTGGAGAAAATAGTGTTACAATTGTCACAGAAAAGAAAATTGAAGATGACTCCTCTGATTCTTCTAGCGGAGAGAATGTTGAAATTGAAGGTAGGAATAAATTAAATAACCCTAGTATTGATAGAGACAAATATACATCATCGTCATTATCTCAGCCGCAAGACGTCCACTGCTGGACATAGGTCTCCCTTAAGGATCTCCAATAAGACCGGTCTTGGGCGGCCTGCATCCAGCGTTTGCTGACGACCTTTACAATACACATATTTTACTAAAACTATAGTTTTTCTTAGTTATGTAATAAAAACAAAAATAGATTTAAAACAAATTAACATCAAAACAGTTTCGTAAAATTCTTTCAACTTCAACAAAAAATTTGCATTGATTGTTCAAAAGAAAAAAAAATACTTGTGAATGGTTTTTGTGAACTATTTGTCAAATACTTTGAAGCTGACTGTAGTAACATGTTACTTACCGTATTTCAAAGACAATACACTTTTGGTTCTTAAAATGATGTCATTTCATTAAACATTACGCAAAAATCGTATTTTATTATGTATTATCTTATTTGCGTGTTAGAATACCTATTATATTTGCAAAGACTTGAATCATCTATAAATACAAGTAAAGTACTTGTTATTTTTTTTCTAATCTCCAATGATTGCCATCCACTCGATACGTTAGAACAATAGCTATTGTGTACAAGATATGAGTAACGGGCTATTTGATGAATATACAAAAACTGTCATCATAAGATATACTAAAAATACAGCACCGTTACCGAGAATATGTGAGATTTTTAAAGGAAAAAATATTGTTTTCAAAATGCATCTCTTTGGTATGTGTCTGTAAAATGCAATCAGAGGTTAACGTATGTATGTGACAATTGTTATAAGATTATTCAGTTCAGTCATCTATATATAAAATGCTTTGTCCTGAATGACTTAGGATCAACGCACAGCCTAAACCGCTGATCGTAGAGACCTGAAACTTGGAGGGTGTGTTCTTTGTATGACGTAGGCATCCGATAAGAAGGGATTTTCCGAAATTCCACCCCTAAGGGGGTGAAAAACGGGGGCAAAGTTTGTATGGGACAACGTGATTCCTTGGCCCAATCTACTGCAAATTTTGCATAAACATTCTTTAACAGAAATAATTGAAGATACAAAGAAGGGTGCAAAAGTGTGTGAAAACCTATGGGAAAACATATTTTTTTTCAAGGTATATATATATATATATAAGAAATTAAAAAAATATAATAATAATAAATATAATAATTCGACAGCAGCGAGGGATTTGAGGATGTTTTCTATATATCATAGTTTGTATTTTATACATTGATTGTTAATAAAAAATTAAATTCAATGACTTTAATTAAATTCTTATTTAAATGGTAGATTTTCAAGAGCACACAATGCTTCTAAAAATCCTGTATACTAATATACTGTGAAATACCAAACATTTAATTATCAAAAATAACCTTATTTTTTAAACAAGTGAGGGTTGAGGAAAGAACCAACGAGAATGATTCATTACAACTGCAATCCCATGGTCATTGGCACGACTCACGCCACAATAATATAGAAATTTCCAATAATTATTATAAATGACGAAACAATTACTCAAATCATTTCATAATAAATATGCAGTTGTGGGCGTAGAAGTATTCCTTGGGGTATTTCATTCTAGAAAATTGAGAGACGTTGTTATAAATATTTTTAGTATAATTATAGTAGGTATAGTTGCATTTTTTTTTTGTAATAAGTAATACAAGATTATACCTTAAATAGTCGAATAAAATAAAACAAGTGTTTAATGTCTAACAAGTCAGGACGTGGGTCACACTCACACACTATTTTTAAGACCAATGTCACCTTACTGACTTAACTTTTTTGTTTAGCTAGTTATCTTCAATCCTAACACAAATTGAAATGAAATATTTTAAGGCAACGAGAAACAATGAAATACCATCAAGGAAGTACAAATAAGACCGCCACATACGTATCAGGAAATCATTTTGTACCTAAACAGTGCAACGTACCATAAAAATATTGAAATTAATCGTATATAGTTATTGTTGATAAACGAGTAGGTATTAACATACATATATTATATGCATTCACCTACTTATTTAATAACAATAATTAATTATAGGATTAAAAAAACAACAAAATAGACAATAAATATTATGTAGAGGTGCTCCAAGTGAAACAGGTTAGAGTGACGTCAATGACGTTCTAAAAAATATGAATCTCATTTGAAAAAGTAACAAAAACTAAATTAGCATGTAAAATTACTAGGCCATCTGCGTCACGAGACAGAGGCTGACACGAATTAGCTATAACAATAACTGCCGTCTAATAAATAATATTATGTTTATCCTTTGGATTTCCACGAGTACCTAAAATAAGTTAATGACTTTAAGAAAAAAATATTTTTTCACTCCTCTTGCTCAAAAGGACCGTCATTGTGGCGTACCAGAGTGATGAAAAAATAGCAATTCTTCCTCTAGGGGAAAAGGTATTTTTTTTTAAATTTTTGTGTGTCAAATGACAATGAGCCTACAAAAACGAAAAAGTCTTTATTCATAAGTAGAATAATCATGAATAAAGACTCGACTTATTACTGTTTCATAAAAAAAGAACTTCATTTTAATTTTGAAAATGGAACTAAAATCGGCGATCTCTGGTAGAATGCATGCAATGTGTTGCGGCTACAGAAGAAACAAAAAAAAGACATTGGCGCGAAATCTTTATAATTTTTCTCTAATTGCAAATTTTCAATCTGTTGCCGTCAAGGTCACAAAGCATTTATTTAAATACTTACGAAAAGTTTATGAAGTGGAGGACAGAAAAACGAGTGGATTCTTGTATTGGATTGTTTTATTTTCTCGTAATCGTAGTGAAAAGTATAGTGTAACACACGGCGCTAAAATCCATTAAAACTCGGTTTCTATTTACTACCTCGTATATAATGGGTCATTTTAGCTCCTTGTATAACAATCTACTATTAAAATGTAACCGCGCAGAGCGCTTTTACCATCGCTCGCAAATGTACCTACTCTGTCTTCGGCTTCCGTATCTACTACAATTACCGTTATTATCTGATTTATGTCAATGTTGAGGTCTGAATTGTGAGGTTAAGATGACAATTCAAATCACATTTTTTTGTCAACTAGATTTTTTACGACGACGCGACGATGTTGATTAACGATAAAAAAATTGTAATATATATATGTTTTTTCTTTATTATACAAAACTAGATTTAACATTAAAAAAAAACAATCATTATCTAACCATTATCAAGGAAAAAATTATTCATCATTATCATTTACACCGATGACACAAAAATCATCAACTTCACGTAAAAGTACAGTCATACACAAACATTGACATTAATTATCAAATATTCCGCCTCTAAACAAACAACCTTATATTTTACATCTTCCTTATTAAATGTTATCTTGATTTGAACTTTACATCTATAGCTATAAGGAAATATTGCATTAAAAACATATCTTGATTTTGGAATCACTGACTACGTCATTATCAACATCAGCTAAGCTGATTGAATCATTGTTTCTTATTCAATCTTATCTGTTGTCTAAAACGTCATCTTCTTGAAATTTGTGTGAGTAATTTCGATCGTTCGATGGCATTCCTGCAGTTTCGTCATTGCTCCTTTAAGTAGCACGTATGAAATCCAAGTAAGTCTATATAAGTTTAATAGTTTTCATGATATATATTTTTACAGCGATCGCAACTATCTTGTAACAAATTTCCTGGAGTTGCGTCAAAACACAGTTCTTGGTTTCAAATAGCTCGACTATAAGAACTAATGTACCTAATTATCTTTCAATACCAGAATTGCTTACTATTTAATATTTATCTTCGTTATTGAGTACAAAAATATGTAAATATTTTATGTTTTTATAATATTTCTGTATTAAGTACTTTGTGAAGTATTCAAGAATATTTATTTTGTATTGTATTATAAATAAGAGAAAGAAACATTTTGTTAATTTGTATTATCTTTATTTAATTCATTTGACTTTATTTTCTGGCTTAGACTACAGTCTAGTAATAATATTGCTTACATTTCTGTGCAAACAAAATATTCGGATAATTGTTTTATTCTTCGCACATTGTTTCATTATGACATTGGCGGTTAAAGGTCTTGCAAATGAAAATATAACTTTGTTTAACGTCGCTATTACCTTGACACAAATATTGAGAGTTAGGCTACCTCGTGTTGTGAACATGATTACAAACAACTTCCGAAAATTTCTGAAAAAGCTAAATGTTTATAATTTTTCGTTATACAGTATAGAAAAATTTGCAAGATATAAAATATCTTTTATTAATGGCAAAACACAATCAATTAAAAAATACTTTCCAATATTCAATGTCAAATATTAGTTTCAATTAATTAAATTAAAAAGATTACTTTGAATTTTATCCTAAGCTATGTGTACAGCATGCTTTTATTTAATAAAAGTAAAACTGATGACTGACCAAAGAAACAAGAACGATTATCACAATGATGTAAGTGAATGTTGTGTAACAAACTGCCAACCTTGACAATCACGAGGAATAAAATGTAATGTGATGAATTTAATGTTACGAGGATTGGTGCTACTAGATTAAATATTATAAGTAACGATAACAAGTTCATCTAAAAAGTTAAAGTAGTATAGTTTGTCTCAAATGTAGATGGTACTAAAGTAACCCTTTCATAATAATCTATTGACATTTTCTTGACACTTTGAAAACTGTGAATTACGTAATGTGACATAGTACTAAAAAGATATTCTAATTTTGGAACCGTCTTTTCTACATTCCAACATACAAATAATTATCAGTTTATTAAAATTTCTAAATGGCAAAGGCCTCTCGAGATGTATAAATATCAAATGTTACGATATAATTTTATGTGATAAGAAATCGTTGGTGCTATGCTCTAAGTTCATGCCATTATAAGAAAATCAAAACAAATGAATAATTTATAGATTAACTGCTTATTGTACGTGTTGTAGCAATAATTATTCATTTAAAACACTGGTAAATTTAATTTTAGCACCTACAATTATTTGTTTTAAAGAACAGCAACTTTAGTAAACATAACATAGCTTGCTAATGGGATCTGAGAAATTCCAGGAATGTTTTCCTACTATATCTGACTCGCATTTACATTGATAGAAGTGACAGTCTCATCTAATTAAATATTAATAATAATAATATAAAAAGAAATATTGCAACAATCAAGTTAGTGATAGTAAAATTGATCATTAGTGTTAATCTCTATTTTATTTAATTGTAGTTAAAATACCTCATTCTATTGTCTAACCAGCCTATAAGAATTCTGACGATGAACCTTTACTTGTTATTTTATTGTTAAAACTTTGGAAGCTTTGTCTGCAAAGTAACAAAGTCTTATAAATTTTGGGATTATTATTAATATTCCAACCGTCACCTCTACGCAACGAATAGTTTTATTGAATAGAAGAATTCTTAAATAACTTATTTCATTCTACAGAATTTGCCAATTCACTTAGCTACGTGTTAGTGTTTACGACATTTTTGTAGATATTTTGAAGCACAAGTACTCAAAAGTTTAGTAGCACATTTCTGGTATTCAAATGATCATCTCTGTCTATCTGTTACACAAGGTTATATTACTCATCTATATTGATTATTAATGCAAGTTTTACAGCTCAATGTTTCATTACAGCTAATTCCTTCTTGTCAATGTAAGATGCTTACCTTGGCTGTCAAATATCTCTACAATAATAATCAAATAAATCATAGTCATTCAGCCTTCAGTCCGTCACGTCCTTTTGCCAAATTTATAAGACAGTGTGCAGCAAGTATATTAAGATGTAAAGTACTAACTATACCATCGGTATCGTTTAGGAAACAGCTGTTGTCTTAGCCTTAATCCTTTCTCTTTTGTCTGACACAGATAGTGGTTAGCGTTACTTCACCACGTTTAATGTTATAACATTACAAATCTTCGTTCTTTATCATTATTATGGGTTATGATGATCTTATAATTTAACTGTGATAAGTTAAGTGCTACGTTTCTTTGCTAGTTTCACCATCAAGTTTATTATTTTATTGAGATTCTGAATTAGTTTAATAATAATGTCGACGTATTTTCTAACCTTGAATAATTTAATTATAGCACCGATTTTTATCGCATTACTCTTTGCAATATTTTGAAAAATTATACCTATATAAAATACATAAAAACAAAAAAACATTGATAGTGTTCAAGTAGTGTACGCAATTATAACCTAGCCATTTTATAACTCGATATTAAGATATGATGTGGCACAAACACTTGAAGTTAGATACAATAGTGATCAAATCGTTTTTGCTCGACATATTGACACAATTATGTAAGCAGATAAACGTATTTATAGAGTTGAAATAGAGATAGTGACTACTATCAAAGACAGAAATGTATTAAGTGAGATTTACATTAAACAAAAATCTGAAAGATTTCAATACTTCATTTTTCATAAAAGAGTAATATTAATATAATTAGCAAAATATTTTTATTGTGAAATAAAACCTTGCTAGTTAATGATGGACGGCTGTCTGGCGGCTATGATTAGGGTCAAATCTAGTCGGCTTAGACTGCTGTTTAACAACTGCAACACTGCCAATTACAATAAAAATTAATCTATTGTCTACTATGCAAACTGTACGCAATACATTTACACAACCAGTACTACAAAGTCTTCTTCAAATTAATCATTAAAATAAATCCAATTAATATCATAATGTCAATATCAATGAAACTATCTGATAACCTATTGTAAAGAAATATCAATACCTTTAACATAGTAACGGGAATATTCAGTGATACGCGTTTCATCATTATCAGTCTATATACATCAGTCTAGGTCATCTGTATCTAGCAGCTCCTTGTTAGTTTAACCAAGTTATTAGCCCAACATATCTCATTTGATGGTCAAAAGTTCAAAACTCTATCCATTACAATTTTTTGGAATTTACTTCTTGACTTTTAAAGGTCGGCAACACATAAGCAATCCCCCTGATATTGCTATTGCCCATAAACGATAGTAGCCAGTTATCATCACGTGGACCACCTGTCTAAATAGCCTCCGATTGCGTGTATGAGTAATATTCTCAGTTGCTAGTATTAAAGTTATTCTTTGTTTATTTTCAGACAAATCCCTACCAATAGTTGGACCTACATCATTGGAGACCTCAGACGAGGGTCATTCTGCACAGTGCTCTTGTCCAAACTGTGATGAGCTTCTGTCTAGATTCTCAGAATGCAGTATATGCCTGGAACCTTTACAGGTAAGTTTTCTTAAAATCTGCTCTCGTTTATTAAAAGTGGCATAGTTGCTTGCAAAATGTTACAGTCTTATCTCTAAAGAGATGCAAATTAAAAGTTAAACTGACCATTTGAACAATAGATTTCTAGCAAATAGACGTTGTTAAACAAAACCGTTACATGTTAATAAAACTTTCACGTTGTTGACTAGACTCACCATTACAAGAAAGACAATAGAATACATATTTCAATATTTTACTAAGACAAGGTATGAAGCTGTGACATCGCATCTTCTTTTATTAATTGCAATTTGAATAATATATCTCGTATTACAATGCAGTAATGATAAACGCAAATTACAATGGCGATTTAAAATAGCATAGATTCACCAATGTCACTCCTTATTCAAAGTCAAAGTCATTTATTGAAATTACTGTGGTTACCAACGGTACGGAAGTCAGAATTCAACTGAAAAAACCGGCAAGAAACTCAGCAAGGTTACATTTTTCATATATGTTTTATGAGGTGACTACTTTGGCTATGATATTATTTTCAAACGCTTTACAAAAATGCAAAATATATTAACATATAAAACAAAAAATCAAAAAAAAAAGACCAAAGATAAAAGACATACTAATAACCTCCAAATATTAAGTTCTACACCGATGACCTTATAAGTCAAGTAATTTCAAAGACAGTAAACCGAGACTTAATAACTCAATATTCCAATAAAAACGTAAAATGATACCTAGAAAATGCAGTGAAAAATTTAATGAATCTTCTTTTTTTTTTTTTTGATAAAATTACTTACTTTCAAGTACCAATTTATATTAGAGCCACTATAATTTGGTTTGATAAAAATAAATACATTCTAAGTTCTTCATAAATGTTTAAGTAGCTAACAACAAGGTGCGATGCGAAGCATCTAGTCTGACATCAAGACACAGGTGCTTAAGACGGTGTATGGGGAAATTTTAATCAGTGTTAACATCGGGTACTTGGGGTAAATGTACGGTATTGTTACGTCGAATCTTTATGTAAAATTATTTTTGTTATATCCTAATCCTAACTTAATATTATAAATGCGAAAGTGAGTTTGTTTGTTTGTTACCTTTTCACGCTTAAACCGCTGCACCGATCGCAATGAAATTTGGTATGCAGATAGCCTTTGGTATGGAGAAGAACATAGGTGCTATGTGCTATTCCAGACAATAATCTATCTCTCTGCCAAATTTCATCCAAATCCGTTCAGTAGTTTTTGCGTGAAAGAGTAACAAACATCCATCCATCCATCCAAACTTTCAGATTTATAATATTAGTACCTATCCTACAAAAGTATTTTTATAATTATGAAAAAAAAATTTTTTTAAATCAATAGCATTTTTGTTCGTAATAATTTTAATATTCCAAGATTGGAATCATAAGATATTCTCATTATAAAGATGGCACGGTATAATGTAGGTGCAAATTACAGCAAACTCGTTACGTCAGTAATATAGACGTTCATAATAGACTATTACGAAGATCGTGAATGCAATACAAGGAATACTTGAGTAACAGCTTTCCTTGTATTTATTTTTAGTAATTAAATTGCAAAAACAGAATTAAACCTTTATAGTGTTTTGTTTAAGCATACTTACCATATATTAACCATTAAGGATTATGGTAATGAATAATGTTAGTAATCTTAGTTTCTTAGTAGTGACTTGAACATTTATTAGTCAAAGGATGATTCAGCGGGAATCAGTCATCAAAAAATTCATCCTCAATAAATATTTCGCCTACAAAGTGACTACTAAATGCCTATATTTGACGAAGTAATCTATAGATATAATTATAAGTCAATAGCCGTGCATTAGTCTCGCAAAAAATTGAAAATGGCTCGACCAATATAAATATTTTTTGGTTGCCTCAATACTGTAGTCGTTTAGGAAAAACCCAAAGGACTACCGAAAACTCGAAAACATGGTTTTTTAACTCAAACCAAATGCGGTCTATATTTTCGATCTCACGTGGTACGACATTCATCAGGTCATCTTATATAATATGAAACTTTACCTGTAATCCTTTGTTAAAAAGAGTAATCTTAATCTTAAAGTCATGAATTCCGAATCAAAAGCCCCAATAACTAAAGATCTATTTTTTATTTTTTACAGTGCTGCGGCCCCTGCGTGTGCCCATGGTGTGGTGGCGTATGGTGTGGTAGATGCTCAAGACGTATGTCCCGATGTGCGTGGTGTCGAGGCACGTTACGAGCTCCGGCCACACCGTGTCTGGCGCTCCAGAGGCTTATCAATGACCTGATGCTGCCTTGTCGGAATTATAGGTAATTTTACTGTTATATGAATGAGATGGAAAGAGAGATTTGACGACATAACTATGTAAATGGTAAAATCAAATGTGGTACCTTACAGCAATGATCATAACATTATACACAAATAGCATGGTATTTTTGAAAATTTAAATGACGTTCATTCGGTATAGCAAACAGAAAAACGTATCGGAATGATACTGTTATTTTTGATGAATTAACAAACATTTTATTCCAAATAGTAAATCTCCAGAACAAAACACCAACCATTTAATCCTATTACTTTTACTGCAACGTATTTTTTGGGGATCGTCGTAAATTGGATATAAAAAAGGTTTTTAGGTAAAGAAACACTTAATTCCGTGGATCATGTTTAGCCAATAAAAGTTGCCCAACGCCACGAGTCAAATGTGGGCTTGTGACAAATAAATCGTAAATAGGAGATTAAACCTCATTGTTTATATACTTTATTGGTCTGCCTTGAAATAGGTTTCAACTTTTAAATAGGCTATTAAATAGCTGGACATGAGTGCTGCAAATTCCTACCATTATAATTGCGAAAGTGTATTTGTTAGTTTGTTTTTCTTTCACGCAGATTAATTTGGTTTTTTTTGCGTAGAGATAGTTTTATGGATCGGATAGAGTACTTTTTATCCCAAGAACGCGGGTAAAACCTCGGTGCGAAAGCTAGTTATCATAAATTATGTCAGCATATGCGTTGTGCTTGATACGAATGTTTTAATTTGTTACAAACGTGAATTTTGAACGTTTCGTTCTAGATCTGTAGGAATTTATTAATTGGCTTTACCCTATTTAACAAGGTAATACCTTGTAATACATGCAATTGAATGAAATAATCGATGTAAAGTTATCTGCAATTAATTACTACGGTCTTAGGTCATGTTAGTTTGTAATGGATAAAGGCCAATATGATTATTTTTTTATCATTTACTCTATATATATATATTCGTTCTTTATATTTATATATGTATGTATGTATAGGCCTGTGTTTGAACACAATTTCACCATGATAAGTAACGATGCAGTCGATGGTACAAATCCTAGATGGTACTGGTTCCCAAGTGCAGCTGACGGTATACACCGGTAGGTGGCAGATTTTCTATTTATGTGTGGTAGCCAGCCAAGCGGTTACTACAAAGTACCCTACCACCGTGCTATGGTTTCCTCACGATGTTTCCTTCACGGAAAGCTCAAGCTCTTTGTAGGATTCGAACCCTACAACCTTCGTCACGGCAATCGACGTCAATATTACAGAGCTTAAGAACTACATATAGAAATTTTATCTTGATTGGTAATAAAATTAATCGCATTATCTGATATTATATTTATATTTGTGCTATTTTTACACTCTTATCTTATTAATTCTACAATATTTTTATTACATACCTTTTGTTACACTTTATCGTATAATAACAACTTTTTCAAACCTAGTATTATTTATAGTAAACACTTGATACATCATTTACGCGAGTACATTATATACGTGTTAGCCTCAGGGATAAGGTTTCTTTATTACGTTTTAATAACGAATGATATTGCTTGTTATACAAAAAAAAGGATAGGATTCGAACTCAAGCTCTTTGACCCGACATTTTACGTCATTACCTTTATTTAATTACCGCCTTGACTATTGAGTAACTTACAGCAAAATCTAGATATTATGACAAGTTTACAGATTTCTCGCTTTTTTATGAATAGTCAATTTCACTTGCATTATTTTACCTTGTAGTATGCATAACATAATTATCTAGTAACTTCTATACTTACATTGTATTTGAACTACTGGAACTAATAAATAAATTGAAGCGTGTCTTTCGCAAATTGACTGTAACTTCTTTTTATCACATAATTTCATTATGTTTCATAAAATTTACTATAATATACTTAAAATTATGAATTTTGCCAGTGTCATTTTTGTTTACTACTCATAAATTATAATAAATCATTATTATCATAGACTAGCTATCCCCCGTGGTTCTGGGATAAATGTGTTCTATGTTTATCCTCTTGATTCAAACTACTCCTCTGCCAAATTTAATTAAAATCAGTTGTGCCGTTAAAGGTTTTTTAATTTATTCCCGAATTTTCCGGGCTATTTTTTCTGTCCCTTAAAACCTTATTTATACCTTTACCAAGTATTTATTAGTATATTAAAGATAAAAATAGCCAAATCGATCCACCGTTCTCAAGTGATCCGTTTACCAACGGACACCATTTGATTTTTATTTTTATATATAGATTTAGTTAATCTTATAAGAATAAGCCCATTAGTTAATTAAAGGCTTCCGGCTACATCAGCTATGAATACAATAGCATTTTGTGAAGAAGCTATTAATTTGGTTATAGTTCAGAATTGACGTAAATAACAAGGTCATTAAAAAAATTGCTTTGCAACTAGGCAGAATAATGTCATTCAAATAAGAAAAAAAATATGTCACCATTAAAAACACTAAGTAAATAAAAAATCTAGAGAAAGAAATCTTCTTTGTTCACAGACGTGGCTGTACAGAGCTCCTAACAGCTGTAACGAGGGTGAAGCACGAAGAAGCGTGCAAATACGACACAATGATGTGCCCCATCACAGCCAACTGCTGCTCGGTACCCTTCGAAGAACTGTCGTCACATCTACAATCAAACCACAACATCATCGCAGTATATTCGCAGAAGATAAAGATCTTAATCGAAAACTTCCAGACGAAGTTAAAGAAGACGGCTTGCTGCAGAACAAAGTACAAGATCATATTATTGCACCAAAAAAGTGCATTCATCATCAAAGTTTGCATTTACAACTACCACGTCAGAGTTGAGGTTATGAGAAGAAAGCTGGGGTACATAGCCGATGCTAAGTCAGAGACGAAAAAAAGCGAATACTGTGCTGTAATTGAATTCCAAAGCAAAGCGCTGTGCACCAAATCAGCAATCCTTATTGAGAACGAAGCGTATGGCAAGAAAGCAGAAGTGCAATGGAATGATGTCATAATGAAATCAGAAAACGACGAAGCAATCACAATTCACGTAAACATTGGCAAATCTGATTCGGATTTCGTAAGAAAAGATTATGCTGAATCATAGAATTACATAGTTCATGATATTTATCATGATAACTCATTCCGTGTAGCTATGCATTTAAATGTAGAGATATAATTTATATTTAATGAAATTCCCATTTTGAATCATCGACAGATAATATATGGCCCTCACACTGCCATATCACAGTGTCATTGAATTGGAAAACACTATTGACTTTGTTGATTTCATTATTTTTATAATCTGTATATTGAATGACGTTAATTAAATATTTTATAACGTTATGTTATTGTATGCAATATATTGATAAATTATAAATTTCACTCATTTTGTATTGAGTGCGAGGACCAAAAATTAAGAACACAGCTGGTGTTGCAATTATGTCACAAATGTTTTTGACCAATTACTTTCATAAATGAATTCGTTAATATGAATATTTTATTCGTTTTAGTAATTAATGTAATGGCAATGATATTATGGCCAAAAGTGACTGATGTAATCTTAAATAGTGTTAATGTAATATTTAAGTTTTTAAATGTAAGAAAAAATAAACAGTTGTATTTTTAAAGCATTTGTATTTTCATTTCTATACAATGTTATTTTCAATGTTCATGACGATTTATGCTAATGAATACGATTCTTTTTAGTAAAGTTTTCTAAGAGTCACGAATCTAATTAGCAGCCGTGAAATTTGGTAAATTACTGTAATAAAAGTCAGTTGTAGGTTATTTTCAGTTGGTTTCTTTGAGTTTAGGGAAATTGTAAAACTTGTACTTTTCAAAGATTAACTCCCAAAGTTTTTGTTGTTTTGAACTTTCTCATTTGGGAAACATTCTATGAATGTTTGTTTTTTTCATCACGATATCGCGATGTTTATTATACGGGGTTAGTTTTAATTTCTTAGATAAACTTTCAGAGTTTAACCTTTAAGACCAACTCTGAAAACGCGAAAAAAACAAGATCTAAACATTTTGGATAAGTATTGATTTGCCCAATAAACATTTTTTTTTAGTAAATTCTACAATTTTTTTAGTCTGAGTAGCAGAGAAAAAAAATTTATCTGTTAACTGGTAACCAACTGGGATCCAATTTAGGTTTTGTAGGTTTATTACACTTCCGTGTGTTACAATTGTATTATATCCGAAGCATTTATACATGGAAAACCCAATATCAACATAAAATCTGATAAAAAAAATGGGTAGGTACTCATATTTTTTTAAAGCTTTTAACGAACTCTATTTGTATCGAAAAATGGATTTCAGACAAAATTATCCGATATTTCCGAATGAATTTGCATTTATATTACAAATAACACGAATCTTTAAAAGAAAATGGTATGAAATCGATATTTTTAATATCGATACCATTGCTAGATGAAATTGCTTTCTTGCTTAATCACGTAGAAAAATAATTCCTCTTCTGTTATGAATACAAAAATAAGCAAGATATAAATTTTTAGCTTTTTCCGCCAACGCATAAGCTTGGCCATCCAAAAAGGGAACGCTGCCAGCCTGTTGGGAACCTTGCCTATCGACAGCAGCGAGGGCTTTGAAGATGTTTTCTATATATCATAGTTTGTATTTTATACATTGATTGTAAATATTTGTTCTAAATTTTTTTTTTTAATAGTACAACATAATATTATAACTAATACTAAATTGAAAAAAAAACGCAAAAAAAAAGTTCAAGCAAAAGAAAAGTTTAAGTTAAAGAGATAAGTGTTTAATACTCAACAAAACGATTTTAATACTAAGGTTTCTGATAAAAATATTTTTAGCCCCTTATCTTCGATAATATTTTAAGCGAGATTTCATTGACGTAAAATTTTAATAAGTTTCCGACGCCTTTGACTGAAATCCCGATTACAAACTCAATTTAAGCTTGTGTCAAGATTAAAGATAGCTTATCCACGTTAATATTTAAAGGGTCTCTTACCCAGGAGGGTGATGATTTGGCCAATAACCTCTCGGTACTTATAGAGTAGGTACCTACATACCTTATAAAAGGGAAATTTTACTATAGGCTCCTGCTCATAAAATGTACCCACAGTCTAATATTCTATATTCACATTGAAATAAGAATAAACAGTATCCAATATACAACAAACCTAGATACAACAAACCATTTCATCTAAACTTTTCCAATCATCTAATTTCGGTAAATCGAATATAGCCAAAACACGAAGTTTCTATCGACGTGCAGAATTAAATATGCCTATCGCGTAATAAGAAATTCGTAATAAACTTTCAAACTAATAAATATATAGAGTAGGTTATATTTAATATACCATAGCCTTATAGAAATGGGACGAAATAACAGTGGACTGTTTGGGATGCGGTGCACGACAGCAATGTACACGTGTCCATAGTGAGACGAGGTAAGTATGCGAGGTATGTATCTTTTTCATGAATATCTAATGAAATAATACCCACAGTCTAGCGACCTATTGTTTATCGTATATCTATCAAAAACTAAAGAGCCATTTTGTATACTGCATATATTGCAGTTGTAACTAAAATTAATATCCACTGATAATATTCTGCGAAATTACTCACACACTGCCATTTGATCCCGAACTAATCAGAGCTTTTACTATGGAAACCAGATAACTGATATACTACATATACCTACTATATATTTTTATGTATTCTTATATGTATAGATAAATAAACCCATACTCAGAACACACACAAATGTCTGTCCCGGGTGGGATTCGAACCCACGAACTGTGCGTGATAGGTATTACAAACCACACCAACCAGCAATGATCGTCTGATGATGAGGAAATAGCTAATAGGAAATATAAATATGAGATAAGTCAAGAATACTTATCTCCAGTTCCTGTGAGAAATCTTAAATTTTGGGAAGAAAACCTCAGTTCAACAATCCCTAATAGAAAGAAAATTCCGAATTCTATAATTTAATCAAGGATTGAGAAAACCTAACCTATAAGTTTTCAATTCCCTCTGAGATCGTAACTTATTCGTAAAGTTGTCATTTGAGATGGGATCTCTTCTGACATTCCTCCTTATTCAGACCTGCTCGGTTGCGGTCCCAATTCGGTAGTCCAACCGGTTGAGTAGTCTACTGAATAGGATGGCTCCTATTTTTTAATTTCAGACTTCCATTTGGAAAGAGGCAGTCGATCGGTACACGATCACGGCAAATGATTTTTTCGGATCGGAATGCCAACCGAATGGGTCAGAATAAGGGGGATTAACTTTCTTACCATTACATCATGTTACATTGTGATCAATCAAACACAAGCATATTTATAAATAAAACATAAAACCATTGCTATATCAAAGCCTTTAATTTTTGTAATCGTACCTAATACCTATATGTAATTAACGTCTATGACAAGATTTGTTTTTATTTTTGTTTTGGTTTTCCCACGATATACCTACAAATAAACAAAAACTCGTATCGTATCACACAATGCAAACAAACTCAAGATTCATCAACAGACAAAGGAAAATGATTTCCATATTTTTTTCACGAATAATTACATTTTAAAGTGTAACAAAGTTTTACGCTCATGAAGAGCCAAGGCAACATTTAAAACGTTGATTGTTGGTAATACCTAACTTAATATTCTGACAAAACTTGTTCTAAACTGACTTGAAATAAAATGTCTCCGTGTTTTAAGTAAGATTTTCTACTTTTATAAAGCATAGAAGGCCAGGCTTTATAAAGGTCGGCAACAAATTGATAATCCCAGTGGTATTGCTAATGTCTATTAAGCAACGGTAGCCACTTACCATCAGGTGGACCGCCTGCCTATCAGCCCTCTGACATACAAAAAATTATAATAGAATTTACTTTAGGCTCCTTCCGATAACTGGAACTGCAGCATCCCATACTCCTTATAGCATAAGATGAGTTAGGTGGTTGTTCCCGAGGAATCTCATGTATTTTTAGAATAAAAATCCATTCTGCCATAACAAAGCTGAATGGTAACAAAACCAACATACATTCTCACTAACTTTCGCCTTCATAATATTAGTAGGATAGAATAGAAAAAATCTTAACGTAACAGACTTTTTGCCTAAATAATTTTGTTCATATACAATAAACCTGTTCATCATTATATCTTCATAAATATAATTAGAAAAAATCCGAAAAAAATTGCTAAGGTGTATTGCATTCTGTAAATTTCAAATTCATCAAAACAGCAAAAAGTCCATAATAGCACATTGCCGACTTTTTGCTTGGGGCCGTCGATATGTATAATACATTGTGTGATGACAGAGATTACAGACTGAATATTATAGACTAGCTGTCGCCGCAAGTTTTTGCCGCGTTCATAGGCTAAAAAGTAGGCTATTTCCTTCACCAGATCCCAGGCTACCTCTCTGCTAACTTTAAATATGATCGGTTCAGAGCTTTAGCCGTGAAAAGGTAAACAAACGTATAGATAGAAGAGTAACTTTGAAAAGTGTATATTTCAATAAGATCATAAAATGAGCACTTGGAAAATTATTTTAATCTCATCTAAAGCCACTCAGTTTATTTAATAAATGAATGTCAAGATGCCTAAACGCTGTTAAAGATTCGTATAAAGATGAAATATTAAATTTTAATTGATGTTAGATGTAGTCAAGTTATTCAGTCACGTTTTCTAAGTATCTGTCAAACTGTCTTAATGTCTGAATAATTTTAATGAGGTTAGAAACATGAGAAAAAATAATCTTGAATTGTATACATTCAAGATTATTTTTTCATATTAAGTGAAAGAATTTGACATTCTGGAACATGTGTTTCCCTTTCGTTGACTTCAAAACGAGTTCTAACATCGTTATTTTATACTTTTTAGTGAAAACCCACTTTGAAGTCGGTTTTGCTTTTTGTTAATAATTAATTTTAGAAATATGTGTTGTTTTAATAGGGTATAAAAAAGGAACTTGTGTTGTCGGCCATTATTTTGGTATGTCAACGATTTCCGTATGATACGCTTCTTAAATATCCCTTTACTATACTATCCCTATCTACTTTAAAAATACAGAGGAAAAAAACCTTTGGCCACAGTGTGAATGTTACCATAAGAAGTGATGATTTTACCGATAGTGGTAATCACGAAAGCTTAGAAGGAACTGGCTCTCACATGCAGCTGTCGAAACATTGAATGATACTTAGTGGTAATTTCATCTTAAGGATGATGGCAATCCAATACTATTACAAAGTACTCTACCACCGCGCTACGGTTTTCTCACCATGTATATTATAGTAGCTCATTGTAGGATTTCACGGCATTCGACGTCACTACTAAGCATCAAACTGGACATGTTTCAATAGAAAGAAGAATCTCCTTATACTTCTTACAAAGAAAAGCTATTGCAAATAATGTAGATATTCTATAACGCTTTCAAAGTGTTCACGGGTCGAGAA
This sequence comes from Tetheella fluctuosa, assembly GCA_951216915.1. NCBI lineage: Eukaryota > Metazoa > Arthropoda > Insecta > Lepidoptera > Drepanidae > Tetheella > Tetheella fluctuosa. The sequence continues at coordinate 11,602,416 of OX578223.1, read as the reverse complement.
TGGCACTAGAAAATGTGATAGCTTAATTTCATTCGTGTTCAACTGTGCAGAAACGTAAATCTATCGATTATCGATAGCCCTGACTTGCGGGGATGGTGTTATGCTTGTGTATTAGAAACATTATGATATTAAATATAGATACAGCCTTACAAGGCGATCGATAAATATGTGACAACATTTTATAAAATAGAGTGACTATGGAATATAATCCGTGGAAATATAATAAAAATTACTTTTAACAAAAGTAACCAACTTCTAATTATGTTTGCAGTAAAAAATATGTCTAATTCAACTGTAGTAATTAAGTATGTAGATTTTGAAGTAGCACTAAATAAAACTTGTTTCTGTTTTTTTTTTGGATATTTATATTTTTATTGTGATACATAACTTAACTATTATTTACAGGTATCGTAAAAGAAATATACAGAATAATGAATGAAAATGAAATGAAAATATTTTTTATTCAAATAGGCCTTCACAAGCACTTATGAATAGTCTGACTCTAACGCACGGCTCGGAAGGTTGCTTTTACTGAGAAGAGCCGGCAAGAAACCGAATACCGCAGCCAAATAAGCTTATAGTTGTGTTCCTGCGCGTGATTAAGGTCGCCAGAGCTCATCGGGGTGGGGGGAAGGGTCGGCAACGCGTGACTGATACCCCTGGTATTGCAAGCGTTCATAGGCTACGGTAACTGCTTACCATCAGGCGGGCCTTATGCTTGTTTGCCGACTATGTTGTATAAAAATAAAGACAAAAAGGGGGGCTTACAGGGCATCAAAACAATCATCTTTTGGGCACTTTTCCTGTTGACAGTGATGCTACTATCAACAGGAAAAGTGCCCAAAAGACTGGCTGCTGTTTTTGAATCAGTTGAAGCGATAATAACTTAGTTGTAGTGAAGCCAAATGCCATGTCGAAGGTCATGAGTTCAAGTCCTACAATGAGCTTGGGTTTACAAAACATCATAAGGAATCCATACGGTGGTAAGGTACTTCGAAATACCCAATGGGTCCATCTCCAAACCCAAATACCATTCTCAGGTTTAAAATAATGGCGTGGTGAGGCAGAGTCAGTTCTTTTCTAGGTTTTATCACTAGCTTAATAGGCCCTAGGAAGACAATTATGAAGGTCGAATTTACTAAAGTTACCACCGGTGTGGATGTCAGCCTTCAACTGGGAAGAACCGGCAGTAAGAAAAACAACTGTAACTACTCTGGGCTCCAATGGTTATATAGTTTTAGTTGTTCTGGGCCTCTCACTAATACGAAATTCCATGCAACAAAAATGTTATTCTTTTCACATAACCGGGTGGCTACTGTAAACGATTAAATAAACAAAATTATTGATTTTCATATGACATGATAATTTTAGATTCACGACCGACCTTCTGTTTTGTTGAGTTTATTTGAACTTGAATATGAAGATATTAAATATACTTAACTATCTATCACTACGCGTTTTACACGCAATTCTGATAATAAAGTAGCTTATGTCACTCTCCGCATAAAACCACATCAATCCGTTGCTACGTGAAAGAAAAACAACACAACAATTTCACGTTTGTTAGTAGGTATTTTACAGTTACACATTAAAAGAAAGAGGTTAAAACCATTGTATAAAACTGTATAAACATGTAAAAAACGTATTTACGTTCCATTCATTTTGAATGTAGCCCGCAAGCTGCAGAATATGGGTGTTACATCCCACACCAACAAGTTCACTTAGCATGCATACGAATGGCATTATTATGGTCATCAAGCAAATTGCTATCACAAAATGGATCCTCCCTATATATCTACATCATATCTTCATACAGTAAACTCGAGAAAATGGAGGTAGTTTTATTATACATAGGTTCAATCGAGATAATTTGCTTTTCAAGATTTACTATCTACATAGGCATCCTCTGAGTTAATTTGTTGATAACAAACTTTAAACGGTAGTACAAAGCTACTATGCTGTGATAAAATAACAATTGGGGACATCACATTCTACTGTGAGCTGTTTTGGTTATTATGTCAGTAGGCAGATTTTCAACTTGAGGACCTTCGTGTTATGGTTTCCTCATATTTTCCTTCACCAAAAACTCAAGCTCATCGTAGCATTTGAACCCACGACCTACGCAGCAGCATCCAACGTCACTACCACTGAGCTACCATTGCATTAAATTCGATTCTTTCAAGTATGTTCTGTATATCAAATACAAGCCTATGTACTGTAAGAAATCCCTCTAAAATTCTTCTTCATCAGCATACCATAAATACCCAAAAGTCTACCATCACTCACCTCTGCAGCGATGTAAGCAGGTATCACGGAAAGCAGCAACCTCTCCTGCTGTTCCCTCTCGCACTCCAACTTGACGCGTTGTTCCAGACAGGTCCTGGTGCCAGCGAAGGTGTTCCTATGAGCCCTCTCGGTTAATGCTCGATAGTATATGCCGATGCCACTCGCTGATAGTAGAAGCGATATTTCACAGATCAGCTGTGGGTAGAAGATTATATTTTAGTTGGTTGTACAAAGGTGTCTTAAGTTTGGGATTCTTGGAAATGCTTTTCACTGAGTGATACATTGATATAAGGCTTTAGGCGGAGACTTTGACTCGCGATTCCTGGATTTTTTTTTATTTGTATACTAGCTATTCCCCGCAGTTTCACTCGCATCTCTACATTGGTGATTGGCTACCATATTGGCTATTTATAGCCCGGAGACAAATTTTGAAAGATTTCTTCTCTATAAGAATATATAGTATATATATGTATTTTATACTACATTGTCGGCAAACAAGCATACGGCCCACCTGATGGTAAGCGGTTACCGTAGCCTATGAACGCTTGTAACACCAGGGGTTTCACTCGCGCGTTGCCGACCTTTCCCCCCATCCTGATGAGCTCTGGCAACCTTACTCACGCGCAGGAACACAACTATAAGTTATTTGGCTGCGGTATTCTGTAAGGTGGAGGTACTTCCCCAGTCGAGCTGCTCTCTGAGCGAGGTATCGCTATGCTCTGCCTCTCTAAAATAAATATATCACAAGTATTTCTCGCTATCCATCTTATAATTGGTTACATACTTCGAGAACGAATGACTTGGATTCCTTGTTTTTAAAATAAATGATTTTATAAATTGTTACGTATGAGGACTTAATTTTTTAAAATAATACTATCTATAGCTAATATTTCACGTACTTAATATCCAAGAACAAAGAACTTTGCTGCGTAATTAACTTGTAGCTCTAAAATGGATTTATTAACCAGTGTACATTATCTGATTGCAGGCTAGGTTACAGTAAATTGGGTTATTACTTATAAAATATGGTTCGATAAGGTGAAGCTGTTAATCATTAACCTTATTAAAGGAATTGTGGAAATAAAATTGAATTGTTAAAGCGCTGGATGGTAAATTATATAAAACTAGCTTCCGCCCCGTGGTTTTACCCGCGTTCCTGGGGATCTTATATTTTCTCGATATAAAAAGTATCCTATATGTTAATAAGTACAGAATATATTATATCTATGAGCCAAATTTCAATCCAAAACCGTTCAGCCATTACGGAGTTGAGTGGTAAAAAACATACCAACATCTAAACATACAAACTTTCACATTTTTAATATTAGTTTTTTAATAGTAGATAGAATTCTGCACAATGTTGCTTTTGTACTTCGGGATGAAAAACAATTTTAGCCTGTTACATACTCAAAAACTAGCATTCTGGAGGAAAACATCGTGCATGCCCGAGAAAATCTAGCTCGAAGGTATTATAATGTTGTTCACTAATCAGGGGCAGCCCAAAGCATCTTAAATCACATTATGGACCTTCGACCTATGGGAATCATACCTACATTTCACTGTGCACAAAGGAACTATATAACTAATAAATTCTTAATATTTTATGACGCAAATACGTTTAAATAAGTAGATATATAAAATAAATCTGGTAGGTACATCAAACTCCATTGTTGTGCGACATTCAAGGACGCGTCTTGACCATAGATAATGGGTATGAGATCATTATACTTTTATATAGCCATTACCAAACGTCGTACGGGGGTTTAGACGTAAAATCGATATGACGTGCAAGCTATGGCAGGTTGTATCATATTAAGGTCATTATCATAGAATTCGTGTAAGTTTTGACCATGAAATAGATATAGATTCATTTGAAAGTCACGTCGTGGATTGAGAAAATAGGTTTCTGAAGAAACGACCAGAAAAGTAATAGAATTGATGATGGAGCTTCTCTTTAACCGATTTCTTTATATTTATGTCATAAAGCTGCTGAATATCAGTCGCCTCTACTAGTGTTCCGTCAGTTGCACTTGAGAGACAGTTACCTTTTGGATTTTATAAAGGTCGGCAACAAATTAACAATCCCCCTGGTATTGCTGATGCCTATTGGCGACGGTATATAGCCACTTACTATCAGATGGGCCATCTGCCAGCAACCACCAATCGGATTGACAATGTGTTGTGCTAAACATAGTCTAGAAAGCAACTAGTACCTGATAAAACGTTATAATAAGTTAGCCTATAAAATGTAGCCTAATAAATTAAAATGTTCACTTAACCTCAAGTTAGATTTATAAAACAATAACAATTTACGAACAATTAACATTAAAATATAATTTCTTAACGTAACTTTGAATACCATGAAAGATTAACAAGACTGTGACAGTTAAAATGCATGTATAAATAATTTTATAGCTCAAGGTGGCACCAAGGTCCTAGCCAGTTATGAAAACAAATAAATACTGCGTTAACTGTTACCTGACACGAAAGTTCATGGGGACTAGTTTTAGCTTCACGACCTGTAGTTATGTTTTATTTACGACTGTAATGACTGTAATTAGCGTTCATTATTGTATGAAATTGAACCTGTAATAAAACTTTGGGAGCGTGAATTATTTCTTTGTCGTAGACGAAAACAAACGGAGAACTAAATGGTTACCTTACTAAAAGAATTTATGGTTTTCATAATTTCGATCCTTAAATTAATGTATTATTCGGCTTAGTACTTTGTTTAACAAACCGAGTTGATAGAATCAATATTTGAATTTATATTAGGGCTCCGTACTCAAAGGGTGCCAACGTGATCCTATTACTAAGCTTACTCTATCCGCCCATCTGTCTATCACTGATCTTTTGAATACTCTGTCACCGTACCATTACCAACAAATATTTGTAAAAGTTATTCATACAAAATAGTAAAAAAGTTTAATAAAATGAATACTTTGTTGTACCTACTAATAATTACATAGCAAAGTTGTGTTACAGTTATTATACAGACTCCTTTATGTTTGAGACCAAACCGAACTTGACCGGGTTTTTTTTAATTTATTTGAAGATGCTGTAAAATAAACTATTGAAACTTGAGGCATCATGTATATAATTATGTACCATCCTCGGCTTCGTCATCACTCCCCCAGAGTGAGTCTAGGGCGAAATGCAGGCTCATTTAAAATAAATACCTGGTAGTTAATTATAAGAAGCTTGCGGTAAAATAAACAAAGTCATAAAAGCAAAGTTTGACGTTACGATACACGTGTCCGTATCAACTTCAAAAGATATTGTATTTATACAGTTGCTTTACCATGGAAACAAAATGGAAGACAAAAGGTGCTCATCTCAGTGGAAAGCATCGTCTAAACCCTTTATGTTTCCGAGATAACAATGGAGTAAGTTTTCCCATAAAGTTAGTAGATATAGCCTTTTACGATTATTTCCGGCTTCAGTATGCTTTTACTGAAAAAGTTGCGTTACAATATATGGGGCACTTTACACCATGATAATTTATGACCGTATACACTTTTTCATGAAAAGGATAATGTAGAATCGAAAATACTCACTCACATACAGGGGTTTTATGTCATGTGTACCCTCAAAAACTGTTCCGTATCTATACTATAATAAAACTGGCTGTGGTGACGAGAAATCATGGAGCCTAGTGAGAGATACTGACGTAAAAATTTTATATGGGTGAAATTTGTTTCATGTTCTGTGCCAATTTCTAAAGAATTGTCATAAAGCCCCAACATGATAGAGCCTTTGCCACTAGTAGTCAGTTCCTTTAAGGCTTTGTGGCTTTACCACCTTCAACCACATCATCACTTTCTATGGTGTGGTCAAACACAGGCCTACACTAAGTAAAAAAAGCAGTCAGGTGTAAATGGTGGCTGTGGTATGCGTGCCCTATGGAAACAACCTCTGTGTATTTTATTTTGTGTACTTTTATCACGATCAGTAAAACAATTTATAAATACCCTACCCTGGATTGGATAACACAGATACAAATAAACATATGTATTTAAAGACTCTTTTGCAACATCACGTCATAACATAGAAACCTTGCATTTATTACAACAGTGCAGTGAACGCCTGCACAAATAAAATAGCAAACTCACAATGATATATTGCTTATCAGCGTCTGTCAGGCGTTTACATAATGAACATTGTAAAAAGGTATTTCGCTTTGAATCTCCATTGAGTATAATGAAATAGGCATTGAATGAATAGGTGCCCATCTGCACAACAATGAGTCTGAGTAAGCTCGATTGTCTTTTGCATGGTTTTGAGAGTTATTCTAACGTGTAGATAGCAATTTCAGGCTTTTATTAAGGACTCTACAGCTCGAGAAATAAAGGCATTGTTCGATTTAACAGCTGTGGTTGTGGGAGAAAAATGGGCTCTTACTTGTTCAATGTTTATAAAAAAGCTTAATTTCTTTTTAATCTGACGAGGTAGGCGGTGGTGTGTGGCTGCCATGCCACATGCGTCATGTTATGAACAATTGAGGGGTTCTCTCTGTTTATATTTGCTGTTTACTTAGTCACTTAAAATTATTGTAATCGTAAGGGCTAGATAGACTTGGATGAAACTAGACAAGATTAAGACATAAATAACTTTTTATTCCGAGAAAATATTAGATCCCTTAGAATCGCTGGATCACAAATAATAAGTTTTGATATTAGTTACAATCAAACTATTATAGATTTGAATAATGTCTGTATTTATATGCTTTTAAAATAAAATATTGTTAAGGTAATTGTTTTATGAGTTGTCCCAGAATAACATTAAGTAGGTACATCTATTCTAATATTATAAAGCTAAAGAGTTTGTTTGTTTGGTTGAACCCGCTAATCTCAGGAACTACTGGTTGGAATTGAAAAACTATTTTAGTGTTGGATAGCCCATTTATCGAGGAAGGCTAATAGGCTACTTTTTATCCCGGATAAACATAAGATCCCACGGGAACGCGGGTGAAACCGAGGGGCGGAAGCTAGTTCCCAAGATTATTATGTAATTATGTCTGACTCTATGAGCGTCAGATATAAAACGAACTCTTTGTGTGAACAAAGTGTTTGTTTTGTAGGTACCGGAAAATGTATTAATTTGCTGAGGCAAGCAGATTATTATTGAGTTTCTAACCTGATGGTAAGTGGCTACTGTCACCACATCATCAACACATTAGCAATACTAGGGGGATTGCTAATGTGTTGCCGACCTTTATAGAGCCAGTTGCCTGGCAAGTAGTTATTTTTTATACAACATAGTCGGCAAACAAGCATACGGCCCGCCTGATGGTAAGCGGTAGCCGTAGCCTATGAACGCTTGCAACACCAGGGGTATCACTCACGCGTTGCCGACCCTTCCTCCCTCCCCGATGAGGTCTGGCGACCTTACTCACGCGCAGGAACACAACTATAAGTTATTTGGCTGCGGTATTCTGTAAGGTGGAGTTACTTCCCCAGTCGAGCTGCTCTTTGAGCGACATATCGACGATTACTAAGTTCATTACTTCTTAATATTTCTTCACGATGTTTTCCTTCACCGAAAGCTCAAGCACACAGTAGGATTTGAACCCACGACCTTTGCTGCGGCTTTCGACATCACTACACTGAGCTATCATCCAAAATGAGCTTAAGCTATGTCTATACAAACTAAATCAACCAACCTGTTGATAAAACTGCGTCTCCACGCCCTCTGGCCGAAGACCTAAAGATAGGCCAATATAGGCCACTGTGAGTGTCGCAGCCATGGCCAGCGATATGGGACGTGCTATAGGCATCATTGTGTGAACCATCTGAAACAATAAAACAATGATTTATACTAAAGCCAAAAGAAAATAAAATACCTAGTGAAAGGCAAAAAAAAAGTGTGTATTTGTGTGTCAGCTCCGACTCATGACTGGAGTTTGTTACTTAAGTACGTTTGTTTTTGAATATGCAATAGGCAAAGAGGGTATACATATAAATCGATAGAACCGAGGTACACGGAAAAAAATGAAAAATCGATTCTTACAAGTAAACTCCCAAAAACAAAGTAGAAACTTTGAGTTTCTACATTTTTTAGTAACGGCTAGGAATAATGTAATAATCAAAATTTTACTTCTGTTGTTTTAGATATAGTGTGGTTTAATAACTAATCGATTCTACTATACAATCTTGACAAACTATTTTCAGATATAGAACTGTAAATAACATTCCGTAGTGGTGGTACAAATTATGGGAATAATAAAATTGGGAGTGAAATCTCTGACGCATAAGGAAATGTGAAAGCGTCTAAAAGTTCACTATAATATATCATCGTGATATCAAACCAACGTAATTAAATTTGGTGATAATACTTTGAATTATCGTCGAAAGTATGACAGGATCGACCTCAGTCGGTACGTAAGTAACTCGGTACCTATTTGCCTATTTCTAAAGTTTAAACAAAAAAAATAATGTCCTATACCTATCTTCTAGATAAAATAATTTCTGCCCTATGGTTTTCCGAGGAAAGTCAAATTATCCCAGGATAAAGGTTTGTTCAAGGACATGCTCTATCTATGTACCAAGTCTCATCCAAATTCGTTAAACCATTACAGTGAAATTGAGTAACAAACATCCACACAAACCGAATGAAATTTAGTAAAGGTAATAAACAAAAATAACAAATTATCTAAATGAGTCTACGCTGCAACAAAGCTCGTAGTTATGTAGTTCGTACCCCTTTATTCAATTTGAGTTGAAATAATATCTCATTGTTTGTAATATACACGGAAACAATATGTATCCGACCAGCGAGCCAGAGATAATAAATTAAAATATAATTGTGATTAACTAACATGTGTGATACGTTATACAATTTATGGTAATTGGGTGCCTAGGTTTCAAATATTACCATTCGTATTATTTGAAAAAGGAAATCGCGAAACACAGGATTTAATTTTGTTGAACATTCTCAAATTGAAACTTATTTTTTTATGGAGGAGCAAGGTGGTAGACTCCTCCATTGAAAAGGGAGGTTGTTGCACCAGGTTGGGTCATCGTGCCTGGGGACCGCGGTCCAGCTGTAGATGTTGGAATCTTGTATATAATATGCAAAATATACAGAGAACTTTGTTAGCGCGATGTAGAATCTTGTTGCGCCATCTATCCACGGATAGTGGAATTCTTGATAGATGTCGCTACATATTGAATGTAAAAAAAACTGGCCCTAATCAACTCAGGTTTATCAACTCAGGGACTATAGAAAGTAAGTAGAGATGCACTAAGTCAAAGCCATTTATTCAGTTTGGGCCCTCGGAGGGCACTTATGAAGATCGAGTATACTGAAGTTACCACCGGTTCGGAAGTCAGCCTTCAACTGAGAAGAACCGGCAAGAAACTCAGCAAGGTTACTAAGGAAGGGATTTTCAAAATTCAACCACTAAGGGGTTAAAATAGAGAATAGCGGATGAAACCAGAAACCACAGTGCGGATAAATAAAGAATTATTTGAGACACTCTACATAAATAGGAACAAAATAAACTAAGCCATGAAAACTATAACATTACGATTTAAAATTGCAAAGCATTTTTGATAATGAAGAAAACTTTATAGTTAATCATCGCGTACGTCACTAACAGAACTTTATATAAACTTTCATTGAAAATGGTTTTCACTTAAAATTTTATTGTTCTTTCTCATTCAGTTTTCCAATATTTTACTGGTTCTATTAATCATTATAACTTTGGGGAATGGTCGTTTGCTAGCTTCTATAATGCTTTTCATAATTTTCTTAGTAAAGCTGCAAGCCAAGCTGCACTTGAGAGCCAGATCCTTCCAGGCTTTGTATACTTATAACCTTCGGTATCATCACTTACCATTGGGCCAGTCATACCGTAGGCCAGTTTTTCTATTACCAAGGTCAGAAGAAATCTGCGGTTCCAAGATTTCACGTTCTGCTATTAGGATCTTTATGACGATAGCAATATGAAGTAAATTTGTTTGTTAAATGGGCGTTCATATCCTAGATATCACGTATCGTGTAATCTCAACACAACCATTTCGGTTCTTCATCGTGATTTACGTGTGCTCAGCGCAGGCTTATCATTGAAGACAAACGGAAATTAAATTCAATTTGCTATATGCTGTGTGAGTTTATATATTGTTTTCTACACACGGTGCGACTGATGGTACAAATCAACGATTCTCATCTTTGATATGTAGAATATGGTAATATGCGGTAGCTGGTAATTTGATGATTATTTAAACTCACTGAAGGGATTTTAATTATAATAGGATTTTAATTATAGTCTTTAAATGTGGTACCTACTATGGAAAAAATATATTATATAACGATCGATTTCTCATATATTACTAGTTGCTTTATAACAGTTATATAGTATTTGAGATAATAAATGGATTCTAAGAAACCATTCAGAAATAACTAATGCTTGATTAAGTTAATTACATTGGCTTGCGTTTAGCCAAGAAATTTAATGTAATTTGTGATTTTTCCATATTTCAACACCGTGTTCAATCACTTTTATTATGAAAAAAGGTAACCACAAATCAATCAGGCAACCAAACAAAAGAGATCGCTCAAACTATTCAACCTAAGTCTTTCACTGCAAGCGAGGCCTTATAACCGACTCGAGGGCCCTACATAGCAAATTGAATTTGGAATGCGAAGTATTCTTTTTTCTTTTAGCGCCCTTGTTCGATAAATTGCATCGGCTGTGATTGCGGTCCGTCGAGTGCTGTGTTGTTTATACGATTTTGTTTACCGACAGTCATTGGTTGGAATTAATTTTCTTTTAAATTAATGTGTTGGAAAATGCACCCGTTTTGTATTCAAATTATGGACTAGAATTTATATCAATTTAAAAACTGGCCAATCTAAAACTTAGCCAAGTACAGTTTGCGAGATAAACCTTAACATAATATTAATAAACAAGACTTCTACTTAACTTTGCAAAAGTTGTTGGGTTGATTTGAAATACTTTCATATACGGACATTTGCGTGTCTTGATTTGATACTGCCGTGTGTCAAATCTAAAACTAATCAAGTATTTGCGTCTGGTACTCATCTCATGCTGCTGGGCTGATGATGGAAAATATAACTCCTTAACTATTACGAGTTAGTGAATAATTCTTTAAATATTATAGGCTCGTATAGACCGCTACTTATGTTCCTTTGAGTCAGGTGAGCTGATGATAGAAGGTACAACTCCTTGTTAGTTAGAAGTTAGAGGGTAATTCTTATAGTACCGTATAGACCGCTAGTTATTATTCTTTCTAATTATTTGGGTAATTGCATCGAGAGTCTTATTTTTATGCTACTGAACACTTATGAACACAAAAAAAATAATATATTATTCGATACTATCGACGAGTGACAAATCTTGGTAAGTATTCAATACACAAGAAACTAAAAATGGAAATATAAAATTAACTTCCAACAAAAAGCAAATCGACTTCAAAATAGGTTTGCACTAAAAAGTAGATTTGTTTTTAAGCTAGCAACCGAGATAATAATATGCTCAGACGATCTTTCAAAATCATCAGAAATTCTAATTCTCTACAATCTTAAGTAAATCCCCCGCTGTAACAAAATACAAAATTATTGCCTGACACTTTGATTAAAGCCCACAAAGTTTGAAGCGACGGGACACCTTTCTCTTTTATTAAACCGGACTAGAGTTGAAATATGCAAATTAAACCTAATTATGCTAAGTCAGGCGCATCCTTTCATAAACGGGGGCTAATTCTTTTAATAAAAAATTTTGCTCTAAGATTTTAGACGATATTTTTTTTCTGTGTAACAATTGTGTAGTTTGTGTGGGGAATGGAAAATGATAATACCTTGAAAGAACACGACCGAAATTCTCAAAACCATTTCAACTAACCACATGTCGATGCTGAACACAATCTATAGGTATGTACCTATAGAGTGTGATTTGTTTTCTTCTATACATCAGTAGAATCCGGTGTGTCTGTCTGTACATTGAAGAAAAGTAATAAAAATAGAAAGGCGACGTATGTAACCAAAGAAGAGTAATAGAACATTTGCGAACACCAGCGATTTTTAGAATTCTTTTCTTTCTGTCTGTTTTTATGTTAGCGCACGTCTCCGGAACTGCGGAATGGATTTTCATGTTGTTTTAACAAGTATTAGACAGAGATCAATTTAAAGCAGAATATAGGTAGGCTTTATTTCATGAAAATTAAATGCTGCAAAAAAAGTTATCGTCATTTAAATATTTCATCGAATTCGGGTGAAAGGAAGAAAAGATATAAATATTTTATAAAGTCTGCGCGAGCGAAGTCGCGGGCGAAAAGCTAGTTAATTAATGTCAAAGTTTAAACTTAACTTTTGTACTCCGGGAATCTAGGCAATGTAGGTTAAAATAATACGCCCCAAAAACTTTATAGGTTCCTAAATTATCATTAAAATTTTTAAATCTTCGTCTAGCCTGTTAAATATTGAATTTGAAATCAAATATTAGACGTTAATTATGCGATGTCACGAATCGGGTTTGTAAAGGGCCTTAAAACACCATAATAATTTTAGGATGGAGATTAATGAATGAAACCTGAGTTAGCAAATGGCTTAAATAAATTAAACAATTTCATGTGTCGAGTGTCGAGTGTCGAGTGTCAAGTGTCAGGTGTCAAGTGTCAAGTCTCAAGTTTCAAGTCTCATGTCTCAAGTCTCAAGTCTCAGTCTCAGTCAGCCTCAATCAAGTGTCAAGTGTCAAGTCTCAAGTCTCAAGTCTCAGTCTCAGTCAGCCTCAAGTGTCGAGTGTCGAGTGTCGAGTGTCGAGTGTCGAGTGTCGAGTGTCGAGTGTCGAGTGTCGAATGTCGAGTGTCAAGTGTCAAGTCTCAAGTCTCAGTCACAGTCAGCCTCAATCAAGTGTAAAGTGTCAAGTCTCAAGTGTCGAGTGTCGAGTGTCAAGCGTCAAGTGTCAAGTCTCAAGTCTCAAGTCTCAAGTCTCAAGTCTCAGTCTCAGTCAGCCTTAATCAAGTGTCGAGTGTCGAGTGTCGAGTATCGAGTGTCGAGTGTCGAGTGTCTAGTGTCTAGTGTCTAGTGTCAAGTGTCAAGTGACTCGAGTGTCGAGTGTCGAGTGTCGAGTGTCGCGTGTCGAGTGTCGAGTGTCGAGTGTCGAGTCTCAGTCTCAGTCAGCCTCAATCAAGTGTCAAGTGTCAAGTCTCAAGTGTCGAGTATCGAGTGTCGAGTGTCGAGTGTCGAGTGTCGAGTGTCAAGTGTCAAGTGTCAAGTCTCAAGTCTCAAGTCTCAAGTCTCAAGTCTCAAGTCTCAAGTCTCAAGTCTCAAGTCTCAAGTCTCAGTCTCAGTCTCAAGTCTCAAGTCTCAAGTCTCAAGTCTCAGTCTCAGTCAGCCTCAAGTGTCGAGTGTCGAGTGTCGAGTGTCGAGTGTCGAGTGTCGAGTGTCAAGTGTCAAGTGTCAAGTGTCAAGTCTCAAGTCTCAAGTCTCAGTCTCAGTCAGCCTCAAGTGTCGAGTGTCGAGTGTCGAGTGTCGAGTGTCGAGTGTCGAGTGTCGAGTGTCGAGTGTCGAGTGTCGAGTGTCAAGTGTCAAGTGTCAAGTCTCAGTCTTAGTCAGCCTCAATCAAGTGTCGAGTGTCGCGTGTCGAGTGTCGAGTGTCGAGTGTCAAGTCTCAAGTCTCAAGTCTCAAGTCTCAGTCTCAGTCAGCCTCAGTCAAGTCTCAAGTGTCAAGTGTCGAGTGTCGAGTGTCAAGTGTCAAGTGTCAAGTGTCAAGTGTCAAGTCTCAAGTCTCAGTCAGCCTCAGTCAGCCTCAGTCAAGTCTCAAGTGTCAAGTGCCATGTGTCGAGTGTCGAGTGTCGAGTGTCAAGTCTCAAGTCTCAAGTCTCAAGTCTCAAGTCTCAAGTCTCAAGTCTCAAGTCTCAAGTCTCAAGTCTCAAGACACTTGAGGCTGACTGAGACTGAGACTTGAGACTGAGACTTGAGACTTGAGACTTGAGACTTGACACTTGAAACTTGACACTCGACACTCGACACTCGACACTCGACACTCGACACTCGACACTCGACACTCGACACTCGACACTTGTCACTTGATTGAGGCTGACTGAGACTGAGACTGAGACTTGAGACTCGAGACTCGAGACTTGAGACTTGAGACTTGAGACTTGAGACTTGAGACTTGAGACTTGAGACTTGAGACTTGAGACTTGAGACTTGAGACTTGAGACTTGAGACTTGAGACTTGACACTTGACACTTGACACTTGACACTTGACACTTGACACTTGACACTTGACACTTGAGACTTGAGACTTGAGACTTGAGACTTGAGACTTGAGACTTGAGACTTGAGACTTGACACTTGACACTCGAAACTGGACACTCGACACTCGACACTCGACACTCGACACTCGACACTCGACATTCGACACTCGACACTTGACACTCGACACTCGACACTCGACACTCGACACTCGACACTGGATTGAGGCTGACTGAGACTGAGACTTGAGACTTGACACTTGACACTTGACGCTTGACACTCGACACTCGACACTTGACACTTTACACTTGATTGAGGCTGACTAAGACTGAGACTTGAGACTTGACACTTGACACTTGACACTCGACACCCGACACTCGACACTCGACACTCGACACTCGACACTCGACACTCGACACTCGACACTCGACACTCGACACTCGACACTCGACACTCGACACTCGACACTCGACACTCGACACTCGAGACTCGAGACTTGAGACTTGAGACTTGACACTCAGGCTCAGCCTCAGCCTCAGCCTCAGCCTCAGCCACAGCCTCAGCCTCAGCCTGAGTCTCAGTGTCTGTCTGTCGTGTCAAGTGTCAAGTCTCAAGTCTCAAGTCTCAGTCTCAGTCTCAGTCAGCCTCAGTCAAGTCTCAAGTGTCAAATGTCAAGTGTTAAGTCTCAAGTCTCAAGTCTCAGTCTCAGTCAGCCTCAGTCAAGTGTCAAGTGTCGAGTGTCGAGTGTCGAGTGTCGAGTGTCGAGTGTCGAGTGTCGAGTGTCGAGTGTCGAGTGTCGAGTGTCGAGTGTCGAGTGTCGAGTGTCGAGTGTCGAGTGTCGAGTGTCGAGTGTCGAGTGTCGAGTGTCAAGTGTCGAGTGTCGAGTGTCGAGTGTCGAGTGTCAAGTTTCAAGTGTCAAGTCTCAAGTCTCAGTCTCAGTCTCAGTCTCAGTCTCAGTCCCAGCCTCAGCCTCAGCCTCAGTGTCTGTCTGTCGTGTCAAGTGTCAAGTGTCAAGTCTCAATTCTCATGTCTCAAGTCTCAGTCTCAGTCTCAGTCTCAGCCAGCCTCAGTCAAGTGTCGAGGGTCGAGTGTCGAGTGTCGGGTGTCAAGTGTCAAGTGTCAAGTGTCAAGTGTCAAGTGTCAAGTCTCAAGTCTCAAGTCTCAGTGTCGAGTCTCGAGTCTCGAGTCTCGAGTCTCGAGTCTCAGTCTCAGTCTCGAGTGTCGAGTGTCGAGTGTCGAGTGTCAAGTGTCAAGTGTCAAGTGTCAAGTGTCAAGTGTCAAGTGTAAAGTGTAAAGTGTCAAGTGTCAAGTGTCAAGTGTCAAGTGTCAAGTGTCAAGTGTCAAGTGTCAAGTGTCAAGTGTCAAGTGTCAAGTGTCAAGTGTCAAGTGTCAAGTGTCAAGTGTCAAGTGTCAAGTGTCAAGTGTCAAGTGTCAAGTGTCAAGTGTCAAGTGTCAAGTGTCAAGTCTCAGTCTCAGTCTCAGTCTCAGTCTCAGTCAGCCTCAGTCAAGTGTCAAATGTCAAATGTTAAGTCTCAAGTCTCAGTCAGCCTCAGTCAAGTGTCGAGTTTCGAGTGTCGAGTGTCGAGTGTCAAATCTCAAGTCTCAAGTCTCAGTGTCGAGTGTCAAGTCTCAAGTCTCAGTCTCAGTCAGCCTCAGTCAAGTCTCAAGTGTCAAGTGTCAAGTGTCAAGTGTCAAGTGTCAAGTGTCAAGTGTCAAGTGTCAAGTGTCAAGTGTCAAGTCTCAAGTCTCAAGTCTCAAGTCTCAAGTCTCAAGTCTCAAGTCTCAAGTCTCAAGTCTCAAGTCTCAAGTCTCAAGTCTCAAGTCTCAAGTCTCCTCAGCCTCAGCCTCAGCCTCAGCCTCAGCCTCAGCCTCAGCCTCAGCCTCAGCCTCAGCCTCAGCCTCAGCCTCAGCCTCAGCCTCAGCCTCAGCCTCAGCCTCAGCCTCAGCCTCAGCCTCAGCCTCAGCCTCAGCCTCAGCCTCAGCCTCAGCCTCAGCCTCAGCCTCAGCCTCAGCCTCAGCCTCAGCCTCAGCCTCAGCCTCAGCCTCAGCCTCAGCCTCAGCCTCAGCCTCAGCCTCAGTGTCTGTCTGTCCGTCTGTATGTCACATGTCAGTGTCAAGAGTCAAGTGTCGAGTGTAAAGTGTCAAGTGTCAAGTGTCAAGTGTCAAGTGTCAAGTGTCAAGTGTCAAGTGTCAAGTGTCAAGTGTCAAGTGTGAAGTGTCAAGTGTCAAGTGTCAAGTGTCAAGTGTCAAGTGTCAAGTGTCAAGTGTCAAGTGTCAAGTGTCAAGTGTCAAGTGTCAAGTGTCAAGTGTCAAGTGTCAAGTGTCAAGTGTCAAGTGTCAAGTGTCAAGTGTCAAGTGTCAAGTGTCAAGTGTCAAGTCTCAAGTCTCAAGTCTCAAGTCTCAAGTCTCAAGTCTCAAGTCTCAAGTCTCAAGTCTCAAGTCTCAAGTCTCAAGTCTCAAGTCTCAAGTCTCAAGTCTCTCGACACTCGACACTCGACACTCGACACTCGACTCTCGACACTCGACACTCGACACTCGACACTCGACACTCGACACTCGACACTCGACACTCGACACTCGACACTCGACACTCGACACTCGACACTCGACACTCGACACTTGTCACTTGACACTTGATTGAGGCTGACTGAGACTGAGACTAAGACTTGAGACTCGAGACTTGAGACTTGAGACTCAGCCTCAGCCTCAGCCTCAGCCTCAGCCTCAGCCTCAGCCTCAGTCTCAGTGTCTGTCTGTCGTGTCAAGTGTCAAGTGTCAAGTGTCAAGTGTCTAGTGTCAAGTCTCAAGTCTCAAGTCTCAGTCTCAGTCTCAGTCAGCCTCAGTCAAGTCTCAAGTGTCAAATGTCAAGTGTTAAGTCTCAAGTCTCAGTCTCAGTCAGCCTCAGTCAAGTGTCAAGTGTCGAGTGTCGAGTGTCGAGTGTCGAGTGTCGAGTGTCGAGTGTCGAGTGTCGAGTGTCGAGTGTCGAGTGTCAAGTCTCAAGTCTCAGTCTCAGTCTCAGTCTCAGTCTCAGTCTCAGTCTCAGCCTCAGCCTCAGCCTCAGCCTCAGCCTCAGTCTCAGTGTCTGTCTGTCGTGTCAAGTGTCAAGTGTCAAGTCTCAAGTCTCAATTCTCAAGTCTCAAGTCTCAGTCTCAGTCAGCCTCAGTCAAGTGTCGAGTGTCAAGTGTCAAGACACAAGTGTCAAGTGTCAGTCTCAGTGTCTGTCTGCCGTGTCGAGTGTCAAGTGTCAAGTCTCAAGTCTCAAGTCTCAAATCTCAAGTCTCAAGTCTCAGTCTCAGTCAGCCTCAGTCAAGTGTCGAGTGTCGAGTGTCAAGTGTCAAGACACAAGTGTCAAGTGTCAGTCTCAGTGTCTGTCTGTCGTGTCAAGTGTCAAGTATCAAGTTTCAAGTCTCAGTCTCAGTCTCTGTCAGCCTCAGTCAAGTCTCAAGTGTCAAGTGTCAAATGTCAAATGTCAAGTGTTAAGTGTTAAGTCTCAAGTCTCAGTCTCAGTCAGCCTCAGTCAAGTGTCAAGTGTCGAGTGTCGAGTGTCGAGTGTCGAGTGTCGAGTGTCGAGAGTCGAGTGTCGTGTGTCGAATGTCGAGTGTCGAGTGTCGAGTGTCGAGTGTCGAGTGTCGAGTGTCGAGTGTCGAGTGTCGAGTGTCAAGTGTCAAGTGTCGAGTGTCGAGTGTCAAGTGTCTCTCAAGTCTCAGTCTCAGTGTCGAGTGTCGAGTGTCGAGTGTCGAGTGTCGAGTGTCGAGTGTCGAGTGTCGAGTGTCGAGTGTCGAGTGTCGAGTGTCGAGTGTCGAGTGTCGAGTGTCGAGTGTCGAGTGTCGAGTGTCGAGTGTCGAGTGTCGAGTGTCAAGTGTCGAGTGTCGAGTGTCGAGTGTCGAGTGTCGAGTGTCAAGTTTCAAGTGTCAAGTCTCAGTCTCAGTCAGCCTCAGTCAAGTCTCAAGTGTCAAGTCTCAAGTCTCAAGTCTCAATTCTCAAGTCTCAAGTCTCAGTCTCAGTCAGCCTCAGTCAAGTGTCAAGTGTCGAGTGTCGAGTGTCGAGTGTCGAGTGTCGAGTGTCGAGTGTCGAGTGTCGAGTGTCGAGTGTCGAGTGTCGAGTGTCAAGTCTCAGTCTCAGTCCCAGCCTCAGCCTCAGCCTCAGCCTCAGCCTCAGTGTCTGTCTGTCGTGTCAAGTGTCAAGTGTCAAGTCTCAATTCTCATGTCTCAAGTCTCAGTCTCAGTCTCAGCCAGCCTCAGTCAAGTGTCGAGTGTCGAGTGTCGAGTGTCGAGTGTCGGGTGTCAAGTGTCAAGTGTCAAGTCTCAAGTCTCAAGTCTCAAGTCTCAGTGTCGAGTCTCGAGTCTCGAGTCTCAGTCTCAGTCTCGAGTGTCGAGTGTCGAGTGTCGAGTGTCAAGTGTCAAGTGTCAAGTGTCAAGTGTCAAGTGTCAAGTGTCAAGTGTCAAGTGTCAAGTGTCAAGTGTCAAGTGTCAAGTGTCAAGTGTCAAGTGTCAAGTGTCAAGTCTCAGTCTCAGTCTCAGTCAGCCTCAGTCAAGTGTCAAGTGTCAAATGTCAAATGTTAAGTCTCAAGTCTCAGTCTCAGTCAGCCTCAGTCAAGTGTCAAGTGTCGAGTGCCGATTGTCGTGCGACGAGTGTCAAGTGTCAAGTGTCAAGTGTCAAGTCTCAAGTCTCAAGTCTCAAGTCTCAAGTCTCAATTCTCAAGTCTCAGTCTCAGTCAGCCTCAGTCAAGTGTCGAGTTTCGAGTGTCGAGTGTCAAATCTCAAGTCTCAAGTCTCAGTGTCGAGTGTCAAGTCTCAAGTCTCAGTCTCAGTCAGCCTCAGTCAAGTCTCAAGTGTCAAGTGTCAAGTGTCAAGTGTCAAGTGTCAAGTGTCAAGTGTCAAGTCTCAAGTCTCAAGTCTCAAGTCTCAAGTCTCAAGTCTCAAGTCTCAAGTCTCAAGTCTCCAGTCTCAGTCTCTGTCTCAGCCTCAGCCTCAGCCTCAGCCTCAGCCTCAGCCTCAGCCTCAGCCTCAGCCTCAGTCTCAGTGTCTGTCTGTCGTGTCAAGTCTCAAGTCTCAGTCTCAGTCAGCCTCAGTCAAGTGTCAAGTGTCGAGTCTCGAGTCTCAAGTGTCGAGTGTCGGTTGTCGAGTGTCGAGTGTCGAGTGTTGAGTGTCAAGTGTCAAGTCTCAAGTCTCAGTCTCAGTCAGCCTCAGTCAAGTCTCAAGTGTCAAGTCTCAAGTCTCAAGTCTCAATTCTCAAGTCTCAAGTCTCAGTCTCAGTCAGCCTCAGTCAAGTGTCAAGTGTCGAGTGTCGAGTGTCGAGTGTCGAGTGTCGAGTGTCGAGTGTCGAGTGTCGAGTGTCGAGTGTCGAGTGTCGAGTGTCGAGTGTCGAGTGTCGAGTGTCGAGTGTCGAGTGTCGAGTGTCGAGTGTCAAGTCTCAAGTCTCAAGTCTCAGTGTCGAGTGTCGAGAGTCGAGTGTCGTGTGTCGAGTGTCGAGTGTCGAGTGTCGACTGACGAGTGTCGAGTGTCGAGTGTCGAGGGTCGAGTGTCGAGTGTCGAGTGTCGAGTGTCGAGTGTCGAGTGTCGAGTGTCGAGTGTCGAGTGTCAAGTGTCAAGTGTCAAGTCTCAAGTCTCAAGTCTCAGTCTCAGTGTCGAGTGTTGAGTGTAGAGTGTCGAGTCTCAGTCTCAGTCTGTCTCAGTCTCAGCCTCAGTCTCAGTCTCAGCCTCAGCCTCAGCCTCAGCCTCAGCCTCAGCCTCAGCCTCAGCCTCAGCCTCAGCCTCAGCCTCAGCCTCAGTCTCAGTCTCAGTGTCTGTCTGTCCGTCCGTATGTCAGTGTCAAGTAGTAAGTGTCAAGTGTCAAGTGTCAAGTGTCAAGTGTCAAGTGTCAAGTGTCAAGTGTCAAGTGTCAAGTGTCAAGTGTCAAGTTTCAAGTGTCAAGTGTCAAGTATCAAGTATCAAGTGTCAAGTTTAAGTCTCAAGTCTCAGTCTCAGTCTAAGCCTCAGCCTCAGCCTCAGCCTCGCCAACAAAATACCGAGGATGTCGTAAAGGCGTATCGAAAGAAAAACATCCGCTCTGAAACCACTAAACATAAGCGCCCATCTGTGATCGTTGTCAATCTTAAAGAAGGCTGCAGAGATCATTGGCTACAATTCGCCAAAACTGGGAAGGATATAGGATGCGAACAAATACGATACAATATACTCGAATAGAAAATAAAGGCGAGCTGATTACTAAATCATGTATAGATCATATATTTATACGTAGTGTCGACTGTCGCGCTGTGCAAACAGCTGTTTTAATGAACGCGTTAGCCAACCATTTTATTACCGGCTGCGCGCTAGTCGACAGTTCGTATGTAAACAAATACAATCAGTATAAAATCATAACTAAAATGGATAGCAATAAGGTACGGAATGAACCTGAGCGCTGCCCTGTCTTACGATAATCCAAACGATATAATAGGCTTTATAATGGATAAATTCTCATTTGTGTATAATAAGTGTAAATATGATACTAAAATTTAATCAGGTAAAAGACAATTGTGTAAATGGAAAAGTGATAGAATTGTACAAATGTGTAAAAAAAGGGACCAATTTTTTTATATATGGCTTAAAGACGTAAGTAATATGTCAAACAGATTATTATACATCTAATAAATACAGAAATAAAACCAATAAACACATAAATAATGTCAAAAATAACTACATACTTAAAGAAATAAATACACATTTCTGCAATTCTAAAAAGGTTTGGGAAATTATAAACAAGATATGCGGCAAAATTAATAAATCCATAGATGTTATAATCACAAAATACTTTAGAATTAACCCAGATTCCTTAACAAATAAATTCGCATATGAATTTAGGGATAATGTAAACAAGATATTGAGTAGTTCCCAGTGTTACACCCAGCTATTAGATTCTGAAGTATACAGCAAAAATTGTAATTTATCTATGCGACTACAAGAGGCCAGAAAAGATGTTGTTTTCTCTATAATAAAAAACCTTGATGATAAAAAATGTCCTGGTTTCGATGGTATAAGAGTCAATGACTTAAAACACATTATTTACTCCTACTCCTATCATTACCCACTTAATAAACACATGTATTGCCACGTCCTAATACCCAGACCAACTCAAAGTTGGAACAATCACACCTAAACACAAAGATGGTTCGTATACAAATATACACTTTTTCTTTTTATATTTGACCACCAGGATAATGGCGGGCGGCCTCTACCTCTCTTTTGTTCCGGCAGATTTCATGCGATTTGTACCACGAGATCTTCATTCCGTTTTTCTATCAATTTTATCGGTAATTAGCTGTTCCCCGCGGTTTCACCCGCGTTTTCGGGAATAAAAACCTATAACCTTCCTCAAGAATTGGGCTATCAAATAAAAAAATATTTTTTCAAATCCGACTAGTATAGCGCCAGAGATTAGCGAGTTCAAACAAACAAATTCTTCAGCTTTATTGTATTAGGTAAATAGATTGGTGCGACTTTAACTGCCTCGTATGTATTCATTACGGACTTTGTCAAGTCTGGTCATACCTCCCGCCTATCTAAGCAGTGCCAAATTTCATCCAAATTGAATATAATACACACAATAATCGGCTACAACTCCAAACGGCTCAAATATGTAACCGTAGTACGTAGTGGCGATACAAGCTTTGTTTCCCGCCTCCAATGATTCTATTAATCAATATCTTTCTTTGTATATTTACTGAATCCCACATTATCTTTAATGCTTACACCGACAAGTACATTACACAAACAAGTGTATAAAAATTCCAGCTTACGTAATAATTGTCTGATTTACGAGGCAATGCTCTCAGCTCTAAGATGCTCTAATACCTATTAATGTCAGAGATTTTCATACGTGTAGGTACATTTTACGCGGCATGGGTGGGTGTCTGTTCGTAGCATGACATGAACTTTTGTTAAATTGATAGGAATATATTCTCGGTGTTTTGTAAACCTTATTCTTTATGATTTTAAATTCAAAACCGAATGTTGCAAAGTTTGACATAAAATAATGTACGTTTCGTTACATGTTAGTAGCAAAAATATTAAAAGGCATGAAGCAAACTTTCATTCCTTTCATAATACACCTTAAAACCCTAAATTATCATATAATATAAGTAATAATATGAGTACTTAAGTAACCACAAATTCTGAATATATTACTTTTGTTATCGTAGAAGCCTTTTCTCGTTTTTACATCGCTTACGATCACGACATATAATTAAATTTTCATACTTTCTTCTTATACTGTGCTTTTACTTTTATGTAGATTCTGTTAAAAATGTGACTTTTCTGTCATATTATATAGGCATGGTATTATAAAATATAAAAATACTGACACAATACTTACTACAACAGCTTAAAAAGTCTATGGTCGTTTGTGGGTTCTCTACAGAGCTACTTTTTTTTACTTTTTATAGGCTTGTGTTTGACCACAATCTCACTATTGTAAGTAGCAATGTGGCCGAAGGTGGTAAGGACACAAAATCTAGAAGGAACTTCCCAATTGCAGTAGCTGGAACATACCAATAGGTGTTTGGTGACAGATTTTCAACTTGAGGGTTGTAGGCAGCCAGGCAGATACTACAAAGTACTCTACCACCGTGCGTATGGTTTCCTCACGATGTTTTCCTTCACCGAAAGCTTAAGCTCATTCTAGGATTTGAACCCACGACCTTCGCCGCGGCGTCCAACGTCACAACTACTGAGCTGTCATCGCCTTAAGCAAGAAATAAGCCAACAAACCTTATTCAAAAAATATATATATAACCCGTAGATTGACCTACTAAAGATTCTCATTAGTGTGAAAGAAAAAGACAAAAAACGCTTTCACCCTCTTTTTAATCGCCACTCTCAAGTTAATTACAGATAATCCCTTATAGGACGATCCTGTAATCCTCGAAAGTATATTTCACCCAGACTTCGCGCGTGACCTTTGAATCGTTCGCCATTGATGTTCAATCTATATTGATACCTATATTTTCATTCAAGTAATTACTTATGATGAGCTATTATTAAAACTAGAATCTAGATAGATTATTAAGCTTAACTTAGTTTGACCTTTGGTCATTTTTTTTTTTAAATAATCACCTTTACTAATAATGTATGCTGAAGAGGATAAAAAAAACATCAAGAAGTTTTCTGGCTAATTGAAAATCTTGCCAATCACTTACTGGTGTGTTCCTGCAGCACCTGAGAGCTAGTT
Source organism: Tetheella fluctuosa (assembly GCA_951216915.1). Lineage (NCBI taxonomy): Eukaryota > Metazoa > Arthropoda > Insecta > Lepidoptera > Drepanidae > Tetheella > Tetheella fluctuosa. The sequence goes on along the minus strand of OX578223.1, from coordinate 11,578,701 downwards.
GTCTTCTAAGTTTGCAACCACTATCAGTCACATCAACGCTTACCGTGGTTAGATTGGTCAGAACAAACCAACATAATATACAGGGTAATATAGTCAATAGTCAATGTCGATATTAGGCGACATTTAAAATGCTATCATCCAACACCAAAGTTTTCCTAGTTGATGATATTATAATAACTTTAGAACCTATATATACATATTATACTTAATATGACAATCGCAGCTGTGTGTATAGATTTTTTCATCAGTCTAAAATGGGACATGAATTTATAACACGAACCTAGACTAACTGAGAATTTATTTAATACGTATGAAGGTCTATTTGAATAGATAATATTTAATTTTCATTGTATGGATTTCTAAAATATTAAGTTACAAAGTAAAAACAAACGATACCTACAAATCGTCTATATACAAATCAATGTTTGTCTGTCTGTATATTTGCTTGTTTGTAATGTAAATCCTCTTCAGATAAAAAAAACATCAAGAAGTTTTCTGGCTAATTGAAAATCTTGCCAATCACTTACTGGTGTGTTCCTGCAGCACCTGAGAGCTAGTTGTCTTCTAAGTTTGCAACCACTATCAGTCACATCAACGCTTACCGTGGTTAGATTGGTCAGAACAAACCAACATAATATACAGGGTAATATAGTCAATAGTCAATGTCGATATTAGGCGACATTTAAAATGCTATCATCCAACACCAAAGTTTTCCTAGTTGATGATATTATAATAACTTTAGAACCTATATATACATATTATACTTAATATGACAATCGCAGCTGTGTGTATAGATTTTTTCATCAGTCTAAAATGGGACATGAATTTATAACACGAACCTAGACTAACTGAGAATTTATTTAATACGTATGAAGGTCTATTTGAATAGATAATATTTAATTTTCATTGTATGGATTTCTAAAATATTAAGTTACAAAGTAAAAACAAACGATACCTACAAATCGTCTATATACAAATCAATGTTTGTCTGTCTGTATATTTGCTTGTTTGTAATATGCTCTCATATACTATTCATCCGATTGCGATGAACTTTAATGAGTTATTGCGCAACGCCCGCGATTTTTTTGATAAAAAAGCGGTATTGCAACGCACATTGGGGATTAGCTAGTTGCTTAAGGCGACGCCTAGAAGATTTTGGTTGCAAGGATTCCGATTTTTCTCAACAATGACTGAAGCGAACGAACTGAAATTTATTGTAAGAAAGACCTCTTTATAATAAGAGATTCCAATTTTACCGGCATTGAGGATCGATTTGAAGTTCCAAAATTTCTACATATATTAATTGAAACTGATACTATAAATTGTACTTAGGTTTTATGAATTATATTTGTAGTTTTTAAATTAAACAATAAAAACCATTTTGTCGCATACGCCCGTTCCGTTTACGCGGGTTTTCTATGAGAGGTCGCTATAGTAGGGAGCGGGACGCAGCACGTTAAATTTCAGATTTTAAAGCTTAACGCGGCGTCACCTTAAAAAAGCATATAATTAGGAAATAGAACTAAAGATGTTTTGTACCCATAACATAACTTAGATACCACGATGATATTATTCGAACAATATATTAGTTAGAATAGCAACACCTACGTGATATACGTAGGTGTGTATGTACATGTATGTATATAGTATAAAAGAACAAGTCCTGCCTGACTGACTGATTGATTCACTAATAGTGGTTCGTAGAGCCAAAACTATTTGTGATAGAATCATGGAATTTTAAGTATATATTCCTTTGAAATGTAGGGGTGCACTAAGAAAGGTTTTTCCGAAATTCAACCCCTAAGGGCGTAAAATAGGGGATTCCGGGTGAAACCATACCTGACTGACTGATTGATTCACTAATAGTGGTTCGTAGAGCCAAAACTATTTGTGATAGAATCATGGAATTTTAAGTATATATTCCTTTGAAATGTAGGGGTGCACTAAGAAAGGTTTTTCCGAAATTCAACCCCTAAGGGCGTAAAATAGGGGATTCCGGGTGAAACCATACGTCGGAAAGTAGTTACCTACATTGTATCTGATGTTATAAATTCGTGGATTTCATAGTGTATGTTTATTACTCAATCACGGGTAATAGCTTATTTAATTGGGATACAATTTGACACACAGGTACACCAAACTTTTTGTCCTTGGGAAATATAAGATCTCCGAGAAATGGGGGTAAAAAAAGAAACGTATTGTTTGAAAATAAGAAAATTCTCTCGAATGTGCAATTCCTGTAAACTCACAAGCCAATAACAACCTCTGAACAGCACTTTAGTTTTCTACATGATAAAAACGACGGAGAGCATAGTGCCTTCACTTTGCAAGCCAGCTTCTTGGAAGATATAGGAAATATATGCTTTAAAATATTTGTATCGAAGGAAAAAAGTTTATATATAAACTCCTGAGTCTATATATACATTATATCTATCTTAATGATTTAATATCTTCTATTTTATTTATTTAGTTTACATACACCAACAGTACACATATTAAAATAATACAAAGTATTATTCTAGAACATGACAATAAGCATAATGTACGGATATTCGTACCTATTATAGGTGTACACAGCAATCCCCGACACTTCATACAAGCTTACTAAATTAATTACCCTCTACTACTACTACAGGAGCACTGGCCTGTCCGTACACGTATTGTGTGAGTGAGTGTGAGACGCTGCTACGACAAGACGTACTGCTACGTTGTGGCGATGATAAATTGGGAGTGTCGTTTCTTTACGTAGTAATAGTTTGTAATCTTTGACTAGAAATTTAAATATGACCTTGTTGATCATTATCTACGCTCAGTGTGAGCTGTCAGCCTGTCAAAGCCTAATCACTGCACAATTTTTATTTTATATAAATATATAATCTGAATCTTGGAAACGGCTCCAACGATTTTCATGAAATTTACTATGCAGGGGGTTTCGGGGGCGATAAATTGATCTAGCTTGGTTTCATTTTTAGAAAACGTAATTTAAAAAAGAAATAGTCATCCAGGTACTTACATTTAAACATAAACGTACAGTAGCAAATGCGTGGCTTAGCACTTTGGCTAAACGGAACTAGTATAGAGTCTGAATCTCCCAGTTACATTACACTAATAACACAGATATGTACTTACAAGTATCAATGCAAACAGCGGTAACGGTGCATGATGCGTGGCCATCAGCGTACCAGCACCGAGGCTAAACGTGACTAGTATTGAGCCAGTCAGAGCCAGGGCCTCCCATTCTGCTGCAGCTGGTAGCAGAGCTAGGCACAGCACTATTGATAGCACGAACGTTATCACTGATAGTGATGCGATTGACTTCACTTGCGTTGGTAACTCCTGAAACAAAATATAGTCTGGATTTGTGTTTGATCATTTTGGCCATTTTATTGATTTTAACAGCTGTTGAACAACGATCAAGAAGATTCTTTCTAATTTTCTACTCTTTAGTAAAACTCTAACATGTAACTATACACAAAAATCTTCATGCGTGGCAGTGTATGTCATCAAATAACTTTGGTAAATTCAATGAGAAATAATGGCAATAATAAATGAGTAGGTACTTAGATAGTACCTACCTACTGAAATAATGTATACCATTTTAACATATTTCTATAAAACGCGAACGCTTAACTAATGAAAATTGTTTAAATAAGCTTGTAGAAGCTTGAACGTTTGGGTTCAGACATGTTAATTAACCAAAGTATATTAATGTTGAAATTGATAGTGATCCAATCAATTTTTTACTTTGTAATCATTTTTATGGAGAGATATGAGAGAGAAAGTTATCAAAATCAAATTCACTCTATACTTATGAAGATACTGAAGTTACTACCGCGATACCGGTTTGAAAGTCAGGGTTTATCTGGCCAACTTCAACTTTATGGCATTGACATTTGGATTAGTTTTATCTGTTCATTCACATTAAGAGCTGCGGATTTTGTTTGGTTAATAAAACAAAATAAACAAACTGAGAAGAAACGACGAGCTACCCGATTTTTTCTGAAATGTTTATGAAATTCAAAACATAGTATAATAGGAACGTAGAAATGTCGCCTACGTCACGCGATCCACACGAGGCACCGTCACGATTTGTCTGTAATGTCAGAATACTGTCACGTATTCCATTCATCATCGATATCACGATGGCCATTCATAACAAATTGGAATTGGAAGATTCCATTCGGACTTCTCAACTAAGCTTACATTCAGAGAAAGTCAAAGAGTGGGCACCTATATAAAATCTATCCGAATCAAAGCATCCCTCATCCACAATCCTTACCCCAGCTTGAAAGTTTAAATCCCACAGATGTCGAGAATCACACCCATTGACGTCATGAAAACCTCTGTAACGAGACATAAACGGACCTCGGTCTTTTATGAGACCATTGGGTCCGATGAGTCTAATTAGACTGATCTAATATAGGGTTGGCAGCAGTCTGAGAATGACCCAGTTTAAAATAAAAATAAATTAATAAAATAATCTATATTTCGGACCACACAAAAATCTATAGAATATTAGTTAAAACAAACAAATGACTTATGTACTATGTTAGTAACAAAAAATAAAATAAAATATAAATACAATTTAATTTAGCTACATAGAGCCCCAATACACACAAATTTGTTGCCTCTATTGTTGCTATTATAATTATCTATATATGTATGTATTTACAAAAGAAAAGTAGTATATGTAGTATATCAGTTATCTGGCTTCCATAGTACAAGCTCTGCTTAGTTTGGGGTCAGATGGCCGTGTGTGAGGAATGTCCCAGAATATTTATTTATTTATTATTTATTGTCTTCAGGATGGAGTTGGAGCTGGCCCGCACTCTGCAGAGCAACGAGGCTGCTTTTTTTCTTATATTGGCATGGCAATGACTTGATGACGTGGTCGAAAGCATATTTTTAAACTTAAAAAAAATATCTTGTAATTTTTTGCATATTGTGGATTTCAAAGCGATGATAGCTCAGTGGTAGTGACGTTAAATGCCGTGATGAAGGTCGTGGGCTCAAATCCTACTATAAGTCTGAGCTTTCGGTGAAGGAAAACATAATGAGGAAACCACAACACAGTGGTAGTACTTTGTAGTAGGTACCTACTCGCCTGGCTGGTCACCCTCGAGTTAAAAAAACCGATATAACTCGTTAATTTTTTTCCTTTATTTTTCGATATTTTGATATCAACCTTATATTGCGACATATCTAATTTCTATTTTGGACCTTTACTTTCCTTATTGTCACGTTATTTGAAGAATATTTGCATATATATTAGTTTTTTATGACCAAATTTGCTACGCCCCATTATCTGTAAGAATATCAATGTCCTTCAAGCCTCTCTGTGTAAAAGAATGAAAAATCATTGTGTTTTCAGTACGATACAACAAATGAAAAATAAACTATTATACTTTTACTATCAGTAAAATTACTAAAATTGTATTTTAGGCCTTATTTTAGTGCGACTTCAATTCATTTTATAATATTTTTTTCATAGCCATTCATAGATACAGTTTAGATATATGTAAGGAATAGAACGTTAAATTGAAAGTTTAACCATACCGATATGGTATGGTAAAGTCAATTAAATAGTCCTACAGTACTTTTGACTCAACACGCTCGAAATTTCCGATTAAAACCAGTTACTATTCCCAATAATAACAGCAACAATAACAAAACCGCGCTACACCAATTCAATCCGGATATAGGCGGTATGATCCGGCGGAATTTGAATCTATTTGGATGCATCTAGTTGTGCACTTAGCAAGCTATGTTGTAATTAATTGCTAATTAGATGTCTGTGGTGTTGTAATTTGGATTTTGTTACATACTACATATAAGCTAACTGAATTATACTGAATTCCCTTTTAGGTTACAACCCTTCCCTACTTGGTTACAATTCTGATCGGTAAGAATTCATTAATTTCTAGCACTGTGTTAGTGTTAATCTTCATTTACCACGATTATGTACCGATCGATTACCCCATTCCGAATGTAAATTTAAAAATAGGAGCCTATCGGTTAGTCACCTTAATCGGATTTGCACCATTGCTGAGCCAAATCAAAAACACCAATAACAGTTATTTCACAAAAAAATCATAAAGAATTAAAAATACCATTTATATATTTTTTTATTATCTATTCACGCTCGCGAATGGAACGCACGACTCAAAACTACAATATATATTGCCTGACAATATATTTTTATAAGTTTACGATTAGAAGAAGATTAGAAGTAGAAGTATGATTCAAGTTACACGTGAGTTTTATCCTTCATATTTTACTTAAGAAAGTTATATGTCAAGATGTTGTTGATGCTAGTTATAATGAGCCATTTTCTCATTTGTAACACAATACCATCCCACTGGACCAATTTATTTCTAAGGGAGCCAATAATATCTAACATCAACTTATTATGTTCCAGTAAAACATAAATGGTTTTGTTCATTGTTATAATTATCGCAAATGTTATTTCTGTTATTCCAGAGATCTTTTTCGTGTTATTACTTATAAATAACGAACAGCAAAACTTCAACAAGTACCATTACTAACTCAACCGAAATTGTGCAGAAAAACATGTTTGTTTTATCGATATCAAAATATCCCTAGTTTTTATACCTCTAAGGTGGTGAACAAGCATACTGCCCGCCTCATGGTAAGCGGTTACCGTGGCCTATTGACACTGGCAACACCATTGTATTAGTTCTTTCAACCCGTGAATCACAAATCAAATTACACAGTTTTTAATAACGCTTAACATCAACTTTAGTCTCAAAAATCGAAAATACCTTTAACTCCTTTGGAAATATATAGGATACTAAAAGCAAATTAACTGCAAAGGTCGAAGATAGATGTAGTAGATTCTACTCGATTAGGGAAAGCATCTAGTAAATTTCATATAGCCACTAGCACCTAATAGCTTGCACTAAACACGTGCTCATATGCATGAGAGTGAAATTGCATTAGCCAGCCCGTTTCCAAGGATAACGCAATAAGGGGTCAAGAGATTAAACCTCAAGAGCTAGCCTGCCTTAGGACCGTGTATGTTGGTACCTACATAAACTAATTATCAGAGTAAATGTACTTTGCTGGTGATTTTGACTTAAGGCGATTTTAAGGCGAATCGTGGGTTCGAATCTTACAATGAGCATGTGGTTTTGGTGAAGGATTACATAATGAGTAAACCATAGCACGGTGGTAAAGTACTTTGTAGTACCCGCATGCCTACTACCTTCAAGTTGAAAACCTAGGCTGTCATCAAAAACCTATTGGTGGGTTCCAGCAGCTGCACTTAAGAGACAGATCCTTCTAGGCTTTATGTGCTTACCAATATTCCAAAACGAGTAATATAGGCAAAAAAGTAGTATAATTTTATTTACCTTTAGATTAACTTGGATTATATAGCTCGTTAATAAAAATATCCAGTTAAAAATATATAGACTATTTTATTATAAACCTATTTGGCTATGTATAAGCTTTATGGCTAATTTCTGGCGTGCGTTGTTATGCCTCTTTTTTATTTACTTTGTCAAAAAACATCGCGGACGTACGTACAACAAATCACCAAAGTTTTGTCACAATCGGACAGATAATCATTGATTTTTATATACATATACCTAATGGATTCTCAAAGAAACAGAAATCCGAAACTACTGAATACCCAATGAAACTTTTGATAAATTATTAAAATGTATTTCCGCAAAGACGCCACGAAAGCTGTTAGTTTTCCCGCGGGAGCCGGATGATTGTTGAAAGCGAAAATCTTATAATTGGTACCAACTGCTTTGTTAGCTTTTAACATTGGAATGTGGAGGCTTAGGGGCTTTGGAATGAGTACCATATTATGATAACGAAGTTTTGCAAAGATAGGTCAAATACGTCTTTTTGAGATTTACAGTTTTAAATTCTACACCGCCATAAAAATAAAACAGTAATACTTTGTACGTAGATTTGTAGGTTTTTTTTATAGAGAAACTATATCTGTTTTTCGTGACACAACTAATGAGAGGGTGACAGAAATAATGTGTTGATGAAATCAAACATTATGTTAGGTTTCATTTTTCCTTCATAGATAATTCGCATTGTAATAGATACGCGAATTTTTTTTTCAATCATATTTATCACTAATATAAATAAATGAATCAAAAGTGTCACTGCTAAATTGTTGGCCATCTTTGCTTTGTGTGAAAATACAATCTTTATTTTTCTCTTCATTCTATTGTTAACAAAGCGAAGTATAAATATTGGGGTGGTTTGAAATTTAATTACAGCTCTTTTGTCATATTTTTGAAGTTTGAGACATAGGCTGTCTTCCATTATTCACTTGATGGTAGGGTACGTAGTTAAGTTATTTGTCACCAAGCACGTATTGGTGTGTTTCAGCTGCACTTGAGAGCCAGTTCCCTTCTAAACTTTGTGTGCTTTGCTTACACCTTCGGTAATAACTTATTATTTTAATCCTAACCTTTTGTTAACCATAACCTTTGTTTATTTGTTTGTTTGTTACCTTTTCACGCTAAAACCGCTGAACCGATCGCGATGAAATTTGGTATGCAGATAGCCTATGGTACGGAGAAAACATAGGCTACTTTTTATCCCGAGAAAATACAAGATCCCTGGGGAACGCGGGTGAAACCGCGGGGCGGAATCTAGTAAGCTATTAATATCTACATATAGCTCTAAGTTTTAAAATGTATTAAAACAAAGTAATTTCCTTGCCTATACTATGATTATTTATTAAAAACAGCAAATTGTGTCTTATTTTCAAGTAAAAAGATAACTTAACAAAGAACCCCAAGATTTAAAATATTCATCAGAACCAAGAGGTTTGTTGACATTTCTGTACCTAATGAAACCATCTAGCCAGGGGCCTGCAGTTTCGGATTAATTAAACGTTCTGTGCTCGCAATTACCACGGTAATATGATTATGTCGCTTGCACTTTGAAGATTTAGATGTGGTTTTGTTGGTACATTTAATTTCTTATTTAAATCTATATATATAAAAGAAAGTCGTGTTAGTTACACCACTTATAACTCAAGAACGGCAGAACAGATTTGGGTGAAAATTGGTAGGGAGGTAGCTTAGAGCCAGGAGACGGACATAAGATACTTTTTATCCCGTTCGACAGCGTTCCCGTGTGACTTGACATGAAACGTCAGTCACTATAAAACGTGGTATAACAAAAAAGAATCAGACTTGGAATAACAAAACGCAAATGATAGCTATGTAATTGACGTATAATGACAGCTATGTAATGACGTATAGATGACAGCTATGTAATGACGTATAGATGACAATTTGATATTTGTAAGAAATCAATATTCAAAATATTTCTATTAAATAAATAATAAACAATTAGTGATAGTGCCATTGCCCATTCGTATAAACAGTGAAGAATTATACGTGGCATGTTCACGGGTCGGAAGACCATCTGCGTTGTTTGTTTTTGCGCCTTATAATAAAAAAAAAAATGTCGTGTATCACAAGGTACTTAAGTGAAGAGCAACCTATGTACTAAAATACAGAAATATTAATGAATGATTAATGTAGGTATTTAATTTTTTTGTATTTTTCCAATTAAAAAAAAAATCTGCTTATTTATTGCCATTAAGGCGGAACAAAGGTCGCCGGGTCAGCTAGTTAAGAATAAAAATAAATAAAATGGCGTGTTTACCATGATAAAATTAAAGTAATACTGTTCAGAATCATTTTTTTTATTTACTAATTTCAAAATAGTAGTCTGTAATATGTATTCGTAGCATTTCGTAGCACTTCGTAGCTTCATAGCTAATTGAACGTGATTCAAAACGTTGATCTTTCATCACGTCTTTTTTCTTTTTAAACCTTCAGTTTTTTGACCTCAATATTGAGTTATTATCGTTTGTTTCAAATTTGAAGTGAAATAACACTGCAGTATGTAAATAGTCTTTGGACAAACTCTAAAAATTCATACTGGGCTCCAGGAGCATTATGAGCTTATTGTTGATGATGATGATGACGATACCTTTCCAGGTGATCATAATAATAATACTCACATGTGAATGTTGTATGCACAATGCACATAGCAGAACGACTGTGCATATCAAAGTGACGCACAGTGCTGACACGAAGAGTGCGTGTTTAAGCCTCACGCAGTATCTACGGTATAAAGCCTCCAGTACCAGTTCTGTGCCTTCCTCCTCTGTGGACAAAAAAATATATATGCTTAATTGTTGTTCTATATATTTACTGTCTAAGTAGACAGTAGGACAGGAATAATTATTTCTGTACAAAATACTCTACATAATTGTTTCTACAATGTTTATCTTTATTTGATTGATCGACTTTTTTAGATATTATAATCCACTATAATTCAAAAACTCAATTGATCTAATCAGATTGAGTATGTTTTAGTACAAAAAGCCTAGAAGGCTCTTGAGTGTTGCTTTTAAACATACACAGTAGGTGCTTGTCGAGAAACTTTGAACTTGATGGTAGCCAGACAGAATACTGCATATCACCTCCGTACTATACCAGGGAAACACCCGAAAATACCGAAAGTTCAAGCCCATTTGGATTTAGTACTAACCAGTAAGAATTCTTGTATATAAATTATTAGTATTCTAACAATTTATTGACATTCCGTCAAGAATTTAAATTTTCTTAATAAAAAATAGTCTTGTCTCGTATACACTCAAAAATGTAATAATTGATTTTAAGAAAACGTAAATGTATCGTGTAAAAGCCATTGTTGGCTGACCTAATAAAATAGAAATGGACAATATAACATCGAAATTACTTTAGGGCACTTGAGTCGTAAGTGTTCATCCTAATCCGAACTTATATTATAAATGCGAATGTTTTGTTACCTTTTCACACTTAAACCGATCGCGATGAAATTTGGCTACATTTTTTTCTCGGGAACATGGGCAAAACCGCGGGGGACATCTAGTTGTAAAATAAATCTAGTTACAACAGAAAGACACAAAACCAACAATACTTAATGTCCTCGGTTAGAATTTAGAAAGGTCCCCTAAATTACTCTTTCATGCGACCTTTTTTAATGTACATAATTGTAGAACCGTCGTAATGTTGTAAATCAAATAGAAGGCGCTCCGGGAATGCATTGCGTTGGGGGTTTCATATAAATTGAGAGGAAGTCGTGGACAAGTTGATGTAAGCTAAACGTCAAAAACAGGGTTCAATATTATAAATATTGACGAAGGAAATAGTATTAAAATAATAAGATCATAAACTGATTTGTAAACCTTTTTATCGGATGCCCCTTTTTATTTTTTGCTTCATTATAATTATAACAAACATATTACCAAAATTAAAGAAAACGAGAATTTTCGTTTTAAGAATTTAATTAGGATGAGAATTAATTTTATTTTTCTAAATAATTTATTTTAATATTTACAATTAAAGTAAAAAATACAAACTATGATATATAGAAAACATCCTCAAAGCCCTCGCTGCTGTCGATAGGCAAGGTTCCCAACAGGCTGGCAGCGTTCCCTTTTTGGATGGCCAAGCTTATGCGTTGGCGGAAAAAGCTCCCAGCCCGTCGGTCTCCCGAAGCCTCGATGAGCTTGGATGATAAAATCCGAGCAAATCGGCGAGCCTCGAACCCCCATGGACCCATAGTTTCAACTGCGAATGGCATGAACGAAAAATTAGAAACAAGACAAGCGTATTTTTTAAATTTGGATTTTTCAGCACCGGTCGCAGCCGCCCCAGCGACTTTACAAGTCGCCAGTAAGTGGGAAGGCGCAAGTGTATCTACACAAGTGGCATCCCACACCAGCGGCTTGCCAACACTCCACGGGATCAAAGTCATACCATCCGGCCTCTTGCCATCGTCACGCGCAATTCCGACTGGTTCTAGTACAGAAGGCACGTTGTCAACAACAAGAGCCCTACGGATAATATCATTAAGAGCCGCGTGGCGTGAAAAACGGCCGGCGCTTAAAGAGCACGAAAGCCCATGGTGGCCGAGCTCGTTGACAAAGTCTCCGCAGCGGCAGCGATGAGGATGATTGGTCCTGGAACCAAGACGGAGACAAATGCATAAACTTAAAGTGATTCGGTCTAACAAAGTACCGATGTTTGTAGATGGAATGGCTTGCAACCAGAGACCCGATTCCTTCTCAGAGACAGCTAACAAGCGTGCGCGGTCCGAATTTGAAGAAAAATTGGAAAATAGATTTTGCCAAGTTTTTTCGCATAGAGGCTTGTCCCACTCTCTCTGACAGTGACTTAAGGTTAGCGACGGAATATTTGTGCCTGGACAAGCTGCCTGCCAGGCATTTCTGGCATCGGATAGGTGAGAAACCTCAACGGATCCAATAGATGGGTCCAAAACAGATCCAACGAGGTCGCCCACACTATATACCGACGACAGAAATGCCGGCAGTGAAATGTCTGAAATTTTGCGCACTCCTAGACCACCATAACACACGGGAAGGGTGGCCTGAGACCACACTTTGTTTTCATTAAAACAACAATTTAGGATTTTAGCCAGAGAAATCTTAATCATGTTATCTAACGTATTTAATAATTGATCAAATTTAAACAAATGGGTACATCGGAAATTAAATATAATCATTATTATGTACTTATACATTTCATTATCATCAAGACACACATCCATTTATTTATAAGCCCCAATTTTATGTCGCCATTTGTACATACATTTTTCAATGAAACATCAAATAAAGTTTTATGTGCAAGACACAATCGTAAAAAAACAATTGAATGCTAAAATGGACCATGGCATAGTAGATCAAGTTCCATTTGTTTTTATGGATAGTTTGAATTAATAAAAGATTTGGTCCATTGAATGATCTTAGGCGGTTTTACTTATTTCACTAATACTGCAATTCGAATCAGAAGTTATAATATAACATCACGTCATGTCATATTCTCAGTTAGGTAACTCAATTCAATATAATAGTTTAGTAAAAATTGTTACAATATTCTTCCATTCCTTTATGTCTAGGGAAGGTGTCCTTTGGGACACAACCTATTTACAGCGTAATCACCTAAACTATACACGTTTAAGCGAAGATAACCGGTGGCAGTGACATCGTATGTCACGGCGAAGATATTTGGTTCAAATTCTACAATGAGCTTGAGTTTTTAGAGAAGTAAAACTTCATGAGGAAACCATAACATAGCGGCAGAGTATTTGTAGTACTACCTTTCTGGCAACACCCTCCCGTTAAAAATGTATCGCCAAGCGGACGGGATGCTCCAACAACTACACTTGAGAGCCAAAACTGTCTAGCCATTGTCGATACTTTAGTTCACACTACGGGCTACTTAATTAAACATCAATTTTCAGTGAACGTTTGCGTTACATTTTATTATTTACTTTGTATTGGTATTTTTCTTTTTGATTTAATTGTATATTGTATTGTACATTTTGCTGTTATTGAAAAAAATATAGCCAATAGTCAGATTATAAAAAAAAAGAAAAATATATATAAAAAATGTAACCTTGCTGAGTTTCTTGCCGGTTCTTCTCAGTTGAAGGCTGATTTCCGAATCGGTGGTAGCTTCAGTAAATTCGACCTTCATAAGTGCCCTCCTAGGGCCTAAACTGAATAAATGGCTTTGACTTTGACTTTGAGTATAAACACATTATAATTGTAAATAAATATTTGACGTAATAATCTCAAAGACCTATTCTAAGATACAAAGTCATAAATTGTTTTTTTTTTTTCACCATTGATAAGATATGCACGTACAAACATAAAAATGGCTCTCCTGTAAAATTTGCAAAACTGTAATTAGTAGAGTGTGAACTAAGGTATCATTATGTGCTTAGCAAATTCGGTCAAATCGCTTACTATGGTTGTAAAAAACATAAGGTATCGTAAAAGAAAAAAAAGAAAAAATCTATGATTTTAAAATGTTTATGTAAGTGATAATTAAATGATAATTAAATATATTTCAATGCCCAATATATCAAAGTATTTAAATAGGGATAGTATAAAAAAAAACTGAAATAAGTATAAAATAAAATTGCATTTCACACAGCATATTTATATGTATTTTATCACATAGTATAGACAATATAGATATAGGTAGGTACTATTAATTTTCTTATATTATGTATTTGTTTTTAAGTATAACCAATTTTAATATGCACACATAAAACTAAATAAATACAATTATAACTGTGCTGAAGCTGTGTTCTTTAAACTGTATATTCAGTGATTTTAGATAGCCCGCGGCCCTTCCATCTGAACTGGTTTACCGCTCTATGACAATTCGCTACCTTTTCTAAAAACGATTTTCCCTTTTGTAATGACGTTGTCAATGTTAGGTATTGTAAGAATAACTTGTGTTTTTTTTAAGCCAGTGTTATTTATGGATATTTAATTTTGTTTGTACTTACGTATTTAAGTGTAAAGTTATAAATGTAAAATGGCGGCATTTCTTTGTAATAATTACACAGATTAAAATCTAACCTACTATAATAGAAAAATATTTTAGGGTGAAATCTGATACTAAATTATGATTAGTCTAGTCTGTTTTTATCTTTTCTTGTGCAAAAAATCAAATCGATTTGTTGTTAATAGCTTTTAAAATTATTTATTTAATTCACTCGGATTTTATCATCGAAACTCAACAAGGCTTAAGGAGGCTGGCGTGCAGCTATTTCCGCCAACGCATTAGCTTGGCCATATAAAAATGAAACGTTGCCAGCCTGCTGAAAGCCTTGGCCATTCGCAGCTGCGGCAGTCACGAGGTTTTTATTATATTATACTAGTTTCCGCCACGCGGTTTCGCCTGCGTTCCCGAGGGATTTTGTGTTTTCCCGAGATAAAAAACCTATAGCCTTTCTCGATAAATGGGCTATCCAACACTGATTGAATTTTCCAGATCGAACCAGTACAGTAGTTTCTGAGATTAGCGCGTTCATACAAACAAACTCTTCAGCTTTATAATATTAGTATAGATAGATTGTAGTTTTGTTGAGAATGAAATTAATAATTTTCGTTTCAGACCCCCGGTCCTATGGTCTCGACTGCAAAAGGCAAAACAACATTTCTATTGCATAAAACCTTTCTTATTATGACTGTCACAATATTATTACCTCCCTGTAGTCAGCCAACGATTAAGACAAGCCTTTGTGGATTAAACTGTCGCTTGTCGCTTGTCAACAGTCATCTAAATAACAGTTGCCTGCCTCAGAACAATGCCTAAGTAATTTCAAAAAGCACTAGTTAAAATCTTTCCTATAACTATGTACGTACTGTAATTATAATTTGACGTATATATTATAGTTAAAATGCGTAATTTTAACATTAATTAAACAACAATGATTGTTGTAACCGCTTATAGTTTGAACTAATAAATTGATACTTATATGATTTTAACATACATGTTATGTTATTTTACGTTATCTCTACTCTATTATATCTCTATTTTACGGTTGGCGTGGTTGGTTAGATACTCCATCTATCACGCCACAGTGGGTTCGATTCCATGAGTGTATGAACATGTCTGTTTGTCCTGAGTCTGGGTGTAGGTAATCTTCTCTACTATATAAAAATAAGTCAGGTTTTCCTTCCTGACGCTATAACTCCAGAACGCACGAACCGATTTCCACGGTTTTGCATTCGTTGGAAAGGTCTCGGGCTCCGTGAGGTTTATAGCAAAGAAAAACATAAGATCCCACGGGAACGCGGGTGAAACCGCGGGGCGGAAAGCTAGTTATTTATATAAATAACTATAATTTACAAAAGAAAAGTAGTATATCAATTTTTTCTGGCTTCCATAACACAAGCTCTGTTTAGTTTGGGGTCGGATTTATTTATTTGTGATTCAACGGGATCTAATATAAGAGTAGGTACTTGTTAATATTCACTCAACCTAAGTAAAAAGTATTCAAATATCGTTTTGGAGATCCATGGATTACAAATAGATAACAAACAAACACACGTTTGCTACTATTATTAGAATTTTTGCTTTAAGCACTCTCGAATGAACTCAACCGCTTTAAGACCCTAACCGATCTTATTTTTATCAAGGGCTGCCGACTTTAATATTAACTTTGGTATTCCGTTAAAATTTGATCATTATTGGGTCCATCCAGTCCATTGTTCAGTGCTCAATGGACTGGATTAAATATATTTGTGGTTGGATATTAAGTATTACCGATTAGCCGAGGTATACAAGGTAATTTAACAGGTACTAGATTCTAGATTATTTTTTTATGTAGTGCGGTCGGGGAGCACGAAGTATTTAGTGCAATGACCCGTAATTATTTGTCTCTGTCCCACGCGCACAAATATATAGCCGTCGCGCACGCACAGATGCGGTGATCGCCGTCATCACAGATCTAAACCTTTTTTCATTGACAGTAGGTACAAAGGTCATTGTACTAAATTCTTCTTGCTCCGGAACCGCACTTTACCATGTATTTACAGTAAAAACTAAATAAATATATTATCCTGGATTAATCCTGGACTACAAATAAGCATAAAATATTATCTATTTTAGTCAATGTTTAGGTACTGTACTTTGCAAATCTTAGCAGCTTAACCCAGGACTTCAAAATAATGAATTTAAGTTTATGTTGAAATAATAATTACCAAGTTTATTGCCGGCTTTTCTCGGCAAAGAGAATCCTTCAATAATACCTAGCTATATATCATTATTTATAAGAAAATAAAAATAAAATAGCATAAATTAGATATCAAACATTATCTTAACTTTTTTTGTATTGTTAATAAGCCGTTTAATAAACAAAAGAGCCTATTCATAAAATAATGAAATGTCGTCAGAACTCTAACTCCTAAACATTTTCATAAGTCTACTTGTTCGAATGCTATTGTTAAGACATTATCAACTTTAAGTATATTGTAAGAAAACACGTAATACCATGCAAGCTCCGTTAAGTACGTTAACTGTCTTCAGTATTTAAAGTAACTTAGTGAGGAAAGTTGAGGAAAAGTAATAACGCGAGGTCTTTCTATCAAAGCTGGAATGCAAAACGCCGAAGATTGAAGTCAGAATTAACTTAACCTTCAGATTCAGTAACAGATTAAATCAGAAGAGTACGATTCAAAATAAGATTAAAGACATAAATTGAGTATTCAAGAAAGTTTTAACCTTTATCCATCCGTTTTCATTCCAAAACATAGATAATATATTCAATCATATTTATAATGTTTTTAAAGTTTATTGGAAACATTTAGACAGCTTTAATATCTACTCTCGATTGGTAGAGGTTTTCTTTATTTTTATATCAATTGAAACTGTAAGAAAAACTGGAAAATTTGGCACAATTTTAACACATAAGATACTTTTTAACCTGACAAAACAACGCGGGTGGTAAGGCCAAAAAGGCTCCTATCTCGGCTTATGCTGTAGTACCTAACTGCAGCTGCAGCGCACTTTTCTGACCCGAGAGAGATAAACAATACCTTTTTTTTTTTTACTTTGTTACAATAGGCTTGTGTTTGACCACAATCTCACTATGTTAGGTGATGATGTGGCCGAAGGTGGTAAGCACACAAAGCCTAGAAGGATCTGGCTCTCAAGTGCAGCTGCCGGAACACACCAATAGGTGTTTGGCGACAGATTTTCAACTTGAGGGTGGTAGCCAGCCAGGCGGGTACTACAAAGTACCCTATCACCGTGGTATGGCTTCCTCACGATGTTTTCCTTCACCGAAAGCTCAAGCTCATTGTAGGATTCGAACCCACGACCTTTGCCGCGGCGTCCGACGTTACTAAAACATTATACCTACAGAGGTAAAAAGATTTATTTAGTCGAGGTAAATAAATAATAGGGATTCGTTAAAGGTGATTTTTTTAAAAACAACCCTCCTGTCTAAGTTAAAACTGATCGGTTGGGCAATGGGGAAAAATTAGGTCAATTTTAGAATTTTCAGGCTGCCCGTTACCCTCTGTTTAAACATTGTTTGCTTATGAATAATCAGGTGGGTATTTTAGAATTTTTAAAACGATGAAAAGGACGTACTTTTTCGAAGTATACCAAATTTACATTGGAAACTAAAACTATAATAAAAATTAACTTTTAATTCACTTGTCCTGACTCACTCATTGACTGTTTCATCAAAACCCAACCCTTGGATTTAGATAGCTGAAATTTTGTACAGAGGGTCCCTTTATGAGGTAGACAAGGAATAAGGCCAGATTTTTTTAATTTCAACCCCTAAGTGGGTAAAATATAATAATATTCAAATACATTTTTTTTATTTTTTTTTTATTTAAGCAATTTATTTTAGTACAAATAATGCTCCAATACCTTAACAAATATCTACTTATCAAATACATATTTTAGCACTTTTAAAATATTTCATTTCTATGACATGATACTCTCTTTCTCCGCTTCAAGGTATTATGTAGATCAAGACAACTGAACATTTACAGATAGTTCTAGAATGACACAAAAAGTTATTCAGCCTTAATAGTGTTGTATTGCAACAATTTATCTTCAGTTTATCTGTATGAAGATCTAAATTGCTCACATTCGCAGTAATTTTATTTACCGTACACAAATTATAGTGCATCCCGCTAAACTACGCTTGTAACTTATTGCTTACTGTTTGTTCTTGTACTATGGTAGAAAATATAGTTGGATGGTTTTATTTATCATACTAGCTTCCGCCCCGCAGTTTCACCCGCGTTCCCCGGGGATCTTATGTTTTCCCGGGATAAAAGTAGCTTATGTCCTTCTCCATACCATAGGCTATATGCATACCAATTTAATCGCGATCGGTTCAGCGGTTTAAGCGTGAAAAGGTAACAAATAAACTCACATACGCATTTTATAATATTAAAAAAGATAGGATATAGGATAAGTAAAACACTTTAAGAGATAAATTCAAGGAAATTCCTACTTTTTAAATCTTCAATATGCTTAATGTATTTAATTTACAAATGCAATCTGCCGATTAGATTAATGGATTTGAACCTTTACCTAATTTGATAAATTGTGTTCAAATTGAATTGACACTTCTACAAATACGGTATTATGAACATTGCGTGAAGAAAATAGCAAATGTATACTAAAGATTGTCGCGTCTTTGATTTATAGGGATTATTTTTGCGATTGTCTTTGTTATATCGACGGGCCGGTTAGCGTGGTTGGTAAGATACCCTATCTATTACGCCGCAGGTCGTGGGTTCGATTCCCAATCAGGACAAACATTTGTGTGCATGAACATGTCTGTTTGTTCTGTGTCTGGGTGTAATTATCTATATATGTATGTATTTACAAAAGAAAAGTAGTATATGTAGTATATCAGTTATCTGGCTTCCATAGTACAAGCTCTGCTTAGTTTGGGGTCAGATGGCCGTGTGTGAGGAATAATGTCCCAGAATATATTTATATATTTTTGCAGTAAATATTATTAATAATTCTACAAAAATACCCTTGCTATCAGGCCTTAGTTCGTACGTTCGATTCCCACCCGAGACAGGCACATTGTGTGCATTAACATGTCTGTTTGTCCTGATTCTGAGTGTAGTTATCTATAAGTATATGACATACATTTAGAAACAGTTGTAGTACAAACTCTGCTTAGTTTGGAATCAGATGGCAGTGTGTGAGGAATGTCACAGGATATTTCACTATCTAGTGATAGTTCACTACATATTATAAATTGCGATAAACTCAAAAACTACTGCACTGATTTTCATGCTGTTTTCACCAATGGATAGAGTAGTTCTCGAGGAAGGTTTAAATATAATTCATTTCAGTTTTGTGTAAATTGGATGAAATATAACGATGATTGTTGAGGATGTCGGAAAAAAACATGCCCACTATGGAGCTTTAATGACGTGGGCCGCGTAAACCAATAGTTATTATGCGTATTTAAAAAAAAAAAGTAGGCGTATATGCTCTGACGGTGAGACCCGTGCGATGCCGGGGCGGGTAGCTAGTATTTAATATTATATTAATATACTATTTGAATTACAAATGCACGATGGTATCATTACAAGCAGACTTCGAACCATATAAGAAAAAGTTAATGACACTGTCACTTATTGCTTAGTTATATTGAAGCGTATAAGAAAAAAAAAACAAATTTTCCTATAAAATCGAGTCAGATGAATATTTGATGGTCGTTTGAGGTGTCGTTCATTACTCTTATTACGTTTCCACACGAGATATTTCACATTCACATAACATTTGTAGTGTTGCGCGTCACTGAGCCGTGAAATTGACATTTTATTTTCATAACTTCGAGACAAAATTAGACTAAAATTTGTGTAATAGCTTAGTATGTTTGTTTACTCGAATTAGAGTTGAAACTAGTCGCAATAGAGAGCTCAATATGTTCCCCAACATACTTTCAAATAGCCGTATTTATCAGTGATATTTTTGCCAATCCCACTGGTATTGCTAATGTCCATAGGCGACGGTAGCCACTTACCATCAGGTAGACTGCCTGCCGGCTTGTCAGCCTTCTGACGTAAAAAAAAGGAAATTAGAAAGTATTATTATTACGTACAAATTATGTACGTAATAATAATAATCATTCATAATTTAAAGGTATTTATTGTATTGCGTTGTTTTCTGAAATTAATTTATATTATATTACTAGCTGTCCCCCGCGGTTTCACCCACGTTCCCGAGAAAAATAGTAGCCCATGTCCTTCTCCATACCATAAGCCTTGTGCGTACCAAATTTCTTACCGATCGGTTTAGCGGTTTAGGGGTGAAAAGGTAAAAAAATATTAGTTAGGATATCAGTCCATCAAACTAAAACGTAATATCATAATATGATGCGCATTTGCAGTTAATGTTTAACTGTACAGTTAGTTGTGTAGTTCAACTATTAATAATACAGGTATTTATGCAGGACCTCACTAAATAAACAGTCAGGTTCAACAAACTTGCCGTGACACTGATATTATAGGTACAATATTCCTGTGTATTTATATTTTACCTATCTATTGTAGAAATATTATTATGTGACAATGAAGAAATATCGATGTTTCCAAAAGCAAAAGCTTTACTTTATATTAAACTAGCTTTTCCGCGCAGTTTCACCCGCGTTCCCGGGATAAAATATAGCCCATGTTACTCAGGGATAATGTAGCAGAAATCGGTTCAGTAGTTTTTGCGAACGCGGGTGAAACCGCGCGGAAAAGCTATTAATTAATAAAACGATAGATGTTACGTATACAAATGCTTCAATTTTACACTTGCATTAATGAAAGTCCTCATTGGCTAGCATATGTAAGACTTCTATTAATTGGACTTCTCTGTTAAATGCTATATAATAATTTTCTGCAATTTTCTGTTCGATATATATGCAGAAATTTTCCAATAATACTCAATTAATAAACAAATAAACAATATGTTTGATTTTATTCGTTACTAGCGATCCGCCCTGGCTTCGCACGAGTAGCAAAACATATACGCCTACTTTTTTTTTCTGCTCCCAGTCAGCATGATGTCTTCCGATATCTTCAACAATCATCGTCAGATTTCAGTCAATTAACACAAAATCCATAATGAATTGTATCATAAATCACTCCGTCTATTGGTGAAAACCGTATGAAAATCCGTTCGGTCATTTTTGAGATTATGTTCAGTCAGTCAGACAGACGCGGCGGGTGGACTTTGCTTTATAAATTATGTAGTGAATTAGTGTTTTTTCTTTTGACATATTTCGTAGTAACCTATGGTTAGTTTATAAAAATAGTTTTACATCATATTTACAAAATGTTAAAATCTTACACGATTTGTTTAATCCCGAATTTCATACGATGGGTTAATCCCATGGTATTTGTACGCATAATGATAAGGGTGTTATTGGTATGACAAGAACAAATTAACTACTGGATTACGTACTGTTTGCTTATCTACTAACAAATGTTCTAGTCCAATTAGATCTAAGTATAATCTTCGTAATAGTACAGTAGTGCAACAAGGTTACATGGAAATTTTAAAATTAGGTTATAGAACGTACATTGTTAGTCATTGTATAAGGTCATTCTTAATTTTCCGCAAAAAATCATAGTCATCAGTATTTGGAATTAATTTTCCATTAAAACTACCTACCTATTTTAATTAGTTTTTCGTTTTTCGTTTCTTTAGCTATTATATACTAATAATTTTATTTGTTTCTGAAATTCTAGTTGCTGTATAATCATAATTTACAGTAACACACATTTTAAAATGTTAAAATACTGGGAAAGATCAAAAACACAACAAAATACGTACTTTTTGATTAATATTTTTTTTAAGTAAAAACCCACAATAATTTCGTGTAACGTTCCATGCTACTACAAAACCTGTCACACTGTCCATAAATGCACTGTGGACAACAAATGACGTGCATAATAATAAGAATGTTCGTGACGCGCCGCAAATGGCAAGTAACTACTGAGGTCATAAAGCGAATAGCTTTATTGTTTCTGGACACACCTTTGGTGTAGATGTCGAGATATGTGTTATTATGCCCCGAATTGGCTTTAAGGTAAATTGGGCTAGTTCCGTTTGTACAGTGTTAGTATGACGACGAACGACCAGTTACGGAACCAGTTACACATTTTCTAAATATTGAGTACTTAGAAAAGAGATTTTATTTTTTATTTTGTGTTCGAAATATGACTATGACATTTATTTTTATATGTACCGTATATGTAAGATAAGAGAGGCAGCCATGATAACTTTGCATGACTAAACTTTTTTGCCAGGAAAAATAGCCTTTGTTACTTCTCTCTCTCTCGCCATATCTCTATCATCTTCTGAATAACCGGGAACTATCAGTTTATTTCTCCATAGTGATACTTGCCTTCTAGGCTTTATAAAGGTAGACAACACATTGGCAATCCCTCTGGTGTTGCTAATGTCTATAGGCGACGGTAGACACTTACCATCAGGTGGACTGCCTGCCTGGTAATCAGACTTCTGACAAAATTTAATGCAACATTAATAGTAACAAAGTATACTTAATTTCAGTTACTGTTTTCATATATTACACCATTAGACAATAATAGCATAACCCTAAAAAGTAATCAGTTCACTGAAACCATCCACCGTCACTAATTAACTTGTCAAAAAATCGGATCGCTACAGATTACAGTAAAGAGGGTTTGATAGTCGAGCCGAGCGACATCGCTTCCTGCCAATTGCGGCTGTCAAATGTCCAGGGGACTGACAGGCGACACTTGCGTCTCACCAATAATAGAATGATAGCCGAGTGGAGTTGTGTATTGAGACAATTTATTTGTATTATATTTACTTATACCATTTTAAATCTTAGTTTTTTTTACTCTAATCACAAGGTTGAATTAACACTTCACACGCACAAGAAATATATTAAACCATCTTTCACTCCGCGGTTTCACCCGCGTTCCCGAAGGATCTAGTTTTCCCGGGATGAAAAGTATCTATATTCTACCTGTGTGTAAAATTTCATCCAAATCCGTTCAGCTATTACAAACACATTTATACTTAATATTAGTAGTAGTTTTTTTTATATTTATTAATTATATTAGTCTGACAAATATCAACGTTTCGATCAAGCTTCACCATAGTCACTAGGAAGTCCTCTGAGGCCATGAAATGCTCGGATAGACCTGGGCCCCTAAAAAGGCTAATCGAGCTATATTGCTGAATGGAAAAAGTTGTTTTGTTTTTTAAACCTGATTATACTTCCAAAAAATATTGGAATTGCATATAATCTGATCTGAATTCACGAAATAAATTCAAGGATATGTTACTAAGCAAAGGTTATGATACAAAAATAAAATTGCGTTACCAAAAAAAAACGTCTATTACTATAAGTTTTCGTTACTAAAATAGAAACATTCATCTCAATCATCTAAACCTTCAATTTTCACCTGTCGTACCATTCAATGCTCTTGTCAACATATCAAAAGACAATTCCACGACAAATAACTTTAATCCAGTTCCTAGTGATAATGCCAGAACATCACTAAATAACAATTTGATCTGAACGTTAAATTACTTTCAATTACCGACCTTAACCCCCAGACATAGGATTATTCAACTAATTACAGAACTGTAAGCGTAATTGGCACAGTGCCAAAGTCATGCCAAGGCCAATGACCGATACTTGGGTATTTTAACTATTTTCACCTTGAGGAATCAGTCCACTAGACCATTATTTTTGTCACGTGTGTGAACTAATGAACCGGGAAATTCATGTCGTTATGCTCTTATTGTAGTTTTTGAATGTCACGATTAATTCAAATTAAACAGTCCAAGACGTCATTGTCTTATTTTGAACTTTAAAACCGCATTCAGTAATAGTAGGAAAACTGGATTTATTTTGTTTTTTTTTTGTACAGGATACAACAAAATTCCAAGTAATTCCAAGTAAATACAAAAAGTACAATTGGCAATAATTGTCCAATATTATTTATAAGATACTAGCTTCTATCCCGCGGTTCACCCCCGTTTTCGAGGATTTAGTATTTTCTCGGAATGAAAAATAACGGAGACTTATCGCGAAAAAAAAATCGAGTTAAAATGTAGCCTATTTCTTTTTCCAGGTTTATATGTTTACTCTTGAAATGGTAACAAACAAATATACAGAGTCATTTTTGCATTTATAATATTAGTGATAGTAGGAACAAGGATAATCCAAGGTCAGTGGGCGTCGTTTGTTTTAAAACCCACGTCCTTCAACTTCGATCTATATGATGTTAGCGATACGATATAAATTCGCTTGTCTAATGTGTAAGTCAGTGCGTAAACGTGAATCCTCGCACTGTGGGAATCTTCCTAAAGTTGCAGAAGTTCTATAGATTGGCTTATTTTTTAATACAAGCTCAACATGAAAAAGGATGATGAGATTGAACATAGTAAGTATACAAAACCTACAAGGAACTGATTCTAAGTGCAGCTGTCGGAACCTACTGGTAGGTGTTTGACGATAGAATAACTTAACAATTGAGTTTAGCTAAAACCCTACGGCCCTGTCTTCTGAAATAGATAATTTTAATCTCGGTATTCAAAGCTGTATTATTATAACTTCTAAACTACAAGTCAATTATAATCAAACAATGCTCTAAGCTAAACTAGATTCTATAGTGTCCTATAAACGAACTAGGCATGGTAAAATCTGATTTTAACAGACAGCTTTAAGATATAAAATTAAATATTATCGTCACGAGGTAATATAAATAATATTCATGCCAAACTTTATATGTATAATATAATAGATTTGCATTATTTTTTTTTATACAACATTGTCGGCAAACAAGCATACGGCCCGCCTGATGGTAAACGGTTACCGCAGCCTATGAACGCTTGCAACACCAGGGGTTCACTCGCGCGTTGCCAACCCTTCCCCTCCCCGATGAACTCTGGCGACCTCACTCACGCGCAGGAACACAACTATAAGTTATTTGGCTGCGGTATTCTGTAAGGTGGAGGTACTTTCCCAGTCGAGCTGCTCTTTGAACGACATATCGCTATGCTCTACCTCTCTTAAAATGGATAATATGTAGGTACTCATCATTTTTAAAAAACTTAACATTAAGATTGAAGAGATAGCTTTCTTACAGATATTTATTTTCAATACCTACTGATTTCGTTATAATACCTTGTAATATTTTTTTTCCAAATTATTATAACTCGTAATTAATCCTATACCAAAGAGTGTGGCACAGCCAAACTTGAATGGTACAATTCGTTTGTAATTATCGTAAATAAACTAGATCAGCAAAAACTATGGAGACTCCATAAATCTAACTAGATATTCAATGATGAATCATACCGTCAATCAATCAGGAATTTAAACAAGACCTGCCATAGAATATGTTGATAACACATAACATCAATCTATGTTCAGATAAGCAAGATTAGATATGAGATTGACTCAAGCAAATATATCTGCATAATATATGTGCCAGAATGTATTATCCAATTACTGCATTTACATCAATCTATGAATGAAACATTACAAAAGAAACGTCTGGCTGCTACGGATTTGCTTGGTAGTCTGACAATCTAATAAGAAGCACTCCATTAACACGGTCATTATTAGCAGTGGCCTTTTTAAGACTATACAAATAGAAAAAAAAAAATTATAAATAAAAAAAACCGACTTCAAAAACTGAAAAGCATAAAATAAATATTTCCTTTCTACATCATTTTGAAGTCGGTGCCAAGTAAAACATAAATATTACTTGGTCTTCAGGTTACTTTCTTGATTTGTTTTGTTTCAGCGAGTTTTCTTTATAGTTAAGTAGTATCTATAAACACATACTAAATTTAGTTAAGCTGTCATAATATTGTTGTCTTTAGGTAAATTTATTTTTGATAATATTTCGAGTTAGTGTGAATGATTGGTTTTAATATTTTTTCGTTGTAATATTTTGTTGTTGTTGTTTATGTGTTATCCTTAGTATTTTTAATTTTTAAAAATATGAATGAAAGTCCGTAAGAGTTGGGCCGTCACGGTGCACAAGTTACAGGACAAAAACCCTAAAGGCCTAAACCCTAAATGTGTATTAATTTAGCTGTCAGTCGTATAAAACCCTTTGAAGGAATGGCACTGTCTAATTTAGAATCAAATAAATTGTAGAGTAGGCCACACTGACTCTTTCCTCAAAGAGTATTTCCAGAAATGATACTCTATACCTATATAATATTCAACTTTATGCGATGAGATAATATCCATTGGTACTGAATTTACACGTTTGAGCTGTTTGTCATTAAGGAGTTCCGTTGTATGCATTGCTGATCCAAGTCCAGTCCAGTCCAACACGTCCTTGATCATAGTTCTCTCTACCCAATGTAGCACAAGTAGATAATAATAGATAGCAGTAATTTGGATATGGTTAATAAAACTGTATTCTTAGGTTTAACATTAGATAATAAATTACAATGGGGTCCTCATATAGATTCTTTGGCAGGTAAATTAAGTTCTGCTGCATTTGCTGTAAGAAAAATTAAACAATTGACGAATGTCGAGACGGCTAAACTAGTTTATTTTGCTTACTTTCACAGTCTTTTATGATACGGTATTTTATTAGGTCAAAAGTGGCTCCAAATGGTTCGTGTAATATTACACACGGTGCGGCTCGCCAGTTCTGTTTCTTGAACTTGGCTTGACACGCTCCCGCGTGTCTAGATGGGGAGCAGCAGCCGATATTGAAACTATTTTTATACTACAAAAAAGAGCAATTCGTGCAATTTATAGTATGGATCCTCGGGACTCATTAAAGCATTTATTTAAAGAAATAAATATAATGACTATGCCTTCACTTTACATTTATGAAAATATGATGTTCATATGTAAAAATATAGGAATGCTTGAAACAAAAGTAGATGTCCATAATATAAATACAAGGCAAAGAGAAAAATTAGTTGTTCCATATTTTAGGCTAGCCAAAGTTAGCAAGTCATTCCTTGGTAATTGCGTTCGTTTTTATAATAAAATACCTCACTCGGTAACCAAGATGACCGACTTTAAATTTAAATTTTACATAAAGAAAGTTTTGAAGGAAAATGCTTATTACAAGGTAGCTCATTATGTTGAAGATAGGGATGTTTGGAAATAGTTACACTCTGCACAGGTGCACCTTGCATAATGTTTCTTTATTATATATATATATTTATTTTTTTAGTTTTAGCCATTGGCGTATTCGCTGTTATTTAATAAGAACTTGTTTGCGTTACATTTTATTATTTGCTTTATATTGGTATTTTTCGTTTTGTTTTAATTGCATATTGTATTGTTCATTTTGCTGTTTTTGAAAAAATATAGCCAATAGTCAGATAATTTAAAAAAAAATTATAATAATAAAAATGTAACCTTGCTCAGTTTCTTGCCGGTTCTTCTCAGTTGAAGGCTGACTTCCGAACCGGTGGTGGCTTCAGTAAATTCGACCTTCATAAGTGCCCTTTGATAGTAGGTACCTCCTCGTAATGGAATTGTCATAAACCGAACTATACCTCAATCACTACACAATTCCTATCTGGAATATCTTTGGAGTCCACTGTCCAATACCAATGAAATTTAAATGGAACTATTTTGACGCTATACTAAATCCAATGCAAAAGAATTTATTAAAATCGGTTCGTAAACAAAGAAGTTAACCCCAGAAATAGGTAGGATCATTGAGAAGTTCCGGTGGTCGTCTATGGTCTTTTTCATCAGTTTCACATCACCAAATGATACTTTCTGAATACCGAAAATACCAAAATCACTATGTGTATTTGTATATGCCTATAATATTTGAGGAGTTCCCTCAATTCCTCAGGTTTCCATCGTCAGAACTAAATTTTGATAAAAATCTGGAGGTATACCCTTTCAAGTAGCATCGCAGTACATTTATGCAAACATATTATTTGTACAACAAAATATAAGTCTTTTAGTAAAAACAAGTGACATGCACACTATTAATACTAGAAATAAGCATAAACTTGTGACCTCTGCTTATAGACTCCAAAAAGTGCAAGGTTCATTTTTGGGACTGTGTACACGCTTCTATAATAAGATCCCTCCTGCACTTTTAAATTTGCCATTACATAAATTTAAGGAACGTGTTAAGTCTATTTTAGTACAAAAGGCATACTATAGCGTAATGAATATTTAAATGACGACAATGCTTGGGTGTAGCGCTCGCTCTTGCAGGATAAATTTTATGTAATAATCTAAGTTTGTTTTGAAAAGAGTAATTGCTGAGTTTCTTGCCGGCTCTTCTCAGTAAAAGCAACCTTCCGAACCGTGCGTTAGAGTCTGACTATTCTTAAGTGCCTGTGAAGGCCTATTTGAATGAATAAATTATTTCATTTCATGTCATTATTTCATTTCAAATAAAAAAATATTTTCTCAAATCGGTTCATAAATGACGGAGTAATGAGAACCTCTTCCATTTTTTTAAAGTCGGTTAAAAAGAAAAAAGCCTTATTGGTCTTATACTACTAAACAATTTTTTGTGAACTTGTGACATAAACGAACTAATTACAAAATTTAATAAATTCTTATTGCTAATCATCGTTTCTATTCCATACCCTTCTGATTCAACAAACTGCCGAAAATTCAAATAAAGTTCAATAACTCAAGTAAATGATAACTTTGTGCGTAATACTGAAATTTAGAGAGGAATTTTAGATCGCGATGATGGGTAGTAGGTATTTATTTATTTACATACCAAAATAGTATCTTGAATCATGAATAGGGAGTTATTTTAATTATGCCTATATTTTTTTAAGCTGACCGTATTTGTCGGTAGTTTTATTAAAGTCAAAGTCACAGCCATTTATTCAGTTTAGGCCCTTACGAATGGAAACTACTAAAGTTACCTTACATTAAAAAAGCAGATATGTGAAAATAGAGTAAGAAATAAATGTTGTGTTACATTTTTTATTGTTACTAGAATAATAGTGTGTTGGTTTAAAGATTATTTTTTTATGATTTTCCTCATTTAACATTACCCGAACATACATCTCGTACAAAATGTTAAGTAACTGAAAATCCTGAAACTTTCCCACGACACTTATGTGTCAAACATACTTTGCTTTACTTCACAGACTTATACTAAGTGCTAACTAACAAAGCGACGAACATAATATTTGTGAATCTAGTACAAGTAGATAGATCAAGATAGATCATTTTATAAATATTGAGAAGATGAGAGATATTATGAAGTAAGAAGCATCTTAAAAAATGATATTAGAATGCGAGCAAGTCTAATTATGTATCTAATACTCTGATCGGTCATATCCCTTTCAATATAACGCAATGATAGCTCAAATCCATTCTAAAGGAATTTCAGTGGGATAAAAACCAATTCTATTCAGATATGAAGTATATATGAAACTGCTAATGTGGCGCAATTAGCTTCCCAGGTAACTGAAATTTGCATAAAATTGTGTAGTATAGAAGTTCTTGAAGAAGAAGATTGTGTTAAGTATTATATAGGGGAGGTATGAATTATGGTTTAGATAGGCTTTATTGCAATTAAACAGGGGTAAATAACATATTTAACGATGACAAACATGTTATTTCATTAAGAAACTAGCTTTCCGCCCCGCGGTTTCACCCGCGTTCCCGTGGGATCTTATGTTTTTTTTTGCTATAAACCTCACGGAGCCCGAGACCTTTCCAACGAATGCAAAACCGTGGAAATCGGTTCGTGCGTTCTGGAGTTATAGCGTCAGGAAGGAAAACCTGACTTATTTTTATATAGTAGATATCCTACATTTCTAGCATCAAGACGTTGAAGAATTAGTCACCTGCTTACTAATTAATAAGTAAGTCTTAGTAGGCATAATTTGAATGATAAACAGATGTGGCATTTCACATCTCAAATTCAAATTGTTTTATTATAAACCTGTTTGACATCTGCCAAGGTTATAATATTAACATGAGGGAATTCAAATCATGTAAGGTTTAGTAACCTAGCTTATGTTAAGTCCTATTGTACCATACATTCTTGGGATAAACCTGTAGTATCTCGTACTAGGACATTTTATGAAAATACTCAGCTGATATTTCTTTATACTGAGTTTATATAGGGCGGATGTACGAATCAGTATGAACAACTTTTAGAATGACACAAAAAATTCTGAATTTTTAGTCGTAGTTCTAAAAGCCTATATATAACTAAAGGAATACATCTACCTATGTCGCATGTAATCTATACTAATATCATAAAGCTGAAGAGTTTTTTTCTTATTTTGTTTCTTTGAACGCGCTAGTCTCTGGAACAACCAGTCGGATTTGAAAAAATATTATTACATTTGATTGCCCAATTTTCGAGGAAGGCAATAGGCTATTCATTATCCCGGCAACGCGGGTGAAACCGCGGGAAAAAGCTGGTAATAAATAATTTGAAGTCATATAAATACCTTTACAAAGAAGATGGAATAAATATTACAATTGATATAATTTAATAATTATAACCATAAGGAACTTCTAATCTCAAAGACAAAGACCCCATAATATCCTCTCTATAACTACTTTGAGGCGTCATATACTACACAAATAGCCATGGTGTCTAAACTTAACTCATCGCAAACTTTGAGGTAACATTGAATACGCACAACTCTGTACTTCATCTTCAGCTGTTGTTTGTTAAATGAGAGTATGAACTCTAAATGAGATGGATAAAGGCTGAATAAGTAAGGAGTGAATGCCATGATGATGTAGGCAGTAAGTAGTAGACGAAGACCGAAAAGATGATATGAATAAGAATGAGTGATTGCAAATGTGACAATTTAATCAAGAAACTTGAATTTGAATTTGAAAATTTTAATTTGACGGATAGAAGGACTGAATGGAAGAAGAGGATGTATACTGCACCAACCAATGATTGAGAACAAGGTAGGTGATGAAAAAATAAATAGTGTGATAGGTTTTTACCACAGAGGGCTTACTTCTTGATGACCACTGACCCCAATGGGGTCGAATATGGACGAAGGAAAAACTTTTTATTTGCAAGCTCGCAAACCAAGCCTTATTTTTCTGAAAATATCTATTTCAAAATTTACATTCCCGGATATATTATTTTATTTATTTATAGTTGACGTGTCACGCCGTTATTAAATGAGTATGTGATCAGTTATAAATTATTTCATAAAAATTAACATTTAATAAAAACGTAAAACCAACTTGAAAATGGGTTTGCACTAAAAAGTGTAAAATTCGTTTCCAGAATCTCAAATTCTGGAAACGAATTAATAGAAGAAAGCTAAAGAATCTTCAGCGATAGAATTTGAGATTCCGGAACACGTGCTTTCCTTTCCCTGACTTTAAAACGAGTTCTAATATCTCTTTTTTATACTTTTTAGTGCAAACCCATTTTTAAGTTGGTTTTACTTTTTTTGTTAAATGTTAATTTTATTTTTCCATTTTTAGTTTCTTATGTGTATTGAATACCTATTAAGATTTGTCTCTGACCGAGAATATGTCTCAATAATAATTGTCGATAATCTATACTTATAATATTATAAAGCTGAAGAGTTTGTTTGTTTGTTTGTTGGAACGCGCTAATCTCAGGAACTACTGGTTCGATTTGAAAAATTCTTTCAGTGTTGGATAGTCCATTTATCAAGAAAGGCTATAGATTTTTTATCCCGGGAAAACACAAGATCCCTCGAGAATGCGGGTGAAACCGCGGGGCGGAAGCTAGTATTGAATAAGATATTTCAATCGCGATATTCCTGCTCGTTGAGGAATTCCGTAATATTTTCAAAGTCTATGATCAG
Source organism: Tetheella fluctuosa (assembly GCA_951216915.1). NCBI lineage: Eukaryota > Metazoa > Arthropoda > Insecta > Lepidoptera > Drepanidae > Tetheella > Tetheella fluctuosa. Next base: position 11,546,533 of record OX578223.1, on the reverse strand, counting down.
ATCATAATAAAATTTATATGGGACTACTTCTCAAGTATGACCTACCAAACGAAAAAAGAATCATCAAAATCGATTCATAATTGGCGGGATAATCGCGTAGCAAACATACCAAAAATACGTGTGGCACTCGGAGACTGCCGCGGTAAAGCTATTGCATAGCATTTTTTATCAACTTATGCAATTATATTTATTTATTTATTTTTTATTTAGGCAGTTTTTTTATTTTTTTATTCTTTGATGTTAATTCATTTTTTTTCTTTGATATTAATAGATACCTATACACCTATATACTTTCTCACAAACAGCATACATGGGAGGTGTTAGGTTTTTTCGTCACGGAATTTTTTCGTTACGAAATATTTTGATTCGGTCGCCGCGCTCAAAGCCTGAAGCCCACGATAAAAGCTATACAATAGCTTAAAAAAAACATACAATCGAATTGAGTATCTACCTCCTCCTTTTTTTGAAATCGGTTATAAAATAAGCTGCGCTGATTGGTTAATGTTGCTATCAGATTATAAATAAACCCGATTCTTTGAAATGCCACTTAAATTAACCACTTTATTTATTTATGGACTCAGTGACATTTAATCTTAGTTTTCCGTATTATGTAGCTATATGACTCATGTTTACATATAAGTAATAGGTAGGTATATCTACAGTCAGAAGTTGATATTGTATTGTTATTTTTTGTTATATTTTCGATAGTATAATTTTATTTAAATTGTAAATTCCTTTGTTGATTTGGTCCCATAGTAAAATAAATTGTATTAGTGAAATCTTTCAACCCTGAAAGTTTAGCTAAACAATAAAAACCAACTCAGTATATTGGACGTTAATTTGTTTTACATTTGTAACGTATTTTGTTTTTTTTTTAATAAAGAAATCATCTTACCTTCAATATTTTCATCGTCCATATCAGGCATTGCTAACTTGTATAAACTTAAACGAAACAGTTTCACAAATTCATAACTAAACGTCAATTGTAATCAAGAACATAAACACTACGTAAAACTTATAAAAATTATATATTTCACAATTTAATAAATCGCGAAGTTACGGCGGAAAAATTGGAAAAGCGCGCGTGACCTCTCTCGATGAAGGCACAACGCTTACTGACTGTGTCTCGCTTGCTTGAGTCGAGTTTCCACTGAATGAATGAAAGAAAAATAAACAGATGTCCGCGGGAAAATTGTTCGATCTTAACTTCTTATTTCGAATTAAAGCTTTATTTTATTAATGGCATGCGAATATAAGCATTATAAGGTAATCGATTTAAAAAATACTTTCATTGATAAGTTATTTATTAGGATATACTAATACTGAGTGGATATTTTGAGATGGCGTATTTCCGTAATCTATGTTAGGTGAGGTTAGGGAACTTTTACTATGACCAATAACAACATGAGGTTCCTCATGTTGTTATTGAACGTAGATTTCGAAAATACGCCATTTCAAAATATTCACCTGGTATACATTTTTATCAAAAATATTTCTTGCGTTTTCATTGATTACATCAATTTAGAAAGCCTATGAGATGTAATTTTGTGTTTTGCACATGAGGTGTATAGCAATAGATTTATACACTTCTCATCAGAAAAATTGAAACGGTACTGCTGCATCAACCTCCTGAATTTTGGTTTTAAATGAATTTTATGTTTTATTTTTACATTAAACAAAAAAAAGTAATAATGCCAGATGCGCATATTATAAGGTATTAACGAATATTAATGCTTAAAATTAAAATTAAATGTTAAAAAAACTCATTCAAAACCAAACTTCAGAGGTGTCTCGATTTTTTTAATGAGAAGTGTATAATTCATTTTGCATTCAAAATGTTACAGATCTTTACATTGGTTTCCTAAATACAAAAGTATGTTATTTATTGATAAGGAACATAAGTGTGGTTTTTAATAGTTTTAAAAGCATTTTATACATACGATAAACTTTTTTTTCCAATACGTCTCATGCTATGGTGAATGAAATGAATTACAAAACATATTTTTTATTCAGCATTAAAAAATATTATCATCATCAATAAAAACCATAAAATCGTTTTGAGATTAGCTTTCATAGTAACAATTATAATACTTTAAAAGAGCTTTCCAATGACATACATTTGATTGCTATTAATGGTGGGACCTCCTTTCTTTGGCATTTTTTTACATAATTACGAGGACATCTTTTATGACTTTTAAGACTCGAGGATAAATTCGTATTCACAATTTTGTGGTCCTAAATGAAATATTATCTTGCGGATCTATATTTGGTATAAGTATTAGTTATTCAAAATAATGAAGATACAACTCTTAGTGATATTAATTCTAAAATTAGGTGAAATATTTCGTTGATTTGCGCCATTTGATTAGAGACATGCGCTATATAATTAACTAGATTCCGCCCCGCGGTTTCACCCGCGTTCCCCAGGGATCTTATGTTTTCCGGGGATAAAAAGTAGCCTATGTTCTATTCCCTACAATAGGCTTTATGCATACCAAATTTCATGGCGATCGGTTCAGCGGTTTAAGCGTAACAAACAAACAAACTCACTTTCGCATTTATAATATTTGTTAGGATTACAATCCATTATAAGAAAGTAAATTTACCACACATAAATTTATTATCTAATATATAAAAGTGTTTGTCTGCAAACTCCTCCGAAACGGCTTGACCGTTTTCTTTTTGTGTATATTTGATAAGTCTGAGAATCGGTCGTAGGCTACTTTTTTTTTATACCGCTACGCGGATGAAGATGTTTTGTTAAAGAGTTCAAAATCAAGTTGTTACAATCTAATAAGCCCGTTTTGACAGAACTGAGCACATATGCATACATGTGACAAAAGAGACAAATATAGCGAGACCAAAAGAGATATTCTCTAAAACTGGCCTATTAGATTGTCACGAGTTTAGTCAGATATAAACAATATTCCTAAATGTTACATTAAAAGGTATGTTAAAAATTAGATTTCAAAATTACTGAACATTAGGTATATTACTTTCTAGCAATATTGCAGCAAAACTAGTATTATGAAAATAATATCAACAATTTGATTTAAATTTATTTCCCAGTATATTTGCTTTCTAACAAAAGATAAAGTTTATTAAACGAAAATTGGTGCTGCAATATAGGTGAAATATTTTTCAAATTTAGTCGTATAATTTCTTATGTGCACGTGATGGCGCCGGCGGTCTACAACCGGCTACCAGACAACGTACTGAATTCACTGTTTAAAGATAAATAATAAAAAACACGGGCAAGTGCGAGTCAGACTCGCGCACCGAGGGTTCCGTACAAACTTCGTCCATTGTTCGTCCATCAAGGGAAATGCACAATTTTATTTATTTACCTTATTTGAGGTTAGTACCATTAAGCTAGACCTCTAAATTGTATGAGCGCCTATACAACTCAGAGGTCTTTATTAATTGGCGTACCTTTGTATGTATGGGGACGCCCTTTTTTAATTTTTTAGAATTTTTCCTTTAGTGCTGTAAGACGTTGCTTTTTGCCAATTTTTTTTGATTGAATGAAAGGTAAATTGCGGTTTACGATTTATGACGTATTAAAAAAAAAACTACTTATTAGATCTCGTTCAAACCAATTTTCGGTGGAAGTTTGCATGGTAATGTACATCATATATTTTTTTTGGTTTTATCATTCTCTTATTTTAGAAGTTACAGGGGGGGGGGACACATTTTACCACTTTGGATGTGTCTTTCGCGCAAACTATTCAGTTTAGAAAAAAATGATATTAGAAACCTCAATATTATTTTTGAAGACCTATCCACAGATACCCCAAACTTATGGGTTTGACGAAAAAAAAGAATTTGAGTTTCAGTTCTAAGTATGGGGAACCCCCAAAATTTATTGTTTTTTTTTCTATTTTTGTGTCTTGATGCGGTTCACAGAATACATCTACTTACCAAGTTTCAACAGTATAGCTCTTATAGTTTCGGAAAAAAGTGGCTGTGACATACGGACGGACAGACAGACAGACAGATAGTCAGACAGACAGACAGACATAACGAATCTATAAGGGTTCCGTTTTTTGCCATTTGGCTACGGAACCCTAAAAATGGCTTGTTGAGCAAGAATTTTATGAATTTGACGATGTGATAGTTTCTGACATTTTTAAATATTATAGGTATTATACTTATTTTTGATTTCTATTATTATTACTGCTATTGTATTGCAATACAATCAGTGTTGCAAGAATTGACTTGTACCTAACTTGTTGTTGCCAATAAAAAACGATGAACTATGAACAGACGGACAGACGAACATGACGAAAATATAAGGGTTCCTTGTTTGACTTCGGAACCCTAAAAATGAATCAAAACGACATAAAGACTCAAAGCCACAAGCAGTAGTTCATAAGTATGATGCATGTGCAAGCCACTCCTTCCTTCATGAAAGAAATGTAAACCAATTAGGTACCCTGCGACATCACCACATTAAAAGGCCTGACTAACTCGAGCTTACCACAAATTACGATAGTCATTCAAGAAAACGAATGATTAATGCACTGGGCATACTGAATAAATTAAATAAACTAAACAAGCATAATTGTATATCCGCTGTTAATCATCCTCGCTAAACTGCAATAAGGTTAAAAACCGGCCAAGTGCGAGTCGGACTCGCGCACCGAGGGTTCCGTACAAACTTAGTCCATCGTTCGTCCATCACGGGAAATGCACAATTTTATTTATTTACCTTATTTGAGGTTGGTGCCAATTAAGCTAGACCTCTAAATTGTATGAGCGCCCATACAACTCAGAGGTCTTTATTAATTGGCGTAACTATGTATGTATGGGGACACCCTTTAATTTTCAACTTTTTTTATTTTTAGGAATTTTCCTTTTATTTGTGCTGTAAGACCTTGCTTTTTACCAAATTTCGTGATTCTAGGTCAACGGAGACTACCACAAAACAAATAAAAGGGCAAAAAAATTGCGTTTGTTGTATGGGAGCCCCCCTTAAATATTTATTTTATTTTGTTTTTAGTATTTTTTGTTATAGCGGCAACAAAAATACATAATTTGTGAAAGTTTAAACTGTCTAGCTATCGCAGTTCTTGAGAAACAGCCTGGAGACAGACAGACGCACGGACAGACGGACGGACAGACAGCGAAGTCTTAGTAATAGGGTCCCGCTTTTACCCTTTGGGTACGGAACCCTAAAAATGACGGGTTGTTAACGTAATCGTAAGATACCCTGTCACATAGGTCGAGAGTTCGATTCCCACACAGGAGAGACATTTGTGTGCATGAAGACGTTTGTTTTGTCCGGAGTCTAGGTGTAATTATATTAATTTGTATAATAATATGAAGTAGGCATATCAGTTATGTATGTAGTTTACATAGTAAGTACAAGTTTTTAAACTGTGATCAGATTGGTCGTGTGAAGAATGTCCCATGATATTTTATTATTGCAAACGTTGCCGACTTTTACATGTTTCTTACGGAATAAAATTAAGATGTACAGGCCTATGTTTGAACCTGTATACCCTTTTGTTTACTGGTGCGGTTACCACTGAACGACGGAGGTCTTTTAGGTAAAACTTGTCGTGTATTTAATGGTTTCAGACCCTTTCTGTTTTGTTTGATGAGGCACAGTCTAATCACACGCTTTGTTTATTTCGACCGATATTTGTCTACGAATTGTAACAAAAAGTTTAATGAACTGAAAATTACTACAGCATGTTTTTTTTACTGTGTGACTAGTGGCTTATACTATAAAATATTACAGGGTAAAAAATATCAAAAATGATCAATCTAGCTCGATCAAAATTATATGAAATTCTTATTCTTATATTTTTTTTGTGATTTCAGGGTTGTTCATAATTATACATCCACCCTTTAATATATTTGTGTGAATGATTAAATAAGCCTGTATTATGATCATTTCAATATGTTAATAAAATAACGCAATATTTTTGACAACCCATCTCCAATACAGAAAATATCGAGAATTTTTTCACAAAAAAAATTAAGAAGAGTGTAAAGTCCAATAAATGATAATATTTTTTATTCAAATAGGCATTCACATGCACTTATGAATTGTCTGACTCTAACGCTCAGTTCAGAAGGTTGCTTTTGCTGAGAAGAGCCGGCAAGAAATTGAGCAATTACGCTTTTCAAAACCAACTCAGATTTTTTACATAAAATAACATAACAACAACAAAATAGAAACAAAATGTTTGACTTATTCAAGCAAACCAGCCCCCACAAGCAGCACCTGTTCACAAGTATGACGCATGTGGCAACCATCGTATCTTTAGTATTTTTGCATTTACACGCATCATTCTGGGTCGACAGATAGAGCACAAAATAGTTGGTATTGTTTTATTTCTAACCCATTCGAGTACTATTAGATAGCCGTATACCGTCTAAATGTTTAATAATAATAAAATGTGTAGTCGCAAATGGAATCTATTTTATTGTATTCTAAACGTCTACGACTGTGGGAATTTGTTCTTTTATATTAAATATCTTCGAGTTAGGGCTCATATTTTGACAAATAAAGAGACTTCTTTCATTTGATAGGCATTTTCGGGTCTAGCTTGTTTTATTCTCGGTTTTATGATTACCTTTTCTAAAGTGAAACGGATGTATCATCATCATCATCTCAGCCGCAAGACATCCACTGGTGGGTATATATCTAAAGTAAAATAAAATTGAAGCTTAATTTGCACTTCAAATAAGTTTTATTTTGCCAATAGTTTTAAATATTGATTCCAATTCTAATGTCCGTATGCAAATCATTATATCAATAAAAAAATATGTTAATTCCATAAGGAATGACAAACAAAAGATATTAGTCAAGAATCACGATCATCATATTGCTAATTGCTTTCCGTTTTTTGATGTTCACAATGAGTTATCAACTTTAGTGACACCATTCGAATGGCTAGTTCTAGGTACCTACTGTTTTTTACTTATCTAAAGGGTATGATAAATCGATGTTTTTTTATTAAATGTACAAAATATTTTTATTAATTTCCTACAATCAGCTTTAGTTTTCGGTGGTAAAACATCGTGAGGAAACCATGGCAGGTAGTGTAATTTATAGTACCCGCCTGGATATATAATATGGTAGATGCACTTGAGAGCTAGTTCTTTCTAGGCTTTGCGTGCTTAACACGTTCGGCCACATCATCACTTACTATGGTGAGTTTGTGGTTGAACACAAGCCTTTAAAAAGAAAAAAACATGTCCGGTTGATAAAATATATTAAAATCTTGATTTAGAAAAATGTAATCCCGTTAGTTTAAAAAAAATGGTATTATTTTCTTTCGATAAATAATTATTGTGAAACCAACAAAAATTAACATAATGTTAATATTAATACCTATTTGTACTAAGTATCTCAAAAGGTTTATGGGGCATGGGTTATTTTCCCATAAAACATGAATTATAAATAAAAATAATTAATAAATTTTCGAGTGAATAAAATCCATATAAATTTAACAAAATTTCCACAAAACAAAAACTTAATAACCAAACTAGCAGTCAAAGAATATCTATACATTACTATCGTACAATTATGATAATTTTGTTTTACCCGTGATCCTGAAAGATTTAATGTTTTCCCAGAATGTACAATACTTTATTCCTAGGTAGGTATAGTGAGTAACAAAGGTTTTAACACAAAATCTTTCGCATTTGCAATATTAATAGGAAAATTCACTTATTTATTAATTGTTCTGTATTGGATTATGACATTAATTTACACTCATTGTCAAGAGTCTAGTGTTCTACCTGTTTTGATGTTAAAAGGCTTTCGCTGAAGACATCCGATTTTTCATATCGATGTCTCAATTACAGAGTACCTACAGAACTATTCCAAGATGTTTTATTCTAGCTAAAGTATTTTAGCTATAAACTTTAGCTGAAACCTATTTTTGTCTATAGTTCCGGAGGCACAGGACACCTTATAGACGACGACGATAGAAATAGCAGTTTTATTTTCAGCTAATAGTATTCTGTGGTAGATGTGTCGCATCGACCCACGCAATACAGTTAAATAATATAACGGCCCATAAAAAATTACGTCACTGACAGGAAACCGTATTTTTCATCAAGATTTAACATCTCATTTTTATAGTTTATCGGTATGGCGGATTAGCAAAATCCGTCCGGCAAAAACTTTCATATAGAATCTGACGATTTTAACAAGAACATTATTCTTAGTTGAAAAATAAACTAGTCTGTTATGGAAACCACCTGTTTCTAATAAATCACTATGAGTACTGTGTCGTAAAGATCAATCAAAATGAACTGAGCGTTCGATGTCTATCTACATACTATTAGTACATAGCTAGAGATATTGTGAAGAATTTCAGAATGCTTATACTAAATTCTCTAAATAGTCGCAGCGATTCTTTTTGCATCAAAGGATTTTATATATACGTTCCAATCTATAGATGTAAAACAACAACGCTAGCACATAATTTAATGTTTGTAGAAGTGGGTTCACTATCTCACTTCTGACAAAATACTGTCATATTTTCACCAGCTTTGGATATAGACTAGATTTTTAGCTTTTGGATCGTGTCTTTGCTAAGGCTTTCAATTCATATCATGTAGGGTCATATTGTATGCTGTTTATTTATTCACTAATTTTTGCAGCTTAACAGTATTAAATAAACCAAAACGCTACAAGAACATTGCATTCATATTTCTAACATTCTTTTCCATTCAGTCATCAATCATACCTTCCCTGTTACAAACAAGTCACAGTGTGGTGCATCCTCAAGCAGGGAGTTGATTAGGTCCATAGCGCGCGGCACGGGCGAGTGTTGGCGGTGGAGTGTACGTGGCACGCTCACCGCCAACAGTCGGTGCCTGCGAGCCCGCACGTATTTGTCCATAACTATTTTAAATTAGTTATTAATTCTTTTAAAGAAACATCAACCTACAAATTCCTTAAAACCCTATGTCGATGCACAAAATGCTGTGACTTCCTTTGGGAAATCATCTAGCTGTAGGATTCTGATGATATTTAAAATATACATTTATACAATATCACAACCGTTACCTATTTGTGTAACCACCTACATACGTTAAATATAGAAAATAGTTAATTTAATCAAAATTACAGTCACGTAGATAAGTCGGGAAGCTATAGCTTAACATCGCCTACTCGTCTACCAAATTCACTGGTGTAATAAACCATTTGTCATCGTGCAATGAATGAAGATTACGCTGTAAACAATATCAATAGCTCATTACATACACTAGTGATGTACTATCATAGCATAGGTCAAAAAAGGGTACCTTAACCAAACTGGTAAATTTTAAACGCCATTGAATAAAATAATAACAATTTACAGGGAATCAGGTTTCTTAAAGATGTTTTCCATTGCCAAAGCACCAAGAGGCACAGGTTCTGAACCTGCAGCCTTATGAACCTAAGACTAAATCACTACAGCTCTTATAATTTTTGCACCTTTTTTATTTATCAGAAGGCTGACAAACTGGCAGGTATTGGTATGTGGCTCCGTTGACTATACAGGATGATTTTTTTGTCCCTGGCCATACTTGCAGGGGTTTAAGTACTCGTCAATATGAACAACTTTTATTATGGGACCAACTTTGATATCGCATAAATAAAATGGTTCCTTCATACATTTTGGTCGAGTAGGTATTGAACTTTTGTATGGACAGCTGATATTTTTTTGTGATCACAGAGATAGTCCCATGATAAAAGTTGTAAATATTGATGAGTACTTCCAACCCTGCAAGTATGGCCAGGGAAAAAAATCACCCTGTATACACTAGCAATATAGCAGGGGGATAGCCAATGTGTTGCCAATCTTTACTAAGCTTGAAGGTAACTGGCTTCCAAGTTCAACTACCGAAACACACCAATAGATACTTGGCGACAGATTTTCAACTTGAGGTAGGCAGCATGGCGGGTACTACTAAGCTCTCTCCCATCGTGCTATGTTTTGCTTCAGCGAAAGCTCAAACATATTATAAGGATTCAAACCCACACTAAGCTATCATCACAAGACTATTTTGAATACAGCATTTCAAAATTAAAAAGAAAACGTAAACGTAGAATATGAAATATTACTATTAAAAGTCATAATAGCAGTAAAATGTGAACACTGAACACCAACTAGAATGTACATTCAAATCTGTCTAGGGTGCATAAAATATTATATGTAGACGTCGTAAATCGTTTTATAACACCTGATACTAAACCATTCATGATTTAAAATGTATGAAATTTTATAGACTTAAATTGGAAATGGTCGTTCTTTTTTGTCTCGTATAAACGGAAGATACATTACGTTACTTTTGAGTTTAATTTTCTAACGTATAATTATTAATCATAGTTATTAATCGTATTGGGTTGATCCCTAAATGCGCTTTAATACACTTACACGTTTTATTTACTTATATCTACCTATCTATATATATATATATAAAAGAGAAAGTATGTATGTATGTATGTAACTATGTTCCTTATAGACTCCGAAACCGCTGAACCGATCGCGATGACATTTTCAGATAATCTTTAGATATATTAGCCCAGCGGGTAATCTTGTAAGGTTTGGTGGTGATTGGAGTACTCGGGACCACGGGTGAAACCGCGGGGCGGAAGCTAGTACATTTATAAAAAGCCAAAATATTTTGCATCCATCTTCAAAATTTAAAGCAATTCGAAGTTTTATGTGATATATTCCACCTTAAAATTTTATCTTGATATAAATCTCATTTTTCTAACTTTGAAATGGGTAACATAAACTCACATTAACCAACAACCACTATACCAATGCAATTCATAACGGACTATGCAATTCTGTACCGTATATTTCCACATCTATAACTCCGACAATTGGCCGCTAACTTGACATTCATATACAATGCTACACAACATGATTCATGCAACAATTTCACACCGAGCTAACAAGGAAACAGGCGACTGTTACAATCGGCCAAATTGTACTGAACTGTTATATCACCAACAAATGGAGCAAGTATGAATTGGGGAGTTACTGGAATTCAAAGAATATATATTTGTATTATCGTCAGTGTTAATCTCTTTGATGATGATCAATGAAACGAAAATGGTGACCTTATTGATCTAATTCTGGAATCAGACAGTCTTTAGCTCCGTTCTGTCGTCAATGTGAAGATATATTATGCTGCAGGTTGAAATCGTGAATTTGATATTTCGGTGTATCGTGAGGAAACTATAGCATGGGTACATTGTAGTACCTGCCTGGTTGGCTACCACCTTTGAGTTGAAAGTCTGTCGCAAAGCACCTACTGGTGTGTTCCGGAAGTTACGCTTGAGACTCAGTTGCCTTCTAGGCTTTATAAAGGTCGGCAACGCATTGGCAATTACCCTGGTAATGCTAGTGTCTATAGGCGACGGTAACCACTTACCATCTGGTGGACCGACTCATCTGCTTTACAAGCAGAATGCAGCCTGCTTGTAGTAAATTATAGGAACTATATGCAGTTACTGGCTAGCTGGCTCCCACCCTCAACCTGAAAATCTATTACTAACTTTGTAGTGTCTTACGGCAGCCTCGATTGAGAATCAGTTCCTATCTAAGCTTTGTGGGCTGATGTGATGAAACAGGAGCCTGTCCTATGCAAATTAATCTTAACAGAAATATAATGGAACAAACTTTTATTTAATTCTGAATTGACTTTTATATTGAGAATATTCCTCTGGAAAATGGATAAAACCGAATGCAAAACTAGTAAGTAATAAAAATATCGTAATCTATCATCGGTGACTGACGGTGACCCTTTCAACAAACAGTAAACTAAGGCAAAGATGCTCACGATGATCGATCGCGTCCACACTTCTTGAAAACCCACTAAGCAGTGCGGTCGGGTATTAAATTGAATATAAAAATTGTTTTCTATGGTTTTCTGCGGTTTTTATGGGCAAAAAGTATTCTATATTTTATTCCAGGGTCTTAAGTAAATATACCAAATTTCAGTTCAGCCATTATCGAACTGAATGAGAAACACATACACATTTTCGCATTTATAATATAAGCAGGATTAGTTCATGCTAGTTTCTTCGTCTAATTATAACTAAGAAGCCACATCTATATCTTCTTCTGTGTATATATAAAAGGAAAAGGTGACTGACTGACTCATCTATCAACGCACAGCTCAAACCACTGGACGGATCTGGGTAAAATTTGGCATACAGCTATTATGATGTAGACATTTAAGGCGATGATAGCCCAGTGGTAGTGACGTCGGACGCCGCGGCGAAGGTCGTGGGTTCAAATCCTACAATGAGCTTGAGCTTTCGGTGAAGGAAAACATCGTGAGGAAACCATAGCACGGTGGTAGGGTACTTTGTAGTACCCGCCTGGCTGGCTACCACCCTCAAGTTGAAAATCTGTCGCCAAACACCTATTGGTGTGTTGCGGCAGCTGCACTTGAGAGCCAGTACCTTCTAGGCTTTGTGTGCTTACCACCTTCGGCTACATCATCACTTACAATAGTGAGATTGTGGTCAAACACAAGCCTATACAAAGTAAAAAAAAAAAAAAGACATCCGCTAAGAAAGGATTTTTGAAAATTCCACCCCTAAGGGGAAAAATAGGCGTTCGCGGATAAAGTGGGACGGTAAGCTAGTTCTTCTTATAAAGCTGTGATACAATCCATAGATTATCTGTAACTACTAGGTGTATATCCCGTTATTCCCCCACATTATTAAATGAGTATCCCATAAGTAACTATCAATATTTTTTATCTTCAAAAACGCGTGTAAAACCACCGGGCAGAAGGTAGTGATGGAATAGAAATGTACATAATAAAATGTATTCTGCTACCAAAAGTATTAGATACTGCTATACAAACTTGCAATTTCCTAAATTACCATACTTTGACTCCCGTCTTCAATTTTATTAAAAAGTAGTTTATATATCCAATAAGTGGGGGCAATCGACCCCGAGTTGTGTCAAACGCCATACTTGCCATATTTGATACCAAACGGGAGCTTGTTGACCGGTTTATACGTTTGAACTTAGCTTATTTAGTTTTCAAGCGTGGAATTGAAATTTCCAAGTGGACGGTCAAAGGATATGGTTTATCTCTGATTGCAAGTTGTTGGCTACAGGAAATAGGAAGATAAAGGATCAATTTGTGTAGTTGACCCCTAAGCCTTAGGGGAATGCTGACCCTCGTTGTTACGTTTGTATTTAATTTGATTGTAAGTAGTGGTTTTTTAATGTTTCTTTTATTTCGCAGTTTTTCCACGTTCCTAAGGGATCTAACAATTTCCCGGATTAAAAAGTTTTAAGCACACAGATGTATTCAAACATTGAATTTAGAACCTGAATTTAGAACTTAATATGGTTTATTTTCGATTAACTCAATTTAGGGACCTTGGTATGTATATGAACTGCTGAAGGAGTTCGTTATTTTTCACTACGTATCTGTATTTTTTCGTGATTCGTGAAGCCATGTGAGTAATACTCATACAAGTTCATGAACTACAAAAATGTTTAGTAATAAATTATGATAGGTGAAAAATTACGATGTAGTAGTGTTGTATAATACGCTTGCAATCTAAGTGTATGTAAGCTATGGTTGATGATTGGTGGTGATTGTTAAGTCAGTACTTCTTTCTCAAGCACACTGCATGTGTTTAAATATTTATTTATTTTTATTACTGACTCCAAAATAGTACCCTAACAACTGTCAACTGTTATTCTCGTTACAATGTGAGATATTCGTTGCCTCCTTCATATCTTCAAAGATCATGGTCAGATCTTCTCATGAAATATGTTCATGTTTACGGGAATTCCCGATCATCTATAAAAAAAAAAAATATCCACAGACGAATTTCGAACACCTCCTTTTTAAGTCGGTTAAAGATAAACAATATGAATCATACGCTAAGAAATTTTATTATTATAATAATTGTTACAAAACTTCCCATAGCTATTTTCACATCGCAACAGCTATTTCAGTAACATATGAATGTTCCGACATTGTTATTACAAAGCAACAGGCTTATAGTGTTTGTGCTTCAGTTAGTGTATGTATGTAAGTTTAGTGACGCGGAAATACCCTCTCATGTTGCACTGTTGTATGTAATACGTTATTTCTCTAATTTTTATTAATTTTAGAGTTTTTGTGTCTGTTTATCTCACAAATTGAGTATGTAATCAAGTTTATTTTTATTTTCATTAAAATTTTAGCTCAGTGCTAATGACAAAGGTCGTGTATTCAAATGCTTCAATGGGCTTGAACTTTGAGTGAAGGAAAACATCGATGGTAGAGTAATTGGCCGTTCGTTCCTCCAGTTGAAAATCTGTCGCTCACCTAGCCGTGTTTTCCGACAGCTGCATTTGAGAGCTAATTCCCGTTACTACCTTCGGCTACATCGCTATCTACAGATAAAAAACTTATAGAAAGAAGATTCTTGCGCAAATACAATTTATAGGTGATCACGAGAAATATTTACAAGTACCGGACACACTTTGCTGATGCTTTACCAATTTTTAATTGATAACACTAAACTCGTCAATAGCTACTAAATAAAATAAAAAAATCACAAACCAGAGAAAATGATATTAAACTATTTTGTCTTTGCCTATTTATTATCTCAGAGAGAAAATCTGTAGTCAGGTGGTGACCGATATTTCTTAAGTTTTAATATATTACATGAATTTTAAGCGCCTATGGGAAATTTTGTAATTCGCTCATGTGGAGAAAGGAAATGGATTATTGTTTGTATTATTTATGTATTTAAAACCATACATTTGTTACTTATCAATAAATTACAGACTTTTATAAATAAGAAACCAATGTATAGTTCTATAACTTTTTGAATACATACATAAACCCATTGCCATACGACGCAGGCGCAAATAAAAAAAATACGTCTCATAGAGGCTTGTAGTAGATGCAAGATGCAACAAATTGAAATGTACGAAATATTCGTAAAAAAATCAAAATGGGTACTTTCTATTTTTAATGTGAAAAACAATGTGCAGATAATGTTCTCACAGACTTCATTGCCAAATATAAAATACTAGCAGTCCCCCGCGGTTTCACCTGCGTTCACGACGAAAAAGGTTGCCCATGTCCATCTGCATATCATAGGCCTGCGTACCAAATTTCATCGCGATTGGTTCAGCGGTTTAGGCATCAAAAGGTAACAGATAAACAAACAAACTCACATTCGCATTTATAATATTTATAGTTGGGATTAGGATTAGTTAGGATTAGGAAGTTAGGATCAGGATTATTTGAAAACTTCAACTTGTTTATTTCAATGCTACATGCTAAATTAAAATTTAATTTGAATATGCTGTTATTTACGACTACATTTGGGAAAAGATTTTATAGTGACGTAAGTGTTTTATTCCTATATAAGATGCAATCGATGTGTTTCCAATACTTTAATCTGAACCGTAGTTCGAAAAGTAAATAAAGAAAAACATACATAATATCTACATCGCGAGAGTTGAAAATATATTGGATCCCATCACTACTTGTATCAGCCTGGTTCATAATTTATTTCCATATAATATTGATTAATAATGTGTTGATGAATTTCTTAGTAAACAAAATTAGTTTTAATCGCGGTATGTATGAGTAAGAGACATTGTAGTGTATTTCTGGGTTTTTTTTATAACTTTCTCAATTCTTTAATTTTTCTTGCACTTGTATCATTTCTAAGCCCAAAATATAAACAGCTCTCATTTTATATAATCTAACTACAGATAATCTATCACTAAAACTGAAATTCTAACAACCTATATGTTACACGGAAATTGCAATTCTAAATCATTGTTTCAAATGAAAAATAAGCACCCACCTACTCACTGCTAATAAAAGTTCAGTTAGCTACATAAAGTTTTTTTTAGACAGGACGTGTTGTTTATCACACAATGTCAAGACTTAATAAATTTATAGGGTGTCATTATTTAAATTTTCACAGTCTTATGATTTCAAATTACCAACACAATTCTCTCTTTTTTACTGAACGCTTTTTTTATTTTTGAATAGACTAGAAGGTCTCATGTCTCTTTTATACTCCCTCACGCAAACTACCTACGTTTAAATCAGGAACAGTGGGAACCTTTCCACTGTTTCAACACTACGACTTACGGATAACATTGTCAAAAATGTCCAACCACTGTAATGTTTATGATTATTTTTGAAAAAGCCTGAGAAGCACGCAGATGGTTCAACTGATGGAAAGTGACCATCGTCACGTATGAACATTTGCAATACCAGTCTAATGTTTATCCAACCTTGAAGAGCGGCTTTCACGCCTTTCCTGAAGAGCCCCATGCGGGAAAACCGTAATGAGGAGCCAATGGTCCGAAACAAGCGATCACACATTTACAGGCAGATACACAGAATTAACTCATTCTCAACACAATTATAATATTCTTACAGTATTATAATACAAACGTGAAGGCCAAGATCACGGATGGATAAAATAAGCGTAGATATACCTACATTACGTTGACCCCAAAATAAGTGGAAACAGCAGGCATATATATATGATGATTAATAGCTAATATTAAAATTTCCGCAACATAAAATTGTTTTTACTATAATTTTAATGCTAGTGCCAGTATATTACCATGGGGCATCCGCTCGCAACACGGCACTTGGCAAATGGCCAAATGTCACCAACGATTTGAACTTGAGCTGTTTTATTCTCGTAACATATACATTATACACTGTGTTGTTTGTACATGAAAAATGTCATCTTATGATACGTATTTTATTACCGGATGGATGGGATCTTTTACGCTGAAAATTTGACCTCAATTGGCTATGCCAAAAACAGATTCTGTCAAGGTCTGAAATATTTTGTAAAACTTTATGATATTCGTATGTTCTTGAACTGTTTCTTTAATTTATTAGATTATACGGTCATAAAAAATAAAATAATGTCAAGTGGTCTATTTTCAGTGATTTTAAGGATTTTTAACAATAACTTCACATTTACTACAATAAATTCACATTTCACGGCTCTTTATTATATATAAATATAACTACAATTTATGTTTTTAACTTGAGAATAATATATAGGTAATAAAAATTTACGTTTTTAATTCATTTTTCCTTTAACTTATGTTCAGTGTTAGGTTTTTGACTGCACCACGTCGTACTAACTACGGAACATTATGCTAAGTGTGTTCCAACACACCCTTGACCGGTTTTCTTCAATTTTCTTCTAACGTAATTGCATCTTATTTGGGGATCCAATATCTAAACTCGCAAGCCTCTTCCGTATAATGAAGTACAAAATGTGTAATAATTTGGTAGGAATTTTCTATTTTCTTTCTATTATGCGTTGAATTTCCTTTTAAAATGAAAAGAAAAATGGAATGAAAATAAAATCCATCTTTAAATATCCAGCCAGTATTTACCATCAGTTCAGAGAGCAAATGATGTTAGACATTGATCCTCTTTCTCATTCAATTCATCGTCATCATATACCTAAAGGAAATGAGTACCATGACGTGATGTTATTAATATTATCATTCAATAAGTGCACTTAGCATGTGTAGTTTAATATCTTATGCCTTGGAAATAATGCCTATTTTAGCTTGCATCTTATGATGTTCTTTGGCGTATAGCCCAAAATTTTCTAATGATTCACCGAACCACAGGTTGATAATAAATTGTCATTTAATGTAGGTTTGAAATTATGGTCCTACCTTAAATAAATAATAGACTGACTAGATGTTATGAAAGTTCTTGTAAATCAGCAGGTCTATTAAGTAGCTTTGTTGCAATCAGTTACAATTTGAAACCGATACAATATATAGCGGTTTTCAATGCTATTTACGCTTCATTGCTAATGGAACCTTACGACATTGTAATATTTCTCAATATAGAGATAATCAATTTAGAGGATATTTCAAATTGAAACTGATTGCAACAACGTTATATAATAATAATAAAGCTGTTTGAAAGTTCACAATTTTATTTAACTTAACTTCTCACTTTTATGGTAAGACTACAGTCACCTACGTTTTGACATCTAAGTAAGTAGTCTTGTAACTCAAAATACATTAAAAATCAAACTCTACATTATGGACAACTATTTGAAAATTCCCTTTTATTTAACCTTACTATTCGCCCTTAAGGTATAAAGTTAATTACTGTCAACTATGATTACGTTCACTTAAGTACCTGAAAATATTTACCTAACTCCAAATCAAACTCTAAGTTCGACTTCAAGATCTACAATCGTCCAATTTTATTTCCCGATCAAAATTAAGTAATGAATCAGGTAAACATGGCACAGGATGTGGCAGGCACATCCGTCGCTCTCTTTGAAGTGGCTGCCCAGTTTGTTTACAATTAAGCTTCATAGCTGTTCAGTTTGATTCCCTTTAACTGGTGGTGAAATTAAGGATGGCAGTTAACGCAATTTTAACTCGGTTGGTTAGTAAATTTTAGTTACAAACTAACTTCTGTCCTTGTTTTCCATAATTCCACGCGTTCTTGTGGAATCTGATATTTTTTCCGGATAAAGACTATCTTAAGTTTTATTCTAGGACCTAAATACCTATAGGTCCCTGGTGAATATTTCTAAATGACATATTTTCAAAACCTATGCTAGGATCATTCTAACTTTTCACTATAGGATTCATACTAAAACCCAATCTTCGATTAAAATGTATTAAAAATAACTGGTTATATATTAAAAAAACCTTGCCTTACTCATAATAAAGTCTTTATTATTAAAGTAAAGCGTTATCTGTCCCTTGTGTAGGATGGGGCATTATGAATATGTATAATTAAGCGGTCAAACAGACAGTGTGTACACACCATACAGTAATACCTAAAAAAGATCAATGTTTTTCTCCTTGCTTGAAAATAATTGGAAAAGTCGAAAGTTCAATGAAACCAAAGAAATTGATAAGGTTGTGATAGAGAAATAATTGACTTTCGTATCTGCCTTACTACCTAACTGAAAGTAGTTGTGGATTGTATATAATATAAAATCATACTAAATTAGATTATATTTTAGCGTTTATTTATTTATTTATTTAGCACATGGAGGACTTACAGCTAATAAAAACAAACCAAAAGAAGAAAACATAGTCACCAGAGGGCCAATTACAAATCCTCACGTATAAATTTATAATATTGTTATTTATGGTGTGAGCACATAACAAAAAACGCCTTATGTAAAGAAAATACAATTTAAAAAATAAAAAACTTAGTTCGCATAATATAATACGAATGAAAGAATAGTGAAATTAATATAAACAATAACCTACCGCTACTTGAAGAAATTTAGGCTTAAGCACCTTCTGGCCGAATTCACACTAGTTGAGAATGGATCTAGATCATGTTCCTTGCATATATCATTGAAATGTCTGCTTGCACGCACGATGTAGCTGTTCTGCCTATAATTCGAAGATGTACGAGGTACATGTATGGGTGGATTAAAACGAAGTGTTTTACATGGCACATTAAAATGAAGTAAGGACAATAACTCAGGGTTATCAATATTGTTATTGAGGATTTTCAACAAGAATAGACAGTCAGCAATTTTACGTCGTTCCACCAATGGTAATAGGTGGTACCTCTTACAGGATTCAAGGTAATCGGTTGACTGATATAGAATCTTTTGATGAAAGCAAAGATACTTTATGAAACGTCTTGACTTAGCATGACTAAGTGGTTTTTCCCTAATTGTGTAGACACGAGCATAAATATTGTTTGTTACAAGCACATAACAAAATTCAATAGTGGTATTTAAAATTGTATGGTGTTACGAACATAGTATCTTCGAACAAATCTATACTAATTAATTTATGCTTATATTATAAAGCTAAAGGGTTTGTTTATTTGTTTGAACGTGCTAATCTCAGGAACTACTGGTTCGATTTGAAAAATTCTTATAGTGCTGGATAACCCATTTGTCGTGGTAGGCTATAGGCTTTTTATCCCGGGAAAATATATGATCGCTCGGATACGGGTGGAAGCTAGTGTAATATACCTATACTCTCGTACTTAGCTCTATGTATATTTAGGTCTCCATCCAAAATACTAGAAACATTTTTTTTTTTAATAACACTGCATGTTTACCCAAATCCTACAATGATACTTAGTCTTATTTTAATGCTCGCAAGGTTCACATTCAATAACAATGTATCACTTTGTCAGAAAAATCTTATTATGTTGTGTTGCAATAACAATTTGACTTGTAACACCGTATTTATCAACATTATGATGACGCTACAATATCACCGAATGGAATTCTCGATGACATTACTAATATATTTTTATTTTTATTTTACAGCTTGCATAATAAATAACCTGTAGAGTGATAAATGAAAATGTTGTTGAGTTTTCGGTAAAGTAAAAAATCGTGAGGAAATCATAGCACGGTGGTAGGGTACTTTGTATTACCCGCCTGGCTGGCTACCACCCTTATCTAGCAAATTTATCGTCACCCACCTATCGATGTGTTGTGATGTCTAGGCTTTGTGTGCTTACCACCTTCGGACACATCATCACTTACCATAGTGAGATTGTAAACACCGGCCAAGTGCGAGTCGGACTCGCGCACCGAGGGTTCCGTACAAACTTCGTCCATCACGGGAAATGCACTTTTTTATTTTTATATTTGAGTTGATTGAATGAAAGGTAAATTGCGGTTTACGATTTATGACGTATTAAAAAAAACTACTAACTAGATCTCATTCAAACCAATTTTCGGTGGAAGTTTGCATGGTAATGTTATTATATATTTTTTTTATTTTATCATGCTCTTATTTTAGAAGTTACAGGGGGGGGACACACTTTGGAAGTGTCTCTCGCGCAAACTATTCAGTTTAGAAAAAAATTATACTAGAAACCTCAATATATTTTTTTTTCATCAAACCCATGGAAAGGTATAAATAACACACACGTATGGGTTTGATGAAAAAAAAAATTTTGAGTTTCAGTTCAAAGTATGGGGAACCCCCAAAATATTTTGTTTTTTTTTTCTATTTTTGTGTAAAAATCTTAATGCGGTTCACAGAATACATCTACTTACCAAATTTCAACAGTATAGTTCTTATAGTTTCGGAAAAAAGTGGCTATGACATACGGACGGACAGACAGACAGACATGACGACGAATAAGGGTTCTGTTTTTTGCCATTTGGCTACGGAACCCTAAAAACATAGACATATATTAAATAATAATAATAAGTTTGTGTTTTCTCGAAGGACGCTTAGTGCTAAAGAAAACAAAGCAAAGTGGTACTTTGTAGAGGCACATTAAGGTTAGAAATTGGAGATACTTAGTGTGTCAGATTTATTCCAATATAACTAACACTTATATCTAGTATTATAGATAATTTCTAGTAATAAAACCACGTCAGTTCCGGTCTAAAATGAATATTTATTGATATAGTAACCTATTCCTGAACGTAATGACGGATAAATCTAGAATCGATTGAATTATGTTTGCATTGAATTTGAGGCAAAAGATATTTTAGCGCCGATATATAGAAGTTTATTTTAGCGCCATTCCAAATATTACGCTTTTATACATTCTAATATTGAAGGTCATTGGAAATTCCAGTGCTGGAAAATTATTGAATTACTTAGTCAAATATTCCATTGGTTTTTAAAAGAAGTCTATTAATTTGTGGTATTTCTCTACTTTTTAAATACATCGACTTTTACATTGATAATAATTTTAATTAGTAAGTTAAAGGAATATATTTTTGATCGTCCTATTTAGGTTATACTTTTTTTTATATTTAAATAGTATGAAAATGCGTCAGTAAAAAAGTGAAAAGCCTTTTAGCCATTTGTCTTATGAGGCAACCGCTATTTTATTTACAAATTAGGTCAGTAGACTTGAAAAATTGGGACTATAATATTTTGCAGCCATTTTGTATCTAGTTAGGTTGAGGAATCCCTGAAAATGAGCCATAAAAGATATATAGTATCATTTGTTTGGAGGTAAGTCTTCCTTATCACTAACATCCAGCAATTTCTAGGGTATAGTGAGGATTTATTGCTTTTGCCATCGTACAGTGCACGTGTGTTGAAAATGATATTTTTATTTACTTGAAGAATTTTTAGATAGTACAAACGGTGCTAATATTCATGTTTATTTTGTTGCTTTATTATTAAGGTTCACATAATTCTATCTCTCTCATATGAGAGCTCCTTTTTTTCTAAATTATTCACTTCAATCCCTATTATTTTCTAACATTATAAATGGGAAAGTGTGTTTGTTACTATTTTGGTTTGTCTTAATTTTTCGGAGCAACGGTTTGCAATATTTTTTTACATAGAGATAGTGAGAGTGACTAGGCTACTCTTTATTCCGGGAACGCAGGTGAAACCGCGAGACGAAAGTTTGTAAAAATATTTAAAAAAATGATTAGTCGAATAGGATAGCTTTCAAAGTAGACTGACCCTGCGAACCGGTTGCGACAATGATCTTATTATTAAGTTACTATCGTAACTAGATTCGCTGTTTACGGCACCGACGCGTTGCCACTTTGTATATGCCTGTAGTCATATCTGCCATATTTCCTAGCTTAACGTCAAGTGACCTGACTCATTTTGACGTAATTAGTTTAACAAGACTGTGACAAATTCGTTTAATTTTATGAGACTACATTTTTGCATGATGACTTCAGAGCTATTTGATTTAGTAATTTCATGAATTTTGTGAAACACTGAAAAGAGTTACTGAGTTCATTGTCAGCTCATAGCAGTAAAAGTAACATTCCAAACCTTGTATTTAAAACACTTTTTGAATAAATAAATAAATTTCATTTTATTCTCAATCTATTATATAAAAAGCAAAGTCGTATTAGTAACACTATTTATGAAGAACGGCTGTACCGATTTTATGGTATCTGATTTTTTGGATTTATCTCCGCTCTGAATAGTAAAGCATCGGAAAATATATATATACCGGGAAGGCGAGTGAAAGCGCGGGGAACAGCTAGTATAGTATTATATTAAAAAATAATTACGTAGTGATATAACTGCTCGTTGACTGTTAATTTCAAACTGAAGAAGCTTTAAGTTATTAATAAATCTTAATACGTCACACCCTCTAGAATTAGACCACCCTATAGATTTTAGCGGTTTCACCCGCGTTCCCGAGGGATAAAAACCCTATAGCCTTCCTCGATAAATGGGCTATCCAACACTGAAATAATTTTTCAAACCGAACCAGTAGTTCCTGAGATTAGCGCGTTCAAACAAACAAACACACAAACTCTTCAGCTTTATAATATTATTAGTAAAGATTTGTGGGTAGTTTAGCTTAGTTAGTTTATTTAGCTTTTATGTAGGTGTGGATTGTATAGTATAGTGGGTTTTGAAGATTAAGTGCTAATATTATAAATATATAATTTAAATTCACTTCATCTGTGTAGGCGTTATTAAATAATGATTATTTGCTTGGGGTATCTATTATCACTACATTATCACAACAAAATCTCCCCACCGCGTCTGTCTGTCTGTATGTTTGTACGCGATAAAAAAAGTACAGAACGGATTTTCATACGGTTTTCACCAATGGACGGAGTGATTTATGAGGAAAGTTTAGGTATACAGGGTGATTTTGTTATCACTGGCAATACTTGCAGGGGTGGAAGTACTCATCAATGTGAACAACTTTTATTATAGGGCTAACTCTGATATCGCGTAAAATAATATGGTTGCTTCATACATTTTGGTCGAGTAGGTATTGAACTTTTGTATGGAACAGCTGATAATTTTTTCATGATTTCACAGTTAGTCCCATAATAAAAGTTGTTCATTTTGATGAGTACTTCCACCCTTGCAAGTACTGCCAGTGATAACAAAATCACCCAGTATAATTAAGGTTTTGTGTAAATTGACTGAAATATGACGATGATTGTTGAAGATGTCGGAAAAAATTGCCGACTTGGAGATTTACTGACGTGGACCGCGTAAACCAATAGAATATACATTATATCCAGACTAATATTATAAAGCTGAAGAGTTTGTTAGTTTGTTTGTTTGTTTGAACGCGCTAATCTCAAGAACTACTGGTTCGATTTGAAAAATTCTTTCAGTGTTGGATAGCCCATTTATCGAGGAAGGCTATTATTTATTTTATGTTATTATTATTTATTTTATCCCGGGAAAACATAAGCTCCTTCGGGTACGCGGGTGAAACCGCGGAGCGGAAGCTAGTTCTTATTAAAATAAAAAAAAATGCAGGCGTATATTATGCTACCCGTGGGAAGCGAGGGCGGGTCGCTATTATACGTATAATTTGGGTACGGGTGAGTGTAGAACAAACAAACATAAAAAATAATTACCAAATAAACAACATACTTATTAGTAATTATAATCACGTAGTGCTACGTACCTACTGAAAAATGCTATCCAGCCGCAATCTTTGGGATAAACACAACAATGACCTTTGCTGGTTATCGAAAATATCATACGCTGGGTTCTTGCCTAATAAGTATAGGTAGGACTTAGTAATATAGATTTAAATCTGTGATAAGATTAACGCTATGCAGCACTGACCGCAAAAGAATCCCTTCGCGTGCCTTAAAAAAAATTAAAAATAATAAAATGACTACCAACAGAACAAAGACTGCCTAAATATTCCTAAGTAATTTTATTCAGCGAATATTTAGTTTTTAATCGGAGTAAAAGACACAAAACTTTTTTACTAGTACGTTCATTTATTTTTGCAACGCGTGACGTAGGTATTATATGGATCAATGTATTTTCATTCTTTTTCTTCAGTATAATTCCATGAGTACCAAATAATACTAAAATATAAATGCGAAACTGTGGTGTGTGCATTATATTCAAAGTTAACGACAAACCAGTGATGACAGCTCACTCAACCGTCGCTAGCTGGTTGCTAGGCAACGTGTGTAATTGATTGTTTACTTACCTACAGCTTATTAATTTGTATTTTTTATTTTAAAAAGCGTTCACACGTTCATTTGTATCTGTAATTATAGCGTTAGGTATTTTATACTTTAAATATGAAGATCAGTAGCTACAGTTTGTGTTTATACGCATTTTTTTATAATGCCACATATTCCCGGATTGAGTAGGTAAGTTTTTATCGATCTAATTCTTTGGGAAGTAAATAACCTGGTAGAGGTATTAACTGATAGTATAAGCGCTCAGTGATTAGGAGTACAATAATATGACATCATTTTATGATCCATGTGAGCTCCATAATAAAATATCTTCAATATTAGCAAAATATATTAATATTACTACATTTTGTGTAAGTAGGTAGTAACTTACGTACATAGTATGAAATGGAATGATACCTAGGTACTGTTTGAAAATAATATATGGCTTACTCGTTTATATAGTTTCCTTATTCCTGTGTTATATCATTTTTTGATTCATAGGCCTGTGCTGTGTTTGACTGTGTGGCCGAAGGTGGTATGCACACAAAACCCAGAAGGAACTGGCTCTCAAGTGCAGCTGCCAGAACACAACGGTACGCGTTTGACGACAGTGGTAGCCAGGCGGGTACTACAAAGTACCCTACCACCGTGCTATGGTCTCCTCTCGATGATTTCGCTATAAAATATGAATGCATGTTTCAATATGAAACTACATTTTTTTTCAGATGTCACACAAAACAGTGTGAGTTACCAACAAATAAAATTATTCAATTTCAAGCGCCTATTTGATATAATTTTGTGATTTGTACCTACATGGGCTAAAGATTTATGTATATAAGTATTCATATTGCATACAAAACGTTATAAAACTATAAGTTACATTGGTTTCCTAATTACAATTAAACTCTTAATAACTTGACTCACGAATCCTCTTTTTAAATTTTAAAAAATTAAATAGTTTTGAATTACGTCCCATAGGTCCACCTTGAAATAAAATAATAGCTTTTCAAATAAACCCGCGTAGGTGGTGAATAAAAAATACAAAAAGTGAAAAGATTTTAAATCTGTTCGTTGGTATTATGTATAAATATCATTCAGGCCCGTTTTTAATATTTTTATTGAATTACCTGGCACTTGCTTCTCGAGGGGATTATTAATCTCTGCCATCACACTATCACAAAACTGCACTTACGTGACCCACAAAAAACTTTTTAATACTACATCGACGATCACTTTTAAATGGCTGTGAAAAACTTTATGTAGCACAAATAAAAACTTCAAATACACAAATAAATTCAAATTAACACTGATCTGATCCCGACTCGAAAAATCAATGTGAAAGAAAATCTAAATCGGTAACACACACTCGCGTTTTTCCCGCCAACCAGCGTTTTTTTTTTATCGACATAGACGCGTCTCGATGCCACAGGCAACGATCACAAACTGTTCTATTTTTGATGTTGGGAATAAAATGAAGATTAATTTACATGCTATGTTTAAAAGTCCAATTCACAGTGTTAATTGTCTGGTGTGCATTTGAATGCTTACCTCCAGAATTATGGCATGATTTTTAAAGATATGGTGTGGTAGTGGAATAGCTTGAAGCATTTGAAATATTTTAATTAAGAACCTGGATTAAAAATGTGATATACCTACTAAATAATGGCATGACAGTGGAAATAAAACCAATAACTGCTATTTTAATAGAGGAATGTGCGAAGATTATTAAATATTTCATGTTGCTGATAATGTAATCTCATAAAAAAATTATTTCTATAATAACTTGACTCGCTCCTGTTTTTTTTTTACAGAATTCCAAAAAACTGACAACAATTCTACTAATATTATATATGCGAAAGTTTGTCATTGTGTATGTGTGTGTGTATATGTGTGTTGTTTATGTGTGTGTTGTGTATATTTGTTACCACTTAAATTCGTAACTGCTGAACGGATTTGGATGTAATTTGGGATACAGATAGAATATGTTCTGGATTAACTGAACTGACGCGAGTATTAAATATTTTGGGTACAAAAAAAAAACGTGTGGCACTCGGGGACTGCCGCGGTAAAGCTATTGCATAGCATTCTTTATCAACGTATGCAATTATAATTATTTATTTATGCAGGATTTTTTTGTTCTTTGATATTCATTCAAGTTTATTCTATGATATTAATATATACCTATACACCTATATACTTTCTCACAAACAGCTGCTTACGTATTCGTCCGATTTCGGAGCAGCTCGTCTTAGGTTTTATTTTCGTTACGGAATTTCTTGATTCGGTCGCCGCGCTCAAAGCCCGCGATAATAGCTATACAATAGCTTAAAAACTACGCAACTACTTTACTAAGTTTTGCGTGATAAAATGAAAAGTAGGTGAGTGAATTGGCTACTTTCCATTATATTTGGTATTAGTTATCTTGATACTTCGAGCTCATTGGCATCAGGACTAGGAACTTGTAACTCATCTTAACACCTCCTTTTTTAAACAATTAGTACCTAGGTACAAGGTACCACTAATTTCATAATGTTTGTCACGTGCGAAATAAATAAAGAGCTAGGTATGTACCTACATACTTAGGTATGTATCATTTTCGTCATCACTAAAATAACAAAAGGTTTATGAACACAGAAGATACATTTATATTTTTTCATATAACTAATATTAGTCTGTGATAAACCCAACTCTACTCTACGCTACGACAATAATGGGGTTTTTCCAAAAAGGTATTTTTTATCTCGGGATACATTTTCTGGGTTGACAGCCAACTACTTAAGTAGGTACCTACATCATTAAAGAAGATGCACCTCAGGAAGTAAGAAAACTTTTAACAATCTATAATCGCTTCAGTTTTTAGGGTTCCGTATATCTCATGAAAAACGGAACCCTTATTGAACATTCTGTGGATCATGTGATGCATGAAATTTAACCAAAAACTTCAAATTCTATATTTGTATATGACAACCAGCTGATAAGTACGAAGAATTTTTTCGTTTTACTTTTTTAGACACAACCCAAATCAAACTCAACTAGTTTTTATTTACACTTCTTTTATTACTTATTTTTTTATTATGAATAGGCTTGTGTATAACCTTAATCTACCATACTATTATCATGGTAAGTGAGATGTGGCCCTAGGTAGTAAGCACACAAAGCCTAGAAGGAGCTGGCTCTCAAGTGCAACATGTGCCGGAACACATCGGTAATTCCATTTTCAACTTGTGGTTGTTAGCCAGCCAGGCGAGTACTAACAAATTACCCTACTACCGTGCTATGGTATAACAACGTTTTCTTACACTGAAAGTTCAAGCTCATTGAACGCCCAACCTTCGTCACGGTATTCGAAATCACTACCACGTCTACCACTTAGCTATCTTCGCCTTAAATTTCCTAATATAAAAATAATAATGTATTTTATTCATCCAAAGATGATATGGAATCCTCGGTACGCGAATCTGACTCGTTCTGAGCCAGTTTCTTTATAATTCTAGGGATTGCGACCCTCTGCCTCAGAGGTAATACAGTGTAAGAAAGATGTATACCTAGATTTCTACTAATACCTACTTACCACGATCCATTAAAATTTATCAAACAATTACCATTATAAATTACAATCCATTATAATTTGCACTATAAACCCATAAATAAAATAATCACACGCTACGTCTCTCCTGTGACTCGAATAAACCCATAAATCGTTCCGATTAGGTTGTTTCTAGCGAGAGCTAAATATTTAATGACTCCAAGAGTAACCATAGCGGTCATGCAGACTCCCGAAGTTAATATTAAATTGAGGTAGGTTCAATACTTTGTTCTGAATATTGCATGGAAGCCAGTTAATGTTAATAAACTTATGTGTAGGTTTGTAAAATTGGAAACATAGCCATTTATCCCGGGAAAACATAAGATTCCTGGGGAAAGCGGGTGAAACCGCGGGGCGGAATCTAGTAAAATATAAATTAAGTGTACCTAAGCCAGTTGTCTTTTAGGCTTTTTAACCGACTTCTCAAAAGGAGGTTCTCAGTTTTTTTTATTTTAACTTTTTATAGGTCTATGTTTGACCACAATGTCACTATGGAAATTAATGATGTGGCCGAAGGTGGTAAACATCCTAAGCCTGGAAGGAACTGGCTCTGAAGTGCAGCTGTCGCATCGGAACACAGCGTTAGGTGTTTGGCAGATTTTCAACTTGAGTATAGTAGCTAGTCATGCGAGTACTACAAAGTACTCACCACTGTGCTGCGGTTTCTTCACGATGTTTTCCTTCATCGAAAGCTCAAGCTCATTATAGGATTTGAACCCATAATCTTCACTGCGGCATTCATTGTCACAACCACTGAACAATCATCGCCTTAAAAAATAACAAAAATGTTAAAAAAAAATTATAGGTCGGCAATCCGTACAACCTTGGTATTGCTAATGTCCTTTTTAGTCGATTTTCAACAATACTAAGATACTAAATAGTCGCGTATTTTTTCATTGGCAATATTAAACTTCATCAACAAAGTCATCTTTTTGCTGTCACTGCTGTCACTGTCTGACAATATCATTTTCTACGAAACGTCATTTTCGTTTTTATTTTGATCACGCATTTTCGCAATATTTTGTAATAAAAACCGTGTGAAAATAAATTGAAAGTGCTCTTAAATTAAAGACTTAACTCTATAATTTATTTAAAGTAAAATCGAGGATCATTTGTTATGTCGGACAACGAAGAAAACCTGCATCGCTTGGAGGGAACTTCGGGTGATGCTCCCGGCGGGTTAATCATCATAAAGAAGGAAAAACCTGCGGAATTCCAGTTTGCTAAGCCTTCTTTACTAGGTCTAGATAAGTTAGCAGCAGCTAAAAGGAAGCAGAATAGGCTAATATCGTTCCAAGATGAAGGGGCAGATGATGATAGTTTGGATGATAAAAGTGACCCATCAGGGTCGAAGGAACGTAAATATAGGAAGCACAATGAAGAAACACCGACTTATACCGGTGGTATATCGGAACAAGCGCGGGAAAGGATGTTGGAGAGGTTACAAAAGTAAGTTTTTGCATAATTCTGCTACTGTTTGGCTGTTATTACTTTAATATATACAATGTGTTCCTTTTGATATCTCATAACTCTAAGGTTATATGCTATGAGTAAAAACAAAATAAAAAGTCCTAGAACAAAGTGTTCCAAAAATACATAAATAAATATTCTGGGACATTATTCCTCACACACGGCCATCTGACCCCAAGCTAAGTAGAGCTTGTACAATAGATGCCAGATAACTGATATACAGCGGACCCTCGGTATTCCGACAAACGTTTTACAGGGCAGTATCGGCCTATCAAATTTGACAGATTATAGAGTACTACTGCCTAAGACCCCCATCATCATCCACTGTTAGACATAGGCCTCCCCTAAAAAAATCTGGGGAATACACCAGACCAGATACACTATTTCTGTTAAATAAATAGAATTATTATTTTCATTTCATGTCAGAAGGCTAACAAGCAGGCAAGTAGTTCTTTTCCTTCAGCAAAAGCTCAAACTCATTATAAGACCTACCTTCGCCATGGCATCCAACGTCACAACCACTGAGCTACCATCGCTTACCACCAGAACTAAATCATTTAACTTAACCCTTTCAGAAAAGAAAAAGAAACAAAAGAAAAAGGAGTACACAACTCCACAAAAGAAGAAAAGCAATCAAGGTCAGAAGATGATGATGTTGATCGCCACTATCGCCATCGATACGACAGACGTGACCGAGACAGAGACAGAAAACGTGATGATTACAGAAGAGATAAGGACAGAGATAGAAGGAAAGATAGAGATTTTGACAGGAGAGAAAGTGATAGAGATAGAAGAGACAGTGAACGCAGTAGCAGAGATAGAAATAGTTCTAGAAGAAGTTATTATGAACCAAGGTTTAAGGATGAGCCCAGGACACCAAGGTAAGACTAAAATAATCATAATTTTCAATTTATATTTTTATTTATTTTCTTGTATTACGTATACTAATATTATAAAGCTGAAGAGTTTGTTTCTTGGTTTGAACGCGCTAATCTCAGGAACTACTGGTTCGATTTCAAAAATTCTTTCAGTGTTGGATAGCCTATTTATTGATGAAGGCTATAAGCTACTTTTATCTCGGGAAAACACAATATCCTTCGCGAACGCGGCTGAAACCGCAGGGCGGAAGCTAGTTTGTAATATCATTCTAACTATTTTCCAGTATAAATGCCTTAAAACCAACTGACAAGACAGCCTGGGATGATGATGATGACGACCTTAAGGCACCAATTCGCAAGTCCAGCTGGGACTTCCCCACCCCAATACCTCGGGAGTCAGGGTCTGGAGACAGATCACAGCGCAGTGAAAGAGGTTACAAGCCTGTTAGAGATTATAAAGGCAGGCTTTATGATAATACTCCCAGAGCCACACCTCATAAGTAAGTGGAAACTGTTACTTATTTTATTAATCTATTTTAAATACACATGTAAACTATAAGTAAATGTAATGCGTACAAGATGATTATAAGTAGTTTGTATGTAGTGATACAATACATTTTGAGTAACTGTGTCAGGTGTTAAAGGAGATGTTAGCTCAGGAAGTGGTAGTATAAATCATCATCAAAATTGAACATTCAAAGCCATTCAGTCAGGCCCTAGGAAGGCACTTATGAACAAGCTACTGAAGTTACCACCGATTGGGATGTCAGCCTTCAACTAAGAACCGGCAAGAAGCTCAGCACTTGGTTATTAATTCATTATTTTTCGCACGGCGTTCCCGCCGGTTGCGCGTTACACTATTTTGCATCTCCCAGAACGCTCCGTAAACAACTTTAACATACATTAATAATTGTACATAATTTAGAAGACAATTTAGAATTGTTGTAACTTATTAGTGCCTTATAAATAAATAAATAAATATTCTGGGACATTATTCCTCACACACGGCCATCTGACCCCAAACTAAGCAGAGCTTGTACTATGGAAGCCAGATAACTGATATACTACATATACTACTTTTCTTTTGTAAATACATACATATATAGATAATGACACCCAGACTCAGGACAAACAGACATGTTCATGCACACAAATGTTTGTCCTGAGTGGGAATCGAACCCACCTGCGGCGTGATAGATAGGGTATCTTACCAACCACGCCAACCGGCCCGTCAACCTTAATAGAGCCTAAACTTATTAAATGAGTTTTGATTTTTTTAAATCAATTATTGTGGGTTAGAAAGTATTCCAAAATGAATCAGAACTTAATTTAACAAACTGTGGCAGAATTGTACTTTGTAGTACCAGACTGGCATATGGGATAATATTCTCATTGGTAACATATTTGTACCCCAGAGATGGCAAATGCAAAAAAGGACGCCAACTAAGGAGATAGGAGACGGATTTTGTCAAACATTGGGACTTTTTTGGCAATGAATAGAGCTTAGACAGGCTCTGTCAAAAGGCACACAGATTCATAGACACAATGTGTTTTTTTTTGTCAGGTTCGCTAGCTCACGTCGCGTAGTAGATGTGGATGATCCTGATTGGCAAGAAGCGGAGAAAAAATTAGACAGAGCTTGGTACAATATGGGCGAAGGTTAGTTTCACTCTAAAATCAGGGTATTTTTATTTATTTGTTTATTTTGTTGAAAATTGAATTTATAAGCCCCTATGTCGTAAAAAGCATCTTGTGTTTCTTATCTTGTAAGAGACCTAGTGAATTTCAAAGACAGACTGAAATGGACTTGCGTTTAGCCATTGACATGCCCATAGAGGACGAAGACGAAGCCTAAGATCGTGCTTATCCAGAAGTAACATACTTGCTAAATTAACATTCATCGAAAAACAAATGAATCAAAACAAGCTGGAAACACTTTTCCCATGTTGCAAGACCGTGTTATATCTAAAAACTATATATCTACTCCAGGTGAAGCCGACGAATCAGATCCATTCGCCGGCACAAGCGCAGAGTATGTAGCCCGCAAAGAAGAACAGATAGAGAAACGTAGAAACCGCAAAGTGTCCGCCCAGAGACAGCAGATAGACAAGGACAACGAGCTGTGGGAGCGGAACAGAATGCTCACCAGCGGTGTCGTGCACGCTATCAATATTAACAATGATTTGGACGAGGTAAGCTATGTGGAAAAATAAACCCAACTTGTTTCTTTATTTTAAACTAGCTGTTCCCCACGACTTTACCCGTGTCCCCGGTATCAAAATTTTCCAATAACCAATAAAACTCCTCATAACATCAGCCCAGTGAAAGTCCTGTCTAAATCGGTCCAACCGTTTCGGAGATTACCTGGAACGGACAAACAGACAGACAAAAATAAAAAATAAATGCTTTTTGTTATAATATTGTATATACGAGTACTTTCATATGCATATAGTAAAAAGCTGTTAGTTTGAAATATTATTTTGTGTGTGTGTGTGTGTGTATGTATTTGTTGGTTCGTCCTTTCACAAAACAACTGACCAACGAATCAACGTGATTTTTTCATAAAGATAGTTTATTTAACGGAAAGTTATAGGCGACCTTTTATACCGGGAACGCGAGTGAAACCGAGGCACAAAAGCTAGTTTTAGTAAGACGACATTATTTGTACCTACTCGACACTTTCTCATTTCAGTAATAGGTAATTAAATCATCTGTTTTTACCCCCAGGAAAGTGTAGACCGAGTTCATCTTCTAGTTCACAACATTGTGCCTCCATTCCTCGACGGGAGAATAGTGTTTACCAAACAACCAGAACCCGTCATCCCGGTAAGAAAACTGTTGTATATTCTGTTTTTATTTATATTTTAGTTTTTG
This sequence comes from Tetheella fluctuosa, assembly GCA_951216915.1. Taxonomy (NCBI): domain Eukaryota; kingdom Metazoa; phylum Arthropoda; class Insecta; order Lepidoptera; family Drepanidae; genus Tetheella; species Tetheella fluctuosa. The sequence continues at coordinate 11,512,860 of OX578223.1, read as the reverse complement.
TTTAGCACAATTTCAATGTGGTTGAAAGTGGTAGCATGCAAACTTAAAATTGATCTGGCCCTATGCAATTCATTTTTAGAATTCTCGGCAGATCCTACTTATTTCAATATATTTTATGTAAAATAGTCACTACACATAATATATTCATTAAAAGATTTGGTATTGATTAATCTGCCGTAAATTCGGAAAAATGAATTGCATTAGCAATATTGCTCGAGCTTCCTTTTTAGCCCCCCTGGCTCTAATGTTGCGACGTCTATTACGACACAAGAATCTTTCCGCTACCCGTAAAGATGGCGCCACAAGATTCTACATCGCGCTATCGAAGTTTCCTAGCTTATATACGAGATTCCAACATCTACAGTTGAACCCCGGTCCTCAGGCACAATGACCTAGCCTGGCGGAAGACCTTCCCTTTTAAATGGAGGAGTCTGCCACTTTGCTCCTCCATACATTTATTTGTGACAAATTTTCTAGGCAAGCGGGTACTACAAAGTACCTCACCACCGCGCTATGAAATTCCTCACGAATCGCTAATTCTTAGAATTGTTAGACCCACAATCTTCGTAACAGCATAAGTCATTACTGGTCAACTATCATCCACTTAAATAAGCACGGTAAGGTACTTTGTAATATCTGCCTGGCTGGCTACCACCCTCAGCAACCAGCAACATATTGACGATCCCTTTGATCACCAATGTCCATAGGCAACGGTAGCCACTTACCATCAGGTGGATCGTCTGCCTGTTATGATATTTCTGACATAAATGATTTTTAGGTGAAAGACCCGACATCGGATATGGCAATAAATGCGCGTAAAGGATCAGCTCTGGTCAAAGCGTTCAGAGAACAGAAGGAGAGACGGAAAGCGCAGAAGAAACATTGGAAATTGGAGGGGACTAAAATTGGTATGAAATGAAACCTTTCAATATTTTTTTTAATTATGAGCAGACTTTTTGACCATAATTTCACCATTAGTGATGATGTGGCTAAAGGTGGTGAGCACACAATGCCTAGAATGGTGTTACATGCTATGCAACCTATTTTTAATGGTTCTTTCATGATGTTTTTCATCAGGGTTACTGAAGGAACCCACGACCTACGCAATGATATTCGACGTCAGTATCACTGAACTGTCGTCGCATTTTATCGAGTATCTCTTACTAATTGAATTTAAACAAAATATTGATTCCGAAATAGCTTTTCCCTAAAAAAACATAAAATAATAATGTATTTTGAAATCAAAAATTACTAATAATATGTTTAGCGTCGGATTTGTGCTAGATTTGTGCTACGAACCTGTTTGTTATCCGTTTACTATGTTATATTCTATCCTACCATAGTTTAATGTCATGGCAACAATATTTAATTAATATTTTCAGGTAATATAATGGGTATACAAAAGGAGACCGAGGAGGTATTAGATGGCCCTACCCGGAACGCTTACAAGTATGCTGAACATTTCGACAAGAGTAAGTAACAAACTGACTGTCTCAATATTAATATATTACTTGTTACCAATCTACTGTGTAAGTCTGATGAAATTTGGCACACAAATAGATTATGTGCTATATAGGATACTTTTTATCCCGGAAAAACATCTGATCCTTCGGGAATGCGAGTGAATCCGCGGGGTGGAAATAGTTAGATAAATAACTCCCATATGTGGTCGGAAACCAAAAAGTTTTGCTGTAAATTTTCACGCCACGGTTTCGCGTGGCCTTTTTAGTGGAATTTGTTTTTTTTTTTTTTTTTTATTGTCGGCAAACAAGCATACGGCCGGCCTGATAGTAAGCGGTTACCGTAGCCTATGCGACCTTACTCACGCGCAGGAATACAACTATAAGTTATTGGACTGTATTCTGTAAGGTGGAGGTACTTCCCCAGTCAAGCTGCTCTTTGAGCGACAGATTGCTATGCTCTACCTCTCTTAAAAATTTGCAAATATGCTTCCAGAACGCACGACTGGAGTTTACTATTTAAGTACGGTTGTCTTTGAATATGCAAAAGGCAAAGAGGGTAAATAAATCGTTAGAGCCGTTTTCGAGATACAGAGTTTTTATTTTTCGTGGGAGTATAACTGGTGACGTCACGTCCAACTTTTATACAATTCACTATACAGGTGATTTTGTTATCACTGGCAATACTTGCAGGGATGGAAGTACTCATCAATGTGAACAACTTTTATTATAGGGCTAACTCTGATATCGCGTAAAATAATATGGTTGCTTCATACATTTTGGTCGAGTAGGTATTGAACTTTTGTATGGAATAGCTGATAACTTTTTCATGATTTCACAGTTAGTCCCATTAGAAAAGTTGTTCGTTTTGATGAGTACTTACACCCTTGCAAGTATTGCCAGTGATAACAAAATCACCCAGTATAATAGAAAGACGCATGAAGGGAGCATATTCTGGGGACGTTACATCCGTCACGTTAAAAAGTTAACGGTTACGTATTAATTTAACTCCTCATAAAATTTCCATACCGGGGGCCTTATATGAAAAAGTCGATTCTTAAGGAGTTAATTCAAAAAAATATGTTACTTTAAGACATATTGTTAACCGAGCTGCTTGTGATTTTTTTTTAGTAAAGATTTAATTCAAACTTTATAGTAATCGATTGAAAACTACTCCTAGTTATCTGCAAAGATATGATATTAAAAAGTCTTTATATTATATTTATTATAGATGCCCAAGAACCAGAATCCAAATCCGACTTTGTGAAAAAGATGAGTATCGGTGAACAGAGACGCTTCCTGCCCGTTTTCGCCGTTAGAGAAGAGCTGATGCAAGTCATCAGGGAAAACAGCGTGGTTATTATTGTTGGTGAGTACTTTTCTTTGTTAGGTTGGCAACACGTAAACTCCCCAGTATTTCTAATGTCCATCGTGGACCGTTGCCTACTTACTCATCATATTAATATGAGTATCTAATACTTATTCAAAGTCAAAGCCATTTATTCAGTTTAGACGCACTTATGAACGTAGAAGCTACTGAAGTCACCGCCAGTTCGGAAGTCGCCTTCAACTCAGAATAACCGGCAAGAAACTCAGCTAGGCTACAATTTTTTATTATTTATTTACAAACTCCTTAAACTATCATTACAGGTGGGTACCTAATGCGATAGAAGGGCCTTAAAGTTATCTAATGATCACAATTTTAATAAACAAGTAACAATAACAATACTGCGTACCCTCCATACATCTTACAAAATATACCATATGCATTATAGAACACCCAACAATATAGGTAATATAACATACAAACTACACTAACTAATCTATATTATAACATAAAAAGTATAATAGAAATTTTGTGAATTCACTCAAATGACATGTGAATATATCCGTATTGGTATGAAGCTCATTAATAGTACAAATTGCGCGGGTCAGTGGTGTTTTGGCAAGAAGGCTGGTCCTGGCAGTCGGCACGGCCAGCAACGGTGGGCTCCGCTGCTTCCATACGTAGCGGTCCGGAACACATAGACTCAGGCGCTGCAGCACTCCTGGGTTATGATCAAGGCCACGCAGCAATCTAACTAAATACGTGACAAGTGTAAATTCCCGTCTTACTCTCAATTGAATGTACCCGACCATCCCCAGTACAAATAGGGTAGGGTACATTTAGGGCTCTAGGCTATATTATGCTTGGCTCATTGTTTTTTGACGCGAAGCTTCACGCACGTTCGTAATGGGTACCAAAATGAAAATATGTGTCACGAACGCGGCGATGCAACGCTCAATGGTGTAGTTTTTATGATTTACATCAAACTGTTCCCGAGAAAATAGTCGATGGTCCGACCAAGTAAAAGAAGCTACGTCCGTAAGCAAATTTCACCAGGCAGTGATGGCAACTTTAGACCGGAGTCGATGGAAGCAGTTTGTCCGTTTAAAGGGGTCCAGTGACCACGATCCTCAGTAATGAGGGACCGATTAAAGAAGTACCCGAGAATGTGACCATATAGGTGGTAAGCAAACTAAGTCTGGAATGGAACTTATCCTCAAGTGCATCTTCATCAGTAACAGAACTCATCGGAACTTTTCATATCTTAGTGGTAGTTAGTGACGTCGGATGCCACAGCGAAGGTTTTATCTCTACCCATAATTATTAGTTTTGAATTTGTTCAGCTTATTATTTTTCTTTTTAAAGCACTTTAAATAAGAAATTGAAACTATTTTGAAAAAAAGTAACTAGATAAGATTATTGTAGAGGATTTGCCGACAAATGTAATCTGAATACATTTCTTGTTTTTGCTATATTTTTTTCGTAGCGTGTGCATGAATGAGACCTTCTACGCGTGGAACGTAAATAGAGGTATGTTTAAAGCCTCACAAAGCTAATAAAAGTGGCGTCATATAAAAAAATAAAATATGTGTTGGAAACTTCAAATCTTACACTATAAAATAACGTAAAATATATTTCATTTATTGCTTTTCTGATGACTAAAAAAAATATTTCATTTTTGATATTTTTTTGATACTACTTGGTGGCAATCAAGCTTACGGCCCACCTGATGGTAAGCGGTTACCGTAGCCTATAGACGCTCATAACACCACCGGCAAAGAAAATACAAGAACACTGATTTTCGGGAGACTGGAGTCTTAATGCTTATTATATTATTGCTTTACAAATTGTCCCAAAAAAAACTTATAAAATATGTAACCTTGCTGAGTTTCTTGCCGGTTGTTCTCAGCTGAAGGTGACTTCCGAACCGGTGGTAACTTCAGTAGCTTCGATGTTCATAAGTGCCCTTTTAGGGCTTAAATTGAATAAATGGCTTTGACATTGACTTTGAAGGTCGTGGGTTCGTATCCTACATTGAGCTTAAGCTTCCTGTGAAGGAAAACATCGTGAGGAAACCATGGCATGGTGGTAGGGTAACTACTTGGTAGTACCCGACTGACTGGCTACATTTGAGGGCCAGTTCCTTCTAGATCTTGGGTGCTTAATTACTTATTCTGGTGAGATTGTGGTCAAACACATACCTATCTATATCTATACATATAATAGAAGATAACATTAACCAACTTTTTTAAATTCTTATCTGTCTGTATGTTTGTTCGCGCATATCTTTGGAACCACTGAACGAATTTTGCTGTAGTTTTCACAGGTAGACATTGATTAATTTGGAGCAGAATTTAGCCTTTGTTTAATTAAAATCGAAGGTTGTATAAAATCTTATCGTCATTTAATGATTTTTAGAATTTACTTTTATACAAATAGGCTACAAAGTTTATAATGTCTGCGCGAGCGAAGCCGCGGGCGAAAAGCTAGCAAAATAAAAAAATTACCAAATAGAAAACATGCATATTCCCTTTTGGTAGAATACATGGTTTGCGATTTGGTTGTGGATACTACAACCAAGTGTTTGTTGGTCAGGCGAGACAGGCAGCGGTAAGACGACGCAGCTGACGCAGTACCTGCACGAGGAGGGCTACAGCCGGCGCGGCATGATCGGGTGCACGCAGCCGCGCCGCGTCGCCGCCATGTCCGTCGCCAAGAGAGTCTCCGACGAGATGAACACCAAGCTAGGTCTACATTTATCACCTGTCATTCACTCCCCCCCCCCCTCACTGATGAACTCTGGCGACCTTACTCACGCGCAGGAACACCTCATTAAGCTATATAGTTACCTGACTTGGCTTAATGACTGCTATTTAGATGACAACAACGAAGACTTATTACATGCCCGAAGCACGCGGGCTCAGTTCAAATGCTAATAAATGGTCACCCATTTCTGATTACCTTGCGCTGCTTAACTTTCCGTTCGATTAGTGATTGCAACTGACTGTGAGCGCCTCATTTTTGTTTGATATAGGCTTACGTTTAGCCGTAGACTTACTTTAGAACGGTTGTCCAGATATGCCCCTGGACTTGGGTTACCGGCTGTCATGATGCAGGCTGCCCAAGACCGGTCCTATTGCAGATCCTTAGGGGAGACCTATGTCCAACAGTGGACGTCTTGCGGCCGAGATGATGATGATGTCTTATAAAATACTAGTGTTTATACCAAGGAGATTCAGTAAAAGCTTTACAAGGCCCACATATACCCTGTAGGAGTAACTAGTGGATGATGTAGTAGAAGAAGTTCTAAACGTGAACACAGTATTTTTTACTTTTTGTTTTTCAAAATAATATCCCCCAGATTTTAAAAGATTTACTCGATATATTTTGGAAATTCTCTGACATCCCGGGACCAAAATCCGAGTTAACTTTTTGGCGAGATGTGATATTTGTTAGTCTACATAGTGGTTCTCACGAGTAGTATATCCTCACTCATAGGTGACGAGGTCGGGTACGCGATCCGCTTCGAGGACTGCACGTCGGCCGGCACGGTGATCAAGTACATGACGGACGGCATCCTGCTGCGCGAGGGGCTGCGCGAGCCCGACCTGGACCAGTACTGCGCCGTCATCATGGACGAGGCGCACGAGCGGTCGCTCTCCACCGACATGCTCTTCGGCCTGCTCAGGGAGGTCAGTCACCTTTCACCCATTACATTTACCTGTTATTTCAGTACATTACCCCTAAAAGTACATAGAAGCAGCCTATGGTGCAGGCGCCCAAGCAACGAAGTGGCCGCACCGCTTGAGTGCAATTCACGACACGTCATTTTCGAACATTTTGTATGAAAAAGTTATGCGGCACCAGGTCTACGCTGCGCCTTCTCCTTATGTCGCTTCTATATAATTGACGCCTAAGAGCCAGTCTCGCAAGATGCCGATAAGTTCCGACCGCATCTGTGCGAGTGTGACGGCGATATATTTGTACGGGAGTGAGGGAAACAAGTTGAGGGGTCATTGTACGAAATTCCGCCTGCTACATGACGTACTTTAATACTCGCCTAGCTGACTTCCACCTCATATGGGAATCCCTCACCAAAATCGACGACTATTGTCCGCCAACTACACTTTACAGCCCATCTAGGATTTGTGTGCTCATCACCTTCTGTCACATCATCACTTAACAATATGGTGAGAATTTTTCGTTTTTAACACTGGGGTTTTTTTATAAATAAAAAATACAATGTTTTTATTATCAAGTAATAATTTATTTATTAAAAAAAATGCTTCTTTATAAATATAACATTTAAAACATTCACATTCATAATTACTTTCATAACAGTCAGCGTCTGCTCCTCATTATATACTCAACATTATTATTAATTCGTTATTATCATATATTTGTTTGTAAGTTAACAAAAATACTTTGTAAACCCGTCGATATCGTACTCCGTACGTTATTAACCAACAACCAACTCGTTTACGTTACTATTGAAGTATTCTTTTAAATAAATCTTGGATCAAACGGTAACGCGTCACGAATTGATAAAAAGTTTAATCCAAATGTGGCACTGTTGTATGTAATCGATTGAAGTGTATTTATCGATATATTATTATTTATCGATTATTTGAATCGTGTTTCAGCATCAATAACGGTTACATAAAACAGTAATGTAGTGATTTGACGGATAAATCGACGGGTGAAACAACATTAGAATACCTTTTTTATAACTTTTCAATCGACTGCGAAATGAGCAGTATGTGAAATTGAATTTAAATACTGTGATAAATGATAAGTGAAGTGTTATTGTCGATAAATGAAAAATTTTTCGCAGTCGATATTTTTTATACCTAAAATAATTTTCATAGAAAATCAGATAACAGTCTTTTATCAAATCAGAAACGACATAAAGAAATACTCGTAAGACTAGGGTGTCACTCTCAGACCATCAAAACAAGATTTCTCTTAATATATTTGATGATTAAGTTATAGTAATAGTAATATCAATACATTAGAGCAAGATAAATAGATTACAGTAGCTTCATAGTATGAGCCGATGAGGCGTCTTTTTCTTCATAACAGGAATGTTTAAAAATATATTTTTGATAGTTTTTAGAATACCAAAGCTTCTATCAAGGGGCTTCTTTCACAATAAAAAGTACATCATACTTTAGAGTCATAATAGCAAGCGAATTTAAATTAAGAAACATCGAATCTGATGGTGAAAAAGAATTTAGATAGAGATTTTTAAATATAATTTTATTACTTGCCAAAATGGAGCCAAAATACAGATGGAAAAAAGACAGTGCACAGTAAAGAATATACTGTCTGAAAAACATATAAAAATACTTCGAATGAAATTCAAAAAGGAACTGTATAAAAAATAAGATGCTCAATTTCCGAATCCAAAATAAATACCGAACCCTTTCAACGAAAAAAAACGGGGCTAATATAACGTTAGAGAGTCAAATGAATGACGTGTGTCAATGAACTGTCTATGTCAAAATGACATTTGTGTGACATGTTATTTTTTAGCCCACATTCCAAAGTTACATTTTCCAAATATACTTTTTTAAACGTTGTCGATATTCTTGGGCTTGGTTCGCCAGAAGCAAGGGTAGCAGGTGTATTTTCCAGCGGATGGGGTACCGCTGGACTGCGACACTCAGACTGACTTGGCCTTCTCTCTGACGTGGCTCTGACTTACAAGCATTACGCCCATATTCATGCCGATGTTACCCCATTTGAGCGACTCGCTTATCTGTAACAATGAAATTGATTTATTAGTGTAACCACCTACTTATTACAATACTTGCCTAATTATTTCAATCGAATAGAAACTTTTTCATAAATTTTCTCGCCACAAAACACATACAACTGCGATGCGTCTAATTCCATTTACTTTTTAACCGACTTTAAAAAAGAAGGAGGAGGTTCTCAATTCGGTTGTATTTTTTTTTAACGGATATTCACTCATTACTCCGTCATTTATGAACCAATTTGAAAATTTTTAAACATCTATTTTAATAAGCCCTGACACCGGGCCTTTTTAATCGGGCGTATGAATTTCCTAACTGAACAAAGGTCAGTTTGTATCCCGCATGATAATCATAACTATAACTAGTCCAGCCACCATTGTGTATAAAGTATACATGAGTTATGTAATACATAGATTAATTGTAAGCGAGTCGTTAACACAGAGTTCAGTACGATTCAATGACATAATTTCATCATATATATACATATAAATCATCGTTAAAGATAAGGCTCTATAGATCCTGAACGTTCCAAACGACTCTATTCTGCAGCACTTGTGGAACTGGGTGCCGTTCTACGCTTTTCAAATATAGCATACTCGGAAAGAGTCAAATAAAATGTGTTTTTAAACAAATATTTATATTTTTCCGCAATGTTTTCTTTAGATAATGACTATTTATCTTAAGATAATTGCTGTAGCCGAGCGAAGCGATCACGCCTTGGTTTTTAATTGTCCGTAGATGAGTGTGATGACTAACAATACAGTTACAGCCGGTGGGAACCGGTATGATCTAGTTTGAAGTTATGAAATTTATGCTATTATACAATTTTCTACATAGTTCTGATTGTAGGTTAGTTTTGTCACTGGAAATATTGATTGTTTTCAGTTAATATAATAGTTTATCATAGCGAGGTTATTTGAAAATAAAACTTTATTTTCGCTGAATAGCAGTTTTGCGAGTTTATTTTAACAGTTTCCTTTAAGTATTATATTTTTTATAGACTTATCAATTGACGTAATAAATGTTTTTTATACGACAAACGCTTGAATAATAATTGAGATAAAACCTTATTTAGTCATTTATTGTTGAGGAAATACCATTTTATCAGGGAATATTTAATTTTAGTACCTTTTATCCTTAAAAACATAATTAATATTTTTTTAAATAAATTTCTATCGACGCATTGTTACTTTTATATTTTAATCTAAATTACTAGCTATTTCCCGCGGTTTCACCCGTGCTCCCGATATAATCATTAATTTTGCAATATAAAAAGGAAATAATCGAGAAAACTATCCTTTCATTTAAGTTGAAACAAATCACACATTTAAAAAAAAATACGTTAACACGGGATAAGTATTGTAGTTCATCGCAGACCAGCATCGTGACACGGGAATCTATCTATACTAATATTATAAAGCTGAAGAGTTTGTTTGTTTGGTTGAACACGCTAATCTCAGGAACTACTGGTTCGGATTGAAAAAATATTTTAGTGTTAGATAGCCCATTTATCAAAGAAGGCTATAGGCTACTTTTTATCCCGCAAAAACATAAGACCCCTAGGGAACGTAGGTTTTACATATTAAGATTTAAAAATCCTCATATAGCAAGTATGCTAAATTTCGTTGCTACATATTATCAAAATAAACGTGCTAACTCAGTTGTTTCAACTCAGTGATGACGATGGCTCCCAACAATTTGTTCAAACACGACTATTGTAACTGAATCAATGTCTAGCAATTATGTATATGATATCACTATTTATACAGCTGACAAAGTTAGTCTACTGCATACTTTCTGGGCGTTTTATACTTTTTGTTCATACTATCTCTATGGTAACTGACTATGATATTAAATATATTGATATATTTTATAATATTTCATTTATATATTTTATTAGCGCTCGTGGCGTAGCTTGATTAGCCGTTCTTAACCGATCGGCAAAGTTAAGCAACGTCCAGTCTGGCCGGTACCTGGATGGGTGACCGCCTAGTGGTATTTCATCTTGAGCGTTTCCGTGCTTCGGAAGGCACGTAAAGCCGTTGGTCTCGGTTATTACTTAATTGTGATGGTCGTTAAGCTTGTTGAAGACCTCCTAGGTGGCCTGACAACTCCAACAGTAGGTTGACCACTAGCCTACCTCCACCAATCCGCAGTGGGCACGCGTGGTGGAGTATTTGCCCATTCCCCTTTCACCCTTATTCGTGAAAGGAGGCCTGTGCTCAGCAGTGGGCAGATATAGGCTGTAATTATTATTTATAATTATAAGATCATTGTTTTTTTTTTTATTATTCAAAATCTTTTATTATCATAACGTATGCGTAACCTATACTCGTTACAACTTTCAACAAAATAACCATCAGTCTCGCAATTCGTTTACAATGTTATTTACATTATGCAGTTACATGCTGTTAGCTACAGGAGGTTACGACAGTTTTTTAGAGTTTTATTTCCGCCTATTGGCAAAGGTGAATGTACTAGGATAGTTATTTGTATGCTACGTTCAAAAAATATTGCTGCTGTACATAACAAAATAAGTTATGCCCCATTTTTTTTATCTTAGGACTGACTAGTATGCAGACGGTCCAGCTGATGGTATGTGGCTACCGTCGCCTATGAACATTAGTAATACCAATGATATTATAAGTAAAAAGGTGTAGATAAGTTACCTACATACATTCGATCTTCAAAAACGGCACTGTAACGCTCACATAAATAACTAAATAATTAGGCACGAGAAGTGCATCCGTTGACGCCGGCTACGTGACACTGATGTCAAGTCCGGCTAATTAGCCACATTTTAATGTGCCGCTTGCTGAGTGCTTCTAACCTATCTACACCTTTTACTTATAATATTATTGAGTAAAGGACGTCACACACGGCGAGGATACTATAATATTTATCTTAAGATCATGAGACAGCATTATTCTATGAAAAGAGAAGCAACGGTCTACCTTCACTTTCCTTCTCTTTCACTGGTGTAGCACAGTCTCATATATCTTAAGATAAAATATTATCGTTTCTTCGCCGTGTGTGATGCCCTTAAAACCTGTGGGATTACGTGTATACACGTCATAATAATTATCCACCTTTCATAGTAATCCTTTATAAACCAGTTGCTTATCGCTCACGCTCTTACTTCGCCTTAATATAACATACGTGTGTAAATACATATATAAACATATAATGCGTTAAGTATAGCACATTAAAATAGGGGCATTGGATACCGGTACAAGATCGTTGTTATAACGTTTTAAAATTTCACAAAACCTCACCGGTATTTTGTATTTGATGCCAGCTGTAAGTGTCCAAAGCGCCTCAACGATTATCATCAAAAGATAATAATCATAGGTGTTTTCGACGTCGTTAAGCTGATCTGTAACAAAATTGCTGCTTTGTGCGATCTTGTCTTTTTTAATCTTCTATCCCAAGTGATGCCCCATGCAATAAATCCATGAATGATCGCCATTCCAGTGCCTCCAGTTTTTCAATGTTGAATAATAGCCCATTAGAAAAGTATACAGTGAAGTAAACTTGAACACAATTGGCACAGACAAACACAGTAAGCTGAGTGAAACAATGCATTGTACGTAAACGTTTCTTGTGAACTTAAAAAAAACATCTATAGCCATTATTAGACTGCCTTTAGAAACTGTTGTATCGAGATTTTATTTTTCGTAAGGACAGGTTTGTAATGTTCTGGCTTGCAACATGCGAGTGCATGCAATTTAAAAAAAGAATGTTTGAAAATGAATAAATAATTCTAGAACCAAAAATACACACAGCAAAAGGATTTAAAAAAAAAAGTAAGCGGGATTTCCAATTTCGAACAATATACGTCAACCAGTACGCGGAGAAAACAGTTATTGCAGGTTCTAGAATCTACGGTGGATTTCATTAAATGAGTTTATTTACCTGTCTCATGCGAGCTTCTTGCGGAGTTTCACCATAACGGCACCAATGGACGAAATGCAGTGTATTGTGCCAATTCCTCTCGAACCTTGACTTAGTAGCCATATCCAGCTGCAATCAGTAGAAGCCTCCTTAGTAGCCGTTCCACTGTTCAACCGTGTCCACTGTTTCCAATAAACGAAAGCCCCGATGAGGCTTTCGCTATCTGAAACGAGAGGTTTCCAATTCTGACGTCGCAAGCCTACGATTTGAAGTTAGAACATTCAAGTTCGAGATAATATCGATAATAAATACCATTTAAGGTTCGAATTTCATGCACTAGTGTCTTTAATAATGGGTGGATAAAATTATACAAATTAGATACAGATTTCCTATTGAACTTTAAATTACATCAAGATAAAATTGTACATCTGTTGACGGTAAAAGGATTGCTGATTTGCATCGAAATTAGGGTTTCTGTAATACAATTCGCAAATTGTGTTTTATACAGTTCGAACAATCGTTTAAATTGCTTATCGTTTTCTTATTTTGCAATTTATTTTGCACCTGTCTGATATTGCGAATGTTGCGTTTGGAATATATAAAAAAGCACCGTGACTTAGATTTATGCGCAAAGTCATCGAAGGCCGGCTCTGTTATGTCATCTTTATTGAGACAGGTTGAACTTGTTTCAATAATATTAAACGTCAGCGATTGATTCGATTAATCAATCGTTACGTGCAATACAATTTGTAATTTTTTATGTGTTATCTCTTTCGGCTTTACTATTTTTGTTTTAGTTGGGGACAGTTAGAATGACTAATGATTTTTTAGGATTGTTATGGAATTGGAAACTTTTTGGACTTGAACTGCTTTTTTATGTTTGTTACCTTGGCTCTTATGTCTTTTTCATTGTTCGGTGTCTCCTGCTTGTCATCGACGTTGTTGATGCGTATCACCGAGTCTTTCTTCCAGAAGGCACCCAATGTTGTTCTCACAACACGTTTTCTTACACCCTTTTGTTGTACGGTGTAAACTTCTATCTGTTCCGGGTTCTTTGTTTTTTCTGTTTGTAAAAAATTACAAATTTATTTAAACAAATTCTTTATGCATTCCAAACTAATGTGTCAACCTTTTAAAATTATTCGTCTGAGTCAGAGACATTCGGTTAATTTTTTGTAATACATTTGGAAAATCACTTAATACCAAGGTTTTTGCCCTTTCGAATCGAAACTCTTGAATGACCGGTATTTAAATGATCGTTTAACTCGTTTACTATTCATCTGTTGATCTCATTAAAGTGAACGAGCGTGCACGCGTACTACGGCATGTATTATTTACTAATGCTGCTATTGTGAATTCGACTCTATACGCGACCGTGGGCGAACTGTGCCAAACATCCAACTTTATTTAGTCTCGCTGCGAGACTGTTACGATGAATTCGTCGCTATCGCACGTACCGTTTACGATAACTGCGATCCCGCAAGGATGTATGAGTTGACAAAAAATAAATATACGATTAGAATTCAATATCTTCGACGTACCTTTACCCTTCTTCCACATGGCAACTGCGTACATATGGTAGTCTGGTGACAGACTGGAGTCCGGTGGCAACGGGTCCTCAGCCCGAACTTCAAGGATGAATCCTGTTTCCAACACAGCGCAGAGTATGTTCTGTTCATCGTGTTTAAACCACTTGGTTTCACGGAGTTTATGTATAGCGACTGATGATCCAAAGCGGGGTTTTTTCGGCGCGAACAAAGCCTGAGCCTGACTCCCGAAACGAGATAGGAGCCCCTTCACCGTCGGTGGCGGTGCTAGGCTCTTCTCAGGCGGCTTGATCTGCTGGAAACTCCGGCAGGTCACGAACCTCGCTTCCATTGAACCCCACTCCTCTCTCAAATTCAGAAGACAATCTTCACCGCCGATACTGAGTTAAAACGTTTGTGCCGTTGGCTCGGCAATGTACTCTCACTCGAGAAATTACGTTTTGTATGCAACACTTTCACAATTTTTGTTGGCGCGTGGCTTAGCGATTGTCGGAGCACTGAACAACACAGTGGTGTAGTAACGTTAGACGCGGCGCGCGTGTGGGGGAGCGGCTTTATACTACCGGCGGGGGGGGACAGGGGAGAAGGGGGCCCCGCCGGTCGTGTCTGACCTCTCTAGTGATGAGCTGTAGGCTACATAATAAAATGTACCTACTAATATCTGTTACTTTGTTTATACACGTGTGAATTTGTACATATTTTACGTTCTTGAATTAATGGTGTTGTCAATTGTATGTTTTTTTTTATACAAATAATAAGTCATTGCTGATTTGTCGTATTGATTTTAGTATCAATTGCTTCAACAGATGATAATCGAATTTTAAAGACATTTTATTTTATTTTGTTTTTTTTTCGTTTATAATTGAAATCAAACAAAATCATTTATTTTACAAAATATGTTAAGATGCGTCAAGAAACCTACAGGCTTAGTTTTAATCGTAATAATAATATACTAAAAACAAACGATTAATCGGGAAATTCTCAAAGAAAATTAGTAAAGTCTTAAAACGTTGATATATTTCCATGTCACATTAAATTGTTGATTTAATCATGTCAATGCAATCATAATCAAACAATAAGACAAATATTAAAAAAAAAAAAAAAAAACCAAAAAGTAATATAGCAATAGCGCTTCGTATTATAACGTTATAACTACAGCAGAAAACGTACACCTGTTACGCACTACCCGTTCCGATGCACCAAGCCTGACCTCACTCGTAAGTCGTCGCGTCCCTTGCCTCCCTACATCTCCCTCCCCCCACTCCAATCCCACGACATGCTGGCGCCAAACTCAGCGCAGGTAATATATTTTTTTTAATTTTCGTTAATTGATTGTAATGCTATTATGCGCTATGACACAATAAAACACTTTAGGTATCTTTGACGTTCGTGGAACGTGCTGTTTATTTTAGCATTATCCCAGCCATTTACACTCGAATTTACTGGTGGTCCGTTACAATTACTATATAGGCTTTTCATTAAATAAAAATGCTTTTAAATAATTCAAATTCAAATTTTATTTGACATGAACTATGTTAAGTAGGTGTCTGCTATGCTATGTATTAGTGATAATGTACTACAGTGGTTATAAAAAGGTGTTAATGTTTGTTTGTGTAGCCATAGCAGCAACATGATCGGTTTTTGATACCTTTAATCGACCAAAATATGAAACTTCTTAGGCGTCGCGCTAACCTAGTCACTTATTGCTTCCGACACCGGACACTGTTTTAAGTTGTGGCAACAAGATACAGTTGCCGGTTGTGGATATTGAACACCGGTTTATAGTTCGATATTCGAAATATCTGCCAGTGTCACGATCGAATTCGAAGAAGTAATTCTATCGCTCGCTACACTGATTACAATACGTCGACACTTACTTCATAGCGTTCAATACTTACTGAAAATATATTTTCGGTCTCCGGTGTCTCGCTTGTACGGAGTGACTTATTTGTATCGAAGATAAATTATTGTTATAGTCTTCCACAACATTTTTATTGCTTACATAGAACACTTTTTGTACGTGTCCAGTAGAAGCAACTAGAAATCAGAGCGTATGCGGCTGTATATGAAGTAGTCAATTATAATTAACTAGCTGTTCCCCGCGGTTTAACCTTCCATAAGAGTTGGGCTGTCAAATGTAAAAAGAAATTTTCAAATACGACTGGTAGTTCCAGAGATTAGCGCCTTTAAACAAACATACAAAAAACTCTACTCCTTTATTATATTATTGATAGATTATGCTTCGTTGTGGCTCAATTTAAATATGTCGAAACGCTTAGAATTTCCCATTCCCGTGGGAACTTGCATGTAAAAACACTCTTATATAGCAATGCAACGTGTAAAAATTTCAAGACAATCCATCGACTACTTTTCGATTATACGGACACAAACATACGAATGCTGACAGTGCTGGATACCGAATGCTGTGTCCCGTATCATTAAAAAAAATTTATGCTCACGTTTGTGCAACGCCTTATTCTAGAATTGCAATCAACATTTGCAACAGTATGTCAGTAGGTAGGATTCATCAATCAATCATTATTAGTAAATTAATAGATTGACACAGCACAACAACCTTCTATTTGAGTGCCATATTTGCTTTAAAAGCACTTAACTAATAGATCATTCATAATCATTAATATATATTTTTAATAAACAACTCACCTTTTACGCCCATTATTTCTGTAAAGGTAGGCAAAGGCACACAGAATACATTATACCCACTTAGCCACTTAGTAGGTACCGAAGATTTGAAATCGTCTCTCGGGAATTACTAATCCTAAGCTACAGATTACAGAGAGCATTTCTTGTCAAAGAAGCATCATGTTTGAAAATGGAATGCGAATGGAACTGCTCGGAAATTTATTCCAGTTTTAAATTTACAAAATTAATTAATGCGAAAGTTTGTATGGACATTTGTTACTCAATCACGCCGTAATAGCTGAATGAATTTACACAAAATTTTGCATATACATAGATCATACCCTGGCATAAAACATAGGATACTTTTTATGCCAAGAAAACATTAGATTCTTCGGGAATGTGGGTAGAATCGCGATGCAAAATATAGTGATTTATAGCGTTAAGACAATATTGGCAGACGAGGAAAATGCCATTAGTAAACCAGAATGTACGAAAGGAATCCCAATTAATTAGGACATTCATTTCATATTTAGATGTGGAGTCCCAACCAATGGAAAATTACACAAAACACTCAGAAATTGTTGTTACATTTCTTCTAAGAAAACTACTCGTACATTGATTTATCTTCTTAGAAACACCATATTTCTAAAAGCTAACAAATCGTATACAGTTTCTGGAACAGTATATGCATTGCTTGCTAGTAAAGCCTTTATCTAAACGGCACTAAAAACTTTAGAACAATAAACGTAAAACCAACGTTGAGTTTCAACAATGTCCCCCAAGGCACCACGTCCTCAGTCTAGCCTTGACCTGGAGACATTTCGATAGGGTTGCCTCACAGCGTAGTATCGTACATAAATATAACTACATATAATAGAATTTTAGAGTGTGTAAACTTAAGCCTGTCTTTAATTATAGAATCGTAAAAATAGATTCCAAGGGTATTTTAAAGTATGAACTATGCGAATGTATACAGTATAAAGTACATTAAAAGTTACAATTATAGTGAGTTACTATTTTTAGAACTCTTTTATTTAATACTAGATTTTCCGCGCGGTTTCACCCGCATTCCCCAGGGATCTTGGGATAAAAACTTTCCTCGATAAATAAGCTATCCAACACTGAAAGAATTTTTCAAATCGAACCAGTATTTCCTGAGATTAGCGCGTTCAAACAAACAAACTCTTTAGCTTTATGATATTAGTATAGATATTAAGTAATAGATTGTGAAAGAATTTGAATTGAAAAATTCTTCTGTATCTTTTGTTATCTATGTACCTATCTAAAATTATGTTTCGTTCACTGATCTAAATTCTGACTTCTTTATTATTATGCCGTCCAGAATATATAATAATATTATTAGAATTTATACTACATAAGCTACTCGAGCACATTTGATTCAAGCCATTCTCCCATTAATTAAATCAGGCTTGAAAATGATCTCAATGCATACATTAAATGTACCAACAGCTTCAAAACCTGCTTTACATTTTTTCCCGTTTTAAAATTATGTAATCGAATAACAAATTACTAAAATCAAAAAGGTATGCGTGTTAATACGTCGCCATTTTTTCTAAAGTTATTGACCCAAGGATATGACACATGGAATGAACCTGCTGACAATAAAAGCTAAAGTAAGCCTTTAACTTATAGCAATAAGGGTTATTTGAGGCGTGGTGTAAAAATATCGCCTTGAAATAAGATACGTATTGAAAGTTATGAGATCACTGTTACTTATCTTCGTCATTGAATTCTTTAAGAGAATAAACGTCACTCGATTTTAATAGATTAAGTAATAAAAGTTAAAAATGTTGAGATTCTTTACATCATCTAAAGAAACCGGTACTCTTATGTAACGCTTTATTTATATATTCAAATGCTTCCTTCCTACGTAGATTTATGAATGGGTACACTCATTGGTTTGGAATTTTGTGTTCGTCTCGAAGTTTTGCTAACAATGTATACTAGCATTGTTTACCTTTTAATAAACCAATGAGTATGAGTAACTTATAACTGACTGCAAAATTAAACAATAACCCTTAAAGTATTTACAACATCGCTTCCCTGTTCCTATATAATCATTAG
This sequence comes from Tetheella fluctuosa, assembly GCA_951216915.1. Classification (NCBI taxonomy): domain Eukaryota; kingdom Metazoa; phylum Arthropoda; class Insecta; order Lepidoptera; family Drepanidae; genus Tetheella; species Tetheella fluctuosa. The sequence continues at coordinate 11,494,145 of OX578223.1, read as the reverse complement.
GGAGAGTTTTATGTATGCTATCTAAATCATATATGTAAGAAATCGCTTCAACAATAAGTCTCTTATATTGTATTGTATGCTTCATCCGTCTATCTTTTTGCTCTTCGTCTTCCCCTTCCCGTATGTCTATCCACTTTCATATACTCTTTGAGTCCTATAACTTTCATTCCATCCTCGATGTCAGTCATTTGCATCTCAGCTTTTCTGTCACTGGCACTATCTTTAATTTTCTAATATCGTACCTTAACTTACCTTGATAACCTTAGTTTATTAATCTGATGTCAGACTATTTAATATACACTCATTCAACAAAGATAATGATTTATCTATAGGTGCTCTCATCATCGATGACTGTAATTACATAATTAGAATTGCTATTAATTAATATTCAGCACTATAAACGTTAATAAAAGAACAGTACGTATTTGAAGAAAGACATTAACTTTCAAGTCTTAAAACATTATGAAGAAAATAAATGAAATTCATGGACAACATGATATTTTTGTTAACTAAATCTACACGACAAATACAACCAAATTAATTTTTGATGTCAGCTATAGTTTTTGGTCCTAATTATATAACAATTTTAGTATCATTATATCGAGATATACTTTAAATAAGTCTTCTACAAATATTAATATCGTATTTGACACCAAAATTCTTATCAACGATAACTTTCTTCGTAAACGTACTTATAGATAAACATTAACTTCGATAAGACGGTGAAACTTACATAGATATCAAATCAATATCACGAGGGAAAATTCTTTCTAGAACAATAATGATTAACGATAAAACTGACATAATGTGTATTTAATCTTAATGAATGTAGAAAGACTTCCTAACATGCCAAGGTTATTTGAGTCTCGTGAGTATTCAAGGTATTATCTGAGAAAAGTGTAGATAAATCATTTAGCCTTGATGACGCGCGTGCGTTCTACATGTTTCAGATTTAGGCATGGAATTCTTGATACATGAATAATTTAATAAAATTAAATTTACTTATCGCTGTTTAATGAAAATGATACCGTATCGACTTTCCTTCTTTGTCGTTCTCTAGGTAGAGTTACTGTGGTCTTCATGTGGAAGTCTCGCCATCTCTTTCTATTGTTGCACATTATGTTGCAATAGTGAGGAAACCATAGCACAATGCCACAGTGGTAGAGTACTTTGTAGTAAGTACCCGTCTGACTGGCTACCACCCTCAAGTTGAAATCGATCGCCAAATTCCTACCGTTGTTTTCCGGTAGCTGTACTAGCTTACTACCTTCGGCCCCGTCATCATTTAATATAGTGAGATTGTGGTCGAACACAAGCTATAGGCTTAAAGACAAAGTAAAATAAATGCCACATGTACTGCAAAGTCTTATCTTAATGCCTCAACAGCTCTGTTTATGCGTCATCTATCATTATACCCTGTTCACTGACCATCAGAAACCAATCATCTCAAATTCATTAATTATATCTAGACTAGAATTTCAACTCTATTAATAGACAAGCAAATAAATACCCCGTGTCATGTTATATCTGATCTGAACTCATTTATCTCTTTCGAACTTTATCAGTTCCGAGTAGACGTCGGAAGTCGACCTGCCGACCTCGAAATGAACAAGTTACCTTCGGTCTCGAGACACATGTTTGTCTTTACTCATCTGTTTTATACCATTTTGAGTGCGAGGCTGTTGTCATGTTCTTTATGATATTGAAAGTAAAACTTGTGGCCCGTTTACAGCGCTATAAGTTATATAAAAGTAACTAGTTTAATGATTATGGAATCCTAGTCAACATGTTATACTGTTTATGTTTCTTTTATTTATCATTTGAAATGTACTCTTTTACTCATCCATTAGAATTCACTCTACACTTGAATTTAGCGAAATATGGTAGGTATATCCTAATGCATATCAAATGTTGCCCAAAATATGCGAAAAGGTGATTATTTTCCATCATTATCTTTTTTTATTAGCTACAAATTAGCTCGTTTACATGCCCACTGTAGTGGCGTGACATGAACCTCACCTATTATTATTATTCCATTAATTTATTATTACATAAACTTATAAAGTATATTTCTAATTATAATTATAAAAAAATACAAATAAATAACAAATCCCCACCAACAATGGTCAAGCCTCCAAGGTGAGGAACTTCCTCACTATGCGTGTCGTCTCCAGGAACACTGCCTTCTGAACGTAGCGCTTGATCCAGCCTTATTATTATTATTTGGGTTAGGTGGCTGTTTCAAGTCAATCCAGAGCTTGTATCACTTCCAAGACCTGCAGCTATAGGTATTGAACTTCTCTATACAGGGTGCTTTTTTATATTTCCCAGATGAGTCTCGTTTAAGCATAGATAGTACTCACACAAAAGGTGTATTAGTGTTCCATTTGCTTCACAGAAGAATCTGCAGCCCTTTGTATCTTCAGTGTCCCGTTGGTACCTTCACCTAACTTTGTTTATATTTATACGGAGCTCCTTCCTCTTTAAAAACTATTCCTTATTACCAACATGAGATCTGATACAAATTGTGTACCAATATTTCTTCATAAGCACTAGTAAATTGTGATTTCAGTGCTAATTCTATTGACATACCATTGTCACTATCAACACTTGCAATACAAACTGTGCTGTGTCTATTATCGCCACCTCACGTACGACTACGTCAGGTATGTTATACATTACGTGTGTTTGTGATATTAAATGCTAATTAGCAAATATACCTACTATACAGTCTTGATAATTTGTAAAATTTGACTTATCTGTTAGGTTTTGTAATTTAGAATCCGAGTTTGTTCCTGCGTGGATTCACGTGGATCTTAATTTTGTTATTTGCTCCAAATCAGGTGCGCATGAATTCTTTAAAGATTTGATAAATGGCTTGCTTAATCCCTAAGTACTATTATAAATGTGAAAATGTGTTTGTTGGTTTGTCCTTCTTTGACACAGCAACGAATCTTCTTTGACATTTTTTCCTTTGTATCCCGGGAACCCGTTTAAATCCTTAAGGGGAAAGGTTGTTAGTTAATATTAAATTTTCTGGGTCACAGGTGTGGTTGCTACCCTAATTATGGTCGGCTATAAACTTTATTAATTGTCAAAGATAACAATTATAGTGAAAACTTACGTGGCCCTAAATATAAATTCTCGTCCTTGCATTAATTCAACGTTTATTTAAAGACATGTTTATGGAAACCCTACTTCCGTATACATAAGAACTGAGATATATGTATAAATTTCACTATAACATCATTGTCTATTTAATCCGTATTTCCTGCCTCCCTTGAGACGCCCTTGAGCTAGTTCCTAGCATTTTCGCTAGCTAAGCTTTCACGCTCCCTTCCTTTTGCCTTGTGACCTTCTTAAAGTCATCCAATATTAACAGAAACCTCCATTTTAATGAAGAAAATGTGTCAACTAAACTTTAAATTACCCCTTGAGTGACATTGTTGGAAAACGTGTTGTGTGCTACATTTACCATTATTATTATGATTATAGCGATAATTATGAAAAATACTGTAACAACTCTTAGAATACTTATACCTACATCACCAATGTCCCCTGTAGAGGCTCGAAGCAGGGGCATTAAACCCATAGTCAATTTTGTAGGCCTACTGCAGATTGGTAGATTTCTGCTTTTGAGATTTACTTCTCGGGTATACGTTTTCTGATGGTTTCCTTCGCCTGTGGTGAATTAATAGGCTACGGTAACCGCGTACCATCAGGCCGTATGCTTGTTTGTCACCTTTTTAGTATAAAAAAATAGAGTCACTGGCCAGTGATATGAACATGCACCCAGATGATTATAAGCAGATACTTACACCATTGAACCACCATGACATACTCAGAGTTCACATCGAAGTGTCTGTAAATTTTACAAATAGCAAAATCATTATTTGTTACTCCTTTACAATGTCACGTAGCCAATTACACTTCAAAACAGTACCTCACGAATTCACTTGAAATACGTGAACGTAACAATGTTTAGTATTATTACAAATATTATGTATTTTAAACGCGTGTATAGTCTATACTGTTTGCTTAGTAACCTTGATTGATATTAATAACTTGACTTGCGATTCCTGGAATTCTATTTTATACTAGCAGTTCCCCGAAAATTTGCCTGTAACCAATAAAAGTGTCCTAAATTACTCCATATAACATCAACTATCTGTCAGTGGATGTACCGTCAAAATCGGTCCTGACGTTTCGGTGATTAGATGAAACAAGCAGACAGAGCTGAGTAACTTTATTAAATTCGACCTTCATTAATGCCCTCCTAGGGCCTAAACAAATAAATGACTCGCTCCACGAGAAACTTGATGACGAATGAATTTATTGTTTCAACTTTATTATGTATATGTAGGCATAAGGAGATTCGAGAAAAATATTGTCAATATATTTACTCCTTTGTCACATCGATATTTAAGTAGGTAATTCACATTTCTCCGTAATATCAGAAATTACAGTTTAGTTATTATGTTCATTCAAGAAAAAATATATTATACTGCTATCTGTTAGAAATGCTTAACAATTTTTCAGACAAATAACTGATTCGTGTAAAAAACTAGAAATACTTTAGGAAAATCACTTAGTCTTGAACTCAAGAACTCGATCGATCATCGAGATAAAACTGTCGTGAAGTGATAATCTCCTTTTAAATGATGATATTTAACATTTTCATCATGAATGACAGACAAAAGTTGACGAAAATTATATAAGCAGTACACACTCTTGTCTGATTAAAAACTTAAGTCGTGATTACACAAGCAGTCTAGCTTTGTACTCACTTAGAGGTGTAGCATATAGTGTATCTGATACTGTATGAACCTACAAGTGGGTACGACTCGTCCACGATCAGCGCGTATCGAGATACGAGCCGTCTATGAGCACACTACAAGCGCCTTTGTGTTCGTTGAAAAACCGCCACTCGGTGGGTCGCGGCGAGCACGCTGCGCTCCGCGAACGAGCGGCTCGCGGCAAGCTCGCGCCTACGTACTCACTTGATACAGTATCAGATACATTACATGCTACACCTCCAAATGAGTACCCTGCTTTATAAACCCTCCTTTTGATCATACGTTAGTTAGCAAACAAGATATTTTTAATCCAGTAAAATTATAAGTACTTACTGAATTTTGTGTCAAAAATGTTCTTAAAATATAACTTTAGAACATATTTACAAATTCAAATTGGATTGTAATTCATTGAATTTGGGTCCCATTCTGGAATTCTGTCTCATTTATGGACAAATATCATACGAGTCAATTAAGCTTTCTATTAACTCTTCCGGTGCCCCACTCGAGGTAAATATAATAGAATTTCAGATAATGGGAGACAAATTCCATAAAGTTCATGGCCATTTTTTTACGCAGTAGCCTCGACGGTCTGCCGGACGACTGATTGTTGCACTAAAGTTTCCATGGACTACTTGGACTGACGGAAGTGTTGATTCGAAAGGATTTGTTTGCATCACCGAACGCCATCCAATCCAATCCAATTTACTATTTATGGCTCCATCGAGTGACCGATGATTCTACCAGTGTCATGGTTTAAAAGAACAATGCATGGTAAAAATAGACACCTCATATTATTATGAAATATTGTGACTACATTTTGGGATTAGTTGAAAGAACCGAAATAACGATGACGTGATTATTTTCAAATAAATTTTAATGGTTATTGATTTTGTTTATCATATTTCTCTTTGTTCCATACGATACAGATAAGATTCTAACAAAAGTTGAATAATCCTGTTTATGTGTGTCAATGGAAAAATTTATATCATCACTTACTACCCAATATTATCTCCTCTTACTACCTTTCGTACTCGTACTAACTTTCACTCCGGTTTTTCACCCACGTTCTCGTAATAAAAATACTATGTGTTAATCCAAAATATATTCTACCTGTGTGCCGAATTACATTAAAATCCATTTAGCCGTTATAAAGCTGAGTGGAGTAAGAAGTATCTCATATTTTAACCCCTCCTAACTATTTCCTTTACTTTGTTTGTCACGTCCTTCTACTTTTTCTGATCTTCTGTCAAGCTTTTATTTTGAATTCTTGAACTTCCTTTGCCTTCCACATTTACGGGTGCTTTTCGGTCGTATCAAGCTGTTATGAAATGGTTATTAAATCTTTCGCTTAAAATCGCTTTTTGTATTCGTTTTCACAGCGTCTTCAGTATCATTGGAACAACAGTTGGGTCTTTTACCTCTTTCGCAATAACTTATTTATATTTCTCAATAAATATACTCATGTTTATGTCAATCAGCTTCTAATCAATACTCAGTGTATTGTCAATACAAAAAATAGCTTTATCTAATCTCTGATACTTAAAAATACGCATTTTCCGACTTCTCTATGCGTCACAAGTGCATTATTCTAAATGGGTATAATGAGTCATTTTCTCGAGTTTAAAATGCATTATTTATGTATCCACTCATTCATCTAGATTGTTCTATGTGAATACCATAGACGTCTTTCTTATAATTAAGTAATTAGATTAATCAATTAAGCCCTTTTGGAATCCTCGTCATGCGTAATTAAATTCTTAGATTGATAAAAGTATTTTGTTCGCAATCTAGTCTTTTGTATTATCAATGTCTTAGTATAGATTTTTTTATGATTCTTATCTCGCACGCGCTTTAACATGTATGTGTTTAGATTCTAGGTGCTTGTGCCCGTAATTCTCTTCTAATGTCGTACTAAAACCTTTCACGAGATCAAAGTATCCATTAATAAAATAGACAAGTCAATTATAATAACAGTGATCAAGGTCGTCGGTTCCTACAATAAGCTTGAGCTTTCGGTGAAGCAAAACATCAGGAAGAAACCATAGCACGGTGGTAGGGTACTTTGTAGTACCCACCTGCCTGGCTATACCTGTGTTTTCTAGCAGCTGTACGTAAGAGCCAGTTCCTTCTAAGCTTTGTGATCTTAGCACTTTCGGTCTCATGATGACTTACCATGCTAATACTGTAGTCAAAACACAAGTTTGAGCCAACCCTAGTAATTCCCAATAATTCGAGGCCGGCACAATATACGCTTCTATCGGTCATCTCTTTTATCATACTCATATCTTCTATCTCAGAAAAAATGAGTACACAAGATTCCTGTCAGTCATCACATCCTTATCATATATCAGCTAAGGGATGTCAACTGCTATATGAGCATCTCTCTAAGATTAAGTGTCCTGTTAGTTTTCGAAATTGAGACTTTATTCGCAGTACAATCTCATTGTTTCTACACAATTATGCTAATGCGTACTCCCTGTAAGTAGATCATACTTCCCTATAGATTGTGTTCTGGCATACAGTAATTTCATTAGGACATAAACGCCTTTTGTTCTGTAATGTGTATCTAAACGCTGATTTGAGATTGTATTGTTTGTAAACAGAACGTAACGTTTTGTTATATCGATACGTGAACTGTATATGCATGCAGTGTGCAGCGAAGCAGGCGTATGCGCTTTTGAAGTTTCAAATCTATTCAAAGTGCAATACCTTATTTTATAAAAAGATCACGTTTAATAGAGTAATTTATATTTATACATCTCGCGTCATAATACATGTTTATTTCGTGTCACTTGGCTTCATCTTCTAAAGTGTGATCGCGGAGCATGAAGAATTTAGTGCAATGACCTTTCTACCTACAGTCAATGAGGAAAAGTTTTGAATCTGTGATGACAGTGGTCACCGTGTGCGAGAACATGAGTGCGAGCGCAGGCAATATATTTGTCCGTATGCGACGACAAATTTTAAATAATGAAAGGTCACTGTGCGTATGAACAAAATTCTGTCTACCACCTTTACACTTTTTGATTAAATTTTAGTGTAATGCTATTTGTATTGAGTTAACAATTTGTTAACTTACGGGGAATCTAATTAATTACATATATTTTTCTTCTTTCAAATCTGCGGGTGATATCACCACACAATATCTTCCAAAAATACCCTTCCATTTTTAATTTGTTTAGCACATAATTCAGTTAAAATTATATAAATAAAGCATAGCTGCCAAAAAACCTAATGTATGTAAATTAAAAGAGAAAGAATCTACATAATTTCAGGTCGCGGTGCACATGCCAGCTATCATGATACAATACATCGTAACGCCCCAATTTCGTATCCAACATTACAAGTTGGGATGCTCAAGTTAGCTATAATAATCTTGGGACTAAAATTTCTTCCGGCTCTCAATTGATTAGGGTTGCATAGAGTCTATATTGTGCCTTGTACGATAATTCGAACAGTGTGTAGTACACAGATTTTTTTAAAAATTGCGCACACTGCGCAGTTGCTATTCCGTGCTACGAGTCACGTAAGCCTCCGAACGATCTCTACAGAACCCTACGCTTACCTCTCCATTTAAAAATGCACCCAATTCTGTAGTAGTTACAGCAGATTTTACAGTATATTATCTAATATTCCATAGCTACTCAGGTGAACTCGTGTTATAACTGCGACCTTAAGTACTGACAGATGTTCGTATGATTTATATAACAAACTATATAGGAAGCGTTTTTATACATAGCCCTTCGAAATACTGGTAGATTTGGTCAAGTGTTTTTTTTTTTCGTTTTACTTTACTTACAACTCAAAAGTATGAAGTAAATAATTTAATATACTTACACGTGTGAATTTTGGTTCGAAAATTCACACAATTTTATAATTCGATTAAGATAATAAAATAGTATAGTATGACCTTATTCTCTAATGACTCAAATAGCAAACGCGGATTCTATTATTTGAGGACTAATTTTCGAATCAGATGTAACAAGTTAATCAAGATACAATTATATAGCTGTTAAACAGCTGAAATTGCTCTATCTAGCAGTTCTAAGTCTTAGTGGCCAGCCATTGCGATGTTCGTATGAGGATATTGATCGCCACATGCTTCATTACCCAAAAGCGTAGTTATACAATGACGCAGCCAGTCGAAAGAACCGAAAAGCTACCTTATAACAAGTAAATCTAGTGCTTTATTTACACTCTTACTATTGATTCAAACCTCCTCCCATGCCTAATATATGCATGCCTTTAGGAAATTTAACTTAAGAACTTTTACGTTAAGAACAAAATTATTTCATGCCAAAGGGGAATGAAGCGAAGCAAGCTTAATATAAAAATCAGCATAGAGTCCGCCACTCAAAAATCAGATCAAAATCAATAGCAATCGACGCAGTTTCACACGCACTTAGACTAAAGTGGAAATGGGCAGGCCATGTAGCAAGAAAATTAATTGAAAGTAATTGGAAAAAAGTAAAAGTATTTTAAATAAGTAATAGTAATATGAAAGTATTATAAATACGTTTTGCAACAAAGTTAAATAACTCCTGTGTAAGAGCAACTGAAGAGACAAAATCCTGTGAGCTTATTTTAAGCTATATAGGTACCAACCTTTACCTATTGTATTACGTATGTATTTAATACAATATCACATAAGCTCTACTGAGACCCGACATGTAAATCGAACAATTTGAATAAATTATATTATCATACTGTAACAATGTATACCATGACGCTAACTTACAAATTCTAGTATTTTCTAAGTATAGATTAAACATATTAATGAGTGTTTACCATTCGTTTAACTTCTACCACCTCATAGTAAATTCAAAATATTATAAAATACGGTATATAATACTTTTACAGCGTTGAGTTTTATAGGTGTAAATAAGTGGTTACCTCTCGTTTAACCTATACCATCATCTCTTTTATACTTACTTTACTATATAATTAGAAGACTCCTGTTATAATGGATGTAATTTATGTAAAAATGAAAAAAATACATTAATAGATAGAATACACAGAAAAACTGAAGTGGTATTATTCAAGATTGAATACAAGAAAATATACGATGTACCTTCCTACTCAATTGCGTTTTTTTTTTTTTTTTTTTTTTTTTTTTTTTTTTTTTTTTTTTTTTTTTTTTTTTTTTTTTTTTTTTTTTTTTTTTTTTTTTTGGACTGGAACAGGAAGGTGGTGGGTCCAGGGGACCTTCTTCCACCGTTACGCGGACTTTTGCGGTGAGCGCTGAGGGCTCTCAACCGCTACTCAATTGCGACGTGCAAACCAATAATTAAAATGGAAGATTCCATTCCAGTTAAAATATCAAAAAGTTGATAATATACCAAGTGTCTCTGAGTATTTATGAGCTACCCATTTACATGCGTGCTTTAATGAACTCCGATCGTAGTTTTCGTTTTTCGATATACCTCAATTTATAACTATAAATCATAATAAAATTCTCGTAGTAACGCTAATGTAATAATTACATACCTACGAGATACGTAGCTACTGTCACAGAGGAATTAACCTACAGAGCAACAGCTCCCGAAGAGCATCGATTATCGATTAGCCTATTCCTGTAGGGTTGTCACACAAGAAAATAAGTTTATTTTAAAAATAATGTTTTACCTACTTAATATAAATACTACAATACAACTTCTGACTTCATGCTCAGATCACCTCGACGGTATCTACCAAATTGTGTATTGTCATCCAAATTACAGCAAATGCAAAGTTTCAAATCGGTTTAACGATTAAAAGTAAGTTAAAATAGACTTTTTAGGTTAGTTAGTGCATACAGATTAGTAGGTATGTACCTACATAACCTTAAGTGGAGAAAATTATTTCATTTCAATAAAATCAATAAAATGGTAAGTCCTACTTACCAGTCACGATCTTTGGGGTATGTAAAAAAGGATATGTTTATATTCCTCCTGGTATTATACATGCACCCACAGCAAAAATGAACTACTTTTTCGATGTAGGTAATTTTCGCGTAAACGAGCAAAGAGGATTAAGAGGATGAAGATCAAAGATGATTAAATCACTACGTTTTAGTGAAGATGACGCCCGCGCCCGCCCGATCGCCCCTAACGGTCGTCACCTCGTTTCGCCGAAGTCATCCGAAGTGTCCCCTCGTGTCTCGTACGTAAACCCGTGTCGGTGAACGCTCACGCACACATCGCTGCGAATGTAGTGAAGTACCTACCGCCGCGCGTTCTTAGAAGCTGTTCATCTGTAGGATATATTCATCTGTGCTACTGTTGTTTGAGTAAATAAATAGGTTAAAACAAAATCATATAGCGCGATATCGTGTCGTGACCGTTAAATAAATTAATAAATAGGTACCTATTTTTAAATTCCAATGATAAAATGTATAATAAACAATATATTATTATGTACATATGTAACTCGAACACGATAAACTTATGACACTGTCAGTCTAATTGGTTAGAATTTAGACTTAAAATCGTTCGGCTGTAGGTCAAATTTCATTGCGTTCAATATTATAGAAGAACATGCTATAGAAGTAACAAGGTCCAGGGAAACCAAAGAAAGAAAGAAAAAGAAAAGAAATAAATATTTATTTGGATACACAAAATAAAATAACATTTCACAAAACAACACTTGTGTCGAAATTAGGTGATCGCTCAGCATAAAATTACGGCGACAAGCGCCGCAACGCTGGTTTTCAGCGACACCTACCCACGGGCAATATTACGTATAGGTGGTTAGTACAGGTAGACATTACAGAACACACGCCGCTCAAATTCAAAGCCATTTATTCAATTTAGGCCCTAGGAGGGCACTATGAACGACGAAGCTACTAAAGATACAGGTCGTGGGTTTGATTTCCACTCAGGACAAACATTTGTGTGCATGAACATGTTTGTTTGTCCTGTGTCTGGGTGTAATTATCTATATATGTTTGTATTTACAAAAGAAAAGTAGTATATGTAGTATATCAGTTATCTGGCTTCCATAGTACAAGCTCTGCTTAGTTTAGGGTCAGATGGCCGTGTGTGAGGAATAATGTCCCAGAATATTTATTTTATATTTGCCACTTATTCGCAAGTCAGCATTCAACTGAGAACCGTCAAGAAATTCAGCAAGGTTACATTTTTAACATATTTTTGGACAGCTAGCTCGCAGAGTAAAAATAAAGTTAGCTGAAATAGCAATGGGCAGGCCAAATTTTATGTCAGAAGGTTAACAAGCAAGCAGACGGCCCACCTGATGGTGAGTGGCTGCCGTCGCCATGAACATTAGAATACCTGGGTTGCCAATTTGTAGCCGACCTTTACAAAACCTAGAAGGCAACTGCGCAACGGTACTATATAGGATATGATTCGTTTAGCATCTCAGGAGTAATAAACGGGTATACTGCCTAGGATACCCGAAAGAAGAAGGAAATATGATGTTTTCCATTTCAAATGGAGATGTTATAGGGCGATGATAGCTCAGTGGTAGCGACGTCGGATGCCGCGGCGATGGTCGTGGTTTCGAATCCTACAATTAGCTTGAGCTTTCAGTGAAGGAAAACATCGTGAAGAAATCATAGCACGGTGGTAGGGTACTTTGTAGTACCCGCCTGGCTGGCTACCACCCTCAAGTTGAAAATCTGTCGCCAAACACCTATTGGTGTGTTCCGGCAGCTGCACTTGAGAGCCGGTTCCTTCTAGGCTTTGTGTGCTTACCACCTTCGGCCACATCGTCACTTACCATAGTGAGATTGTGGTCAAACACAATCCTATACAAAGTAAAAAAATAAAATTATATCCTACTATATATTAATGCGAAAGTTTGTGTGTGTATGTTTGTTATCAGTTAGCACCGTAACGGCTGAATGGATTTGGATGACACTTGGCACATAGAAAGATATAAAAGCCCTGAGGAACGCGGGTGAAACCGCGAGGCGGAAGTTAGTATTTTATCATTCGAAATTTTCCATTCCATTGTGATAGCAGAAATAGTTAAAATTTTGTTATAATGTCAAAGTGTAATTGTGTTTGTACCAAACAAAGATAATGTATAAACGGAGCTAATAATTCATACATTACATGATAAACTATATTGTATCGGTTGTACAGGTCATCAAAACGTCGGGTTCAAATTTAAAATTAAATTTAACTATTGAATATTGAAATACTACTGGTGTTCTTGATAGCCGGTTGCTTTATAAAGGTCGGCAACACATAGGCAATCCCACTGGTATTGTTAGGCGACGGTACCCACTTACCATCTTATCTTATCTACCATCAGGTGGACCGCGTGTCTGTTTGTCGTCCTTCTGACATATATTTTTTTTTATTAAATTCGTTTATGTGACATCTACGTTAGAATAACTTTGGTGGTTTTAGCTACATCGTAAAACTCAATTAAAATTCACTTATGATCGAATTCATTGCCATATTTTGCATTTTATGTGTCGTAAATAGTGTCGTATTTTGGGAGAGACCTATGTCCAACAGTGGACTGGTGTAGGTTGATGATGATGATGATGAAATAGTGGCAGATATCCTTTTAATGACACATTAACATTGATTATGTAACGTAACATTAGAAACTATAAATGCAGGTAGGTACATATGTATATGTGGTATAAATATAGACACAGTATGTTTTCTGTAACGTTGATTACGTAACATTGTTGCAATCAGTTTAAATCAAATTTAAATTGGAACAACCTTTAAAACAATAAAAATATTTCGTTGTCGAAAATGATTTGATTAGCAATGAAGTACTGTTTTTTTCATATGCAGTTATCAGATAAAAAAGTGATTGGAAAAACGCTATAACCGGTTTCTAATTGAAATTTTCAGGAAAATATGTGTCTAAAATGACAATCTTCGATATAAAAGGTGGTTTAGTACGATTATTTTAATAATGTAATTAATACATTTATTAATAGAATTCTTAATTGACTGTAATTTTTATATATATATATTTTTTTAATTAAGAGCTGTTTATTTTCTGTAATAAATAAATAAAAATTAATATTGCTATCCTATAGCTGATACTACCTGACTTCTATCTTCATAATTTCAGTTAAAGAACGACATATCAATAGACCTAGTTGGTTCCGCATCTCTGAACATTACAGCGGTAATAAAAAAAAAAAACGGTTTCTACAGCCCAACATCCTAAGCGTTGAATTTATTGCTATCGCTAGGGAAATCACTGTCTCGCTTTTATAGTCTTTTATAGCTAGATATTTGGGTTACCCCCCCCCCCTTTTTTAGGATAGGAAGTTAGTGACACAGTTCTTTTATTTGAAAAACAAAATTTTATCGTTCAGAAAGATTCAAGATATTTGACCTCAAATTCTCTTCTTTATTACCTCACTTAATTTTTTTTTTTAATCTTTTTATTTTTACTAAAAACCCAGACAAGTGCGAGTCTACACGCACCGAGGGTTCCGTACAAACTTGTATACGTAGATAGTTCATCATCTCCCATACATCAATATACCGTCACGGTCAATCCGACTGCAAATCCAAGATTGTATTCGCAATATTTTATTCCCTGTACTTGTAACAAGTAGGGCTGCCATCACCTAAATTGCCGACCCCGGATAAACACGGCAAAATCCCGGACATTTGGTCGAAATATGGTTTTTTCCCCGGACACCTCTGAAAAAATATTTTTTGCAACAAAAATAAAAACAACATTATAATTTTTTAATTTTTATTCAATTACATACCTTAGCACTAAACAATAGATATTTTTAATTAATAAAATTTAACACTCTTTCTGAGGTAATATGGTAACAAAAACAATTAAGCTCTTCTTTTTGGCATCATTTAAATTATTATATAATACCTACTACTAATAACTAACTATAACACTAAATTTTATAATTACCAATAATATTTTCAGTCATCTTCATCATCATTAAAAGTACTTAAGGCTCCAGTCTCCCTAAAATCAGTGTTCTTGCGGACTTTATCAGAAAAGAAACATTTTTTTTAGTCATCAGAAAAGCAATAAATGAAATATATTTTACGTTATTTTAAAGTGTGAGATTTGAAGTTTCCAATACATATTTTATTTTTTTATTTGACGCCACTTTTATTAGCTTTGTGAGGCTTTAAACATACCTCTATTTACGTTCCACGCGTAGAGGGTCTCATTCATGCACACGCCACGAAAAAAATATAACAAAAACAAGAAATGTATTCAGATTACATTTGTCGGCAAATCCTCTACAATAATCTTATCTAGTAACTTTTTTTCAAAATCGTCTCAATTTCTTATTTAAACTGCTTTAAAAAGTTATCAATTTCTGAATTTGACCCTTGCAACATATATTTTTTTCTATTATAAAGTAATGGTTTAGAGAAATCACACTTTAACCACTCCGAAAGCAACTACTTATCTGTCGAATAAAAAATATATGCATTCAGAAAATCATTTGAAATAAATTTACCGAAACTAAACAAATAAAACATAAAACGCATCGAAATTCCATTCAATTCCGCTGGGAATTGACAGCGTTCGTTGTTGAAACCCGGACACTATAACGAAGCGATCCTATAAGGTCATCCATTTGTCATTTTTAGATACGGAACCCTAATAAAGTTTCTTACGTCAATTTAATACAACAATCCGGTCTTATAATGCTAATAAGGGTGAACGACCAACCTCTGGGTCCTTTTCAACTCCTACAGTACAGATAAGTTAATCTTAGGTACCTTGATACGCAATCTGAATATTATCCTGATAAATACCCGATTGCAACACATGCAATTCTTTATCTGATTATCGGATTTGATATTAAAATTTCTATTAGAGAGCGAGCGTTCACAGAATTTGCGCTACGAGATAAAAAAGTTGTACATTGTATAGTCAATGAATGAGTACCTATCTTTATTTGTCATAAAATCCTATTCTACTAATATTATAAATGCGAAAGTTTGTGTGTGTGTGTCTGTGTGTTTGTGCGTGTTGCACTCAGTTCCATAACAACTGAACGAATTTAGATGTCACGGGATATTGAATTTATTTTTCACTAGCTATCACCCGCGGAAATACGCGTGTGCCCGGGATAAAAATAGCCTATGGTTACACTTCATGCTATAGGCTATCTGCATGCTAAATTTCATCAGGATTTGCCGTTGAGGCGTCAAGAGGTAACAAACAAACACAATTTCACATTATAATATTAAGTATTCTATGATGCCATGCCAGGAAACTTGCCGTAGGTACCTTAATAAATTTATCTATGTATCTACATATATAAACATATATCAAAATTAATCCCTATTTCCCATGGTCACCACATCGAACGGATGGAACAATTTCGCTAATTCTTTTTTTGTTGTGTTAATTATTGTCAGGAGAAGGTTCATATAAAAAAAAAATTGCGCAGAAAATTGGAAAATTCGGGAAAAACTGAAAGTATGGGATTTGTATGAATTTAAGAAACAGTAATTTTTGCGTTAGATAGGCAGTTTCTTGAGGAACATATGCTACTTTTTATGTTGAAAACGCAGGTGAAACCGCGGGGGACAGCTAGTATATATATAAAAATTCAGCTTTCCTATGTTTGTGTCCGCAAAACTCGAAAAGTAGTAAATGAATTAACTTGAAACTTATACAGCGTTGAATTATTATTATAAGAGTGTTTTTGTATACTTTGGGAAATTCTAAGCGTTAAACTATTATTATATACCTACCTTGAAATTTCCGCATTTATCTACAAATAAATACTTAAGATAAAACCTTATCAACTAATAGGATTATAGTTTTAATATATGTCGCAATATGGAAATAATTATTTTCTCAAGATTGTTTACTTTTACAATTATCTATATAGTATTTTAAACTTAAAGTACATTAGAATCTCGATTATCCGAACATCGATTATCCGGACTCATTCGTCTCGGCTCTAATTGTCAATTTAAAAATGAACTCTATCTAATAGGGAATATGCATAAAATTTAAATTTGTCTCAAATATTTTTTTCTAGATTCTTTATTGTCATTACATTATACTTAAAAGGTATTTTTTTATTTAGTTATTATTTAAACCCAGAAAATATTACATAAAAAGTGAAAAATAAGGGAGGGAAATTCAAACTTACAAAACGCGTCACCATTGGTCGAAACGAAATGTGACGTTAATTGTCACGTCATTGAATTTATCGGCGTCGATATTCATACTGTGTTAAAGTAGTGTTTGTGAGAAAAAGTGTTTAAAACTGTATTCCTGTGTGATTACTTGTGGATATATATTTGTAGTCAATCGAGGACGATGACAGAAACTGGTTTTGTTAAAGCACAATAAGATAATCTGCCGAAAATAGATGCATATATGATGTCAGCATATTTTGCATCAAATCTCGAGTCTTTGCCTTTTAACTACAGCCATTCTTTCAACTGGTGGTGGCATATTCCGTTTTTGACACAAAAATATATGAGGAACAACTCCTTTCTTTAACCGTAGATTACATTTTTCTCCTTTCTGTTTCATTATGTTATATTCAATATAATTAACTGTATCTTCCTTAAGGCCCCAGTCTCCCTAAAATCAGTGTTCTTGCGGAATTTGTCAGAAAAGAAATATTGTTTTTTAGTCATCAGAAAAACAAAAATTAAATATATTTTACGTTATTTTAAAGTGTGAGATTTGAAGTTTCTAATACATATTTATTTTTTTAATTTGACGCCACTTTTATTAGCTTTGTGAGGCTTTAAGCTTACCTCTATTTACGTTCCACGCGTAGAGGGTCTCATTCATGCACTCGCCACGAAAAAAATATAATAAAAACAAGAAATGTATTCAGATTACATTTGTCGGCAAGTCCTTTACAATAATCTTATCTAGTTACTTTTTTTCAAAATCGTCTCAATTTCTTATTTAAACTGCTTTAATGGTTGCGTAATGGTTTACAGAAATCACACTTTAACCACTCCGAAAGCAACTACTTATCTGTCGAATAAAAAATATATGCATTCAAAAAATCATTTGAAATAAATTTATCGAAACTAAATATATAACACAACGAACGCTGTCAATTCCCAGCGGAATTGAATGGAATTTTGATGCGTTTTATGTTCATGTTAAACTTCAAATCTCACACTTTAAAATAACGTAAAATATATTTCATTTATTGCTTTTCTGATGACTAAAAAAAAATATTTCATTTCTGATAAATTCCGCAAGAACACTGATTTTAGGGAGACTGGAGCCTTAACCTGAAATAAATTATCAATCATTAAAGTTTCGTAAAACCGCAATACGGATAAATAAGCAAGATCTTTAGATACATTTTTAATGAACTTTTGTAAACAAGGTTAGGTAAGTTTTAGACCAAACCTCCTATTTTCACACTAAGCTGTACATAAATATACGCTATACTTACGTTAAAATGATCTTCACAACAAAATAGAACCGATAATGGAGATACAATATCCCTTCTCATCATCTTACACCATTTTTTTCGTAATTTCGCATCGCATGGAATACGAAAAACCACTTTATCGGGTGTACTAATAATAGTGTTTTTGCACTTCGGTACCATACAATACTTGTAAGATGGTTTTTTAACTACTTCCATGATTTGTATAGCAATTAAAACTGAAAATACGTATGAAGTAACTGAAACACTATAGTAAACAAACGCGGGATATAACAAATGACGTCATCAAAAGCGCGCGCTAAATGGTGGCGTTTGAACGGCTCAAATTTATTCAATGTTTTAAATTTCACTTTGAAAAATAATTTGGCTCTTTTCAAGCCTATTTATATTTTTTTCCATGTTATAAAAATGTAAATGATAAATTTAAGAAATAAAAAAAAATCATGCATATTCCCTATTCATCAATTAAACCGCACGATGATTTTAAAAAAATATATTAAAATTCAAATATTGTTTGATTTGCTTTGAAATCGATTATCCGGATTTTCGATTATACGGAACTCCCCTGGTTTTATTTGATCCGGATAGTCGGGATTCTACTGTAAATTGTTAAGACGACATTATCGCCAGACAGTCCGAGCCGTTGGTATTTATTATTGTTATCTCTATCGACCATGACAGTAGCGCGGACGCCAAAGTGAGACGGCAATTGTTTGGAATCACTTAGGTAGGGTCAGATCACACCGAGACGCGCGAGAGACAAAAAGGAATACATTTCAGTGAGAGAATTCGAATACGCCCCGCGCCGTGGCTGTATTCCTTTTTGTGAAGTTCTATATTGTATCGCTATATTAAAAAGTGCGCGCCGCGTCGCGTCTCGGTGTGAACTAACCCTTATGTTTATTTCTTAAGTCGTGTTTATTTAATCTAATCATACAATACATAACGTTGATAAAACTTTTTATATGGGAAATGCATAATACATAATGCTCGAAGTAATCCATAGTACATCCTCCCATATACGGATTTCCTTCAGCACTGGGATCTGCGCTACTTCTGATTTAAAAATATCTCTTCTAGGTCGGCAACACATAGGTAATCCACCTGGTATTTTCAAATGCCCATAGGTGGCGGTTACAACTTACCATCTGCCTGTTGAAAAAAAATATGTTGAGATTTTCCATTTTTATTTTTAATTAACATCAATGGTATAAAAATATGATGATGGCCATAATATCGTTAAATGTCATCCTTACACGAAAACACAAATAAATATTTCATTCGAAGGTCGAATACTAGACTGGTTTCTTATTTAAGAGTGGAAAAAACTTTAATGTAATATAAAAACTAAATAGGACAAGAAAAACTTAAATTTTTGTATGTTTACTGAGTATTCGATTTCGGCTTTGGGCTACATTGCCTGAAGTGTCGGATTGTCCGTACAAATTGGACCAGTCTCCCAAATCGTCTAGTTTCAGGAAGTGGAGTGTCCTAAAAAGTATCATATTATCCATAATAATGCACATAGTTTCATATTTATTGAATTATTTTCGTTTTGTTTTAATTGCATATTGTATTGTACATTTTGCTGTTTTTGATAAAATATAGCCAATAGATAATTATAAAAAAAAAATGTAACCTTGCTGAGTTTCTTGCCGGTTCTTCTCAGTTGAAGGCTGACTTCCGAACCGGTGGTAACTTCAGTAAATTCGACCTTCATAAGTGCCCTCCTAGGGCCTAAACTGAATAAATGGCTTTGACTTTGACTATTGTCTTTTAGACTTTCACACATGTAGCCCTAAGTGTGGGGCACACTACTATTAGTGGGGCAACTAGTCTATTGTGGGGAAGAAAAATTAAGACTGGACTGACAGACGGCGTTACTTATAAAACGCTATTTAACTCATTCATTAAGGCTTTCACAAACAAAAATATATTTGGTGGTCGCGGAATCTATATGTTCACCTGTGCCAAACTTCCAGGGAGTTATTATGATCCCTGTCTGATAGATGATCCAATAGAAAACTTAAGACTAGATGATTTAGGAAACTGGTCCGTTTGGTACTTTAGGCATTCTTGGACGGGCATCGTTGTGGAATGTGGACCCTAGTCATTTTGGAACTCTGGACATTTTAGGACTGGACGCTCTAGTCAATATAGCGGAGCCTCAAAGTCAAAGCCATTTACTTAGTTCAGGCCCTAGGAGGGCATTTATGAACGTCGAAGCTACCGAATCGATTTCTATATAGTTAGTGTGCTTTTTCTAATATCTAAATTATATGCAATAGATATTGTTCTTACGTAGAGTACTATTTCACATATAACAAATGTCTGACTATTTCGGATGTGACTAACAAACATTTGGCAGCTTTCACCGAAAGCCTTTACAAAAATTATTGAGTGCTCTCTTGGCGCCATGTAGCTTCATAAAAACTGTCTGTCCGCTTTCAGAGTAAATCAATGAAGTTCTTTTTTTTTTCAAACGCCATGGCGAAGATCTTTGTTTCGAAACCTACAATGAACTCCAGTTCATTGCTCCTGCTTTCGGTAGGAAAAATATATAGAAAAAAACATACCAGGGTTGTAGGGTATTTTAGCTGGCTCCCACTCTCAAGTTGTAAATCTGGCCTCTGGCATCTGGCCATTAGACACAAACTAGTAGTCATGCTTGAAGTTTGTTGACTTTAGGCTACTAGTCCCATGGGCCTAGTTTTGCATGGAATGAGTTGTCTAAGCCCTCGACTGTACATGATACATCCCCACTATAGGGGCATGAGCTCAGTGTAGATTTTGTAGATCCTTTTGGAAATATCAGGCATGCAAGGTTTCCTTCACCGAAACATGAATATCGGTTGTTTGATCGAGAGTGAGTTTGTAATTAGTAGGTACCTACATGAACTTAAATAGGTGTGTTCGGTGTGCCGTCCCAGTTTACCCAATTAAGTATTTACCCTCATAGGCCATAGTAGTCAACAATCCACACAAAGAAATAATATACTCTTTCGCCTCATACAGGGGTCAGACACTGGCTAAAATCGATTGACCCAAATACTAACACCGTGAGGCCTCAAATGAGTATAAGGGTTTTATAGCTGTGAAAGCCTTTTTAACGCTTTGTTTTTGTGGATACTAATATTATTATAGTTTTGTTTCCTGAACACTTTAATATTTGTGGATTTAATGCTATTCTTTTTATGAAACAGGTGTCTTTGTATTACCTCAAAGCATAGCTCTTTCCATATTCCGTTAAAAGATTTTAATATCACGTAAACAAATGATTTAAGCAGCTTTTCTCTTTTATGTGAATGTTTCTGTGTACGCAACTGTGTCGGCGATATGAATACGGTTGCTTTTATTTGTTCGACCCTTCTTATCGGTATTACCAACTTGTGATTTATCATCATCATCGACAACATCATCATAAATCTTCACTGTAGATTCACCTGATACCTCATGGTTGTAGTGCGGTTCATAGACTAGGCTATCATTTGAGTCACCTCAGAATATAAATTTGCTTTTTTGCATTTTACTTTTCCATCAGCAAGCAAATATTGCTCATCACTTATGTATCAAATAACATCATGTCACCTTACTTGACCTTTCACAACAAATCTTCAACGGATACCTACCTACGTAATAATATTTATATATCAAAATTTTATCTTGACTTCGCTCTGCAAACATTTAACGATTTTGTTTGATCAAGGACGTGTCTTATCATTTATGACATTTTGTCTGACATGACTGTAATTCTTGATGATTTGTAATGCAACTAGAAAAACTATTGTACTGTTTTTAAAAAAACTAGCTTATTTAGCCATAAGTACCTTTTGAATAAATGTCAAACTAATTTGAATAACAAATTAATCGACGACGTCGATGTAGTGTAGTGACGGATGGAGAAAAAAATGGGTTAGAATTTATTTGATTACTTGCTTCCGCCCTGCGGTTTCACCCGCGTTCTTCAGAGATCTTATGTTTTCCCGAGATAAAACGTAGCCTATGTCCTTCTCCATACCATAGGCTATCTGCATACCAAATTTCATCGCAATCGGTTCAGCGGTTTAAGCGTGAAAAAGTAACAAACAAACTCACATTCGCATTTATAATATTAGTTAGGATTAGGATAATCACGCAAATATATTAAGTACCTAGCTATCTCCCGCGGTTTCACCCGCATCTCGAGAAAAAAAGTAGCCCATGTCCTTCTCCATACCATAGGCTATCTGCGTACCAAATTTTATCGCGATAGGTTCAGTGGTTTAGGCGTGAAAAGGTAACAAACAAACAAACATCACTTTCGCATTTATAATATTAAGTTAGGAAGTTAGGATTAGGATAGTTAACTGTTACGAAGTTACGATTAGGTTTCGTGAATATTACTGTACTTTCTATCTTATGACATGAAATGTTAATGTACCTACATATTAGCGTAGATATATTTTGATCATTCTGAAATCATGGGTGGACCAAAAAATGAGTTCTAGATTAGAAATTCAATACCTACTCCATTATATGATGCCAAAACTCGAATGTTTTATCTTTCTGAAAGATGACAACACTGAAATTGACTTTCAAAAATATGTTTTTAATACAAGAGAATTGGCATATTTGCATAAACAAATTTAGTACGTGATGAAGTAACATGACACATTATTATGTAAAGATAAGTCAGCTGGTTGATATTTTATTTATTTGACAACATTGGCGTTGACAAGTCAATTGACAAACTTGACTCGAAATATTCCTCCTATAGTTTGTATGAGTCGCTAAGTAGAAGGTACGATTAAGTACAGAATATAGACCGAGACAGTATTAGGAAAAAGTGACAGGGAGATTTGTCTGATAGACCAGCATCCGCACTATCGGGTAGGTAGTTTAAAAAAACTAAGTTAGAACCTCTTAAACTTCGAAGTGATATAGGCTCACTCTGTGAGTTCTACGGCCTGTATTACCGAAAAGCTTTTAGACCTGGTGCTACTACTTCGTACTAATATTACCTTTATCTTGCAATCTAAGGTAATAATTAATTTTTAAAAAAAGATGATAAAAATTGAGTAAAAATTTGATTACGTTTGGCTCATTGGTGGCGCACCAGTTAATAAAACGCGTTGCATCGCTGCATTGCCACCTACACATTTTTTATTTATTTTGGTAGGCCATTCAACTTTGCTTCAAAAATTCTAGACGTTATCTTTATTCTATAGGCACATTAATCGTGATATTACGTCCATAATGAAAAGTAAAAGTTTAAAATTTACTCTTTATTGCCTGAAAAATTAACTTATTTGAATACATTCATATTCATGACCAGTTGATAAGGTTGCGGTATAAACCCTGCCAGACCATGCAGTGTCATCGACCCTGCTCATAGAATTAAAATGAGCATTATCGTAACTAAATTATTCTAGTATTTTATCAAAAGGATTATCCTCTAATACAAAATACACGCATGTATTATTTTGGAAGTATAAAATGAAGTATATCTCTGCTAAAATTCTAATTCTCTCAGCTATCCTCAACATAACTGCATTTAATGATGTCGTTTCGTTGTCTACCTACATCTACAGACAAAGTATCAAATTACATAACGGCGCACTTTGCTCTATTTTCACTTACAATTAATTAGATAAAGACAAGAAATAAAATGCCATTGCAATACGTACGTGGGATACATTGGCAGCGCTCCTATGTTTCTATACTTGCACATCCAAGATCTTATGATTTCCTACTCTATTCTTTAGCTGTAAGGTATATTCTAGTTTATATTCTCTTATCTTTAGCTAGTGATAGTGTGACGTTGTTCCAAAGTTATGTAATTAATGTACTCCCACGCTTTGTTTATGTTTACACGCCTACTCACGTCTTACGTTGGTATATTATCTCCTAATCAAACTTGCTTCAATGCCAAATAATAAACTAGTGATTCTAGTTTGGGTTTACTTCCTTAAAGCGATTATGAATCTATATTTATACTTGTATTATCTATTATGTATTAAATAGAAACAGCTGTCCGAAATGATAAATTATTTTTATATTACTTTGCATTGATATTTCTTCAACTATATGTAGTCTCTTTCGCTTTTTTCCCACTCTCGCGTTAAAAAGACAAATTCTTTGGTGGTAGTGCAGATTCTAGCGGAGTTAAAAAAATATGTAATGCTGCGTTGATATCTGCGTAGGAGTTGGATGCTCTTAGTACTCATTTAGAACATGAGAACACATACTCTATGTTTGACGCGGTTCTAGGTCTTTCGGTTTGTGTATGATTGTCTAATAATTCTACGTATTAAGATCGTGACCTGTTCTAATTTTTATGTTGATATATAGTTGTGATTGAAAACCCAGTAAACTAAGAGACACTTCAAATGCAATACTGCAGGTTTAAACGTTTTCCTGTAAGGTTTCTTGTACTTAATTGTTTGTTTGTTTCTTACTCAATAACAAAACCCTTTTCAAATTGTACAATACAATACAAACGGCACGTAGGACATCGGTTATTTATTTACATTATGACTATCATAATGATTCAGATGATACAATTGGTTTCAATGGGATGCTTTATACCTATACTTATTTGTTTATAAAGTTCTTTGGGTGCGATGACATACAATATCGTCAGTTATGCACCTCGTCTTACTTTATTTTCAGTTTTATGCCCTAAAATTGCGTCCAATTCTCACTAATAATTTTCTCCATGGATTGTCTATTAATCTAAGCAGCTTACATAAATATATACTATGAATGGTCCCGTCCTAAGCCAGTTGTTTGTTTCATGTAACTACGGCTTTCATTAATATCTTAACATATGGAACTAATCAAAAATGCAAATCCAGTTGCGACAAATTTCTCAATGCTTACTAATTGATTTGGCTTGGATTACTTCAGTCCATTTCCAATTATTGCAATTGTGTTAGTTAGTTTTGAGAATCAATCGATTAATTCTACTGGAGCTGAATAGAATGGATCGAAAAATGTAGACCGTGAAGAAAAGAAAATATTTTGGACAAGATTTGAAACTAATAAAAATGAGGCCCCAAATCTACCAGTATCACTTAAAATAATTTTACAGTGGTATTTTTTATAAATAAGTATTAATAAAATTAATCTATCCCAACTGTAATGCTAAATCAAAAGTAACGCCTGACAAAATGCACTTGTTGGTCTTGTGACGTGATTGGAGTCTTTATTGAGGTTTTATTGAGGTCTCAAGTGTCGGCGAAAAATGCATTTCTACCTCGGAGATGATAAATAAAAAAAGGAACAGATGTTTCAAATTCTAGACTGGATAAAATTAATAACATTTTTAACATTTCTACAGATTTTTGTTCATTTACCGCACCCTTCGCTGAAGTTTATGCAATATTTTTAAAAAGATCCTTGTTGCTTAGTGAACAAAAACTTATGCGCATTCATCCAACGTGTATATACTACAACTACGTGTTTCGTTTTTAATTAGGATATGGAAAATTCCGCCATTGTACTGGAACTATGTAATAATACCGATAAGATTCTCGACTAACTGGTTTGTTGACATTTCGTTGTTATTTCACTGTTTTTAAACAGGAAGGATAACTATTGGTTCTATATGTATTAACAATACTGCTATTTGTTTTTAGGTACCTACCTCATAAAAGGAATCATCTGGTATTCATTCGATTTCACTAATTGATGTTTAAATTCATTTTAAGGATAGGATTTTTTTTTACTATAGATAAACTTGTATTTGACCACGAACCCATCATAGTAGGTGATAATGTGGCTGAAAGTAACTACCCAAAGATTTAAAAAATCTTTTGAATGAGACGTTTTTTTCCTGCTTATAGTTATAAGTGCAATTTATAATCATGTTTCCATATCAAGAGTTTAAATAGCGATAAAATATATCTTCCAGGTAAATGCATTAGGAGAAAGTACTCTTTCTAAGTGCACGATTTCCTTTATATAAAAAAAAATACAACCGAATTGACAACCTCCTCCTTTTTTTTAAAGTCGGTTAAAAAGGGTCGTTATTTTCAGCCGATGTAGGAGTAGATGAAATGAAATAATTTATTCATTCAAATAGGCCTTCATAGGCACTTGTGAATAGTCAGAGTCTAACGCACGATTCGAAAGGTTGCTTTTACTAAGAAGAGCCGGCAAGAAACTCAGCAATTACTCTTTTCAAAACAAACATAGATTTATTACATAAAATGTATCCTGCAAGAGCGAGTGCTACACCCAAGCATTGTCGTCATTTAAATATTCATTAATGTTATAGTATGCCTTCTGTACTAAAATGGACTTAACACGTTCCTTAAATGTATGTAAAGGCAAACTTAAAAGTGCATGCTCTCAGTCTATCACAAATGCGCTGACGTATTTTTCGAATAACAACATAGACTAAATCGTTTTCCAATTCATTGCTAGATATCGCATAAAATTTTAAACACGATTTAATTTTTTTTCTTAATCTCTGGTACCAAATAGGTATACTTATTTGCATATCTTTAAAAGTTACGCTCTTACGAGTGTGTAGACCTTTTTCCATAATTGTCATGATTGCCTAAAATACTATTATCAGTTACCGAAAGCTTATCTCCAAGGAAGGGAACTGAGTCAGTACCTTCCAGGCTTCGTAATTACTTGCTAATACCACTGCACTACCGGTCTATCCTAATAACTCTCGATCTCCGTCAAACATAGTTCCGCACCAGTATTTCCTTTCATTAAAACTGTTTACATCTAGTGAATTAGATATCATTTCATGACCTATTACTCTATTAACTATTAAATTTATTATTGACGGGCCGGTTGGCGTGGTTGGTAAGATACCCTATCTATCACGCCGCTGGTCGTGGATTCGATTCCCACTCAGGACAAACATTTGTGTGCATGAACATGTCTGTTTGTCCTGTGTCTGGGTGTAATTATCTATATATGTATGTATTTACAAAAGAAAAGTAGTATATCTAGTATATCAGTTATCTGGCTTCCATAGCACAAGCTCTGCTTAGTTTGGGGTCAGATGGCCGTGTGTGAGGAATAATGTCCCAGAATATTTATTTATTTATTTATTAAGTGTTCATCTTGGCAATATCATCTACTTTATATTTAAAACATGACATTAGTAAATTTTATACGTGTCTATGATGCATCTTAATATATTATGTACATTGTGTTATTCGCAGTTGGCAAGTTCATTGAATAAAATATTGATGAATTTCTTTAGATCTCATGTTCTCTTGGTATCTTTAATTGTCAAAAGCTTATGTGGGTCGTTATCGTCACCTTCATCCTTACCTTGTTTAGCTTCTTCAACTTGAAGATTAGCTATTGTTTTTGGATTTTATATCGTTGAGCAGTCTTGGCTGATGGTATTTTAAACAATTATTATTGGTGTATAATAAGCTTTTGTTACTTACACAGTATTTTCTAAAACCTTTTCGTCCTGTACTATTCATAAGTGATTATTTTAAGTTTTTGGTCACTTAATGCAAGAGTTACTTGTGTAAATATATCCTGTCCCTTGGCTGAATATGATGAATATTTAATGTAAATTAATATTTTACACTAAATATACTTAAAGTTAAATTATACTAATAATATTCTACAAATCTACATTTACATAATTACTTTTGTTGTAAACATCTGAGTTAAGTCATGATCTGGGATTATCCTCACATTGTAAACTCTTTCACAAAACCGGAACATTGTGATATTTTCCCTAAATAGTAGGTAATATATCAAGCTGAACGCTCCATTTAACCATTTGTAAATACTCGTCTGTTTATACTAGGGAATATCCGTATGAGTGCCAACAAAAGTTTAATGTTATTCACTTTTATCACAACTAACAAGTTCTATTTATAATGCGCACAAAGCCGGGGTCAAATATTTATATATTTTCTTTGATAACACTTATTAATTGATATCCGAACAGCACTAACTGTATCTTAATAAGCGATTGTATACTTTAATCGTATTGTAATAGAGGTTGTGAAATGTGTTGAAACAGTCACGTGATAATGAGAACAAGTGGCATTAAAGTGCATCAATTGTGACTGTTTAATGTTATGAATAATACAATAAGTCAAACAGGTTACGTATGAGATAAGGATGAGATAATTACATGTGACAAAACTTATATACACCATAAATATATGTAACTTCATTTACTTACTAGAGGTACTTGAAGGAATTTCAATATAATCGAAGAATAAAAAAAATGCTGTTTTAGTCAATGTAAATAATGAAGAAAGCACAGGAATAAATGATAAAAAGAAAACAAAAGAAGTTACTCGAATAAAATAGCATAAAATAATAATTGAACTTTGCGTTTCAACAAGCAACATAATGAGCTCAAAATGGAAACGCTTTAAATGAAATAAAATAAAAATAGATGGATTCCGACAGCCGAAAATAAACAAAATTTATTGTTCTAGGTCAACTGCGGCATTCAATTAAACTGACAGATCAAAGGTTAACAAAAAAAAAACGTTCCTTGCTCGATAAAGTTTGTCATGATACCGCGTGAGAGATTATGTTTATACTACTATTATATCTGGGTTTTATCATTGCAAGCTTTAGATAATCCTACTAAAATGATATCTAGATATTAAATTTATTCACTCACACAACATGAAGTCTAAAATATATACAGACATCTAGTAAATTTCTAAAATTAGAAGAACACTCCATATATTTGTAACTAATGCAAATAATTTACCTGTATTACAAAGTACGTGGGAAAAGCTAGATACAGGCCGCCCAAAACCGGTCCTATTGGAGATCCTTATGGGAGGCCTATGTCCAGCAGTGGACGTTTTGCGGCTGAGATGATGATGATAAGAAAGTTTGTTAATATAAACGGGAGTAGCAGCAATTTCAATTTAAAGATGTCGACAATACTTAGTCACACTTCAAATTCATAAATCCAATAATACTAATCATTAATTGATTAATTCGATCTAATTTCTTCAGTATTTTATCTCGTGTTAAACAAGCGTGTACTTACTTTCTAAATTATTTATAGAGTAGACGATGTAACGATCAAAATGACGACTGTTGATGATTAAACAATAATGAACCACTTCGTTGGAGTATGACCAGTACCTTAAGTTTATTATGAAACTGACAATAAGTTACCGTTCAGCTCAGTTATAAAACGAGTATATATTATAAAGAACAAGAGTCTCATAAAGCACAGGCTTTGTAGTTACAGAACTACTGGAATTTTGTTATTTTCCCGAACTTGTAAACGTTCGAAAGGAACAAAGTTTTTAGGACACTTTATATGTATGCTAATGATGGCATGAAATGTCTAAATGAAAGTCACCACTTTTATTATTATCATCAACCTGTAGATATCTAATAATGAAAGCTTCACGAACATGTGATAATACTTTATATTCCCTGTATACTAAAATATATAAAACAATGAAATGAAAATAAAACCTACTTTAAAATTCCATAATTTTTTGAGTACTATTCATGCGAGTTGATCATCAAAATATAAAATATCTGACATCATCTAAGATAAAATGTATGGAACATGTTTCTAGAATTCTTAGCTAAATGGTAATAGCAAACATGACCCCAATACTAAAGGTATAGAGTACACAATTATGTTGCACAGTCCCCACGGCGTTAGACAAGTGTCCATTTATAGATGGTGTGCAGTCATCGTGTACAGTCAAGTTTATTTCTTCGGCTAGAATGCTGTCTGTCTCCATGTTTGGAGACGTTGGTGCAACCGTTTGAAATAGCATAAAGGGTATCTTTATAAGGAGGATTTAAGATAAACTAAACTGTTATACGATATGACTCCTAAAATAGAATTACCATCTGTTAACTTATTTGTCGTTTAGTTAAATGCTCTTTGAAAAGAGCAATAAGCTTACTTTGTTGCACAAAAAGTGTTGTAGCCAGTTCAGATAAGTGTTAAACATAACTCATTGTGAGTCTATAAATAGTATAATATAAACTATAACTATTTTTACCTCAATCACTGTCTCGTTCCCTCTCACTGCGCCGACGTAAACAAACCTTGAAAAGTACAAACCATACATTATAGTAATTATAATCGCAAAGTGGGTTGAAAAACGTGTCATATTGTATATTACTTTACACTTGACAGATGCACTAAAATCAGTGTATTTAGTATTATTTGAATTAGCCAACTCGAACGTAAAACAGGCGCCGTATGGCGTGCTGCCAGGATCAATGTTAGGTCCCCAACTCTTTATATTGTTCACTGACACCACAACCTCGGTGCAACACATATAACGAGCTCTCGCAATTGACCAAGCTTTGCAATGTCTCGTAATTGCCACCAGATTTACTTTTCAAATAGATAACATAATAAATCTTATATGTCTATAAGCTTTTAACCACTAAACGTGTATTACATAATATACTGTATTTATTGCAACTTACTAATCTCTTTTGAAATATTATATTGTTTATAGATATGAAACCAGACATTACCTTGAGACACTGTCTCGATAAAAACAATAAGATTTATTCGCAAATAATGACAGCAAGAAAATAGAACTTTAAAAACAACACGTGAACTTGTGAAATTCATTCATACATGTATAGGCTATAAAACTGACAAAAAACATAGCATTTTATATATTTGTCCACTTCTTCAACTGAGTTAATAGATACTTTTATTGTGTCTGTCTATATGTAATGCAGTTTAAATGTGTCCCAGCTTTACTATTGGCGCTGTGCCAGATACTTTTGTACGCACTGAAAAGCACGTAGGCAGGACTTGTAAAGATCGTTTGCACTGACTTTGGAACATTGTGAGACGGGAGTTGATTGACGCAATCAAACAACTGTTAGGCGACTTGTTGCCATCATTTTATCGATCAACGAATTCTGTTAAGTTTGTTTAGAGTTTAGAGTTTGGAGTTGCGTTATAAAATCTTCAGTATGTAGTTACTAGTAGCTAGTTATTTTTTTTCGTCAAAAAAATCCTCTGTAATTATTTCTGATAGATTGGCTTCATTTTCACTACCGTCATATTAGAGTTGAGCAACATTTCGTTTTTAGTTTTATTGATGATCTCAACATTCAAATTCGATTGTTATTATATTTTATCATTAGCTTGATAATATTTCAATCGCATTTCAATCAAACATTCGCTTCACGTACGTACTAATGAAAGTGATTATTACTTAAACGAGTCTTATCAAATAGAAACAAATCTATAACTAAAAAAAAAAAAACTTATAGAACGTCGCGATATGCATTCATATTCTACGCATATAAATAAACTCCAACACAATTCATGAAGCACGTAGAAGGATACATAGTATACTGTGCCAAGCAGGTCACTCACTACTGATTAAATAATTCTTTTTGTAAATACATACGTATATAGATAATTGTGGTATAATTATCTATATATGTATGTATTTACAAAAAGAAAAGTAGTATATGTAGTATATCAGTTATCTGGCTTCCATAGTACAAGCTCTGCTTAGTTTGGGGTCAGATGGCCGTGTGTGAGGAATAATGTCCCAGAATATTTATTTATTTATTATGACAAGTGTAAATAAATTGAGTACCACTCAACCTGGATTAATATATTGTGTAATATACAAATGTACATACATCAAAAGACATTAACACGATGACTAACTTAGAAATTAAATAACTCTTAAAGAAGACAACGGATAAACTCAGGTTGAAACATGGATCTAGAAAAAAAGGCGGACAGATGGCCGCTAAGAAACTATTGAAGCACTAAAATGGCGGCGACGTAACTGTGTGTGTGTGGTTCGGAGTGTAATGGCGGGCGGCTGGCTTAGTGTGGTGTGAATGTGTGTGTGCCGGACGTGTATGCATTTAAGCAAGCTGGCTTGGCTGTGGGTGCTTCAGTAATTGTTTTATGAGGTGGCGTCCGCCTTTTTTTCTAGGTCCATGGGTTGAAAATCTTTTGCTATGTTACTAGTGTTTGGGTTCCATTCTAGGCATTGTATGTCTATCATCATTTACCATGGTGGAAATGGTGGGATTGTGGTTAGACATTTAGACATAAGACTATTCATATTTAAAAAATCATCATTTGTTTTTAATTTATAACTAAGGTCTCTTCAATATCAAACTAATGAATGCAGCAGTCCTGTCTCCCAAATGCACAACTGATAACACTGAAAAATAAATGTGCAAACAAACTCAAAGTAAAACTTATGCCTAAAATAATAAAGATAATAATAAATTACCCGAAACCTAAACAAACCATGGAATAACTAAGAACTCTCAGGAAAGTACATAAAAGATATAACAAAATGATTCTATGCAATTTTTGAATGTAATAAAATATGTAGCGGATGTGTTTAAATGGGCAAGCCTATGAAACAATGGTAGTACCACAGCGTAATTACATACAGTGGTCTATCGCGTTTGAAGTCACGCGAAATGCCGCTTTGCTAATTGCTCCATTGTGTCCCAAGCGAGTGTATGGCAGCTTGGGCTCGCTAGTGCCCCTCTCTCACCCGCAAGCCCCGCACGATTGCTCTGTCTAGACGTGTCCGTTGGCCGACTGTAAGAGTTACATAGACTGTGGTAGTACTATGCGGAAATACGTAGGAAGAACGTTTGTCGTTCGTAAGTTATACGTACATGTATGTTATAATATAATTATTTACATTGACAATAGGGAAGTGAAGAGACAAGGAGGCAGTGAAATTGTTGAAATGTCATGTTCGTTTCTGTTTGATGAGATCATGTCTTTAACTCTGAAGTTACTGTATGGCTTCATTTATTATTATTTGTTTCTAATTTATAACAAAACTAGCTGTCCCCCGCGGTTTCACCCGCATTCCCGAGAAAAAAGGCTATCTGCGTACCTTTCATCGCGATCGGTTCAGCGGCTTAGGTGTAAAAAGGTAACAAATAAACATACAAACCCACATTCGTATTTATAATATTAGTTAGATTAACTATTACGAAACAATTCCATAAATTTGTGATCCTTTATTTGTATTAGTTATTTACAACATAAATACAAAAGACAAACTTTTATACATCGAAAATTTTCTCGAAGCTGCCGTAAGACCGGAATGAGTAGAGTGAGAGGGAAAGCCTTTACTCACCCATTTGTGGGAAAATTTGAATTGATTATATTATCGATGATGACGATGGTAAATAACTGAACTTATATGATGCTAAAGCTTAATGAATGTAAAATGAAGCCTTACGGAAACAGTAATTAGACTCTTAATCCTAATCCTAACTATCCTAACTTATAACTTAACTTTCGCTCTGTGGCAACACTCGGATAAGTTGTCAAAATAAGTTTTCGTATTTTAATTTAATTTAAAACTTTAATTAACCCATATTTAAATGCCTATTACCGATTCATCACTAAATAAGAGTCATTAATATAAAGTGTACTATTAATTTCCATGTAAATATTGTTATTTATGGACACACAAAAGTGAGTGAGTCACACCAACTGTTTCGGTGATTTTGAATTTTTCATCTCCAATTCAGGCGAGTATTTACATTAATTCATAATTAATTCTATTCAACTTTCCGTTAATAATAATCCTATATAAAATAACACGCATTTATAACGGCCTAAATAGTTAACTTTGCCTTGTTAGTAGTTGTACACACATTCCATTCCATTTGCTTACACATTTGATTGCTAAGTTTTCTTATTAACTTCTAAATATGATTGTAACACGTAAGGCTTCTGCCCGTCAGACAGAAGACAAGCTCCAGATTACGTTGTTGGAATTAAAGACCTCTAAGGCTATGTGTGAACGACTATTATCAGAAAATGAGGATAGTGAGAAGGAAGTGTTAGAAATTATCAATAGAAATAAACATCTAAAGTCTGAGATGGCAGAAATTCATGCACGGAACTTAGAAGTAATTGAACAGCGAGACCGGCTTCAGCGAGTAGTTGATGGGTTCGACCAGTGCAGCCATGAGTTTGATGATGCTCTCAGGCGCATTGCTGCATTGGAATTGGAACTATGTGACGCTAGGAAATACATTACACACCTAGAAAATTCAAACCAAAACGCCATAGAATCAAATAACCAGTCACTGTTTGATGAATTGATTGGGTCAGCTCCGGGCATGATTTCTGGTTCCTCAGACACAAATATAGTTCCTACTGTCACTATAGACTTAACTTGTAGTGATTCAATTATATCTAACAGTGCAGTACGGCTTGTTAATTGTAGTAAAAATAAATTAAAGAAAT
Source organism: Tetheella fluctuosa (assembly GCA_951216915.1). Classification (NCBI taxonomy): domain Eukaryota; kingdom Metazoa; phylum Arthropoda; class Insecta; order Lepidoptera; family Drepanidae; genus Tetheella; species Tetheella fluctuosa. The sequence continues at coordinate 11,459,776 of OX578223.1, read as the reverse complement.
ATATAAAAATTAAAAATTACATAAAGAAAACCCAAAACCTAATTAAAAAAAATAAAATAATTTGTAATAATATTAAGTTAAGAAAGGAACGATTAAACTTATTAAGTGAAGTTCATATGAGTCATGTATGTATGAATTTAAAGTATGAATCTGACACATATCAACTTCAGTGTGAAATTGAACATTTAAATACTAAGTTAAACTCCATTTCATGTAAATATGAAAACTCTCAAAAACAAATGAATTCATATATTCTGGCAATGAATGAACTTGTAGAGGTTTCAAAGTCAAATGCTGAGAAATTAGAGTCTTTAAATTTAAACCATCAATGTGAATGTTATAAGAGTTCCCTAAATTATTCTTCTCAGCTTGACTTTTCTGAAAAATCAACTTCCAAAGAATTAATAAACACTTCCTTCAATAAAAATAAATATAAACCTAATATTGTTATGTTTAGTGATGAAATGGGAAGAGGCATGGGTTTACAACTTAGCCAATGTTTAGGTCAGGCTATAACAAATACTTGTATGCCCGGTGCATCATATTCTCAGATTTTAGAGAAAATTATTACTAGCAATTTTGCAGAAAATACTATGTTGATCATATTAATTGGAAGAAGGGGAAATGTAAACAAAAATTCTCTGATAAGGTACTTTACCTCATTATCATTAATAAATGTTAATCAAATTGTAATGTATGCATTTCCCTATATAAATAGTGTGCCACAGACGGAAAATACTTTAAGACACAATTTAAATATTACCATGCATACTTTGACATGTCGTCATAATGACAAATTTCATTTTATTGATATTAATAATTATTTGAGTAAAAGCTTTTATTTGACTAAAGATAGCTTTCATCTTTTAAAATATCATAAGAGACAGATAGCAGAATCGCTATCATTTTATATACTTAACTTGACCAAATGTTTGGCCACACAGACGGCTGCTTCTATTGAGCAGCATAATATTTTACACTCATTGGAAGTTATTCCAAATAGTTTGAATACATTGGAAAATATTCCAAATAATTTAAATTAGAACATGTGACAATAGAGGCAACCTCTAGCATAATTTGTAATAATGTATTTAAAAGTTTTTCCTGCCCAATATCTGAAATTAAGAATAAAAATAATAATCATAAATGTAAAAATAATAAAATTAACTTGGTGCATCAAAACATACAAGGAATAAAGGGCAAGGAATTAGAGCTGGAGTTATTCATGAACTGTAGTGAAATTGATATTTTATGCATTACTGAACACTGGCTAAAGGCCCATCAGTTCATGTTCAACTTCAGTAATCACCAAGTTGCTGGTTCGTTCAGTAGAGAAAATTCAATACATGGTGGCTCACTAATAATAATACATAATAGTTTGAAATTTAAGGAACGAAAGGATATTCAGAGCCTGTCTATTGAGCGAACTATTGAAATAGCTTGTGTTGAGCTTGAACAATTCATTGTTATGAGCGTATATAGACCCCCTTTGGCAGTATTTAACTTGTTTGAAAAACATATGGATGAAGCATTGTGTAAACTTAATAATGTTAATAAAAATATAATAATTTGTGGAGATTTTAATATAAATTTATTAGAGGATAATGTATTATCTAATAGAATAAAATCCCTTTTCTTGTGCTATAATCTTGTAAATCTTTTTTTAGAACCAACTAGGATAACTTCTAGTTCAGCAACTTGCATAGATAATATATATACTAATCTGCAACCAGTTACTAAGTCAGTCTTTAGTCAATTAAGCTCGGATCATTGTGGTCAGATGGTCTCCTTTAATATACCTAGAAAAAAGGTAATAAAAAAAGATATTAAGTGTGTTCCTATGAGTGACAGTCGCCTTGAAAAGTTTAGAAACAATATTGTCAGTAAATTACCATACCTACCTTATAATGATAATGCAAATCAACTTTATAACTCCATTTTCAATCTTACCAAAAATGAGTATAGTTCCATATTTACCTCTAAAAATGTTAAACGAAAAACTGGTATGGTTTTCAATGATTGGGCGACGGTCGGTATTCATAGAAGCAGGAAAAGACTGTACGAACTATATAGTGAAAAACCGTATAATCATAATGCTGTTTTTCTGAATTATGTGCGTAATTACTCTAAAATATTTAAACGCGTTTGTGCCGCGGCTAAATCAATACATATAAGAAATAAAATAGAAAGTAGCCAAGATAAGATCAAGATGACTTGGAAAATTATAAACAGTGAAACTGGTAAGGTCAAAGTACATAATCATGAGTTTCGACTAATGATTAATGATAAATTAATTGAATCTGACCGAGATGTTGCTGACGCGTTTGAGTTATTTTTCACCGATATTCCAGTTTCGACTACCAAATCTCTTGATTCTTCTCCTACCCTCGCTCTATCATTACTAAGAGAAAATGTAACAGAATGTGCAGTCGATTTTCAATTTTCCCCTGTTAACTCTAGTGACATAATTTAAACTTTTAAATCCATAGATTTGAAAAATACTGTTGATCTATGGGGACTTTCCGTTAAACTTGTTAATTCTATAATCGATTGTATTGCGCCACATTTGGCTGTCACTTTTAATAAATGCATAGATTGTGGCGTATTTCCTGATCTGATGAAACATAGTAAAGTAGTGCCTTTATTTAAAACCGGTAGTACATCTGACCCCACTAATTTTAGACCGATTTCTGTACTACCGACATTTAGTAAAATTTTCGAAAAAATTATACTTAATCAACTATTGTTACATTTCAATAGTAATAGACTGCTTCACAGTAAACAATTTGGTTTTACCAGGGGTCGCTCAACAACCGATGCTGGTGTTGAGCTTGTTCAGAATATTTTTGGCGCCTGGGAGGAGTCACGTGATACCATCGGTGTCTTTTGTGACTTATCCAAGGCATTTGATTGTGTACACCATGAATTACTGATCAGGAAATTACACCACTATGGTATTAGAGACATTGCACTCAGTCTTTTGAATTCATACTTGAGTGATAGAATTCAAAGGGTTGATGTAAATGGTAAAGTTTCCTCTGGGTCTTCGGTAACGATGGGCGTCCCACAAGGTTCTATCCTGGGACCTTTTCTTTTTCTGATTTACATCAACGACTTGCCTTACCTTGTAGAAAAAAAACATGAGATAGTATTGTTTGCTGATGACACTTCACTTCTTTACAAAGTGAATAGACATGATTTTAATTCTTCTGACGACGTAAACAATGCTCTTTCAGTAGTCGTTGATTGGTTTACTATTAATAATTTATTGCTCAATGAGAAAAAAACCAAATGTATCAGATTCAGTCAACCCAATGTAAGACATTTGAACACAGACATTGTTATTAAAGGCGAAAAACTGGATCTTGTTGAAACAACCGTATTTTTAGGTATCACTTTAGATGATAAGCTACAATGGAGCCCACATATTTGTAATTTAGTGAATAGACTTAGTTCTGCAGCTTATGCAGTGAGAAAAATTCGTTCTCTCACTGACGAATCTACGGCAAGATTAGTTTATTTTAGTTATTTTCACAGCTTGATGTCTTACGGCATCCTCCTTTGGGGCAGTGGTGCCGACATCAATAGAATTTTTATTCTGCAGAAGAGGGCTATTCGCGCAATTTATAAATTATGTCCTAGAGATTCTCTTAAAGATAAATTCAAATCCATAAATATTATGACTGTGTCGTCACAGTACATTTATGAAAATTTAATTTATGTTCGGAAAAATATACAAAATTTTCCTAAGAACAGCGATACTCATAGCTTGAACACTAGAAATAAGCACAAACTCGCTGTACCTGTAACTCGGCTCAGCAAAGTGAGGGACTCATTCAAGGGGCAATGTATACGTTTCTATAACAAAGTACCCAAAGAAATTCAAGAACTATCTGTGTATAGATTTAAAAAATTAGTTAAACAAAAGTTATGTAAGAAAGGGTACTATAAAGTTTCTGATTTTATAGAAGACAAGAATGCATTTAAATGAAATGTTCGCTACACAAACTATTTCATTAAAATTTTATAAACTTTGTATTAGTAATTATTCATAAATAAAAAAGAACAAAGATCTATAAAAAATGTCCCTTGCTGAGTTTCTTGCCGGAGTCTTCTCAGTCCAAGTGTATTCCGAACCGGTGGTAGAATCATTTGTAACGTTCATAAGTGCCTTATTAGGGCCTAAACTGAATAAATGATTTTTGAATTTGAATTTGAATATATAATATTATAAATGCGAAAGTGAGTTTGTTTGTTTGTTACCTTTTCACGCTAAAACCGCTGAATCGATCGCGACGAAATTTCGTATGCAGATAGCCTATAGTATAGAGAAGAACATAGGCTAATTTTTATCCCGAGAAAACATAAGATCCCTGGGGAATGCGGGTGAAACCGCGGGGCGGAATCTAGTCTTTAATAAACTCAAGGTTGGTGCTGGTGTAGACGGCTGGTATTCCATTTCTAAAGGAAGTACATTTTATAACTATCAGTTATACAACGTTTAGATAGCGTTGCATTTCCTGTGATAACTAAATTTATAAACTGTGCCGTTGTTATGTTACTTAGATATCGGAACTTTTGTGCTGCAGTAGATAAAAAATATCGAAATGAAATCCGCAAACTGACAGGGTGCATTCAGCTCCTTATTTTGAGTCATATTCTACCGGAAATTTTCTCCGGAAAATTTTCATTTTTTTTTTTTTCTGTTACTATTTCTTTATTTCAATGTTAAATTAAATTCTTTGTACACAACACTCCATTGATGTAAATAAAACAGCTAAAATCTTAAACTCAGCAATGGATGTTGAAATACGACGCGGGGAGGGCGGCCGACGACGGCTCGCTGCGCTGCAGTTCGCTACGTGCGTTTTGCCACGGTAGCGATACATTGCGTATGAGATAATCAAAACAATCAGGTTCATTGGATTCCCATGAAGTTCTGGAAATAATTTCATATACTGGGCATCTTAGTATGATATACTGAATTCAACCCATTAGTTTGCGGAGTCCCTTACATCCTGTATATTATATTTGTTTTAAATAAAGTCGATTGATTGAATTTACTACATATTGGCAAATTACGATGCAAAAATCTAATAAGTACTCTTCAAATGTGCATCATCATCTTTCGGCAATACAAGCTCAATTTACCCAACTCTAATTTTTTCTATATATTTTTTTATATGTATATGTCAGAATAACATGCGTGATACAAGAATTCTTGGCGCGTGTCATTTGTTTCTGCTCAGTTGTCTTTGGCATGAGTTTCGGGATATCCTAATTCGTGTGTACAAATAATGTTATGACTTTGAGCGCCAAATTCTTAGAGCACCCGAATCATTTTGATTGTGTCGTGTCACAGACATGACATGTACAGTGGTACCTTTTAAAATGGTACCAGATTCTTAAACGAGGTATTTCTTAAAGGGCGTTAAAAGAGCTCTTCAGGATCGGCAACACATCGGCAATCCCCTGGCTTTGCAAATGTCCATAGGTGGCGGTGACCACTTACCATCAAGTGGATCGTCTGGCAACCTATTGATATAAAAACTAGAATCGATCATTGACCCTAAAATATTTTTTCATCAATTCTGAAAATAACTTTTGCTTCTTGTCAAAAATAAGAAATTAATTGCTTTCATAGTTTACAACTTGTCGTTGGCATAAAATTAAAAAAAAAACAACATTAAGCACTTAATTCTTGGCACACATACTAATTTCGAACAATTGGCTTCGCACAGAATAAATCACGGCAAGCTTTATAGCTATGGCAATTTTAACATGCGTATTATATACCTCTCGTTTTCACTGGCCAAAGAATTTTCAACCTTGAAGCCAATCCCGTTAAAGATAATGTCAATAACGATTCAATTAGTCTTTCGGTGCATTCTAATTTAAGCACTAAATTGAATGTTCATGTTTATTTGCATACAACTGGGACCTGTATCAAGATATTGTATAGTAGTTGTTGCATCGGATGTATTAGCTCTTGGCAAACATTAACGTAATGAAAGCTTTACGTATCGTCACCTGTTTTCTCCTTTTCTGCATTTGGGTTTCTATCTACGCTTCTAGTTTACTTTTAGTTTCTTCATTTGGTTGATCATGTTCAAGTACATAGTTCAAACTCAATTGATTTTTTTTGTCAGCTTTTAGCAGTTTTTTAATTTCAAGCTATAACGAACTTGCAGCAGTCTACTCTTCTCCTGAATCGTGCCACTCTTTCCTTACTGACATATTTATAGTAGCAACATTTGTTCCGTTTCATAATGGACATGTTTTTCGTCTTATTTTTAGTTGTTAACTACACATGAACATACAAATACAAAAGCATCAAATACGGCGTCTGTCAAACCCAATTTGAATAAGTGTTTGCAAAAACAATTATGTTTCAGCAACGTGAGGTAAATGGCGAATCCGCCTCGCAGTTCCTTTAGCGTGACAATATCTACCTTTAAAAATAGCATGCGTTTATAATTACAGCTATCAACAATGCGTACGCGCCGTACCTACAACAAAACTATTTATAACATTATCGGAGTCTTGAGCAAGATGCATGTCGCATAAATAGACTGATTTGTGTCGCGACTAGCATTGAGCCCTTGGTTTTCCTACTTCTACATGTCATTTGTATGCTTTTATAATAAAAACACATTATCTTACATCATAGCTTTGCTTCGGATCTTGTTGATTCTATATATTCCCTTTTAAAAATGCTTTGACGATAGCATATTTTTCAAACGTAATTCTACTTGTACAATATAATGGCTACCACGTTCGACGATCCGTTACACTAAAAACATCGATATAAATAATGTAATTAACGGTTTTATTGTCTGTCAGTATGGTTTAAGGCCTTTGTTTTATTACTGAAAAAAAGAAAGAAATTTATTTAAGAATGTCAGACGTACTGCGCAATATTTCGCGATGCCAAATGAAGTTTGGAACTGTACAGACAAAAGGAAGCTCTTATTCAAAATACCTGCCCTTTTGAATACCTCAGATTTTATTTTGAAACTATTGTATTCGGGTATTGTACTTACGGATTCCATCTCTACGTCCTTACCACATATTTCGCGATGCCAAATGAAGTTTGGAACTGTACAGACAAAAGGAAGCTCTTATTCAAAATACCTGCCCTTTTGAATACCTCAGATTTTATTTTGAAACTATTGTATTCGGGTATTGTACTTACGGATTCCATCTCTACGTCCTTACCACATGTGGGTATTCATCATTTACGCAATCAATATTAAAAATAAAAATTGCATCCACATATAGAATTTGATAATGAAAGTGAAAGCATTTTAATTGAAATCGCTGACCATGCGTCTAGACGACGAATGCTAGACTTAAATCTTGCTCAATATGCAGAATGTAGTATGAGCTAAAAGCCCTATTTAAACTCATGTCATTTCTGATACGAGTTGCAGAATTCGTGACTTATCTAGTTCTAGTTATTTTCCAAATTGTTTTATCAGTGCAGGTGAAGTTAGCAATTAATTTAATAACACACATAAAATTTATTCAACTTTAAATGGTAGACTTATATAAATTTGGTTCAATTATCTTTCCAATATCAATGTCAGATAAGCGCCCATTTTGAATCTCATTTATTAATTAAATTTACTTATTTATATACACATAAAAACCACAAAAGCACAAAAAGACAATGCTTATTTCTAATAAAAAAATCTTCTAGCTGTCCTGCGACTGGAAATTTTAAAAATACTTGTCATACACTGTGTGTACATTACACACAGTGAAAGAAATATAGTAAAGAATAAATATATTGTTTTAATTATATGTAAAACTAAAACATTGCTTAGTTTGCGTTCAGATAGCCGTGTGTGAAGAATGTCCCAAGGTAAAAAAGATTACATAATCGTACACACATCAAACAATTTTTTTTTTTTTTAAATGCACCTTTGAATAGTTTGACTCTAACACACAGTTCAGAAGGTGGTTTTTGCTGAGAAGAGCGTAAACTCTGTAATTACTCTTTTCAAAACTAACCTAGGAATTATTTATTTAGTGTCACTGACAATATTTGCGTGATAGGCGAAAAAATACAAAATGATGAGTGACATAGTAATAATAAATAACATACTCAGGCATGTTATCATGTTATCCGCCATACACCTGTTGCTAAACAATACTTAATAACAAACTATTTATAAAAATAAACAATACGTACATTGCAAACTGCATTTCACTCCGTCACGCTTACCTTATCTAAAGCGGTAATAAAAACGATAAGTTTTATTGTTTTGCATTCATAAAGCCGATTTAGTTCAATTTTGGCAAAATGTTTATTTGACCCAATATCGATTTTGCTTATATCTAGCTATATAATACACATCACAGTCCTCATTCAATAAGTCCATCAAACGTCCTCAGGTTATTGGTTCAATAGCCTTAGAATGACCGACACTGGCGCTGATTTCCAAAATTCAGTTTCTTCATTTGACATTATTGTATAGACATATGTGTTAAACCTTGCCACTCAATCTATTTCTCTTCTCCCATTATATCACTAAGCCAATCGCTGGCAAAATATTCCAAAACTTTTAATAATACAGATCCTACATGTTTTGATTGAAACTGAATTCCTTGAGTTAAACTGAGTCGCAGTAATTAGAATTGATTTGTTCGTGGTAACGTGAAACTCACTTGCAAGACGCACACGCTACATGACACGTGATTTGCGTCCGAGTATCGGATTTACAAGCTTTACATAAGAAAGGATTTTTAAAATACTTTACATACACGTTGTTGTTCATATTGTCTTGAATTAGGTTTCGTCTTCAATGTCTGTATATATAAAAGGAAAACGTGACTGACTAACTGATCTATCAACGCACAGCTCAAACCCCTGGACGGATCGTGCTAAAAGGCATACAGATAGCTATTATGACGTAGGCATCCGTTAAGAAAGGATTTGCCACCCCTAAGGGGGTAAAATAGGGGTTCCCGGGTGAAACCGCGGGGCGCAAAGCTTAGCAAAGTTATAGTATATTTGTCTCGCAATTCTTTATTTTGTTAATCACAGCAAAACTACAGGAATCCAATACTGCCACCAAATTCTAACTCTCAACATTTTTTTACACTATCTAAGAAATACATTAGACATCCTATAACAAGTGAATTTTTATATCTTAAAAACATTGGATCTTTTATGCACTATAGGGAACAGTTTCAGTTAAGTCATCTTCTGCCTATCCTGTTCTAGACTATTTTGGCTCGGCACCAAAGGTATGGTTTTTCCACTCAGGTTATCTCAGCATACTCTATTTTCTTACTCATGTCATCCATCACATTTTTTAGTTTTTTCTTTTCATATACATTCCTAAAGTTTTGATAAAACCAAAAATACAATTACAAACACTAACTGAAGAAACATACTCATCAACAAGTTATTTGTTTGTTTGTTTTAAAACAAATGAAAGAAACCTTTGTCTCCTCACCATATTTACAAAAAAAAAAAAATATTACTGTTTATTTTCTTTCTCCAACAAGAATAAAAGGTTCCAGATCCTATTGAAGATTAATAATGAAATATATTTTTATGACGAGAAGACAAGATTTTATGAAACATTTTAGTGGTTTATCTTTGATGGTCAGGTCATTTGTTGTTACCGTGGTTCTAAAACTTTTCTGCGTACTTCATAAGATTATGACGAGACTTAAAACTTTATCTGCCCATTTTAAAAAGTCCTGGCTTCTGAAAGTCTTCATTCTGATAAATCAACATAGATTTTTGCGCGATATATAACATATTTCTATAACATAGTTTAAAAAAAAACACTATCAACATCAATAGCCGATGATAATGTATCAGATAACACACTATGTAATTACCGAAGCGTATACTCCGGCGCCGGCGCCCATACGTATGCCACCACGTGCGTGACCACATGTGTCATGTGGCGACCACAGATCTGACTCATTCGATGTCTAATCTTTCAGCTCATTTGTTTAGTATTTTATCTCTATCAGTTGATTAATATGATAAAATTGGCACCGCTTAGAAAACCACTTTTCTTGGAATTACTTCAAGAATAAATTGTCTGGCAACGTGAATTAACCTGTGGCGTATTTGAATTTCCGACTGGCGATGGACTGCCGATCCTTGATTTCACGGGCAATGCCGCGCCCGCGCCGGTCGATACGCTTTCCACGGGCGGCGCGGGTCGGCGCGAGCTTGCTCGGCGCAATGAAAGTACCTCTTTGTCGGCGTAGTACGTAAAATCACAGGCCGTGGAACCGAATATTTAGACTCGTGTTTTATGTGACCGATTCATTGACAGATCTTAGACTTGTACTATCGATTAATGACTCTTATTCTAGTAAATATTTTAATTGAATTCCGTGTTTGCCCATGTCTTTGATAATGTCAAGTTCACCAGCATTTCTTGAGAGGTCCGCTATATGGTCCCTGAAACCACCGAAGGCGCTTAAGACTGGACGAATCGTGGTTGTAATTTATATGGGGGTCTTGGTTTTAGTTTCATTGACCATAGATTAGCCGTAGTTAATTTTTATAACATGTATTTTCGCTTAAAAAAAATTAAAATTTATAATATGATTACATATTATAATTATTTCATTTGCCGACAATGTTGTATAAAAAAAAAAACTTAAGGCTCCAGTCTCCCTAAAATCAGTGTTCTTGCGGAATTTATCAGAAAAGAAATATTTTTTTTTAGTCATCAGAAAAGCAATAAATGAAATATATTTTACGTCATTTTAAAGTGTGAAATTTGAAGTTTCCAATAAATATTTTATTTTTTAATTTACCTCTATTTACGTTCCACGCGTAAAAAGTTATAAATTTATAACTTTTTAAAGCAGTTTAAATAAGAAATTGAGACGTTTTTGAAAAAAAGTAACTAGATAAGATTATTGTAGAGAATTTGCCGACAAATGTAATCTGAATACATTTCTTGTTTTTGTTATATTTTTTTCGTGGCGAGTGCATGAATGAGACCCTCTACGCGTGGAACGTAAATAGAGGTAAGTTTAAAGCCTCACAAAGCTAATAAAAGTGGCGTCAAATTAAAAAATAAAATATTTATTGGAAACTTCAAATTTCACACTTTAAAATGACGTAAAATATATTATTCATTTATTATTTCATTTATTGCTTTTCTGATGACTAAAAAAATATATTTCTTTTCTGATAAATTCCGCAAGAACACTGATTTTAGGGAGACTGGAGCCTTAAGTGCAGTTAAATCTTCATAAACGGTAACCGTTACAACGTTAATCAAACATAATCCTAACAAACCGTGACCTCTCATATTTCATACAGTATTAAGGAAATGACGTACATTATTATTGTTTACAATAAATTATATGAAAATATAATCTATGGTAAATTTAGATAAAAACCGGGAATGCTTTTGTTCATACTAAACATAACATGAGCACACAACGGTGTGGAATACCCGAATAGAAAACCCAAGTATTGTTCAACCATAACAACTTGAGTGAGTAGTAAACATCAACACGTGTTTGCATTTTTAATAGAATAATGAAAATCGTTTAGACATTTAATGGTTTTTAATCTATCTATATATCTTAAATCATTGTGTTGAGCTACTTTTCATCTTGAGTCACTACAATGACATCATAGATAAATATTATAGTAAGTATGATTTATAGCTATTGCAGTAACACAACTATGAATGAAATTATGAATTATTATTTATCTTGTTCTTGATTGAATCGGATTCCTTGGCTGCAATTAACTTTTTTTATGAACTGTTTATATAAATAATTTACCTTATCGTCATCTTCCTGCCCTACCGGCGCAATACGAACACTTATTCCGTTCGGCCCTTCTATCCGTCATATCTCTTTTCAATCCTTTCTTACTCATATCTCTTTTTCGGTCTTTTTCTTCCCGTATGTCTATCCAATGACATAGCTTTCATCGCATACTGAATATATCTACCTATGCCTTAGTATTTCTGAATTCGATTATAAAAAAACTGAATTTGAAAGTCTGTAGTAACTTTGCATCTCTCCTGCACAGCCGCTTGAATTTTTTACTGCAGTGGTACGTGATAATATGACCAAAGGTGGGAATCACACAAATAGAAGGGAGTTATCTCTTAAGTCAGTGTAGCTGCCCGAACACATTTTCAACATGAGGGCGGTAGCTAGCCAGACAAGTACCACCGTGCTATGGTTTACTCACGATGTTTTCTTTCTCTGAATGCCCAAGCTTAGTTTACGAGTCGAATCTACTGCCGTCGTCACGTCATTGGACCTCACTTGCAAGGGAGATTTTCATTACCACTATTCCATCCAAACATGTTTTTCTATTTGCAAAATTTTACATCGTCTTACTGTCATAGAATTTTTTTTACTGTACAACCGATTGAAAGCCATAAAACTACAAACGATATATCATTTGTGTAAATTGGAACAAGACCTTGGCATGAAAATCATGCAGACAAAAGATTATGAATCGATTTATCAATGATGACCTGATAGTTGGTACCGGTAAGTAGGGAAGTTCTATCTGTCAACATACATGATCATGTTTGACTCATTTAGATCGAATCATTTGATGGTCTGATGGTTTTCTGTAAACAATATTGTTATAATATTGTCATGGTTGACATGTATCATTAATCTACCGCATCGAAACCTTAAAAAATATATATTTTAATAAAAAATAAAACCTACTCCAAAATAGGTATAATAACGATGTAGGAAACGACTCCGTTCTATTTTGTAGTCAGCTAAAATCTCTGCAGTATCATAGGTATATTTCGGTAGAATAAGTAGATTAAAATCTAATGACAAACCATAGAGTATTAATAGCTACGTTTAGTAAAAATACCGTCTACATAATACAATCAAATAACAAATGTTGGAAAGCAAGCTAAGTGTTTAAACGCTTCACTGATTTGTCAAGATCATAAAAAACGTGGATTGGCCATCTAATGAATTTAAATGTATCTATTATTTGTCGCAAAACCAATAGATACTAGCTCTATAAATTTTTATTCTTTGTTTAAAACTTATTATTTTTTAATACATAAATACTAAAATATTATGTTATTTATAGTTGACATTTTATGTATTTCTACAACCATAATAGTTTGTAAACTATCTTGTAATTCACAAATCCAAGTAAAGAATAATATTACTAAAAGCGGCGCAGGCGTAGCGTTCCTATCGAACATTGTAGACTGCAGTGAAGTTGCAGTAGAAACACCATCATCAGCGGTGACTTCCGCGATCCAATCGTCAATTATTATGTAAATTGATTTCTCTCTTCCTGGAAGGTTAGTTCGCGCTTGTAATTCATCATTGTTGCTTATTGCATGATTTATGTTGAGATTTCACTTAAACTGTTTGTTATATTGTTTGTGGTCGTCTAGTCTTGACATCTACATCTCGCAGTACTTCAGAATTGCTTGTGTCATTTCTTCTGTATTTTTTACTTTATTTGTCGTCTTAAGTTTTTGATGATTCCATATTTATGACTTCATACAATTTAAAGGTACTGAATCAAAATTCTTGGGAGAATATCGATTAGATGGTTAGTTGATATTGAAATAGTGATAGTAGCAGGTTTGAAAATAATAACACAAGAAGTCATCCTTCGGATAAAAGATGAAATTACTATTTATCCATGTCTATATTTTACAGTGCGTAGACATAGAGTTGAAAACAAAGTTTTTCGGAGTAGACCCCTAGGATATTTCCGCAAGGTTATGTAATCTAGAGGAGCAAAGCTCCCGAAATGGTCACGAAACTTCGATAGCGCGATGAAGAATCTTGTGGTGCTATCTATCCACGGGTCCTGTAAGTCGCTACAAAACCAAAAAACTGAGGGTGACGACTCGTATAATCTTGATTATGATTATTAAAGTTTACTACATATAGTCCTAATTAAGTATGATAAATATAAAATAATCCTATTTATGTCTGAAGTCTGTAGAATTCCGTTTGATGAGCTAGACAATAAAGTTTCTAAAGATATTATCCAGAATGCAGCTCGCAATGTCAGAACAATCAGCGAGTACTTGAATTTAAACGGTTTATAAACAAACCCACCTTGACACTTCAATGTCTAGGACACCTGCTACGTTCAATCATTATGACCCCAGAGTACTCGGGGTTCAATAGATTTTGTGACACGTTACTTCCGTGGCCGTTTTTAAGAGATGTGTTCGTGATGTCAAACGCCGCGTCGAAGGTCTACAAGAGCTTCAGCTTATTGTGGTGGAAAACATCAGTAAACTAGAAGACCCGGTGGCAGGATTGTATTAACCGTCACACTGGTTGCAAGTCTCTCGTAAATTTTAAGATTTACAAGAGAATCTCGAGACTTTAGCTTTACTGGAACAAAATGTGGGGCGGAAAAAATGCTCGAATGAATTCATGTAAATATACACACGGGAACTGGACCTAAAAGAAAAACTATTTTATTTGTGTGTCACACAAAGTCGCAGCATAAGTGCATGTCTATAAACGAATAGGTACATTAATACTAACTAATTAGTGTGTTGCGCGGGGTCAAAAGATTATTACCATAGCATAAAGTTGCACTGCATATGAAGCAGTGCAAAGCAAATATCCTGGCAGAGCCTTAACTGAGGAACTTAAACTTAAATTTAATGATGAAATAGAATAATGGGACCTTTAATCTCGATTTTAACTATACATAAAGGTCAGACAGACAAATCTTAAACGTAGACATACCTAAACGCAATAAGTTCAATAACTGCTTCTAGCAAGTTCGATGTCATCGTAAAATACCAATGTTTGTTTGGTTTTATTACATGGATGGAAGTCAATGCTCTTTCTTAGTTAGGTCTTAGTCATTTATGACGATTGTTAAAAAAGATTTTGTGGGGAGATAACCCTCCAACTAAATCCCTACTAATATTATAAATGCAAAATGTTTGCGATGTGTTTGTTGGTTATTCATGTAGCAACGGATCGGTTTTTTGCATAGATATAGTTTATGGGCCGGAGAAAAGGTTGCTTTTTAAGGTATTTTTTTGATGTGTGAACAATAATGATATAATAACCCAGAACATTTATTTAAGTATTTTGTTTTTATCGGAATCAGTCCAAGTCTCTAAAATTTTAATCTCTTGTACTGATTCTTTAGTGATGATAAAAATAATATTCATACAAATCCGTATAATTTTCGATGAATCCGCAGCATTTCACAATAAAAATGAATGAAATAAAGAAAAGCTTTTACATTGTATTATAGTATAGCTTATAGATAGACAGGATAGTATACAGGAGATATCAGGAAAGTGGTAATGAAGTTCATTAAATTTGACTTCCATTTTCACATGCACATAGGGTGGGTCCCTTCATGATGTAGGTAAGGAATAAGGCTGGATTATTCGAAATTTTACCCCAAAAAATGATAAAATAGAGAATCGTGGGTTAAACCGCGGAGCAGACAGTTGTAGGTATTTAATAAAGAATTGAATCGATTTTATTACATACTCACCCTAATTGTAATAAAATTTAAAAGTACATTACCAGTACAGGCCAAAGTGGTCACTAACTACACGGCGATATAAAACATAACTTTAATTTTCCAATGAATCAATCTACCTATCTCAAATTCAGAATTGTCGACCTTTTAAAGTGAACATTATTCGAAAAGGTGACCGACCAACTGCGTCCGTTGACGCAACACATAACCCTTGACGCCATTACTCCATGTTGGCAATTAACAGGAATACATTTGACGTGCTAAGATAGCTAGTATCGATCCAAATTTTCTATAAATAGAAGAACAAGTTAAAGTTGAAGCTTAAAATCTTTACTTAGCAATTTATCTTTGTTTTCATATATCTGGGTCGTAAACTTGTTACGAAAATAAAAGTCTTTCCTTTAGGCATTAATCTTCAATTGCTTTTGGTAGTCAAAAATTAATGCTAGTTGTTTCCTTATGAGTTTTTGATACTTATAACTTTGGCCATATTACCGGTAGTTTATGAGCTGTGGTAGTGACGTAAATCCCGTGACGAAACTCGTGGGTTCGAATCACAATGAGCTTGAGCTTTCGATGACGGAAAACATACTTTGTAGCCTTGTTGGCTACCACTCTCAAGTTGAAAATCTGTCGCCAAACACCTACATACAGGTGTGTTTCGGCAGTTGCACTTGAGCCAGTAATAATCAATTAGTTCACTTGTATGAAGTAATATAATCATACCGATTTGTTCCAATTACTTCCCATTTCTGGCCCTTAATTTTAAATCACGTTTTCAATGCAACTTGCACTCACTTACAAGTACATTACCAGTTTATTTATAACTTGTCCTGAAGCTGTTTATCTTGCACGCAATTATTGGAGCAGCCTTTACTTCATGTACCGGTTCTATCTCATGTTTTTATGTATCGTGAAAGCTAGGTAGAATATAATTGAGTGTGGAAGTTGTTCTTTTATAAATACAGCTATAGAATTATACCCTTCTTTAATAGAAATGTCCATAAATGTAAACGATCTTTTCATGTCTTTTAATTCAATTGGTCATATAAAATAATTGTAAGACAACAATTTTACATATTCAATAACATTTTTAAACCAGTTTACATGTGTGGAAATATTAATATAAAAATGTTACGTAAAAGAGATGATCAATAGATTTTATATCATTATCAAAAATCTTTAAGTTTGTCGAATCTTTTGTTATTTGAGTATGTAACCCAATATCAATCAATATTTGTAAACAATGGTACCGACGGGAAACAAAAGGTACAAACGGACATACATCATTATTTATAACGTCTAATATATCGAGAAATGTTCGATCATCATCTTTTAATAGTGATGAACAATACGGTGAAGAATGACGAAAGATGGCTGGTTGGTCCTGATTGCCAAGTCGATTTCAATTCCCAACCAGGGCAACCATTTTGTGCGCTTTTTCTGTTTAATATCGCTACTACACAGGATGATTTTTAAGTCATTGCGAATACTTGCAGGGGTGGAAGTACTTATCAATATGAACAACTTTTACTATGAGATAACTGTGAAATCACGAATAAATATCAGCTGTTCCATACAAAAGTTCAATACCTACTCGACAAAAATATAATAAGCAACAGTTTTATTGTACGCGATATCTGAGTTGGTCCCATAGTGAAAGTTGTTCATATTGATGAGTACGTCCCCTTGAAAGTATTGCCAACGATAAAAAAAATAATCAAATCAAATGCGAAAGTGTATTTGTTAGATTGTTTTACACAGAAACAAACAGTTTAGGCTTCTTTCATGGTGAGATTGTGATCAAATACAAGCCAATAAATAGTGAAAAGAAAAGTTCTGAGAAAATGTTGTAAATGTATGTATAAGGATTCCATTAAACCGGTACTATAAATTTAATAAGTCCAACTACATGAACTCCCACTGCATCGAAAATGTCAGAACATTTTGTAATAGAAAGTCCTCAATATTTACGTTTAAAAATTGTCTTTCCATTATAATTTCTTGATATAATAACATACATATGTTTTGACTAAGTGTATGTTTAGAAAAATCATGTTTTGCCGATCGTATGAATGTGGGACACGATTCTACAATGTCTCTGTAAGCAAATGCAATGAATATTTATCAATAAAATCTAGCTTCTTTTCAATAACATTTATTAAACTTCTTAATAACACTGAGTCATGTGATAAAGGATTATTCTTTTATCCGTGTTATGAATGAAAACCAAGAAACTACAATATACAAATTGGTTCAAGATTTTGTACAGATTGGTACGGTTTCGCTTTAACTGATATAGCTTCGTCTCTTCTGCCTGTCTTGTATATCCCCTTGTTTCCTGTTACAGAACACATTACGTTTTAAGCCTTACCCAATATTCTGCATCCAAGGAATTCCTTTTATCAAAACCCACTACAATCACCTTTTTTTTAAACTATTGTGTTCAAGATGAGACTCACAGCGTTTCCTACGATTAAAACTCATTCAAGAACTCATATCTAATCCATTTCATGGCTCACTCAAATAGATAGTATAATTTCACCTAAATCCAGGTCCCTTGCCAATTGCTGAGCAAAGCCACAGTGGGCGGGTCTGTCTCAAAATTCAGTACAAGTGCGTCAACATGAGTCATTTGCTAGTTTATGATTGTTTTTGTAAGCTTTACGCCTACTTTTATTTATTTTGATTCTCTTATTTTTTTTTAATTCATTGTTGTGTAAGTGTTATTGTCTTTATTTATTTTCATTTCTGTTTTCTTTTGTTCTAAGATCTTTATTGGCTTAGTTATAAGCCCCGTATACGTACCGCTAATTTAAATTGTTATTCTTATTGCAACAATTAATACTTATTCTATATCCGTAGGAACTAATTAAAAGCGTTGACCTTTGGATAAACGAGTATTGTTCGTTACAAGCTAGTCTTGAGAATGCTTGATTTATGTATACTGACTGAGTAAGGATTGTGACAGGTTGACATGATAACAGCTTTTTTTTTTTTATACCACATAGTCGGCAAACAAGCATACTGCCCGCCTGATCGTAAGCGGTTACCGTAGCCTATGAACGTTTGCAATACCAGGGGTATCACGCGTTGCCGACCCTACCCCCCTCCCCGATGAGCTCTGGCGACTTTACTCACGCGCAGGAACACAACTATAAGTTATTTGGCTGCGGTATTCTGTAAGGTTCTTCCCCAGTTGAGCTGCTCTTTGAGCGACATATCGCTATGCTCTACCTCTCTTAAAATCTCTTTTCACGTTTAACATCTGTCGCTTAGCACCTACCTGTTTGTGCAACAGAATTGAAAAGCTAGTTCCCTAGGCTATTATGCGTGCTTATCACTTTCGGCTATAACATCACTTAACATAGTGAGATTATGGTCAATTAATTCTAATCAAAGTAAAAAAAAATTCAACAACACTTTTACGCTAGATTCTTGTCTCATAATACAACTCGTTCCAATAAGTAAGTTCCGTAAGTTCCAATGTAAGATGTAAAATAGCTTATCCATTCTATGTCTTAGGTCTGTTGTCACAACGGAAAAGCACTGCATGTATCTAATCTTATCATGCAAAATAATGTCTTGTTTCACCATGTTAAAGTTCTGCACGCAATGTCTATTGCAGAAATCTGGAACACGATCTGAAATTGATATAAAATACAAGTTTTGGCTAGTTATTTATCTACATGAGCAGCGTTGAGGTTCTTATCTTCTATCCATGTACCAGAAAGAGATGAAAGTAGCGAGGTAGAAGGAGACATCCTATTGTCAATATTCCTTTCTTTTCCTTCTTGCTTGGTTCTGGTGTTGCTTTACACTTGCTTCTAACGTCAAGTAATTCTGAGCATCACATATTCTACCCACGTTCATATTCTTACCAAATCGACAGTTGAATTAACTGACTCACTACCAAAGAATGCAGTTTCTATATCTGCCAATAAATAAACAATTGCACATCTAAGTTCACTATTTTAGTAAAGAGCCACTGAATACGTACACGATATTTTTTACTGTAGCTTTCCACCACGCGGTTTCACCCACGATCCCCTTTTTTATAGGGATAAATTTCGGAAAAGCCTTTCTTAGTACACCCCTACGCTACAAAAGGAATGTATTTTCCAAATTTCATGGTTCTATAACCAGTATTATTATTATTAGTATATTATTTTATTATTTACTTTGTATTGGTATTTTTCTTTTTGATTTAATTGTATATTGTATTGTACATTTTGCTGTTATTGAAAAAATATAGCCAATAGTCAGATTATAAAAAAAAAAGAAAAATATATATAAAAAATGTAACCTTGCTGAGTTTCTTGCCGGTTCTTCTCAGTTGAAGGCTGATTTCCGAATCGGTGGTAGCTTCAGTAAATTCGACCTTCATAAGTGCCCTCCTAGGGCCTAAACTGAATAAATGGCTTTGACTTTGACTTTGACTTGAGTAGTTTAGGTTTTTCGAGCCACTCTCTATCAATCAGTCAGTCAGGACTTGTTCTTTTTACAGATAGGTTTGTGTTTGATCGCAATCCCACAATAGTAAGTGATGATGTAGTTGAAGGTGATAAGCACATAAAGCCTAGAAGGTAAACTCTTGCCAGAACACACCGGTAGGAAGTTAACAGATTTCAATTTTGGGGTTGTCAGCTAGTCAGGTACATACCTAACCTACTATAAAATACCTCACCACCGTAGTGGAGATCCTTTTATGGGCCAACAGAAAATGAACACTTATGATCCCAAATTTTGTATTGATTGAACGATGCTAAAGTCCATAAGTTATGAATTTAAATTTCGAACTTTCGGCTAGCACGATCGAATGTCCCGAAAATGCAATGCAATATCGATAACTCTTCGCCGCGTCGATAAAGTATCAAGTAGACACATCACAAACGCGACCATTTAAAAATCGAATATATCGGCCACAATGCTCTAAAGTTGCCAAAGCGATCAAATCAAGCAGTATCGATAATCTCTCAATCGATATATCGAGTCGTCTCTAGCTTGAAAAACCACGTGCGTGATATAAATATTTAGATGATACGAGTATCTACCGTTACGACTGGTTACATTTAAAAACGTATGTCTGTTCTATTTATAGCATAGCCGAATGTAGAGCAATCAAGTCGATGATTTAATTAATTAGTTGTCGTTAGTCTGAGTTCTTTTTTTATGACTTAGGCATTTTCGAGACCATTAGTGTAATCAATGTGGGTGTAAAGAGGAGGTATACAGGGTAAACCAAATGAATGCCCCCTGGACGGAATCACCTGCCTGAGCCGGGAATCAAACTAGACAAAATGTGAAAAAAAAAACTGTATTTTTATGATAAAGGGTCAATCATAAAAATTTAATTCTTCTAAGTAACTAAGTACCTACCCTTAATTAAAGGAAGACCATGTTTTTTTTTATGGTTTGGAGACTGTCGAAAGTAATGAGGCCACGTTTTATAATAAAATACGAATTGTTTGGTGTAAGTGCTCTCGACGATTAAATCTAGTTTATGAACTACTAGCTGTTCCCCGCGGTTTCACCCACGTTCCCTGACAATCTCTTGACATCTCTTGACATCTTCTCCTGATAATAACGAACACATAAAAGAAAGATTTATCCAATTTGGTGCAGTCGTTCGGAAGTTAAGCGCGTACAAACATTTCGGCGTTCCATTTTTATATATGTAGATACATATAGACAAGTTGTCCCCCGAGCTTTCACTCGCGTAGCGGTTTAAAAAATAAATGTTGTCTGATTCTCAGACCACCCGATATGCATACAAAATTTCATAAAAATCGGTCGAGCCGTTTCGGAGGAGTATGGTAACTAACATTGTGACACGAGAATTTTATAAATTAGATAGATAAAGTCGGAAGTATTCATGCTTGGCCTATACACAACGTTTTTGAATACTCAAATAACGTTGGTAAAAATGTAGAATAAGTAGGTTTTTTGTTTGATAAAAAAAACATGATATACATTACAAATAGAAGCGTCAAGTAGTCCCAAAAAGAGATGCCTTATTTAGTACCGTCATAATAATCTAATGACATTCTCTTGACACTTTGTATGACAACTGTGAATTGCGTAATGTGACACGGTACTAATGTGATCGTACCTATTCCATAAAATAATTGTTAAGCAAAAAGTGTATACCAAAAGTATTAGTAAGTACCTACATTCAATTACCAACATACTGTTTTATAAAATAAATGTGCGTGTTGACCTTTGTTGTAACAGTTTATTTTGAATATTTCATCGCGTGACTTTATTTATTTGCGTGTTTTGGAACATAGAATGTCGATTCAATCTACAATTACTTCATAACTTTAAAATTTAAACGAAAAAATGAATTTAGTATTTTAAAACATCGTGCTACACGATTCAATTAATTTGGCTCTTGAAACGACATGTATGTACCAGTCTTTATTAATTCCGAGTGGAATTCGGCGACTGTTTCGGTTCTAAATTTAAATTCCTCCAATCAGATGACGTTTTAGATAAATGGTATAAATTTAAACCTGTTCACGTAGTTGGGGGCTTGGCTCTTTCGGAATAAGTCGGGATGTTTCGGCACAGATCGGTTATATTCTCGGTGAAAGCTCAGACCTATTTTTAACCGTTCGATTTATAGTGACAGGAAAGTGGTAGGAGGGCGTCAATGTGGTATGTTCCCGGTAGTATTTTTTTAAATATTTAACAATAAATCGTACATTGTTAAAGGTTGCTTTACAATTTCATGACATTGCCGTGTAAGATGTCAACTGTTTATGACAGGAAAAAAAAGACTTATCCTAGCTGGGGAAAGGAAAGTTTAGCAGCATCATACAATAATGAAACAATTTACAAAAGCATATAGAAGGGCACTAAAAAGTAAGTACGTAAGTCAAAGTTCATTATTGATATGTTTTGCGAACATCCGTGCCAATTCCTTAAGTACATACATACGTCACTATATAATAGTAAAATTGTTTATTATAAATTGAAACTCTATTACGATAATTCACACCCGTCGTTAAATGAATACTTGGCAGCCACCTACCTCAGCGCGTCCTGACTCGTGACTGTGTGACGTCATAGTGATGTTGCTGCCATATTGGAAAATCCGTTGATTTTCCTAATTCCTACGCAGATTTAAATTGTTTACATGTTGGCTAAATAAAAGCTCGTGTCGCTCACTTGCTTCGCTCGTTCGTTGTCCTAATAACGACGCATTAAAACCTACAGAACAGAAAATATCTATAGGTACTATCTATACTAATATTATAAAGGAATAGTTTTTTGTTTGTTTGTTTAAAGGCGCTAATCTCTGGAACTACCATTCGGATTTGATGAATTCTTTTTGCATTTGATAGCCCAATTTTGATTATAAGCTATTTTTATCCCGGGAATGCGGGTTAAACCGCGGGGAAAAGCTAGTAAAATAATAAAGTAGGAGAGTTTTTTTGTTTGTTTGTTTCAAAGCGCTAATCTCTGGAAGTACCAGTTGGATATAAATATATAAAAAATGTTTTTGCATTTTATCAAATGCAATTCTTGAGGAAGGTAATAGTCCACTTTTTATACCGGAAATGCGGGTGACTGCGGGGAACAACTAGTGTTAAGATATTTTGTTTATAGTTGTCAGTTTTATTAATATGTCTACGACAGTGTTTCTCGTTTATTTAAGACTATTTATAAATCACGTAGAACGAATACGAACTATATAATGGTGAGTCAATTGAAGGTAATGTTAGGCTTGTCGTACATTTACCTGAACATTCGAATCGACAATACCAGTCGGATTTCAAAAATATTTTTTTTGATAGTCCAATTCTTGAGGAAGGTTATAGGCTATTATTTATCCCGGGAATGCGGCTGAAACCGCGGGAGACAGCTAGTACTGGATATTTCGAGATGATATATTTTCGAAACCTATACTAGGTTCGTCATACTGAACAACTTATACTTGTAATTGCAAAAATAATTTAGAATAGAATAGAATATTATTTATGTAACAGCTATGAGAACGTACATACACAATGAGGAAAAATACGAATTAAGATAAATTAAGGGTCCGTTCACATAGACCGGCTCGCAGAGCAGAGCAAATTTTTGAGCGTATTTAAAATTAAGTTTTAGAACATTCATATAAGGTTTATTTTTACATTTCAAATCTTTTGTGACACGAGGATACTCGTGAGCTATACCAATGTGAAAAGCTCTCCGAAAATTATCCTTATATAAATGTCCTAAAACTTAATTTTAAATACGCTCAAAAATTTGCTCTGCTCTCTGAGCCGGTCTATGTGAACAGACCCTAAGAAGTTAATTAAATATGAAACAAAAATGAAATAAAAATAAAAGTGCTGTTAAAATGGA
Organism: Tetheella fluctuosa; assembly: GCA_951216915.1. Classification (NCBI taxonomy): domain Eukaryota; kingdom Metazoa; phylum Arthropoda; class Insecta; order Lepidoptera; family Drepanidae; genus Tetheella; species Tetheella fluctuosa. Next base: position 11,435,934 of record OX578223.1, on the reverse strand, counting down.
ATGAATTAAAACAGAATGAAATTGTGGCGGGTTACGTCACAAAGCTGATTTTCAGCGGTACCCTAAATGAGTAAGGCTTCATGTTTTTTTTTTTATTTGAAGTCTCGTCTTATCAAAATGTATGAAAAGAAAACGAACCTTACATTAATAATCATTGACCTATATGTCATCTCTATTTATGTATTTGTTTTTTTTTTAAATTTCGACAAAAAACATTCATCTGTTTGAAAATTGAATTTGGTTGAAAATCTGTCGCCAAGCACCTATTAGTGTGTTCCGGCAGTTGCATTTGAGAGCCAATTGCCTTCTAGGCTTTATAAAGGTCGGCAACACTTTGACAATCCCTCTGGTATTGCTAATGTCCATAGGCGACGGTAGCCATTTACCATCGGGTGAACCGCCTGCCTACTTAACTGCAGACTTCTGACATAAAAAAAAAACATAAGTACTTATCTTCTATACAAATGATAAAATAATATACTTACCTACATAATAACTTAAAACGTTAAAACCGTAATATAACTTGTGTTACATTAATAAACATAAAGCTAAACAAGGAACTAAGCAACAGAATAATGCCTACATCAATATAAATTACTTAAGTAAATCACAGTAAGGCCCAAGTCCAGTAAATGTCTGCCAGTTGAAATAATTACGACGACATAGATATTTCTCTGCCTCGCTGCGTAATCAACAATAGATTCAAACGGTCGATATTAATTTCCAGTCTAGACGTGGGAAATTACCCAAGCTATTTATAACCACTAATGTAGTCAAACTTTATTATTGACGAAAGTTATGACGTCACGTGAAAAGTCGACCCATATGAAAATATAAAACTTATTTTGTATTAACGTGATATTGGGAAAATGCGTGATAGACTCAATTTGTACGGCTTTATAATACTAATATTATTATATAAAGTCGTAATTGCTGAACGGATTTATTTGAAACATAACACATACGTAGATCATACCTTGGAGTTAAAATATTGAAAAAAAAATATCCCGGGATCTTTAGATGGTTCGAGAACGCGTGCAAACCGCAGGTTACGTAGTATCTATTTACTAATCTGTGCCGCAGGGTATATACTAACTAACTAACCCGCTTAGATGAATCATTACCTTTCCTGTATTTCGTATTATTTTATTAATTCTTTCGATTTATATGATATATTATTTTGTTTTTATCATCAAAACGATCTGCCAACCTTTAAGTAGCATTTTACTATTAGAAAGTAGTAGCCGTAATATATACCGCTTTGGTTTACCATAGTTTACCATACGGGCTTTCAGATTTACGTACTCCTATACGTGCTCATGTACCGATGTACTTTGTCACCATGCACGTGCTTAGTTATTGTTAAACATTTAATGTAAAAAAAGCCAACATTGTCAGTGTACAAAAAAAAACTTTGCTGAGCTTCTTACCGGTTCTTCTCAGTTGAAGGCGACTTCCGAACTGGTGATAACTGCAGTAGCTTCGACGTTCATAAGTGCCCTTCTAGGGACTAAATTGAATAAATGGCATTGACTTTGAAACAAATTGCATGGTGTATAGATCATGCTTGAAAATAACTAATTAGTTACCGAATTGATTATTTAAAAGGGCTAAGGAGAATTCAACCAAACCTAAGAGTGATGACGACCAACGTCATAAAAGAACAAAATAGTCTGTCAAATAATTAAATTACTTGAAATATGTATAGGATATATTCATCAAATAATGCAAAGTAATGTCAACGACTTCAAAATCAACCTGTATCTTCAAGAATTCCACTTCTTGGCTCCATGTGCCCTCGACCTTCACCAATTAAAACGAAGTGTATCAATACAACAAATGACACGATATAGTCTTGAAATAAGAGTGACTTAAAACCAGTGATGTAACCCTGATGATGACATTTTACAGGTCAGAATTCAGGGACTTTACAAAAATAACCGACAAAAAGAGTTCTTTTTTTAATCGTATGTACTGACATAGTGGGTACAGTCAATGACAAGGCATTCGATTTCACGACGCATGTTGCATGCGTCGGCGCATGGCAACAGCGTGACTTTGCGTAGTGTCATTGACACTTGACACTATCAATTAATTAATTTTATTAATACATCAGTCTGTCGGTTACTGTCCGTGACAGATAATGGCGATTAATTAATAGTTATTATCTCTGGAGAAAAAACTTCTGTGTCATTTAAATGAAATTAAAATGACAATGACAATATTTTTATTTAAATAAGCCTTCACAAGTAGATATGTGTCGTTCGCGAATGATCGAATCACTACGATGAAAATGATTCGATTCGAACGAACGAGACTGAGTCGCGCCGCTTTCTTTCTTCTTTCTTATATATTTACCAATTTTAATTGTAGTCTATTATGACTTATGAGTTTAAGTTTTTTAAATGCAAAAATTTGATTTAAATAATCAAATCTTTGCATCTTAGTTTATGATTTTTTAACCAAAACAAATGGATACCTATCAATAATTTCAATCAATCAATGACCCGCTGCCCGATCTGCTACTTTAATGAAACGTTTCTGATTTTGTTGTGAATTGTTGGCTCATTGGAGCTTCTTGTTCGGGAACCATTCGATCGATTGAACGGGTCAAAAGAACCGGGTCATTTTCCACATAGGTTCTTTAAGATTGATCGATTGACAGATATCTATTCACAAGCACTTTTAAATAGTCTTACTCTAACGCACGTTTCGGAAGATTTCTTTTGCTGAGAAAAGCCGGCAATAAAGTCAGCAATTACTATTTTCAATACCAACTCTGATTTAAGTTGTGCCATACACACAGACGCAATTATAGTGTGCATGTATACGCATTTGGTTCGGATTCTGACTCAAATGATCGGCGTGTATGACACGCGCGTACTTGGTTTCGGTAGGTAATAATTCTATGTGTATAAGATTATTTATCGTCTCACTCACAATATTTGTTTGGATTTGGCGGGATAAAAACACAAAATTTTAAATGACATATGAAATAAGAAAAATAATAATAAGAATAATAAATAGCAAAATGAAGCAAAGCACCCCCCAAAAGCAGCAAAAGAAAACCAATTTTCCAAGTTAACAAGCTGTCAATATACTACTCCGTCGAAACCTCTAAAGTATAATAAGCTTATAATCTCAATAAATAACAGCCTACACTAACGACATTACTCTTAAACGAAAGTGTACCAAAACGATAAGATATACTGAACCCAATTTTCTGGACAGTGAAGTCTAATTTACTTTAACTGAAGGGAGAGAGCCTGGTGTTCGAGATAACAGAAGTCGTATTAAGGTTTCCAAAGGAGTGAGTGCGTCGATTTAATGACACGAGGGTGTAAAATAGGATTATCTTTAGTATGATTTGTTTTTGATGCAATATAAATAAAGGTGAAATCAAACTGCGGTCGTTTAATAACATGGATAGGTCAATGTGGTTCCAGAAACCAACTATGACCTCGAAAGTCCATGTCGATCAACTGGTGGTAGCGACGGAGGTCTTTGTCTCGAGCTTTCAGTGAAGGAAAACATTGTCGGGTATTCTTAATAACTACAACATTTAGTTCTCTCCTATTAAAAACCTTTCTTTCTCAAAATTCCTGTTTGTTTTTAAAAGACCCTTGTCGTTTATTCCCCTACAACTATACATTATGCAATTTACCGACGTATACATTTTCCAATGACGCAACACGCCTTTTCCGCTGCATCTAGTCATGCCTATCTCTTTTTTGCTAGCTATAAATGAAACTCATGGAAAATTTTGTAGGAAGGTAACCTAAACCAATAAGTAACTAAAATATCACAGATACAAAAATCTTAAGAATAAAATGAGTCATAAGAACAAAAACCTGCCTAACGTACAAGGGCATTGTTAGAAAAAGACTTAGATTAAACCTAACATTCACTGAAAAAATTTTTTGCATCCCTTTTGTTACCCAATCGTACCTACCTTCATTACTTAACTTTTTGCGGTAGTCACTTTGCGCAAGCATGCGCGCGCGCTTGTCAACGGAGCGTAAAATTGATCGGAAGTTGATTAAAATTGTTTACTTAAACGTCATCATGTTCTTTATTTAGCGGCATATAAAAAGGAGTTTTTATTCAAAACGGTAACAATATCGTTTTTGATTGTGCTTGAAAATAAATAATTGCAGCTTCGGCTTCTTAGTTCTTAGTTTCTTAGAAAAAAGTACAAAAGGGAAAATAAATCCCTCAATAGATTCTATAACAAATTGCCCATAAAGGTCGTACAAGATCTGACCACATGGCGGATGATATTCCTCTATCTCCATCCCATTTTTTCGTTCAAACATATCGTTTGCTAGAGCGAGAGACTTTGTGTGCGCATTCGCATTCTGCTCTCTCGCGGGGCGAATCTGTGGATATTTTTTTGTCGTACTAGCTAATTATATTTTTGAGTGACAGAAAGGGGTGGAGATAAAAGATTATCCTTTGCCAAGCAGTCAGATAAAATCCAACCATACAAAACCTGATATAAATTACAAAAGCAATTATTTAGGCTTAAAAGTTGACATTCGCTCGTATTTATAAAACAGTTTCCAAAAAAGGAGAGAAATAGATAAAAAAAATGCGCCTAGAGCCGCCATTATCCCAAATTTGGAACGACTCTAAATTAAGGTCCTTTGACATTACAATAGTCAAATTCCTCACAACTTGGGCCAACATCAAACAGATCAAGAAACGAAAGTTTTAGAAAATAAATGCTGAATTTAATGCTGTACTCCGTTTGTTTATTATATTACTTACCTTTATAAAAATATTTTAAAAAAATCGCCATCATTGGTAGTTTAAAAATGACCTTTGAACATATGCCTCTTTCATGGATTACAACATAAACATTTTGCGTCCACCAGGACTTCGCGGAGTACATTCCTGTCCTATCAACTCTTTCCAGCACTTGGTCGCCATTAGAGGTATTTTATTCTTCATAAGCTTTCTGCTATAATTCTGCGTCATTCTCTGGAAGCAGTGAATCATTTTCTAGAAACATATTACTGATTTAATAGAGCGGATAATCATAACCCGTCACGCTAATAATATCAGCATAGCACTTAAGGTTAACTATGCGACTGAATTTTAAGAGGCAACTTAGCGAATTAGCATAAATAATACAATTCAAAATCGAACTATTCACAGCAATCGGTTAGCAAACAAGTGTACAAAATTGCTACAAACAATGGAAAACAAAATGAGTACAAATTGTAACATCCGAGAAAAATTCTAGAGCTTCTGTAGGCTTAATAGAAAAATATTTTAAGAATGTACTGATTCAAAATATTTGCTATACGAAACTCCTTATGCACTTAAAATTCTCGGCTTACGTTTTATAGTTTCATTAGTGACAATTTCGCTGAAGGTGGCAAAGCAATACCTTCAATTCCAAGGCCGAATATCTTGCGTCTAAACAAAGAGTAACTACCCTTTCTTCTTCCACAGGTGATAGCACGTCGATCAGACCTAAAGCTGATCGTGACGTCTGCGACGATGGACTCTACAAAGTTCGCCACATTCTTTGGCAACGTGCCTACATTCACCATCCCTGGACGGACCTTCCCTGTCGAGACTTTCTACTCTAAAAATGTCTGCGAGGATTATGTTGATGGTGCTGTTAAACAGGTTGGTGTTATCTATACTAATATTATAAAGCTGAAGAGTTTGTTTGTTTGTTTAATCGCTAACGCGCTAAACAAGCTAATCTCAGGAACTACTGGTTCGAATTGAAACATTCTTTTTGTATTGGATAGCCCATTAATCGAGGAATGATCCTCGGGAACGCGGGTGAAACCGCGAGGCGAAAGCTAGTTGAAGAAATAAGTTTCAATCGTGAAGGTTGAATGGATATTTCCGTTTTAAGGCTCAGTAGTGACGTAATAGCTGGATTCCACCATTAAGTTGAAAATCTGCTGGCATACACTTAACGGTATTCCGGCAACTGCATTTGAAAACCAGTTAAAATTTACATTAAGTTTGGCTATAAAATCAATTTCACAGTTGTTTTTCTATAGGTCATAGTTTTGTAACATTAAGATCTAAAAAAGAGCCATCTTTATTAATTTGCTTGTTTTCTAGATTTATCTTTATGTGTAATAGGTGCAAAGCAGATTTCGTCAACGAGATTCACCTAGTTAATACTGTGTGCGATGAATGACTCAATGTCTCGTCTCGATGTGACAGCTTGTTCGTAATTTTAGCAATGTATTAATTTATCACCATCCTTTTGGTGTCTAGTAAATTAATAGTTAGCATGACCTCCTTTATCCGAACATATGTAAGGATAGCAATTACAGTAATATTATTTCCTCGTTCAATTACGACGCGACATCAAATAAAAGACTTAACGATCCATAATATATTTAATTAGCTTACCGCCCCACGGTTTCACCCGCGAACCTCTATTTTACCAAAATCCTTTCTTAGCGGATGCCTCCACCATAATAGCTATCTGTATGCCAAATTTTAGCCCGTTCCGTCCAGTGGTTTGAGCTGTGTGACACAGAATACTTCTTCGTGACTTTGGGTTATATGATGAAAGTTCTTAAAATTATTTGGCTCCAGAACATCGGTAATTATGTTACTTAAAAAATGTCTTATATTCTTTATATTATATTCATCACCTTTGGCAATATCTTCACTTGTCATGGTAAGATTGTGGAAAAACAAAAACCTTACCAGTGTAATGGAAGTATTGATGTCTCTTTCAATAATCTCTCTTTCTCTTTTCCAGACTATATTTGGTGACACAATTTTGTCACCTTCTAGACTAAAGTGAATTCTAAGCAAGGAAACTATACCCTCGATCCGTGATCCTCGACCTATATCCGTGGCCTTATTTGCCAGTATCTCAAATTTACAATGGGATTCACCAAGATTTCCATTATTCGATATAATATGCTGCAGTAGCAATCATACAATATCCACTACCATCCACCCACGACCAGTTTCCAATCTAAATAAAGTTAGTTCGTACAATTGAACATCATTTAAGCCACTTAGCATTATTCATAGGGTTGGGTAATCATGATTTCCTTTGTAAACAAAACGTTCTCAAACAAAACAAAACTCTTCAAGTATTTGAAATTCGTTGAAACCTGCTAATTGTTGTATTTAATTACAGTGGTGTTAAAATTTGCTTCTTTATTGATTGATGATGATTAAAATAAGTCAAATGGTTTAATATACCTTTCTGTATGAATTGATTGTTAAAGCTGACAAGCAGTCAGGCCTTCCATCTGATTGTATGTGGCTACTATCGTCTATTGACATTAGCAATACCAAGGGATATGCCAATGTGTTGCCGTCTGCCGACCTTTATAAAACCTAGAAGGCAACTGACTCTCAAATGGAACTACCGGAATACCGGAACGTCCTTAGCGGAAGATTTTAAACGTGAAGTCTTGTAGCCGCCAGGTGTTTTCCTTCACCGAAACCTCAAGCTCATTGTAGGATTCGAACCCTCTACTTTCGTCACGCTATTCGACGACACTACCACTGAGTTATTATCGCTTTAAAAATAACTTTAAATTAAAAGCTCAATGGAAATATGAAATTGATGACGTAATTTCATAGTGAAATTGCGCATAAAAAAGCGACCTACCAACATATTTTTCTATTTGCTGTGTTTAAATAATAGCAGGTATATCTAGTTAGAGCAAGCTAAATTCTTGTTAGGATTTCAATAATATGTACCAAACAACTTTTGAATTTAAAAAATATCTCGTAACATTCTCGCTATCATTTAATTCTATCCTGTAACATGACAACATTGAAAATGTTTCATAATACCAAATCTATACCTTACCTTATCAATCCTGATAAGTCATGCAACACAATCAATATTACGTGTATCGCAAATTGTACAGTGCTCGTGTAGCAAACCCGCTCAGAGTCAATGAACTTAGGCCCCGACCGCCTTACCGCAAGTGCAGGAATGCGCCGATTAATGACATACTACAATCCCCACTGTTGTATTAGCTCCTGGTAGGACCACCCACCACTGACTTCAGTCACTTCATGACACTACTAAATTGATAGACTACATTGTTTATCTTATGGATCTTTTTAATCCAAAATCCTAATTCTGTATAGATGTTTGTTTTTTGTTTATGTCAGAAGACTGACAGGTCTAACTAATGGTAAGTGGCTACCGTCGCCTATGTACATTAGCAGTACCAGGAGAATTGCCAACATGTTCCCGGCCTTTACAAAACCTAGAGGCTCAAACATACCGAAATGGTTGATTGTATTTGGGGAAAACTTGGCACGTACATAGCCAGTACCCTGATAAAGCTGTAGGGTAACCGTTTCATACCAAGAACCGTCGGGTGGAAGCTATTCAAGATTAAACCAGTTGAAATCACTGAAGTTTTCCAATTAGTTTTGAAATCGCCAAGTGAGCTTAGATAATTGGTCCAGCTATTTTCATTCGATACTATGACTTAGTAACTTAGTATATACTTAAGGCGATGCCTTGGAGATTTTGGTTGCAAGGAATCTGATTTTTCTCAACAATGACTGCGAACGAACTGTTTTTTTTTACTTTGTATAGGCTTGTGTTTGACCACAATCTCACTATGGTAAGTGATGATGTGGCCGAAGGTGGCAAGCACACAAAGCCTAGAAGGAACTGGCTCTCAAGTGCAGCTGCCGGAACACACCTATAGGTGTTTGGCGACAGATTTTTAACTTGAGGGTGGTAGCCAGCCAGACGGGTACTACAAAGTACCCTACCACCGCGCTATGGTTTCCTCACGATGTTTTCCTTCACCGAAAGCTCAAGCTCATTGTAGGATTCGAATCCACGACCTTCGCCGCGGCGTCCGACGTCACTACCACGAGTTATCATCGCCTTAAAATTGTAAGAATTCATAATTTCTTTGACTTTATTTTGTACGTTGCATAACACGATTGGTTAACTTTTATAACACAAAATAATTAACCAAAAGACCTCTTTAAAATAAGAGATTCCAATTTTACCGGCATTGAGGATCGATTTGAGGTTCCAAAATTTCTACATATATTAATTGAAACTGATACTTAAATTGTACTTAGGTTTTATGAAATATATTTGTAGTTTTTAAATTAACTTACTACACCCCTACGCTATAAAAGCTTAGGCACTGCGTTGATTTCTCATTTCAATTGCTTTTATATATCCAATATACGGAGAATAATTCAGTTACCATTTGAATGTATTTAACATTGAACTAAATGCCACGTTTATAATAATTTAGTGACGTCATATCTCCATGGCAACACGTAGCTCACTCAGAGTGATGGACTGGACAACTAAAAAAGCAATTACATATTTAAGGTTTCCAGCTCTGGTGAGACAATTGGTCTAGTGTTTTAGGAGCTTCTATAAATCTAAATGAGCAAGAAATGTAAGGTTAAAATATTCTGCCAACATATTCTGAGTTCTAGTCTAATTGTAAATAAATTTAGTTTGCAACAGAATTTTATTGGTCGATATCGCCTTTAGAACGATCCCTTGACGACTCAAGGTCACTTATTGAAGTAGTTTTTAGATACTCCAAAAAATCCTTATAAATACTTACTTACATTATACATTACATTACATTCCATACATTATAATTGTGATACCTCTAATTATAATAAGAGACACAAACGGAATATACATAAATTTAGTTTTAATTTTAAAACCTATAGTTTCTCACTATACAAATAAAGAAGCTTTTTTAATATGATATTAGTTTCATCGAAATCGGATGAATGGTATAGAAGCGTATACGATACCTACAAACAAACAGAAAGATACACATTATTTTTTTATAAATTTATAATAAATACAAATAAAAATATTTATACCATTACGTAACATACGTATGAAATCGATGAAACTATGGTGAAATATTGTGTGTGGGCACGCCCGCAATTGTTCTTGACACATACACCGGGTATTGACTAGTATTTTGTACAAAATACTAATACCACCTAATACATTATTACTCCTAGCTAATACTGGTGTTGCTAGTTGCTTCTTCGGCAGAGATTTAAATTGTTTGATCGGTAGTTAAAACGACTAACAGCTTAAATTCAATCCTAATATTAAAACAATATGATAGCCCTCTTCCTATTAAAAATAACCTCTATATAAATTCCTGTCTCTAACACGTGAAAAATACTAGCTCTGTCCTGTGTTTGCACGATAAAGAGTTGAATTATTTCTTGTAATTGAAATATAGTAACTAGATACAAAGGCCAACGTCCAGCCGTGACATTAGTACATAGACCGTTAGATACACTGTGTTAGAGCTTCGACACTCCTTGTTAACGCAATTTTTAATGCGAAAAATGAAAGGGATAATGTTTAATGAAACATTTGTAATGTCGAAATCCCAAAAGTATTGTTGGTAAAAGATGGAGTAACAAAAGATGTGAAGTGTTGAAAATGTTATTACATAAAATATAAAGAATTAGGTATATTAATAAACATTAATTTGTTTATAAAATAAAACCTTAAACCTTTGATAGGCCGGTTGACACTATCACGCCAGCGATCGTGGGGTCGATTCTATCCAAGACATACATTTATGCGCATGAACATATCTATTTGTCCTGACTCTGAGTGTAATTATTTATATTATATTGATATATTTTATTGATAACACTTAAGTTCGTCAATAGCTACTAAAAATACTATTCACAAACAGAAAAGAAAATTGTACCGAACTATATTGCTTTGACATGTGCATTATATTATCATGTTAATCTTCGCACAGTCAGTTTTTACAACTATGGTATTACACTACTTCCTAATTATTTTCACCAAATAAATATTGACCTTCATTGACACCCTCGTCCTTCACTACATTTCTGACATAAATATCATCTGGACCTTGAGAACGTACAGTCAACTGCCCACAGATCATTAAACTGTACCTATTTGCCAAGTCTAAATGTCATTGTAACCACCGCTAAACGAATTGAAAGGTTGTACCTTGTTTGCGTTCTAGCGCACCTATCGATTACTGTGCTAATTAAATTTGTACACATTAAGCTTGCCGCACACTGGCTACACAACTCGATACAGCCGCCAAATATAGTAGCCAGGGACTTGTAATTAGCAAAATAGCAAGGGGTTCCTTGCTGAGGAAGGAAGTTCCTTTGTGACGAAAAGTTAGTATGGAAATATAAAGTAAACAGGTGTTTTGTAAATGTGTACCTATTCAAAAACCTACATACTATAAATTTCTACATCTTGGATAGTTTTAGTGTAAAGGTATTTTGGAAATATATATCTGTTCAACTACTTATGTTTCTGACCGTACAGCGATACTTATTTGTTTTACGCCGTGCATCGACCCGAACTGAGCCTTCGGTTACGTTTCACAACCATAAAATGCGATTGTATCGAAATACAACGTAATATGTCTCTCGATATTATTGGATAAATGGCAAATGCTCGAGGTTTTACAATGAAAATTACAGCTTTACTGAGAGAAAATGCAATTAAATCTGAATTGAATCGAATATTTGTAGTATTGCATGTAGTAAAGTGAAATTTATGTTTAGTGTTGGTCGGCTTACAAGCAATGGTGAAAGATTTCTTAGATAAGTAACTGCATTCTGATTCTGATATTCAAATATAGCCCTTGCATCCAGAAGCTATTTATCCATAGCTGTCATAAACAGAACAAAAACCAAACTTCTCTTAGTATTTTTAGAAAATCTTTCAAGTCCTACACTATCTCTTTTAAAGTTAAATTCAATTTCTTCATTTCCAGTTATGATATGAATATTTTATCTCTTCATATTATGTACTTTCTTAATCTCCACTGATAAACTTACTTGTGTGACGCTAAATCCATTGTTGCCAAACGTGATGCGTTTACTATCTTATTTTTTTCTAGTAGATGTCCATAATATAAATACAAGGCAAAGAGAGAAATTAGTTGTTCCATATTTTAGGTTAGCCAAAGTTAGCAAGTCATTCCTTGGTAATTGCGTTCGTTTTTATAATAAAATACCTAACTCGGTAACCAAGATGACCGATTTTAAATTCAAATTTTACGTAAAGAAAGTTTTGAAGGAAAAGGCTTATTACAAGGTAGCTCAATATATTGAAGATAGGGATGTTTGGAAATAGTTTCACTCTGCACAGGTGCACTTCGCATATTGTTGATTTTATTTTTTTTAGTTTTAGCCATTATGTAGCGTATTCGCTATTATTTAATAAGAACTTGTTTGCGTTACATTTTATTATTTACTTGGTATTGGTATTTTTCTTTTTGATTTAATTGTATATTGTATTGTACATTTTGCTGTTATTGAAAAAATATAGCCAATAGTCAGATTATAAAAAAAAGGAAAAATATATATAAAAAATGTAACCTTGCTGAGTTTCTTGCCGGTTCTTCTCAGTTGAAGGCTGATTTCCGAATCGGTGGTAGCTTCAGTAAATTCGACCTTCATAAGTGCCCTCCTAGGGCCTAAACTGAATAAATGGCTTTGACTTTGACTTTGATTTGATGAACAAATCTGATTATACAAAGCCACTTGATATGTACTATAAGCGGTGTTTTCAAAGCAAAATTTACTGTGTGTATGTACTATTGTATTTCTGTTATCATCTATAATAACAGCGTTTAGAGTATTATCTTGTTAGAGATTGATTCTGAATTCAGTATCAGAAGCAATATTATTATAGTTATTGAAGATCACTTCTACCCGTAAAACATATAAGAATCTTTAAAGGATTTTTAGGTGTCATATTTTAGTATAAATTGGCAGGTGTTAAATTATTAACTGAAGATTTTATCCATAATAGAACGGAGAAGGTATATTTCTTATGCTAAGGCTTAGAGTCAGTTGAAGATACAGTTCCCTTTTTTGGAGGCCATCATCAGGCCAGACATGGAGATGTCTGCTACTACTAGTACTGGAACCCTTTCAAATACTGATATGGATCATCAGATCCATGTCACGATTCTCTTGTTATAAAAGCCGATGGCTAACGTGATCAAATTTTTTACAAGGGAATTCCTCCGATGTCGATCAAGTGAACGCGTAGCTTAAGCCTCACATACACTTGACATGTAAGCTATGGCAATATTAGATCAAACATAATTTGCTTGGATCCGATCCGCTAAAAATGTTTCTATTAAACTTACATAGTAATAAGGCATTTTACAGCACCAAAACAGAGTAATTACTCCGGAAAGTTGGCAGAAATTTGTAGTCCCATTACAAAGTATCCCTAGAGTGTTGTAAAGACGCATTACCTAAATTAAAATGTAATATACTCGCCTCGAGATACTGGGACGATGTCTAATAGAATTTTGTCTCGTAGAAATGGATTTATATTAGAATTATTTATTGTTATGTTTAACTTCTTGACATTTTAAACCACTTGCCACACTTCTTTATTGCATGGGCAACCATCGTACTTCTGTATTTAGTCATGAAGGAGATCGTTGTGATTATTCATGTTAAAAAGATATGCATTATGGCAAAACCGTAAAACAATAGTATTATTTTGAAAATCTACAATACATCTCCTTGTGTTTATGCCATTTCGTGAACCTAGATTTCTCTATGTTTGTATTATGAGTAAAAGCATTTATTATTCTTCTAGTCTCTTCCGTAGATACTTACCACCTTCGGCCACATTATCACCTGCAATGGTGAAATTGTGGTCAAATCTATAAACTTTTCTTATTCGTTTAATAAGCTTTTCAACCTATAGGCTATTTGCACTTCTCTTATACAAAGTTTCTACTTTAACATTATAAGTCATTAATATGATTGGAAACGTGACAAATACGATACACGATAACAATTTGTCGCGTCGTCCAATGTGGGTCTCCATATCATTGTGGCTGGGCAATTAGCTAATGTACTACGATGACGTAGCTGTAGGCACCATTTATAGCGAAGATATTGATCATAGTGATGGTCTTGATATTAAAATTGAAAATAAAATGGGTGCAATAATTATAGAAGTTAATTTTGTCACGCTCAGGATTGTCTCCGGATCTTTAGACTTTCGGACTACTCGTCTTTGAATCCGCGGACCGAAAGAAAAAAGTGCTCATGCGGCTGATCAAATATAAAAGCTTTAAATATTAACCCGACTCCGGTAGAGTTAAAATCATCCCTGGTTAAGTACCACACAGCCACGTGTGACGCAGAATTGTCTCTGTTCATACATTGCAAAATTTTTCTGCCTTGCGCTGAACTGCGTCACCTGCCTGTTATCATATGCCCATTCTGAAAGTACTCTGTATTTTTCCGCCCTAGCAACTATTCTCTTGCAAAAAATAATACGACGTGATAAACATGTCAAGAACTAAAACTTACTTCCTCATTAATATTAGTTTTTATTTCATGGATGTATTCCATTCATTCTTCACATCATGCAAAGCAGCTGAAATGAATTGTATTCAAAACTTTCCTATCTAAACATTTGATACTCGTACATAGTCTGTAATGAAATAGTCCACTTTCATCACGTTTTCAATGACGCAGCCTACGCTAGCAATAAAGTAGCTGATATACCGGTAGATACTTCTGTAACCCAATTAGGTTCCAATGTTCATACAGCTACATGCTCCAGAGAGCTATCAATTTTCAATTTTGCACGGTGATGATTTTACTGCCTACTGATACTAAGCATTATTTTACATATACATAGACCAATATACTTCTGTTTAATAAATTGGACAGCCATACAAATGAAATTAGTAACATGGTTGAAATTGAAATAAAAATTCTATAAAATATTGCATACACCATTAACATACTTTTACAATAATACTAAAATTGTTGATTTATTTTGGAAACCGTTTCTTTGTTTTACAATAATTTCAATTCACATTTCGATGTATTTAAAGCTTTTTCACATCAAAATAAATATTTAGAATTTTAAAAATAGACGCGGCCTAAAAACTTTACTTAAATTAAAATGCTAAGCGACAGGATAATTAAGATTATGAAACTGAACGGCAAACTTATTATTAAAAGTTTGTCCGTAAGTAAGTCATGTTCAGGGTTACCCCAAGGGCGTCTTCTATGACCTTCAGTGTTTCTAATCGATATTCAAACCTTTTGCTAACGATAATGCTGCAATTAATTTGTCGCAATATGATATACATATGACTGTGTGTTTTGAGTTGATCATCAAGGTATTTTGAAAATTATAGTTTATCGTTGTTTAGCCCATTCGATTCAAAATCTAGCAAGGTTGAGAGCAAACTTCAAAATCAATTTTCCGATACTCCTAAAACTGGGTCACTGTTAACATAACACATAATAACACGCCTTCTCAGTTATAATGAGTTATCTAAACAGCAGTGGTTCTACCATACCTATATATTTCTTTTTTAAGCATAACAGTTTGTCAAGTTTCCGAAGTCTCTAGTTTTGCGTATAGGTCTTGATACTGTATTATTTGCACCACTCTCGCGTATCTAATCTTTGTTGGGCAATTTGTTTGAATGACGTCGCACATCCACCATTTGTCATGTATTTACTATTTACAGTTCATTTCTACTGTTATATTAGAAAACAACTGCAGTATACGTACGTGATGTTGGTTTACATTCAGTTACGTAATTAGATAAAATCTGGTTTGAACTGAATTTGATTATGGTGTGTGTGATGGATTTAAAGGAGTCTTATAAGCTTTGAAAAATCAGGAGTGGACGAAGAGATGTTTTATTCATGCAGTAGGACGCGTGATCTGCTTTAGAAAAAATTACGGATTTTGCTTAGCCCTTTTTTCTACATCTTTTGAGCGAAGCAGGTCAAGCAGGGTCTTATTTATTATAGACAATTCCTTTCTTCAGTTTACTAACCAATGGTTTCCTTATGAAACCTAACACAAAGTCAAAGTCAAAGCCATTTATTCACTTTGGCCCTAGGGGGGCACTTGTGAATGTCAAGGTACTGAACTTACCATAGCTGCATGTAATATTGATAAATTTGTATGAAAAGCTGTAATTTTGTCATGGGTTAAAAGTCCCCCGTGTTAGTCGTGTCTTAATTAGTTTAAGGCGATGATAGTTCAGTGGTCACGCCGAATGCAGTGAAGAAGGTCGTGGGTTCGAATCTTATAATGAACTTGAGCTTTCGTTGAAGGAAAACATCGTGAGGAAACCATAGCACGGTAAATACTTTGTAGTATACGTTTGGCAGGGTACCACTCTCAAGTTAAATCTACGTCCAAGCATCTACCGGTGTAACAGAGTCAATTCCTTCTAGGCTTTGTGCACTTACCGTCTGCGGCCACCACGTGACCTTACTATAGTGAGATTGTGGTCAAACAATACTATATCTACTAAGTAAAAAAGATGGTTAGTGAAAATAGGTATTAGCTTCCAACAAACATTTTAGACAGATTATCTGCTTTATTGGTAAATATATCAAGATTGTATGGTACCAGACACTGTCTACCACCATCCAAAAATACCAAATTATTTCCTGTTTCTAAGGGCATTCGATTCGGAAGTAGAAACAGTATGTACTATATACGTGTACACTGATACAAATTATAAGCAAACGTCATTATACCCATTATTTATGGCACGAACCTTGACTAGCAACAAAGGTATTTTAGGCCAAAATCAACACGCACAAACATATAAACGCATGTCGTGGGTTCGATTCCCACCCAGGACAAACATTTGTGTAAATTAAACTGTTTGCTCGGAGTCGGTTTATGTAGTATATATGTAGCTAGGTTGTGATCAAAGGGCCGTGTGTGATGAGTGTGCCGGGATATTTAAAAATAATAATAATTATTATGTACATTTCAATTTGTTACAGGCTCTACAAATCCACTTGCAGCCAGATGAAGGAGACATCCTTATCTTCATGCCGGGTCAGGAAGATATCGAAGTTACTTGCGAGGTGAGAATAAAAAAAATGAATGCTCTAGGGCCTAGGCCGTTCAAGAAGTGTTTAAGGAAACGTTGTGTTTGTGTTTGACCACAATCTCACTATTGTAAGTGATGATGTGGCCGAAGGTGGTAAGCACACAGCCTAGAAGGAACTGGCTCTCAAGTGCAGTTGCCGAATACACTAATAGGTGTTTGGCGACAGATTTTCTACTTGAGGGTGGTAGCCAGCCAGGCGGGTACTTTACGAAGTACCCTACCACCGTGCTATGGTTTCCTCACGATGTTTCCCTTCACTGAAAGCTCAATCTCATTGTAGGATTCGAACCCACGACCTTCGCCGCGGCGTCCGACGTCACTACCACTGAGCTATCGTCGCCTTAAAAACCTCATAGAACATTATGATATCAAGGTGGTCTGTGATAAAGACGGGAGAAGGGAGTCAAAAAATCATGAGATTTGTGTGACGTAATTTGACAATTTCTGATAATATACAAGCGCTATATTTTTGACAGGTAATAACAGAGAGATTAGAAGACTTGGACAGCGCCCCACCGCTAACGGTTCTTCCGATATACTCCCAGCTGCCGGCCGACTTGCAAGCGAAGATATTCCAGCGGGCGCCGCCGGGCCAGAGGAAGTGTATCGTTGCTACAAATATTGCAGGTTCGTTTCATTTGTAATCTACTAGCTTCCGCCCCGCGGTTTTACCCGTGATCCCGAGTGCTCCGATCGCCACCAAACCTTACAGGATTACCCGCGGGGCTAATATGAAGATTGTCTGAAAATTTCATCGCGATCAGTTCAGCGGTTTCGGAGTCTATAAGGAACATACATACATACTTTCTCTTTTATATATATAGATATATAATGTATGTAATAAATCTATAGAACCTTTTCTGTACATGTTTTTAAAAATGTAATATGGGTGATGTATGAAGAGTAACAATGTAAATAGACCATTTTTGATTGTTTTTTGTCTTTTTGAACACGCTAATCTCCAAAACAATAAAATGTATTTTCATGGGTTAATTTGGCGCTTTCAATAGGGTTTCTTTCATCGGAACTGGCTAACGGTAAAAAAAGTTATAGAAATTTTATAAAGACTGCGCGAGCAAAGCCGTGAGTGAAAATCTAGTGTAATCTATACTAATATTATAAAGCCGAAGAGTTCGTTTGTTTCTTTGTTTGAACGCGCTAATCTCAGGAACTACTGGTTCGATTTGAAAAATTATTTCAGTGTTGGATATCCCATTTATCGAGGAAGGCTATAGGCTACTTTTTATCCTGGAAAAACACAAGATCCCTCGGGAACGTGGGTGAAACCGCGGGGCGGAAGCTAGTACTTACTTATATAATATTAAGATACATAAAAGAAACCTGCATAAGGTTTATTATAAACGCAGTATATATAAATATCGTAAGACACCTCTGACACATGGCTATTGATCCATACTATATAAGTAAATATTTAACTAATTTAAAGCGGGTTGTTTCAATGGATGTTAAATTTTGACAATGAAGAACGGTATTTAACACCCGTTTCATCATATAATATAGAACGAAAGAGATCAAAGATGGCAATTAGTGAATGTAGTGAAACAACGTAAAATGTGTGTTAGCAATGCTTAACGACATATTTAACATTTAACTCGTTCGTATGTCAGAGCTGAAACAACCCACCCTTATAGTTTTCTGCACCTATATGGCTTTACTTAGACAAAAGAGGGCTCGCGCGTACTCAGCATTTTTCCGCTTCAAGCCATTATCGTCCCTATTTTATTCAAATAGAGTTGCAAATCGTAATAAAAAATAATGGAGCGTCGTACTTCTTGCGTCAATTGTAACTTAATAGAATAAAGAAGATTATCAATTAAATGTGACATAATAAAAGGAAAACGTGCCTGACTGATCTAT
Source organism: Tetheella fluctuosa (assembly GCA_951216915.1). NCBI lineage: Eukaryota > Metazoa > Arthropoda > Insecta > Lepidoptera > Drepanidae > Tetheella > Tetheella fluctuosa. Next base: position 11,417,137 of record OX578223.1, on the reverse strand, counting down.
CAACGCACAGCTCAAACCACTGGACGGATCGGGCTAAAATTTGGCATACAGATAACTATTATGACGTAAGCATCCGCTAAGAAAGGATTTTTGATAATTTCACACCTAAGGGGGTAATAATCGAGTGCGTGAACATTTTACCTCTTGGTCTGATGCTCAGCTATAGTCCGATGATATAAACCTTGCTGAGTTTTTTGCCGTTTCTTCTCAGTTGAAGGCTGACTTCCGAACCGGCGGCGGTAACTTCAGTAGCTCCGACCTTCTTTGCCACCGTGATATTGTTTCCTCAATTTGTTTTCCTTCACCGAAAGCTCGAACATACGATTTTCCTCACTTACACTGAGCTATCGTCGCCTTAACGTTATGTATGATAAGTCTGCCACTATTAGATGTTTCCTCAATTTGTTACAGAAACATCTTTGACTGTGGACGGTATAATGTACGTGATAGACTGCGGATACTGTAAGCTGAAGGTGTACAACCCGAGGATTGGTATGGACGCGCTTCAGGTACTTATTATTTATTTTGTATATCTTCTGTAGGGTCAGGCTTAATTGTCTAGCTTTCAGGGTTGAAAGTACTCATCAATACAAACAACTTTTAATGGAAAAAACTCTAAACGCGAAAAGTTTAGTTCGACCACACAAAGATATCTTTCAAAAACTATTTAGGAAAACGTCGCCAGAAGCGTTTAGAATCTAGATAAATCTTCTGCATTGATATAGAGGAGTCAAAAATGCCCAGAGTTGATAAATGGATGCATACTTCTAATCCTTGTTTCATTTAGAGAAGGCACTACCTGTCTTAATAAAGTCGTTGGAAAAACATCTAAAATTGGTCCATTTTTAGGGTTCCGTACCCAAAGGGTAAAAACGGGGTCCGCCTGTCTGTCACCAGGCTGTATCTCAAGAACCGCGATAGCTAGACAGTTGAAATTTTCATAATTTATGTATTTCTGTTGTCGCTATAACAACAACAAAAACAAAATAAAATAAGAATTTAAGGGGGCTCCCATACAATAAACGCGATTTTTTTTGCCGTTTTTATAGATAATGGTACGGAACCCTTCGTGCGCGAGTCTGACTCGCACTTGGCCGGTTTTAAAATTTCTCGCCACCTACTGAAAGATAAAGTATAGTAGTGTCGTCAAATACCTGGTGAAGGTCATGGAACCAAATCCTACAATGAGCTTGAGCTTTCGGTGAAGAATAAAATTAACTTTTAACAAAAAGAAAAAGCGACTTCAAAATGGCAAACCCTAAAAGTATAAAATAACGATGCTAGAACTTGTTTTCGTCGATTTTTCTTTTTGTTAAAAGTTAATTTTATTTTTTCCATTTTTAGTTTCTTGTGTATTGAATACCTACTTATCAAGATTTGTCAGTCGTCGATAATTTTGAATTATATTTATTTATAATTTTTTTGTGTTCTTAAGTGTTCAGTAGCATAAAATTAAGACTCCTGACACAATCACCCAAATAATTAGAAATAATAAAAACTAGCGGTCTATACAGTATTTTAAGAATTATCCCCTAACTCCTAACTAACAAGGACTTGTACCTTCCATCACCAGCTCACCTGACTATCTCAAAGGAACATAAGTAGCGGTCTATACGAACCTATAATATTTAAAGAATTATTCACTAACTCCTAATAGTTATGGAGTTATATTTTCCATCATCAGCTCAGCAGCATGAGATGATGAGTACCAGATGCAAATACTTAAATAGTTTTAGAAAATATAGAAAACACTTACGCGTCCCTAAAAAAATTGAGGGTTGCTCTCGATTTCCCTGGGATCCCAACATCAGATCCTGACTTGTTGACAATGGGACCAAATTGAAAGTATACCCTACCGAACAAAAGAAAAAAAAAACTAAATCGGTCAACAGTTGGCGGAGAAATCGGTGAACATAAAAAATATATATATACAGTGGAACATAGAACCTCCTCCTTTTTTGAAGTCGTTTATAACATAATACCCGCCTGGCTCGCAATCACCCTCATGTTGAAATTCTGTCATCATGCACCTACTGGGGTGTTCTGGTTACTGTTCTTCAAAGTTCTTCACCGTTTGATTTAGTGCAGTGTTAGCTATAATAACTTAACGTAGTTCAATTGTATTGTATACGGGAGTAAGGCACAGTGAAACGGCTCGTTATTTAAGTTCGACTGACATTTATTTTACAGACAGACATGACAGTTTAACACAGACGGCGCTGCCACACTCACCATGGACTTGACCACAGATACAGTACTATTACATACACAACAAATTGCTACTTATAAAAACACAAGAACAATGTATATTATAGGTTTGATGGGGTGGTTGAGGGTCAAGGGGTGAAGAAGGTCGACGAAGTCACGACCCTTTCTTTAGTGTAGACGGTTATCCGTAGCACGTATGCTATCGGCTGTGCCCAGTCATAGGTGCGCGCTTCCTCGTTCCAACCGAGTGTTTCACGACACTCGATAATTTTAAGCTTTAAGGCTAGATTGTATTAACCTCTCGAAGGAAGCTTAAAACAAACAAACGTTTGACCCGTCCCCCCCCCCCCAGATCTACCCGGTGAGCCAGGCCAACGCGCGGCAGCGGGCGGGGCGCGCGGGCCGCACGGGCCCCGGCAAGGCGTTCTGTCTGTACACGCAGCGGCAGTACCAGCACGAGCTGCTGGCCGCCACCGTGCCCGAGATACAGCGCACCAACCTCGCCAACACCGTGCTGCTGCTCAAGTCGCTCGGCGTCGAGGACCTGCTCGCCTTCCACTTTATGGACCCCCCACCTCAGGTTCGTCCGTCCGTCGGTACACGTAGCGGCAGTCAAATTGTCGACAATATCGGATAAGGTATTTCAATCGTGATATTCGCGCTCTTTTCAGTTGATGAATTCCATCATATCTTCATCGCACTAATATCTTCCAAAACCATCGAAAGAGCCGTTCCCGAGAAATCGCCGAACGTAGAAAAGAATACATACGCGCCTAATATAGAACGTCCTCCTTTTTTTGAAATCGATTAAGATTGTCGTGTCGGGCAGGACACCATCCTGAACTCGATGTACCAGCTGTGGATCCTGGGCGCGCTGGACGGCACGGGGTCGCTGACCGCGCTGGGCCGGCAGATGGCCGAGTTCCCGCTCGACCCGCCGCAGTGCCACATGCTCATCGTGGCCGCGCACATGGGCTGCACGCACGAAGTGCTCATCATCGGTACGCTATACTACTTACTCTTATTTTTAACTAGCTGGCGTTCCCGATAAAAAAATGTAGCATGTCCTTCTCCATACCGTAGGCTATATGCGTACCTCATTGCGATCGGTTCGGCGGTTTAGGCGTGAAAAGGTATCAAACAAACAAAATCACATTCGCATTAAAATATTAAGTTAGAATAGCATTATACGTAGGCATGTCAAGCTTTAGCCGTATGCTGGAGCGAGGTGGTAGACTCCTCCATTTAAAGGGAAAGATATTCCAACATGGCTGGCGACCGCGATCCGACTGTAATTGTTGGAAACTCATATGTGTATATGCCGAGTGCTCAAGAAACTTTATAGCGCGATATAGAATCTTGTGGCGCCATCTATCCACCGGTAGCGGAAGTTCATTTTGTGTAGTTGATATAGTCCGGCTATTTGACACGCGTAGCCGGTTCAAATAGGAATTAATTGCCCCACAATCGCGACCTATTTTCCAACATCTGAAAAGGCTGCCCTTATATTTGAAAAACTTATTGGCTTGTGTACACAAAGCCTATAAGGAACTGACTCTCAAATGTAGCTACCGGAGCACACCGGTAGGTGTTTAGGGACAGATTTTGAACTCGAGGGTGGTAGCCAGCCAGGCGGGGACTACAAAGTACCCTACCACCGTGCTATGATTTCCTCACGATGTTTTCCTTCACCGAAAGTTCATTGTAGGATTCAAACCCACGACCGTCGCCGCGGCATCCCACTGAGCAATCATATTTATTTACAGTATCAATGCTATCGGTACCGTCGGTGTTCTACCGCCCCCAAGGTCGGGAGGAAGAAGCTGACTCGGTGAAGGAGAAGTTCCAAGTACCCGAGTCTGATCACCTCACGCTGCTACACTTGTATAATCAGTGGAAGTCTAATAAGTAAGTCATATAATATTGTATTTTTTTTTAATCTAATGAGTTAAAAAAAAACGGATTTTAAAATATTAATCGGATGGTTGAATTTATGCGAGGGATTGTATTTCGAAAAAACTTTTATAGTTTAGCTTATATTTACATGAAACAACTAAAAATATACGAAAAGAAAATGCTTTGTATGACTTTTTATCATACTTCATACTAAAATTATAAAGAGGAAAGATTTGTATTTTTGTAACGAATAAACTCAAAAACTACTGGACCGATTTCATAAATTCTTTCACCGTTAGAATGCTACATTATCCCGAAAACGCGAGCGAAACCGCGCGGAAAAGCTAGTTTATCAATATGCAGGGTTAGTTTTAATTGTTTAGGTAATTTACCTCTAAAAGCGCGAAAAGAAATCAGTTGTTTCTTAAATTTTTAATGAGTAGGTATTTTATTTGTGTGTTAAAGCTAAGTAACTAAATAATTAAAAATAGCCATGTATCTTCACACTAAAATCAACCTTCCTCACTGCCGTTAGAGTATACATTTCCTTAACAATGTATATTTATTTCCCCAGCTACTCGAGCCAGTGGTGCACGGAGCACTTCGTGCACGGCAAGGCGATGCGCAAGGTGCGCGAGGTGAGGCAGCAGCTGAAGGACATCCTGCAGCAGCAGAGACTGCCGCTGCTCTCCTGCGGGACCGACTGGGACACCGTCCGGAAGTGTATTTGTTCAGGTTACCTTTGGATTCAACATACTTGTAGCGACATCTATTAGCCATACAAAAGAACTTTTCCTACCCGTGGATAGATGGCGCCACTAGATTATACATCGCGCTATCGAAATTTTTTCGAGCACTCGGCATATATACGAGTTTCCAACATTAATTAGTTGGACACGTTGACTTAGCCTGACGCAAAATCTTCTTTCTTCAACGGAGGATTCTACCACTTTGCTAATCCATATACTTTTGTGACGTCGAATGCTACGCCGCAGGTTGTAGATTCAATTCTCAGCCAGAACACATTTATATGCATGAACATACCTCTGTGTAAATATCTAAATATTATCAGTTATATAGATCTCCACAGTCCAAGCTTTGTTTAATTTGGGTCAGGATATTGATAATAATGTTGGTTCGTCAACCTCGGCAGCGTATTTCCAACAAGCGGCCCGGCTGAAGGGCATCGGCGAGTACGTGAACAGCCGCACGGGCATGCCGTGCCACCTGCACCCCACCTCGGCGCTGTTCGGGCTGGGCAGCTCGCCCGACTACGTCGTCTACCACGAGCTGATGATGACCACCAAGGAGTACATGCACTGCGTCACCGCCGTCGACGGCCGCTGGCTCGCCGAACTGGGACCTATGTTCTTTTCGCTCAAGGAGACTGGCAAGTGAGTCGACCACTTTTGTATTGTGCGCCATTTATTGGAAACTCATATTATCTAGCAAATTTCATGCAAATCCATTCAACCGTTATGGAGCTGAGTAGTAACAAAAATAGAGTTCCTGATATTTAAAAATAGAAAAATTTAGAGGCGTTGCAATATTATAAATGCGAGTGTGAGTTTGTTTGTTTGTTGGCTGGTTTGTTTGTTACCTTTTCACGTCTAAACCGCTGAACCGATCGCGTTGAAATCTGGTACGCAGATAGGCTATGGTATGGAGAAAGACATAGGCTACTTTTTTTCTCGGGAACGCGGGTGAAACCGCGGGACGGAAGCTAGTAATAAATAAAAAAACGTACACACATCACGCACTATTTTAACCTACATACTTATATGTAACAGCACACAACTCGCCCTTTATCAAAATGTCCCTTTTACTAAAATCAATTTTAGACCATACTCTCCAACACATAAAACATAATTCCCCATTCACAGATCAAACCGAGACAAACGCAAAGAAGCAGCAGTCCACCTCCAGCGAATGGAAGAGGAAATGAAAGAGGCCGAACACAAAATGGCGGAAGACAAGAAAAAACGTGAAGAGGACGTGCCTGTTAAACAAGAAGTAGCCACTCCTGGACTTAATACACCTAGAAGAACCCCACAGCGACTTGGATTATAGATCATACTGCAATAAAATGTGAACAAATATGATTGTGTATTACTTTATCATACACCTTTTCTACGAGTTTTATGTGACTTAAAAATTAAAAATAACAAATTTGACGGTCTGACGGATTTATTTGTGCTCGCGGCTCCACCTGCTCCCACTCTATGGTCATGTTTGTCTCTGACTTGTTGCTCTAAATCGGTCACTGCACATCTTGTTTTTATTCAAATCGCAATTATGTCGCCTAAAACTTTCCTAGAAAGGGTTCTTAGCGACTAGCGACATCTGTTGGTGAGTGGAAAATGAATCAGTCTGACTTTTATGTTAACTCTTCCAAGCTTCTGATATCCTGGTACATGTACCTCCAATTATTTAGAAACACTAGTGGTATCGCAGTTAACTTTTGTTGTCCTACCCGCTTTTATTTAAATTATTTTTACAAAAACGAAGTGTACGTCAGATTACTCCTTCTAACTTATGAACTCCTGGTATTCGTAGATTGTAAATATATCAGTTTAGTTTACTACTTGGTAAGGTGGCACTTCCTGGCAGAGCCACCTTTACGAATTCGAATTTCGAGTCTGTTGCTTTTTAGTCTAAAATCGCCAAATATCGGATTTTGATGGTTTAATAATTGAATTTAACATAACTTTTATATAACCTGATTTAATTTAGTATAACTTTTAATTAGGGTTCCTAGATATTATAAGATCTGAGCGCCTCAAAAATGTTTTTGCTCCCAGAAATATTCGCTAATTTGTAGAAATTAATCAACAAAACCCAATATTTGGCGAAAAAAATAGCGACAAACTCAGAAATTAACTTACATTTTTCGATAATCTCTGTATCCAAACGCTTTATAGAACAATGAGGAAATAAATCTAAGAATATGTAATATTATTAATTAATAAGTAAAACTACTGTACTGTTAAAACTGAGGTATTTAATTAAAAAAATCATATGTTTTTGAACAAAATTTTATTTTTAATTAATCATCATTTTCAATTAATTACAAACTTAATAATCCGAGACAACTAATGAATAGGGAAGCCGTAAGGCGGGAAATCTAAATCTAGGCTTAGACTAAAAATTATATCAAGTAGATGAGTCACAATCAATATATTTGCATATTTATCAATGTGTACACATGAAGACCACTGCTATATTATTATTTAAATAAATATCATTGTAGGTATATATAATTAACTATGAATTTAGTTTGCATTTATATTAATAATAATAGGCGGTAATCGGTAAAATAAATTGGAACAAGAAATTTAAATTAAAAATTAAAGTTAATTATTGTATATCTATCATTTCTATCAAACATAGGCGACACTTAATTAAGCTCAGCTAAATTCAGCTTTAGGTAAATAATTAAGTAGTAATGAATTAAATGACTCATCTACATAATTTAATGTGTAGTCTATGAACTTACAATTAATTTAGTTGCATATTTATATTGTACAGTCGAAGAAAAATTGGTTGAACAGTTTAAGATTTTAGAATCACTACTAGGCGGTCAGCTAGTGTCTCGCAATTCTTCGATGATTATTATGAATCTATATAAAAATTGTGGAGTATTTTTTCATCGCCTGTAAATTTACTGAACGAACTAAAACCATTTCAAATGACCGTGGATGAATGGAACCTCTGTACAATGAGATCTAACATTAAAAGATTTAAGGCTAACTCTAAAATAAACCTAAAAGTCGCATTATTAAATAGTGATGTTAGTAAACATACGTTAATTTACCTGTAGTGATTTTTATCTTAGAAAATAATTCTGTACAAGATTTAAATGAAGACAATCGATAAAAATTGCGCGGTATCTTTGCGGATTTTACCATCCGACCCCCCGTATTCTCTTTCTGACATGTGACGTTCCGTGTAAGAAAGAACGAGAGGGTTCCGAGGGAAGCATGCGGCATCGTTTGTTAACCTATAAGTTTCAAGGTACTTTGAAGTCATTGATATAAGCTTTTTTTTCCAATAAATTTCAACAATCCATACGGTGCCAGCCACTCAGTAAAACGGCAGTCAGCCAGACTAGTTCAAAGAGTAATTTTGATTTTTGCGAGCCTCTAATGAAAGACTAGAAATCACGTAGAAGAGTTAATGTCGCGTTTAAGTCTTTGCCTCTCGTTCACACGATATAATGTAAAACGAGACGCAAAATATTGCATCTTTTCTTTTTCATCTCTTTGAGTAAGACACTGAAGGGTTTAGTACCCTAGATAGAAATTTTACTCATACAATGAACACATTAATTATTAATACACCAAAATTAAAACTAAAAAGCGGGATCCGTAAATTGACTGACACCAAATATGTTATTTAAAAACTCAAGTGCTAAAAATCGTGTTAGTATTTAAAAATATAATTATTAAAATATATATCTATTTTACAAAATATTTGTAACACACTATTAGATCGAAGATCCTGTGAGTACAACGAATATACATATTTTTTTTAAAGGAACCAAATATATTTTTATATTTTACATGTTTAACTCCGATTATTCATACATAATGTCCGTGTCGACTTATTATTGCGTAATGAATTCGTTTTAGTAATAATCAAAGATGGAATATAAAAATATCGTTTTTAAAGCCTATCGCCAACATCTGGGACCTAACGTTTTACAATTAAAGATTTTATTTAACACGAACACACGGTACATTTTACCGTAACAAGATCGTATGCAGTTGCACCAGCATACTGAACCTGTTACGGACAGAACATTTTTGGCCAATGTCGATTCGTACGGTCGAGATACGATGTAGTATCTTATCTAAAACCTATTGGAGACAATATAGTCTAAAATAAAAACTCCGTGATTGATATCCATGTATTGTTTTCTCACTCGTTTGACATTGACAGCTGTCAAAGTGACAATTCCGTTAAAGCTAACTACTGTTACAAAAATCATATTATTTTAACAAAAGTGACAGTATTGCAATAATACCTCAATACAAACTAAAGAATAATCTGAAATAAGTATCTAATTTACAATTGGAAGGATTCATATGAATAAAATGGTTTATATGACCGATCTTACAATTCTATAAAACTGATAATCGCCGAGCTGTCACATTGATCATGACATGTCATTATAACTGTCAATAAAATATTGTATATGGACTAAATGGTTTTGGCGCAAATTGCATGAAAATCTATTGTAAAAACGTCCTTAAAACAATTAAAAATACGTGTCATACCGATAGGTAAGCTGTGTATTTAGGCACTAATGAAACGCACTACGGCTAACTCCCTTACACTTATGGATAATTTATTAACGTTTATTTCATAGGTTTGGAGGTGTATTTACAATAATCGTATCTTATTTATGTTCTATGGAAAAGAAAATGTTTCAAATCACGCGTTTATATTTCCCGGTTTCACCCGCGTTCCCGAGAAAAAAAAAAATCATAATATGTCAAATCCCTTGGGAACGAGACGGAAGCTGTTTATGAGTAATCTAACTATAATTTAAAGACGTGCTTGCAATTTCAAGTAACTAAAAAGCATTAGGCACACATAAATTGCTTTTTTATTTTAATTTTAAAATGTTTGAATTCAATTATAGATGAACTTATTACGAAAATATTTTATGTATTTATCATTATTGTACATACTAAACTTTTATATAATATTATATTTAATTATTTTGGTGTTTGCTGATTGGTAAGTAAGGGCATAACTGCTTGGTTACGTTGTAAGTATTGTTAGGAATTTGAAAAATCGTTTTCTGACGGACTTTTATCAAGTATTTTAAATTACTATTATCGAATAGTTGATAATAAACAAGAGCGCACCATTCTCTTATTTCCACTCTGGGCTAGGTCTCAGTGTCTCGCTCACGCCCCATTCGTCTTTTTCTAACTTTATTCGTCACCTAGCAACGTTGGTTCTATATTTTTGTCTATGGCCAAGTACTTAGCTACTAATTTTTTTCGTCAGAAACGTTTTACTTTGACGAAAAACGTTGCACTCGATCTTGAAATTTTACACCATATTTATTTGTTTTTCTTTATAACTTTAAATTTAAGTATGTCACCCGGGAATTTTAACTTCAACTTAAACATTGGTACATATATATTTATATTTCTACCAACACGATATTCCAAAAGACACAGCTGCCAACCATTCAGTCGATAAATAAACGCTTAAAATTATCCATAGAGCATACAACGAGAGAGTGTTCAACAGTTGAGCGCGAGTCCATGTTTGTCGATGTACCTCTGCCGCGCCTCCGCGATCATTTGCGCCTTACGCTCCTGGAAACTGAGTTGCCTTTCGCGTGCACTCTTTGGGAACACTCCAGTTGGGGCCGGTGTTACGTACCTAGATAAACAAATCAGTTATTGCTATTAATATTTATTTATTGACTAGGTTTTCTGCGCGGTTTCACCTGCGTTCCCGGGATAAAATATAGCCCATGTTACTCATATGGATAATGTAGCATTCTAATGGTGAAAGAATTTTTGAAATCGGTCCAGTAGTTTTTGAGTTTTCTCGTTACAAACATAGAAAAATACAAATCTTTCCTGTTTATAATATTAGTATGAAGTATGATGACGCCCTACAACTTATCAGTCGCCCATCTAGGCTTCATTTACAATGTATAAACCAATCTTTGACCACAATCTCACTATGGTAAGTGACGATGTGGCCGAAGGTGGTAAGCACACAAAGCATAGAAGGAACTGGTTCTGTGCAAGTGCTGCTGCCGGAACTGGTAGCTTGTGACAGATTTTCAACTTGAGGGTGGTAGCCAGCCAGGTGGGTACTACAAAGTATTCTACTTCACAATGTTTCAGTTCCCCCAAAGCTTCTTGATTGAAGTCCTGAGAGTAGTATAGACAGTAGGTACCTGGGCTGCGCTTGGCTGGTGGAGGGCTGTGGTTCAGGCTCGAGTCCCTGTGGCTGGTCCCGGTGGCGTCGGGTGTCAGGTTCGGGTTCGGGCGTGTAACGCGTCACGCCCTCCAGGAAGTTCGTGATCGTCACGTCCACGCTGCGTGTTGACGCTGCAAACATATTTAATCATTAAATAGAACTTATTTAATGTAAACTCGAAGCCATTTATTGAGTTTAGGTCCTAAGATACTGAAGTTTTTTTTTTTATACCACAATGTCAGAAAACAAGCATACGGCCCGGCTGCGGTTACCGTAGCCTATAAACGCTTGCTTTTATCGACAATTTTAGCAATATTATTTTCTCCAAATGGTTTATTAAAATCAAAAAATATTAATTACCAAATTAAGTAGTTTCAACTATGAAAACCAGATAACTGATATAATATGTATGTATGTCGCAGATGGATTGTCGAATCCGCTGTTCTACAATACCGCTACGTTTTACATAACGACACCATAACGTAAAATAACTGAACGACGTTCAGCTGAATTCTCATTGAAATAAGAAAACATTTATTGGAAACACAAATTCACACGGAACATTTAGTTACGTTTTACAAAACTAATGCAGAATGGCTACTCTGCAGTCACAGAAAGAGTTTTGGTATAGGAAAACTATTATTAAATAATAAATGTGTAGGTAAATTACTACAAATATAAAAAAAAAACCAGTCGAGCACGAACCAAACGCTCGAGCACGCACTTTTAGGTCACAAGTGTCGAATCTAAATAGGCGGGTCATTTCACGCCGTTTTATATAACGTCTAATCCTGACCCCGCTGCATTGATAATTGCAAAACGTTTATGCAATTTTACTAAAAGTCGTTCAGTTCTTTTACATAACCAATCCAACTGCGACACATAACGATTGAATTTTATTTTTTTAATGCGTATATACTATAAGTTTTAGTGGACGAAACCGCGTGGTACAACTAGTGAATAATATCTCACCCAAATCCCTCATAATGTCCCGCATCGGCACCGCCGGCAGCACGTCCCTGACCTGCGCGGCCAGCCGGGCCAGCTCCAGCGAGGGGTCTCGCCGCCTGGTCGCCGCCGCGCCGCCGGCCGCGCCCGCGTTCAAGTCCTCCCACTTGAACTCTGTCATTTCTACCTGGAAATTAAATAATATTAAATTATACTAATACAAATTATTTCTGACTCATTTCCGCCCCGCGGTTTTACCCACCTTCCCCGGGGATCTTATGTTTCCCCGGGATAAAATGCCTAATAGGTATGGAATCCTAAATTATTACTACGGATAGAAGATGGAATAATAAACATGGCGGTGAATTAAAAAGTATATTAAAAGTATACCCAACCGAACATGTGGCGCACGAGCATTACTGAATTGGACGATATCGGGGGAAAGGTTATGCGGTAAATCGATACCTACTGCAGAGAGGTTTTCTAGCTATTGTATCGGTGCAAATAGCTGTATTGAGTTGAGTTGGGCTTTATTGTATTGTGTTGAGTTGTGCTGTGTTGTGTTGAGCTGTGTTGTGTTGTATTGAATTGAGCTGTGTTGCATTGAGTTGAGCTGTGTTGTGTTGCATCGAGTTGTGTTGCATTGAGTTGGGCTTTATTGTATTGTGTTGAGTTGAGCTGTGTTGTGTTGTATTGAATTGAGCTGTGTTGTATTGAGTTGAGCCGTGTTGTGTTGAGTTGAGCTGTGTTGTATTGAATTGAGTTGTGTTGCATTGAGTTGTGTTGAGTTGTGTTGCATTGACTGGAGCCGTGTTGTGTTGAGTTGAGCTGTTTTGTATTGAGTTGATTTGAGCTGTTTTGTATTAAGTTGAGCTGTGTTAAGTTGAGCTGTGTTGAGTTGAACTGTGTTGTTTTTGTTGAGTTGATTTGTGCTGTGTAGTATGTCGTTACCTGTAGCGCGTCGGCTATAGATTGTCGTATCCGGTCCGTGAACTGCTGGTCGGAGTCCCCCCGGCGGTCGAGCGCCGGCAGCAGGCGCAGGCGGCAGGCCGTGGCCGGCGTCCACAGGAACCACAGCGCGTCGCTCCACGGGAACCTGCTGCGGGAGTCGCCCGGCCGGTGGACCGTCACCTTTGTGAACGGACGCTCCACCGCTATAGGGGGGGGGGGAATTACAAATTAATTAAGTCATTGGTCAAGCTTATTTCATACAAATGACTATAGTGACTATATCCTGACGTCACGAGGTCATATTTAGTTTTTGGATAATTTTCTTGCTCTATCATTCTAAAGTAAAAAATCTACAAATATATTATAGAATTTTATTATGTCAGTCAGTCAATCGTGTATTTATATTTCACTCAATTGCCGCAAACCAAAATGACATTATTTTATACAGTGTTTTATTACGTACACACAAGAAATATTTTAAAATTCCCAATTTTTTTTTGACAAACCAGAAATTACTATTTTTTTATATCAAAAGAAAAAGAGAAGAAAACTTACTGATGGCAACAGGCTGAACCCTGTTCCCGATCTGGAAGGGCCAGTCTGTGAACCTGAGCAAGCCCTTCCCGTTAGTGGGCCCACCTTCTGGCTGCAGCAACACTGGCTTGCTGGGGCAATCGGCGAAGTGCTGCCTGTAAAAGATATATAAACACATATGAACACAAAATAAATATTCAATATTGTCGACACGTGACAACTCTTGATAAGTAGGTATTCAATACACTAGAAACTAAAAATGGAAAAAATCAAACTTGCCGCAAAAACGTAGGTATATCAAAATTTATTGGGTACTTTCAGTTGACCTACCTAATTAAATTTTAACAAAAAGAAAAACCGACTTCAAAATGGGTTTGCACTGAAAAGTATAAAATAACGATGCTTGAACTCGTTTTGAATTCAGTGAAAGAATTCCAGATTCTGGAACACGTGCATTCCTTTCGCTGACTTTTTCTTTTTGTTAAAAGTTAATTTACCTAATTAACTTTTTTATACTTTTTAGTGCAAACCCATTTTGAAGTCGGTTTTTCTTTTTGTTAAAATTTAATTAGGTAGGTCAACTGAAAGTACCCAATAAATTTTGATATACGTTTTTTGCGGCAAGTTTGATTTTTTCACATCTTCAAGGAACTGTACACCTGATTATGGTTTTAATTTCAACTCGATACCTCCACGCGTTCCCGAGATAAAGGGTCTTGAAAGACAGACAGACAGACAGCCGGACAACAAAGTGATCATATAAGGGTTCCGTTTTTTCCTTTTGAGGTACGGAACCCTAAAAATGAGGTAGATATCACACTAGCGCGCGAAAATTTTTCTCAGACAAATTCAGACAATAGTCGTAATTTTGCTTAGCGGCTACAGATAGCTATCTCTTTCTGTGCCGCTCAGTATGAAGATAGCTTATCTTTATTATAATATCATTGATTTATATTGATAATTTATCAAAATTTAAACACAAAGCAATGTTAGAAAAACCACGTATAGAAATAATATAAATATTCTAAAGGAAAGATGATGAACAAAGTGATCACATATTAAATACAAAATGCAAATGTATGAGTCACTTACTTTCTAATAAACTGCGCGGCATTCCTTATGCCGAGCGTAGACGCAAAAAACGGCGGAACTTTCCATTTTCTTAGCTGTGGAATAAAACAATAATTTATAGGTCTGTGTTTGACCACAATCTCACTATGGTAAGTGATGTGGCCGAAAGTGGTTAGCACACAAGTTGGCTCTCAAATGCAGCTGCCAGAACACACCAATAGGTGTTTGGCGAAGATTTTTTACTTGAGGGTGGTAGCTGGTAGCCAGCCGCGCGAGTACTACAAAGAAGATTTTCCTTCACTGAAAGCTCGAGCTCAATGTAGGATTCGAACCTACGACCTACCCCACGGCATCTGACGTTACTACCACAAGGATTTTATTAGGATCTAGACCATAAAAATAATTATATCAAAACCACGCCAACCCACAGTTGAGTAAGGAAGATATTCCATCTCTTTCTCGCACGTTTCTTTTACTGAAAATGAAATATGATAATGAAACTCACACTGATAGTACCCAGCACGTGGGACGCTGCGAGTGAGTCCAGGCACGAAACATAGTTTGCTACCATCACGCTACAACGTGGGTCTCTTGTACCCTTTACTTTCACGTATACACCTGAAAAACAAAATAACCTTAAAATTTATATCAGCTGACAATGGCGCGCTTTTAATTCTTTTTCCGGCAGAAATACCGACAGAGGCTCTCAAACTTAGCACACATCTTTTTGCTTCGTGGTACATACACAACATACCAATCTACGAACATGAAGTGGTTCCATTCCTAGGGTAGTAGAAACAGACGTTTCCACAGCCTTTTTGACATAGTGTATATATGTCAAACGGTCTAAAATAAACTAGCCTGCCTGGCGGTTTCACCCTCTATTTTATCGTCAGACGGGTGGAATTTTGAAAATCTTTAATTAGTAACGTAGCTGAGACGTTACAAAATTAACCTACTCTCAAATTTTCGCGTTTTTAGGACCAGCGGTCTGACCTGTCAGTCAGACATTTATTAAACGACTTCAAAAAAGGAGGAGGTTCTATGTTCCATTGTATATGTTTTTCATCTTTCATTAGTATAGATAAACTAAAATCGAGTAATTTTATTGTTTATTTGTTTATCTCGGTATTTATACTTATCCATTGTAATAAAAAATAATCGATACAAGATAAGAAGTTATTCAACCTAATAATTATGCATAAATACAACTACTTAATATCTACATAATAAAACTATAGGACCAAGTGCGTATTGTACGTACAATGAATAAATGTATACCAAAAACTGAGGGATGGGGCTTATACTGAGGGACTTATACCAAAAGATGAGGGAGCGATGAGGGAAGACTATCCGAATAAAAAATCGTCTTTATTATTTTTTGTTTGTTTGGCTGTTCGAACACACTAATCTCCAAAACTACTGAGCTATAATTAATGAAGCTTATCTTGGCGCTTCGAATAGGCTTTGACCGAATTCGGCCGAAAGGAAAAAGAAAATTTTATTAAGTCTGCGCGAGCGAACCATTAGTTTGTTTGCTTGCGTTTGACTACAGTCTCAATATGGTAAGTGATGATGTGACCAAAGGTGGTACTGGGTACTTGTTACCCTACTGAAAGCTCAAGCTCATTGAAGAATTCGAACCTGCGACCTTTACCGCAGCATCAGACGTCTCTAACACTGAGCTAACATCGCCTTGATACGTTACAAACAAACAAATAGACAGAAAGACATTTATTTTTTATATATAGATTTAGTTAAACACAAGCAAACTATATCTATTTAGTTTTCAAATAATATATTTGCCTGAGTTGAATTGGATAAGGAAAAGTAAACTGTATAAATACCAAAACGACTCATTAAAAAAAACAGCAGCTATTTTAGCATTACTGAGTTTATTACATTATTATAGTATATTACATTCGTACAAGAGCACAGATAAATTATTGTTTTTGAATTTGGATTTATATTAAGTATTAAGTAGGTACATGTATTTTCTATCTTAAATAAGTATTTACATTCAGTTCTTTTAAAAAAATGACATAGTTAAGTTTTCGATAATGTAAATACTTTGATGGGCCAAATAAATAAAATAAAATGTTATGTATATTTGTATTATTAATTAAAAAGTAGGTCACAGTGGCATCGAAAGATTCTTTCTATTCGTCATAGACTAAAAGGTCCGTTTTGACAAAAAAAGAGGATACCGCGATTTTGTTCTCACTACATTTGTTCCTTTTTGCCACACGCATGCAGGGTTGTCAAAACGGGCCTGACAGATTGTGACGACTTTAATCATTTAAATGCGAAAGACAAAGTCTTCAGTCGCCATTCTATCAAGAAGAAGAAGAAGATGACAAAGTCAAAACCATTTATTCAGTATAGACCCTAGGAGGGCACTTATGAACGACTACTGAAGTTAACACAGGTTCGGAAGTCGGCCTTCATCTGAGAAGAACCGGCTAAAAAAACTCAGCAAGGTTACATTTCTAATATATTTTATTTTTTGGACAGTCTGACTACGTTGGCATTTTTTCTTTCAAATGTGTAACATTTTTTATAGCAACATATAACACAAAAAAAAGTGAATAGAACGTCGAATATTCATATAAAATAAAAGCTATTTCAATAACTTACCAAAGGTCCAACACGCTAGTGTGGACAGCATCTGTCTCACGGCAGACTTGTTGGGCAGGATGATGGACGCGACCCACAGGACCAGCGCGAGCATCGTTCTGAACGCCAGCAGAATGATGCCGAACGGCAGGTATAGCAGGAACTGTAGGACATTGTCGCCGCAAAATCTGGTGAAAGGAAAAACGAAAATAGTTCATGTTACGAATATATGGCAATCTCACGAAATATGGCGATAATAGCTCAGTGGTAAGAACGTTGGATGGAGCGACGAAGTTAGTGGATTCGAATCCTACAAAGGTAGAGCGTTCGTTGAAGGAAAATATCATGAGGAAACCATAGCACGTTGGAAGTGTGCTTCTAAAATCTGTCGCCACGCACCTACTGGTGTGTACCGGCAGTTGCATTTGAGAGCCCCCTTCAAGGCTATATAAAGGTCGTCAACACATTAGCAATACCATCCCCATACTATCAGGTGG
Organism: Tetheella fluctuosa; assembly: GCA_951216915.1. Lineage (NCBI taxonomy): Eukaryota > Metazoa > Arthropoda > Insecta > Lepidoptera > Drepanidae > Tetheella > Tetheella fluctuosa. The sequence goes on along the minus strand of OX578223.1, from coordinate 11,399,459 downwards.
ACCGCCTGCATCAGCCTTTACATATATAAAAAAAGTATGAAGCTAATGTTTAGTCTTTAATTCCCAATGTGACATGATATAGTGAACTTGATGCAGTTTTTGGAAATGGAAAATATGAAGAAACCTGTCAAAGAAATAAAATTAATAACCAAGTGAAGTCCGTTACATCTATGATGGGCATGGATATCCTGGAATGGGTGGTTTATAGTCTTTATCTATACTAATATCACAGCGTAATTACATACAGTGGTTTATCGCGTTTGAAATCACGCGAAATGCCGCTTTGTATAGGCATTCGTAATTGCTCCATTGTGTCCCAAGCGAGTGTATGGCAGCTTGGGCTCGCTACCGCCCCTCTCTCACCCCGCAAGCCCCGCACGATTGCTCTGTCTAGACGTGTCCGTTAGCCGACTGTAAGAGTTACATAGACTATGCTAATATTATAAAGCTGAAGAGTTTGTTTGTTTGTTTGAACGCGCTAATCTCTGGAACTACTGGTTCGATTTCAAAAATTCTTTCAGAGTTGGATAGCCCATTTATCGAGGTATTTTTTTTATCTGGGGAAAACACAAGATCCCTCGGGAACGCGGGTGAAACCGCGGGGCGGAAGCTAGTTACCTTGATATAGTACAAGCTCATCTACAAAAAACTTCGAGATCTACGTCTTTGCGTAGTTGAAACGACAGTGCATTATACATTCAGACATTACATGTTTTATTATTCATATGGATTTATAGGTAATCGAGTGCAGTGTGAGACGCCCCCTAGCCTAGATATTTAGTTACGAATATAGACAATAATCAGTGAAAATAGCAATGCATATAAATTAGTTTACTTGCATTTATTTATTTACTAGATTTCCGTCGGCGGTTTCACCTACGTACGATCCCTTATTTTACCACCTTAGGGGTGAATTTCGAAAAATCTTTATTCTTAGTCTACATCATAAAGGGTCTGTGCAAAATTTCAGTTTCCAAGCGTTTGAGTAGGGCGTAAATGACATTAAATCGGTCCAGCCATTCTCAAGTGATGTGTTTACCAACAAACAGCATTTAATTTCTCTATATTCAAACATTTCTCTCAGTTTTAATTCTATGTAGGCCTAAAATTTTAAAATTGTTTGATGTGAGCATTCCTGTTTATGTTTTGGTGGACATTAAACATCTAGAAATACAATTTAAGTATACTTTAATTAACAATATAAATTTGATGAGATTTTTCAACCGTCATAGCTCTTCCTATGAGAATGTTGCTGTTCAAAGCATAATTGAATTTTTATTTCCGCAGTCTTTGTGTGAGAATAAAATATGATAGAGTGGTGAGTAATAAACCTACTCATAAGTAAGCAAATTTTTGAATTAAAAGATATGTAATTGAATGTTATCTTTTAAACAAAGATTATTTGAAAAAAAAACATCATGCACAAGTTGTGTTTCAAACTAAAAAATACTGTGTAAGTATTGAGTTGATTGAACCAATTACATAGAATAGACATAAAATTTTATTTACATTAAGCCCAAATTGTATTAATTGATGAATGTTAAAGCAACAACATCCAGTATATAATCATTAGTGCATTTCTGTTAATTATAATGACATAAGTAAATATTTTGTACTGACAAAGTTGTAACAACCACACACAACCTTGATAACAAGGTACCTGCACTCTAAAATCGCATAATGAATTCTATAAGCACCCAAGAAACGAATTGTCTGAATGGTTACATTAGGTATTAAATTGTCTGCGCTATGACCCCACAAGATTAGGTCCAATCAGTGGGCCATTGCAAACTTTCCCTTGATAAAAATGAGCAAACATGTAGTAGCACAAAATGAAATGTTATACCTGTCGTCGTTCATCAATGTATCCACTGTTATCGCCATGACTGGTTCTGCAACGACAGTCGCTGGCTGATATTCAATTTTCTTGTTATTGTTGTTTGTTTTAATGAAAATTTCGAACTTTTCTCCAAATACGTGATGTGTACTTTTTACGACATTGACCATAGATTAGGAAATTTTGACATAAGCTGGTGAGTGGTGGCCGGGTGAGGGAGAGGAGGAAAATCATGAGCCTAAGACTTTTTCTTCTTTTTAATTTTCAGTATGGCAACCGGATCCTATTTATTCGGCTTTTTTTGCCAGTGCTCTATCTTTAATGTTAGCCCAGAAAATTACCTAACCTAATATGTACAAGAACATTATCTGTAAACTGTTTGATTAAGGGAATTTCACTTCGAAGATGAGTTTTTTTTTAAATAATGCGGGGTATTTTTAACATTAGCTCTTGCAGCACTGTTCTACACTTAGAGTCCGCGGCCCGCGCCACCACTGAAGTCCGATGGAATTAATGAAAATGGATCTTATTTTTTGCTTGATAGAAGTGGACCTATCGGACTTCAGTGGTAGCGCGGACTTTATCTTAATCATGTCCTTCTTTCCTCTAAAGCGGTTATTACACTATCCTGTTTGTAGAAATACTAAATTGTAAACAATTTAGGAAGTAGAGCGGTTGGCACCTTCCAATCGCCCTAAAGCTGGGAATACACGTCAGATTTTAACATCCGATAGTCGGGTCCGAAGCCGGCGAACATTCAATACAATTCCGTCCGACTTTTGAATCGGACGTGTATTGCATGTTCAAGCAAAGTAATGGCTCCAACGATGATGAGGATGAAAAAATCTGACGTGTATTCCCAGCCTAAATCGGAATCTAACTAAACCAAGTGTCTATGTACGAGTTTATTATATTACGTTCATGATCTACGATTCCATTCAATCCAAAAAACTAGAGCCATCTTATTAAGCACTTTAGTTTGACAAAAGGTTGTCTCGCCTTACTGCCGCACTATATTTGTCTCTTTTTTGCACATGGAAAAAATAAAAAGAACTTCGAATAAGCGTTTATTAATTATAGTTATTAATTATAGGGTTTTAATTACACTAATAACGCAACATTTATTTAAATATATATTTTTTTACAGCTATTTTTTGTGGCTGTTTAATTATAGGATTTATGATTATTTCTTTTTCTTTGGGTAATTGTTTTGAAGAGTTGGTAACCTTGCTTCCTCTTTGTTCGAGATTCGAGAGAAATATATTTTATTTCTAAAACAAGTGTAGAATAGAAAGAGTGGGCTTTACTGGCTTTATGAGGGGTTTTACGAGCCGACCGCAATAAATATGAAATGATTGATATAGCTCATGTGTATTTTTATATAAATTCAGTGAGTGTCATAATATTCATTCTGAATGCGTAGTAAACACCTGACCTTTGTTATTATTTACGAAAAATTCCCTTTGAAATAATATCGATGGAAGGCATAGCATCATCGCCGGAAGAAACCACTTGTTCCGAGGGTGAAGACGAGCAAAAACTTCCGGGAAATAACGAAATGAACCGAGAAAATGGTCCAGGCTTTTCCTCGCAACAGCCTTCCTTCTCTAGGCTCCATCAAATGGAGGAAAAGATGCGCCGTAAATTGCAGTTCTTTTTTATGAACCCTATTGAAAAATGGAAAGCCAAGCGGAAGTTCCCTTACAAATTCGTCGTGCAAGTCATCAAGATTGTCCTCGTGACTTTCCAACTTTGCCTGTTCGCCCACAATAGGTATAATCACGTGAACTACACGTGGGACAACCGTATCAGCTTCTCTCACTTGTTTCTACTCGGCTGGGACTCTACCAGAGAGATTAATGCATACCCACCAGGTGCAGGCCCATTAGCTGTCTACAAAATTGATGAGTTTTACAACACCCTGGACTATGCTTATGCGGGCTATGCAAGCATACTGACCAATGCCATTGGTGCTTATTCTTACAATGATGAGAATAATAATATGACAGATCCTGACTTCTGCCTGTATAGCTACAAGCAAGGCATCATAAACGGTTTCAATGAAAGCTATGAGTTTAATGCTGAAATTGTAAGAAATTGCACTAAGTTTACAAGACAACCAGGTGTATTTCACTCGGAAACATTTTTAAAGAATATGGGCTTGAAAGTAAACTTTTCTGCATTGGTGCGTGCTGAGTTGAAATTTTCAATAAAAACTATAAATTTTAGAGCAGCAGGCCCAATAACTCCTCCAGATTGTTATAGATTTGATGTTGATATCATATTAGACAATGAAGATCATGATGGACAGATGTCCTTAGTATTAGAAGCTGAACCTTACAAACTGGCTTGCAAAGGTGACGGGGCCTATGTCACAGATAACAAAATTGACCAAGTACTGAGAAGTATATTGAATATTCTTGTTATAATTATTTGTGCTTCGTCATTAATATTATGTAGTAGAGCTATTTACAGAGCGCAGCTGCTTAAAGAGCTTACGGTACAATTCTTCCAACAGGCTTACCATAAGGAACTATGTTTAGATAGCCGCCTAGAATTCCTAAACATTTGGTACATCATGATCATTGTAAATGATATACTAATCATCATGGGGTCATCAATCAAAGAACAGATTGAACGTAACCAATACACAAATGATCAATGGAATGTGTGCTCTTTATTCTTAGGTACAGGGAACCTTCTTGTTTGGTTCGGAGTTTTAAGATATTTAGGCTTTTTCAAGACCTATAATGTGGTCATACTAACATTGAAGAAGGCAGCTCCTAAAATATTCAGATTTTCAATCTGTGCGTTACTACTTTACGCTGGTTTCATGTTCTGTGGGTGGCTAATCCTTGGTCCATACCACATGAAGTTCCGTTCTTTAGCTACAACATCGGAATGTCTTTTCTCACTTATTAATGGAGATGACATGTTTGCAACATTCTCTATAATGTCCAAGAAGTCACCAATGCTTTGGTGGTTCAGCCGTATCTACTTATACTCATTTATAAGTTTGTACATTTATGTTGTACTCAGTTTATTTATATCTGTCATTATGGATGCTTATGATACTATTAAGCAGTATTACAATGAAGGTTTCCCAAAGAGTGAATTACATCAATTCATAGGAGAGACTTGCATTGAGGAGGTGTCTTCTGGTCTTTACAGGACTCAGAGCTCAACATCTCTAAATGCTATGATGAATTCTCTTTGCTGCTGTAATTTTTACAGAAGTGCATATTCTAAAATAGGCGGTGGTAGCAGCAGCTCAAATTTACTGTAAGCTCTGCATTTTTTTTTTAAATAAATATGTTTGTAGAATTGTAGAAGTTAAAATTGTAAATAATAATCTATTATTTAACATTATCTTAAGTTTCTGTATATTAGATCTTATCAATAACTCTTTCACTGTGTTTGACTGGCAGCTCTGGTGTGAAATTAATTTTAACTGTATTCCCAGGCTGATAAGATTTAAATTAATTTCAGTTGTGAAAGAAGTACCTACTTAGGTATTTTACCTGCATGCGAACATTGTATTTTAAACATGTACCTACTATGTAAATATTGTTTCATTTATGTAATTATTAGTAAGTACCAAAATCACCAAAGAAATGAGCTATTTGATTCAAGTTTAAAAATACGAATGTATATTGCACAAGTATAATTGGTAGATACTCAGTTTTATTTAATCCATTGTATAAATAAATGTATATTAAATATTTTTGTACTTATACATGTTGTTTGTTATTTAACCACAATCGGAATGATTGAGTTATAATGGATTGTAACTTAATACAAATCATGAGGTCATTTCATTGTAAAGGAGTTAAAAGGAGTAATAAAGAGGTCAATAGGTACTATTAAATCGTATACATTACTTATTTAACGATCATTTATCTATTAAAAAGAGCAATGTAGATAAATAAATAAATATTCTGGGATATTATTCCTCACAGACGGCCATCTGACCCCAAACTAAGCAGAGCTTGTACTATGGAAGCCAGATAACTGATATACTACATATACTACTTTTCTTTTGTAAATACATACATATACAGATAATTACAACCAGACACAGGACAAACAGATATGTTCATGCACACAAATATTTGTCCTGAGTGGGAATCGAACCCACGTCCTGTGGCGTGATAGATAGGGTATCTTACCAACCACGCCAACCGGCCTGTCATCAGATGTGATAAGTAAGTATATTTCGTTTCCTAGAAATGGAATAACTTCGCTGTGTAGGCTACGTGTGCATATTGCACATGATCCGACCTTTGAATTGGAAACCTGATAAATATATTTTATGCCTATAAACAAACATTGTTTCTGCATTCAGGACATGCGTATTTACGTTAGGTAGATTAAATAATTACCTACTCGAATAAAACCCATGATAGGTAGTAGGTACTTAAGTACATACCTACTAGAAGTTTTCCTTTATCTTCTACAGCGCTAGATCAACAAGTGTTTTTTTAGGAACATAAATTTTAATGTTGAGCTACATAGGTAGACAGTGGGTATGTTCCGATATACATACACTGCGAGCACGCACTGTAAGGTGTGACGTCATTTAGTATACTGAGAAGCCGTTCCTTTATAGTTAGCTATACTGGGTACTGTTTAAAGAGTAATGCGTACTAACAACGAAAGAAGTACATCAGATGAACTAACACGCACTACTCGCTAATACCGCAAGAAAAATCTTCAATGAAGAAATATTCATTTTCGAAAAACTAACAGCTATTTATGCGATGTAATATTAATTTTAACTGTAATACAATAGATCTAATTTTGTAAGTTAGGGTGGTACTAAGATTTCCGAAATTCAACTCCTAGGGAGGTTAAAACGGAACGCAGTCCATTATACTGCGTGTCATCCATGTATATGTAAACTGTCATTCTGGACGCCGTTGATTACGTGATCATAGCACTGAGTCTCTAGTATATAGTGTATTATCTATGGCACTGAGAGCACCTTACCTCGAAAACGCCAGTGCTCACAGTACAAAAATGGCGACGATTTATGACGTCATATATTTCCCTAGGATACTGCGGCAGTATACTGTCGTCTATAACGGAACGAATTTCTCACCAGTAAGAGTACTGAACAGTGCTCGCAGTGTATAACGGAACATACCCCTTATAGTTTATATTATTATGTAGGTACCTACTTAAAGTGTGATATATTTTTCGAAAAAAATATTTGAGTACCTACAAAAATGAGGCTCAATAAAATGACTGTCCAATATTTAGTAACATAATTTTTTTAATTATCAGCATTGTATTTCTAAAACTAGGTATGGGTAGGTACACTAATATTATATATAAGGTCCTAATAAATGAAGTACGGTAATTTTGAGGGATGATAGTAAACTTAAGTCATGAGTATTCGGAAAATGATAAAAAAAAATATTCGGTCGTAATTTTAATGAAAAAAACAAACCTGTTTTACTTCATCACTACTAAGCATTAATTAAAACCATTAACAGCATACATAATCAGTGGTAAAATTATTTATAAAAAAATACATTTAATGGTTTTAAGTAGTGATGTAGTACCTAGGTACAATTTCAGCTTTTTTTTTTGTCCGACCGATTTTTAAGCTATTGTATAACTTTTATCGACCGAATCAAGAAATTCCGTAACGAAAATAAAACCTAAGACGAGCTGCTCCGAATATCGGACGAATACGTAAGCAGCTGTTTGTGAGAAAGTATATAGGTGTATGTATAGGTATCTATTACTATCAAAGAAAAAAAAAAAAACTTGAATTAATATCAAAGAAAAAAATAAATATTGCATAAATAAAAAATAAATAAATAATTATAATTCCATAAGTTGATAAAAAATGCTATGCAATAGCTTTACCGCGGCAGTCCCCGAGTGCCACAGGTATTTTTTTTTTATCATTTTCGGAATACTTATGATATGACCTATATAGTATATATAGGTCATATCATTCCTCAAAAGGACCGTACTTGATTTATTAGGACTTTATATATAGAGATATGGATTGGTTTTAGGAGGTAGGTAGGTACCTAACCAACCTAATTCTATAACTACGTAAGTAGGTAGGTGTAAGGTGGTACTACCAGGCCTAGTTCACTTCATGTACTTGCGCGCTATAATTGCCTACCGGCTGGGCGGACTCTCGCCCGGTATCCAAATTCAGTGGGTTGCCACCATAGATAATACACTATATATACGAGAGTTGCCACGTACGTACAGTTGCGGCCGCTCGCTACAATTTTTTTCTCGCTCGAATTTATTTCTCGAGTTATTATAAACTAAAAATTGAAATGGCTGGTGGAAATTTGTGTGCTGTACTTGGATGTAGATCTAGCAAGAGGAGAAATCAGGATTTTACTTTTTTTTGTTTACCTGCTGTCGAAGAAAGGTTACATAAATCATTGTTTTCGTTGAATAAACGTTTTATAATGAATGAGATAGATAATGTAATCACAGACATAAAATATTTATTTAGTAGGTGTCCTTACAAATGGTTAATAATAGGGAATTTAGACAGGGTAAAAAAAATATTGGTCTTTACATTACATTAAAATTGCACATTTATAGGTAACTATTAATTATTTTATTTGTATCACACATGAGAAAAAGAAGTATAACGTTTTCTTATTTTACTAAAACGTGTAAAATATTTTTTTTATCGAAAGAGGCAGAGCCCTAGCGTTATTGTTTTTGCTTCAAGGCCATGCGACCGCGCGGAGCTGTGATCCGATATCAAGTTTCCGCCCGAACAATAAGGTACATTTTCGCGCGCAGCCTTGAAGAGTAGGCTATTATAAAATGCAAGTACCAACATTTGTTAGAGAGAGAAATATCTGTTACGTAGTAACTATTTATTAATCTGTGGTACTACTTACTTGCCCGTTGTTTGAGGAAGGCTTTTTTATTCCGGAAACGCGGGGAATAATTAGTAACTATACTACTTTAAATAAAATACATAGTGATGTAGGTAGGTAATTAAGATTACATTTACTTAAATCAATTTGAGCAATTGAAAGCTGGATCTAAATACTGGATTTCTAGGGCTTACGATTATCGACGGATTTTCCCACATTGATATAAAGATAAATATTACGTCAACCACTTAGGTAGGTACTTTACCTACTTACTTAGGGTCTGATAATTAATTAACGATTAAATAAATATCAGTTTTTATTAAATAGGTACAATACAATTATTCTAGGACAAATTTTTATTTTACAATGACATTTTTATAAACTTACCGATAGGTATTTTCATAAATAGGTGTATTTTTTTTTATAAAAAAAGAACCTTTAATAACGTTAACAATATTTAAGGCAATTCCTTTTATGTGTAGATACTTAGAATCTAGAATAATAACGCATGTAGATACACCTACTTAACTTACCTATATGACTATATTATTTACTAATTACTTAGGTAAGTACCTACTTAATAGGCTAGGTAGGCACTTCACTTTTTATGGCGACACAAAATGTTTTTTTTTTTTAAGTAAGGTAGGCGTTATTATTCTAAGTAGGTAGGTAAGTCCTTGTATTTCTTTCTTTAAATTCTACTTTACTTTGCTGTTGGGTTGACATTAGTATGATTAAGTCTCATAAAAAATACACTTATTATTTTAAATAGGTATTTTACAATGGGATAATAAATGACTTTAGGTATATATGACTTTATAATGATTCATTTATTTATACTACCCTGTCTTTCTTTTATAAAATTAAAATAAGCTAAAAAAATGCTTGCTATCACTAAAAATCGACTTAATTCCCTAAAAAAATAAGAAAATTTCAGCTGCCACCATGGACCTAGAAAAAAAGGCTTACAGATGGCTGCTAACTATTGAAGCACCAAAATGGTGGCGACGTAACTGTGTGTGTGTGGGTCAGAGCGTAATGGCGCATGGCGGGCGGCCGGCTTAGTGTGGTGTGAATGTGTGCGTGCCGGACGTGTATGCATTTAAAAGAGCTGGCCAAAGAGTAAAATAATAGACCTATGGAGCTGGCTTACTGTGGGTGCGTCAGTAATAATTGTTTTATGAGGTGGCGTCCGCCTTTTTTTCTAAGTCCATGGCTGCCACAGTAACATTGCAGTTGATAATAAAATACAACAATTATTATTATTACCTAATCGACAACTCTTTGGATCAAAAGAGAAATTATATTGCAAAACATAGCTAGTCTTAGTATAAAAATGTACAATCAGTCTATTCTTTACTTTTTCTGTTCGGTGTTAACGTGTGAAGGAGGTTCCGCGCCTAATAAAACTTGAATTTCATCGACACTCTTACCTTTAGTCTCTGGGACTACGAAGAAAATAAACACAAAACCAATCAACATTATACCACCGAATATCCAAAACACTTGACCTGAACCAATAGCGTCATTTAAAGAGTTAAAAGTACTGGTTACCGTGAAACTGAGAAGCCAGTTCAATGTACCAGCTGTTGAACCAACGAAAGCCTTGATACCAATAGGACATAGGTCACCAGCCATCATCCAAGGAATGGGCCCGAAACCGAGTGAGAAAGCAACAATGAAAATTGAGAGAGATACTAACGGCAGCCAGGTTATAGCTAGGACAATTGACGAATCTTTACCGTGAATATCTTGCAAAAAGAAGAAAACACCTAAAGCGGTTGAACATATGCACATTACTAAAGCAGATAAGAGTAGTAGGATGCGCCTTCCTAATTTATCAACGACTAAACTGGAAATGAACGTGGCAACAACTTGAATCACCCCAATAATGATGGTGGCAATCGCTGCAGGAATTTCCGCTCCGGCACTATCGAAAATCGTCGAAGTGTTAAAAATGACAGCGTTAATACCGGACAGTTGTTGGAACAACATCAAAGCGTAGCAAATAATTAATGCTTTAATGGATGTCTTCTTCGAAATTGCCGAACCGAACGAAACGGGATTGTTCCTCGCTGCATCTGCTTTCATTTTCAAATTGCTTAACTCGTAATCAACATCGTAATTCCTACCGCGAAGTTTAATCAACGCTTCTCTCGCTTCATCATTTCTGCCTTTCACGACCAAAAAGTTGGGACTTTCGGGCATGAAAAAGAATACAATGCCGAATATAATGGGAATTAATGTACAGAGGATGTTGAAGACGAAGACAGTGGTGTAGCTGCCAACAGCGTAAGAGAAAAGGACACCGATGGTGACCATCAATTGGAAATAGCTTCCCAACATTCCTCTAATAGAATCCTGAGCGATTTCACTAGTATAAGCCGGTGCTGTAACACAAAACGCACCTCCTGCAACACCTGTTATAAACCTCCCAGCTATAAGCATTCCGACACTTGTTCCAAAGGTGATTAACAACCAGCCTAAAGTGAACGGAAAGACGAGAAGTAACATGGTCTTTTTGCGACCGATTGCGTCCATTATCAGGCCGATTGGGAAGCAAACGGCAGCAGCTCCAAGGTTTATAATTGACGCTACCCAATCTCCCTGGCTCTGTGACAAAGTGAAATCGTACTCCGTACTGTTGTCCTGGGTTAATCTGAATATGACTGGTGAAGACCAACCAAGCATCGAACCGGCTGCTAATGCTCCTAGGGTGGCTGGAATTGAGAAAAAAGTATGTGTAAATAACTAAATCACAGCAAAGTCAAGAACACAGAAATAGTAACTGACTAGAGTGAATGAGATCTAAAGTTAAAGACAAAAAGGTATTTCTTTGTCCGTATATGGATGTCCATATGGAAGGAATATGGGTTATTAAATAACTACTGTATATAATTTTAAATAGTTAGTATCGTTCATTTTAACCTCATATCCAGAAACCTGCTGAAGTTAATCTCTTATTAATGTAATACTTCTGCACTATCATATATAATAATATTAAAACGGATTAAATAACTCCCACAAACATCGTAAGTAATGAAATGAAATGAAAATATTTTTTATTCAAATAGGCCTTCACAAGCACTTATGAATAGTCTGATTCTAACGCTCGGTTCGGAAGGTTGCTTTAACTGAGAAGAGCCGGCAAGAAACTCAGCAATTACTCTTTATAGTACATAGGTACTACATTATAAATAAACCCCAGTTGCAGTGTTTAAGAACCCAACGCACATGCTGTATTATGAATGAGTTGTACTCACGGATTATAATAGGCCATGATCTTCTTTTTTAAAAACCACAAATACTGCACTTATCACTGACACAGCTGTCCCAAATCACACAACATTTAAAGCACGATTAATTATAGGCCATCTTAGTCTATGAAGCTGAATGAAAACATTATTTGTTTATGTAGCAGTTATTTCTGTTTTGTCTACCGTAGGTGTAGTTTCCAACTCCCCAAGCAGTAACACCAGTCCATACAGCTTGCAACTCCCTTGCAATACTTTCATCACACTATAAAAAGTACAAATTTTGAACACATGTTCGGTAGAATGAATACGCAAATTTAAGAACACGGTCACAGTCCATCAACACAATAGTTCCATCAACCAATCATGATAATCACTTGGTTTAGTTCCGTGACTATCATGATGCCGGTTTACTTAAAAACAGAGGTAATCTTCAAACAAACAATAATAAAATTAGTACTTTATTTAATTTAATAATATATTATGTAATTGATGTTTTTATATTTATAAATATTCCACCACGCCGTATTTACTTAAGTAGGTACTTCCAGCCCAAAATAAGTAGTACCTAGAACATATAAATAAGGGTACCTACAATAAAACTATAAACAATGTTTTATGCTTTTAATTATCGCTATCAAAACTTATTTACTAGTAACAATATATACATACAACCATATTCTTATAGTGTATTGCGATTATTTGCGAAATGCAATGCAGGAATTAAAGACAAACATTTTCATATTTCAGGGTCGCAATAAACTAAATATTTAGGAACATAAACTAATATGATATATTTTTCGTAACAAAATATTTGAGTCCACAAAAATGTGGCTCAATTACTCCGTCCTATATATACATCTAATGGCAAACAATATTAGCTTCGTCATTGTATTTCTAAATATATAATTAACAAAATGATGATATACTTAATTTAATACAATTATATGTAAATAAATAATTTATCAAATTAATTTGAGCAATAAAATATTATTTTTCAAAGCTGGATCTAAACACTGGATTGCAAGAGCCTATTTTCGTAGGTACATACATATATAACAATAAAATTAAATATTTTTAAAAGGTAATTTTATTAATTAGTTATTCGGCATTAAAACTCTTGAAAGATTCGAGATAAGATTTTACTGAGGTTATACAATTGCACATTTAGTTTAATTTTATATAATTATTTATAACATATATCTATAAAGATAACGTTTACGCAAATTACTGTCTCATTACGTGAGATGGTTTAAACCAAGTACTGTAAAACCAAGGTTTAAAGATAGCTCTGGTTTCAGTTTAGACTTGTAACACAAGTTTAAACCATCTCACGTAACAAGGGGGTCAGTGTCGGATAATAATTTATACTACAATTTTCAATAAATACAATCAATATATATATATTAGTAATTACTTACCGAAATGCTCATTATATATGTGTATAAAAACTACAATAATGTCAACACTATGGCAATTTCTTTTATACAAGAGGATATGTTACAATGCATATGTATGTTTTTGAGCTACTTTTTATGGCAATACAAAATTACTTATTTATCATTATATAACTATTTTTCTTTCTTTCATTTACACAGTTATTTGAAATGACAAAGAAATCACGCTATTTTTTTGGGTAGTCTGTTAAAAAAACATAATTTATAGCTATCAAAAGTTCTATTGTAGGTATTTCACAATGGGATAAATTATTTATCAGTTTGATATGCAGGCTTTGATATACCATAGCCTACGTGTTTTTTTTAAATAAATGACTGATATGTTTCTATTGTTTAATTTTTTTTTTTAATTGGACGCCGTTTTTCAGTTATGGCAATAATCCAGTTTATTGATTAATAGTAATATTATTTTTGAAATATAAATGATTTTCCGATCCCATATTTACAATAATTCTTTTTTGCTACCCTGTCTACCTTTTTATGCCATGGAATGAGAATATGTAAAAAGATATTTCTAGAATTGTTACACGTCGTCACTGACTATTGCTGAAACTCGACTAATTCACATAAAAACATAAGAAAATCTAGCTGCCACAGTAGCGTTGCAATTTTCTAGTAAAATAAAATCATTATTATTAACTATAATAGAAATAAATATTTATTATAAAACTACACATTCGATAAGAGTGGCATAGCTTATGCTAACATATATTTAGGTGTAGAGGGGAAACAATTGGACAACTCTTTGGTTCAAAAGAAAACTTATTTGCTTGACGCACTATCAATACCAAAGAAACGGTTTTTCCCGGCAAAACCCAGCTAGAATCTAGCTCTTGGCTAAGTTTTAGTATAACAATACACAATCAGTCTAGACTTTTTACTTTTTCGGTTCGGTGTTAACGTGTGAAGGAGGTTCAGCGCCTAACAAAACTTGAATTTCATCGACACTCTTACCTTTAGTCTCTGGGACTACGAAGAAAATAAACACAAAACCAATCAACATTATACCCGCGAACATCCAGAACACTTGACCTGAACCCATAGAGTCATTCAAAGAGTTAAAAGTACTGGTTACTGTGAAACTGAGAAGCCAGTTCAATGTACCCGCTGTTGAGCCAACGAAAGCCTTGATATCAATTGGGCATAGCTCACCAGCCATCATCCAAGGAATGGGCCCGAAACCGAGTGAGAAAGCAACAATGAAAATTGAGAGAGATACTAACGGCAGCCATGTTATAGCTAAGACGATTGGCGAATTCTTACCGTGACTGTCTTGCAAAAAGAAGAAAACACCTAAAGCGGTTGAACATATGCACATTACTAAAGCAGATAAGAGTAGTAGGATGCGCCTTCCTAATTTATCAACGACTAAACTGGAAGTGAACGTGGCAACAACTTGAATCACACCAATAATGATGGTGGCAATCGCTGCAGGAATTTCCGCTCCGGCACTATCGAAAATCGTCGAAGTGTTAAAAATTACAGCGTTAATACCGGACAGTTGTTGGAACAACATCAAAGCGTAGCAAATAATTAATGCTTTAATGGATGTCTTCTTCGAAATTGCCGAACCGAACGAAACGGGATTGTTCCTCGCTGCATCTGCTTTCATTTTCAAATTGCTTAACTCGTAATCAACATCGTAATTCCTACCGCGAAGTTTAATCAACGCTTCTCTCGCTTCATCATTTCTGCCTTTCACGACTAAAAAGTTGGGACTTTCGGGCATGAAAAAGAATACAATGCCGAATATAATGGGAATTAATGTACAGAGGATGTTGAAGACGAAGACAGTGGTGTAGCTGCCAACGGCGTAAGCGAAGAGGATACCAATAGTAATCATCAATTGGAAATAGCTTCCCAACGATCCTCTAATAGAATCCTGAGCGATTTCACTAGTATAAGCCGGTGCTGTAACACAAAACGCACCTCCTGCAACACCTGTTATAAACCTCCCAGCTATAAGCATTCCGACACTTGTTCCAAAGGTGATTAACAACCAGCCTAAAGTGAACGGAAAGACGAGAAGTAACATGGTCTTTTTGCGACCGATTGCGTCCATTATCAGGCCGATTGGGAAGCAAACGGCAGCAGCTCCAAGGTTTATAATTGATGCTACCCAATCTCCCTGGCTTTTCGTCAAAGAGAAATCATATTCCGTACTGTTCTCCTGGGTTAACCTAAATATTACTGGTGACGACCATCCGAGCATCGAACCGGCGGCTAATGCTCCAAGTGTGGCTGGAATTGAAAAAAGAAAAGTATTGATAAGTAAGTTTTCATTATAACACAATATTTTAGGTGTAAATTAGATCACAGCAAGATCAAGAACACACAGAGCAACCGACTAAAGTGAATGTGATCTTAAGCATGATACAAAATTGTCTTTCCCTGTCCCACTATGTGTGTCTCTTTTGCGCACATGGATAGAATATGGGATGCATGTTACTACTTAGTAGGTAGGTACGTACTTGTCCAATTTAACATTTTGTAGTTCTTTTCACAAAGTAACATATTATATTGAAGATAGGTCGTATGTTTAGAAATAGCTGCACACTGCACATGTGCATCTTTCACATGTTTTTTCTTCAGTAAGACTAAAGCAACCTCTCCAAAGAACCCCGTATTACCTATACACACATTTCTCTGTAATCGCGATGAGATGGATCCCCACATGCAATGTATAAAAAGTCTGTACCTGCTATAAAAAGTATCCAATATTTGTATTTATGTGTAACTATAGACGATAATTTAAATTGGAAAGTCATATCGCAACTGTTTTTTTTAAGAACTGAGTCTTCTTACTAGTTATTATTATTCATTCAAACCTGTAAGGCACTAGCAAGAATGTGTAATTGCATACTGCATCATAGGGTCATAGAGTAGATAGGGTGGCGTAGTCTAAATGGACGTCGTGAAATAAATGTCGTTCGAAGCGACAAAATGCGCGTAGGTACGGTGCGGTAATTTTTCTATCTTTCGGTGTATTTATAATTTATAAATATCTCAATAATATAGTCCCACACAAATATAGTAACAAATTTTAATAATTTTCGTCAGCGCTTTCATTATATTTAGTTACATAGCCCCAAAATTGTATAGTTAACCCATTGAATCACTTAAATAAGGTATGGAACCTATTTAAACCAATGGTATATGTACTTATTATAAAATAAAAACTGTAGTGAACCAGTCTAGGTAACAAATACAAACATAACAAAAAACAAAACATATACCCCCCCTCCCCCTCCGTCCCACACACACACCTCCTACACATAACCCCAGTCGGAGCATAATTACTGTCAAATGAATGAATAAATCCGATTCCAAAACAAGCCAACGTAGTGTTACGCATCAAGATACTTACCAAATCCAAAGACTAATTAAAAAAAAGAGGTAATTTTCTTTTCGTTTCCGTGTTAGTAAGTACATACTTACCTATAATATTTTTTTAATATATGAATTTTTGGAATGGCAAGCTAAACTAGATGAGCTAAAGAATATGTGCACTGTTTTTTTTTATCCTGGAAAAGTGTGTGAATCCATGGTTTGTTTTTTTATTTGTGACTATAAAAAATATACCAAATTCAATTCAGAGCCTGTATGAATGGCGCGTGGGGTTGTTTGTGGAGATAGAGACAATTGAACCGCCATTTTAATATTGAAAAATAGACTGAAGATAATAATTACCTGCTAACGCGGCGATGTACTGTGGCAGCTTGCGGCCACTGTCCCCTCGGGGCTCGACCAACTCCGCCTGCGAAACTCCGATCTCAGCCATTGTGCCGTTGTTGCCTTCCGCTCGCTGGAAAAAAAGAGATAGAGATTGTTTATTGATATGTATAAAAATAATCTTACCATATTTGAAGTAAGGTATGTAGAAAGGAAAATTATGTTTGGTCCGAATATTGTTGATTGTATTTTTTAATTTAAGTATTTTTTGTAAGAAATTGATGGGTCGGTCCCTAGACCGACCTAGAACGAGTTTTGATACCCTGACTGCTATGCCACAGGTCTTAGGATTGATTCTCGACATAAATATCTATACTTTATCAGTAATAAATATAGTATATATTTATGTTTGCTTATATAGAAATATAATTCGTTTATTTGCATCCTACTTCCTACTAATATTATAAATGCGAAAGTCTGGATGGATGGATGTTTGTTACTCAATCACGCTAGAACGGCTGAACGATTTGGATGAAATTTGGTACTATATCTGATTATAGTCTGGAATAGCACATAGGCTACTTTTTATCCCGGGAAAACACAAGATCCTCGGGACCGCGGGTGAAACCGCGGGGCGGAAGCTAGTATTGTATGTAAAATAACTGTAGCAGTGTAGAGTTTGCTTTAAAAATATTACTTAAAATCCATTTACTGATTCTATCACTAACATAATCTAATATATGTATAAAAATCTCATGTCACAGTGTTTGCTAACTAACTCCTCCGAAACGGCTTGACCAATTTTTATGTTTTTTTTGTGTATATTTGGTAGGTCTGAGAATAGGTTGTAGGCTATTTTTTATACCGCTACGCGGGTGAAACCGCTGGCGACAGCTAGTAATCTATAACACAAAACTTGTGCGTACTTTGTTGCATGTCGCATCTAGTTCATGTAACAGCCTTAACCCCGTTCCTTTGGTTACTGGGCATGTCGCTTATCGTGTGAATCGTCTTGCAATGATAAAAACTATCCAATAATCATTTTAGGGTTCCGTACCCAAAGGGTAAAAACGGGACGCTGTCTGTCTGTCCGTCCGTCTGTCTGTCTCCAGACTGTATCTCAAGAACCGCGATAGCTAGACAGTTGAAATTTTCACAAATTATGTATTTCTGTTGCCGCTATAATAACAAATACTAAAACAAAATAAAATAAATATTTAAGGGGGGCTCCTATACAACAAACGCGATTTTTTTGCCCTTTTATTTGTTTTGTGGTAGTTCCCGTTGACCTATAATCACGAAATTTGGCGAAAAGCAAGGTTTTACAGCACAAATAAAGGAAAAAATAAAAAAGTTGAAAATTAAAGGGTGTCCCCATACATACATAGTTACGCCAATTAATAAAGACCTCTGAGTTGTATGGGCGCTGATACAATTTAGAGGTCTAGGTCATTTGGCACCAACCTCAAATAAGGTAATTTTATTTAAGTAGGTATAGATTAAGGTTATTTTATTATTATCTTAATGTGGACAAATAATTATACTAAATAAATTATTAGTATAATAAATAGTAATAATAATATAATATAAGATAATTTCAGCTTACGCACCATCGGTACATCATTTCGTGTTTAGGTAAATAAATAAAATTGTGCATTTTCCATGATGGACGAAGTTTGTACGGAACCCTCGCTGCGTGAGTCCGACTCGCACTTGGCCGGGTTTTTTAAATTCTATTTTATTGTTATAGTATTGCTTTGATCTTTTCAATTTGTATTTAGCACACTCACATATTGAAAATAAAATTCTATTACTTAGTTTTTAAGTTGTCATGTTAGTGATATAATATTTTTAACACAAATAAGATTTCTTTACCTATATATGTATGTATTTACAAAAGAAAAGTAGTATATGTAGTATATCAGTTATCTGGCTTCCATAGTACAAGCTCTGCTTAGTTTGGGGTCAGATGGCCGTGTGTGAGGAATAATGTCCCAGAATATTTATTTATTTATTTATTTACGCCTTTCCATAGTCCAAGCTCTGCCTACACTGCCTAGTTGAGATTGACCGTGTGAAGTATGCCTGAGAATATCTATACTAATATTATAAAGTTGAAGAGCTTGTCTGTTTGTTTGTATGAACACGCTAATCTCAGGAACCACTGGTTCAAATTGAAAAATTCTTTCAGTGTTGGATAGCCCATTTATTGAGGAAGGCTATAGGCTACTTTTTATCACAAGAAAACATAAGATCCCTTGGGAATGCGGGTGAAACCGCGGGGCGGAAGCTACTTTGATTAATGAGGAAAAACAATTCATAAAAAAAACACAACCAAATTGAGAACCTCCTCCTTTTTTTAAAATCGGTCAAAAAGAGACTAAAGAGAGTTTAAAAAATTAGGGCTAGATTTAAATTTAAAGTTTTTCAAATCTTCCAAATTATCAAACTTAATAGCTTTTATGGTATGATTTTGACATACAGTTTTCCTAAGATTCAAGATCCTGTATCTACATATTTATATAAGTGTTTTTAACACAAACATTTTTAATATCTGGTAAATGGTTTCAGATAAAAGAGTGACAAAAAAAAAACAAACTAAGCCAACACTTCCTATTCCAACATAGCTTATTATAAATTATATCTATATATCCATTGTGCCACAATGTCCTTGTTAGAAAACATGTGGCCGTGTAGACTGGATTACTAATTCATAAATATAAATCACCCACATTGCAATGCAAGACTGTTTCTAAACAAAAGCATTGCTTCATTGTTTTTAAAACTATGTAAAAATAATACTTAGTTGGAGATAAACTGTAGCAATTACAAATATGAATACACAATACAATATCCAATTGAGTATATTATTATCCTAATATTAAAAATGTGAATGTAAGTTTGTTTATTACCTTTTCACACCTAAACCGCCAAACCAATCACAATGAAACTTGGTTGGATAGCCTATGGTATAGAAATGGAATGGAGCTTCTTTTTACCCTGGGAATGCACATAAAACCGTGTTGGACAGCTAGCAGATACATTAAATTACAAAATATTAGTTACTTTTTCGGTCAGAGAGTAGCCTATTTAGTTATGTACATCAAAAGATGGTCTTTGTGTACATGAAGATCATCATGATAATAGTTTTAATAATAATAATGAATAATCAGAAAATTACAAAGAAAATATCAGAGAGTAGTCTTAGCTACACACGAAACTAAAGATAATTTATATTTTTGGCGAGATATATGTACAAGTATTGATAAAAAACAACTTATCAGTTATTGAGTCACAAATACTTTGTTTTTTATTGTTCTAAGGTAAATTTGGAAAAAGTTATAGAATGTTTTCGGAGGTACCTCATTTTCGAAATCACGACTTGATCCGGCCGCAGGTAGCAAAGGTTCCCTTTCGGCATCGCTTCCACGACGTCTATACACGTAAGATCTCATAATGGACGGATAATTTACTTTAAATACACCACCGCGAGCGCATTATAACATATTAGACTATTGTTTGTCGCGAATTTTGCGCGAATAAAATAAAATTCAACGCTGCAAAACAGCTGACGTCAACTCAATGTAAACATTGTCTGTCACTGTCATAAATGTCATAATTGTCATATTGACAATAGAGTAGTAGTAGTTCTTCTTATTTTTCAATATGGCAACCAAATGCTTTTTATTGGGATTTATTTTTGCCAGTGTCGAGTTATATATTAATTTCTAGTCGTGTTATATCACCTCAAAGTATATCACAAATCCAGTTACATATACATAGTCAAGTCAAGTCAAGTCAGTCTGGTTTTAGTAAAATGGTGGCTGTTTTACTAAAACTTTTCGTGGACTATTAATTGAGGTAACAAGAAAAGTCACCACGATGCATTTAATTAACCGACTTCAAAAAAGGAGGAGGTTCCATGTTCCACTCTATGTTTGTTTTGTTCACCGATTTCTCCGCCAACTGTTGACCGATTTCAAATTTTTTTCTTCTGTTCGATAGGGTATACTTTCAATTTTGTCCTATTGTCACCAAGTCAGGATCTAATGATGGAATCCCAGGGAAATCGAGAGCAACCCTTAAATTTTATAGGGTCGCATAATGTATTTTATATATTTTCTAAAATTATTCAAGTATTTGCGTCTGGTACTCATCATCTCATGCTGCTGAGCTTATTAGGAGTTAGTGAATAATTCTTTAAATATTATAAGTTCGTATAGACCGCTACTTATGTCCCTTTGAGTTAGTCAGGTGAGCTGATGATGGAAGGTACAACTCCTTATTAGTTAGGAGTTAGGGGATAATTCTTAAAGTACTGTATAGACCGCTAGTTTTTATTCATTCTAATTATTTGGGTGATTGCGTCGAGAGTCTTAATGTTATGCTACTGAACACTTATGAACACAAAAAAATAATAAATAAATATTATTCAATATTGTCGACACGTGAAAAATCTTGATAAGTAGGTATTCAATACACAAGAAACTAAAAATGGAAAAATAAAATTAACTTTTAACAAAAAGGGAAACCGAAAAATAGAAAAGATAAAAGACTTCAAGAATTTGAGATTCTGGAACGTGCTTTCCTTTCGCTGACTTCAAAACGAGTTCTAACATCGTTATTTTATACTTTTTTTTGCAAACCCATTTTGAAGTCGGTTTCCCTTTTTGTTAAAACTCATTTTTTTCACTTCACTTGTGCACTTGTATTAAAAATAAATAAATATTCTGGGCCATTCCTCTCACACGGCCATCTGACCCGAAACTATACTCTATGAGGGTAGTGTTGCAAGCAACTCGACACAAATAATCGTAAAATTTTGTCACAAACAAATTTATTTGTTCAATAATATGTATTTTTCATTCAGAATTAAACTGCAATAACATAAACATTTCTAATTTGTTATAAATAATGAGACAAACAAAGTCTATACAAAACTAAACGCCTGAAAATTTTAATTAGCAACATGTTTTGCAACCGTATAATATTTCCATTTGTATATTTTGCAATATACATTGTGTCGTTTGCCATTGAGTTGGCAATCTCCATAATATCTTTATTGCTGTAGATATTAATTATTTAGTGTTCTTATTTGAAATATGAGTAAGTACAACGCATATCTAAATCTATCTAAGCAACTTTGCCATAATTTCCATTAAAGTAATGACTTTTCTTTAGCAAACAAATTAAGACTTGACAAAGTCATAAATCATATTATTTTAGTCAATGCGGACTTCGACGTACCTTGTTTTATGGCTTTGTATAATGAGTCTCTAGCTAACTAATTACACATGTACTTAGTTAAAGTAACTACGTTGAATGTATCACATATATGGATCAGAAGAAGACAACATAAATAAATAATATGTATCATTATAAATTGAACGCGTTTTGCAAACTTCACGAATTAAAATTTTTATTATTTGTCTCAATACTAAATATTAATTATATGAGATCATTGTATAAGTATCTATTGTATATATCTATTCCTGTTTTTATATGCTTAGAATTTAAGGTACCCACACCTAGAAACTTACAAAAGAAAAAAAACCTACAGGGAATAATTTTATATCTGTTGGTACTTAGTGAGTAGAATTCAAAGATGATAAAATAAATAACTTCTCATAATTGACGGTTCTTTAGTTTATTAAGGGTATAAGAGGTACCCTAAACTTTCAATCCGATGATAGTGTAGCTGTAGTACCTAACTAATTAATATTGGAATTCAATCAATCTATTAGTTAGGTATTATAAACCACGCAGCCTTAGTTTTTATGAATATTCTAGAATAGGATTAATAAAAAAGCGTATAACCTTCGTAAAACACGCATTTTTATGTATCTACTACTAGATGACCCGGTGTACTTCGTACCACTTGAGATCGATCAATTGATTCGAATTTTTAGCGGTTCTTTTTCCTAAGCCACCCTCATATTGAGGCGAACAAAATAAAATTAAAATTATTCAAATCGGTAGAGGCTTTTCGAGTTTTTGCTATCTATAGCCATATTTAGTGTTGCAGTAAAATCACGGTCGCTCTCGATCGCTCTATGCAGGTGTACGATCACACTTGAGCTTGACATTGGCACAATGTATCGTGCCCTTGACTCGTACGTAGTCAATAAACGTAAACCGACCAAGTTTAGAAGGCGACAAGAAGTGAAACAACGAATATGCGAATTCTACCTAAGTACTCTTTATTTTGCCAGTGATTATATTTTGCAGTTATTATTCAGATTTTTTATAGTGTACTTAATTGTCTTTTTATGGCCATATTGTTTGACAATAACACTTTATTATGTAGTACAAACGTAGAAAAACGCTATTATTTGCTCAATTTCAACTACTTAGTGGGTGTTTTTATAACATGAAATATGGAAATCATTATCATCATCATCAACGTTAGGTATAGGTAGGTCCGAAAATATTTACTATAATAAGGTTTAACAATAACAGGCGTGAGTGTGTAGGTACTACGTACGTCAAAAGTAGAACAATAAAGTAAAATAAAAAAAATCTAGGAACATTTTTTATTTCACTTTCTGTCATCGCCTTGACGACGCTGCTGCTATAAAATTTTGAGTCATGGAATTTTGTAAATAAAATTATGTAGGTAGGTACCTACATTTTAAATGGACCAAATATTGTACGCGCGAGAATATATTTTTTAATATTGCTTGGCTCGTGCATAGGGCTGCCAGCCACCCCTTTAGATTTAGTTACCGGCAGTAACTATTATGTATTCTGTGTTACAGGTTTGAATAGTGCATGTCGGTGCTACGAGTTGTTATAAAAAAAAACCGGGTTGGTAAGGGTTGGCAAGAGCAATGCGCAATAAACGTTAACAGACGGCTACACTGCTAAAAATCTAATGAAGCTAGTTTTTAATCAAATTATCTAGTCACTGGCAGGTACGATGTGCTACGAAACTAAAAACCTACGAAATGGGAATCAACATAAAAGATTACATTTTTAAATTAGTAGGGCACTATGAACGTAAAAAAAACGGTCAAGTACGAGTCGAACTCGTGCGCCGAGGGTTCCGTACCTTCCCATTATACCGCCGCTTTTTATTTTTTGGAATTTTTCCTTTATTTGTGCTGTAAAACCTTGCTTTTCGCCAAATTTCGTGATTCTAGGTCAACGGGAACTACCATACTTATAGGTTTTCGACCCAAAACCTATAGGGTACTTCAGGTTGACCTAGATTTGTCAATTTTAGCTAAAAGCAAGGTCTTACAGCACAAGTAAAGGAAACATTCCGAAAAATAAAAAAAGTTGAAAATTAAGGTAAATTTTGGCACTTTCAAGTTTTCGCGAAAATCTAAATTTGCCCATATTTTTTTATCGAGTTGACTCGGAACTTGATTTTTATACACCTAATAGGGACTATAGACCTTAATATATGGTATAAATTTCAACTTGTTAGGTCCACCAGTTCCTGAGAAAATCGGTGGTGACACACGGACAGACGGACAAGAAAGTGATCTTATAAGGGTTCCTTTTTTACCTTTTGAGGTACGGAACCCTAAAAATATGGGGTTATATTTGAAAAAGATAAATAATCATTGCTGTAGATAGGTATTTCCCCTCCACCATAATACGATATCTACGGTATTTGGCCTGTTTGTGTGGTAGATCGGATTACAAACATAAAGATAAAAAAACCGGCTAAGTTCGAGTCGGACTCGTGCACAAAGGGTTCCGTACCATTATCTATAAAAACGACAAAAAAATCGCGTTTGTTGTATGGGAGCCCCCCTTAAATATTTATTTTATTTTGTTTTTAGTATTCGTTGTTATAGCGGCAACAGAAATACATAATTTGTGAAAATTTCAACTGTCTAGCTATCGCGGTTCTAGAGATACAGACCAGATGCTTGGTGACAGACAGACGGACGGATAGACAGCGAAGTCTTAGTAATAGGGTCCCGTTTATACCCTTTGGGTACGGAACCCTAAGAATTGTTACTTACTTGGAATTGATATACTGAAAAATAAATGCCAAAAATACGATAAGTAGATAAACGTGTTACATAAGTAAAGCAAACATATTATTACCTATGTAGTACTCAGCAAATCTACATTTGCATTTTAGGGTTCCACATTTAAATCTGGGTAGGGTCACAAGCTTACGCCTGTCACAAAGGTGTAACTTTTTAATTGTTATAAGTTAGCCAAGTGCCTCTATTAAGGAACACAGTAACATAACAAGTGTGGTTATACGGAATCTTTAGTATGCTAGTCCGCCTCAACTGTCTTTAATTTTGTTTACAATATTAGCTTTAACGCGTTGTTACGCGTTCTTGAGAGACCTAATGGTTTCTTGATGTTTTATTCTAGGAAAGAAGATTCTCAGTAAGAAACAGTATAGGTACAGATAAACTTTCACATTTATTATAATACCAGTAGATTTTGTTCCTTACACTAGATTTTGCCTTCTGTCGAGGTTTTCCTGGCTTTCCAGTACTTCCGAAGGAACTCGGAGTTACCCGAGGTGATGTGTTGAAATTATCCGAACTTGCTCTCTAAAAAATGAATATTTCAGGACTTATTCCAGTTTTATCTTTTGGGACAATCAATATAATTAAGATTCTTAATTCAAAATTACTTCTTCGAAAAGAAATACAGCATGGTTTGGGTAATAAAAAATTGTAAGCTAATTATTTACCGTTACAGAAGTGATCAAATCAGCCGTCAACACGCCGGCAACGAAATGCGGCCCAAGAACCGGTAGGCCAATTGCTAAAGTTCCAAAACGTGGTCCGAACATTTTCAAAAGTAAAAAATCACAAACAAATTGAAAACATATTTTTTTAAATTTAGAACAATATCTTTTTAAGAGCACATACAAGTGATACCTACTTGGAAACTATAATGTAATCTTGTCATTTGTCGAGTGGGATCTCAGAGATCTGCGTTACATACATACCCTACCTAGGTATATATACCTGGAAGATAGTGTCAGTTTCATATAGATAGTAATTTCTTCTATCTTCTTATCAATCACTCCAATTTACTCGATGATAGCGAATGCGAATTTTCTGTGCTTATTAGATTATTATAATCTCAGTGATTTTATTAGTTCAGACTTATTGAATATACAGGATATCGTTTTAATTGTTTAGCTAAACATTCAGGGTTGAAAATACCTACTCACTAATAATATAAACTACTTTTGCTATATAGGACCAATTTTGAAAGCACGTAAAGAAAAACAGCTAAACAATATTTTGTCTGTTTGATTATATCTGTCGTTTCTGTTAGGTACTGAATGTGAAGAGTTAATTTACATCTTCAACAACAATGGTATAATAAATATTTTTTATAGCAGAGCGCAATGTCATGGTGGCCAATAACTTTGAATAACCGATAACAAGTCAGGGTTGTCAGCGTCAAATATTACCGGTTGAAAAACATGTTATTGTTCATAATTTCGCGAATATGTGTCTATCGTTTTTTGATAAATAACTGATAATCAACATTACAATTTTATAGAGCTATGATGTTATGTAATGTAATATGCCAATTATCTTGTGAAATGTAGGCTTAGAAGATTTAGATGTGAGGAAAGCAAAGAAGAAAGGCAGTGATAGCCTACTTTGGAGTTGAAAATTTCTCAAATTCAGGTGCCGTGTTCAAGAAACTGGACTCGAGTTCATTTATTTCTATGTAATAATTAACAAATAAAAATAATTGTAAAATGTTACTGACTACCGCGGCCTGCGGTGTGTAGGTAAATATACCTACTTACCTACGAACAGTCATGTGCAGTCACGGTGAAGGTTATGTATTGTTACATTTCTACGGTGAAATGCTTAAAATCATGGTAGTAAATATGGGAAAGATTATACTTATTACCAACATTTTACCGTTTAACGAAAGCTAATAGCAAGTAAACAAATAAAAATAAATATTTACCATAATAATTATTATTCATTTAGATTGGTAACCCAAAACAAATTGGCGAAGACAATGTATGTTTTGGTAGAAAGAACACCTAACTTTTGTAATGCATTTCTGTGAAAAATTCTACAGGCAGTGTTGACAAATGATTTCGTTTGAAACAATTCAAGTCCATTTGAATAATATTAAATTATCTACCATACCTAATGCAGATGTTGCATCTTTAATAATACTACATGCAAATGTGTTTTAAAATGTTACTTTTTGTTACATTGTTTAGGAAAATCGGAAACCAACGTTTGTCAGCACACAATACAAAGTTAAACATTTATCAAAAAATCTCAAAAAAAAATAATATAATAATTAGGTACATAAAGAAATCATCTCTACCAACCAAGCGGCGCAAGCGACTACTGTACAAAAGGTACTTAGGTTTTTGCGTAAAGGATCTATGCGTCCATGGTAGAGTCAATTGTAATGTTCATAAGTGCAGGACCTAAACTGAATAAATAAGTTTGAGTTTTGAATAAATGGCTTTCACTTTGATCGTGGTTTATAGTACACGATGCCAAGAACAGAAGTAGTACCTACAGTCGCCAGAACTTGGTGACGAGAAATTTCAACTTGAGGGTGCCATGTTTGTGTTGGAAAGTATGCTTTCCAGGCAATGTTTTGTTTCAACAACAGCACTATATATTCCGAATCATTTCAAAAGTTGTTATATTAATATGTGGTTAAAGTTCTCACTAATTATAGTACAGTAGAACTAATAATAACTAGTAACAATAGGACTACCTACTCCAATCTATTTACTTTTTCTTTTTTTGGCCGTGTGTCCCAAAACTAACTATAAAAACCCAGAAATTACGAGACAAGATATTAAGGCTATTGTGGTGTGTAAATAAATAAAACGAATGCTTATTAAATAATAGCGTATTCGCTATTATTTAATAAGCAAATATATACGTTACATTATATTATTTACTTTATATTGGTATTTTTCGTTTTGTTTTAATTGCATATTGTATTGTACATGTTGCTGTTTTTGAAAAAATATAGCCAATATTCAGATAATAAAAAAATAAAAAATGTAACCTTGCTGGGTTTCTTGCCGGTTCTTCTCAGTTGAAGGCTGACTTCCGAACCGGTGGTAACTTCAGTAAATCCGACCTTCATAAGTGCCCTCCTAGGGCCCAAACTGAATAAATGGCTTTGACTTGACTTTGAATTTGAATGGCTAAATGATATGCTAAGCTCAAAACTCGAGAACGGTTGGACCAATTCAGCTAAAAATTTTATTTTTAAACTAGCTTCCTTGCCGCGATTTCACCGGCGTTCCCGAGGGATCATATGTTTTCCCGGGATAAAAAGTAGCCTATAGCCTTCCTCGATAAATGGGCTATCCAACACTGAAATATTTTTTCAAATCGAACCAGTAGTTCCTGAGATTACTAGTAATAAATAAAATCATAGATTGTATGTTTATCTATCTACATATCTATATGTCGCGGTGAGTAAGTGGTCGACCTTTCCCCACATCCGTTTCCGCACGGATGTCTGCAAACATCGACATTATCCGCATTGTAAATAAACATTGTTTCAGACGTAAAATACTTTTAAAAAAACAAAGTACCTTAATACCGTGCTATGGTTTCCTTCACCGAAAGCAATATTCAAACTCACGACCTTTGCCGCGGCATCCGACGTCACTACCACTGAGCTATCATCACCTTTAAATACTAGCTTTCGCCCCGCGGTTTTACTCGCGTTCCCCCGAGATAAAAAGTAGCCTATGTCACTCTCCATAAATCTTCTCTATGCAAAAGATCACTTCGATCAATTGCTCCGTTGCTGGTGAAAGAAAAACAAACAAACAAAACAGACTTTCGCTTTGTAGTTATAGATAGAATTAGGACTCCCCTTTATTAATATTAATCCACTATATAGGTACAACTACACGTAATAACACACGAAAATACGTAAAGCGTATCAGAAAGTCAAAGTCATATACATAAAATATATAGAGTGTAGGCACTTATGAAGGTATATACTGAAGTTACCACCTGTTCGGAAGTCAGTCTTCAACTGAGAAGAACCAACAAGAAATTTCTTGCTGGTTCACCGTGCTGAGGCACGGTTACATTTTTATTTTTTTGGATTCATTAATTTTCCTTCATTGTCTAATTATGGTACTGACTTAGAATAAATATTTTTCATATGGAATGTGCAGAACTAGCGGTAGTTAATTAGTATTATAATGACGTTTTATAGCACTTTTATAACGTAACTCTTAGGCAAGTTTATAGGCTTGATTGGTCATGGACCTCTCGAAAGCCTGAATGCGATGATTATAAAAAAAGCCTTACATTTTATGAACTCAATGATAATTCCGATTTTTTAGGGTTCCGTATCCAAATGGCAAAAAAAACCGGCCAAGTGCGAGTCGGACTCGCGCACAAAGGGTTCCGTACAAACTTCGTCCATCGTTCGTCCATCACGGGAAATGCACAATTTTAATTATTTACTGTATTTGAGGTTGGTGCCAACTAAGCTAGACCTCTAAATTGTATGAGCGCCCATACAACTCAGAGGTCTTTATTAATTGGCGTAACTATGTATGTATGGGGACACCATTTAATTTTCAACTTTTTTTATTTTTTAGAATTTTTCCTTTATTTGTGCTGTAAGACCTTGCTTTTTGCAATAAACAATAAATTTAGGGGGTTCCCCATACTTAGAACTGAAACTCAAAATTTTTTTTCGTCAAACCCATAAGTGTGGGGATATCTATGGATAGGTCTTCAAAAATGACATTGAGGTTTCCAATATTATTTTTTTCTAAACTGAATAGTTTGCGCGTGAGACACTTCCAAAGTGGTAAAATGTTCCCCCCCCCCCTGTAACTTCTAAAATAAGAGAATGATAAAACTAAAAAAAATATGTGTTGTACATCATTCAAACTTCCACCGAAAATTTGTTTGAACGAGATCTAGTAAGTAGTTTTTTTTTAATACGTCATAAATCGTAAACCGCAATTTACCTTTCATCCAATCAACTCAAATATAAAAAAAATGGCAAAAAGCAAGGTCTTACAGCACAAATAAAGGAAAAATACTAAAAAATAAAAAAAGTTGAAAATTAAAGGGTGTCCCCATACATACATAATTACGCCAATTAATAAAGACCTCTGAGTTGTATGAGCGCTCATACAATTTAGAGGTCTAGCTTAATTGGCACCAACCTCAAATACAGCAAATAAATAAAATTATGCATTTCCCGTGATGGACGAACGATGGACGAAGTTTGTACGGAACCCTCGGTGCGCGAGTCCGACTCGCAATAAATAAGTAAAAAGTAAATAAGTACCTAAGTATATAAGTACATAAGTACATAAATATATATATAAATACATTAGTACATTAGAACATAAGTACATAAACATTAAAGTAAATAAGGAAATAAGTAAATAAGTACAATAGTACATAAGTACTAATAGTACATAAGTAAATAAGGAAAAAAGATAACGAGTACATAAGCAAATAAGTAAATATAAGTTAATTAGTTAATAAGTAAATAAGGAAATAAGTAAACCAGTTAACAAGTAAATAGTAAATTAGTACATAAGTACAATAGTACATAAGTACAATAGTACATAAAGCAAATAAGTCAATAAGGAAATAAGTAAATAAGTACATTAGTACATAAGTATATAAGTACACAAGCAAATAAGTAAATAAGTTAACGAGTAAACAAGTAAATAAGTCTGATTTGAATTAAATTTTGTAGATATATTACATATATTTGTTTAATAATAATTAAACATATTATTCAGCAAAAAAAAAAAACAATATTACCACCTCTAAAACAATAATTTACTACTCGTTTATTTTATCAAATATCATCAAAACGGTAATAAGGTAGGTAAAAAGTAAGACAATAAAAAAGTAAATAGGTAAATAAATAAAAAAGTAAATAAGTACATAAGTAAATAAGTAAATCAGGAAATAAATATATAAATCATATATAATAAATATATAAATAAATATATAAATCAGTAAATAAGTAAATAAGTACATTAATATATAAGTTCATTAGTACATAAGCACAATAGTACATAAGCACAATAGTACATAAGTACAATAGTATATAAGTACAAAAGTACATAAGGAAATAAATAAATAAGTGAATAAGTACATAAGCAAATAAGTAAATCAGTAAATAAGTAAATAAATATATAAATCATATATAATAAATATATAAATAAATAAATAAATCAGTAAATAAGGAAATAAGTACAATAGTACATAAGCAAATAAGTAAATACGGAAATAAGTTAATAAGTACATTAATACATAAGTACATTAGAACATAAGCACAATAGTATATAAGTACTATTATAGTACATAAGTACAAAAGTACATAAGCAAGTAAGTAAATCAGTAAATAAGGAAATAAGTACAATAGTACATAATTAAAAAAGTAAATAAGTTAATAAATAAAATAAATAAGTGAATATGTGAATAAGTACAATAGTACATAAGCAAATAAGTAAATAAGTTAATTAGTTAATAAGTAAATACGGAAATAAGTAAATAAGTACTTTAATACATAAGTTCATTAGTACAATAGTACATACGTACAATAGTACATAAGTACAATAGTATATAAGTACAAAAGTACATAAGGAAATAAGTAAATAAGATAACGAGTACATAAGCAAATAAGTTAATTAGTTAATAATTAAATATATAAGGAAATAAGTACATAAGTACAATAGTACATAAGCAAATAAGTAAATAAGATAACGAGTAAACAAGTAAATAAGTCTGATTTAAATTAAATTTTATAGATATATTACATATATTTAGGTATGTAAATGGGTATATAAGTAAATAAGTACATAAGTATGTACTAACTACTATCTATGGATAGGTCTTCAAAAATGATATTGAGGTTTCTAATATTATTTTTTTCTCAACTGAATAGTTTGCGCGTGAGACACTTCCAAAGTGGTAAAATGTGTCCCCCCCCCCTCTAAAATAAGAGAATGATAAAACTAAAAAAATATATGATGCATATTACCATGCAAACTTCCACCGAAAATTGGTTTGAACGAGATCTAGTTAGTAGTTTTTTTTAAAACGTCATAAATCGTAAACCGCAATTTACCTTTCATTCAATCAACTCAAATATAAAAAAAATGGCAAAAAGCAAGGTCTTACAGCACAAATAAAGCTAAAAAGTTGAAAATTAAAGTTGTCCCCATACATAAATAAATACGCCAATTAATAAAGACCTCTGAGTTGTATGGGCGCTCATACAATTTAGAGGCCTAGCTTAATTGGCTCCTTCCTCAAATAAGGTAAATAAATAAAATTGTGCATTTCCCGTGATGGATGAACGATAGACGAAGTTTGTACGGAACCCTCGGTGCGAGAGTCCAACTCGCACTTGGCCGGTTTTTGTTTAAATATTTATTTCCATCGTCAAACCAAGCATGGACATTAAGGGCAGTGACATGTAAACCGGACCTACAACTTTTGAGTTGCACTTCGATGTAGGTTCCAAAAAAAAAGGAATTTAATGAGATAGTTCGGTACCCTATAATTTAGATGATGTTGATATTCCAGGAACCACAAAATTAAACTGAAATCGTTTTGGTTATGGTAATGTAGATTTTTTAAATTATGAAAAGTACCTTTATTATTACTTGTTCTAGTTTGAAAATACAATGCTGAACATAGGCGTGGTATGCCGAAACCTGATTCCATTTTTAAATTAATTTTCTTGCTAACAAATTCCACGAACAAAAATTATAAAAAGTTACCTCGTAGGACAGCCAGATATAGTATAAAAAATAAAATAAGAAAGATAAAATATTTAGTTGAGCAAAAGATTATAATAATACAAATATGCGTGTGCTGTGTATGTGTGTACGGTGTACCTAGTGTATATATGTAATGTGGTGTACTTTTAGGGGGAATAAAAGAGGTGAAAGGGGGAAGTAAAAAATGTATTCAAAAATGCTATGCCTCGCTGAGGTTACTGCCAAATGACATAGCAAATCTAATAAACTTCATGCCCGCATATCTTGCTTCTTTATCATTTAATTGTTCATAAGCCATTTACATATTGTCCTCGTTGAAGACTTAGCGATGGTGAATAGTCAACATTTTG
The DNA here is from genome assembly GCA_951216915.1 of Tetheella fluctuosa. NCBI lineage: Eukaryota > Metazoa > Arthropoda > Insecta > Lepidoptera > Drepanidae > Tetheella > Tetheella fluctuosa. The sequence goes on along the minus strand of OX578223.1, from coordinate 11,366,281 downwards.
AATTTTTTAATAATTTTTTTTGCTCTTAATTATTATAATTTATTATTGTACATCAAATCCTAGCTAAGGTATGAGATGAAATTTTGGGATTTTGCCTGTGGCGTATGAAATTTACAAAATGTCCTTTATTTATTGATAGAGACCAAAGTATGGTTTCAACTTGTTTTAAAAGCTTAATTATGACGTAAAATAATCCATTGACATACAGTTACACCTCATCCGCGAAAAAGAAAATTACATCCTATAGGCGCTTTAAAATTGACATAAAAAATTTAAACGAGAAAAATCCGTTAAAAATTCAAAATTGGAACCATCCATCTAGATTATAACAAAATTCGGTTGCTCAGTAGCTGTATGTAGGTCTATCCAATTCTATATAAACAAATAGATACATACATAAAGTTACGTATGGAGCAGACGTATCATAAAATTTGATGTCCAGTGAGTCACACGAAAATTGGTCAATTTACCCAAGATGTAAAAACAATGGTGACAGTTGAGATTACATAATGATCGTAATTACTCTGTGACAGGATATGGGAAGCCAGCTTTATGCTGATAATTGAGACTCGGCTGAATCGTAACATGCGCGTACGCAATCATTTGTCTTGGGGCCCGATTTTTAATGGGCAGATATACTGTATCTGGTCATTAATTTGGTACTAAAACAGTTATTTATCAGTGGAAGCTTCTACAAGGTTAATCCAGCGATTGAAAATCGGGCCCTTAATCAGATAAACATACTTACATGCTTACTTACGTATAGATATACACTTGAAATATTTCAAAACGATTACAGAGTAGATAATTTTAAATAGAGATCAAGATTTATAATGTAATGTCTTATACATAATTATAATATAGTTAACGTATTTTTTTTATTTTGTTTTTTTTTTTAACCAATCTCACGGGTTAGGGTATGAAATAAATGTCTATCTACAAACGGTACCTACTTTTCCAATTGCTTATTTATCATGTAGGTATGTGACTATTATTTAGCAGTAGAGTGAGTGGGTAATTCAAGTTGATTTTCAAAGAAATTCTGTATAATAAGTATAAACATAGACATGGTTGGTAAGCAAAACAAAGTGATATTGCCATCTCTGTCTAGTTTGAAAATGATAAATTACGGATTTGATTAATACTTTCGATTTGTTCGTAATGTTGCCACAGTTATTTGCTTATTTGAATGTAGTTCATTCAGTACTCAAGATAAACTACTCAAGAGGCAGTTGAATTGAAGTCCTAGTAACAATTTTACATAAGGAGATGCTTCAAAATACTTAAAATTTCAATTCAATAACCAAATTATGTGAGATATATCTGGTGGCAGCCTTGAGGAGCTATTTATACTAATAAAAAAGCTAAAGAGTTTTTTGTTTGACCGCGCTTATCTGTGGAACTACCAGTCGGATTAAAAAAAATATTTTGGCATCTGATAGCCCAAATCTTGAGGAAGGTTATAGGCATTTTTTTTATACCGGGAACGTGGGTGAAATAGCAGCTCTTGTATTTACAAGAGCTGCTTTTTTCCGCCAACGCATAAGCTTGGCCATCCAAAAAGGGAACGCTACCAGCCTGTTGGGAACCTTGCCTATCGACAGCAGCGAGGGCTTTGAGGATGTTTTCTATATATCATAGTTTGTATTTTATACATTGATTGTAAATATTTGTTGTAAATAAACATACATAATAAGAGCTGCTGAATAAACAGAGGTCAGTGACTTTTGTAATTTACTTCAGCCAGTATTTTTTAAAATAATTAATGCTACGTATTATACAAACTCAATTGTGTTCAGGGACTTCTGTTGCTGGCTGTACCAATAGTAGCATTTGTATATTCTAGTATTCGACTAACAACACTATTATGGCGTGAAAGAAAACTATTATACCACTACCGTAATGCTAAGTTAACGATACGCGGTCTATACCTTGATTTTTTATTTATTTTAACGTTGAAATCTAGGTCTAACCAGCACATGTTTTAGAAGCGAGTTTCATGAATATATACCGTCAAACGTATTTGTTCACAGCACGTATAATTTTCCACGGTAACATTTTGTATATCTTATAGTCATTGAGCTAGATCCGATATAATTGTCTCTTTCTTATCACCTTTTTCATATTCTTATATGATTATATTGTTTTGTTTTTTTTTCATTTAAGTAATCTGCTGTGGCTTTTTTTTGCTGAAATTAGTGGTTGCAAATATTTGTTTACTTGTAGGCACTTATATATTTTTTTACGTATTAATGACCTTAAATATTTAACGTTTTTACGAAACTCACTAAATGTTATAGGAGAATATGAGTTTTGGAGAAAATATTGAATGAATAGGTACGTACTCTAGGGGTGCACTAAGGAAAGGTTTCCAAAAATTCAACACCAAGGGGATAAAATAGGGGATTGCGAGTGAAACCCCAGGGCTATATGCTAGTAGGTACCAATTGGTACAAGTAAATTCCAGTTACAGATTTGGGTCTAAGATTAGGCAATCTAAATCCAGTTACCGAATAAATGTAGAACAATAAGGGCATAAACACTAAACCCCTAGGCTCGTGAATGGGACGCGTCCACAGACCTAAATCAAATCTGTGGACGCGTCCTAAAACTACATAAGTAGGTATAAAAACAATTGAATTCCAGGAACATGTTAGGGTTAGGTAAAATAACAAATAATGTAAAGTAACTTGTGGAATATTTCAAACAAACTCACATTCGCATTTATAATATTAGTTAGGATGTATTAAAATCAAAATCACCTAACTGACCTAAAACTAAAAACACGTCAAAAACTAAATTTATTTTTAAAGTAAATAATTATGTCCTAAAATTTCCGCCTCGCAAACCAGATTCTAAAATTTTCCTGGTATAAAAACTATCATACGTATTATTCTAGGGTATGATCTATTCTATGGATCTATCTATGTTCCAAATTTAATCTAAATCCGTTCAGTCATTATATAGTATATAGCGTCATTGGAACAAACAAACACAAACTTTTGCATTTATTATATCGGTAGAACGTTTACAGCTTGATAATAGAAAATTTGAAAATTAAATTGCATAGGTACATAGTTGTAAAGAAATAACGATATAAAATATTTATTGGCACATAAAATGGCCGACAAATAGGTATGCGGATATTAGATACCTGGTTCTTAATCGCACATTACTTATATGATGTGTAGAATTAATTATAAGGAAGAAGGAAATTCCATGTTTAGTTTGAGGCTAACATGAAAGTAATGGAAGATTTATAACCTAATGTAATATTGACATTTAATGATGATGTTAATTAAAAACTTGATTAAACCACTTCAGTTTCCTACTCAATTCCTATTTTATTCTATAATCTTCTTTCTATACCTTTTAAAGTTTGGAAAATTTGGGAATTTTAGGCGGTAATAATTACCACAGTAAAATTCTACAACGACACAAGTATATTTACCTCTTATTCCATTCGTTACATACTTATCTGTACTAAAATATAATAAAGGAGTAAAGTTTTTTGGCGCTAATCTCTGGAACTTCCAGACGGATTTGAAAAAATATTTTTACATTTGATAGCCCAATTATTGAGGAAGGTACAGGCTACTTTTTATCCCGGGAATGCGGGTGAAACTGCGGGGGACAGGTAGTATTAAATAAATGAATAAACAGAATAGAATTATCATATTGACAACCATCATAATAAAACAATGAAATAACGTATTTGTACAAATGTTACTTGCAGACTTTATGTAATATCTTCAAGATAAAAGTCACAGATAATGAGATAGTGTTAATCCAAATAAATGAAAGGTGTCATATCTGCTGGGAGGTATGTCAAACATGTCGACGTACTTCAGATTTCATCAACAGTCTATCAATGTCGGAGAATCTAACGAAGTACCTACCCTATAGATAGGTGTGTTATCTACTTGTAGTTTTTTGAGATTGCGTTTGACCACAATCCCACAATGGTAAGTGGTAATGTGGTACAAAAAGGTTGGATGTTGTGATGCACTTTTATTATTTTTTGCAATGGATTTATCTATTTCTTATCAAAACTGCATTATTATCGCTAACTGGCCTACAAAGCTGATTAAAAAAGGTCAAATTTTAAGTTAATGCGTTTTAGTAATTTAAAAAAATCCCCGTTTTATCATCTTGATTTCGTTCGACCTTATATTAGGCCTAGGGCCTAACTTGACCACATCAGCATAACACGAGGTTAAGCGTAGGTAGGCTGGACTTGGCAAGATGGTAGGTGGACCAAGGTACTCGTAGAAAGTGACACAACCTTCATATATATCACTAACCCAGAGATAAGGGATTGATTGAAGGTATGTAATTAAATTATCGCTCTATAGATTATCAAATCTTTTGTCCTGTTATTTATGAAGAAACAAATGGTTTAAAACTGTGTTAGTTAAGTGCAGTTTTTGGATGTAAAAAGTAATTTCAAAATGCATAAATATATTTCTAAATATTATGAGATAAATCAAAATCTTGTTGGGGTATATCGGTTTCTTTGGTTAAAGGTAACGAAGTAATAAATTGTTGGTATGATTTGAGACAAAGAAATCTGACGTGTAGATACTATGGAATGAATCGAATGCGAAAATAATGAATAGACAACACGTAATTTTGTGACCGAACCAATTGTCTGCAATCATCACTAGATTAGATAGATTGCAAATAGGTAATGAAAAGTCACGTTCATAATTAAGGAGGGCAATTAGATCTAGTCTGTATATGAAGTAGACTGATCCAGACAAAACTCATCTGGCACTGTGTTTTGATTAGGTCAAGGAAGCCTATGATAATGGGGTCATATTTTCGGTTGTGACTCACATCATTTTGGGTTACAAATATTTTTGATACACACGAGTTTTGTCCATGTTCTGAAATATTTGCCTCAGTTTTCGAGGAAAGTAAATTTTTTGGAGTGAAGAGACGGTAAGCAAATTAAAAATGCTTTAGTTTTAAAAAAATATGGGTTAACCGCATTTAACCTCGAAGTGAGTGATTTCATTACCATTCCTTTTAGGAGTGTCAAATGAAATTCAAGAATTTACACGTCACCTACCTCAGTATAGTAAAGTAAAATACTTTGGTGTCATACAACTAATTACAAAATTAGGGTCCGTAATTACTTCTACAGATGTGGACACCTCTAATCAAATCAGAATGGTCTATAGCTCCTCATCATAAGGACCAGAATTTGGAAATATAAAAATTAAATGTAATTTATTATCATCATTTAAAAAGGCAAGACTTATATGATGATAATAAATATATTGTATGTAGTTCGAGGCTTATTAACTTGACTCGCGATTCCTTGCGGCTTATTTTTTAAAGAACTTCACGAACGATGTATTTTCGTTAAAATTTAATGGGGTGCAATAAAGAGTAAGATTTAATTAAATTGAGACCTGGATTTTTACAATAGGTAGCCGATTTTGTTGTTTTTATAGGCAGCGGGTGATTGAGCCAGTAATTATCTTGCTCACAAAAAAAAAATTAAGTGAGCTAAAAGTTGGATTCATTCGTAAAAATATATTTATTTATTACTTAAAAATCAATATAAAACACTTACCTTACTACGACGATAAAGAAATCGAGCACGTCGAAATTACGGGCGCAAACACAAATTATTTATAGCAATCCAAGAAAACAAAACCGCCTAAATTAACTATTTATTTATAAAACTCCCGCGTGAAAAAATATTCGAATTATTAAAAATCGAACTAATTCCATAAATTACTTTCGATTTTCCTTTTTTTTTCACGCTCGCGTTTAGGCAAAGGCAGCCAGGTCGGCGGCCTATTTTCCTGAATATCGGTGCGGCACTGACTGTTGTCGGCAGCTCGACAACTAAACTACACAACCTCGTGTATAAAGGTGCATTTACGGGAAATATGCGAATGTGACATATTGTGATGTGACGCATGCGCTGTGTTGGAAACTAATATACGCGTAGAGAAAGATTTAATGTTTTTTTGCTGAAATTATTATTAGGGTTTGGAAAAGTTTTTAACATTTTTCTATCAATAGAATGGACATACATAATCAATCTTTGTAGTTAGTTGTTTAAATTAGTTTCGAGTTCTTTGAGTAGTATCTAATTTAATTTACTAAGTTAAGATTTTGGGAAATTCTGGAATTCAATGACAGACTCCTTAACGCCCAGCCCTAACCCTAGAAAGCCGAAATTTTGCAGGTTTCTCATATAACGTAAGGATTCACTAAGGAAGGGTTTTCCCAAATTTAAACCCTAAGGGGGTAAAATAGGAGATCGCGGGTGAAACCTAGGGGAGGAAAGCCAGTACAGAAATATACGTTAAACACAATGGCATTCATTATTCTCAAGTTATTTACGAATAAACTAACTTGTATTTTATAGCCTCTCCCTGTCTATACTAATATCACTAATATTATAAAGCTGAAGAGTTTATTTGTTTGTTTGAACACGCTAATCTCAGGAATGATTGAAAAAATATTTTAGTGTTTGATAGCCCATATCGAGGAAGACTATAGGCTACTTTTTATACCGGGAAAACATAAGATCCCTCGGGAACGCGGCTGAAACCACAGGGCGGAAGCTACTTACAAATAAATCTCAAAAATGTAGTAAAACAAACACCTAAGTTAAACTTATTATCGAATCCATACCTACTAGGTTTTCTTCAGCGTCAATTTTCACAGTTACATAATTTTAACATTCTGTATAATTTTCTAAAATCTTTTCACTTTTACTTAAAATAGTAGGTATAGGTACTAAGTTCATAAAGTACCTTCTATATTTTAATATACAGGTGATTTTTTTTATCACTGGCAATACTTGCAGGGGTGGAAGTACTCATCAATGTGAACAACTTTTATTATGGGGCTAACTCTGATATCGCGTAAGATAAAATGGATTTCATTCATCTTTTTTAAAGAGTTTTCTAAAACTTTGTTAAAAAAAAGGAAATTGCGCAGAAAATTGCAAAATTTCAGAAAACTTAATAATAAGGGATCGCGGTTGAAACCGCGGGGCGGAAGCTAGTTAGCTAATAAAATGAACCTTCATTCACTCTATACATTTTATTGATATGCTAAAGAATCATGCACGCTGTTGATGGTAAGTAATTTTTTTTAGCTAAATAATTATGACGGGCCGGTTGGCGTGGTTGGTAAGATACCCTATCTATCACGCCACAGGTCGTGGGTTCGATTCCCACTCAGGACAAACATTTGTGTGCATGAACATGTCTGTTTGTCCTGTGTCTGGTTGTAATTATCTATATATGTATGTATTTACAAAAGAAAAGTAGTATATGTAGTATATCAGTTACCTGGCTTCCATAGTACAAGCTCTGCTTAGTTTGGGGTCAGATGGCCGTGGGTGAGGAATAATGTCCCAGAATTATAATTTCATGTGACTTTGAAATGGTAATGGAATCAAAGTAGAGAAAAGTTAAATAACTTATTATTATTATAAGTTGTGACATCTTAAATGTACAGTCTTAAATGATATATATTTTTATTTTTACTAAGATAGGCTTGCATTTAAAAGTAATGAGGTAGTTGAAAGTGTAGCGATTGGTAGGTTTATAAACTATCGTGTTCGTTGTATAAAAATCTATTCTTAATTTTTAAATTTCATTCGATTGTCTATAGAACAAATACCAACGTCACGAAACAAACGCACAAGTCAGCATAGACAAAACTAAATTCGCAAGCTCACACTTCGCCCTGACATGCGTGAGATTATCTGCTTTCGTAAACTTGAAAGGTCGGTGCTTGTAAAATTCCTATAGGGACACAGTACACGCGTTATCGATAAGAAACGTTTGTTTTTATAGGGTAATAGAGATAAGACATGTTCCGATAATTGAAAGAGAAATTACTACCTAAAGAATACTAGATAATTGAAAGATAATTGTCGTCATGTTTCTGATCCTAACTTCAAAACGATTCGAAGAGAAGCGCAATTATCGCTTACCCAAGCCTTGCTCTTAGTAAGTGACTGTCAGATCCATAAATCCATCGTTTTTTTTTTGTATTATAACTTAAAACTACAAAAATTATTTGGTCATCGATGTCGAGAATTCTAAGCACCCAGTAACCTATATATCAGATTGCAAGAATAAAGGCATAATATGTCAACATTTGAAATCAAATTGTCTCGTGATTTTTATCGTCCTCTCTCGATTCATCGATGAAAATTGTCGACATCCATCTTGTCTAGGGGAGCTGTCATGTCTCTACTCTACCAATCGATTTCAGTGTGTGTGGTAATTGGTATCTATGGGACCTAGTGTTTGTGAATTTGCAAAGTTTATAGTTATCTATAGGTAGGTTTAATTTTATCTTACCGAGTTGTATGGAATCTATTTTTAGTCACTGTCACTTTTAGTTTGCTTACGTCAATCCTCCTTGTTCAAAATAATAATAACTTGAAATATAGACATAAAGTACACTTAATTTTATAGCCATTGAATATAGCGTTAAAACATTCCACTTTTATTGCTGAAATAACGTATTATTACATGAGAATTAGTGGGAGAGTAAAGATTATCATATTGATAATGGTGGTTTATCAGCCAACGACGATAATATCATATCTCTTGATATATTGTTAACAACTTCAATTTATTCTATGTACACCTACTGGAGTAAATTTATCTTTATTCTATACATTCGTCGATAAAAAAGAAACATTATTGAGGAAACTTTTGCGAATGAGATATTATCGAAGGCACAAGTACGCTGTACATAAATCCTAATCGTAACTGCATGGTACAATTTTGTGTTTCACTAGATAGGCTTCCGTTTAAATAATATCTGATCGTTGAGAGGTAAGGTAATAAGCATGCAAAGTTTTTTTTTTCAAGTTTACCTAAACATTTACTACAAAGTGCCTTATCAATTTGCTATGTTATCCTAACTAAGTTTACTTTCACTGAAAGCTGGAGCTCATAGTAGAATTCGAACATTTGATTATCTAGGTATCTAGATGGACAGTTGCGCTACTAAAGAACTAAAACAAACTGGGCAACTTTGTTATGGTGGTGTGCGTGACACTACGTCTTACGTTCGCGCTGAGTCATTCTACTTGTCCTATGATACCAATTGTTAAATAGGGGTTAAATGGGTAGGTAACCCATTAAATATGGGGAAAAATCATTCACAGTGTCGATATATAAAAAATTGTCTTCCATCTGACATCACCTCTTGTTGTTATTAAATATATATACAGGGTGGATATTTTGATATAGTTTCTTTTAGACACCTATGTAGGGTTAGACATGCTGAATAACTTTTATTATGGAACAAATAACTCAGTGATCACAAAAAAAAACATACATACACAGACATATTTTGAGAGAATTCAGTGTTGGTCCCATATTTAAAAAAAAAACAGCTTGACAAACCTCAAAATGTCCAAGCCAAAAATATGGGGTTAGTCCCATATTTTTGACATAACCAAACAACCTTTCCTATAAACGATAAATGGAAAAGTCCCCACTGCAAACATTTGATCAAATATTTGTCAACGGGGATCGTTCATTGAGAAGCAACCATAATACCCTCCAAATGTTTGACAAGCTAACGCATTTGGGCGTGAATACAATGGAATTGTGAACTCATGACGTACACTCTTATTACCTAATACGGAGAATTTATATAACAATTGCCTTGTTGTTATTACATGTAGGTATTTATCTTTGTTCTGATTATCTTTGGGTTTCGGATTCTTAAACTATATGAATGAAAATATGTTTTATTCAAATAGGCCTTCACGAGCAATTATGAATACCGACTCTAACGCACGTTTCGGAAGGTTGCTTTTGTTGAGAAGAGCCGGCAATTCATCAATCATCTTTCTTATTATTATTATTTTTTTTTTAATCTGTCAAATTACGTTTAATTAAATACTTACAATTTTTTTCTTTCTTATTAATTTGCTTCAAAATCATTAAAGCAATGGAATATTTAAAAAGAAAAGATATATTATTATTCTAACATAAAACATCGGTAGACATTCTAAACCATATAAAACTGATAAGCAATGAGTGAACATCTATTTCTAAACATAAATAGTCTAAGCGATTTGTCGTGGTTCCACTATTTGTTCAGTTGTAAATCTGTGTAATGTCTTACCATTATACCAAACAAAACTGTGAACAAATTAAAAATAATCCAGATCATAAAATCAAGGAGAAATATTTTATCTATACTAATATAATAAATCTCATGAGATCGTGACAGGTTCTAGAACAATGGGAGACATCCCACATCATTCTCATACATAAGAAAGGAGAAAGAGATGACATAGGGAACTACAGACCGATAAGTCTGATGTCTAACATATATAAAATCTTTTCCAAAATAATTTTGAACCGAATAAGCAACACACTTGATGAAAATCAACCGAAGGAACAAGCTGGCTTTAGAAAAAACTTCTCCACAATAGATCACATTCACACAGTCAAGCAAATTATGGAAAAATACAATGAGCACAACAAACCGCTATATATGGCTTTTATCGATTATTCTAAGGCATTTGACAGCATTAGCCACACAGCCATATGGGAAAGCTTACAGAACCAAGGAATCCCGACAGTGTACATAAACACCATTAAAAACATTTACTCTAACAGTAAGGCAAGAGTACAAATGGAAACCTTGGGTGAAACATTCCAAATAAAAAGAGGCGTCAGACAGGGCGACCCGATGTCTCCAAAGCTGTTCTCCGCGGTGCTGGAAAACATATTTCGAAAGCTAATATGGCACCAACATGGATTAAATATAGACGGTAAAAAACTAAACCATCTTAGATTCGCTGACGATATTGTTTTATTTGAAGAACAACCAGGGAGCCTAGAAAAAATGATACAAGAACTAAATACAGAGAGCAAAAAAGTGGGCTTATCTATGAATATAAACAAAACGAAGCTATTAACGAATTCAAACAAATATGAAATAAAAATTAACAACCAACCCGTTGAATATGTAGACGAATATATCTATTTAGGACAAATCATCTCACATACAGACACAACTACAAAAGAAATAAAAAGACGAATAGCTAACGGATGGAAGAGATATTGGTCACTGAAAGAGATCATGAAATCCACAGATCTGAGTACTGGTATCAAAAGGAAGGTCTTCAATACCTGCATTCTCCCATGTATTACATATGGGTGTGAAACTTGGGCTCTCACAAAACATCACAGAAACATGCTGGAACACTGCCAAAGAGTTATGGAACGAAGTATGATAGGTATTAAGAAACAAGATAAGATACGAAACACTATCATAAGAAGTAAGACAAAAGTCACAGACATACTCACTAGAATAGATAGTCTGAAGTGGAGATGGACTGGGCACATGATACGTGATAAACAAGAAAAGTGGAGCAACATCTTAACCGACTGGTACCCTAGAGACGGGAAAAGGAACAGAGGAAGACAAAGCAAGAGATGGGAAGACGAACTAAAATTAACAGCAGGCTCAAAATGGAGAAGGGTTACAAGAGACAGAGTGCAATGGAAACTGTTAGAGGAGGCCTTTGCCAAGAGGCACACTGAACTCAGAGATATTTTATAACTTAAAGATAAGAGTCAACCACAAAGTCAAAGAAACAGTTCAGGATAAGAGGCTTATTATTATTATTATTATTATTATAATATAATAAATCTGAAGAGGTTTTTGTATGTTACTAAGTACCTGTCGAATTTATATTTTTTGCATTTGATAGTCCAATTCTTGAGTAAGGCTACTTTTTATCCCGGGAATGCGGGTGAAACCGCGGGGAATAGCTAGTAAATATTATATGCGAATGTGAGTTTGTTTATTTGTTAGCTTTACACGCCCAAACTGCTGAACCGATCGCGATGAAATTTGGTACGATTTAGTACGCAGGTAGCCTATGGTATGGAGAGGGACATAGAATACTTTTTTCTCGGGAACAGCTAATAATTTATAAATATTCATTTGACGGAGCAAATATTCATATGACCATCATCAGAAGTGTCTCTTAGTAAGGGGTATATGGAGCTGGCAACAAGAAAGTCGTTCTGTTTAGTTTGGGATCAGTACCCTGAGTGTAAAGAATTGACGTAAGTAAACGCTTACTATCGCGTTTGTGTTAACTAAAATGTTGAACGCAAACGTAAGATAGTAAACGTTAACTTACGTCAATTATTTACACTCAGGGTACTGATTACTGTGTATGAATGCCTCAGGTTACATCGTTCGTATTCTCAGTATGAATTTTATTATATCTCATTTCTATCTCCAAATGTTTATACTCTGTGGTACCGAGAGTATGAGTCGTGTAAAATTGACGCTACTTAAGTAAGTACCACAGTTTCATTGCTTACGACTGTGTAATGATGGAGTAAATATGCATAGTACAATAACATAAATAGAAGAAAGAATATATTTATTTGAGTTGGCTGCAGTTTCATTACAAAACTGATTTCTGAAAAAAGGAGATGGTTAATTTGTGTTCCAAGTTGTATAAAAGTAAATATTGTTATTAATTTAAACAAAACAATTTATTTATTTATTTTTAACTGAAAAACGATATTTATTTAAATCTCAATAACACTTAAATCCACTTGACAAAAAGAAAACTTAAAAGTAAGAAGCTTATATAAATAAGTCTAAATTAAAAAAGTCGCTATCAGAGGGCAGCGTACCCAGAATGCTGATTCTCTGACCAAGATATAAGCCAGCATTCTGGTCACATGTTGCTTCGACCAGGCGTTTGGATATTTCGCGATAAAGATGGTGAGCTCTCCACCCCCACGGACCCAGAGTTTCAACCCCAAACGGCTCAAATTAAAAATTGAATATCTATTTAAATTAAATTGCAAATTATGAGAAAAATTCAAGATGTATTTGAATGATTTCGCCTTATTAAATTACCTAATTTTAAGATGTTTAGGAAGTTTATGAATTTGCAATGGATAGGAGGTTTTGGTTGTAATTAATTCTAAACTATCTTTCCATGATACATTATACTTTGTTTATGCATATTTGTATTCAAATTATATCAGAGGAGACTTCTTAATGACTTCTTTGAAGTCTATTCAAGAGTTTTTTTTTTTGGGCGATAGTCTTTCTAAAACTGAATAAATAAATAATTATCTATATATGTATGTATTTACAAAAGAAAAGTAGTATATGTAGTATATCAGTTATCTGGCTTCCATAGTACAAGCTCTGCTTAGTTTGGGGTCAGATGGCCGTGTGTGAGGAATAATGTCCCAGAATATTTATTATTATTTATTTTATTATTATTAAATTAAATTAATGTCTTAATTTATGATTAGGAGAAAAAATGGTAAAAACCGAGTGACAAAATCAACTTTTTTAAATCTTTTTATTTGTGTACATATCCTGCAGAACTACTAAACTAAGTACATATGATTCCTCTCTCTACGTTTTAGGAAACAGGCCCGTACATTTATTGACTACCTCCTTTCTACCTTTATCTTTAAAGGCTCAAATTAAAAAAATAATTTATATTAATATTAATTGAACTCGCGCTTTATTGCTATAAGGTCGTTTTTAACATACAAAAAACGATGAAACTTTGAACGCTTCCCTGACAGTCATGTGTTGCCTGCTATACAAAATTACACCACACTGCAGCATAAGCTGATATTAAATGTGCTTTTTTGGCCTCACACAGCGTGAGTTAGTTGTGAATTTTCTTATATTATCTTGTTTTTTTTTTAATTCAAATAAAAACAACATGTAGGTACGCGATAAAAGTCACATACGATAAGATCTATTAAAACATTTCTTAGTCATACTAGCTAGCAAATTAAATGCAACGAATGTAAAAAGCAAGAATAACAATGAGCAATAAAATCTTAATAGGTAGTACATCTATGTATCTTTTAAAGTACTTACGTCAACGATCGATAGACATTAGCACATCATTTTAAATAGAGTGATTTATATTTTCATTAATCTTACAGTGATATAATTACAAAGGAATAGCTGAGTTATATACTGTCGCAAAATTACTGCAAAATATCCAAGTATATTTCTATATATCATAGTTTGTATTTTTTTGTAAATATGTAAATAAAATTAATGAGTATATTTAGTCTACATCCTATGCAAGATGCGATGAAATAGAAAAAAAAACTGGCCATGTACGAGTCGGACTCGCGCACCGAGGGTTCCGTACAATCTTGTAGGTAGGTACGTAAATTGTTCGTCCATCACGGGGATCGTAGCGAAAAGATAAACTGGATTGAGGAAGTAACTTAACTTGGCCGTTGGAAAACTGTTGTCCCCATACGTCGACGTAGGTCGCGGTCAGTTCTCCGACAGAAATTAAATTTATAATCGCAAAAAATAAATATGAAGTTACTACAAAACGGTATTCGGATTTTTCCCTTTGTGCATTAAGTCATTGCTTCTTGCCAAATTTTATGATTCTAGGTCAACTGGAAGTACCCTATAGGTTTTGATTCCCTTGCGAGTAGTTGAGAGTCTCAAAATATGCGGCATAAACGGCCATATCTTTATTGCTTTGATTTAGAAGTATCATTTTTTCACAGCTCCGAGGGATTGTAGACCTGAGTATTTGATATTAATTTCAACTTGACAGACACATGGACAACGAAGTGATCCTATAAGCTATATATCCTATATCCTTTTTTCCTTTTGAAGTACGGAACCCTAAAAAAGACACAAAAAACCGGCCAAAAGCGAATGAAGTTTCAAGTAATAAAAGTTTTTATTTCACTTTGGTTTCCCAAAAGTATAAATGTTTACAATTTACATAACATGTTTTTATACCACATACTAAAGTAGGTAGTCTTTTTTTAAGATGACTTTATATGTGAAATATTTTTGTTTCTTTTTTAAACACACTTCTGCTTCATCGCTATAATCATAACATTATATACATTGACATGTTTTCGCTCATTTTTAGGGTTCCGTACCTCAAAAGGAAAAAGGAACCCTTATAGGATCACTTCGTTATCTGTCTGTTCGTCTGTTCGTCTGTTCGTCTGTCCGTCTGTCCATCTGTCTGTCTGTCCGTCTGTCCGTCAAGACCTTTTTCTCAGGAGCCCGTGGAGATAATCAAAATATGCGGTATAAACGGGTCCTTCCCGTTGACCGAGAATCATGAATGTCTTATAGCACAAGTAAAAGAATAAATCCGAAAATAGTAAATTTGTTGTTAATTTTTATTTAGCGATTATAAACTTATTTGCAGTTGGTAAACTGACCACAACCTATATCGATATATGGGGACAACAGTTTACCAACGGCAAAGTTGAGTTTGTCTCTCAATCTAGTTTATCTTTTCGTTTCGTTACGATTCCCGTGATGGACGAACTATTTACATACCTACAAGGTTGTACGGAACCCTCGGTGCGCGAGTTCGACTCGCATTTGGCCGGTATTTTTTTTAACCGATCAGTCTATTATATTTTTCATATCACTGTTTATTCTGTTACTCTTTTTTTCTATCAGACTTAATTATAATGTAAAATAGAGAGTAGTTAGGAAAAATATTGAAATACCTAAATCATGTCACGTTATCCATACTTATAAATGCGAAAGTACTTAACTCTGTCTGTTACCTTTCTAAAAAGGTCGCTCGAGCAATTTTGCTCAAAGGAATTCCCCTTAGCCTTATAATGTTAAAAAAATGTAAACGACCAAGCAGTGGTGTTGTTTATCTTATCAGTAGTAGTGATGCCATAAGACGGTGTCAGGATACTTTGTAGTACCCACCTGGCTGGCTACCACTCTCACACTCTCAAGTTGAAAATCTACCAAGCACCTACTGTATTCCGGCAGTTGCACTTGAACCAGTTGCCTTCTAGGCTTTATAAAGGTCGGCCACACATTGGTAATCGCACTGGTATTGCTAATGTCCATAGGCGGTGATCCACCAGGTGGACCGCCTGTTTGTCAGCATTCCATATTTAAAATCTTAATTAAAAAAAATATATACGCACCTCATCATATAAATCCTTATAAAATTTCATAGAGACGGTAATCACACCATTTTGTGACATTTTTGGAAAAAAGATACAAGATTTAAAAAAAATTGGTGACACTATCACCACACAATTTTTTCACAATATTTAATACACCAAGTTCGTCCTTCTGACACAGCTTATACAAAACTAGGTGCCGCCGGACAAAGATCTTGTTTTATAAGAGGTCGTATATTCGTGAAGATTTTCCTTGAACGTATGTACTTGCATTTTTGAAAAACCATTACGTCATCGTGGATATTTGATATGTAGTAGACGTAACAGTTAGAGGTATATTATTTAGTTTACTTCGGTATAAAATACTTTACTAGAATACATCCATTGAATTGTAGTCAACGTAAGAAACTTTAGGTAAACCAAGATTTGGTATTTCCAAAACCGCATTTAAGACATTTTGGGCTCCGAATCTAAAAAAAAAAATGGAACCCTTATAAAATCACTCCCGTAACTTCTATCTGTTACAGTGGTTTTTCTCGAAAACTAAGTAAAACGTTGAAATTTTAAATTTGGTGATATACCTATATATAGCTAAAAATATGTAAAATGTAAAATCTACCCCCTTGTCCTCCGAAATTATTAAATAAAAAAAATTGTTTAATAGGGTTGGTAGTTGGGGGGAAAATATATTTGATATGAAAGTAGGTACAAACTTACTATTGCCTTTTATCTTACCTATATATTTATTATCAATGCTCACCTAACAAAATATGTTTAATATCCGAAGCATATAGTGTAAATTAAAGTCATTTAGATGCGCTCATATAGGAGCTCCGACCGCGACATTTAGAAAAATAAAATGGACTTATTATGGTAGGTAGGTACATACATAAAGACAGGTAGAGCATAGCTATATGTCGCTCAAAGAGCAGCTCGACTGGAGAAGTACCTCCACCTTACAGAATACCGCAGCCAAATAACTAATAGTTGTGTTCCTGCGCGTGAGTGAGGTCGCCAGAGCTCATCGGGGAGGGGGGAAGGGTCGGCAACGCGCGAGTGATAAGCGTTCATAGGCTACGGTAATCGCTTACCATCAGGCGGGCCGTATGCTTGTATGTCGACAATGTCGTATAAAAAAAACTAATTTAATAATTCTGGCAGGCACCATGTTTCAATTTAATTTTTTATTTATATACTATACTATATAATTTTTTTCAAAATTTATATATGACAGTGCTGCACACACTGAGGGTTGCCGATGCCGATCCTGCAATAACCTCTTCCTTCACATCCTTCTTGATGAACCCTATGCTGTAGACTTACTCCCTTGGGAAAACCACACGGCAGGAACTCGTTCCGCAACCTGAGCTTCAAAATATAAGTGTGAATTATTTGCGGGATTTCCCATCGTAGTATAATAAAAAAATATTGAAGCAATTTTCCTTATCTTACTATCATATAATATCCCTACTTAATTAGATATATCATGACGTAAAGATATATTACATTCTTGAGTACGATTGTTTCTATAATTTTAGATTTTTCAATTGATTAAGGTCGTGTAAAATTGCATAATCAATTTGGACAGGAGGATAGCGACGCGTAGGTAGACTTATTGCTATGCGCGCTCTACTTGGTGGTCGATGTTTCGGATGTTCCTACTCTGTTTATTGACTTCCAAGAGACTTCCAAGGTCAGAGTGAAGCCTTCTTCTGGGCAAGCGTGCTCCATCTTAGGCCTTGTATATATAGCAATAGAATGCTAAAGAAACTGAGTGCAAAATCCATCATTATCTATGAAAGAAATAGATAGGTAGATAATAGTTTAATTACTTTCTTCTGATGTGCAGCTTATTTTTCCTTTTTTTAATTACTTTATACCATTAAATTGTATTTTTATATATTTAAATTTAATCAAACATGCTGAAATCGGAATGCCTGATTTTCGGGCAAGAGTAGGTATTGTAGTCAGTCATTATCGTTTGATTTTTCGAAATAAATATTATGTTTTTCGGTAATGAATATCGGTTATTGTTTGGTGATCCGGCAGGAACTAGGAGGCCCCATCGATCGCGGGGCCCTGGTCACGTGCCCAGAGTGCCCAGTGGGAAAGAGAGGCCTGACTACCTATATAGATTTCCATTTTTGATATAAACCCAACATATCTAATAGACAAAAACCTATCCTGATGCACACGTCAGAGAGAGAGACAACGAGAACGTTCACCG
Organism: Tetheella fluctuosa; assembly: GCA_951216915.1. Taxonomy (NCBI): domain Eukaryota; kingdom Metazoa; phylum Arthropoda; class Insecta; order Lepidoptera; family Drepanidae; genus Tetheella; species Tetheella fluctuosa. The sequence goes on along the minus strand of OX578223.1, from coordinate 11,348,095 downwards.
AAAAGTTCTTACGCACAATGTTCTTAAAAAAAAACTATAGGAACCGGAAGCGTGTGATACGTGATTTACAGCGTGACATGATGATAATCGTACGTGCAAAGAATGTCAACATTTTTCCTCGAACGCAACGCAAGCCACGAGTGTCCATTGTTCTAAAGGAAAATATGCGTTCCGTTTATGTTGTCTACACGTTTAAACATCTACGGCAGGGGTTCCCAAAGTGTGCGCAGTAGAGAGTAAAGAGGAGCGCCGGTTTACAATTTTCCGCAAACTTTTTGGTAGGTATTCGCGGGTACAAAATAAACAATTCAAATCGCGCACAGAGATCACCAAGTAAGTTGTCATTGTATTTTATTTCAAATTTTCGCAACAAATAAACGTAGTTTGTGTCATTATAAATATAAAAACTCAGCATCATATTGTCGATGTTTTAATTTTGTGCCTAACTACCTAGTATCATTGTAGGTACCCTATTTCGACTAGCTAGGGCGCCGAGACAAAATACTAAACCTCTAAGTGCGCCGCGAACTGAAAAAGTTTGGGAACCCTTGATCTACGGTTTTTCCCTTTATAATTGTATAATAGGTTTCTTAATTTATGGTAAGTTAAGATCTAGTTTAATTGTCTGCCGTTTCCGTTAGAATTAAGAGTACCTACCGATTTGTATTTCATCACAAAATACCCAGATTAAGTAGTAAAAAGATCATCGTTTCTTTGCCCTGATTTCATGATAAACCGACCGCAAATTAAAAAAAAATATCTGTTTAATCTAAAACAAAAACTCATTTGCAGTTTCGCCGCTTTGTTTTTTTTGAACGATTACGAATCGGTATTGTTGTTTGATTACGCGGTTTTACGTGAAGTTTCAAGTAAGTACAGCAAAAATATGTAGACATTTCGGAGAAATTGAATGTAGGTAATGATTATTTTTATTTATATCGTAGGTTATTCTTACTTACTAATATTATAAATGAAAAAGTTTGAATGTATGTTTATTACTCAATCACGCCGTATTGGCCCATCAAATTTATGTGAAAGTTGGCACATAGATAGAACATAATATAAAAAAAAAAAATACCGAACACGATTCCGAAGAGATCTTTCTCGCGTTAAAATATGACATGGCTGTATGGCTCTATACCTATTGTCTGCCTTTTTGGCGAATATAATAAACAACAACAATCTTCGAAAACGCGGGAAAAATTGCGAGGTGGAAATAAGTAGATAAATAAACCAAACATGCGATGATTTGAGTAGGTATTTCTCGTAAATCACTCGGCAATTTTTTTGTTTTTTAAATTACTAACTATAGAATACAGTCCACCACGAATGTAATTTTTTACATCCGTACTGTCCACGTTGCTTTATCTTCTTAATTCGATGATTCGAATGATGAAAAATGTGTCAATCGTACCAACCTTGATACATTAAATTTGTCAATTGTATTGGTAAGCATGATCTCGACTCAAGGCGTTATGAAGCAACTACATCCGATAACTTTCTTTATACGGACGATGTCGGTAGTTAATAGTTTAAAAATGTATAGGCACGAAAAATATACAAATGCAAATTTACTTAATAACCCCGCCTAGCTTACCGCCCCGCGATCCCCTATTTTACTCTAGCTAGGATTTAATTTTGAGATACCCTTGTGAATACGTTATGAATTTTGAAGTTTCTAACCCCAGCGTGCAGCGGTATAGAATGTCTGTTGATAGCTCATTCAGTCAGGTAAGACAAGTCTTTTTTAGGGTTCCGTACCCAAAGGGTAAAACGGGACCCTATTACTAAGACTCCGCTGTCCGTCAGTCTGTCTGTCTGTCCGTCTGTCACCAGGCAGTATCTCATGAACCGTGATAGTTAGACAGTTGAAATTTTCACAAAACAGAATAAAATAAATATTTAAGGGCTCCCATCAGACATGATTTTTTTGCCGTTTTTATAGATAATGGTACGGAACCCTTCGTGCGCGAGTCCGACTCGCACTTAGCCGGTTTTTTATAAGTATAGATTGGGTTCCAAAATAATTTAAGCAGCAATAATATTTATGACAAAATCATAAGCCAGTTTTTACAGTTTTTTCTTATATTTTATCTATTAGTTACACCCGGATACAACTCTCTTACGCAAAACGTTCGTATTATATTTTCTTACTGCAAAAAGTCATTCCCTCGATATTTCTAATCCCTAGTTCTTACAGTTTAGATTAGGCTGGATTATTGTCATTCTGTAGTCGGTCATTTCAAAAAGCAAATGTAGCCATTATATCCAAAGAAGGTATTCTAAGCAAATACCTCTGATTAAATAGCAAGTATCAAAATGTTTATGCCCATAGTATACATCAATTGATTTTCGATTAATGTTATCACAACAGTGTTGGAGTTCCGAGTAGCGATGTTTTCAAAACAAACGCTAGGTTTTGCGTCGCAAATGCAGTATCCTATTACAGAAGTAATTTACTCTATAGTTCACGATGACATTTAGATACAGGTTGTTGACGTTGCGTCTGTATAACCCTTTAGAAGTAGGTAAATGGTACCTAGGTAATATATCTACTTATACCTAACGGAAATTACCAATCTTCCATGTTAGTTTTTTTTTTTTGTAAATTCAAACGATAGCATGTCAGAATAAAATTTTAAACTTCAACTAATTATTTATTCATTATTTTTTATCAGGTTTATTTTTTGTTATCAGTGTCGTATCTTCTACAAGAGCATAATATAGGTATCAAGTTATTTTCCGAGATGTCTACGAATAACTGGTAACTTCAGTAAATTCGACCTTCATAAGTGCCCTCCTAGGGCCCAAACTGAATAAATGGCTTTGACTTTGAATACCTGATTCCAAGACAACCAGTGTTTGGTTAACACTGGTTGATTAACACTAAATCAAAAACTGAAAACATCGTTTGGTATTTCCAAATGTCACATTATGTAACATTGTAACAGTTTTAAAAAGGTTAAAACTGTCAAATTATCACAACCTGTATATCGACAACTCGTCTATGAAACCAGTTCCACTGTATAGAGTCAATGTCAGGGTTATGTACTAAACTAATTATATAGTATACGTATTTATATTTGTATGCGTCATTTAATGTATATGTTATGCAAAGTGTTGCTTGCAGGTGTTTTTATTAGTGTACATCCATGTTTTTATTACGAAAAATCTCTCTTTTTACTATAACTACATGTATTTTTGAATGAAAATAGAATAGAATGACGTAGGTATGTAAGTGCATCAGAAAATTATTTACTTTTTTTTCTCTAAATTAAAATGCAAAAAGTATGCGAAAATGATACTGGTTGGTATGAATCAGAAATAAAGAGACAACCCGGAAATTCAAGGTTATATTTCGAACACCGTAAAATTGTGTTAGTCACTATTATAGATTCTAGGAGAACCTTCTCGGTGTTTATAATTGTATTGTTTTGAAATTGGAAAGAGATTAAAAAAATGAACCTTGTTGAGATTTTTACCGCTTCTTCTTAGTTGAAGGCTGACTTCTGAACAAAATGGTCAAACAAATAGATTGAATAAATGGCTTTGAATTGTAAATAACTTGACCATAAACTATCTTCGATTTAAACAGCTTTGTTTTAGCAGCCGGGCAAAGACAATTAATTAAATTATATTTTAGTTTAGGCTTATTTTTAATGAAAATCACAGAATCCTGGGAACAACTTCACATCTGCTGTTCATCGAAAGTAAAAGGTATCAACATATCCGCAACATAATGTCAATAATGACTACTGCGTGCTATGTATTTATTCAATTAAATTACCTACTTATGTATGTATATGTAATTACAATACGAGTAATGTAGCCACATGTAGTGTATCTTTGCAATTAACACACGGTGTCGCGTAACAAGAGTTCTGTTAGCAATATTGTGTGATAATCAATCTGGTTCGCGAATAGATAATCATGGAAAATTATTTATAATGGAAGCGGTTTGTGACAAATGATTATTGTGTTGACTTCACAGCCGTCGCTTAGATTTTTGATTTGTAGCATTTTTTCTAAAGGCTTACTTACAAGATTTATTTACAACAAGTATTTACAATCATTGTATAAAATACAAACTATAATAATATAATTATAGAAAACATCCTTAAAGCCCTCGATGCTGTTGATAGGCAAGAGCTTGGATGATAAAATGCGAGCAAATCGGCAAGCCTCGAACCCCCACAGACCCAAGGTTTGTATATATCTACCGCAAACGGCATGAACAATAAAAATAAAAACAAAATTAAAAATTTTGAAAAAACCCACGACGGCTGTAAAAATTGTAATCGAATAAAAGTTGTAATCGAAAAAGGATTAAATAAAATTTTCAGCAGACCCCCGACAGCAATTATCAAATATAGAGGTACTACTGCACATTTTCACCTACATATTAACATAATGATAAATTTAAGACAATCCGTCGGGTGCTGCCATTACCATATCTGTTCCCGATTTCAATTAATATATAGCAGTATAGAAAAGTTATTATGTGTCGTTTATTTACATACCCAACGCAATTTCAATTAGTCACAAACTCATAAAATAGCAAAATTTTAGTTAATTTTGGGCAGGGAATCGATTTTTTTAATTACATTTCAATTTGGAATATTAGGTTTCTTTTATGTCTTTGGATCAATTATTGACTTTTTACTCATTTGAACCTATACTAATATAATACCTAAAGGAGAAGAGAATTTTGCATTTGATAGCCCAATTCTTGAGGAAGCTTATAGGCTTTTTATCTCGGGAATGCGGGTGAAACCGCGGGGAACAGCTAGTCCTATATAAAACTTAACTTTTTATTGCATTTTATGGACCAATCCAAAGGAATACCGAGCGATATGGTGCGCAATAACATTAATTCCTCATTTATTTATTTACAAAAGAAACACCTGCCAGTGAAATTTGATCAGAATGGTTGGCCATTAGGTTACAGAAACTTAGAATGGAAAAATAAAAAAACAAGGATTACATTGGATTTATCCAAGTGGCACGTAGACATGATATTACTTATAATGTGGACGTGCTAGGATTAAATAAATGTATAAACAAAAACCACTGGTATTATAATGTCTACTCGAGGTTCTGTTACCGTGTTATACCTACATACGCACTTATCTTGCAAAGTTATGTTATGTTTAACTAGCTGTCGCCCGCGGATTCACCCGCATTCCCGAGAAAAATAAGTAGCCCATGTCCTTCTCCATGCCATAGGCTATCTGCGTACCAAATTTCATCGTGATCGGTTCAGCGGCTTATTCGTGAAAAGGTAACAAACAAACTCACTTTCGCATCCTATCCTAACTAATATTATAAATGCGAAAGTCAGTTTGTTTGTTTTTATTTGCCTAATTTCTAGAGTCGTACTTGACTAGCCTAATAGATACAGTTGCCACTATAATGGGGCTCCTTAGGCCCATGGCCCTAAGGGCCATATTTCACTAGGACACAAGTGACAAAGTGTACGTATGGTTGCCCAACCAAACGGACACCAGGTGAGAGTGAGGCACTCTCTATAGAGCTGTATACATTTTGTTGGTAGCGGCGACTGGTTGCGCCGCCATGTCATGGTGTCCTAGTGAAATATGGCCCTTAGGGCCATGGGCCTTAAGGGTCGGAGCCCCATTATAGTGGCAACTGTATCTATTAGGCTAATCAAGTACGACTCTAGAAATTAGGCAGCGGAGTAGGTTAGTATAAATCAAAATAACTATACATAATAAAGGCGATTTAATTTTGTTAACATTTTTGTTTACTATTTCGTGTTTTATTCAAGAATAGGTTTCAATGTCCATAAATACGGTTTTATACAATACCACTTTATCGTGTTTTTTTCAATTAGTATAGATTAATGAGTATTGCAATAAGCGAAGTGCTGGTTAATCAATATCGATAGCACTGACAAACAAACGGACAAAACAAACAAGCATTGATATTGTTTGAATTGACGGAACTTATTTATGAACTAGTTTTATTGATTTTCTTTGCATTTTTAGGAGAGTTTTTTTTTAAATTAGGATACCGTAACCTATAGTTGCCAACGAAACCCTATTACCATTTGTCCGTTTTGTCTGTCTATCTTTATTTGGATGGTAGTCTCTATCATGGCATATAATTCAAGTATACAAGAAATCTCTCTGAAAAAAGTATTTTTCCAACTTTTTTTTTTTGATCTCTATTTCGAAAACGCAACAACATATGAAGTTTCAATTTAGGTCTATAATAGTGTAATTGACTCACGATTCCGAATTCAGGTAGTTTTGGGACGCGCATCCCATTTGTGAACCAAAAATAAAGATATTACCGTCAGAAAATAAATATTTTATTACGCCTACAATATTTTTTTAATGTCGGATGGTTGACAAGCAGGCAGGCGGTCCACCTGATGGTAAGTGGCTACCGTCGCCTATGGACATTAGCAATACCAGTGGGATTTCCGATGTGTTGCCGACCTTTATAAAGCCTAGAATATACCTATTTCAAAGCAATATTGCACGGTAAGATCTAGTTACAGAGCCACAAAATTATGTTACATAAATTATTATTGTACGGAACCCGGTTAGACTTGTGTCAGAAACACAGTAACTATTATGTAATACCTATGTGACCATGGTAAGGGTTTCTCATAATTCAAGGTATGGATAGAAGATGAAAAAATACATTAATTAATTTATGGTAGGTAAGTATTTAAATTATGGGAGGGTCTTATGCCTAACAGTGGACTGATGTAGGTTGGTGATGATGATGGTGATGATTTACAAATAAAAAAGCAAAAATATGCAATAAAATAAATTAAAAAACTGAGTACTATTTGTAAAATTATTTTATGTTTAATTTGTGGTACGAAAAAGTATGGATTATTTTTTGCGCAATATTTTTTTTCACTGATTAGTTAGGAACTATTCTATGTTGACTGACTATCAGTAATTTTGCATGATCAACGATCACAAATCATATTGTAGGTACTAGTAATTGGAAGTAATAATGATAGCACGAAACCGTTTTTTCATGTACAGTCAGCGGCAAAAGTATCTTTTGCACTTTAGTACCGTGTCACATTACACAATTTATGATTTTCATACAAACTGTCAAGAAAATGTCAATAGATTATTATGAAAGGGTACTAAAATGCCAAGCTACTTTTGCCGCTGACTGTACTCAGTAATAAATTAAAATTATCCTTGTTATGTAGAATTGTAATCAAATGAATGGCGAATCCGAAGATGATAATGATTAACACGCAGTTGGTATTTCTAGATTATTCACGATCCTCAAGTTGAAAACATACTAATGTTTTCCGGCAGCTGCACTTGCTTTGTATACTTAACATCTTCGGCTACAACATCACATACAATAGTGTGATTGTGGTCAACTACAAAGTGCATGCATTATAAAAAAAAAATGTGTGGCGGCACATTTTATATTTGTCGGTAGCCAGCTTCCGAATTGTTCTAAGTTCAAACAGATTTTATAATAGACTAGCTTTTACGCGCGGTTTCACTGGCGTTGCCGGGATAAAATATAGCCCATGTTACTCAGGGATAATGTAGCTTTCTAATGGTGAAAGAATTTTTGAAATCGGTCCAGTAGTTTTTGAGTTTATTCGTTACAATACAAAAATACAAATCTTTCCATTTAACCTTCATTTAACTTTATTTTTCGGTTTATTTGGGCGATTAGGTTTATTCGTAAAATTATTTACGAAAAGACATATCTCAAAGTAAAATTTTAATTAAAATTCCATTATTATTTATTTGTCCCATCCAAGTCGATTTCCTCATTAAATTAATTTAAAGATGTCCCCATTTTTTTTTATGGATTTTTGCGTTTTATTTTATCACGTTAATTTTAAACACCTACGGGACGTAATTTTATGGCCAATAATAAATTAATGGTGCTATAACGTTTTTAACACAAAATTAATACAGGCGTAAGTGACGCATGACAAATTCTTTAAAAATTCAAAATGGCGACCATCCAAAAGTACCTCTAAGTGTTGTAAAATTATTTACCATCGTATCTATTGACAGTATGTAATTACTTGGGAAAATTTCAACGTCTCTTAAAGTACCCTACTTTAAGTGTGAGGAAAACTACAGAAATAACACTGTATGTACTAAATAAATACCTTTGTAACACTAAAGTGTGTCTATTACCTACATACCTACTAATATTAAAATTGTAGGTCGATGTACCACATTTACCTGAATAAAATATACTTAATATGTAATTTTAAGGAACGTATTCGAATATATTTTGACGTATTTTATTAACTACGTTCCTCTCGGCGGTTTCACCCGCGTCCCCTAGAGCAAAAAGTTGCCCATGTCCCTTCTCCATACCATAGGCGTATCTTTCATCGCGATCGGTTCAGCGCTTTAGTCGTGAAAAGGTAACAAACAAACTCACATTCGCATTTATAATATCAGTTAGGATTTATTTTATAGTTTAAATTTAGTACTGGTCGCCCCGCGGTTTCCCTCACGTTCCCGGGATAAAGAGATACTATTCCCTCGCTTACTTACGTCCCACGAAGAGCAGCTATGCTATTCTGTACTAAAACTCGACAGTGAATTCTCGAGGTGACTATTGTCTGTCTCGCTCGCGAAACTCGGTAATCAATAGGTCACGAGTGAGACAGAGAATAGTTACTTCGTGTTTTCACTGACGAGTTTGAGTACAGAATAACATAGCAGTACAAAATACCGGTAAAAGTACCTAGAAATTTATGGCGCGTGTTACAGTTAAGTATTAGGTACTTTAGCAACGACTCTTGTTTCATTTAAATACAATACTGTATGTTATCATTCGTGTTTAGTTTTGCAATTAAACTCAACGCGAGCGAATCAATAGACAATTGAATTAATGAGATAGCAGTTTTTCTAATCAATTTGTGCTCGAGTTTATGTAAATCGAATTTGTATACTCCAACATCTATATATAAAAAAAAATTATAGGCAACCGGTTACACCTGATAGCAGTGACCGCTGGCAATAGAAATTTGCAATACCAGAAGGATCACCAATGTGATGAGCTCTTTTTTGAAGTACCATGGCGTATGAGATAATACCGTAACAACCAAGATTTTATTTTATAAAGCTCGGTTGAATTGTTGCATGGACGAAAGAGACGCCTCGAGGTCATGAGGTCAAATTCAAAGTAAGTCAAAGCATTGAGTTTACACCCTACGAGGTCACTTATGAACGCCAAAGCTACTGAAGTTACCACCGATTCAGAAGTCAGACATCAACTGAGAAGAACTGGGAAGAATCTCAGAAAAGGTTCCATATTTAAATATTTTTTTGAAAATTTGACAATATAAAATCTTCAGTACACTTTCCAGAGGTAATCTCGCCCAAGACTGAGATTCTTAAAAAATACGAATGTTTTTAAAAATAAATAAAAAGTTCTTAATTTAAAACATGCTTTTTAACGATCTTGTTTTTTACCAAAAATATCCTGATATATTACGATGTTTACTTTGGATTTTCCTGTATTTATAAAATTCGGCGTAGGGCAAACATCTTATAATAAAAAAATATATAGCTAATTAAGTTCGTAGATGGTTAGATATAGGTAGTCAAATGCCAGTCGACACACGCAGAATTATATTACCGCTAGCTGTATTTACATTAATTGGCGCCCAATCATCCACTTTAAACTCCAACTGTATGACTTACCGGTATATTATTATATTTATATTTGCTTTGCTTGGTACAAAAAACCTCACAATCCGTTGACACCATTTATTATCGGCCAAGCACAAGAGCAAATCAAGCACATACAACTCGCCTATTACTTTGCTATAACTGGTTTTTCATATGACATATTATTATGTATAATCAAATGATAAATTAAAATAATTAGATGAATCATTGAGAAGAAATGATACTAGCTGTTCGTCGCGGTTTCATCCGCTAATCCGTGATAAAAATGGCTTATAAATATCCATTCTCATTATATGGGGTATCTACCGCGAAAAGATTTTTCAAATCGATTCATTAGTTCCGGATTGTACAACCAAACATACAAACATTACCTCGTTATAATATTAGTGTAAACAATCAAGTGGTAAATTAAAATAATTAAGTAGAGAAATCATGAGTAAAAAAAAGAAGAGAAGGTAATGTACATAGCGACGATAACTCTTACCCTTCTATATTCTCTTTCGCATTTATTCTTCAGAATTTTGCCGAATAGGCAAGAATATTTTATAGGTGCATAAAACAATGGAATGAATATTAGATTCTATCTAATAAGCTATAGCATTACTTATAAAGATCTTTTGTCGCCAATGTAATTATTTAATTATGCATAAGCTGATGTCGAAATATCTTGGAAACCACTCTGGTTAAACTAGTTAGGTACCTACTTCAAGATTTTCCAGAAATATTTAAGTCTAAAAGGTTAACAAGTGTCGTAGATGTAAATACTTAGATGTGTCTTTAATTTAATGGTGGATATGTGATGAGAACTGAATAAAAATAAAATGGCTGCCGAAATTTAAACATCTTTCCGGTCATGTTGATATTTCTTGGGCATAAAAAACTACGTAAGGTCTGGGAATTATTCTATAAATTGAATATCGTTGTGATCATGGGTTTTTTTTTAAAATATATTACCTACCAATAGGGTATTTGACTGACATTCAAATCAGCAACTTTTCATGAAATGTCAAAACGATAGGTTTATATGGAGTTTTGTATAAAATACAAGCATGTGTCGTCATAATTATATAGCATACTCTTTATGGTTAGATTGGTCATTAAAAATCATAATAAGGATAAATTTAATAAAATAATCGTGGATTCCCCTTTTTTTTAGATGTTTTATACATTAGTTAGTGTTAGATAATTTATTTTGAATACAGGCAAATACCCTATTAGTATAGGAAAATACTGATGCGTTCAATGGAAAAGTTTTATGGTGAGTTTCTTGCCGGTTCTTCTCGGTTGAAGACTGATTTCCAAACCGATAACTTCAGTTGCTACGAAACTTAATAAATGCCTTATAATTTGAAATTGTATCAAAACTAGTCTATAAAAACGACAAACTAAAAAATACTCAGACTATAAAATTTAGTCTCACCAAAAAAATTTACATGCAAAATAACTTTCTCTTTATTTTCATATCTACATGAAAAGAAAGTAAGACGTATCCTTGACTTGATAATATTCTTGGTGTTGATACTTGCAATATGAAAGCCATTAAGTGGTAGTGAGTTATCTCTAATCTTAATTAGAGATAACTCACTACCACAGTAAATAAATGCTTATACTTAAGTAGGTACTTATTGCAAAAATTAACATTGCAATGATGTTTCATGACGTTTGAAAAAATTAACAAGATGCGTGTGCACTGAATTCACGAACAACAAAGTAAACAGCACGGTTTATGCATTGATAGTGTTCGTCATGCCTCGAGAAACAAGGCGAAGTAGCAAGGTCCAAGTAGGTTGTAATCTGATATAAATTGATAAACTATTTGCGGCATCCTCAAATTTGTAAAAAAAAAATCGGAACAGCCGTTGGCATAAAAAGTATTTATATTTCCTTTTTGTTATTTTTAGAAAAAAAAAATGTTTCAACCTTTCCAGAAACGATCTTAACTGATTTTACCAATCAGTGATGTTTTTAAAGTACAGCTCGGTTTTAATATTGTATATAATCTTACCTTATCGTGCATCCAAACATTTTTCTCAGTCAACACAAAACCGGAATTATCGAAACCGCACTTGTCAGCATCCATTTTCTCTTTTCCGAACGAATAATGTTCACTGACATTCATTTTGATAAAAATGTACAAGTTAATTTAAAGTAAAAACCGAATTATTGTTTTTTTTTTTCCAATTGCTACCACTGTGCGCACGTGCGATAAAAACCTTGAACGAACCACATATAAGAAAGTTATGGAACGTAAAGTGAGCGCAACATCTATTCGGTACGCGACGTAGCTATTGTACTTTGAAAAAGAAAACTCTTCAGTCTTTGAAAATATTTTCCCGCCTACTTATTCTGTCAAATTGACAGCGCGGGTAACAGTTAAGACAGTTGTGCTCGTAATACCGCCACAACATTGACTGACCGCGGTTAAAGCCTCCACCGAAATAAATACATGAAAAAGTTAGCCAGTTTATTTACTTTATCTTATTTGGACGAGATCTTTATTTTGCAAGTCTTTAACACGGTAGGAATAAAATTTTCCGAAGAAAAAATATTCCAAAGCCTAATTTACTGTAATTACTGGTCATTACATTATCCGTTTTTTAAATCGTCTAAACCATTAAATTGTTGTCATTGACTTTTGTTTAAATATTACCTCATTGTTACGTGGTTGCAAAATTAATCGTTTATTTGGTTTTTTTATCGTTTATTGTTATCGATATTTAAGTGACTGCATTAGAAGACGACCGAACAAAATTTTAAGGAAATAAATAATTTGTACGATAAAGTTGTTGGTTTGTCCTTTTTTCACGCAGCAACGGATCGATATTTTTTCATAGAAATTGTTCATAGACCCGAGAATGACATCAGTAATCACACTATCTCACTAATATTATAAATGCGGAAGTTTGTGACTGTGTGTGTTTGTATGTTTTTACTTCTACACGCTTAAACGGCTGGACCGATTTTGATGAAATTTGGTATGGAGGCAGCTGACACCCTGGATTAACACATAGGCATAGGCTTTTTATTCAGGGAAAACATAAGATACCTCGAGTGAAACCGCGGGGCAGAAGCTAGTTATTAGTAATGTAAATTACGGACTGTTATATTATATATTTAATTTTATTTTGGATTTAATTAAGAATACCGTGGATTTGAATCCTACATTGAGTTTTGAGCTTGCAGTGAAGGAAAACATCGTGAGGAGTTCCCTCTCCGTGGTTGTGTACCTATTTCGTAGTACCCACCTGACTGGTTTCCCCACCCTAAAGTTACCTACCTAATAGCTACCGGTGTGGTAACTGTATACTGGAGAGTCGGTTCTATTCTATGCTTTGAGTGTTCACCACTTTCAGACATCATCACTTACCACAGTGAGATTGTAGCCAAATCCAAGCCCCAAAGTAAAAAAAAATCTCTGAGACTGAATTTCTTTTAAATGTATTTTAAACGTTCATTTACATTCCTAAAAATAATAAAAGTGGAGCAATAAATTGTAGACGAGGTCACAAGTAAAGATCCACGCCTATGACTCAGTTAATTATTAACACGAGCATAATTGTGCTTAACCAATTTAACAGGGTTGGATAATTTGTGATTGAGCTACACGCACATACTAAAAAAATAACAATAATCTATTTTAAATTGGTCCTTATTGTAAACAAACACGACTGTATTGTCTTAAAACCTAAAATGCCTAAAGGTAGCCTTGAATCAGTCAAGGCCAGAATGAAGGCCTTTTGCTGGGCAGATGTGCCACATCCTTGGATATATCTTCACTCCATCTAGAGTATCGACTTATCTAAGTCTGAGGGTATACTAAGTGAAGTTATAAGCATATGCTTGTCAGCTTTCTGACGTAAAAAAAATATAAATGTTTTGAAAAAAGAAAGGAAACATTCTTTATTTTTTTCTTATTTCAAAACAGTTGATAAACTGTACATAAAATATTTGAATTTATAAATTGGAATGATGAAGTACATTCGGGTACAAAAGGCTGAAACGAAATTCTTCAAGGTTAATTAATTTAAAAAATGCGTCATTAATTAGATACCTGTGCCGACCTGAGGATTGTACAATTTTATTTTAAAAGCGTAAAAACTAAAATTAGACTTCTTCAACGGCCGGAAAAATACCAACTCATGTTCAAACAACTTGTTTGAGTAAACAGATTATTATTATTGAAAATAGAATTCTTTTAGTGCCCATATTTAAGTGAATCATTGTGGATACTTACTTCTAGATGTCATGTTCATCATGTTCATCGTGTTAGATGATAATCTATGAATAAATTACTATATCTATTTGTATTTGTATAACATCACGAATTCGGTTTATTTTAGAAGGTATTATTTTTGTCGCATTGCAAATTGAATCAAGAAAATTTGATTACCTAGCTAGTGCTACAATATAAACAAACTCATGCACGAATTCGTCGTTAAAAATTTTATATCGTACTCAGAGACGTCAGTTACAATTTGATGACTGATTAAAGTATCTCCATCTTTGTTTATTGAATAAATTTAGAAAGGGACATGTATAGAGATAAAATCATCACTATGGAATGGAGAAAATTTCAAATAGTAGGTGTGTTGAAAACTAAGCTTTAAGTTAGGCATCAATACCATGGGCTTTCGTGCTCTTTAAGCGCCGGCCGTTTTTCACGCCACGCGGCTCTTAATGATATTATCCGTAGGGCTCTTGTTGTGGCCAACGTGCCTTCTGTACTAGAACCAGTCGGAATTGCGCGTGACGATGGCAAGAGGCCGGATGGTATGACTTTGATCCCGTGGAGTGTTGGCAAGCCGCTGGTGTGGGATGCCACGTGTGTTGATACACTTGCGCCTTCCCACTTACTGGCGACTTGTAAAGTCGCTGGGGCGGCTGCGACCGGTGCTGAAAAATCCAAATTTAAAAAATACGCTTGTCTTGGTTCTAATTTTTCGTTCATGCCATTCGCAGTTGAAACCATGGGTCCATGGGGGTTCGAGGCTCGCCGATTTGCTCGGATTTTATCATCCAAGCTCATCGAGGCTTCGGGAGACCGACGGGCTGGGAGCTTTTTCCGCCAACGCATAAGCTTGGCCATCCAAAAAGGGAACGCTGCCAGCCTGTTGGGAACCTTGCCTATCGACAGCAACGAGGGCTTTGAGGATGTTTTCTATATATCATAGTTTGTATTTTTTACTTTAATTGTAAATATGTAAATAAATATATAATTCTATTATACATTTCTGGATGTAATTTACCAAGAAACAGTTCAATCTTTGGGACCATGCTAAATAATTGAAAAATTGAAAGTATCAAGTTCTTGTGATAAAATGTTAATGGTTTTTTGAAACTATTTTATGGATAAAAACTTACAATCTAAAGATTTTTAATGAATATATTCAAGTTATTGGAAATTCTTTAGAATACAAGACAAACCAATCATTGGCATATCGGTATAGGTACCGACACACTTATTAAAATTTCATAATGAGAACAATCTGTCACATACAGAAGAAAAAATGTTTTTTTCTGAATATCTGTCATCAGCCTGCTACTTCCCATCAATTTCTTTGTACTACGATGCCTACGGCCACTGGCAACACAGTGCTATTGTGGCAATATCCTATCAATAGTGAGATATTTTTTGTAGATATCAAAATATCTATCTGTCATAATTTTTTTAATAAAGGATCAGAACGTAATGTATCAGACCGACCATTCAATATATCGAACAATAATTTATTTACAAGGTGATTTATTTACAACTTGTCGCTGGTGCACTGCACTTTATAGAATGACTTTACCTCGTCTCGGGTCGAGTCAATGAACTATTGCTATACAGGGTTGGATTAGGGACTGTGGCAGGGCGATGACATCGCGTGAAGTTGGGCAAAAAGTTGTTAAATATTACAGTCAATAAAAAGTGTCTGGTAAGTGAAAAAATATGATATACTGTAGGGACGGAGCTGTAAAAATATTATGACTTGTATAAAGTTTTACATAAGATAATAAGTCCCCTCGTCCTTTATAATACATGTACGCATACAGAATAGAGGGTTGAAGTCTTAAGTAAATTTACATTTTAACTTGACAGGTAATCTTACACTTGTCAATTTTAAAGTTTAATGATTACGATCAAGTTGCTATGTAGTTAAGTGTATTTGCAATGCCAGTACAGTAAATATAATTTATTCACAAATCATGTGTCGTTCATTGTTTTTACTTTAATTATATTCATTTTTTTTGTGTACCTATTACGTTTTACGGCAGTAAGAGAATATTAATAGGCAGTTAATATATATATCTACTATTGATGTATATCTTTTTAAAATATTAATTGGTATTATCAAAGGTTTTTTTAGACAACAATCAGCCCATCCCAACTAACCTAAAATCCAACTCTGGATTAAGTATAGGTAGTAGGGTCCGCGGAAATTGCATTTTAACGTGCAATCTTGTTATTACTTATGCACCGAACTAACTAACCAGTTTTTGATGATACATGATATCCGGTAAAAGCCGGAGCTTCCTGTTGCATATGGTAAAAAAATAAATAAATGAAAATAATGCTGTCAAAACAAACAAGGTGAGATTCCAATTTTACACATTAAAATATGTTCGATAAAAAGTTCATGTACTTATATTTGATTTAGGTCAGTGCCCGGTATTTAAACCTATGGAGCTCGATTCAAAGTAAAAGCCATTTATTCAGTTCAAACCTACTTCCAAGGGTTTGGGTATGGAGGCAGAAGCTACTGAAGATAGGTATCTACCAACCGGTTCGGAAGTCAGCCTTTAACTGAGAAGAACCGGCAAGAAACTCAGCATATTTATTCTACTGGTGAGACTGAACTAATGTTTCTGCAATCCTACTATCCTAATCCTAACTTTTTAATATTTTAAATGCGAATGTGAGTCATTGTGAGTATATTTGTTGGTTACCTTTTCACGCCTAAACCGCTGAAACGATCGCGATGAAATTTGGAACGCAGATAGCCTATAGTATGGAAAAGGACTTGGGCTACATTTTCTATGGAATGCGGGTGAAATCGCGAGGTACTTAAATGTGAAAGTTTGTATGTTTAGATGTTTGTGACTCAATCACGCATAAACGGCTGAATGGATTTGGATGAAACTTGGCACGTAGATAGATACCTTGGAATAACATATAGGGTACTTTTATCTCGGAAAACATAAGATCCGGGAAAGCGGGTGAAACCGCGGGTTCAAAGCTAGTTATATTATAAATTGAATAACACTTTATTTAAAGGCGTGTCTGTCGTGTAGTAAATGACATACCTAACCATAATCCTACGTAGGTATTACAAACAACTTCTTTAAGCTTATCTCATCAGATGCCATATAGGACCGAGTTGGCGAAGTTAGGGTTGAGACTGAAATTATAGTTTAAAAAAACTATATATCAGTAAATATCTTATTAATATTATAAATGTGAAATAATAGCATAGAAGAAATTAAAACATACTTATTATCCCGGGAAAAGATTAGATCCCTCGGGAACACGGGAAAAACCGCGAAGCAGAAACTAGTTAAAATTATATAGGTACATGCTTATTTGCTTTAGTGGTATAATAAAATGTCTTAAACATTATTAGTGACCGTCCAAGACACTATTAAAACTAATAGGGTATTACATCCATTTTTGAAAAATGTCTCAATTCGTTCCTAAGGTGCTAATAAGCCACCAAAGAAAACACAAAAATTTTATTCAAAAGATAAGTGCCATAAAAATGCATTAAAATTTTACATTTTCAAATTTCGCGAGTAGTTTGATGAAAACGCTGGACGTCATGTAACTCTACGGACATGACGTCATTTGGTCTCTTGTAAGTAAATAAATGCGCTGATATTGGACTTATAAAATTTTATAAATTAAAAACGAGAAACGCTTAGAATTTCCCATTTCCTTGCGAACTTAGTGATATAAAGTGTATAAAAACTCTCTCATTGATAAATGCAACGTTGTATAAAAAATTCAAGTTGATCTAGGTATCTACTACTTTTTGAGTTTTGACACAAACATACGGAAGCTGATTTTTTATAAGTACTTATATATATATAAGTATACAATATGTAATAAAAACACTGTCCGATCCATGAAGGTGTTATTAGGTAGGTATCGAGATTAAGTTCTATTTATGTAATCGTTTTCAGATAATAAGTTAAAAAAATTACCCCGATTAAAATTGAATTAAAATATTATATTATTTTTTACATACATGGCAACACTTTCATACAAAGCGGCGCGGGCGTCGTCTATCGGGTAGCAATGCATGAGGTCATGACCCCCGTTGACCCCAGGCTCCGCTTATTAGTTTCAGTCGTTGGAAACAATTAATTTCATGCAGCTCCAATCCGCAAACATTACATTACGCATCTCGTAATCTCTACGAGCCGCTGCATACATAACGCAGTCACTACTACCTAAACACATTAACATATTAAAATACTTTTGATTTGGGTACGACATTTTGCGAAACACAATCACAACAACAGAACGACGGAAGGAATTTTTACGCAAAACTGAAATATTAAAAGTCCGTTTTTCTTTATTGACAATTATTGTCTTATTTGACAATACTTTTTTATAACCCTGGGAATAAATAGTGTTTATAATAATATATTTAAAGTAAGCTGCCAGAATATCCTTCATTATCACGATAATTTTAGCATAAAAAGTCACGATATCAAATATATTATTTCTGAAAACCATATTTTCCTTATAAACAAATGAAACGAGCATTTAGAAATGTCAAAGTGTGATATGTCATTTTTAATCTGTTGAAATGTATTCTGATACAATTTCGATTTCATGCAAATTATTTTGAATAGTTTTGGCGGCAGTTTTTGGTGTAATTCATATCATATGTGTTTCTTCCAATAATCAAGACGTTCATACCTAACTTGAGGTTGTGATTTTCATACTAACTACTTACTGTTTCTGTTTGTTTACCAAAAGAGACAAGTAAGGATAAACGGAATTTTGATGAATCCCATGCAAGGTAAGTATTGTCGCTTTACACGTGCCCCGGTGCGGCGGTGCTTTTAACAGGGCACGGCGCTATGTTGCCGCCGACGACGGTGTTGCTTACACTTCAAAAAATTGCCAGATTTCAGGTAAATTGGGGTAATTCGGGTGTATTATAAATTACAATAACATATTTATTTGCAATGTCATTAGGATACCTATATGCCCCTTTCGGATCGGACAGGGTTTTTTTTACATATAAACAATAACATCTGGAGAACATGTTAATATTGAAAAATTCAAAGGATATGAGTGCAAGACGCCTGGACATGTCAACTCCAGTTATAGATTCTCTAAGATTTTATGTATAGAAAAAGTTATGTGTTTGACCATAATCTATTATGGAAAGTGATAATGTGGCCGAAGGTGGTAAGATAAAACACATGTACATTTTACTTCGCATAACCGACCTAGATGAAGAATTTTCATGTTTGTCAACCCTGGCAACACCGGATGCCCCTCGTTGTACCCGATTACGACCTATTGTGTTAACAATCTATATGTAGACAGATGGACAACGGTCCATCTCATAGTTCGAATACATTAAATGATAAATATCAATACTATACTAATAAATCTAATAACAAAATTAATCATTTGTTTTCGAAAACAACTAAATGTTATTGATATGAAATGTAGAGCAAGGATTCTCGTGTCGAGAAACTGCGGATCTGGAAATAGAACGTAAACTTAATTTAAACTGAATTGTTTTTTTTTTACTTCATAAGTAAACGATGATGTTGCCGAAGGTGGTAAGCACACAAAGCCTAGAAGGAACTGCCTCTCAAGTGCAGCTGCCGGAACACAGGTTGATGTTTGGCGACAGTTTTTCAACTTGAGGGTGGTAACTAGCCAGGCATACAAATAAAAATATTTAAAATACCCTACCACCGTGCTATGGTTTCCTTACAATGTTTTCCACCATCGAAAGCTCAAGCTCATTGTAGGATTCGAAGTCGAACCCATGACCTAATCACGGCATTCATAATATGGTACACGATTATTTTTTTCACTACCGCCATTATTGGCATTCCATCACCGCCATTTTGATTTTATAAAAATACAACCTAGCCAATAACCATTGCAAATCCATCCAGCAGCAGTTGGGTTGCTTCGGACTTATACCCTATAAATAATCTCCCATACATCCCCCGCGTGAAAAACAACCCTTTCTTAGCAGTCAGTTAAAAAACGTACTTTCTTTTCTTAAAATATACATAACAAAATACTTTGTTAGGATATTAGTTCCTATTTACCAACGTTCATAATGTGGGGAAATCTTGCGACGCGCTGCGGTTCAACGAGTGATATTGCACCGGTTGGTAATTAGAAATCAATACGATGCAATCTAGCCCATATTATAAACACAATACATTTTCATGTTTAGAATGTTAGAATGTTTTTTCTAATCCTAAACATTGCTTAGTTTCAGATTAAGTGTGTGTAGGACATCATAGAATATGAATTCTAGGTGATTCTATTACAATTATTTGAGTAGGCTTCCTTCCGTACGTCCAATCTCTTAATGAAAACAATAAAATCCTTGTAACGCCTATAAAGTGTAGAGATAAATTGCAAGATTCGTGCCTCATTAGAATAAAAGCTTCCTTGTAAATAAAAAAAATGAGTTACCATAAATATAATCTTCCCTAAATTTTATAAAACAAGCCGCTATCTGCCTCTGTCTGTGTTTCTCCGCTCACTTCTTCTAAACCACGCAACGGATTTTGATACGGTTTTCACTAATAGAAAGAGCGATAAACGAAGAAAGTTTGTATATATAAATTGTAGCCATTTAAAGCCGGGGGAGGGCGCTAGATAATAATAAACGTGAAACCCTTTAAAAAGAAAAAAATAACCTTGAAATTATGACCCTACACGTAAGTACGTATGAAATTTTTTGTGTCTCAAGAACGATGGTGAAACGATGGAACGATAGTTGTTAAAATAAAATAACATGATAAATCAGGAAGTATTATCTATTTCAATATCATCAGAAGGCAATTTCATGATAACCACAAAGATTCTATCATTGAATATGAACGTATAATGAGATAATGATTATATTTGAGCGATAGATAACTAATATAATTAACTAGATATCAAAATAAGTAATTATGTTGATAAAGTACATCTTAATATAGCTTTCGCCCCGCGGTTTCAACCGCGTTCTAGGGATAAAAAGTAGTATATTATGTCACTCTCCAGCCCATAAACTCTGTTACTGCGTGAAAGAAGGATATACTAACAAACGTGCGTATGTTTGTTGAAATTAATCACACAGGCAGAATTATCATGAAATAAAACAATCCGCAAAAATATTCGTTGCTTCGGAAACGCGGACAAAACTACAGGTGAAAATTTGTGTATTTATATTCCGGCACATATTAATCGATTTTGAAGATTGTTTTTTGATGGAATTTGAAATTTTCAACGAAACACCTACTTGTTTTGCACCGACTAGGACTTCAAAATAGTACTAAATTAACTTCTATAGATAGTCAACTTAGAGATCAGTAGGTATATAAAGGAGCAAGGTGGTAGGCTCCTCCATTGAAAAAGGAAGATCTTTCGTCAGGCTATGTCATCATGACTGCAGTCTTCCATTAGTGACTCTGACGTGATCAGGAAACTTTAATAGCGCGATGTAGAATCTTGTAGCGCCATCTATTCTCGGGTGGAAGTTGTGTGTGTGGTTCGGAGCGTAATGGCGGGCGGCCGGCTTAGTGTGGTGTGAATGTGTGCGTGCCGGACGTGTATGCATTTAAGCGAGCTGGCTTACTGTGGGTGTTTCAGTAATTGTTTTATGAGGTGGCATCCGCCTTTTTTTCTAGATCCATGTTTTGGGAGCCAATTTTTTAAATTAATTGGGACCCCGCTGTTCCGTTCGTCCTTTCTGGATATAAAGGAGCCTTATTCCTTCAATAGTTCAAAGACTTGAATGAAAGACGTTTGTCTTTTGTTCACTATCTCAACATATTTACATGGATCGATAAATAAAATTATTTAAACCTTGGACCAAAGAGATAAAAGCAGTGTTTAGTTATAAATTTGACCTAATGACATGTCTTATAAAAGCCGATAAAAACGTATTTGAATTTATTAGGATATCTTCCGTCCCCTTTCTCAATGAAAATGCCATGTTAAAATCCAAAGTATGATCAACTTACACATTTTTGTTGAGTAGGTATTGAACTTTTGTATGGGACACTTGTTTTTTTTGGCACTTTCATAGTTGGTCACATAGTTAGACTTGTTCACCGTGACGAATCTAGCTTGTTTCGAAAATATGTCAACCCGATCGACATATCCACCCGGTATATATGTAAACGAAAACGAGTATAATGGAAAATTATAAGCCATGTTCAAATGTCATGTCATCCACTTTGACTTTTTGCCAAAAGCAATTCAACCCTTGTTACGCCTACGTTTAAAATTTGAGCGTAGGCGATATTTAACCCGGCTATTTACATTGCTACTGCATTACACAATTTTGAACCTTATTTTGTGAAAGATAAGATTGTCAGAATTCGCTTGATTATTTGCACCGATAGCAGTGACGTCAGAGCCCGGTGAGGAGGTGTGTTTGAGGCTATTTCTGTATTGTGACGTCATTGGACCTTTATTATGCAATTCACATCAAGGTTATATCCCTAATAGGGGTCAGACGTTATGATCACTGAAAATGAAGCCCAATAGAAATGATTATAGTTTAATTTTCATGCGGCAGGTTGTGTATCTGAACTTTTGGAAAAGTGGACAACTGTCGTTGTGAAACTTAACATTTAAAATGATGATAGCTCACTAAACGTAGATATTTGTGACGTATTTCTAAAATTCGCATCTCTCGCCATCGAAGGGGAGCTCATTCTGACACACTGGTCTCGCACGGTGGGGTTTCAAAGGAGTTTCCTACCGAGGACGCACAGGTTGTGGAACGAGGTTCCCGCCGTGGTTTTCCCAAGGGAGTACAGAAGGGGTTCTTCAAGAAGGGTGTAAAGAGATTTTTGCTGGGTCGACAACGCGAGTGATTCCCCTGTGTGTTGCAAGCGTCAATAGGCTATGGTAACCGCTTACCATCAGGCGGACGGTATGCTTGTTTGTTACCATATAGTGGTATAAAAAAATATAGAAACGTTGCATTGATCACCTACACGGTGACAAAATCTTAAAAATCTGAAATTCAACGTGCTGCGTCCCGCTCCCTACTATAGCGACCTCTCATAGAAAACCCGCGTAAACGGAACGGGCGTATGCGACAAAATGGTTTTTATTGTTTAATTTAAAAACTACAAATATATTTCATAAAACCTAAGTACAATTTATAGTATCAGTTTCAATTAATATATGTAGAAATTTTGGAACCTCAAATCGATCCTCAATGCCGATAAAATTGGAATCTCTTATTTTAAAGAGGTCTTTTTGATTAATTATTTTGTGTTATAAAAGTTAACCAATCGTGTTATGCAATAGACAAAATAAAGTCAAATACATTATGAATTCTTACAATAAATTTCTTTTCGTTTGCTTTAGTCATTGTTGAAAAAAATCGGTATCCTTGCAACCAAAATCTTCAAGGCGTCGCCTTACGGCTAAAAACCAATTTTATCTATTATTTTCTAATTGTTTAACAATCGGATTTAGCATATGAATCATAATGAAATAAAGGTATTTCACATTAATTATCAACACTAAAATATTTATTTATTGAAATGCTAAAATGCGGTTACTTTTGTTTAGTTTGACAAGTCTTTTCTAAGTAAAAATGCATGTTTATTTGTGCTACAATCCGCTCACCGTTGGGTCTTGACTTTAAAAGATATAAAGTGAATTATAAATAAGATATTTTTTTTAATAGCTGTGTTGCGAATGCATGCAATTTTTGTACCTCTAAGGTGATAATTAACCTAAAAGAACTTCACTGACCATTCGGTGAAGAGAAACAACAAGAAATATTGATGGTAAGTGGCTACCATCGCCTATGGACTTTATTATGGGTTGGTTTGCCAATGTATTGCCGACCTTTATAAAGCCTTCATTTTCTTGATATGTTCTACTCTTACCTGTTGAAATATTTTAAATAACTATAGTAAAAATTAAAGAAGAACTTTATATACACTAACTCCACATCATGAATGACGTATGTAAACGGATACCTAAGTAAGTACGTACCTATTTATCCCAAAATCATTATTCCATTATTATTTGGAAAAACCCATACAAAGATCATCGACAAGTATTGAATGCTACAGCAAATACAATTTTGTACAAAAAAATGCATTTGCTTGCAATGCGTGTTGTTTTAAAATAATAGATTAAACTAATTACAACGAATCTACAGAAAACTTATTCATCATTGAGAGAATCTTTTATTGCAATGTGTTATAGTCTATGACCGCGGCTCCGGCCGTGTGATTTATTATCATAATATTAATACGTGAAGCAAAAACTATGGTACAGTCAGCGGCAAAAGTATCCTGGCACTTTAGTACCGTGTCACATTACACAATTCATAATTTTCATACAAACTGTCAAGAAAATATCAATAGATTATTATGAAAGGGTACTAAAATGCCAAGCTCCTTTTGCCGCTGACTGTACACCTTTTTATGAACATTGCGCGGACGGAGGCGTATGAAATTTGCCGAGGTAGAAGTTGCAGGAATACTAAATCGCACATAACAGTTAGTGTAGCTACGGTAGAGAGGCGATTCTCCTATCTACTCTACGTCGATTAAAAACTTTGGTTCGAGCGGCAATGACAGAAAACCGCCTTACAGGAATGGTACTCTTCCACGTTGATAAAAACGTACCGATGGACGTCGAGGAGGTTTATCGAGTACGTATAGGTACGATCCGCAAAGAGACAGAGAATAGTATATTAAGTAGGTACTACCTACTTATACTTAGTACGTAAATTTTTTGTAAATAGGTTGGGTAATATTCCAGGATATAAAGAAAATATACCTAAGTAAGTATAATATCAAATAAATAATTTAAATGTTAGATACCCCTAACTTTTACTGTTTTTCAAATTTGACGAAAGATCCCTAAAATTTTCGAGGTAAAAAGTAAAGTACCATAGACTGTGTGATAAGTCAATTGAAAATTAAACTCTCATTAAAATCGGTTCAGCCATTTTGGATGGGGAAACAAAAAAATTCATCAAAGACAAAAAAAATAAAAACACGTGCTTGGGTTTTACTAACGTGTAATAACCATAAGCTTATAAAAAGTATTTCGAAATCACAGACAGACGCTTCAATTTGTATAGGATACTTAGACATTATGTAAGTATATGGATGTTTATAGATAATTTGCAAATATGATAGTTTCTTTTTATTTTAAGTGTAACAAAATATTACAAAATATCAGAAGGTATATATAAGACAGACAGTGTAGTCAATAAGACATTCTAGCGTCACATTTAGGTTATAGAAAAACATACCACGCAAAAATCAACCTTACACAATTCACCCACGAACCAAAACCACCCTAAATTAAATGACCTCTGTATGACATTTCGTTACATCACGATAAAAGGATTATTTACTAACCTTTTTCTCGAGAAGACCTATCATTTCACCAGGCTCACTCACTTTTTTTGTTTCCGACATTATAAAGTACTTTTTTGTCACAGAAAAATGTTGTATTTTTGAAATTAGAATGCGAAATTAGGTTTTTTATTAGGACCGGCCGCGTGTGTGTCGGGCAGGACTGTCAGTCACCCCAACGGACGTCGCGCATGCGCTCTGAATATACAAGTCCCAGACCCCTATTTCGCGGCAACGTTGGTCATTTTAGAGCAATCATAATGGATTAGGGTACCGTGTACATACCAATAAACAGATTATCTTGATGTTCGGACTCTATGCTGTGCTTATACCTAGATCTTAAACTAGTGAAGGTATACTACGCGTCCTAGGATGTGTGTATTAACTACTTACAACTGTGTTTGGAAAGAAGAAGAAAGGACGAACTTTAATGTCACTTCATTGTCACTTTGACTTTTGAGTGGTATAGTAACCATTTTGAAAATTCAAGTTGGCAATATTTAAATAACGAATCCTGAAAAAAAAATAAAAAAATTGATTGACTTTCACCTTATTGTTTATGGTAACTACTTAACTACAATAGTATTATAACTTGACATTGGCGAAATAAATAAACCGTGTAAACGGTTAATTTAACCACGGAATCCTTCTCTCTATCTATATCTATTTTATTATATATATACTCGTAATAATATGACCCTTTTATCTCTTTATTTGAACCAATATTCAACTTGTTACCAATTAGAATTTGTTATTGGCTACAAATTTACAATAATTATCATTCTACGATATTTACATAATATACTCATATTATTGCAGTACATTACATGACATACTAGTACCTAATCTTCTATCTATTTAATACTAGCTGTCCCCCGCGGTTTCACCGGAATAAAAAAAGAAGATCTACCCTACCGAACATACACAAAAAAAATCATAAGAATCGGTCGAGCCGTTTCGGAGGAGTTTGCAGACAAACACTATCGACACGAGAATTTTATATGTCTATTAGATGTACTTATGTCTCGCAAAAGCTCGAAAATGGGTCGACCGATTTGATTTTATTTTTTGTTTTGTTCGTCTTAATACTGGGGAGGTTTAGGGAAGAAGAAAATTAGGAAAAGCCAAAGGAACTGCCGAAAAATCTAAATTGAATTTTTGTACAGATCCGGCCAATATTCGGTTGGCTCGCGAATTGGACGCGCGTCCCAAAACTACCTACAAAAAAAAAATATTATCGATCTCATGTAGTGCGAAGTTCACCGATCATCTTTTTTGTTATATAATATCAACATAATAATATAATTAATATTAAAAACCCCAAATGTTTGTGGTATATTTAGAGGCGATAATAGCTCGGTGGTAGTGACGTCGAACATAAGCGTAATAGGTATATAAAAAAACATATATTTATTTTGAAATATTCAAGGAAATAAAAAGTGGCATCAAAAAAGGTCAGTCTCTTAGCAAAATACTGTTAGTCCGTTTTCGGGTAACATCACTGATTTTCAGTCACTAACGGGTAGGTAGGTACCTTACCTACTTTTTATCTTTATTCCCCGAAATAGCAGAGGGCAACATATTATTTCTTTTTTTTTATGACAGCAGGTTATTAAACAGGCAAAGGGTCCACCTGATGGTAAGTGGTCACCTCCGCCTATAGACAGGGCTGATCTGTTGCCGACATATACAATTATACATTTTAAAAAATTATATAGGTTAAGTTAAGCCATTTCCAAGAAATCAATGTACAGTCTGTTAAAAAATGTCTCTAAAAATTATTCGTACAGATACCTATGTACTTAGTTTAGAAATTGTTGAAGCGTAATATTTCAGTCACTGTAGTGAAAATCCTAGTGGTTTTTATTTCACCACTTATTGCTTCATGTAAAGTTAATTAAGTACCAAAACCCAAAGTTCTTGCATTTGTAAAGATTGTGAAATTGTGTGATACCTTGTGACAGGACAATTTATTGTTACTTGATGTAACTACGCATCATCGTTACATAATAAAGTTAAAGTTCTACTTGGCTATAAGACTACTATGTTCTATTCGTTGCATGCATAATAATACGCTGCGATAGCGTAAAATATCTATGAAATAACTACTTACATACTGACTGTAGGGGTCCGTTCACATAGACTGGCTCGGAGAGCAGGGCAAACTTTGACCGTATTTAAAATTAAGTTTTAGGACATTTACATAAGGTTTATTTTTACATTTTAAATCTTTTGTGACAATAAGATGCTCGTGAGCCATAGGTACCAATGCGAAATGCTCTCCGAGCCGGTTTATGTGAATGGACCCTAAGACGCTTCTACGAGATTTTGCCGTAACGGATACTCAAATACAATACGGCAATGACATCGTGACGGGTACGTAGTGGTTACAAAGGTACTAACTCAAAGGGTATGTTCCAATATACACTGCGAGCACTGTAAGGAGTGACGTAAATTTAGTATACAGAGAAGCCGTTCCTTTATAGTTAGCTATACTGGGTACTGCTTAAAGGGGAACGCAGTCCAGTATACTGTCTGTCATCCATGTACCTACTGTCATTCTGAACGCTGTTGATCACGTGACCAAAGCACTGAGCTGGAGCACCTTACCTCAAAAACGCTAGTGCTCACAGTACAAAAATGGCGGCGTTTATGACGTCATTATGCTTTCCTAGGATACTGCGGCAGTATACTGTCAGTCCATAACGGAACAAATTTCTCCCCAGTAAGAGCACAGCTATGCTATTCTGTACTAAAACTCGACAGTGAATTCTGGAAGTGACTATTCTCTGTCTCACTGAACAGTGCTCCCAGTGTATATCGGAACATACCCTAAGTAAGTAGATATACTACGAATGACTACGTTGTAGGTAGTAGAACTCTTAGTGCAGAGTTCGCCCGGGGAAGTACTACCACCAAATCTAATTCCGTCGTGAAATAGTAATGCACGTAGTAGTGTTTCGGTTAGGAGGGTATGGGAGCCGGTGAAATTACAGGCACAGAAGACTTAACACCTTCATGTCTCAAGGTTGACAACGCGTGAGTGATACCCCTGACAGGGAAAATATTATATTGTATTTTCTTTGCCGGTGGTGTTATGAGCGTCTATAGGCTACGGTAACCGCTTACCATCAGGTGGGCCATAAGCTTGTTTGCCACCTAGTAGTATAAAAAAAAATAAAGCAGTTGTAGCACGTATGTAGCTTATAGCTTATGTGGAGCAAACGCTAAGAAGATTCCTAGCTGTTTCTGCAAGACGACTACGTAGCGACCACGTAGCAAATACGTAGCGACTATGGACCTACTACGGGACGACTACGTTTTTTTTTTACTTTGTATAGGTTTGTGTTTGACCACAATCTCATTGTGGTAAATAATGATGTGACCGAAGGGGGTAAGCACACAACGCCTAGAAGGAACTTTATTTATTTATTTATTTATAATACTTTGGAAACATACCATACACAAATCGGATTCAAAATATACTTACGTAATAAATTTATAAACAACTAAAATACCTACACATGAAAATTAGCTTGTTTGGTTTAATAAAACATCGTAAAGAAACCATAGCACAAACAAAGGCAGCTTACTTTGAAGCACTCACGTTTCTGGCAAGTAGAAAATCTGTCACCATGCACTTCCGAGCCAGTTGGCTTTTAGGCTATATAAAGGTAGGCTGTTGCCTTGCCTACCATTCGAAACCCCCTAGCTAGTCAAGTGCTAATGTCTATAGGCGACGGTAGCCACTTACTGCCTTCTGACATAACAAAAAATATTCAAAAGCTCAAAACTATTTAGTTTTTTTATCTACAAATTATCGTCTACCTATTTATTTTGTACACTTATAATTAAGTATGCCCAATTGCTATTAATTTTGAACAGGCGCTTTGATTTCAAAATAATTTCAACTGCACAAGTATCGACCGAACTAATTTTGTTGGTATTATCTTCAGATCTTTCAATACACTATATTTTCGACCTAAAGGTTGGCTAAAACAAATCGCATTAGCGACATTTAGCGATAAGACTGTCTACTATTTTCTTTTTGTTTATGTTATTCTGTGGTTTATAATATGTTACCGGCCAAACTAGTTTGTCCTGTGCCGAACTGATTTTAATTATTATTATGCAAGTAAAAAAAGGTTTCCGTGCACTTAAAAAAAACTAACGAAGTAAAACTCACTAACACTTTACATCACTTTGGTTCACTTCTATCCTAAAGTATCCGGGTCGTTTCTGAATAGGAAGAGAAATTGATCACCAAATTACGATTGCTTACATATGTGAAAACATTGTACATGTAACTGCTAAAATGTATTTTCTCAATTCAAAATCAGTTTGGCCTGAAATCTAGTTTGGCCGGTAACATATAGAATAAAGTTTATTTTAAGTCTGTAGTAAGTAAAACGAACGAAATATTAATAGAGGATACCCTCTATTAATATTTAAAAAAAAAAACAAAATTAAACAAAAAATCTGATGAAAACTAGTATTAGTTTATAGATTAGCTAGACCTAAACTGATGAAATATTTAATAAATAATAGACAGAACGACGTTACAATAAGACACGAGCATATTTATTGTGAAAGTAGTGTACAACTATAGAACAGAGTAATCGAAGTCTATGACCAACCATAGATAATATTATGAGATGTGGATGCGTTCATATTTCATCAAAAAAAAAAAACACACAATCCATTGTACACATGTTTTATTTTACAATTAAATGACATTATAATCGTATTGATTTGGGGCCGAATAATTTTTCTTACAATTAACAATTATATATACAATTTTATAATTATTAAATTCATACTTCAACAATACGATAAATCGAGATGGCATTATTTATAATTAGTAATATCAGTCCACATCACAACTGTAATGATTTATCCTTAAGGTATCGTACATAAACCACGCTAACTATGGTGATAAAAAGTCATATAGTCAACTCATATAGAGTTGTGAAACGCCAAATAGCTGACAAAGCAAATGGTCAAATAGTGAAATATCACTTAAGATTTGAGCTTCTTAAATATTCCATACATTCAAATATCGACTTAATCACAGCTATTATAATTATTTAAGTAACGTTTCAATATTTGACCAAAAGTGTTATATTAATATCAATATTAACGAGACTGTTTACAACTCATGTGAAAACCCGGCGGTTTATTTTTATACCTACTTAGTTCAAGTATAAACTATGTTTTTGTCTATCTAAATACATGAATAGTTTTAAACGTGGGATGTTTTATGAAAGTATATTATTATATTGAGTGCGTCGGTATAACCAGACGTAAAATAAATAAATATTCTGGGACATTATTCCTCACACACGGCCATCTGACCCCAAACTAAGCAGAGCTTGTACTATGGAAGCCGGATAACTGATATACTACATATACTACTTTTCTTTTGTAAATACATACATATATAGATAACACCCAGACACTACTACAGCCTGTATACTTAATAATAAATACATTTTATTACAAAGCGACGAGCTATATCATAAACTATAGCATTTATTTTAGTTAACAAAAACATTGTAAAACTCAACTATCTACAATACACAGAAAAAAGGTCGAACGTCAGACCTTCATATTTATTTTAATTAGCCTTAACAAATACATCTATAAATTACGAGACTCATCTAAATTACAGTTAATATGAAATGTGGGAATAACATGGCATTACATTATTTGTGGTTGATACCTTCTTGTCTAGATGTATGAGTTGGCGGATTAATTTTAAACAAGAATAAAAATAAATTTATGTCAGAATTTTAACTTATTTCAATGTAGAATCAATATTCATCTATATTTCAACAATAATGCCAGTTAATTTCACAAATAATGTAGCATTTTTATGAATTCAAATTTATGATTAAAAATATTACTTATAGATAAAACTTTAAAGCATTCAAAAAA
Source organism: Tetheella fluctuosa (assembly GCA_951216915.1). Taxonomy (NCBI): domain Eukaryota; kingdom Metazoa; phylum Arthropoda; class Insecta; order Lepidoptera; family Drepanidae; genus Tetheella; species Tetheella fluctuosa. The sequence goes on along the minus strand of OX578223.1, from coordinate 11,316,887 downwards.
AGTAAACTAACGATATATTTTTTTACCATTATTTAAACCCATGGCAAGACACTATAATTAATTTTTAAAGCTGTTTATAAATTAAATGTTTATGATTCATTATTTTAAACCGTATTTATTTCCAAATTATTAAAAAATCCTTGTTGCTTTCCAAATAGAACATAATTATGTAGGTAAAGACAAAATAGTTACGTACAATTTTGTCTTGTTTGTGTTTTTTTTTATTATTAGCTATTGAGCGTTAGTTATCGATAAAAAAATGGAAAAGCCACTGCGAAGCGTGGCCGGGTTTAGCTAATATTTATAAAATGATTTTTTTTTTAATAAATTGGAAAATGAACACGTTATTATAATAAATATTATATACAATCTTAAAATATTACAGTGCTTAAATATATTTTTCGAAAGTATTTCGATTTATTCCTTAATTAATTAGGCCGGTCCTACTACTCGTTGATAGTTCCACTTACATTAAACACATTTATATATTTTATTTGATTCACTAGAAAACTTTAAAATAATAAATATTTAGGAGCATATATAATTTCAAATATGTGTAAATAATAATTTAGTACCGTTAATATATAAATCAAATACGAAAATATTAAATAGATTAAATAAAATTATAACGTATTTTCATTTTTTTTTTCTGTTAAGTATATAAATATTTGCAGCAAAATCGAGTAAAAGTCATAAAAATCGAGTTCTACACTACATATAACTTATGTATTTTATTAATAATAAGTTACTGTAAGTTGATTCGATAGATCGATGAATCTAGTGTATGTGATATAGATCGATACTCGATTATTAATCAATATTGTAACATTAAATTATAATTGACAACAAGCTATGTAATATAACATTATTTACACTATATACCAGCCACTGGTTTTTTAACAATTTTATTTGTTAACCATTCAAATATATAGGTCAAAGGACAATGGGCAGTTTTGGCTAATAACAACCAATCGAAATGGTTCCCGTTCGGAGATAAACGAGTTCAAAAAGTAGGATTTTTTCATTAAAAATCTCTAAATAGAATAAAAGTCAAAGTCGCTCGCTATCTGCCTCTTAACTGTTTCTCCACTCGCTCGCTCCTCTCTTTTAAGCCACCCATCGGATTTTGATACGGTTTTCACTAATAGAAAGAACGATAAACAAGAAATGTTTGTGTTTTTAAATTGCACCCGTGCGGAGCCGAAGCTGGTCACTAATAACCTATAAAAAGACCCTTAGGAGTATATAAAACATTGTTATTGGAATACTTTGAAAAATTAAGTTCAGAGTCCCATGTATTTTGCCCATTGTCCTTTAGATTCATAAATTATAACCTTGTTTATTATGTTCATTTACTGAATTATGATTATTTTAATATTAAGTTAATCCCAATTTATACTGCCTGCTCTTTAATGGAATAGAAAACTAAGTCCAGGAAATCCATGAGTTTTTCAAGTGAGATTAGCTTGAAGCATGTTTTTTTAAAACATACTTGGTAGTAGAAAAAAAATAGATCAAACAATTTTCATGCATTGTCCATATCCTATATAAATTATTATTTAATTATAAAAATTTTGTCGCTTTTCATACATTAAAAGACGAATCAATGTACACAAATATTTATGCTAGATTTTAAAAATAATTAAATATTTCCATTAAAACAGGTACGGTTATTAATTTTATTTATTATATTAATGCATATGATATGTTTTATTATTAAAAGGATATAGACACACATTTAGATTTTATTAATTAAGCTTTTGTCGGCCATTGCTGATAGTTTTTGTCAGCCGTATCCAACATGACAAAGTAACAGTAAATTTTCCTATATTAACAAGAATATGAATTATTAAAAATCACAGAATCATATAGAGTTGAGATGTTAACAATCATTTTACTATTAAATAATTATTACTCTTTATAAATTCGGCGCTTATCATTTACTGCAGTCTCTGAAGCTCGTTTTTTTTTTACAATAACCTCGCTTGAGATTTCTTATTTATTATTTATACAGACACATTCTATTATTTACGTGGTAGCATAGAATAATAAAAAATTAAACAGCTCTTTCAAATTAAATCCAATTAGTTAATTTCAATATGGCGGCAATAAACAAATACAAAATTATTTTTCAAAGATTTCTAAGAATTTTGTCGCTTACATCCTAAAACATTTAAAATATATTTTTTATTAAAACTTTGCCAACCACGTTTTTAACAAATCAATAAAAATAAAAAATTTAAAAACAAGCTTAAAGACACACGTACTTATATTACGCACAGCGTATTACAAGATCAGCTCATCTCGCTTGCACATAATTGCTATCTCTATCTAAATTAAGCATCCAATTGTCAAAACCTACCTACGACACAATTTAGTCGGATTATAGCAACTATTATAAGCCTACCTTAAAGGCCAGTTCATCGAAGAACTGCGCCAGGGTCCGAGGGTATCATAACCTGATGACGTCATCGTCCAAGCTTGCGTCATCACCACATAACGCTAATTCTTCGAAGGAGAGTCCATCGAGGGTAAGAGACACGGAGGAGATACTTTTGAATAATGCTTCGGTGTCCAAGTCCTCTGGGAGTTTGGTTAGGAATTGGGCAGCTGATATGAAGTCCATGTCTTTGAGTTCATCTTGGTATAGGTGGAGGATTCCTGTAGATATAAATAATTTTAGATTTTAATATCATTGCAATAAGACATATAATGAAAAAAATTATGCCATCTTTTCAAACATAAATGACATGACATGACTTATGGGACTAACTCTGTTTTTTTTTTACTAGGTATATGATAGTGTACCACGATCTCACCATGGTAAGTGATGATGTAGCCGAAGATGGTAAGCACACAAAGCGTAGAAAGAACTGGCTCTCAAGTGCAGTCAGAATACACCGGATGATTGACGACAGATATTCAATTTGTGGATGGTACTATACTACCACCATGCTATGGTTATCTCACGATGTTTTCCTCCGCCAAAAGCTCAAGCTCATTGTAGGATTGGTAACCACGACCTTCGTCATGGCATTTGACAAGTTGTCAATGTTCACAAATCCAACTTAGGTTTTATAAGATGACTTCTAACAGAATGCATCTAGTATACTTTTGCTGAGAAAAAGCAACCTTCCGAACCGAGCGTTAGAGTCAGACTATTCATAAGTGCTTGTGAAGACCTATTTGAATAAAAAAAAAAACATTTTCATATACGGTTCGTGAAAAATTATTATCTATACCGGATAGATATTTTGAAACGGCTTTAGGGTTAGTAATGTTGAACAACTTTTAAAGTTTTTTTTTTTCGAATTTCATATCGCAAATGTTGTTCAGTTTGACAAACCCAACACAGGTAGTTTTAGTAGTAGTTGCATATAAATTATGTTATGTAAACTGACCCAAAGCAGTGTTAAAGAGGAATGTGTCCCCGTCCCTAAGGAAGACGTCCCACACGCGGCAGGCGGCGTCGAGCGGCATGGCCTTAGCGAAGGCGGTGTACAGCCACTCCAGCAGGTACAGCTCCGGCGCCACGGTGCCCGCTAGTGTCGGCAGGTTGTGCTGCAGGAGGGTTGTATACGCGCCCCATAGCCGCTGGGAAGGAAAATAACATCTTTAAATGTGTTTTTTTTTGCTTGTGCAAGTGACGATGTGGCCTAAGGTCGTTAGCACACAAAGCCTAGGAGGGAAATGGTTTGTAAAGTAAATAATAATTTTATGTAGAAAATGAAAAATTAACAATTTCATTATCCAACTAGCTTTTCCGCGCGGTTTCACCCGCGTTCCCGAGGGATCTTGTGTTTTCCCGGGATAAAAAGTAGCCTATAGCCTTCCTCGATAAATGGGCTATCCAACACTGAAATAATTTTTCAAACCGAACCAGTAGTTCCTGGGATTAGCGCGTTCAAACAAACTAAGCTCTTCAGCTCTATAATATTAGGTAGTATAGATTCTCATGGTATTACTTTCATTCAAGTTCAGCTGTCTATTATAAATGGTTAATTTTAATTATTTAGCTAAACTTTCAGGGTTTTCAGAGTTGAAGTAGTCGATGGATTGATCTCATTTTTTTTTACACAACCTTTCATATCTATATAAGAGTGTTTTTGTATACTTTTTTCCCAAAGTTCCCACGGGGACGGGTAATTCTAAGCGTTTTTGCAAGCTTTCATTTGAGTCACAGCGAAGCGAGACCGGTTTTAACTTGTACTTTATAATCACCAAGATCAGATATTGTAGTTTCAAAATTACTTTTATCATACAAAATAACATAGCATCATAACATAACAAAATCATTGGGATCAATTCTACAGGTGATACTGAACAAACTAATTTCTAGAATATGATACTTTTTTTTTATACCACACTGTCGGCAAACAAGCATACGACCTGATGGTAAGCGGTTACCGTAGCCTATGAATGCTTGCAACACTAGGTGTATCACTCGCGCGTTCCCCCCTCCCCGATGAGCTCTGGCGACCTTACTCACGCGCAGGAACACAACTATAAATTATTTGGCTGCGGTATTCTGTAAGGTGGAGGTACTTCCCCAGTCGAGCTGCTCTCTGAGCGACATATCACTATGCTCTACATCCCTAAAAAATAATTTAATAAATTTGTAATTGTAATGTAATATGTACCTGCATAGTGGCGCCATCTCTGGTGAAGGCGGCCCTGAGGACGGGCCCGTCCAGCAAGTTGGCGAAGCAGACGAACGCTTGAGGCGCCTCCATGTTCAGTATCAACACTGCTGCTATGAACGACATGCCCTGGAAATAAATCATTTTATTACTACCTGTCCCCCGCAGTTTCACCCGCGTTCCCACGAAAATAAAGTAGCCTATGTCCCCCTCCATACTAAAGGCTATCTGTGTGTTTCATTGCGATCGGTTCAGCGGTTTAGGCGTAAAAAGGTAACTGACAGACAGAGTTACTTTATTAATTTACTAGCTTCCGCCCCGCGGTTTCACCCGCATTCCCAAGGGATCTTATGTTTTCCCGGGATAAAAAGCCTATTATAGCCTTCCTCGATAAATGGGCTATCCAACAATAAAATATTTTTTCAATTCGAACCAGTAGTTCCTGAGATTAGCGCGTTCAAACAGACAAACAAACTCTTCAGCTTTATAATATTAGTATAGATCCCCTGATCGTATTGCCAATTTTTCCCGCTAGAGCACAAATGACACGATTGGTTACAATGACAAATGATGAGAATGAGATGAAATTGATGAGACTAATGTCATATTTTTTTTTACTACGTTTGATTACAATCTCACTATGGTGAGTGATGGTGTGGCCGAACGTGATAACCACACAAAGCCTAGAAGGATCTGGCTCTCAAGTGCAGCTGCCGGAACACATCAGTAGGTGTTTGACAACAGATTTTTAACTTGAGAGTACTACAGACAGATACTACAAAGTACCTTACCACCGTGCGATGGTGTCTTCACATTTTCACCACTGAAAATTTAAGCTAATTGTAGGATTCGAACCCACGGCCTTAACTAGGTTCTAAACTAGGTAACGTACCTATGTATCATGGTGCCAGCATAAAAAAATAGTAATATAATAAATGCAATAGAACTCACCTGAATATATCCAATATCTGGCCTATAGCACACATAAGCAGCTAACAGTTCGTGTAATACATCAAAATACGGTCCACCCGGTTGAAATATACACAAATGTGGAAACGTCCTCGCTATATCCAACTGTATTAACTCCATTGAACATTCGTCACTATAATCAAGAAGATTAGGGTTCGATTTTGAACAACACTTCTTTGGTCCTGAGTCTGTCGTTTGAGTTTTTAGATTCTGCTCGCTGTAATTCCGTGGTATGCTTAGACGGGGTTTGTCTTCTCTATCATCAGATTTCGACAGCCTATCATCAGTTTTCGACAATCTATCGTCAGTTTTAGACAGCCTGTCATCAGTTTTCGACAATCTATTGTCAGTTTTAGACAACCTGTCATCAGTTTTCGACAATCTATCATCAGTTTTCGACAATCTATCTTCAGTATTTTTGACGTTTTCATCGTCTTCACCATTTTGACAGCCGCACGAGTTTTTGCTGTTAATTTTTAACCGTTTCCTTCTCAACTGCGCTTCTTGTAACCTCTGCTTTGCTTTAACGACATACTCCTGGTACATTTCGTGTGTGATTTTCAGTTTGTTCTCGATGGCATGTTGCCACACTTTGCCACGGACCGCTGGTGGTAGCCCGCTCCACCATAGTTCCAAGGTACGTTTGGAGTTCTTCCTGTAAATGAGAATAGGATCATTAGAACTATTAGGAGCAACAAGAAATTCACAGCATTAAAATGTATCTGTAATTTATCAAACTGATCAGAAACAACTGTTACACTGCATATACTTATAATACACTAGCTTTCCTGCGATTTCACTCGTGATCACCTATTTTACTCACTTAGGGGTAGAATTTCGGCAAAATTTCAGGTTACTAGGTCCATGAGTTTAGACTGGGCGTTGATGAGTCAATCAGTGAGAGAGTCAGGACTTTTAATTTTATATGCATTGATAAATCTCATGAAATTAGATTAAGCTAGCGGCACGCTGTTATGGCCGTTTTGACAAGTATCTCTACTTTCTCGCTATGCTTGTCTCTTTTGGGCACATGTAATTTTAATTCCAGAGACGGATCGAGTTGGTCTCACTGACATTTTCATCATCTATGTTTTATATTAAATTTAACAAAATATTTCACCCATTCTATACTTTCTAATGCATGAAATATGAGTTATATTTATTATGTTACAAACAGTCGGCTACTATTCACAAATGGATAGCAAAGCAAAAGAAAATGCGTACAACACATGTGTATCTATTGTCTGAGAGCTTTACAATTATTCATTATATTGTTTCAATGCGGTTTTAGACACAAAAGTGAGTAAAAACATCGAGTGCATTGTTAGAAACAATGCCGACCTGGTTAATTGTATGAGTATTAATGCTACGTGTTTGTTTGTTTGTAGATAACGGGCGTCATTGGTAAGATGGAAGATATTTACATTTCGTTTTGAATTTAGAAGGGTTTTTTTCTAGGGTTTAGATGAGTGTACTAAGATCTGTAAGGAGTCAATTGGGATGTTGACCGACATTCAAATCAGCAACTTTTTATGAAATGTCAAAACGATAGGTTTATATGGAGTTTTGTATTAAATACAAGCATGTGACGTCATATTTATATAGCATCAAAAGATTTACCTCTTTATGGTTAGATTGGTCATTAAAAATCATAAAAAGGATTAATTTAATAAAATAATTGTGATTTCCCCTTTTTTTTAGATGTTTGGATAATTTATTTTGAATACAGGCAAATACACTATTGGCAATGGATTATCAGGGCATCCCAAACTTATTTGTACTGAGACGTCCTTGAGAATTTGCTTTTTTTACGACGCCTCTCAACCCCCCACCCTAGGGCCAAAATACCCACCAGTTTTAATACTAGTCTAATAAGCGGTTATCAGAAAAACTCTATTTGGACATTTATAATTTTTATTAGAAAATAAGAACAAAACCGATACAAAATCATAAAAACGGAAATTTGCCACTCTCATTCAATACCCCAACAAAAATGTATGGAAAAGCTAATATGTTTTCAAATATGTTTTTAAATTACAGGCACAGAAGACTTAACACCTTCATGTCTCATGGTTGGCAACGCGTGAGTGATACCCCTGGCAGGGAAAATATAAAATTGTATTTTCTTTGCCCGTGGTGTTATGAGCGTCTATAGGCTACGGTAACTGCTTACCATCAGGTGGGCCGTAAGCTTGCCACCTAAGTAGTATAAAAAAATTAATGACTACTTTTCAACCCTGAAAGTTTAGCTACATAATTATGAATACTATTGTGAATTCAAATAATTTATAGGCGAGTTACATTGGCTTTTTAATCCCGGGAACGTATGTAAAACTGCGGTGCAATAACTAGTTACTTTTTCGGCTGCTTATAATAAATTATAAATCCTGCAGAAATTAATATCTCATCATTAACGTCTACAATAATGAACCAACCATAACGGGCGCTGTTTTATGCTACACCGAGAAATGTTTCAATTAATTGTTGTTATGCATCGACTACAGCGTTCAGCGTATCAAGCGCACATAATGGGATGAAAAATAATGAATAGAAAAAATCTTCATCGTTTTGATTATGCTCTAACGCATACTGTATTTAGAAAAGCGCTTTATATACATGGAGTTCCGTAGCAAAAGACTTGTCTGCATCTTCAAAAGCCTTACACTTGCAACTATAATATTTTAAGATCGTTTCGAATCTCCGAATTATGCATTATGCCATTACTATTCCAACATAATGCTGACGAGCAAGCAGATGATTCCTATTATGGTAAATGACCACTGGTATACCTACCAAGGGGATCACTAATGCATTGTCGATTTTTACGAAGTCAAAGTGAAAGCCATTTATTCAGTTTAGGCCCTAAGAGGGCACTTATGAACGTCGAAACTACTGAAGTTACCACCGATTCGGAAGTCGCTTTCAACTGAGAAGAACCGGCAAGAAACTCAGCAAGGTTACATTTTTTATATATTGAGTTTTTTTTTGGACAATCTGACAATGTTGGCTTTTTTTCCATTAAATGTTTTACAATTATTAAAGAAATATAATACGCATAAACACAGTCTAGATGGCAACTAGTAGTGTTCAAATGCAACTGCTAGAACACACCGGTAGTGCTTTGCGACGTTGGCTTTATTTATGGTCTAAGTTTGCGACAGATTTTTACTACCCAGACGCGTACTACAAAGACACCTTTACTAGGTTGCCTCACGATGTTTTCCTACAAGCTCATCGGAGGGCTCGTGGTGAAACCGGTAGCCACATATGTGGCCCCCAGTTGGTGCTCCCGTTATTAATCTTGTGGATAATTACATGGTATTTTAATTATTTGTACTTCTAGTTAGAATCGCCGAAAGTCGCCAAATGCAAACGACATCGAACATATCTTCATGGAAACCAATAGAGGCTTGTATCTCGGCGATCTTCAATCTAAATTAGGACCTGGAGAGACGGTATCGACCTATAAATTCACTTACATATTCTGCCAATCGGGTAGGATAGTGGTGGTCCACTCGCGCGCATGGCCGGCGAGCCGCTCCTCCTGCCGCAGCGAGTGCTGGTGGCGCGCGTGGCGGGCCGCCGCCTCGCGCTCCACGCGCCGCCGCGCCGCCTCCACCATGCGCGCGTGCTCCGCCTTGTGCCTCAGGGCTTCCTCCGTGCACTTCGCTGGCAGGTTTGATGGCCTGGAGACGTCATCGATCGAATTATCTACCTAGCTTATAACTGTATGGATTTCGATGCGGTTTTCAGTTACCTAGGAGATCTTTGTTGCTCGATTGAATTGAAAATAGATCGTAAAAAGCTAAAATATATCCCGCCATAGAAGACGGGGCAGAAACTAATCGGTCGATCGAATAAGACATATTATCTATATCGAAAATTTTACAATTTCGTTATACTCTTGCAAACGAAATAGATTACGAGCGTATTCAATTTATTAGCCGTGGATAAACCATCTTTAACAGTTTATTATTTCCCTATAATCGGGGTACGAAGTTCTAATCTCCCTAAAAGATGGAAAGCATTACTTTATCAAGTATTAACTCTTTACAAAAAAATTATACGTAAAACAAAAAGATTAAGCTCTACAGTCAATTCCAATAATAACTAAAGATCTCATTGCCAAACTAAAAGTGTCCGGAATAAAGGTAAACATAAAGGAAAACACCGATACATTGATTGCACGATGTACTAGAACGAACCAGCCTTGTTTCCAAACAGGTTTTCCCCGAGATTACATTCGTAACACAGAATGCTTAATAAGTTTAAATACATTTACTTAGTTAATTGTTATAATGAGCAAATAATGAGTGTATTTACTGTTTAGGTAAGGGTTTTTGTATGTCAATAGTTTGACAGGGAGGAGCAGCGACATTTATCACTTACACAAGAAGATTCTAAATCGCGCTGTCGAAGTTTCCTGAGCATTCTGCAGATACTGGGTGTTTTTTTTCTCTGCTACGCTTGGTCTTAGGACCGTAGGTGTTGGAAACTCGTATAGTATATGCAAACTGCTCTGGAAACTTTGATAGCGCGATTTAGAATCTTGTGGCGCCATCTATCCATGAGTAGTCTCGAGTTTTTTGCCTACCACTTTGTTCCTTCAGAGGCGCTGTCTATAACGTAATGGTAAATTATCACCGGCGGTTATTGACATTTGTAATAGCACGGAGATTAATGTGTTACCGAATTTGAAGAGCTCTTGAAACTTTATTTTCATAATGTGATGGTAGAAATATTGTTGTTGTTTTTCTTTTATTTTTTGGCTTCCATTTCAAGTCTCTTGTCAATCACATATTAGTGTGTTTTGGCATTCGTTTTTTTTTAGGAATTGTAAGCTTTGTAATTATTACCTCCTACCCTACCATCATTTACTACTGAGATTATCGTCTATCTAACTAACGCAAATGAAAAAAAAACATTATGATATTATACCTATAACAGATCATATTATATATACATTACCACCCCTTGGTTTTACCCGCGTTCCCGAGGGACATTATGATCTAATTATGTGCTAAGTGTCATCCGAATCCGATCAGCCATTTATGCGTGATTGAGTCACAAACTGTTACATTTATAATATGACAGGGCAAGTTATGTATGGTAAAATATTGACATTAGTCCGGTCAAAGCATTAGTCCATGAATCACTGTCCTTGGCAATCAAAACATGTTCGAAATGACTGAAGTTATTTCCTGAATAATAACCAGTTATTGCGCTGCTATTATTTGCCATAAATCTGTGGAGCTTTGAAGGTCGGCTCAATTTTTATAATCGTTTGATTTTTCCAATTTCAGATAAACAACCTTTGGCTACAAACACGCCGTGGAAAGTGGTGATATAACCAATGGTGATAAGAACACAATCCCTAGAAGAGAACTCGCTATCAAGAGCAGCAGCTGTTGGAAAACCACCTCTATTATTGCGTCATTATAAATCAAACACACGTTGTTTAATATAATCAATCGTAATTAAACGTGATAATCATAATTATTGTTAAATGTTTAAGAAACCTTAGCCCACTTTGGAATCATAGCGTGATGAACGAATGGACATACATAATTGAATATTAATCAGTTTATAACAGAGTTTGCGTGTGCGCTCATTTAAAAGAGGCATAGGGAGATGACATCACTGATATAAATAATATTATTAATTAATGAAATCTAAGAAAGACTGCAACAGATACATTTGGAGACTTGATTGCTAACCATGACAAAAATACTAGTAGCAAGAAAGAAATAAAAGAAGAATTTGGAACAAAAACAACTGCAACATCTGCTAAAACGCATCAGCCATAAAAATTAGATCGGTAGAAGTACTTTGAAGTACTCGTCTGTCTGACTATTACCTTCATGTCGACAAGAATCTCCAATGTGTTCCGTGCGGCACTTGAGATCCTTTGTATGCTTTCTGTGTTTACCACCTTCGGCTACATCATCACTTACCATGGCAAGGTTGTGAACAAATACATGCCTACAAAATAATAGTAAAAATAAAAACAATCTAAAACTCAGAAATCCATGTCTAAAAATAAACGACATTTCCTTACATTGTTCTAAAACGTTATGCTTGAATGCAACAAGTGACGGTTACGTAATTAAATACTTTACAATAGAAACCCAGTTGAATGAAGGTGCCTCGTAACCTAGAATGATGAAGAGACCATTAGCAAAGGACGTTGGGAAAAAAAGGTTCTGAGAATCCGTTTTCAACTGATTGCAAAAAAGGTACCCAAAAGTAATCGAGATGTAGTGACAAAGGTTTTAAAACGAGGCGAAATTTCGACCAATTTGAAAAAAAGGAGTAGATGTCTTTGTAAATAGCTTTGACTTTGACTGTAATTTACTACACTTGGGTTCTTTTCTTCGCAAAAACAAAAAAAAATGGACTATTGGAAGTATTTAGTTACTTTATATTAAGTAGTTAGAATAGTAAACTATTATATTACCATAATTGATACCCAAAACAAACTGATATCAAAATTATAATTCATTCAATCAATATCCTCATCATTTTCTATGGTATTCTTAAATTATAATAATTCCTTCAAACCAGCCATAGACAGTTAATGCCTTTATGTAGGGCCAGTACCTACATCTCCCACCAAATAAGGATTCCAATATGATTTTAAATTAGAAACTACTCCATGTACAGTCAACTGCACCAGATTAAATATATGCATTCAACTTTTAGTATGAACTCCAAATTGCCGCTGACTGACCAGCGCTACCGATTGTATAAACAACAAGCCATTCCATTTTGTATTCTATGTCGACTTTAATTAGATCTTTAACAGATTGACAGTACAGTGTACTACGGATTAAAATAGGCTCGTTATTAAGGCTTCAGTGGAGCCCTAGAGCGGTCACGAACGGGCAAATTGCAGGGAGTAACACTGTCATTACTCTGGCATTTCCGCTTTTACACTGCATTTTGTTATAAAAAGTATACCAGACACTTTTGTACTGTTATTTGTGGCTGTCGATTACTGTTGGAAATGATTTGTCTATCTGTTTGTACTCATACTTTGGATCTAAGTAGGACATAAAATGAAAGGAGCTTCAATCTATCTAGGAATGCGCTGTGCTTAACTGTCGGTCGTGAAGTTAGAAGTTCTCAGTAAAAGAAACTTAATACAATTTTATAGCGAAGTTGTGTGGGAAGGCTTCCATAAAAATATTTTATTATTTAATTCTGCTAAATACAGTCGAGTATATAAACTCTTACGCTTTTAAAACAAAGAGGTTCATATAGATACTACAAATAATTCCATTTCATCTCACTTGTCCATTATTATTGAAATACTGTTATAAGATTTTGTCTTCTTTTAAATATTTGTTTTTTACTAGAAATCCTAACTTCCTAACTAATATTATAAAAGCGAAAGTGAGTTTGTTTGTTTATTTGTTTGTTTGTTACCTTTTCACGCCTAAACCGCTGAACCGATCGCGATGAAATTTGGTATGCAGATAGCCTATAGTATGGAGAAAAACATAGGCTACTTTTTATCCCGGGAAAACATAAGACCCCTGGGGAACTGGGGACCGCGGGGCGGAATCTAGTATGACATATTCCTGACATATAGAACCTACCATGGTGAGATTGAGACAAACACCTGGTAGAAAAAAAATCTAGTTCACCAGACTCATCACAGGTGACATTAGTCCTAAGGTACTTCGAAACGTTTTCCCCTGGACATAATTAGAACCTTTAGTTAGCACTCCGTGTAAGTAAAATGGTAGTTAAATCACCACAGCTTTTACGTAGCTTCAATATATCATTAGGTGGTCACGTCTGCCGATCGCAGCGGCACGGCGCGGGCGCACGCCCTAACACTGACTACATAAATATGGGCTAGTCACGAACTGAAGCACTAGAAGTCTTCTTTAGATCGGCTAGTGTTTAGCTCCGATGATCTTGCACCTTCTACCTCGAAACATTCCAAGAAATGTAGCAATATTTTATTTCAAAAACTGAAAGGAACAAAAATCATTCGATATTTCCACCGGCTTGTGCATTATTTCCGACATTTGATTAAACAATTGTAAAATTACAATAATCAAACCAATAACAAATGGCATCTTTTCTTTCAAAATAATAAACGAATGTTGCACAAGCACAACCTAGCCAAAAAAAAGCAACCGAAGTCAATTTTTTTTTGAAAATAAAGTATCTATAAAGTTATGTCCAAACTATAAAGCATCCAAATACCAAAACTGTTTTCACCCATCACGTAACTAACTAACTTAGGCGATGCCATCAAAGCGTTCCTAACTAAATTACGGGGCGGAGTGTACGTAGATAGCAGTCACGAATGAATTAAGCGGCCAGCGCATCGCTGATAGCCAGCTCTGGTATTTCCTGTCGCAATTACAGCTATATGACGCTTCTAAACCTGCACTATTACGCGATGGAATAGATTGGGTACCTATACAGGGTTATATGTAATTCACCTGCAGTGCTTCCAGGAGTGGAAGTACTCATCAATATGAACAACTTTTACCATGGGACCAATACTGAAATACCGAAAAACATAACAAATTTTCATATATTTTGATCGAGCAAGGCTGATCTTTTGTGTGACATTTGAAATTTCCTTCCTAGAAAAACGCCGACCCTTCCTTAAATTTTCAGAGTAAAGCTCGTACCAAAAAGAATAATTATATTCTAATTTAAAGAGATATCGTGACAAGCAAAATATCTATACAATAATTACTTTTGGTTTCAGCCACAAATGCGATTAAGTACCAACTCAAAAATGGTTTAATGTCACACCACATCACATGTTTATACAAAATACACGTGAAGCTAACTAAATAACCGTCCAATGTTATAAGACCGATGTAATCCTGTTAATTGCCGGCCCGCTTTTCTATTTTAACGCTCTTTTATGTAAAACACATGTTTTTTCTCATACTTGAACGGACTGGTCGTTTTTCTTCGCCTTGAACAGTATACTCATGCATTTTCATGTAAATATCTATTAAATGTTATTTACTACTCTCTAATGTATGTGAGATCCAGTTATTCAGCCTTTAACATCCTTTATTGGTCTGCTTTTTCTAATAAAAAACACCGCCCCGCGGTTTCATCCGCGAACCCCTATTTTACCCCCTTAGGGATGGAATTTTCAAAAATCCTTTCTTAGCGGATGCCTACATCATAATAGCTATCTGTATGCCAAATTTTAACCCGATCCGTTCAGTGGTTTGAGCTGTGCGTTGATAGATCAGTCAGTAAATATAATTTCTTTCTTTCTTTCATAAATACAAAACCTATCTGTATACAGGGTGATTTTGTTATCACTGGCAATACTTGCAAGGGTGGAAGTACTCATCAAAATGAACAACTTTTATTATGGGACTAACTGTGAAATCATGAAAAAATTATCAGCTGTTCCATACAAAAGTTCAATACCTACTCGACCAAAATGTATGAAGCAGCCATATTAGTTTACCGTTTTAACTGTATACAGATAGGTTTTGTATTTATGAAAGAAAGAAATTATATTTATTTTTGGCACATATAGCCAATTATGTACGTCAAAAAAATAGAAAAAAGAGAGAACAATTAAAAAAAAAAAAATTTAAAAGGTACACAATTAATAATAATAGATTTGCCACAAAACGGACCCAACTCAGCATAATGCTGGTTGTTAACCAACGCTGGTGTTCCGTTGGGCCCGGTTCGTGACGTCACGATACAGATCAAACGTCAGCTACACAAAGAAAAAGTAAATAAATAATAATACTTAAAATTAAATAAATGATAACCATACAATTTAAAGAAAATAAAAAAAACTGGCAACACAAAAAGAACAAAACAAATCGTTGCTGGAGCGAACTACAGACACTAAAATAACAGATTGTGACAGGTAAATAAAATAAAATATAAATTTGTCAAATATGTGCAAGTTCCACAAAACTAAACTATTTAATTACAGTCTCATCATGAGAAGTGATGATGTGCCCGAAGGTGGTAAACAAAGGCTACAAGAGAATTGGCTCTCAAATGACACCGATAGGCGCTTGGGGACCGATTTTCAACTTGAGGGTGGTAATATTCGGTGAAGGACCGAAAGCACAAGCTTATTGTAGGATGTGAATTCCACGACCTTCTCCGCGACATTCGACCAAACATCACCTTAAAGCAGTAGTATACATAATATACGCCTTAAGCATGTTCCAGACACGACACGACTTGATCGGCAATTTACTCAAATTGGCAATCAAATTGTACCGTGTGGAGAGCAGTTGGCGCTAAATCTAAGTCAGAAATCACAATTTAATTGGCAACTCAAATTGTGTTTGTGAAACAGGCTTTATTACATTATACTTACTGATTATCGATCTACGCCCATTGAAATGAATATCGCTTATTTTTAAAGCAGTTAACGCCATATCAGATATCAGTGTCACATTTTATGTCTCGTAGTAAGTTAGACCAGCTTATCTCGTCTTCTTGTAAAAGATGAGAGCTGAGAGGATGCTAATTATGAAGTCGGATGCAGGGAATTATTAATTACAGTGCTACTGCGGAAACGACGGCACTTTGATAAAAATAAAACACACTATGCAACTTTACGACTTAATTAGATCTCGGTGGACGTAAACTTTTATGAGAGGCTACAAAAATAAAAGGCGACGAAAAGAGAAAATTATGACGATACGTCCTTTATGAAGAAAACTGAGAATTATCTTTGTTTTAACATGAAACTTATCAGTAATTGGTTCCCATAAGATCATATAACTATAATATTGATCGCTTCGCTTGTTTTAGTTAGATTTTTACATTATTGCCTTAGATTACGGAGAAACCTTATCGCATCCCGTGGGAGGAACAAAACTTTCCGATGATAATTTGATAAGGAAAACTCGATTGCAACTATTTGCAGCACAAACTTTTTAGGCAAGAAATGCACTCAGTCAATCAAGAGTCAATAAAATGTTCTGAATTGAGAAGACATAGAGATAGTATATACTAATAGATTAAGGGGGTCCATTTGGAATATTTCTAGAACAAGCAAATGCTTTCCACAATACAATTTCATCGCTTCTAATGCTAATTACTCAACAAGTATCACCAACAGAGCATGACGCTACAGAAACGTGAAAACCACATTATTGGGCCACAGAATGTCGGTCAGATAACATATTATCCGCGACCTCGACAACCTGTCATGGGGGTATTGTGTTTTGGGGCTAGAAGGGAGTTTCCGTGACCTGGCATTTTCATGGAGTTTAATGTACCAGTTTGGAGTTGTTGTACTCAGTTACACTAACGAAATCCAATTTGATTAATCATTTCCGTGTACTCTCAGCACACGTATAAAGAAAAAGAGATTTTAAATAAAATACATTCCTATTGTATCAGCGAAGTAACGGTAGATCTAATAAATTATAAAATTATTGTTCTGCTCATCGAATAACTTTGAAAGAGATTAGTGATAGGCTACTGACCTTAGACTGTATGTATAATCGAAATCTACGCCTATAAATTGTAAGCCAAGTTAGATGCCAGGGACTTCGAACTAACAAAAGTTGTGCAAGAAAACTAGTTTTTGCTCGACGCATTTCTATTAAAAGATATATATAAATGAAGTTTTCTGGGGTTTCCCAAGGCACGAATCTACATTAACTATTGTCCAGGTTTACAACTAATAATAACCCGTTAATTCTTTAAAATAATGTAGTTTGTCGATTCCATCTTGACTTTAAATACCAAATTTTGTTTACAATATTTTATGGTATTGTGTGAAGGATTCCAAAGGTGAATGACACCTTCATTGATGTTATTTTTAAGATGTTTAGGATAATGTATGAGAATTTTATATTGAGGTTGAGAAACAACAAGGAATGTTACCTTTTCTATGTGTAGGTAGACTAACAGTGCAATAATTCTATATTTTAACTTACCTATCGTATTTAAAGTCTGTACCTGTATATTTTGTCCTAGCTAAAAATTAGATTTAATTTAGCATACTAACTATGCAAGATGGCATGATGACATAGTGTGCGACAAGAATTGCCAGACACAGATAGACATAAAAGCATTTGGAGGCTTTTTCCCGTAAATCTTGACTTACCTATCATGCTGTATCAAAGCTATTGAGCTGGCCACCAGATCTTCAAACTGTTTCTCACTCGCCGAACTGCCTTGTCTTTTATGATGGTGAGGGGTGTTAGCTCCAGATGATACTGGTGACAAAGACTTCTGTGATTCCGCTGTCAGAGTTTTAGTTGACAAGTTCCCACTAGACTTGCTGCCGAAAAGCCTCCAAGATACCGTAGATGATGGTGACTCGTGATTCTTTGACGAACTGCTTTTCCATGGAAAAACTCCTCTGTAACAAAAAAAATAAGATTATAACTCAGTAGCTAAGTATATACCTACAGTCAAATGCGGGAGTAAAAACGAACTAATTGTTAGGCACATTAGTATCAAGTTAAATTCTCTACTGCTTAGATACATTGAGATGTATTTTAGAATGCAAGACTAGACCCATTCATCGTTTTTGCGTGTTCTGGTCCTATTCAATATTCAAGAAAAACAAGCCATTCAACGTCTACATTCGATACACGCTTCTTTATCAGATGATTTTTACGACTGAATAATCAAAATATGCAATTAGTTTTAAAACGTCAGCTATTCCGGTAGCCCAGGAAGATCAAACACTTCAAAAGCTTAATTAATAATTTTACTTTGATCGACCGTTAGCATTACTTTTCTGTGCTGTAAATATGCGATTTAAATATTATTCATAATCATGTCAATTACAAGTTAATAAGCCTCAGCCAACTCAGACAGTGGTTTGGATGTCTGAAACAATTGTTTCACAATATAACAAATGTCTGTAGACGAACAATGAATTTGAATTACTTCTATAAACAACGCATTCTTCGAGAAACTTAGTAACATAGCAGTTATAACATTAATTATATTAACTAGTACGCTATTCAGTCATATATTAAAGTAATAGTTCAAAAATGTTAAGCACCCACATTATGCATATTTAATACGTTTTAGCAAACACACTGAACTAGGTACTCTTAAGCACTGATAAGAGGATAAATGAGAACTAACGGACTTGTTATGTTATGTTATGTTGATGTATGATAAAATATAGAATAATGAATGTTGGTTAAAGTATAGAATAATATACATTTTTTATTATTTTAAATAATATTTTTTATCACTTTGGGTCCTATCTCTGTTTTATGCATATGAAATAAAAGCGGGCAAAAGATAAATCCTGGTAGAACCCCAACGTGTTATTTATGACTTCAGACATAATAATAAATATAAACAGGAATTGTCCTGCGCCTACGTCACCCGATAACTGGAATGACATTGTGTGATAATTTGCGCTCGTTTAAAGTACATGTGTGTGGGTAGAAAATATTTGATAAACTGCCACCAATTGGCATCAGTTCTTCTTTTATCATTGATTTGTCATGAACAATGAGTTCAAAAGTTCTGAATTGCTTTTATTATAAACAAGCTTCTGCCCCGCGGTTTCACCCGCGGTCCCAAGTGCTCCGATCGCCACCAAACCTTACAGAAACACCCGCGGGGCTAATATGAAGATTGTCTGAAAATTTCATCGCGATCGGTTCAGCGGTTTCGGAGTCTATAAAGCACATACAAACATTCATTTTTATATACATAGATAATCATTTTTGCTTAATTTATGGTTTTATTTTACATTATTTGCAATATCCATTGTAAATATCATTATTTTTCCTTATTTCGACGACACGTAAGTGAATAAATTGAGATATTCTATATACAGCTTTAACGTATTCCTAACATTATGGCATCAAATACTTGTATAAATATAAACCAATTATGCAAAAAAAACATTGCAAATTATAATTAATCGACGCAGAGGCATGCATCAAATACATATTATGGCCTTCGTACAATTTACGCAGCACGATATACGAAATTATTTGCAAAAGAACTCGGTCCGTAAAGCAACGTAATAAGATATTTTATTGCATTGAATTAGATAAAATTTCAAATACAAAAATATGTACATGATGAAAAGATGAAACTATGATTATATAGTCGAGAAAAATAGAACTAGATGCGTGGTTTTAAACTGAATCATGTTCTGTTTGCTGAAATACATGAGCATTTTTATTAAGCTAACCAATCTATGGTGATTAAACGACTCTTGAAGTCAAAAAATACAAAATGTGTTTGGAAGTTAAGTCATATTTATAATAAATAAGTCAACAATTTAGCATAAATACGAATGTCGCGACTATTTCCGTTACTTTCAACCTCGAGAAGTATATTTAAGCATATAGTATCATAATTATATGTACATGCAAACAGCTTCCAATTTAAGAAGTTGACGCGGAAAATAAGAAACATGATGGACATGTTGTATATTATTGTGTGAGTGAAACAAAAACTTGTATAACTGAAAAGTATATTTCCTACAATTGTTTTAGAGGCTAATCTGTTATGAGACTTACAATTGGAGAATAAAAACAAACGGGAATCATACGTTTGCGCCGGTGCCGGGCAGTGCTAGGTACACCTTGGTACGCGACGCGGGTTGCGCGTGCGCCGCGCCTTTCGTGGAGGGGATTATCATTGTGACCTGTTGACTTGTCTGACTGAATGACTGCTAGCTCTTAGATCGGAAGTCTTTAAAATTATGTGTTTTGAAATTATTTAAAGTTCAGTTTACAAAGATAAAAGCGCAATGTTGCTACGCGTTGATTTACAAATTATTGACATTTGCTAAATTAAAAATAATTAGGTACGTGATGATGAATTCAAACGATGAAGAGATATTTTATACATGTAAACAGAAACGGTAAAGTAACAGCACGAAAAAACATGGAAGACGTAGTCACGTTATCTAACCCGGAATCTTGTGTTTTACACACAATAAACTGAGGAACGGGTTCACACGATACTTAAGAGCTCGGAACCATTACATAACCAACATCTTTACTAATCCTTGAATTAAATTACTACACATTGATAAATTAAGACATGGCATTTTAATGTGATGCCTTAAGAGTCTTTGTACACTTTTAATTATCCTAGGCTTATCTAATTGTTCGAATACTGTCACAGCAGTCTTCTTAGATTCAGCAGTAATGTGAATTAATGGCCAGTTTTCTCCTGACGTCAATTCTAAAGTGTCCGCTCTATTTTAATTAAATGCAGTTAACAGAGCTTTACGACGTCTACAAGATTTACAGCTTTTGAAATGTTCTAACGACCACTGTCATATAATCAGCATTAGTAAGTAGCCTTGGTCATTTTACACTAAAAATACTTCATATTCGATCAAATAATAATATGATACATACAAGAGCATAATTAATTTTATCACCTAAAGACATAAAATATAATATAAAACAAGCATACGTAAGTGATATGACGTTAGTGTCTGTATCAATAACATCGCTGGTAAACATACTTATGTAAATTTTCCAACGTCCTCTTGTTCACATAACAAAAGAAAACAGAAACTATGATTTTTTATAAAAACAAATACAAAAGACTGAGAGACGAGATGATAATGAGCAAAAACAATAACACACAGTTGAAACAAGATCACCTTCATAGGTTCATAATGGCTCGTATATATAATCAAGGAGCTTCACTTCATGTCGGGGAAATATTGTAAGATAATATTTTTATGCTCAGCTTTGAAAACCTGAATAATCTGTATGTATAAAAGGAAAACGTGACTGACTGACTGATCTATCAACGCACAGCTCAAACCACTGGACGGATCAGGCTAAAATTTGGCATATGGATTGCTATTATGACGTAGGCATCCGCTATGAAAGGATTTTTGAAAATTCTACCGCTTACCGTCAGGTGGGCCGTAAGCTTGTTTGCCACCTAGTAGTATATAAAAAAAAAAAGGGGTTTGCGGGTGAAACCGCGAGGCGGTAAGCTAGTTTACTTATATTAATGTAATATTTATGAAAAATAGAGTAATAAAACGAATTGAACGATTTCAATGCCGAAAACGCTACTGCAACAGATTATCTCGTTACCATTCTATATTTTTCCTTTTCAAATTGAATTGAAAATAAACACCTGAATGTAGTAAGGCTTATAATATCAGAAATGAATATTTAAACGTCAAACAGACTTTAATTTCCAACATAAACTACTAGTAATAAATGCGTTAAATTTACACAGGGACATCTAGCAATAGTCATCGTAAATGGATAAATTGAATTCTGAACAACGATACAAAATTAACCTAAAATATCATGAACATTTCGTTTCGATGTAGATTTAATAGCATCAGCAATCATCATTCATCATTACATAGAGAATCGTTCAACATTTCGTGAAAGCTGTTTGCAATAGGTACACGCTTCGTGAGCAATATTGTTGGAAGCTGAAGTGAAATCCATGTTTGATTCCACGTTTATAGGAAAATGCTACAATTCTGTCATGAATCCATTATTAACCAGGAAAGATCACTCATTTTTAGCTTTCAAATGTCGTCTATTAGATAGTAGGTACCCTTCCATAGCCCCTGTACTGTACACAATCTATTTTACTATACAACTGTTATTCGAAGTTTCGCAGTCTATTGTTCTATTCATAAAATGTTTACAGACCAGTATCATCCTAGAGATACATTCTATTTCATGATTTAAGGAGCAGTCTTAATCATTTCCAAAACAGTAATTAAGCAAGTCTATATGCTTTTAAATATTAAGTCTCCATGGCACAATTCTGTCAACAAGAATTTGTCACATCATAATGAATAGAACATTAACCTCGGTGAGAATGTAAGTTTCCTGACATCATGTAGTATTTAAGAATGTAGCACACTTGTCTCGTAT
Organism: Tetheella fluctuosa; assembly: GCA_951216915.1. NCBI lineage: Eukaryota > Metazoa > Arthropoda > Insecta > Lepidoptera > Drepanidae > Tetheella > Tetheella fluctuosa. The sequence continues at coordinate 11,294,425 of OX578223.1, read as the reverse complement.
GCGACGACAATTATGTGAGGTCAGGTCAGGGAGCAAGTAAGCTATGTGACCTCGACTGGTGAAAATAAATGATGCTGTGCATAGTAACTATGATTCTAAATTAGTTTTCTTCAAACGCATATCTATTCATTCAAAAATAAGCATAATAAAAACGTTACAAGTAGTAAAGAAACTTACATAATAGATATTCTCACTCCAGCTACTCATTTAGGCGGAGGAATAAGCTTATCCAAGGTTTATCTAGCCATTGAAAAATTGGTCCTAAATCAGTAAGTTATATTCCATCTAAAATAATCTATTATTTTATAGTCTCTAGACTATTGACTAAATTAGCTGAGCAATATTAGATACTTTCAAGAATATACAATGAAACACAGAATTTGAATAGCTTTATCACGATAAAATAACAAAAAATGTATTTTACCGTGAGATGCCTCAAATTAACATTAGCAGTGGTTCCACCAACTTTGTGTTTCCTAAATATTTATCCATAATTCCACACAGGCAAGCTATTATTAGATATTGAATTTCGAATGAGCCCCATCAATAGCGTATCAAATCGCAATGTATTCAGACCACGCCCGGTGCCCATTTATTGTAGCGTTTATAACATTCCATTGTGTATTCGTGACCTTCTGTGCATCATAGAATGTTGTTCGGATACATTTGTTACGGTGTGGGAGTTGCATACCTGTTGTTAAATTAAGTGAATCTTGATTTGAATTTTTCTATCAAAACAAAATTTAAATCTCCAGAAAACCAAGCGAAGTATTGTTTTGTTTCTAAAATCAAATTATAAATATTATATCTTGTCAACGATTTGATTATTTCCTCAGCCGATTATTTTTCATCGATAATATCAAGATTCAGTAATCCGATCACGTTAAAACTATCCGGTGACGCTTCAGTTAGTGACTTTACGTAAATTTGATCAAGTTGTTGTCCTTCGTTGTTATTACTAAATATTATATTGCCATCAAATAACGATCGTGCTGCCGTGCATGCTACTGTCATAGAGGGAATTACATCCTCAATTTATTCTGTTTACTCGTATTCTCACGTTTAAAGTCAATACAACTTTCGTAGTATTTACTTGAGCAATTGTTTTGACTCTCTTCTAAAAGGTCGAGATAAAATGCAAATCGGCGTCCAATCAACACTCACAACAAAAGGTTATTTTTATCGATTCTGAAACCTTCCGAATCTTAGGATTTGTTTATTGTTTACAATTCTGTTATTGTTATCACGATGCGAATGCTTGTTTATGGACTCAAATGTTTACGTTCGTCCTCTTTAAGATTGCTTGAAACCAACTTTCCAATGAGTCCAGTATGCATTATTGACTATAAAATGTATGATAATAAACTGTAATCTTTTAAACTTCTAAAGGTTAAATTCGTGAGACGATGAGGAATTTAATTTAATGTAGCGTGAAGGCAGACAATACATTGAATCTAAAATCAATTGTACTTTTATATCATAAATAAACCATCAACGGTCTATCTAATTTTAAATTAAAGCTAGACTGAAGAGATCAAAGATTGAGATAGATTTTTGTTATTAAAAACTCAGTATTTTAAATTATATTGAAACTTTACTGTCTATAATAGCATACAAACAATTATTTAAAGTATACTCCATGCGCGGAGGCATCCCAAAGATTATTTAAGGCAAGACCCATGACAACAGTTAGTTTCCCAACAGTTTGCTCAACCTCCGGTTTCCATCTCAAGACGACACCGATAGGTTTCAACCGTGAGAACTGCAAGGTCTGACGCGAGGAAACGTTTGTGACGATGAGCACAAACTTAATGACGTCGCAAATGACGTGTTTATCGTGTTGCAACTAGGTTTGATTTGCCTTGACTCAATTGATGCGAATAACTTGGTAGATCTCGTTACTAATTGACAGGTTAATTCAACGTCTACCATGAGATGAACGATAAACCTCCCAAAAACAAGTTTGTTTGAAGAAAAAATCGTGTCGAGAGATCATGAAAAATTATATCTGCCTACTTTATATAGAGATATATTAATACAAATTACATTGATAAACATAATGATAACAGGCAGGTAAATAGTGATTAACTTCGTAATTATTACTGCGGTGATGTATTGTTACTTAAATAGCCTATATCAGATGCACATAAATGAACCATCATATATGTTATGGTACTTGAAACCTCTCATTATAATTATTGTATCAGTATTCCGTGTTATAGTTTTTGCAACGTATTTATAAGGCATAAATCCAAAGGATTTCAATCATACTATCTCAAATTTAACCAGCAAAAACTATAGCAATTATTTTGGTACAATAAATAAACGTGACGTTTGTTACTTTGTTTTCACGACACGATAAGTTAATAAAATGTTTACGAAGTCAAGATTATCGGGATCTTGATAATACCTACGGCAGTATTTGATTACTGTTGTATAATTAAGAACATAAAATAAAATAAAATAAAATAAGGGAAAAGACATTTATTTTGGACACACGCAAAAAGTTAAAGCAAAAATCTACATTTAAATCTGTGTAAGGCCAAAATAGCATCCACCTCAGCATATGCTGATGCACATGCTGTAATTAATGACATTATTACCCTATGATATTCGACGAAGAAGTCGAGGCCAAACTTTTATTTTCATTATAATCTAAAGCGATTGAACAAATGTCAAGACATACTCGTAAAACGACAGTTTGTGTCAGGCCATTATTGCATTATTATTTAGCCTTGGTACGTATCGTAACACGGGATATAGCTGGCCTAGACCTATTTACGTATTTGGCCGACCCCCACATGACATCTCTCGCGAAATGGAACGCAAATAACAAATATTTGAACAGCTTGAAAAGGGAGCGAAATGAGGCAAGTACTTAAGCTTTAGGAAAGATAAGTGAAATGGTTGAATAGTTTACAAATTCAGGACATGGAAAACACAGGAAACTTTAATGTTACTCACAAAGTATTTGAACACATGTTATCTTCGTGCTAATAGCGAAATGGCGGCTACGCTGGACGTGTTAAACAGGCAAAACAAATAAATGTTCCAGCAAAACCGATCCCGCACACTATTACGACAACACGACGATGTGACTGAAAAACAGATGTTGGGACTCCGATATATTAATACGAAGTATTTAACAATGATAACACATTTTTTTTTATTTAAATTGTAAAATTGAGAGTTCGCTATAGATTCCAGTTTCAGAGAAATAGAAGGCGAATAAACTATCAGTTATAACGGTACCCAATGATCAAGATAGGACTTTATAAGGTCAAGAGTTTTGAAAGAGACTTGATAGACTTCTATCAAGATTAAGCACAGTTGAGCCTACTTATTGGAAGATAACCTTTGGAAATGTTTTTCTTGTAAATAAGGTTACATTTAATATATTTTTTTCGGATATAATTACATACATCAAAGACTATTTGGAGATAAATGGGTAAAACAAAGTTGATTGCTACTCCAAGAAAGTCAAATAACGGTCTATATTGATATGGATTTTAAATATAATTTAGTGTTTGAACGATAGGAAATATTTTGAAGTTTACAAAAGGAATTATTAAAACATCGAAATAAATTACGTTAACGAACAATTGAAATTCATAGCAAAACATCGTGATGGCGTGCACAAAAGCAAATAAAATTTCGTAACCGAATGAAAGTTGAGAAAGAGGCCGCGAAAAGACTTACGTAAGAAACGCAAATTTTTGGCTAACTAATTTGTACGGTTCTGCACATGTCTTTTTGGGTGTAGCAAAAATTGTTATAATTATTCTTGATACAGTTACGGAAAATTACAATTATTACGTCATAGATAATGTAAATACTTCAAGAGGTCGAATTACTTAACCTATGTATTATATGTATGTGTACTTTGAAAGCGGTTTGTGAATATTCGACAAAATACCGAATTTAAGATTTGCTAAATATATTTTATCCTTATTACATTAAGAGCGTTTAATTTTAGCAACGGTACGAAACTTTGTCTTGAGATCCGGCATTGCAACAAAATCAAATGACATCATACTTATTCAGAAATGCATTACTGGCTATAGCGACGCGAATCAATGCATGACTTCTGAGGATTCTAATGATCTAGTTATTCATTTACATGGTTCGTTCGATTACCTTGGTTGTTTAAGGAGCGTCCTTATTTCACTAAACGAATTCTACTACTATATTCGATGTTTCATTTCAAATTAAAAGCTCTACAAGGTATTTTAATAAGTGTTTTAGATTCTTATCTAGACTTAAAATGATTGCTTTCGGCTAATAAAAAAATATTACACGACTACGCGCTACAATGTTGTGATTTAGAAAGTATTGATAAAATCTGCGCCAACAGGACTTGAACTTGAAAATTGACTGTGTCTGGGAAATAAACACTTGTTTCTTGTTTATCAAGGATATTTAACGAAGAAAAAGAGATACTATGTCATCTATGTAAACAAACTAAAACTGCTCTACTCTTCAAGAAGTTCAAATATAAATAAGTAGACTCCTTGATAATATGCTAAGCAGTTAGGTAACTTCGGTGACCCGATCTTAATCATCTCAATGTTCCGGTTTGATCGCTTTCATACTTGGTATATGTACGAAGCCAGATTAGCTAACTGACTAGTAAGTCGACAAATTATGCAATTACAAAGACTACACTACCGATGATATACAATTTGACAAAGCTACACAATGTAATATACATCTGAAACAACAATACATACTTCACTGTCGTCAATACGCATTTACTTATTTAAGCGAGCCCCGATCGGTCAGAATATCGAATGACGTCCGACTCTTGAATTATTCAGTTCTGAGTATAACACATGTGTGAGAACTTGCTACAAGCATTTCCAAAAGGTGAAAACCTCTTCTTTTCAATTGTCTTTGTTTTTTTACGGACTTACAATTGAAGAAAGGTGTTTCGACAAGTGAAACTGTAGACTAATGTTAGTAACGAGAAAAAGAGAGTTGTTTAATTTATCATGTTGTTGTTTTTTTAATTTATTTACAGTGTACTTTTAAAATGGCTTCAATACCTCTAACTAAACTAATTGGAAAATGTAAGTTTGTAAGACCCAATTGCCGCCTAATGTCATCGTCTACAAAATTTTGGTTTCACACTAATTAAGGTTAAATCGATATACATCATGTTCGTTATTTCATTTTCTAGGTCAGGCATGAAATAAGCGGACGATATTCCACTTGATTAGTCACTATTTCTGAACGGAAGGCTGGCCAGGTGGGTAATCAGGTAGAAAATAATTTAGATCGCTAACTTTTTGGTGGGATTAAATGTACGTAAATTTCAACATATACTTTTTTATTAAAAGATACAGCGCCGATTCTAAAAACTAATTTTGCGTTAGATAGAGTAATATTTTCTTAACCACAAAATCAGATAAGTCTGTTGGTAACTAATCTCAGAAGATCAGGGTAGTGAGATTGCACATTCCCAGCATTTCTTAATGTAGTAATTTTGTAACCTTGTCTAATTTACTTCTAACACTTTTAGTATCTACTGTAATTTTCATATTATAATTATTATAATAAAATAACAAATAGCAATTACTCCATGAAACTAATTGTTATAAATAACCGCCACATTCCACTGACCTTATCAATTGTATGGTTTCAATTCACTGAACCAAAGAATAGAATAATGAAATAACGAACACAGTGTCTGATAAGTGTAATAGTAGGACAAAATGGGCTTTGAACTTTGCTCCACTTCCTTTCAATTACCGATAAGAATATTTCTGAAAAGTAACTAGTTTTATCGTTTAGGTTATAAAGGGGTAATAAGCTTGACAATTAACAAGTTTTTTTATTATGTCGTCAAAAAAGTAGTGTTATTAATACATAGATATTGCCAAATTTTTTACCTTGTGGAAAAAGAGAGAAAAAAATGTAAGTATTTTGAGACTATAATAGTCACATGTAGATAACAATGTTGATGAATGAACAAAAGTAACTAAATATCGTCTAATGATTAAGGAATTCAAACAAGAAGCTCTTCAAATTAAGCTGATGTCTAGCTTTGATAAAGGAACAAGAATTAGTTCTGGTAAAGATGTTGGATTACAAACAGTGCTAGACGATGGTGAGATAAGATTAATTATAGTACTACTTAGTTTTATTGCTCTTCCAATTCAATAAAGTTTGATATTAAGTGGCTAATGTTAAACTGATTACGTTCTTATAAAGTAAAGTGAAAAGAAGTTTGGATGAAGTCAAAAGAAAATTTATTCTTGATTTAATTAGATTACTGGATGTATTAAGTTTAATTTGACTTTCTCTCAACAAGCCATCAACAAAAGCTACTTCCGTATTTTAACGAGTTTTGATCTTGCTGTGCTGTGAATTAAGTAACTGATTCTATGTAATGGTTTTTAATAAGAGTATCTAGTAACACAGCTTGTAACTTAGTTATTAATGCAGCGTTAGAAGTTATGGTGTGTAACAATGGTGGTTTACTGTACGCCACTTTCACTTGGGCTAAATTAAAAAAAATCACAAGCAAATTGCTCCATATATAATAACAGTATTGTTAAGTCGAATAGGAGGTTCTGTAGTTATATGGTCATTGTTTCTGAACTAGCACTATTAAACACGTAAACGACCAGAAAATTAGAATGGTTGCGTCACAACTTGATTTCGTACGAATCATGTATTCTGAAGTTAATAACAATGAAAAACTTACCATCGTTAAGTATGTTATCAAATGTGAAAATAAAATCAGGAAATTAATCGCAAACATTTGCACAAAGCATAACTACGACATTTCATAGGGGATCAACTAAGGTGAAGGGAAGTAACTATATGGAAACAACAAACTGGATTTTATATTTATTGACTTCTATTATAAGGAGGTATAAAAGCCATGTCACTAAAAATTATGAATATGAAAGTGGATACTGGAAGAGGAAGACTGGAAAAGAAATGGATGAATTTTATTGTACAAAAGATGATGTGAGCAAGAAAGGAGTGAAAGCAGATAGAACCTAAGGGCAGGAAGAACAGTACGTATTGCACTGACCCCGAATTTATTGGAAACAGAGCAGGAAGGTTTTAACTATCTTTAACATTGCAAAGTCTCAGTAAATCTTTACCTAACATCACATTACCCTACTTTAGTGTTGGTTGACCAATGACATTAATCTTGTAAACTGTTTTCGGACAGGTCAAGTACTCGGTAAGTTTTTTGGTCCATCAAAACATGATTTCAGTTGCATCAAGTTTCCTGCGATTTGTTAAAACTGCGGAACTCTATTACCATGAGTACTTGACACACGGCTACAATTTCTTTGTACGGAATTTCGTAACACCTTTCATACGTGTTTATCTTTACGCAACTTGATAAAAAGTTTACGTAAATGATAAATGTCGTTGTTATGAATGATAAAAATCTTTTCCATCCGGTATCATAAAAAATACATATTAATCCATTTACAACCAAATCTATGACGCAAATCCAACAATTGTCAGTCACCTCAGTAACAACAAATGTAATGTGAGTGAACTATGTAACGCATGTAAGATGTAGTTCATCATTATAATATCTATGACTGTAATACATCAGTGTTACTCATAGCTTAACTCCTTTAGTCACAACAGACATTGAGTCATTAACTATTGGACTTAAATGATTACCGTGTCAATGACTCATCTCGTCATCAACTTACATCAAACTTTGACGATTGTCATTATCGAATCGATTTCATGGTTCCATAATCTGAAATTGTATTCGTCTTGGTTTTCATGGTGACTGTTTTCTCTGACCAAGATTTTAACATGAATTTTATGATCATTTTTACTATTCTACTTTTTAATGTAAAAAGCCTCATGCTAGGTTCTCTTGACCCGGTGGAAGAATCATAAACTTATTTGATAACAGTACGCAGTAACATAGTTGTAAAACAAAAACGTACAAAGTGGAATAACATAGCAACATATACGAGTGTAGATTACAAACAAAATTGCTGCTATTTCGGGCACAGAGCCAAACTCATCCAGGCAGACACTGGGGGCCATTCTGTTCAGGGTCAATCGGGCAGTTGAGACTGAATCACTGCTCAAATTGAGAACGAAAGTAAAAGAAACGAGACAACAAAGATAAAAGATAAACTATTTTGTATAAAAATTGCTACTAAAACTCAACAAAGAATTTTCTAGGTTATAGCAAGATCTATATTCCAGCTTCGTCTCCCTTGACTACGTCTTCGCATCCTATATTCGAAGCCTTTTTGCTATCAGTCTTATATCATAGTTTATAATCTCCAGTCAGCTTACACTTATGTAATCATCGAATAAATCAGCAACTCTATGTCTAGACTATACTCTAAAGTACTCTAGACTAAACAAGTACTAAATTGACAAGGGATACGTCACGTTTCTACGTTGAGAGAATCTTTGTTAGGTAGGAGATATAAGTATCTCTACAGGATTTGCCTTCGCGTAACGTTGGGGTTATTACCGGTTCTTCTCTAGTAAAGGTTCTTACATTCCAAACCGGATTAGTAGATGCCATATGAAAATAAAACTTTTATGTTTATTCACTTGTAAATTACCTAACAGTGCTCAAAGAAATTTGGTTAGATACTTATTAAGTACTGAAGATTGAAGTAAAATAAGTGTTATAAAATTGATTACAGAGTTCATTGCCTTTACTTGGCTTCATTGTATGAAACATTCTATGTAAAGAATATAGTTGGTTATGGGTTGCAGGTTGCATGCAAGTACCATAACAAACAACGCCCTATTCCCTTTGTATGGAAATTGATGTGATACTCAAGCCCAGCGGACCGCTTACACGCCACTACAACATATTCTTCAGTCATCTAAAAATTGGCTCGTCCAGAAATGAATTAAAAACATTCCATTGTAGGAATCGATCGTCTTTTGTTTGTCTAATCTAAAGAATCTATTCTTAGATCTAACTTCACAGATATACCGAGCTACTTTTTCTATAAGTAAGTACTTACTTTTGAACAAGATGAAGCACTTCAAATTTATCTCTTTTCTAACAATTCTTCGTTATATGTCCAATTGCACGTTACTTGGATAGTAGTAAATTTGTCAGCAAACTGCTTTTTGAACATTGTAAAACATTAATGGCAGCATATGCGCTATAAATATTTATGTTTTGATGCAGCTCATCACTCCACTCGGTTTCAATGATAAAGCGTGGAAAATGTTAGGCAGTATTTATTTCTATATTTGAAGAGATTTTTTTATTACCATTCACGTATGTCTGACATAAAAATATCAGATTCTTGGAAGTTTTAAACTACATTAAGATTCCAATCACGACGTCAAAATGGCATTTAGTCAAGGAAAATACATATTTTTATAATTTCAAAAAAAACACAAGGAGCAAATAAAATGGAATCTTTTATAGATTTCAATTCATGGGGTTCTAATAATAACGTTATATAAAATACATTTCAAACCGAACAACATAAAAGAAACCATCTGGTGTTACAATTCCACATTCTTCCACTAATAAGGAAGCAACAAGGCATGAATAAGCTGATGACGTAACTTGGTATTCGGACCTAATGGACTGAAATGCATAAACGACAGAAGACAGAAGTTCAACATAAAGTGTATAGGATTAGTCATATCATAATGAATAACAGATAACCGACTTAGCAGTGATTAAGTGCGTTTTCCGAATTGTAAGCAAATTAATCTATTTGCTGACCAAGACGAAATAAACGTCACATCAGCATATGTAATTTTAACATGGAAGTAAAATCCAGTGAATGAAAGGAAGCCTTGTCAATCAGCTGATGGCGAACTTTAATGAACGCACTGACATTGTTATTTTGCTGCCAAGGCGAGACGCGACAAAACGTGTAGTGATCAATATGTCTCTAAATGAAAAAGTTGTGAAACCCAAAGACCTTGTTGTAAACAAACAATTTAAAGATCATTATTAAAATGTAGAACAAAATATATAATTCGTCACGGGGTAAACAAATGGTTACCATTACAATTTTTATTACAAGTAAATTTGATCGAACAAATATTTTATCACTTTCACTTGAAATACATACAAATGCTGAAAATACGATATAAATTGTAAATAAATAATGAAATATCTTGCTTATCCTATTAATTAAACTATTAACAACATAACGAATCTAGACTTTCGAGGCCCAATAATTTTCGGGATACGCACTGCTTGTTATTTTAAGCGGCTGAGAGGGACTTTAAGCCTTGTTATTTGTTACAAGATTCTGAGAAAACCTGACGCCTTCCGTTCCTTTTTTGTTTCAACCCGTGAGGCACATTTTATTAGTATCAGGTGTCACGCAGTCTGCCTCACGTCATGTGCAACGTGCATCTTTGTAACATGCTCCAATGATCGATAAAGCTGGCGTGTTATCAACACCTGTTCGATGTTATTGAATTTTTCACACATTTCAACATTAACGCGCAACGTCGTTAAATATTTTAAATGTCATTAACGTTGCTGGAAAACATTTCTTGGTTTCCTTTTTGGAAAGATCTTGAATGTATCGAGTGCTTAATAACTTGACTCGCGATTCCTGGAATACTATTTTTTTGTACGTAATTTTGGGTGGCGCGTTTCATTCGCGAAGGTCAGCTTGCCAATTCTCTTGCTTGAATATACAGATAAAACGTTTTATACTACTCTAAAACATACTGATACTCTATCCCAATGGATAGAATTATAAGATTCAAAGGCCCAACAAGTGCATCGAGTCGTTGTAACTCTGCAACTACTCCACCATTCTGAAATCCCTTCTACTGCTTTATATCTACTAATGACGTCGGTTGCTGCTATAAAGCGAAATTTGCTCGATAGAAAGCCTACAAAAGCAGTAATGGTTTACAAAGTTCACGTATAAGTGACCAAGGTCAAGTCTTGGTAAAGGCTTCGAGATTCAGTGCCTTTGAAAACAGGTTTCCCCGGTCAAGTATCGAGCGAGGATTGGCCATTGTACACAATTACGTATGCACTATGGAGGGAGTTTACTTTAACTTTATGCCTTATTGTTTCTTGAACCGGATTTCATAGGGCTTTTATATTCTTATTTTCTTTGTGTTCGCTCACATGCTATTTAAGGTATGTAAGTTTTTCAGTGCAGATAAAAGAAAACATCCCATTGTTTTGAAGCCGGAGTTATACACAATATTAAATTTCAGTCACCAGTCATTTTAACTTTTAATTTTACCAAAATTTTACTTGACGAGGAATATCTAAAAAATAACCCCTTGAGCCTAACACATATTTGAAGTACATATGTGATAATTTTTATCTATACAACAAATATGTTATAGCAACCATTTTATGATCACTGAAAAACATTGTTGTAACGTCTCGATATTCATAACAATGCTATACAAATACCACGTACAATGAACAATAGCGCAGATTTGTTTGGATTTCAAATGATAAGAAAGTACTTTGATTAACGGCATCCTTAATTCTGATTGCTTCCCAAACTCTTCACGTTGAAACACTAGATTTTCAATTATTTTGTCAACACATCTTTCACATTGCTGATAACATTATGAATCCATAATATCTAAGCCCATATTCTCATTTTAAATTCCATGTTTAAATTCCACATGGAATTTAAACACCAAATGGATTTATTTCATTTGATAAAAGCCCGTATCGATAAATGGGTTTATACAGCGGTGCATTCTTGCGTCACGCACCATTGCTGCAGTTCAAAGACCCTTAATTAAAATCTCTACGAAGTACGAAGGGAGCGAGTCTATACCGCTACGATATAAAAGCTTTATAGTGTAGTGTATACATCCCATTAGTAGTTGGTTCCTTTGTAGCTAGATAAGTACTAATCTGCACCAAAATATATGCGTCATTAGCACCCGGCTCTCTACCGTTACCTAAATTAGTAAATGGCACAATAACATCAACGAAATCACTATAACCAGTTTAATGAGGCCTGTTGATGCCATAATTAGAAATCAAGTCGTACCGCGATAAATGCCAACACGTAAAATTCATGCGCAGCGATTGAATTGGCAAAACAAACAGGTTCAGCAATTTTCCTGGAACCGGTCCTCGAGTAAATATTATTGTAGATTAAGAGGAACTCATAACAATAGAAAATGTGCGTATGTCTGCAAGCTCTCAAAGAAAGAATCTCATCGCCGAGATCCGTCTCGAATTATTCAATTGATGTGAAATTACATCATCCTTTCAGTCCCGAACGAGGTCACAGCGATAATACGCTTCGTAATGGTAATAGTAGACTCGTTTCCAAAAAAAAAATTGAAGACGCTGATAAAAAAAAACATATCAGAGAATACTTTTCTCAAATGTTTATGGTGATAATAAACCAGACTGACCACAACACACCTAAGGACTAACGGCACAATACGTACAAATACAAACATCGATCTAAGAGAAAGCGTATAGGATTTCCAGCGTAGTGAAAGCAAGTAACACCATTGCAAATGCCAAGTATCGAATAGCCTCAAAAATTACGATTGTTATCGCATCTGCAGATTCTGTTGTTGTTTTGACTAGTACAGCCGCTGTTATGCATGAACCGGCATAAACTAATGAACAGTTCTGTGGTACGGTCGGTATACTATAGTAAAATATGTACGCCCGAAGTTGCGAGGTTTTATCGACGGATGGAATGTATCTTCTGGGCTTACTAGAACTACTATTAGAAAGGAAAATACAACGCAGAGTTGGTTCAGTGGGGTGGATTATAATGACAACTTAGTATGGACTTTAAAAATAAACAATGCACTGTAAAATTTAAGTACTGGCTGATATAAATTGAATTATTGTTTCATTGTTGCATTCCTGTAGTTTATATGCCAGGTACCTATATAAAACTGGCCACATGCAATAATAATAAATTATGAAAAAGAAACAATTTTGTTTTTCTTTATTTAAAGATTTTATTTTGTGTGAATATGATACTGTAAAATTATAAAATTTCTGAATGAAATATTTATGAAAACTAACCTGGTGCAGTGGAGCCATAAAAATAAATTGGAATTTGAACCTAGGTACATTACACATGTAAATATACATTTAGTTTTCTATTATAGTCTGATTTTATTTCCTAACAATGATAAGCATCCATATGGGCTGTTGATGGTAGGCAATTATAAAAGGCATTTAATTTTAAATATCTTTGAGTAACAATCTATAAACTAGGTTTGTATAAAAAAGTGTAAATAACAGGGTTCGAGGATATATATCAAATGAGTTTTTGTGATATATATCAATGGCTTAAAAAAATTATAATATTAAGTAATTTTTGGTGTTTGCTACTGTATTTCTACATCCCAAATGTAGATGGCGTTGGAGTAGAGTTAAAACATACTCCCTAATAGTAAGTTCTAATCCATAAATGGTAACACTTCTGCCGGCATTAATGGCATCAGTCGTGTCAGAAAAAAATCGTTATGAAAGAGTAAGTTTTTTTTGTGTTTATTCTATTATTTTTTACAAAGAATGTAATTGACAAAGTGCAAAAACGATTTTACTTCATTATTGATTTTTATTTGTATGATTTTAAGTACCTAAATAAATAAAACATTAAAAACATTTTAGTTCTTTTTTTAAATATTTTATTATATTTATGTAACACATATGCAAATAGTATACATAAATAATACAATAAAATAATAATATGGCTTTCATTACTATAAATATCAAATATTTTCGAACCCTGGTAAATAATGATGTAGCTCTAATGTAACTGATATCATTAGGTATTGTTCTAAGGTGAGCAAAAAGCAACTGTTCCATAGAACAGCTCCCACAGTGCCATACATAGTGGTGCCACAACACTGCACTGTGGCATGTAAATATCAAAGAAAGTCCTACTAATCCTACAAATATTATAAATGCGAATGTTTGGATGGATGGATGGATGTTTGTTACTCAATTATGCCAGAATGGCTAAATGGATCCAGATGAAATTTGGCACAGAGATAGATTATAGTCTGGAATAGCACATAGGCTACTTTTAAAACATAAAATCCCTCGGGAACAGCGGGGCAGAAACTAGTACATAAATTCAAACAAAATGCTTTATTTAGAGGGAAAAAATACAAGGAAATAATAAAAGATACATTTGACCTTTTTGATGTTTCAACAACATTTTTTTATTTATATTTTCCTAATTAATAAGGATGTGACTTCAAACCTTATTTGAGGAAAAGCCTATGATTATAGTACCTTCTATGTGTAGCTGTTGGAATAATAATAAAAAAATAAATAATATACCTTTATACTAAATATTATAGTAGTAGTAAAGAAATTTAGTTCAACAATCCTACTTATATTATAACTAGCTTACCGCGCCACGGTTTCACCTGCAAAGCCCGAATTTAAACCCTGGAATGTGGAATTTTCAAAAGTCCTTTCTTAGCGGATGCCTACATCATAAATTTGGCATATCGATAGCTAATCTATATGCCAAATTTTAGCTCGATCCGTCCAGTGGTTTGAGCTGTTTATTGATAGATCAGTCGGTCAGTCACCTTTTCCTTTTATATAAACAGATAAATTAGGAAGTTTGTTTGTTTGGATGTTTGTGACTCAATCACACATATCGGCTAAATAAGTTTGGATTAAACTTGACACACAAATAGATCATATCCAGGAATAAAACATAGGATACTTTGTATCCCAAAAATCATAAGTATCCACTGAAACACAGGTAAAACAATGGGGCGAAAGCTAGTAGTAAAATACTAATAAGAACATACCTGCTAAAAAATCCAGATAAACCCTTCTTCTTTAACTTAGAATGTTCCTGTTCTGTTCCAATCACTACCGCTTCATCATCTTTTGATGCAGAAGATCCAAGAGAACACTCTGAAAGACTGGATACGGTACTTGAGAAAGAACCACCATCTTTACCACGGTGATGACCATTCACACTTCCCCATTGCAAAGTGCTTTTTGGTGAATCACTAGTATCACTTTTCTCACAAGTAGATATTGAATAATTGCCTTCATCACTAAAACTACTCTTCTTTGACAGCTTATCAACTTCGTCTGTAGTTTCTTCTGCTGCTTTAACTATCTTCGGAGTCACGAAATGTAGTTGTTTTGTAATAGGATTGTACGCGAGTTGCATATTATCCAGTGCTTCGCTTAGGCGCATCCCGCCTTTTTGGCACGGCGTCGAAGACATCGCGATTTCAAATTTCGAACACTACTCTACTACAACGTTCAGAAATCACATCCATGTTTATGTACACAAATACTCACGAAAGACATTATCGTAAATTTAACGAACATAAGACTCATTAAGCTTGTTTGTTTACTTTATTTGCTAATTAGATATTAATTACTGATACATTAACACTAGCGAAAACAAAGCATTCGCTTATCACGCGTAAATCGACTGATTTTATTTTTAATTTTTGTTATAATTATGAAACACAACCATTAATTTTAGCAGAGACATTATTAAAATACTATAAATTATGTCGATTATTATGTAGAAAAGCTTCCATGACCTATAAATCACGAATAAACATTTATTTTGAAACGAAATAGTTAAATCTATCTAAAATACGAACTAAACACAAAGCAAAGCAACACACCCATCCCCATTTACTTTTCACAGTAAATAAAATTGACACTAATTGACAGACAATATTATTGACATATACGTTTAATGTTGCCCGTACTATTTTCTGAAAAACTTCTAGTTGTTGTTGGTACAAAAACAAAACTACATAAAGAGTTTTATCTAAACATATTATAAAACTTCGGCCTTATCGGACCTTGAAGTGACCGTGAATGATAAAAATGCTTTTTTTTTATTTAATAGTAAATTCCATTTATATTCCATTTCATAGTTACACATTGCATTCAAATTCCAAGCATTATATTATGTTTTGGAACGCACCTGAAGCTTCTTGTCAAACGATATCTTGACGTTAGAGGTATGTATATCAAAGTCATCAACAAGAATTTATTTAATACATACAGAATAACAATTAAATATTAAGTTTTGTCCGTAAAAGCTATTTACCTTCTTACATTGTGTTTTCTACATTCTTTGACATAAGAAATAGCATAATTTTTTATTGAATTGAAATGAATTTTCTTTTGTACGTAACAAAACGTCGAACTGTTAATGTCAGTGACAATTGTTGTCGCGCTGATTGGCTATATTACTTACAGTCAGTAGATTGTTACCATATAGCATAGCTTGGACGAAAATATATCAATGGTTACTAGCCTAGCATTCAATTGATGGTCTTAGATTTTTCTAATTTGAAGTAACCATTGTATTCTTTCAAAGTCTGATATCTGCGACTTATGACGACAATCCTGTGTACCGTGATTCCTGGTCGCCGAAATCGCCTTTCGTAATAAATTTGTGATTGGTATTGTGTAAGCTGTAATATCGTTCCTAGTATTTTGAACGCTAATGTTTTTAAAAGAAATCGTGATTTATTTTGATTACACTCGTACTATATCTAACAAATCTACAATAATTTGCCCATTTGCAATGTTAGTAGAATCCAAGTCCAAGATGTATGGAATTTTAATAAAATTTTAGCATAATCTATCTTCAGTTTCCTGTGGTGCATTGAGGCTACTTTTCAAATACTTGGAGTTCGTTAAATGAGATAAAACAGTCAAGAGTTATTAGTTTGTTTGTTAACTATAATAATAAGAATAACGTAAATAATAGATTACAAAGTAGCGCATTTTATGCACAAATTAAAATTAAATATATAAATAAATAAAATAAAATAAAAATAGCCTTTATTTACTCTGACCTTTGCACAAATGTAGTATAAAAACATAAAAAACTATTCTAACTATACTTAGCTATACTATACTAACTACACTTATAATTTAAATATATATATATATATATTAGACTATTTTATTTAAGTTTCTTAGTTTAGTAAGTTGGTCTTGAATTGTTTATTAAAGAAATTAAATATATAATATAATATAAATAATATATTAAAAATATAATTATGCTTAATTACCAAAAAAAAAACTACCATATTGTTGTAATGTAATGTAATATAATTTAATGATGGAAGCACTGAAGTCTTTTTGCCTTACCACCAGTTTCTGAAAGCCCAATCAAAGTTAATCTATGATCAAATATTCTGGGACATTATTCGTCACACACGGCCATCTGACCCCAAACTAAGCTGAGCTTGTGCTATGGAAGCCAGATAACTGATATACTACTTAAACTACTTTTCTTTTGTAAATACATACATATATAGATAACAGGTATTTGCCTGTATTCAAAATAAATTATCCAACACTAACCAATGTATAAAACATCTACAAAAAGGGGAAACCACGATTATTTTATTAAATTATCCATAAAGAGTATGCTATATAATTAAGACGTCACATGCTCCATATAAACCTATCATTTTGACATTTCATAAAAAGTTGCTGATTTTAATGTCAGTCAAATACCCTATTACACCCCGACCAAAGAGTAAAATAATAGACCTATACAGGAGACCCCGACTCAGGACAAACAGAAATGTTCATGCACACAAATGTTTGTCCTGTGTGGGAATCGATCCCACGGCCAAGTGGCCCGTTAACTATTGCCTTGCCATCATTGAAATTATATACGTCAGTGTCAAGTGATAGATATACATTTAACAAGAGATTAACATTGATCAAGCTTCTAGAAACTAGGTGTTAGTGTTTAATGAATGTGACCATTACATAGAAACAATATTACCCTAACTTCTGAAGTGAATTCCATCCAAACATACTAGTCTCGTTTATTCAAAACACTAAATGTATGTATGTATGAACAAGTCTTATTAATTTGATTCAGGTAACTACTGCATAAAAAGCTTTCAGAAAAAAAACACGATTCCTCTTTGAAGTTAGGATAAATTCTTATAGGTAACTTAAAAGTATGCTATTTTATTAATGTATAGTTCCGATTAATTTGTATGCATGGAGGATATTCTATTCAATAATAATCTATACAAATAAATAAAAATGATGTGTCTGTTTGTATGTTTAAAAAAATAGCAGCTTTTTACTGTTTGAAATTTTAATTCAGGCAGTTAGCCTGAACTGCCTGAATTAAAAACGCCTGGACAAATTTTGACGAAACTTTTTCTGGGAGATATAATATAGGGATTAACTTAGGCTTTTATTGGTTTCAAGCTAATTTTTACACCGGGAACACGGATGTAACCACGGGAAACAGCTAGTCATTAATAAACTCGAGACCCTTGTATGTTAATCAAGAAGTGGATTTAGTTTTCGTATTAAAGTAAGTATGTCCTCTATTTATATCTTAAAAGGGTCAATGTGAGGACCTCATGCTCATTATGATCGTAAGATTCAATGGGTCTAACTGAAGTTTGAATAATGCCTTCAACGACCATCCATTAAACTTTTTTCTTTTCATCAGATACTTCTCCACTTTTTAATTTTGAATAATACCTTGACCACTGGTAAACTTGGACCACAGGCAGATAAAAAGAAACAAATGAAAATAGGATTTTCTTTTCCCCGATTTCTAGCAACATTTACCCGTAAATTGGGAAATCCTCTGCCAAATGACAGCACTGACTACTGCTGTTACCACCCACACACAACACAACTGCTACTAATCAATCAATAACGTTGGTTCAATTGAAATTATTAAGTCTAGTTTACTAAAAAATCGTGTAAAGTACATACAACTAAAATTTTACCATTTTACTAACATATTTTGTGGCATTAGCCCTTAAAGTATTTTACTAAGATATTAAGTTTCTGTGCTCAGACTGGGAAGAAAGGTAAATATCAAGACCGCTTTGATTTATTATCTAGCGCTGTAGCGGCTGCTTGATCACAATTACAGATTAGAAGGTACAATAGCACGTAGCAGTAATTAGCAGTACGTTCCTGTAATTTAGGTAGCCCTTTTTTTTCATAGAACGACCACAGTGGATTTATTAACGGTATGAATTTCTGTATTTTGTGGGGATCGGTTTACGCAAAATAAATAGTACTTACCTACCTACCTACAGTTAAAAAATAGTCTGTTTCATAAATTCTTGCATATTAGGTAGGTACCTATTTATTCATAAAATTGAAAAGTAAAATTTATTATTTTATTATGTCGGTGTTTTTTCTTGGCATTTTGTACAAAAAAATCCTACCTAACAGGATTATAAATGCGAATGTGAGTTTGTTTGTTACCTTTTCACGCCTAAACCGCTTAAGCTTAATCGCGATGTGGTACGAAGGCAGATAGCCTATTTTTGGTAATGTTGGTATGGAGAGGGACATAGCATAGGCTGCTTTGTTTTCTCGGGAACGCGGGTGAAACCGCGGGGGACAGCTAGTTTAATATAAATGTTTACGCTTAATCAAGATTAATTTAATTTATTATACGATATACCTACGTAGTACAAAAAAAATGATGAAGTTAACACTAGAAATTGAATTGCACGGTAGGGAATTTGTAGTCGAGTCGAGACGCGTGTAACGGAACAGACAGAGAACAGAACCAATCACAATTTGCCCCTTATGACGCGTCGCGAGACGATCCAATCATTATGTGATCCGGCAAATGTACAGCTTTACCGAACCAAAGCAAGTAATTATCTAAGAATCTACCTTTACCAAGAAGTTAACACTGGAAGCTATTTGTGACTAGATCTTGCTAGTCAAAAGTGGTTATAACACTACCCTTATTAGAGATTCCCTAATTAGGAAATCAGAAGGTGTAATCGTAGTAAGATTCCGATTTTGAGTGCCAACCGCACTACTCCCTAAATAGTGCCCTAATTAGGGAGTCTCTAAATAGGGTAGTGTAATAACCACAAACCAAAGGCAAATAGAGGGCATTGAGTCGGCGACGCGACGTTTTAGCGTTTCATTCAAGCTATTTGGTTGGTTGGCCACTTCGCTCCAAAGCTCCGTTCCCCACGGTCGCTGCCGACTCACCGCTACTTGCAGACTCAAAAACGCGCGAAGACAAAATCGTCACGCAAACGTTATAAAGGACCAGTGTAATAATAATATCCTGGGATATTCCTCACACACGGCAATCTGATGTATGTATGCCATGTATTTCTTAAGCGCATAACTCAGGAAAATAATAATTATTATGCTGATGAGTCGTAGGAGTGGATTTTTACCACCCAGTTAGAACTCAAAATTTGTTTCGCTATTTTGTAACTTTGCAAAAAAAATCTACTAAGTACAAAATTATTCAATTTTTAAACTTATTTCTCTTATTATTATTTTATTTTATCTGTTTTGCAACGTTGAAATTTTGGACCAGTCTATCGGTCAGTTTCCGTCTCCGCGTTGGTCAAGCTAGACAGGACGCTCTGTTTAAAGACTATTGCCTTGAGCCTGGTATGTTAATACCTTCATCGGCAGTTTTGTTTTCGTCGCTCGGCCTGGGCTTCGCTCGCACCCACCTGTGCCCTTAGCCGCGCCACTGCCCGCACACCTGCCCCGACCCCCGACCGCTCCTCCTCCACCCACGCTACGCCACTATATCTAGGTACTCTAATAAATCAATAAAGTTCATCGCGCATGCAAGCTTGCCATGTTGCATCCTTATTGATTTTCCATAAACATTGCACCATCCTTTTCAGTACCGGACGAGGTCATACATCGATAACACGTAAGTTAAAAAAAATCTCAATATCTAATCGCAGTTTGTATTTTGTTTAAGCTATCGTGGTCGTGCTCGTTCCTCGTACACAGCGCGTCCATATTCAACCTCAAAGCTAACGGGACTAACGTCGACTGAGAAGAGAAAGCGTCGATAGCCAACGCAGAGAAGTGAAAGCAATTCCCGTCAGTTCAACCGCTGCGCCGCGCGAGATGAACGATTTTATAATGTATGACGTGATACCAGCTTTATGTATTATGCCCACAATGGCAGTTATTTACTGGTACATGAATCGTCATAAGCCGTTGAAACATGTTGCGACCGAGATAAT
Source organism: Tetheella fluctuosa (assembly GCA_951216915.1). Lineage (NCBI taxonomy): Eukaryota > Metazoa > Arthropoda > Insecta > Lepidoptera > Drepanidae > Tetheella > Tetheella fluctuosa. The sequence continues at coordinate 11,273,461 of OX578223.1, read as the reverse complement.
GAGCATAATAAACATGCTAAGCGTCGGTTTTGGTGGCCTAATCGATGATTTGATCAATATGAGAAAAAATAAAATTGTGCTGCCTGAAATGGAGGATAAAATTGCCGTAGTTACAGGCGGAGCGAGAGGAATTGGTACAGAAGTTATTCGAGGACTGTTAAAAGCAAAAATGTGCGTCGTTATGGGCATAAGAAATCCTGATCTGGTGACAAAACTCGCCGAGTCCATGGAGAATGGTGATAAATTATACGCGTTCAAACTTGACCTAGAATCCTTGAAATCGGTGAAAGAATTCGCAGATAATGTTCTAGAAAAGTTCCCCGAAATAAACATACTAGTGAATAACGCTGGAATTATGTATGGCGAATATAAATTGACTGAAGATGGATTTGAAGGGCAATTGGCCGTTAATCATCTGAGTCATTTTTATTTGACGCATTTATTGTTGCCAGCGCTAAAAAAGGGAGGTGCTGTGGATGTTCGATCGAGGATTGTGAACGTGACATCATGTGCTCATAACATGGCATGGATTAACTTCGCTGATATCAATATGAAGGAGCATTATGATTCAACAGCTGCTTATGGACAATCTAAATTGGCGCAGGTGATTAGTCCCTTTATTTTCTCTTCTATTTTACATAGTAGGTACCTAAGTAATTATTTGAAATAATCGGACATGGTACTCTGGCTCTCAAGAGCTGTTTCGTTAAGTAACTCTAGCAGGTGCATAACGACAGATTGTCGACTTACTAAAACCGAGCTAGTTTCCTCAAGGTGTTATCCATATGTTAATAAACCTATATCAAGTTTTAAGTCAAAATCGATACAATCGAATTTGAAACCTAGACTTATGTCATAGAACTTATTTTCAATATTACATGCCGATGCCAACTTGAGCATACTTTTGGCGCACTGATAATATCAACAACCACTTTCCTTTGTTACAGTTGATGAGTGCCAGATACATAAATAAGCTACTTGAAGAAGAAGGTTGCCCTGTAAGGGCATATGCTGTACACCCTGGAATTGTGAACACTGATTTATTCGAAAAAACCTTATTGAAAAAATTTTTTCCTAGCCTGATGAAAATATTCTTCAAATCTCCAGCTAAAGGCGCAATTTCTGTACTCTTTGCTTGTTTCGATAAGGACTTGGAAAATAAAGGTGGACTTTACATAAGTAATTGTATTGAAGGACTTAGTAGTGGGATGTCTAAGAATGATGAAAAACAAGAAAGGTTATTTGAATTATCTACTGAATTAATTAGTATTGATGGTGAAAACTTTGGTAAAAATTAATGTACTTATTAAAATTAATGTGCGACAGATTCATTTCGAATTTTTACACAACATATAATGTTGTATTTTAGGTAGGTAAGCACATGTATTAACTATAATTAAATTGTAGTCGTTATTAATAAAAAAAATTAAAAAAAAAATATTGCAATATCTCGATGTTATAATAACCAGTTTTCGTAAATGTCTACAGTTAGGTATAATAACCACTTTTAGTAAATGTCTACAATTATAATAACCAATTTTAGTAAATGTCTACAATTATAATAACCAGTTTTAGTAAATGTAACCTATATAACGTTACTCTATATGTTAGTGGATTACAAGTGGATATTCAAAAATACAAACCGCAAATGTATTAGCTGGTGTTATTTGAAATTATAATTAAATAAACGATGAAATGCCAAACGACGTCAAAGTTTATTTCGGATTATCCTATTTCCAACTAATCCTATCTTACTTTCTATATAACGATATAGGATACATTCCCTCCTCGCGTCGTATTCCTCATTGCTGAGGGTCGTGATTCCCCCGGTGGGAGAGTAATTTTTTCTTTACGACGCACTTCCATTTGCGTATATCCTTAGCATCATGGAGTGCATTGTGCAGCTTGGTGTTAAGCGTTGAGCGAATTTGGTCAGACCATCTGATCGGGCTGCAACCTCTCGGCCTTTGTTAAATGGATGGATGATAACGATCTGAAAATAAACATAAGTAAAACGCAAGTAATGCAATTCCGTTCTTATAATGCAAATCCGGTTCCCATACAAATCAATTATGATAACAATATAGGAGACGAAGTACCTAGATACAGTAAGTTTTCTTGGCATAATCTTAGACAAACATTTAAATTGGAAAAATCACATTGATCATGTCTGTCAAAAAGTAAATCGTTTTGTCTTTGCCCTAAAAAACTAAGGGAAACGGTTTCTGTAGAAGCTGCGTTAACAGCTTATCATGGTTATGTCTCCTCAGTTTTAAGCTACGGCCTTATTCTTTGGGGAAATTCAGTAGATCTGGATAGGGTATTTGTAGTGCAGAAACAATGCATGCGCGTCATGTGCAATGCTCGGTTCGATGACAGCTGTAAAGAGGCTAATTATTTTACCATTACCATGTATTTATATCAGAGATGTTTGTGTTTTTGTTCGTACTCACTCTGACTTTTTTGGAAGAAACGTGTAGAAGTTATACCGAGGCAGACAAGACAGAAGTATGTCAACTTATTATACCAAACTCCATATCACAAAGATATTTATAAAAGAAATATTATGAATATGTCTATTACTATATTTAATAATTTACCTGATGACATAAAACTATTAAATTTGAGTTCCTTTAAATTTAAGTTGACAAAGTGGTTGCTGGTTGCAGCTTTTATAGTGTAAAAGAATATAATGTTTTAATGAAATGTAATAATGTTTGACTATTGTTTGAACTTGTAAATTAGATTATTAATAGATAGAGAGTAGTAGTAGATTAGTAGATAATCATAGTCATAGAAAAACAAATATTTGCACGCCTGCTTTGCAAGCTGAATACTTACTGCTCAAATTAAATCTAAGACCATTTATGTATTCTAGCAAATAAAGATTTATCTTATCTTATCTGCCGTCGACCCTGCCGGCAACCATCAGCTGCTCGAGGTTATGTCCTTCTTTGCGGGCAATGTGGCCAAAGAACTCCAGGATCCTTCACAGGCAAGTGGTGGAGAGCCTGGTTTTCATGCCTAATACGCCTACGATCGACTTTCCTCAGCGTCCACGTATCCGAGCCATAGCTAAAGATAGAGAACACTAGTGACTTCACCAGCCTCATCTTAGTCTTTCTAGATATGTTGCAGTCTTTCCATATAAGTTGCAGTTGGGATATTGCGCTTTTGGCCATGCCTATGCGTCTCCTGATTTCCTTTTCACAAGAGCCTGTGTTGCTGATGGTTGATAAAGTCATAAGGTAAATAAAATCATCCACCCTTTTAAGGGACACTGCATTTGTGATCTGGAGTGAGTTGCTGCGGTCTACCACCATGACTTTAGTTTTGGAATGGTTGATTTTGAAGCCCAGTTCCAAGCTGATCTTAAAGATTTGACATTTCTGCTTCATTCGCAGCCAAGAGCGTTGTGTCATCTGCGTAGCGGAGGTTTGTGATTCTGTTGCCACCTACGGTGATGCCACCCTCCCAATTTTCAAAGGTACACCTGATGATGTACTCTCTGTAGATGTTGAAAAGAATGAGGGATAGGATGCAGCCCTGTCTTACGCCTTTTCCAAACCTGAAGGGCTCGGAACTCGTCCTTTCCACTCTTACAAAATTATATGCTGGGAAAAAAAGATCCCTCTGAAACGGGTAAAACCGCGGGGCGATAAACAAAAGTACAAACATGTGTGGATGTGACAAACAAGCATACAGCCCGACTGATGGTAAGCGGTTACCGTAGCCTATTATTGTAATCCAATGTAGAATTCTTATTGTAATATCTCGATTTTATAATAACCAGTTTTAATAAATGTAACCTATACAACAGTATTCTATAGGTTGTGGATTAACGTTCATAGAAAAAATATATTTAAAAATTATTACAAACCTCTGCAAGTTTAATTAATTCGTGTTAATTAAAGCTAACCCAAATTATATACCTAAGTGACGTCTAAGACATATTTTTTGTTTATCCTAGTTCCTAATAATCCTATCTTACTTACTTTTATGCCGGAAAAAAAGATCTCTCAGAAACGCGGGTATAACCGCGGGGCAGAAGCAAATGTGTATACTTGAAGTATTTTTTTTATACCATTAAGGTGACAAACAAGCATAAGGTAAGCGGTTACCGTAGCCTAATGACGCTTGCAACACCAGGGGAATCACTCGCGCCTTGTCGAAACTGCAAAAATCTCTTCACACCCGTCTTGAAGAACCCCATGCTGTACTCCCTTGCGAAAATCACGGTAGGAAGCTCGTTCCACAACCACAACCGCACCGTGCGAGACCAATTTTTTTTTAAGTACAATGGCATTGAAAATACACAAAGATATATCAAAATATTTTATTCTCTGGTGTTCAAATTCTACATTTTAAATATTTAAAAATATGCATGGTCTTCGATTCCTTACAACTTCGATATTCGATCGTAATGAACATATTGCTTCAATAAGTTACACTATGAATATTATAAAAAATATATTCAATATTATATTTACAATTAAATAATTGGTGTTATAATAAAATTAACTAAATCAAGCCACTCGTGCTCACTTCCGATTTACAAAATTGCGAACCTGAAAATTCCTAATAGTAAAATAAATAATATTTCGTTTAATACATTTTAGTTCATACATTCCTCAACTATTTGGTTCACTCGATCGGCTGTTCTGTTTTGAGCTGAGTTCAGGGAAAAGTTCCACAATGCACAGATCCAATAAATTGTAGACCAGCTGAAAAAAAAGGGTGATTATTTTTGGAAAAAGTATGCAAAATTTAAAAGAACATAAGACGAATGACAATAAGGAACGGTCCTGAGAAAATGCAGTGTCACAAGTAAGGCAAGTCATCTGTTTTTAATAATCTCCAACCATTTGCTGAAAAGAGGAGACACTCGAAAAAAGACTTCATAGCTCGGACTTAATTATTTTTTTTTAAATATCTTAACGTCACCGACTAATCATGCTTCTATAATTTTTAACCAATGATTGCACATACCTACATGACACTAGTACCCTGAGTGTAAAGAATTGACGTATGTAAACGCTTACTATAGAGTTTGCGTTTACTAACATTTGTATGGAGGAAATTAGTTCCATGAGTATTCCGCGAGAGGCGCTGTGCTGATTCCTATAGAAAAATGTCGTAAACGCTTACGTGATAGAAAGCGTTTTCTAACGTCGATTGTTTACACTCGGGGTATAGGTATTGAGTCGTATTGACAAAGCAAAATGTCATAATATTTTACTGTGGGGGTCGAAAGTTAACACTGACAACTACAGAATTGATTTTGTATTGACTCGACAAACTGGTAGAGCAATATGAAACTTTTACTATAGACCAACTATGAAATAAATCAGCCGCTCTGAACAAAAAATACCTATTAGACTAAAATGTACGAACCAGTGCATTTTACAATGAAATCATGCTGTATAGTGACAAAATAGATTTATGCTGGCAACATTGCAAACCATATACAACAAAATAAAAAACCACAAACAACCTAACCTAAAATTATGCATTTTTAAAGAGCCATAGACACCTCTTACTTGTTTATTAAGCTGGGGCCTCTGTACAATATCGAAGGCTCTATGCACCGCGGTGGTCAAGCCAGTGCCGGCGACCAACGTAGCACTAGGAGGTATACTGCGGAGTAGTTGAGTTCGTGCTAGTTCACGTTGTATGGTCGCGTCAGAACGAGGTACGGCTCGCTTGCCGAATAATACACCTGTTTAATTAAAAATTATAAATAGTTGTTCAGTATTAGTAGACATGACTGATTTTTGTAATTGTGTATCAACCAATTAAATCCTCTAACTAACGTATAGATTTCTAAGACATAGGAGATTTCCAAGACATAGGAGATTTCTAACGCATAGGAGATTTCTAACGCATAGGAGATTTCTGACGCATAGGAGATTTTTAACGCATTGGAGATTTGTAACGCATGTCAAAATGACAGCTTTTCACAATTTAACATGTATTAGTCTTTTTTAGTTAGTTAGGTTATCTTACTAATATCACAGACTATATAACTCTTACAGTCGGGCAACGGACACGTCTAGACAGAGCAATCTTGCGGGGTTCGCGGGTTGATAGAAGGAAGGTAGGAGCCCAAGGTGCCATACACTCGCTTGGGATCGCAATGGAGCAATGACGAATGCCTATACAAAAGCGGCATTTCGCGTGATTTCAAAAGCGATGGACCACTGTATGTTTTGTACGCTGTGCTAATATTATAAATATGAAAGTTTGTGTGAATGTTTCGGATTTGTATGATATTTGGCACACAGATAGAATAGTTATGTTTATGAGTTAATCAATCGGTTGGACGCGCGTCCCAAAACTACCTACAAAAAAATAGAATTCCAAGAATCGCGAGTCAAGTTATATGCTTATTATTTTTTTTGTTACTAAGTATAGGCCCATGTTTAACCACAATCTCAACATGGTAAGTGATGATATGGCCGAAGGTGGTGAGCACACACAACCTAGAAGGAAACTAGCTTTCAAGTGCATTTAATAGAACACGCCGGTAGATGGCGAAATACAAAACTGAAACTTTCAATTTGAAAAAATACATTAAATTGTGCCTACTTAGTATCCAGTACATTATAATATTACTCATCCATGAATTACATCATGTATTAAGATTTGGCACACCTTCCATTTGTGAACTCTTTAATAAAAACATTTATATATTCTTAAATTAGTTGCAGTCCAACCTCTGTACCGTATACTCTATGTTTTATATCAAATATAATCAGTGAATAATCAATTGCCTATTATCATTTCCTAAGTTAGGTACTTAGGGCCAGAACCATAACTAAGAATATATGACAAACCTCGATAAAAGGCTTTTTTTTAAAAAAAAAACGACATACTATGTCCCAATCGAATTAAATGCGCGAGCCGCCTCTCCGACAGCACATCATACAGGATGTGGTTGAGGAATCTGTTGAACACATCGTCAATAATGTGCCGAATGAAACCGAGAACACTCCCTATCACTCCTGTGACGACGCCCCGGGCTTTGATCACCTTCATTACTGGAAATAAAGGTATTTTTAAATTAATATGCATGATTTCTTCTCATATAACCTTAGATAACTAAATTATGGAAATACGGTACCGAGATCTCATTCGCACTAATCTCAGTATGCCTATGTCTGTGATGCCCGATTATATTTATTTATTTATTTATGTAAAATATTATTTTAGTCAAGTATTTATGGACCACCTCCATGCAATTTTCATACCATGTGTCGTTAATCCGTGGTACACCATTAACATGTTAGGAGAACCATCTCCTAACATCAAAACGACAACCAAAAAAAAATTGTATACACTCTACTCTTCTCCACTCTAGTGGACATACAGCTTTAAGGAAAAAAGACTAGATACTGAGAACTTTCTAGAATTTTAATACAAATTAAACCAATATACTCACACAAGTACATGACACACTGCGTGAACCCGACGACGGTGGTCTGCAGGTCGGTATCGCCGTCTCGCTCTAGCACGACCGCGTCCACATCGAAGTTGTTCTCGAACACAGAGTACAGAATGTTGCGCGCTCGGTTCTGCCGCTTCACCTGCAGCTGTTCCACTTGTATATCCTCACTCATCTCTTGAGCTTCTTCCACGTGGGTTGTGCCTTGTTTTCTGATATAAGAAGTTGTGTTTAGGGAATACGAAATGAGTTTAATCCTTTACATTTTTGAATGGGAAGTTAATTCAATTCTAAAATAAATACTTTACTCTTATAGGCTTCGGCCAAAACTTCTGCCTATTTTGGCCGCCGAAGTCGATGGTGGTTTTCTTGGCCGAAGCCGAAGGCTTCGCCGAATGTGGTATTTTGGCCGAAGCCGATGGTTTCGAAAAAGATCGATTTTCTACAAACCACTTATTTGACCAAATTTCTTTTTTATAATTAGTTTACATTATCTATCTATACTGTAAACATACATTAAATCTTTCTATAGCTAAAATCAATAGAAAAAAAAACCACTCACAGAGCCTGATACCGTTCCATATCAGAAGACACGAGCAGATTCCTCAAAAAGCTCTCCAAATGCTGTCCTTTCTCCTTCTTCAATCGATGCGTCACAGATTGATAAATATTGACCAGATCTGTACTGTTCGCGTTAAGGGTGGAAGCTTGAACCATCGTTGAGAAATCACTGTCGACTGTCAGGAAGATGTGGAGTAGCTCGCTCGTTTGTAGAAGACTTTTTTGTAATAAACGTTGGAGAAAATCTTCATATTTGTAGCGGAGAGTTTCTAGTGGACTGTTGTCTCTAGAATACAATAAATCATTATTTTAGATGTATACTCATAAAATACAGAGCGTAAAATATAAGTGCTTATGACGGTCTATATAATTCTATAAAAAAAAAAATTATGCAAAAGTTATAAGTATTGGGCTATACTAGTATATTTAGAAGCAACTTAAATCACAATATAGATTGTGTAAATAGAAGCAAATACTAATGAGTGCAGTTTGAATTGTAGCAGGAGCAGGATCCCTCGACCTAATCCAGGTCCGATGGTGACTAATTGGTGATGACTAGTTGGAGGTGACTAGTAGATGCCGACTAATTGGCGATGGCGATGACTAGTTGGTGATGACTAGTTGGCGATGGCGATGACTAGTTGGCGATGACTAGTTGGTGATGACTAGTTGGCGATGGCGATGACTAGTTGGTGATGACTAGTTGGCGATGGCGATGACTAGTTGGTGATGACTAGTTGGCGATGGCGATGACTAGTTGGTGATGACTAGTTGGCGATGGCCATGACTAGTTGGTGATGACTAGTTGGCGATGGCAATGACTAGTTGGTGATGACTAGTTGGCGATGACTAGTCGGCGATGACTAGTCGGCGGTGACGTTACCTCCTGGAGGGCAGCGGCAGGTCGAGCAGCAGCGCGTCGCCGTGGAACTCGTGCAGCTTGGCGCGCAGCAGGTGGAAGTCGTGCTCGCTGCGACGCACGCTCCACAGCGTGGCCCCGCCCCCGCCCCCGGCCCCGCCCACCTGCCCCGCCCCCGCCCCCACCACCTGCACGCGGTGCACCGCCAGGGTGAACACGCGCACCGTCCCGCGCCGGGGCGGGGCTTGCTGCATTATATACACTTTTGTTAATCAAAGTCAAAGCCATTTATTCATTTTAGGCCCTAGAAGGGTACATATGAACGTCGAAGCTATTGAAGTTACCACCAGTTCGGAAGTCGCATTTAATCTATGGTAACATTCATTCGAGGATCTGTAACTTTTTTATGGTGGCTTAAGGTGGCTACCGTCGCCTATATGTTGCCGACTTTTACAAGGTTTAATAAGCAAACGATTTTCATATTAAGGGTAGTAAGTAACCAACCAGGTGGGTACTACAAAGTACCCTACCACCGTGCTATGATTTCCTCAAGATATTTTCCTTCACCGATAGCTCAAGCTCATTGTAGGATTAAAACCCATGACCTACGTCACTGACTTAAAACTGGATAGAATTACCATTTAAGGCTCCAGTCTCCCTAAAATCAGTGTTCTTGCGGAATTTATCAGAAAAGAAATATTGTTTTTTAGTCATCAGAAAAGCAATAAATGAAATATATTTTACGTTATTTTAAAGTGTAAGATTTGAAGTTTCCAATACATATTTTATTTTTTAATTTGACGCCACTTTTATTAGCTTTGTGAGGCTTTAAACATACCTCTATTTACGTTCCACGCGTAGAGGGTCTCATTCATGCACACACTACGAAAAAAATATAACAAAAACAAGAAATGTATTCAGATTACATTTGTCGGCAAATCCTCTACAATAATCTTATCTAGTTACTTTTATTCCAAATTGTCTCAATTTCTTATTTAAATTGCTTTAAAAAGTTATAAATTTCTGAATTTGACCCTTGCAACATATATTTTTTTCTATTACAAAGTAATGGTTTAGAGAAATCACACTTTAACCACTCCGAAAGCAACTACTTATCTGTCGAATAAAAAATATATGCATTCAAAAAATCATTTGAAATAAATTTACCGAGACTAAACATATAACACAACGAACGCTGTCAATTCCCAGCGAAATTGAATGGAATTTTGATGCATTTTATGTTTTATATGTTTAGTTTCGGTAAATTTAGTTCAAATGATTTTTTGAATGCATATATTTTTTATTCGACAGATAAGTAGTTGCTTTCGGAGTGGTTAAAGTGTGATTTCTCTAAACCATTACTTTGTAATAGAAAAAAATATATGTTGCAAGGGTCAAATTCAGAAATTTATAACTTTTTAAAGCAATTTAAATAAGAAATTGAGACAATTTGGAATAAAAGTAACTAGATAAGATTATTGTAGAGGATTTGCCGACAAATGTAATCTGAATACATTTCTTGTTTTTGTTATATTTTTTTCGTAGCGTGTGCATGAATGAGACCCTCTACGCGTGGAACGTAAATAGAGGTATGTTTAAAGCCTCACAAAGCTAATAAAAGTGGCGTCAAATTAAAAAATAAAATATGTATTGGAAACTTCAAATCTTACACTTTAAAATAACGTAAAATATATTTCATTTATTGCTTTTCTGATGACTAAAAAACAATATTTCTTTTCTGATAAATTCCGCAAGAACACTGATTTTAGGGAGACTGGAGCCTTAAGGGCAAAAATATCTATAACATGTTTTGGCGGTATAATAATGAATAAGCATCAGTGTAATAAATGAAGTAACATTGGTTGAAATTATTATAAATATAATAAAAAGTAAACTTCAGTCTGTCTGTCTCTATTTGCTACGTTTTCACGGCTAATCTACATAACCGATTGTGATAAAAATTGGTAGAGAAATAGTTTAGAGCCCATAAATTGCAATAGACAATTTTTCGGGTAAAACCGCGTGAGACAACAAGTCATCAATAAAACAACAAACTTACCAATTTCGTCTCAACATTGGTCAAAACCACTTTATAAGTGCTCATATCCTGTTCATCCTGACTCTTATCAGCAGCTATACTGTCTAAATACTTCAAAATGTCCAAATTGTCCACACCGTCGCCATCGGACACGTCGTCACCGAAACTGTCCAATATCTGACCGTCTAATGTCTGTGGTGTTAGTGCTCCCTTTAGCCTATTGCCTAGTTTTAGAGCTGTGTTGATTAATCTGTCTTGTGGTCTGTAAAAAAAGCCGTTTATTCAGTTTGGGCCCTAGGAGGCACTAATGAACGTCGAAGCTACTGGAGTTACCGGTTCGGAAGTCAGACGAGAACTGAGAAGAACTGGCTAGAAACTCAGCAAATATTTAGCGAGATTTTGAATTTATATAAAGTTGTCAACTCACTTTTTCGTCATTTGCTTTTGATACCCCGAAGGTATTCTACTTCCAATAATTAAATTGTAAAACTGAAACAACATACAATGGTTGATATAAAAACATTCAAGATGCATTTTAGATGGAATAGTTAACAATATAAAAAGCTCACTTACTTCTTCGCTGTGTAAAAATTTAGGTAACATAATTTTCTCTAATACAGCGTGCGAGTGTCTAGCTGCCTGATATAACGCACGACTTGTTTGTAACCTTAAAAAAAAAAACATATAAAACCAGGCAAAAGACGTTTTTTTCAATTTGGACTTGGAAAATATTTACCTTTTAACACTATCATCACTGTTTAATATACTGTACAGTTCTTGCGCCAGCGCCGGCTGTAGAGGCAGGCGCGCTACACTTTGAGGCGATAAGTACAACGAGTACATGTCGCAGGCCTGCCTGTGCAGGCACTCTTCTTCAGCTGAATTTAGCTCCGGGTTCAGGATTTTTATTTGGAATGATTCTGTAATTGCAATGTTTTTTCTTATTTATGCATACTTGTGAGGGCCCTAACGGGACACCATGGACTAACAAACATCAGCTTTTGTGACGCAAAGGCGTCATGATTCTGCTGTGAGGCAGATGAAACACCAATACACCTCTTGTGTAAATTCTATCTACTTATGCCTCAACGAAATACTTATCTGGGTAAAGAGTTACACCCAGATGACGTAAAATCAATTCTTAAGTAGTGCAGTTTGTAATTTCAGGTCTAGGTAGTGTAATTTAATTTATGTGGCGATCATAATAGACTTAGTCTCGTCGCAGTGATACAAGCTCTGGAAAGACTTGAAATAAGCCATCTGACCAAAATAATATTTCTTACTAATTCCATGATTTTGTCATCGAGAACTAGTAATTGGTTGGGTAGGATATTTTTGCTCTATTTAGCCATGGGAAAATCTGCAAAATATTAATTCCTTCCTCCTCCCATCGGCAGCGACAGTCGGCAGCTTCGAGGAAATTTAACTAAACTCTAACTGTAGTAATTGGGTATTATTTTAAAGATGTTTAGAATTTTGAAATTTTATATGTATCAACATACTTTTTCGCCGACTTCAAAACAGTACCAGACAAGTCCGGGGGCTAATTCACGCGTTGTAGTCAATTCGAGATATGGCGAATGTCGATTGATAACCAATTTTAGTATTCTCGGGATGTATTAGGGCAAGTTAAGAGATAATATGTCGAACGCATGGGATTCGACAACGAATAGTCTGGAGCAGTAGACATTTCTATGTCGAACGTCATCATTTAGAGTTTCTACATCGTTAATTACTACTTTTTAGTGCGAACCAATCATACTACCGGTTACATTTTACGAATTCGCCAGTAAAAGTTAAAAACGACATAAACTTTTACATCGACACTTGTCTATATAAGCTAACACCAAATTTTCAATCATCATCATCTCACCCGCAAGACATCCACTGCTGGACATAGGCCTCCGCTAAGGATCTCTAATAGGACCGCTCTTGGGCGGCCTCCAATCAAGAACTCTTCGGCCCCATCGGTCATCCGTTCTGCTCTTCTTTTCAATACTCACTGATATCCTTATAGAACTGCAGAAGATGCAGGTGGCTGGTTGTCTTCATGAACTGCATGAACGCATAGAAGTACTCCTGGTCGTTGATCACCAGGTCTAAGTCAATCTTGTGCAGTCTGCATCGCTGGATGTACACTGAGTCTGTCTGACGGACGAATGTTTCTAGGAATTCTACCTGGAGATGGATTCAGAAAGATTTTTTCTCATATTATCTATATTACTGATTCCCGCGGTTTCACCCAGCTAAAAATATCTTATATTACGCAGGGATAGTGCAGTTTTTTATTACTATTTTTACTACCTTTCTTCTTTCATCACGATTGGTCGCGCCTTTGAGGCGAAAAGAGTTAAAAAACACTTTCGTATTTATAATATTAGTAGGATATTTAATCGTATGATTTATCTATTAAAAATGAGCTATAAACCTTAAAAGTGAAAGAGAAGTAAAATATGACATAGCAGCGAGTGTAAATGAAAGCGAAACAAACCAAATCTTCTGTATATATAAAATGGTAAACTGACTGACTGGGTGATATATCAACGCTCAGCCCAAACCGCCTGGACCTAGAGACTTGAAATTTTACACATAGATACCTTATACAGTGTAGGCATCCATTAAGGAAGGATTTTTGGAAACTCTATCCCTAAGGGGGTAAAATAGGGGTATGCGCGGGCCGGAAGTCTAGTTTTGGATTAATGTCATCGAAATCAATCTTGCGAATGAGTCACGCAGAAGATTACATTAAATTAATGGGATATTTGATGACTCATTCGTATTGTCACTGAAAAACAATTGTAATTTCCTGGTGTCTTATTTAAAAGTTTAGTACAATACGCACAAACTAAGTTGGCCGGATAGAAGTTAGTCACTCCTACTAATATTATAAATTTGAAACATTGTAGGTATGTTGAAATCAATCTCTACTCATAATTATTTTATTTGACGATTATTATTTTTTATTTATTTTTCTTGTATATTTTTTCATTTTTTATGTTTATGCTTATTGAATATATTGCTTTAAAAGTTGTTAAACATTGGAAAATAAGTCAACATTGTCAGACTGTCCAAAAATAAAAAATGTAGCCTTGTTGAGTTTCTTGCCGTTTCTTCTCAGTTACAGGCCAACTTCCGCACCGGTGGTAACTTCAGTAGCTTCGAAGTTCATAAGTGCCCTTCTAGGGCCTAAACTGAATAAATGGCTTTGACTTTGAATCACGTATGGCTGAATGGATTAGCACATAGATAAATTTTATCCCGGGACAACATAAGTTCCATACGGAATGCGGTGTAGAAGCTAGTTAATATAATTTTACCTTATAATTAGGCGTGGTCGGCAACTGTGCCATGGTTTCGTCTCCCGTAGCCAGTATAATGAGGGTGTTCAGTATGTAGGGGTCCGCTAACACGTCAGTAAGTGATAACAACACCCAACCAGCGAAAATCTCCCTTATTAGTACTCGAAATACGCTGGAAAATACGTTGACATTGTTTTACGGGCACGTTGTATGTACGTTGACATTTTATAAAAGCTGTATGTATAAAAATATGTCTATATAATCTGTTGCAGTAAAATTAAGTTTCTACTATGGAAGACTCTGATATAGAAAAACAACAGATATATTCATATGCATTGGCTTTCGGCCACTTCATCGCCATGACTAACGTCATTGATTTAAACCAACAAAAATATACATTGAATTCAATTAAAATCTAAATAAAACTAAGTAACTAAATTGTAAACAAAAAACTTCCCATAAAATATAACTATTTCCCACAAAATATTTCACACCAGACTGAAATGTAAGGTACCCCTTGAATTATATTATATGAACTGCCTTGTAATAAGTTTTTACCTGACTGAGGAGGGTAATGTGTTTATCAGTCTATGTATGTTTCTAAAAATAAACTCACTTATTCTCCAACTCATGATTCTTCAAAAGATATGGCATAATGGCGTTAGTTATACACCTAAGGTATTTCAACTCCGCATTTCTGTTGGCCGCCGCCGGGTGAATATCCATTTTGTTGTCTAAGAATGGTGCGCCCGTGTCTTGTGAACAAAGCGTATAGTGGTGCATCGCACATGGCACTAGGCGTTCCGTTATGAAACGGGAGTAGTTTATCTGTGGTTTATAAAGAAAAAATATGGTGGTTTAATGGCGGCCTTTATTTGAAACTGAAATATTCAAGGCACTTATGAGCATCGACTTTGCGAAGCTGAGTAGTAACCAGTGAGTTCCAGCAGCGGCACTTGAGAGCTAGTTCCTTCAAAGCTCTGTGTTCTTACCACCTTCGGCCACATCATCACTTACCACAAGTACCGCACCGATAGGTTTCCGTACAATTTTGTAGATATGTAAATAGTTCATCCATCACGGGAATCGTAACGAAAAATATACTGGATTTGGACTGGAGGGACAAACTTAACTTTGCCGTTGGAGAACTGTTGTCCCCATATATCGACATAGGTCGCGGTCAGTTTACCAACTGCAAAATTTAAATAAGTTTATAAAAACAACAAACAATAACTACAAATTCACGGTTTTCGGATTGTTGTATTACAATCGAGAATATGACCAAATTTAAGTTTGTTTTTGAAGTGTAAACTTCTTTTAGCGCGGTACGCATATTTTTAGACGAGGTAAAACCTCTGGACTCGCGACACCGTTGAGACGCGACACCGTTATGATGAGACGCAGTTTGACGTTTAGTTTTTTTTTTTTTATTGAAGTGAAAACTTCTTTTAGCGCGGTACAGCAACATATATGTATATTGAGATTGAGATTGAAATAAAAAAGTTTTCACTTCTGTCGGCACTCCCGGAGTGCAATATTTTTTTTTTTTTTTCATATCCAAATAACATGAAAATATTAACAGACAATATGATAATACAAAGGGATTATTTTGTTACTTTTCTAATAAAATAATGTTCTTTTAAAATAAAGTGCGAGACAGGGTTATTTGCATATATCGTCAACATAAACCATATTATATTAATACTTACTTTAACCGCCCGCCTCAGCAGACACGATGACGCATATCTGAGCTGATGTCGCAACTCGTCCACAAAAAACGGCTGAAGAGTTATCTTACTGTACCACGAACTTATGAACTGCTCTAGTATTGTGTTGTAGAACTGGAAAGAAATATTGGTTCTCATTCGTTTTTATCAATAGACTAGCTGTCCACTGCGGTTTCACCTGCCTTCTCATGATAAAAAGTAACCTTCTCCAATAAACTAGCTATCTAACGGAAAAATATCGGTGTATAAAGTTCATACAAAATTACTATACTTTCAGTTCTTTCCGAATTTTTCTGACATTTTTTTTTTTATAAGAAAAGAAGAAAGTTAAAGTCCTAGGACTTCCTTTCTTTCTTTGGCCTCGCTTTTTCCTAGGACTTCAACTAATATTTAAAAAAAATGCCAAGTTGGTCCACCAGTTCTCGAGTTTTGCAACACATTTTGCCATTTAGTTTTATTTATATAGATAGATTGATAAGCATGTGCTTGACTTTGATCACAATCTCACCATGACGATGATATGGCCCAAAGTATGTACACAAAGCCTAGAAGGGACCTCTCTCTCAAGTAGAATGCCAGAATAAACCCAGTAGGTGCTTCTCGATCAATTTTTACACAGATTTGTATATAGCCAAGCTACAGGTTGGCCACGAAAATGAGCTTGTGCTTTCGGTGAAGGAAAACATCGTGAGGAAGCCATATCATGACAAAAATATTTTAAAAATACCATAACAAAAGATAGCAATAAAGGACTTCGACCGCTCGCTAGTGAGTAGAATCTAGCACAAATTACAAAGGGGCATATTTCATACAAGATAATTCACAAGTATGACGTAATTCTGTGACGATTATACTCAACAATGTAGTCATTGTCTTTTCATGGAAGACCGATAAGCCTTTATACCGTACTAGCTGATCCCTGCGGTTTCAACCGCGTCCCGAGATAATTAAAAAAAACCTGTAACTACCTCTATAAAAGGGGTTCTAATCTAACGCAAAATATTTTCGATTCGGATCAGTAGATTCGGAGATTACCTCCTATATCCAAACTTCTATATTGTAGTATTCACAATAAAAAAAAATAAAAAAATTGAACCCTAGATCACTAAACATTAGTCTCACAGGCGACACGACCCCTATGAATTCGTTGTTTAGGAATGTTCTAGGCACTCCCCCGCCCCGCCACGCTCAGTACCCTCCTAACTCAGTCAATTTGCGGCCTGAGCGCATGCATTGCATCCGGACGCATGTTACTTCGGAAGTTTTAGCGAATTGTTAGTCTCACGGACTAATGTTTAGTGATAAAGCCTGCAAAGTGAGGTAAGCTTTGAATATTTTTGTGTATTTATTGACTTATGGTGTAAATGAACTAATTTGTGATTGTTTCTGAGAATTTATTGTTTTTGTTTGTAATATAACAAAAAGCAAGTGTCGTGTATTTTATTAGAAAAAATATGTGTTGGAACATTCTGTAACGACTTTTGTTTTAGATGGATTTGATACAGGATCTAGGTAACATTTTGCAGTTTTTGAATGAGTCTGACAGTGAGAATGATGACCAAGAACTCGCACGACTACCTGCTGAGCTTTCAGATACTGAACACGAAGATAATTTATAGGAAGACTTTTGGGTAAATGCCGACGTAAGTGATGAAGAATCGTCGGTCTCTTTGAGAAAGGATATCAAAGCTAGTATCAAAGATATCCTGAAAATTGGAAATGTTGTGGCTAGTACTACTCAAGTATAGTCAAATAAACGAAAAATTTGCGCAGTTTGCCCATAACAGAAGCTCAGGATGACCATAGCGTCATGTCACTCCTGCAGGAAGGCCATGTGGCGAACATACCATTCCTGTCTGCATAGACTGCCAGGATTAATCTTATTGAACCTTACCTTTTGTCTGATAGTTTTAGAAACTTTAATATTATGCCCTTTTACTTTTTTATTAATAAATGTTATTTTAAGAAAAATATTGGCATTACATTTTGTTAGTCAAAATGACTAATGTTTAGTGACTGTGTAACTCGAAAGTATATTTAGTGATCTGGGTTAAAAAGCCATCCGAAATATATGAATATAAAAAAACAGGCAGTCATGGGGACTGCCGATAGAAGTGAAAACTATTAGCATGAGCATGTCGGTGACGCGAACCTATAAGTGTTTCCCCTCCAAAAACGCTCAACGCGGCTAAAGAAGTTTTCACTTCAAATACTATTAGCATGAGCATGTCGGTGACGCGAACCTATAAGTTTTTCCCCTCCAAAAACGCTCAACGCGGCTAAAGAAGTTTTCACTTCAAATACTATTAGCATGAGCATGTCGGTGACGCGAATGTCGGTGACGCGAACCTATAAGTTTTTCCCCTCCAAAAACGCTCAACGCGGCTAAAGAAGTTTTCACTTCAAATACTATTAACATGAGCATGTCGGTGACGCGAATGTCGGTGACGCGAACCTATAACTTTTTCCCCTCCAAAAACGCTCAACGCGGCTAAAGAAGTTTTCACTTCAAATACTATTAGCATGAGCATGTCGGTGACGCGAATGTCGGTGACGCGAACCTATAACTTTTTCCCCTCCAAAAACGCTCAACGCGGCTAAAGAAGTTTTCACTTCAAAATAGAACCATTTTCGAGTTTTAGCGAGACAATGAAAGGCAATTGTTTTTTTTAGCAATTATGATCATAAGATAACTATAAGGCCCTTCTATCGCATTAGGTACCCACCTGTAATGATAGTTTAAGGAGTTTATAAATAAATAAATAAATAAATAAACAAAAAAATAAATAATAGTTTTCACTTCTATCGGCAGTCCCCATGACTGCCTATTTTTTTTTTTAATATTATCGATCTCACGTGGCCGTGGTACAAAGTTCACCGGCTCATCTGGTTTTATAATATTTTCAAATACTACACGTAATACAAGCGTACGTATAGGAGTCGAGACGAAATAGAAAAACACTTACTATTCATATTATGCACGACTTTTGTCTGCAGTCTTATAATCACGTATACATTTGTTTTAACTAAACTGAAGGTCGTTAGACAGAATGTCTGTTAAATCAATGTCACAATGGTTGAATATGGATACACGACTAGCATTTTAATTAGTATTATCATTTCGTCTATTTTACAAACGGGACATTATTTAATTGTCCTTCATTGACACACAATAAACTATGGAGATACGACAGTGGTATAAATTGATGAATCTTATTTGAGATTGAATATCATCTATTATACAGGATGATTTTTACCTGGTGGTGCTTGTGGGGGCTGGTCTACTTGAGTTTGCTATTTTTAAATTTACTCACTAGATGTCCGCGTTCCCGAGGAAAAAAGTAGCCTATGTCCCTCTCCATAGGCTATCTGCGTAATAAATCTGAGTAGGTTTTGAAAAGAGTAATTGCTGAGTTTATTGTTAGCTCTTCTCATGTGTTAGAGTCAGACTATTCATAAGTGCTTGTGAAGGCCTATTTAAATAAAATAAATAAAACTGCAAAAAAAGATGACAAAAAAGGCAAAGCAAGTAATGTTAATCTGCATATTTGCATATTGTAGGTCACTATAATGAATGTCTACATAATTATAAAATAGCATGTATGCAACTGCCAATGTTTAGAATACGTGAGGAGTGACTTCGCAAAAGGGCTTATTTCTTCATTAACCATATTTTCAGAAAATGAAAAAACTTTGAACAATGGTTTAATTATTAAATACGAAACCATATGGATATATCAGGGCACTAAGAAAGTTTTGAGAAAAAAGTTTTTATGTATGTGACACTGGCCAGTTATAATTTATTTTGACGAATCGTAGGATAGTCAAATGTCATTTATTGATGAAGGCCCTTCTAAAGCAACCGTATACCACTGGTATAACGAATTTCATCGCGGTCGACTAACTTTGAGGGATGAAAAACGAAGTGGTCGCCCTTTGACATCTGTTACGGAAGGAAACGTGCTAGCAGTGAAAAAAATAATTCAAGAGAATAGGCGAATTACGTATGAAGAGCTTCAGCACATACTGCAAATTGGATCGGGAAGCGTTCACGAAATTCTACATGAGCATCTTCGCGTGAGGAGGATAGTTTCACGCTGGGTGCCGCATGCGCTAACAGCGTTCGAGAAGGCCATAGAAAAGGTGTCTCGCGGCGGATTGGAAAAAGTGTTTCGAAAATTGGTTTAGACGCATGAAGCTTTGTATAGATACTGGTGAAGAGTTCTTTGAAAAGATTAAATAAAAAAAACTTATGTCATAAAACTTTTTTTTTAAGTTACTCAAAACTTTCTGAGTGCCCCACGTAAGTACTTTTGACGCGGAAGGCTCTTTTTCTAGTCGATTTTTTAGATGAAGAAAGCCGTTTTGTACCAAACTATAATTGAAAAATATTAAATAAACTGAATTGCATTAAAAAAAAGTTAAAAAATACAGGCAACACACAGCCTAAAGTCGCTTGTACACCAGAGACTTGAATTATAAGCAATTGTATTGGTTAAATTTTCCTAGCTCCGCTGCGCTCCGGTGGACAAGCAGCTTTAACCAGTGGACCAGTGGAATTAAGGAGGGTTTACCATGGATTACGGAACCGCAGGTCGGAAAATTAGTATTCAATATACTACTCACATCTTCAATAGCCTGATCAAGTTGCTTGTGTATCTGTAAGCCCGTCCAAGGCTCCATATCAGTTGTACCATCATGGCGGGAACAATTTGTTGACCCACATGTTACACAACCCTGAAAGTTTATAAAAATATATTGAAAATGAAAATGAAAATATTTTTTATTCAAATAGGCCTTCACTAGCACTTATGAATAGTCTGACCCTAACGCACGGTTCGGAAGGTTGCTTTTACTGAGAAGAGCCGGGAAGAAACTCAGCAATTACTCTTTTCAAAACCAACTCAGATTCATTACATCAAATTATTTATCTAGTCTCACTGACAATATGTGTGTGTTATATGACAGTAACAGGAACTGGCTCTTAAGTGCAGTTGTCGGAACACACCAATAGGTGTTTGGCGACAGATTTTCAACTTGAGGGTGGTAGCCAGCCAGGCGGGTACTACAAAGTACCCTACCACCGTGCTATGGTTTCCTCACAATGTTTTCCTTCACCGAAAGCTCAAGCTCATTGTAGGATTCGAACCCACGACCTTCGCCGCGGCGTCCGACGTCACTACCACTGAGCTATCATCGCCATAATTTTTACTCAATAAGTTGTTGTTATTGTAACTAATAGGCTTACAACAGGTTGATAATCAATCAAATCAAATCAGTGCTAATTACCCAATTTGTAATTAGGTAATTATAAATTAAAATATAGTATTGTTGTATTTTTCATCTACTAGTTTTCTCAGACCTTGAAATAACCACATTTTTCAAATGTAAGTGAATGTTTGATCTATGAAATGAAATGAAAATATTTTTTATTCAAATAGGCTTTCACAAGCAAATAGATACCAATTATAAGCAGACCTATATTTTTTTTATACTAAATGAGATTTTGCGACACTGGCAAGAATAAAAATTGAAGAAGCCGGAAGCAAGTTCCACTCCTTTCCTATCAGCATAATAAATGAGGATGAAAATTGCAATAATTAATTTGATGACGAATATTAATTTTTAAAAATCGATAATGTTGAGAAAAAAATGTGCTAAATAACCTTTTATTACTTACAACTTTTACACATAATAATATGAAAATATGATCAATAAAAAGTAATGCGAAATCGTTAGTTACGATAAAGTAGGCGGTATTGACCTAAAATCAATTCAAATCACAACAAACAGAAAATAAGTGTGGCAAGGCAACTCACTTTGACAGGGGCCTCGTGTAACTCCTCATCAGGCCTCTCGGGTACGAAATGGCACTTCAATTTATCAACATAATTGTGCAAAATACTCGAATTTATAGCATAATAACAAGCCACACATCCCAGCACATAACTAAAGGCTATAGTTGCGAAGTGAAATCTGCAACAACCACAATCGGGTTAACGACCAATTTACACACTAAAATGTTCATCCATAATCCTTTTCATGTACTGAACCTGTAGAAATATAACACAGCAAGCGAAGTACAAAGTACTCCAACGTAAAAAATATAATTCTGATTATCAAATTTTTCTGTAAACTTCGTTTGACATCTTTCAGTCATGGCTAAACGAACAATGACGTTTGTTTTGTTGACACACAGAATGTTGCCACCAAAATAAGATGTGCTTCATTTTTCATCGGGGAAACAAGAAATTGGAAAGAAATTGCCTATTTCTATTTCAAATAAGAAGGTAAATCGATAGTAACATGGTATTAAAGTTAGCATCAACTCTGGTATATTAAGATACTAAGTTCCACGATACTACGCGATTTTACCCGCGATCTTGTGGGAACTTATGTTTTTCAGGATAAAAAGTGTCCTATATGTTTCAGGATAAGAACGATCTCTTATACCATGTTTTATACAAATCCGTTCAGTTGTTTATATGTGTGATTGAGTCACAAACATCCCCATACTTCCTAACATAAAAACATTCACATTTATTATATTAGTACTTATTAATTAGGAAGTTTTTTGTGTATCACTCCACTTTGTCATATCTCAATTAACACGGTCACACCATATTTATTTAAACTTCTCTCTTTGTCTTTAGTCTTTTGCAATTATGTTTTAATGGCGTGTACACACCTAAATAAAAATGAGGTGTATGATGGGTAAATGAATATTTGATGCTGGTAGCATTCTTTTTGATTCTTGTTGACCTTGTTTCGTTCAAAAAACATTTTTTATTTAAAGCACGTGACTTCAAAGTATGTATTTATTACTTAAATTTACTAAAATATGTCAAGTGGAGAATATCTAACAAATATTTTAAAATAAATATTACTTTACAAACTTTGCGAAACTTGAAATAATAATTAAAAGCATTATGTCATTTGAAATTTTGATTTCTAAACGACTCTTTATCAATCAATACTCAAACAAGCAAAAATAAATAATACATAACCTAGAATTATTATTGCTTTGATTTTAGAATTTCTATAAATCGTTTATCTAAAGGAACATTACAAAAAGTCCATGAGTGCTATTTACATACAATCTATAATAGTTCGTAAGTAAATGGTTTATAATTTTTCACAATATTTATAGGTAACCTAACCGAATCAAGCAGCTGACAACTGCTGGATCAGTTTCATGTATCCAAATTATTTCAAATATCGATGTTTTTTTACATTAAATATGCCAATTTGGTCAGAGTAGCCTTAGGCGGTGTTAATATAAAATCACACTCGGCCATCTGAAGGCTGATTCTCGCGCTTCCGTTAAAATATCGTTTTCGATAAATATATCGAAAGAAAATATCACAAAAATATCTAATATTTCAATACTTACTCGTTGCATATCGCACGCTAACGGTAGATAAATATCGAGTGTGATGTCTCGAGAATACCAAAAATTTATTGTTATATGTAGATATCCACCAAGTTTTATGATAAATATCGAATGTGGCATTTATCTCTACTGCTCGAGAATCGGCCTCCTGTTCTCAAACCAAGCAGAACTTATACTATTGAAACCAGATAACATGATACAGATAAGGTTCAAAATACAGTATATGGAAGCATTAGTTCATAGGTCACAATTATTTAATCATTATCCAAGCAATTTATAGTTATTAATAAATATTATCTTTCATGTCATTACTTTTCTTACTATATGTGTAGTGTGCTTTGTGTCTGATTGCAACAAAGATGTTTTGATCCATTATTATTTTACATATAATTTCAATCTAGTAAATGGGGTTAGGGTTCATTTATTATTCTGTATTAATTGGTACGTAAATAACACAAGTACTGCAATTTATAAGAGTTTGCTGTAAGAAGTATCATGGAATTAATTAAAATTGAGATTATTTCTTCTGTGATAGAGGTGGGCTGTCGGGACTTCTTTGGTGGTGCAAAATCTAGATCTACTTATATCATTTCGTAAAACTCACAATTTCATATAAATCTTATCCACTTATTTCAATTTTATAAATTGATTTCAGGTTATAAAAAAGAAAATGGCATTACAAAGATACTTCATCCAAGCAACAAAGCAGTATTTAACACGACGCTGCATCCTCGAGTCTAACCTCAAACAAACATACTGTGAATTACGGCACAGGTATTGCAGTAATGCTCCTAGAAAATTCACTGACCGTCATGAATGGGTAGTTGTAGACAAGGACTCGGGTACCATAGGCATCAGTAAATATGCTCAAGAGTCTCTAGGAGATGTTGTCTTTGCCCAGTTACCAGACCCTGGAACGAAGATAACAGCCGGTGAAGAATGCGGTGCCTTAGAAAGTGTTAAAGCAGCTAGTGAAATCTATTCCCCAGTCAGTGGTACGGTTACTGATAAAAACAGTGATGTAGAAAAAAAACCAGGTCTTATAAATACTTCTTGCTATGAAAAAGGATGGCTGTTCAAACTAAAGCTGTCAAAACCTGAGGAATTGAATAATCTGATGAGCGAGGAGCAATATGAAACGTTTTTAAAAACAGATGTGGAAAAAGACCACACATAAATATTTTTATGTAAACTGCTTTTGATCCAAAGGTTTGTTTGTTGCTGCATTTTGAACAGATTAGTTTGATGAATAAATAATAGAGATTAATAAATTATTTTTCGTTTTGTTTATTTAAGGTTTTATTTAACTTCAAACTAATATTCATTACATAAGCCCAACCCTGATCCAATTAAAACAAAGTGAGTGTTATCATATTTTTTTATTAAAGTGCCAATTAATAGCAACATGGCATCAAACACAATGGCACACATTTTTCTAATCTTTTTTAATTATAACTAGTTATCACAAATATTTTCATGATGGCTCCAAAACAATGTAAGCATTATCACAAATTCTGAATAATAAATTCTGATATTCTGACTATTACATAAAACTAAAAAATATATTTTTCAACGTTTAGAGCGTTCGCTACGTTAAGCGTGCGCACGCGGCGGGTGCCCGCCTCGCGTATTTGTATTGAAAGATAATATACTCATATTATCTCATATTGTACGCGTGCGACGGGTTTGTCATACTACGTCATCGTAGTCCGCATTCTGCCAGTTGCACTACACGATCCGATTCGTTTGGCGAATTTTTTTTTACATTTGTATAGGCTTGTGTTTGACCACAATCTCACTATGGTAGGTGATGATGTGGCCGAAGGTGGTAAGCACGCGAAGCCTAGAAGGATCTGGCTTTCAAGTGCAGCTGCCGGAACACACCAATAGGTGTTTTGGCGACAGATTTTCAACTTGAGGGTGGTAGCCAGCCAGGCGGGTACTACAAAGTACCCTACCACCGTGCTATGGTTTCCTCACGATGTTTTCCTTCACCGAAAGCTCAAGCTCAAATCGTTTAATCGTTATTCGTGGAATAAACGAATTTCGTGGGTTCGAATCCTAAATGCATAGCACATGCAGCGTAGCATCGTCAAACACAGTTCTAGAGATATTAGATAAAGGCAATAATGTATAAAGTTACAAATAAAATAAGTAAAAAAACAATTATGTATGTAGTAAGTATGTAAATAAAAATATATTATTAGTTTCCATGAATGAGTGCTACATTATTTCTACAATTTCCTTCTTAAGTCCATGTGATACTGAATGGTTGATCTAAAGATAGGTTAACAACTATTTCCAATACTCTTGTATTACTTAAATATACGAATTCGCATGGTTTTTCACACGGTGCGTTGTTTATACTGACAGTTTTAACTGCGGATTGATTGAATATTGTTATTTTATTGATAGATGGAACTTCGTATCCCCACCATTGGATTTCGCTCGTAATTTCCTTGTTGTTAAGAGAGAATTCGATGTAGCTGTATTGTTTTTCTTCGTAGCTGTCTGTGGGTATAAATCATTGTTATAAGAATGCTTATATAATGCTCGGTGCTTTATCGCTTTATGTAGTCTAAGTGAATTTTAAGTCTATAGGCATACCTATAGCCCAATGTCCATTCAACAATCTCGACAAAAGAATCTGTAGAATAGAACAGAAGTGCTGAGGGTCTGCTCCGAAAAGAAAAATGATACACGATAGTCCGATTCATCGTTTTCAAATATTAACCAATAGAATAGGGGGCTATCGCGTGGGAATTTTCCGCTAAAGGCGCTAGTGTAGCGTGAGGTCTTCGGAATGTCAAACTTCACTGTTTCTGGGTGGGCTACGCGGGTTTATTTCTAATTAGAATAATGTTGTGAATATTTTGCAATACCTGAGATTAATTATGGCAAATATGAGTTACGGGTCAATTAATGGCAGTGCTTTGAGACAGTTTTTTCTTTCGGAAACTTTTACCAACTTTTTTTTTCGAACAAAACGTACGAACTACGTAAAACTGAGGCATGCTCGATATTTTTACGGTACGATTTAAGGTATTAAATATGAATTAAATGTAAACATGGTTTTCATGTCCGTAATAACAAACTTTTATAGGACCTTACTCGACAGTGGCGCCAACTGGTGAGCACAAAAACGATAGCCCCCAACGATTTCTTTTTTTATTTTTCAAAATGGCCCGAGGTCTACAGCTCTCAGAGCCACTAGTGTAAAGTATACTCACTCAGACTGTCGCCATCATCCCAGTATAGTTCTCCAGAAGCGGCGCTGTGCTTATCTGGTACCACCATGAGTTGCAGCGGCAAGCTGCGAGTGATGGTGGTGGTGACTGGACCCTGGATGGGGGGCTCTTGTAGGGGTAATATTGCCCCACCCTGGGAAATAAATGTTTACTAAATATGGGGGTTAAACTACAAAATGAAATCACTATGGATACTGGATGAATTGCAGCTCTTCGCTCACAGGTTTTTTTTTTCCACGCGATAATAAGAGATTATAGACGTGGTGGGGACAAATTTTCAACTTGAGTTAATTATGCAGGTATTATAAATCCACTATTATTTTTTTTCTAACTAATATCTTTGTGAGGCTTTGAGACGCATTGCGACTATGTCAGCCATAAATAACATATTTCGTTAGTTTATTGATAATTTCCTTCTTCGAAACCACAATACGATGGAGCTATGATTCTTCTTTATTAGAATGTTGATAACGTGGTTAAAAATTGTGTGGTCATATTCTGGTAAGAAATTGGGACGTGGCCTTGAAACTGTATTTAGAAAAATAAGACACGTGTCCTCTTAGATAGATAATAATGCAAGATAATTTATTATTGAGTCTCTCACCTTAACAGAAACAGTTTGGTTCTCATTGATTTCATGCCTTTTATCGACATCGATGTAGAGTCCATCGAGGAAGTTGTACCAGTTGTTGGGTCCGGGGAACATTGCGTTGGTCGTGTTGGCGCCTTGTTCCAGTATTGGTGCTATCATTATGTACGGACCGATGAGGAACTGATCGTCGATGTCGTGGATTGCTGTATTTTCTGGTGTTCTGGGAATTTTTGAGATGGTTTTTACTGACATTACAGAGTTTAGGAGTCAGTCGTACCCCGTATAGAATTCTCGTAAGTATGTATATGTACACTTGGACTACGTAAACGCAAAATGAATTATGTTATTTATCCTCCTCGATTTTAAGGGAACTTAGTGCCACCGCAGCAGCTACACATCACCAAATCATGAATATCATCAAGTTTTCATTTCTGAACAAACTTTACCTTAAATTAAATTAGTTGGCGAAATTTTCCGATCGCATTTGGTATTTGTTTCTAAGCAGATATACTGCGAGATAAGAAAACTGTATAGAGTGCCGTGAATGAGGAGGTCGTTATCCAACAGTCAATCAACGTGGTGATGACAAAGATAGACTACATTAATACGATAAATAATTGAATGAATAGCTCACTCAAAGAACAGCGGCCTGACGACAGTATCCCCGAAGACATGCGCCCTCCAGAACAGCGTGTAGTAGTAGGGCAGCAGTTGGTACCGAATGCGGAGAGCGCGCCGACTGGCTGCCACCACTTGTGGACCCAAGCTCACTGGGTCTTGAGGCTGGGGTATTGTTAAAAACGCAACAATCAGAGCCTAAATTTAGTTGCAAGCTCGTTCCCAAGGTCTATCTATCTTAAAGATCCACCACATCTTACAATAATGACTGCTGTGGCGACTCACAACTTAGGGACATTCAAGCCCAGAGTGAAGTCTACTGGGCAAGCGTTGTTTGGCTTCATCATCGTCCTTTATAGGTGAATCAGTGGAATAAAGCCCATTTATTAAATAATATCTACGTGTGTGTACGTTTCATATAGCAATGTTTCTTGCTCTGTGTGTCAACCGTGACTTTTTTCAACTTTTTTCGATATTTTTCTCCTACGAAGTTAGGTATTTCAACCTTATCGTACCCCAAAACTAACCAACGGCATAAAACCTATCTCAATATTATTACCATACCCCTACAGAGAAGATGGAGATACTGCTGCACTAGATCATGTAAAAAAAACAACTGCCATTTGAGGCTAAGATAATATTTATTCCAAACTCACTCTTCATCAGCTAATTTCTCTTTGGTTCTTTTCACATTCCATTAACAAGTGTTGGAATAATCAATCCAAGGGAAAAATGCACAGAGCGATGGTACGGCTGGTGCAGCAAGGCGTACTGCTACGATTCGGGCGACGTTATAATGGAGGGAGGAGGTGTAAGCGTCGCTTCTTTAGTAATAGTAATCTCGCTAATAGTATTCAAGATCATTGAGCTAATGGGGGCTTCTAATACAAAGAATACTCACAATAGAAGTATCACCGTTATGGTTCCTAGAGAAGGGGTAGAAGGCACCGACTTGCATCCACCTCGTGCACAGCTCTACAGTAGTATTCTCACCGAAGCCGCAGATATCAGCACCCATCATAGGGATGCCGAACATGCTGAAGCTTAGCAAGTCTGTGGTCAGTTACACCGAGCATAAATAATTATCCTGGATCTTTGTTCACACCCGGCCGCTTGTTCCCAAACTAAAGCTTGTACTATGGAAATATACTACTTGTTAATATCAAACTATATCTGGTTCGTAATGTTTGAGCTTTTACCATTGCAAAAACTATGATATAGCGAAATAAAAAAATAAAAAAAACGTGAGTGTCATGGAACACCCGGTTAGAACGAAGAAGCGCGCACCTATTTATTTATTTATTAAGGTTTGCCAGCAACAGAACATTACTAGCTAGAATAGGTAATCTAATACACAAAATTGAAACTAAATGTACAATTATATTAAAGCAAACACAACATGTTTGTATTTTACCTACATACCTAACCTCCTTACTACTTATTACTATTTCCTACACACTACTACATGCAACTAAAAACTAGGTGCTATCTATACTATAACAATTTTTAATGTAGAAATAAGAAAAAGAGAATACAGATCACAAAATTTGGACAATATTTTTCCGAAAATTATTCAAAGAAGAATTAAAAATATCTATGTCTATGGAGCCACTGCACTCATTATATAGTTTGCATAGTCCTACGACCTATGACTGGCCACTAAAGAAAGGGTCGTGACTTCGTCGACTTCGGGATTTTCGAACTTCTCACCCCTCCCCCCCCCCTCAACCCCCTCTGTAAACAGTAAATTTCATGGACACGAGTATTTGTCCTGGGAGTATTTGTACCCCTACTTTTACTACATCACTACTTCCTATTTAAAGTTTAAGTCATCCGGCCTTTTAAAATCCTGTAATTTTCAATTCTGAGTTACCAAGCAAAATGTTTCCAGCACAATCAAAAAACTGGCTCTAATATAATTTCAAAACTTTGGCAGTTGCATATTACCTACTATGCTTTATAAAGGTCGGCAGCACATTGGCAAGCCCCCTGGTATTGCTTACCATAGGCGACGGTAGCCACTTACCATCAGGTGGACTGTCTGCCTGCTTATTAGCCTTCTGACATAAAAAATATAAAGGAAGTACTTACCCGGGATAGAGACCTTCATATCGTGCCATCGGCTATTTATGTCCCCGCTCCAATGGCCCGAATAATGTCCCATACCGACGAAGGACCCCCGTGATA
Organism: Tetheella fluctuosa; assembly: GCA_951216915.1. NCBI lineage: Eukaryota > Metazoa > Arthropoda > Insecta > Lepidoptera > Drepanidae > Tetheella > Tetheella fluctuosa. The sequence continues at coordinate 11,243,495 of OX578223.1, read as the reverse complement.
TTATAAACGGTCTTTTGCCACGAATTAGTGTTAGAGCACTGGGGACAAGGGACAAGTTACTTTACTATATTAGAAAGAAGTAAGATTAGCTATTGCCCTCGACTTCGTCCGTACAAAATTCTTTTATCACGGAATCGTGCTAATATTTCGGAGTAATAAGTACCCTATGTCTTTTTCCTAGTCCTAAGCCATCTCTCTGCCAAATTACAACACTAGTCGACTTACTTTAGCATTTATAAAATTAGTGTGATTAAATTGAAACTCACAAATTAGTAGCAACAGCCTCAGCAAGCGCGTACATGTTGTGGACGTCGTAATGTTTCCCCGCGTAGTGATTAGAGTCCATACATAGTGTCCCAGCGTTGAGCGTCGCGTCGTGAGTGTTGGGTCTGTAGGGCACCATCTCTGGCTCGCATTCACCGTCGACAGGGCCGCTTGGGAAGTTTGACGGCTCGTTCATATCCTGGCAATGTTATGTTAGTAGTGTCAACTTAAATTTCAAGTATTCTGAAGTTATCAACGGTTTAGAAATCATTTTTGAACTGAATGAACGGAAAAAACAAAAAAAAAATAAAGTTTTATCGAAGTGCGGATCATGATAAGTATGTAATATCTACACAGTGGAAATCTTTTTGTAGGTTAATTCTAATTCGTTGGCGAATCTTTGTAATCGCATTTGGCATCTGTTACTTAGTTCACCTGTATGTGATAATAATTAAAAAAATGTAACAATCATCACAAAATTGCGCGTGCACACACGGCCGAAGCGAGCGGGGAGCAGGTCATATAAACTGTTCAATGTATTGCGGGGAACTGACTGACCGAACTGTGCGCGACTACGTGCGCGTGTGTGAGTGAACTGAATTAATAATTGTTATAAATTTTCCTATACCAATTCAATAAACAATAAACATTGTCAATTAATTCTGTCATCACAAAAAATTACCCAGGTAAAATTTCGCCAACTAATTTAATTTAACCTTATATACTCACAATCCATGTGCCATCATAGGATACAAGCTTGTGGAACTCGGTCATCATCTCGACCCAGTACGCGGTCGAGTTCGGGTGAGTGAAGTCTGGGAACGCTGTCGTACCTGAGTTCCATACCTGAAAGTTTAAGTTACTATGTTACAATAAAGACAGTTTAAGTAGGTAATAACTAAGTATTTAACTCTTGTGCTTCGGCTGAAAATGTCGTTGACACCCCTTTTAGAGTGAGCTAGAATATGACAGATAAAATAAGGGTTGATGAATGAAGTTTTTTTACTATTTATAGGTCTTTATTTAACCACATCCTCATGGTAAGTGATGATATGGCTGAAAGTGGTAAGCACACCAAGCCTAGAAGGATCTGGCTCTCATGCACTTGTACTATTATGTATTCTGTGGCGGTAGGTAGGTATTTGGGGACAGATTTTAACTACCTACCACCAAATTATAACTACCATTGTATTTTGATCGACTTTGCTACCACCGTGCTATGGTTTCCTCAAGATGTTTTCCTTCACCGAAAACTCAAGCTCATAGTAAAATACGAACCCACAATACGTTCATAGATATACAAACCTTTCCCACAAACGGTTGATTAGTGGAGTTTTTGATGAAGATGTCCATTTCTAGACCGCGGTCGAAGGGCGGGTATGTGCCGAGCTCCTCTGAAGCACTAACCCCGGGATCTATTGAACAAATTACTACTTTGGGATGCGACTTAATGTTACTGGATACTTTGAGGTGGCATATTTTAGAACCTTATGTTAGTTGCGTCATGTTGAAAACTAATTAATTACTATGGTACAAACTCTGAAATTGTCAATGTTTCTTTTTCATACATTTTGATCTTTTAATATGAAAATTTCGAATTCAGTTGCGCCAATCATGTAGTATGCGAGTTTTACCAATAGATGGCGCTACATATTTTAAATTTTATTTTATTTAATAATCGAATGTAAGTATAATAACCTTTTTGTTTGTCTATGGTCATTTTATGAATGTATTCTTTATTCTTTTGCTTTTTTTTCTACCACTTTGTTTTTTGATCTGATTCGAATTGTTAAGTTTTCCCGCGCCTTTAATTTTTTTTTTCGCGCTTTTATTTAATTAATTAATATATTTAATTAATTAATATATTTAATTCATTAATTTTATAATAGTGCATCGCTAAACACTCACACACAAGCAAAAGCATACAATTACACACAATACATCATTAGGTACACTACAAAAAATATTGGTGTAAGTGTCTTTGCAGACTTCTCAGCATCATCGGTAAGTGGTAAATCTAAGTCCTAATACTTTCTCGATTCCCGCGAGTTTTTTTTTTGTAGGTATAGGCGCAATATCAAAGGCCACAGGATGAATCTTGTGCCTGGCGTGATTAGAATTATTTACGAGATTTCAGAGTTGGTCCCATATACTTAGTAAATGTTTTTTAGCTTGACATACCCAACAAACGGTTCATAAATAAGACTGCTTTCTTTCGAACATTTTTAGTACCTACAAAATTATTATAAACTTTATAAAATTGAATCCGTCCGTTTTAAGAGAGGTAGAGCATAGCGATAAATGTCACTCAAAGAGCAGCTCGACTGGGGAAGTACCTTACAGAATACCGCAGCCAAATAACTTATAGTTGTGTTCCTGCGCGTGAGTAAGGTCGCCAGAGCTCATCGGGGAGAGGGGAAGGGTCGGCAACGCGCGAGTGATAAGCGTTCATAGGCTACGGTAATCGCTTACCATCAGGCGGGCCGTATGCTTGTTTGCCGACAATGCATAAAAAAATACATCTGTACACGAAACTTCATTTGTAAAGAACATCTTCAAAAACCTATCCTACTAATATTAAGTTTGTGTGTGTGTGTATGATCCTAGAATAAAACTTACTTATAAGAAGAAGAAAGAAAGAAACTTATAGGTACTTTTTATCACGATAAAGCATAAATACTATGAGAACGCGGGGAAAACCGCTGGAAGCTAGTTAGCACACAAACATATTTTTTAGGTAGGAATCCAACCAACGTCCTCAACGGGCATGTCAGTCGGGGTAAACACATCACCTGTTGATGTGGGGTAGATGAAAATGAAAATATCTTTATCCCGAAAGAATATGCACAATACATTTTTTGGCGGAGCTCCCATATTAGGGACCACAATAGCTCACCAATTATTATCACATAGTGCATTCCTTCCCTATGTAATTTGTTAACGAATTCCGGCAGACCGGCGAATTGTTCTGTATCGTATGTAAAGTCATTCTGATTGCGCATGTAGTCTATATCGTTCCATTGTGTGTCCTGAAACAAAGTAAATTGGAACTTATGTAACAAATCATTTACAGTCGCTTTTTAAACACCTTGTGAGTCATTCAAAAGTATTAAACCTAAAGCGCGGCACAGCATTTGTGGTCAGACTATACCGATCTTTTTTACTATAGAAAAGCTTGTTTGACCACAATCTCATATGGTAATGGTCGAAAGTGGTAAGCACATGAAAAAGCCTAGATGGGAATTTTGATAACGTACCTTACTAGACGCGAGTGTGTTTACATAAAATTGTATGGGATGAGTGTTCCGCGAGAGGAGTTACGCCAATTCCTGTAGACTTTAACAACATCCAATTCGTTACTCTCAATTAACCTATCCTTATTTTGGCTTTTAACCTATCCTTATTTTGGCTTTATACCTGTAGCTAGAAAATAACAGTTGATGTAACTTACAAAGGGTATGCCAGCGTCCCTATTCGACTGCCAGACTTGTTCGGTCACATTTAGACCCCCATAGTTGTACCTGAAACAATAAATGCTTCGTTACAAATTGATACATTAAAAACCTTCCTACCAGGGTTTTGCAATATCATATTTCAGAAATTAGTTTGCTCAGTATCGCCAGTAGAATCTATCCCCATGAGTTTTGTGCCATGTTTTTTTATTTCATTTTTTAATTGTTTTTTTTTAATGAGTTCCTGTGTTGTTTTGAGATTGTCAGATTGTCTAAAAAATGTTGCCTAGTCAAGTCAATTTATTTAGTTTAGGCCCTTACGAACGTCGAATCTACTGAGGTTATCACCGGTTCGAAAGTCAGCCTTCAACTGAGAAGAACCGGCATAAAACTCAACCATTACTCTTTTTAGAACCAACTTAGCCTAATAATAAGTGACTTAGTAAATAGCAAACTCGAGACCAGCCCCCAGAAGCAGCTCTTATTCACATGACGCATGTGGCAGCCACGTTGTGTAATCTTCTATCTTACTTGCAAAGATGGAAGCCAAGCGACCAGTAGGGCGGCATGAAGGGCCTCCCGATCAGCTCCGTGTACTGCGCCACCACGTCCTTGGGCGAGGGCCCCAACAACACGAACAGGTCCAGTACTTACTTGCAAAGATGGAAGCCAAGCGACCAGTAGGGCGGCATGAAGGGCCTCCCGACCAGCTCCGTGTACTGCGCCACCACGTCCTTGGGCGAGGGCCCCAACAACACGAACAGGTCCAGTACTTACTTGCAAAGATGGAAGCCAAGCGACCAGTAGGGCGGCATGAAGGGCCTCCCGACCAGCTCCGTGTACTGCGCCACCACGTCCTTGGGCGAGGGCCCCAACAACACGAACAGGTCCAGTACTTACTTGCAAAGATGGAAGCCAAGCGACCAGTAGGGCGGCATGAAGGGCCTCCCGACCAGCTCCTTGTACTGCGCCACCACGTCCTTGGGCGAGGGCCCCAACAACATGAACAGGTCCAGTACTTACTTGCAAAGATGGAAGCCAAGCGACCAGTAGGGCGGCATGAAGGGCCTCCCGACCAGCTCCGTGTACTGCGCCACCACGTCCTTGGGCGAGGGCCCCAACAACACGAACAGGTCCAGTACTTACTTGCAAAGATGGAAGCCAAGCGACCAGTAGGGCGGCATGAAAGGCCTCCCGACCAGCTCCGTGTACTGCGCCACCACGTCCTTGGGCGAGGGCCCCAACAACACGAACAGGTCCAGTACTTACTTGCAAAGATGGAAGCCAAGCGACCAGTAGGGCGGCATGAAGGGCCTCCCGACCAGCTCCGTGTACTGCGCTACCACGTCCTTGGGCGAGGGCCCCAACAACACGAACAGGTTCAGTATACCGCCGATGGTTCTGTATGTGATGCCTGGGGTCGGTTGTAGCACTACGTCTGGAATAGGTATGTGCCGAGTGAGAAAGAGTTTCGATCATACTTTAAAAAAATCAAGGGCACATGATCGAAACATTCTTCGACAATTAAGGTTTATTTCGTCGTCGACCATAATCTCACTGTGGTAAGTGATGATGTGGCCGAAGGTGCTAAGCACACAAGTCCTAGAAGAAACCGGCTAAGAAGTGCGGCTGCCAGAACACACCTGTATGTATTTGGTGGCAGATTTTCAACATGAGATTTTCAAGATTTTCAAACTTTGTTAGCGCGATGTAGAATCTCGTGGCGCCATCTATCCACGGGTAGCGGATATTTTCTTGTGTAGTCCATAGATGTCGCTACAGGCACTTTTATAAAGATATCAAAAGAGTAATAATTACAAAAGTTAGTAAAAGTACCATACCCATAGCATTAGAATTGACGAGAACCATTCCGTGAGTATTGCCGTTCTGTTCCACCGCCATATAGAAAGGTTGTGTGCCGTATAGATTGTTCTATGGAAAAAATAATATAGAAGAAATAATTTACAATTTACAACAGTATCACCACGAGTCAACCTACCTATCCATTATAGAGTAAATTATGTAAATTGGTTTCAAGTAACTTTATTTTATAATGAATCAACTTACCCCTTCGTCCGGCACTCTATCACGGTTGAACATAGCCAAAGTCTGCCAGTTCATACTGTTCATAAACTTGCCACGCCTCTCGCCCAAGCCGAACACATGGTCGGTCGGCAGTATCGCTGATATTTGTAGGAACTTGTCGGATAGAATCAGACCGCCTACATCTTGAGTGTCTATGCTGAAATTTAAAAAAGAACGTTATTTTTAGGGTTAAAATTTGAAAAAGTATTTTTGTATTAATTTTGGTCAATCCTATCGATTGTACGTACTAACTGTTGGGATTTCAGCTCTTATTCCTAGGCAGAGTAGAGTGTTATTTCTCAGCTCTGAAATGATTGTTACTTACACCTATCTGTAACTAACATTTTGTATAAGATCCTATTAAATTAAGTTAAATTAAGGAATTCATAAAAAAAATAAGGAAAAAAACCGTTCGTAATATGACAAAACGACGGTTACGGACCTACGTTCCAGTGTGAATGACCTCGGAATGAATTAATTGTATGATTTTAAAATTAAATAATTGTACCACTGATTATTACTTTAGTTAATGGTTTAAATTAATACCTTTAATATTGATATTAAGTTCAGTTTTGTAATTTTCGGATTGACCATACTATGATATAATTTTCTTAATATTGGTTTATGATACATGACCTAGGTATATGTTCATCCCTCAAAACTAGTGTACGTACTTTAGTGTACAAAACAGAGTATATGCCTGGCTCCTTTGAAGTTAAAAAACTTTGTTTAAAGTATTGATTGATACTCACATTGTAACATTATCAGCATTCCTGATAACTTTGAAACCAATCATGGATGCATCCACTTGCACTCTATACTTCATTTGAGATAACGTTTTGGAGAACGTTATTTCTGGGTAAGGTGGTTCAAATCTTTTCTTGTCAGCATCGTATATCTGTAATAATTGTGTTTGAAGTTGAATTTTATTATACTACTTCAAACTCACCTATCATAAAATCTTTACATATAAAAATTCAGCTTCCGTATGTTTATGTTCGCAAAACTCGAAAAGTAGTCGATGGATTCATTTGAAATTTTTACACAACGTTGCATTTCTATATAAGAGTGTTTTTATCCTAAAGTTTTCACGGAAACAGGAAATTCTATGCGTTTCAAATGAGCCACAAAGAAGCGTGGCCGGGTTTAGCTAGTATACCTAATATAGATATAGATAAATAAATGTTCTAATATTATAGGTACTAAAATGTGGCTGTTTATTTATTTAAATGGATGACCAACAGCTTGTACATCTGTTTAGTAATGTTTTACAAAATGTGTGAGTTATTTAGAGGTCCTCACCTTTAGAAATAGAAAAAAACAGAAGAATTAAGTGAGTTGTAACGTCTAAGTAAGAACAAATTAAAGAAAAAACTTAACGAATGAAAATTAACAATAAAACTGTGATAATTAAAATTACAGACATAAAAAAATATTATGTACAATATAATAAGTAAACGCTGTTTAGGTAAAAAACTACTCCAATCAAGTTATGTCAAGTTAAAAAATAAATAAATAGACTACCTATGCCCGTGGCTCCATGTTTATGACACATACCAAACTAGTACCCACAAACCTTAATCTGCAACACATCATCAGACAGATAGTTAAAGTCTATCCTGGCCACTTCGAAGTCATCCGGATATCCGGAAGGTCGCGCCTTCTCATAAAAGGCCGTCACGGCGTGTTTATTCTCCGTCATGTTCAGGAAGCGGAACGTTTCGTAGTGCGACGGATAGAAACAGTATGGATCACCTTGGATGGTGGTTTGCTGCCAGCAACAACCTGGGTTGTAGTTTTTATGATAGAACAGAAAATCTGACAATGTATATTCCACATGTTTTTTTTAATATAATCGAATTAGCCACCCGGTATTAAGCCAAATATATGGTGTAATACCGAGTAGATATTATGAAATGGGATATTTTGGAAACCGATGCTAGGTTCGTCATGTTACGGTTTTTACTCTCTGAAATCTTGCTGTTAAGCTTACTCGTTCAAAATGTATGAAAAAAATTGTAAAGAAATCAAAGCCTCTGACCTCTTCATCACTTTTCACAGTAAGTTTCAGGGTCGGAAACGCCCTAGTGATACCTCTGGTGTTGCAAGCGTCAATAGGCTATGGTAACTGCTTACCACCGGGCGCGCCGTATGCTTGTATGCCACCTTAGGTATAAAGAAAAAATAAAGTTTATTGAAATCACAAACCTCTTTGCACACAAGCCTCTTCGTTAATGGTACCTTGCGGCAAGCAATCAAACTGCTTACTTTCCTCTACTTTGGTACACATATCTTGCAAAACATCAGGCGTTCTTTCTGTATACACATTCTTCGTGTTAATATCAGTTTCTTTCTTCACTTCTATAGCGTCTGTATTCTTGCCCAGATGGTCATGGTTGTAGTAACGGAATTCTGGGGGCATCTTCTCGTAATGTATCGAAGCCTTTAGGTTCTCAATGTTGTTCGGATGGTTGCGAAGCCATAGATTTCTGTAAATGAAGGACAGATATTACGATTATTTGGAAACGAAGATAATAAAGAGACAACATAACTCATTCTAAACATCACCTTTTCAAAACCTAAGTTGGTTTATTAGATGTGTTAATCCAGAACTTATTCTATCTGTGTGCCATATTTCATCTAAATTCGTACAGCCGTTAAGGAGCTGAGTTGTAACAAATAGTCCCCTGATCAGATGGCCGGGTGTGATAAATACCCCAGGATGTTTATTTATAATGTTATTGACATACCTATTATGATCCTTCTTCCAAGTATTTCCACAATCAAAACACAGTGCTGCCACCAGGGCCAGCATCAGCACGCCCGATCCTAGCCGAGGTAGGTGCTCACAGATGCGCGGGAACATGTTGCGATGTTCCAAGAACCGTTGGTATCTGTTGAAGAAGCTAGCTGTGTTAAAATTGAATCTTTTTCATATAATAAATAAATAAATCCACAACATGATATTAAACACTTACCTGCCATATAAAAAGTATATCAGGCAACTATTAATCAGCTATTGTATTGTATTACCTAAGCACTAGACACTGAAATAAATTATCACAACTTTTATACAAACGAACACACCGTTATCAGTCATCACTTAAGATAATGATGAAGTCAAAGTTATTGTGGAAATAAAAAACTTGGCCAGATTATTATTTAATAAAAAAAAACCGGCCGTTTGTTGTATGGGAGCCCCCCTTAAATATTTATTTTAATTCTGTTTTTAGTATTTGTTATTATAGCGGCAACAGAAATACATTATTTGTGTGGCTATTTTTACTATTATTCACCACATTAATGGACTAATTGAGAAGGCCTAATCCCTTTCTGTCTTGTTGCCTTTCGCTTTTACAGATGCGACTTGTCAGTATGTTTCAGTTCCAAGAAAAAAAATATATATACAAGGATACTTAATTAAGTATCCTTGTATATATATTTTAACGTAAAGGTTATAAGTATTTATAAAAAATAAAAGAAAATTATTTGATATTTTGGTTAATGAGAAAATCCTAAAATTCCGAAATTGAACTTAACTATTAATTTAAATCATTTAAACTATTTAATCAGCAAAATAATTTATGGTACAATATTTAAATTAAAAAGACAGCTCTGTACACATGCATACTTACTAGGGGACATAGGGTTTCACGGGTGAAACCACGGTAAGAAAAGCTATTGCATCATAGACAAACATACTTGCATAAATTTTCAAGTACCTATCGGATTACTCATTAACATAAATTATAACAAATACTTCTATCGACTGTCATATTGTTCAATCAAATCAACAACTACTTGATATATAGACTTCTAACACTTGAATAGCTAAGACGTAAACAATCAACTTGAAACCTTGCTACCTATATAACTTCTATTCAATTACCTAATTAATTAAATAATACATATAATAAATCTATAGAACTGGCGCGTCTGTATATTATTATTTCTTATCAAAAAGGAAATGTGGGTGATGTAGGAAGAGTAACACAAGAGACCATAATCCATGCCAATTATTTTTATCGACACGTAGTCGCACTTATTCTAGTAAAGTGGCGTAATACCGGATACGGGGCAAGATCGACTATCTTTAACCGACTTCATTTTACCTTTAAATAGAAAATGTCAAACAACATGATGATTGTTTTTACTATCAACCCTAGTCGATATGTTCCGAAGTTATCATAACTAATTTCAAAAATATTGTCAAAATAGTACATTTTATGTGGTATTAAATATTGAACACTAGCTGTCCCCCGCGGTTCCACCCGAGTTCCCGAGATAAAAAAGCAGCCTATGCCCCTCTACATACCATAAGCTGCGTACCAAATTTCATCGCAATCAGTTCAGCGGTTTAGTCGTGAAAAGGTAATAGACAGATATTTTTTTGCATTTATAATATTAAAAATAATAATATTATAAGTTGTCACTATGAAGTTGCTGGGTTCTTTTAGGTTTTGTGTGTAAGTATTATTTGTAAAAAAAAAACAAATTCTGACAGTAAAATGTAATTCACCTTTTAAGTCTATGTCCTTCCGGCAATCGTAATTATAATCTTCATACAAATACGTGAGGACTTTCTTTCATTAGCCTACATCTATATATTTTGCTTGTGAGTGAAATACGTAATTACTTAGATCTTGAATATGTAACCATTTACATTATTTTTATGCGTGGTAATGTAAGCTTATTTACCTATCACATGATTAATATGTGATATCTCACGGTGTAAACTTTAGAAATAAAACACAATGTCTTCCGCACCATAGAGGATGAAAACAGGTATATTAGACAATGTTACGTAAATACTACTCGACACATAAGTAACATTTATAGATGTAACTCATACCATTTAAATATATAATCTTATTTATATAAAACATTATTATTGTTAAACAGTACATACTTTCGGTTTATAAGTCCATTTCATACTGAATGTATGATCTAATGACAAGTTAACAGTTACTTGCAATACTCTTGTAGTACTTAAATATACGAATTCGCAAGGTTTTTCACACGGTGCGTTGTTGACACTGACAGTTTTAACAGCAGGTTGATTGATTATTGTTATTTTATTGATAGACGGGACTTCATATCCCCACCATTGTATATTACTCTTTATTTCCGTGTCGTTAAGAGAGAATTCGATGTGGCTGTACTGTTTTTCTTCGTAGCTGTCTGTAGGTTGATATCAAAAGATTGTTGATTTATAAAAAGTCGACATAATATTCGTTAAATTATAGTAATAAGAATAATCGATTAAGGTTTCATCATAAACTTAAAGAATGGATTAAAGTCAAAGTAATTTATTCAGTTTAGGCCTTAGGAAATTATGAACGTCGAAGCAACTAAAGTTACCGGTTGGTAAGGAGAGAAAAACTGGCACGAAGCTCAACAAGGTTGATGATTAAAAATGTATTTTATATATTTTTTGGGCAATCTGTAATGACCGACCAAAGCTTCGGCTTCGGCCACCTTCGGCCAAAAAACACCTTCGGCTTCGGCCAGAAATCGAACTTCGGTCAGACGCTATCAATTTGACTATGTTGGCTATTCTTTCATTCATTTTTTTTACAATTTTTATGATAAATAAGCATAAATACATAAAAAAACGACATGAAAAATAATGATAATTAATAATCTGAAGATTAATATATATAGGGTAAACTACCCAATCATTGGCACCTTAAGACTGGGCTCCTTCTCATTCCAAAATTAAATTTCCATAGAATCACATTTATTAGTGCTAGCACATAAAAAATGCAATAATATGTAAGGACATATTTCAATCTTTGGTTTTATATCAATTTTCATCTCATTAAGTAGTAATAATTATATTAATTTTCTAAAATTCTGAAAGTCTATAAAAAATCCTTTTATTGGCATAGAAGTTCTCATTATTGGCATTTACTTGTCCAATTATTGGCATACCAAAACGAAGACCTACTTTGACTTGATTTAGTTGATTAAACATTATAAATTCAAAAAAATCAGGACATTAAAACAAAGCATTATTAAATTTATCTCTTATTTTATTTTTACGTGTCCCTACTTTCAATATTCATTTAAAAATAGACATTATATTTACTATTTGTGAATATTTTTTCTCAACATTCTATTTTACTGTCATCTTATCTTTTTTATACTTTTGAGATCTCTCTCTTTATGCGGAATTGTAAGGTAGCTCGGGGCGCTTGATACTGTTTTGCAGCTTGCTTATTGGCCATATCATTTTTAATCGAACCTAGTGCCGCTCGTATTCTTTCTTCAGTATACAATAAAATCACCCAGTATGTATCGTTTTTAGGGTTCCGTACCTCAAAAGGAAAAAAGGAACCCTTATAGGATCACTTCATACTCCGTCTGTCTGTCCGTCTGTCAAGACCTTTTTCTCAGGAATGCGTGGAGGTATCAAACTGAAACGGCCGTTTATACCGCATATTGACACTCTCAAGGGAATTAAAATCTATAGGGTACTTCCCGTTGACCTAGACTCGTGAAATTTGGTAAGCAGCAATTTAAAGGAAACAATCCGAAACGGTTTATTTGTAGTTACATAAAAAAAAATGTTAAGTTAAGTTTTTCTTTTCGTTACGATTCCCGTGATGCCTACAAGTTTGTACGGAACCCTAGGTGCGCTAATCTGACTCTTACTTTGTCGTTTTTTTTATATTTACTTAATATTTTGGTTTCTTTTCTTAATTTCTTTTTGATTTTGGGCTTTAATTCTTTTTTAAATATAAACTCATTATTGGCTCTCAAAATACCCCTATTATGGGCACTACTGCTAAAATTGGTTTTCGCTTTTGGCACTATGGGCCAACAGTTGGAAAATGTCATTAAAAGTTAAGACATTATAAGGAAAAGCAATAATTTACTTACAACATTTAGGGATTAAATATTATTTTGCTTTTCAAAAAAATCATAAAATTTGATATGAATTCCTGTTCCAAATGTTAGCACCTCAATTAAATAAAATATAAATATGATAGTTAAGAAATAATCATAAATCTGCGGCCTAAAAGTATAAATATGTATGTCACATTTACTTTGACACTGTCAGGTACTCAAATAACCACGATATAACACGATTAGTAAAGTTCTTTCCTTAAGAAAATTACATAAAATGGCGCCAAATGACGTGCTCAAAATGTAGATTATTGACACTAAATTATCATATTGTTTTATGGTGTATTGCTACCATATATTGACAGGAAATATTTACTATTTTGTAATTTAAACACTGGCTACCTTACATCTGTAGATTCCTTGATTTTTCAATTTAAACTCAAAAGTGCCAATAACTGGAAGATGCCAGTGATAGGTAGGTTTACCTTACTTTAAGTAAATTATGTTTTTGTTGTATAAATTCGTTTTTTTTTTCTCTATATGCTTTGATTTCAAAAAGTATACTCACTAAGACTGTCGCCATCATCCCAGTACAGTTCCCCTGCAGCAGCGCCGTCCTTATCCGGCACCGCCAGGAGCTGTAGTGGCGAGCTGCGCGTGTTGGTGGTGGTCACGGGGCCCTGGGTGGGTGGCTCTTGTACTGGGATTATTGCACCACCCTGGGAACATTACATATTATGTTATTTTGTGTGTCATCTGATATATAGATCGGTGCTAACCGTCCCATCTGAACATTTATACTCTGACCTTAATGGAAACAGTTTGATTCTCGTCGATTTCATGCCTTTTATCAACATCGATGTAGAGTCCATCGAGGAAGTTGTACCAGTTATTGGGTCCGGGGAACATTGCGTTGGTCGTGTTGGCGCCTTGTTCCAGTATTGGTGCTATCATTATGTACGGACCGATGAGGAACTGATCGTCGATGTCGTGAATTGCCGTGTTTTCTGGTGTTCTGGGAATTTAAAAGATGGTTTACATGTTAATGTTAAAGGGCGCATATAAACTGTTATATAAGGTCCTAATAAATGAAGTACGGTCCTTTTGAGGGATGATAGTATAGGTCATAAGTATTGCGAAGGCCGAAAATGATTTAAAAAAAATATTCGGTCGTAATTTTGATGAAAAAAAAACCTACTTCACCACTACTTAGCATTAATTAAAACCATTAAGTGCATAATCAGTGGTAAAAATATTTAATCTCACTGTTAAAAATACATTTAATCTCACTCAAAGAACAGCGGCCTGACCACAGTGTCTCCAAAGACATGCGCCCTCCAAAACAGCGTGTAGTAGTAGGGCAGCAGTTGGTACCGAATGCGGAGAGCGCGCCGACTGGCTGCCACCACTTGTGGACCCAAGCTCACTGGGTCTTGAGGCTGCGATATTGAGCATTGTATTCAGTGGACGGTTAAACTAGTGTATATTGTATTAAAAAGTCCCTGGAGTCAAAAAGATGATTGCTTAGTTCCTACTCTTACACCAAGTAAAGAAATAAAGTTTTTTTTTATACTACATCGGTGGCAAACACGCCAGACGCTTGAAATTTACACGTTACATGTATTTCCTTAGCTTAAAGACGAACGCTCATAGAAAATTCAGTTTTAAAGGGGTCGTTGCCCATAGGAGTAATTCAAATTGCAGTGTTAATTCGTATTGAGTATTCAAATGGTAAATTTGCTCCAATTTATACTTCCGTTCGAAACGAGGCAGTCGATCGGTACACGATCGTAGCAAATGAATACAGCATCAGTTTATAATAGTACTAGCTGACCCCGCAGTTCCACTTGCATTCTTGGAATAAAAAGTAGCCTTATAATCTTCTTCAATAAACTGGCTACCAAACACAAAAACATTTTTTCAAGTCAAAGTGGTACATCAGAGATTAGCGCTTTCAAACAAACAAACAAACAAAAACAAATTGTGATGTCAAAATATTGTAATAATCTATGTTAATTAAACAGGGTTCATGTACTGTATTTTATATGTTTGTACTTACATGTTTTAGCAATAAATAAATTATAAATAATCATAATCATCTCAGCCGCAAGACGTCCACTGTTGGACATAGGCCTCCTCTAAGGATCTCCATTAGGACCGGTAAAAATATTAATAATAATGATATAAAAAAACATCCCGCGTAATTTTCATTTAATAATACGTAAAATAAGACGATTTTACCCCGCATCCGGTCTTACCCCCACCTTAAAAAAAAGGTGGAATCCAACATGCACTTGGCAGGTTTAAAACATAATATCATAGTTTGTATTTTATACATTGATTGTAAATACTTGTTGTAAATAAACATTTCAAAGTATAAGTTGTATACTCACACTAGAAGTATCAGCGTTATGGTTCCTAGAGAAGGGGTAGAAGGCCCCGAGCTGTATCCACCTCGTGCACAGCTCTACAGTAGTGTTGTCCCTGAACCCGCAGATATCAGCACCCATCATAGGTATACCGAACATGTTGAAGCTTAGTAATTCTAAAATATAATAAATAAAATTGAACTTCCAAGATATTCTTACCTACATAGTTACAGATGAAGCTAATAAAACCGTGTTAAATATATAATTCACACCCGTACCTATATGGACCTATTACAGTACACCTACTATTCACTGTAATATTTGAAGCCCCTGTCACAAGTGTTAAGCATTATCGCCGTTTCTTGGGCATTTTACCAAATTCTAAACAATGATCATATCGAGAAAAACATCAATTGCACCTTTACAGGAGTTACAATCTTTAGTAGAGGTAGTAGTCCGCCCGAGGGCGTTCACACTGCAATATAGGTATCTAATACTTTTTTCTTCTATTTTTGAAGTGAAAACTTCTTTAGGCGCGTTGAGCACTTTTGGGTGAACAAAAATCATGGAACTCGCGTCATCGTCACGCGAAAAACGTGACCATGAGCTATATGTATCAAGGCGGCCAACTTCTCAGGTATAAAGATGTTCAGAAGCGACATATGAAAAGGTGTAAGATCGAGCCATCTGAATGGGAAGGATTGGCAGCACAGCGCCCTGAATGGCGTGGGCTTGTACAGAGGCAAGTACGCGATTTTGAGGAACAGCGCAAAACTGGCCTCGACGCCAAGCGCGACGAGTTAAAAGCCCGTCCACCCACGCCCATTTATTTTAATTATGTGGATGGTGTGCTCACGTGCGCTCAGTGTGCGCGGGGGTTCACTAGTAAGATCGGCTACATTAGCCATTTTCGGGCTCATCAGCGTCGTACGGACTAAGAGTCAAAGTGGTCGCCATGATCGAAAACGGTCGGATAGGATCACTGTATATGTCGCCGGAGAGAAACAAGAACCGCAAATTTATAAATTTTCTAGGTTAGGTTAGGTAAGTTTATAAATTTCCTAGAAAATAGGTTAGGAAGTTTATAAATTTACTAGAAAATTGATAAACTCGCGGATCTTGTTATCTTCCGTTGACTTATATATGTGTATGTACTTTTTGGGTGAAGAAAAAGCTATTTACACAAATACGATATTAATCCGCATTTCATGCAGATTATTTTACTCTTTTACGCCATATAATTTACACGAATATCTTACGAGTAATCGCAAAAAAATTAAAAAAAAACCGACTTCAAAAACTGAAAAGCATAAAATAAATAATGCCTTTCTACATCATTTTGAAGTCGGTGCCAAGTAACAGAGTATATACGAAATATAAATATCGTATATACTCTGTTACCCGTGCGAAGCCGGGGCGGGTCGCTAGTTATATTTTTAACTCAGAATTGTTGGGGTGTATTGATTATTTACAGTAGGTATTTACCAGGAATAGTCATCTTCATATCATGCCAGTGGCTGGTTATGTCCCCGCTCCAATGTCCCGAATAGCGGCCCATACCGACGAACGTAGCCCGGGATATTATAAACGGCCTTTTGCCACGGATCTCTGTAAGGGCGCTGTGGACAAGAGAAACCAACATCAATGATGTTCCTTCACTAAAAGCTCAAAATCATCTTAGGAAGCGTTAAGAAAATAAGATAAATAGTTATACTCACAAATTAGTAGCAATAGCTTCTGTGAGCGCGTACAAGTTGTGCCAGTCGTAATGTATCCCCGCATAATGTTTCGCGTCCATACATAGTGTTTTAGTGTTGAGTGTCGCGTCGTGAGTGTTGGGTCGGTACGGTACGATCTCTGGCTCGCAGTGGCCGTACATAGGGCCGTTTAGGAAGTTTGACGGCTCGTTCATATCCTGAAATTGTATTGCATGTTGATAAATCGACTTGATGTCTGAGGTGACAACATATGATTTTCATACAAAGCAAACAACAAAATTATTATTAGCATTCTTGCAATAATTTTATTATTACCACGTTTTTAGGGTTCCGTACCTCAAAAGGTAAATAAAACCGGCCAAGTGCGAGTTGGACTCGCGCGTCTTTATTAATTGGCGTAACTATGTATGTTACGTACCTTTAATTTTTTGGAATTTTTCCTTTATTTGTGCTGTAAGACCTTGCTTTTTGCCAATTTTTTTTTATATTTGAGTTGATTGAATGAAAGGTAAATTGCGGTTTACGATTTATGACGTATTAAAAAAAAACTCCTAACTAGATCTCGTTCAAACCAATTTTCGGTGGAAGTTTGCATGGTAATGTACATCATACATTTTTTTTAGTTTTATCATTCTCCTATTTCAGAAGTTACAGGGGGGGGAAGGACACACATTTTACCACTTTGGAAGTGTCTCTCGCGCAAACTATTCAGTTTAGAAAAAAAATATATTAGAAACCTCAATATTATTTTTGAAGACCTATCCATAAATACCCCACACTTATGGGTTTGATGAAAAAAAAATTTTTGACTTTCAGTTCTAAGTATGGGGAACTCCCAAAATTTATTGTTTTTTTTCTATTTTTGTGTGAAAATCTTAATGCGGTTCACAGAATACATCTACTTACCAAGTTTCAACAGTTATAGCTCTTATAGTTTCGGACAAAAGTGGCTGTGACATACGGACGGACAGACAGACAGACAGATATGACGAATCTATAAGGGTTCCGTTTTTTGCCATTTGGCTATGGAACCCTAAAAAAGATCCCCTATAAGATCACTCTCTTGTCCGTCTGTCCATGTGTCACCACCGATTTTCCCAGGAACGAGTGGACCTAGCAAGTTGAAATTTATACCAGATACTGAGGTCTATAGTCCCTATTAGGTGTATAAAAATCAAGGTCCTGAGTCAACACGATAAAAAGATATGGACAAATTTAGATTTTCGCGAAAACTTGTAAGTACCTACTCAAATTTACTTTAATTTTCAACTTTTTTTATTTTTCGGAATGTTCCCTTTACTTGTGCTATAAGTCCTTGCTTTTAACCAAAATTTAAAATTCTAGGTCAACCAGTTTTGGGTCAAAAACCTATATGGTAGTTCCCGTTGACCTAGAATCACGAAATTTGGCAAAAAGCAAGGTCTTACAGCACAAATAAAGGAAAAATTCCAAAAAAAAAAAAGTTGAAAATTAAAGGATGTCCCCATACATACAAAGTTGACGCCAGTTAAGATAGTCCTCTGAGTTGTATGGGCGCTCATACAATTTAGAGGACTAGCTTAATTGTACGGAACCCTCGGCGCGCGAGTCCGACTCGCACTTGGCCGGTTTTTTTTTTACCACGTTTTATTATTACCACATTTTTATTAAGTCACTCTTGATTGTCTGTCTGTCGTTCCAGGTGGAATCTTTCAACTTCAAGCACATCCCTTATACTTACAATCCAGACACCATCATATGGCACAAGCTTGTGGAACTCGGTCATCATCTCGACCCAGTACGCGGTCGAGTTCGGGTGAGTGAAGTCTGGGAACACTGTCGACCCTGAGTTCCATACCTGAAACAAATTCACTACCTAATTATAAGGAAGAAATAAATACGTGGAGAAGGGGGTGAGATGATACATGGAATCATACCAAGGTAAGTGATGTGGTCGAAGGTGATTACGTGGCAGTGGCACTGTTTACAAACCTTTCCCACAAACGGTTGATTAGTGGAGTTTTTGACGAAGATATCCATTTGTAAGCCACGGTCATAGGGAGGGTACGAGCCAGCCTTCTCTGAAGCACCTATACCGGGATCTGTAACAAGTTTAGTACGATTTTGTTATTTCGACCAAGAAGCATATTGTCGCATTGGATAAAATGCCTTATGACAAAGACTTAAAAACTCCATTTCAGCTCACGTTGTGTGACGTATGTCGGGGCGCGTAATGTTCGAGTGAGCGCGACTGATTATTTCTCTTAGTTGTTAGTTCATTTTCAAAGTTGATTATATTAGCAATGTTCGTAGCGTAACAGGTTTTGATGATACGTGTTTAAATTTTCTTCTTCTTAGGAAAACGCGACTGACTGACTGTTCTATCAACGCACAGCTCAAACCACTGGACGGGTCGGGTTAAAATTTTGCATACAGATAACTATTATGATGTAGGCATCCGCTAAGAAAGGAGTTTTGAAAATTCTTCTCCTAAGGGGGTAAAATAGGGGTTCACGGGTGCAACCGCGGGGCGGTAAGCTAGTTATGAATAAAATCGGTGGAAAATCTTCTTTATCTATATATATATCTAGCTTCTATATACTTATAATAAAACAGTAGAATCCGGTGAAGAAAATATATAAAAATATAGAAAGGGGGTGAAGAATGAAATATACCTAATATTACAATAAAATAGAAACATAAAAATTATTTTCCGTCTGTCTGTTTGTTCGCGCACATCTCCGAAACCACTGAACGGATTTTCATGTAGCTTTCACAGAGAGTAGAACATAGGCTTTGTTTCATTAAAATCGGATGTTGCAAAGAGAAGATTTTTGGAATTTACTTTCATACTGTTCGTTTAATAGAAATTGGCTAACGGGAAAAAGTATAGAAATTTTATAAAGGCGAACAACTAGTAGATAATATTCTTCACTAATCTATTAGTTGGTGCCTAAACCACCAAACTACAGGGCGAGCTTACGCGTGAGCAATCTTTGATTATATCTGCCATTAGTTAGGTAGATAATAAAATCTTATATGATCTCCATACAAATTTTGAACCGCTGTTACACCCCTTTAGGAGTAGAATTTTCAAAAATCTGTTCTTAGCAGATGCCTACACGTTATAATATCTATATGTCTGGCTTTCAGCCCATTCAGTGGTTTAAGCTATGTGTTGATAAATCAGTCAGTTAGTCACGGTTTCCTTTTATAACACACACAGATATCTCATTATTAGTTAAAACAATAAACTTCGCAATAACATACCAATAATCATCATATAATGCATTCCAACGCTATGTAACGTCTTAACAAACTCTGGTAGACCGGCGAATTTCACTGTATCGTACGTAAAGTCGTTGTAATCGCGCATGTAGTCTATATCATTCCATTGTGTATCCTGAATCGAACGTTAATGTATTAGTTCAGGGCTGAAAGTACTCATTAATACAAATAACTTTTGGGATTTATAGTATATACTAATTGTTACGGCGCGACTATTAACGCCATCTGTTGTTGAATATAGTAACTGATTATTCACACGCCATCTATTGGAGAGTGGCGGAACTAAGTTAGCGATGCATCTGTGGAATTTTGGTTTCAACTCGATTGTTCTCGGTGCATCTATAATGTTGTTGATTCGACTCGATTGTTCTCGAGCGGAGCGGTATTATGCGACGAAATTATCCCGAACCCGAGCTCGCAACATTATTATGTTTGTAACAACTTTTACTATGAGACTAACTCTGAAAGCGAAGCATAGCATGAAGATTTAGCTATACAATTAAAAATAGCCCTGTATGTAGTTGACTACCTTTCCTTCGGGGTTACACCCGCGTTCCCGTGATATATAACCTATATTCCTCTCGAATGGAGATGTTACGAGCTCGGGTTCGGGATAAATAAAAATAGCCGATTTTACCCAAAAACACACACTCTTTATTAAGAAGGACATTCACTATAATAAGAAACTTAGCGAAAAATCAAGATACAAGTACGCGAAAACAGTTTCACATAGGCTACCTGTGTGTCAAATTTCTCCGCGATCGATCCAGCAGTTAAGGCAAGAATACCGGAGAAACGAACAGACAGACTTTAGCATTTATATTATTAGTATAGATGTAACTTACGAAGGGTATGCCAGCGTCCCTGTTCGTCTGCCAAACGTGTTGGGTCACATTAAGACTGCCATAGTTGTATCTGAAACCAACATTTTTTTTTTTTTTTTACTTTGTATAGGCTTGTGTTTGACCACAATCTCACTATGGTAGGTGATGATGTGGCCGAAGGTGGTAAGCACACAAAGCCTTGAAGGATCTGGCTCTCAAGTGCAGCTGCCGGAACACACCAATAGGTATTTGGCGACAGATTTTCAACTTGAGGGTGGTAGCCAGCCAGGCGGGTACTACAAAGTACCCTACCACCGTGCTATGGTTTCCTCACGATGTTTTCCTTCACCGAAAGCTCAAGCTCATTGTAGGATTCGAACCCACGACCTTCGCCGCGGCGTCCGACGTCACTACCACTGAGCTATCATCGCCTTAAACATAAACTTAGTAACAAAAACAATACCTACTAAAAATCTAACAGTCGGTTACAAAAATCACATTTACTGAAAATATAATTACTAATTAATTAAATTTTTATATAACAACCAAAGAGCGAAAAACTGACAGCCTGCTGGGAACCTTGCCTGTTGGCAGCTTTGAGGATATTCTCTATATATTATATTTGGCCTCCATAATTTACTTAATTACAAATAAGATTTACAAAAAAAAATTTTTTTACTTAGTTGCAAAAACAAGATTTAATAAATAAATAAGCACGACTAAACTAAGAATTTTTTTTTAATAAAAATCCAATTGCAAAAAAAATACGAAATTGGAATAAGGATGTGAAGTGTCATAGGTTAATTCAGGATAGTCTAAATCTAAATATAAGATCCTAATAAATGAAGTACGGCCCTTTTGAGGGATGATAGTATAGGTCATAAGTATTCTAAAATGATTAAACATACGTACAACACAAACTTTTAGGGGTATTCAATGAGATGTGAAGTGGACAGTCCACTGTCCATATTGGACGCGTGGTGAACTGTCATATAACTCCTAAAAGATGGAAGCCAAGCGACCAGTAGGGCGGCATGAAGGGCCTCCCGACCAGCTCCGTGTACTGCGCCACCACGTCCTTGGGCGAGGGCCCCAACAACACGAACAGGTCCAGTACTTACTTGCAAAGATGGAAGCCAAGCGACCAGTAGGGCGGCATGAAGGGCCTCCCGACCAGCTCCGTGTACTGCGCCACCACGTCCTTGGGCGAGGGCCCCAACAACACGAACAGGTCCAGTACTTACTTGCAAAGATGGAAGCCAAGCGACCAGTAGGGCGGCATGAAGGGCCTCCCGACCAGCTCCGTGTACTGCGCCACCACGTCCTTGGGCGAGGGCCCCAACAACACGAACAGGTCCAGTACTTACTTGCAAAGATGGAAGCCAAGCGACCAGTAGGGCGGCATGAAGGGCCTCCCGACCAGCTCCGTGTACTGCGCCACCACGTCCTTGGGCGAGGGCCCCAACAACACGAACAGGTCCAGTACTTACTTGCAAAGATGGAAGCCAAGCGACCAGTAGGGCGGCATGAAGGGCCTCCCGACCAGCTCCGTGTACTGCGCCACCACGTCCTTGGGCGAGGGCCCCAACAACACGAACAGGTCCAGTACTTACTTGCAAAGATGGAAGCCAAGCGACCAGTAGGGCGGCATGAAGGGCCTCCCGACCTGCTCCGTGTACTGCGCCACCACGTCCTTGGGCGAGGGCCCCAACAACACGAACAGGTTCAGTATACCGCCGATGGTTCTGTATGTGATGCCTGGGGTCGGTTGCAGCACTACGTCTGGAATATGTTCCGAGTGAGAAAGAGACAGAATTCAGGATTTCTAATTATTATTTGTGGAATAATCTTCTTGTGATGGTTGCCAATGTATTGCCGACCTTTATAAAGCCTAGAAGGCAACTGGCTCTCAAGCACAATTGCCGGAATACACCGTACTGTTTTCCGTCACCGAGATCTCAACATCATGGTAAAAACAACAAAAACGGTAAATAAGTATAGTGGCACCCTCAAATCACAATTCCGTTTCCGCCTACATAGACTATAGGTATCAATGGCTATAGGTAAAGAGCAATTATGTTTACAAAAGTATACCATACCCATAGCATTAGAATTGAGGAGTAGCATTCCGTGAGTGTTGCCGTTCTGTTCCACCGCCATATAGAAAGGTTGGGTGCCGTAATGACTAATCTATAAATGTAGAGAAAGTATCTATACTAATATTATAAAACTGAAGAGTTTGTTTCTTTGTTTGAACTTACTAATCTCAGGAACTACTGGTTCGATTTGAAAATTCTTTCAGTGTTGGATAGCCCATTTATCGAGGAAGGCTATAGATTACTTTTTATCCCGGGAAAACACAAGATCCCTCAGGAACGCGGGTGATACCGCGCGGAAAAGCTAGTTTACAATATAAGTAATTTTTAGAACTAATTATTTTAAAATAAATATAACCTTAGGTACATAGCTACTTACTACTCCTACCAAAATTATATCTGAATCCTCTTTGCCAATTTTTTGTAATTAATAAAATGAATCAACTTACCCCCTCGTGCGGCACTCTATCACGGTTGAACATAGCCAAAGTCTGCCAGTTCATACTGTTCATAAACTTGCCACGCCTCTCGCCCAAGCCGAACACATGGTCGGTCGGCAGTATCGCTGATATTTGTAGGAACTTGTCGGATAGAATCAGACCGCCTACATCTTGAGTGTCTATGCTGAAATTATTGAAATATTTATTAGAAACTAGCTCTCGCGTTCCCAATGTGCCCACGAAATTTCATTCAAATCCGTTACATGACAAACAGACAAATATACATACAGAAACATTCGCATTTATAAACATTAGTAAGTAAGATGTTCAACTGTATTTACGGATTGGGAAAAGTCCAAGATACTGCGATAAGGTTCACATACTGAATTAAATAGGTACCTAATTGGGTTTAATGATCTAATGAGTGGATATAACATTTTTCTACTATCTGTGGTACCAACGCACAATGGTAGAAATTAATCTTATGTACCTACCTAAATTTTTTCCTTGATTGAGTTATACCAATAATACTAATAAGTTTATCAGCATATTGAGATTTTTTTTACATTAAATGGACTTGCAGGCTGAGTAAATAGAATATAGGTAACTAGCTTTTCCGCCCAGTTTCACCAGCGATCCCATAAAATATTATACCTATTGTCTGGTAAGTTAGTCAGTAACGATACCTACCTACTGTTTTATTATTATAGGTATTTATAATTAAATTAAAAAGATACTCACATAGTAACATTATCAGCATTCCTGATAACTTTGAAACCAATAATGGATCTATCCAATAGTACTCTATACTTCCTTTGAGATAACGGTTTAGATACCATCGTTATTTCTGGGTAAGGTGGTTCAAATCTCTTGTTATCTGCATCGTATATCTATAATCAAGAAGTTATTAAAAATAAGAAAAATGAAAGACTTTTCTTTATAAAGCATCTCGTGAAACTAAATCTAGACCAGAGTTATCTCATCTCCTGATCACTAACCTTAATTTGCAACACATCATCAGACATATAGTTAAAGTCTATCCTGGCCACTTCGAAGTCATCCGGATATCCGGAAGGTCGCGCCTTCACATAGTAGGCCGTCACGGCGTGTTTATCCTCCGTCATGTTCAGGAAGCGGAACGTGTCGTAGTGCGACGGGTAGAAACAGAATGGAGCACCTTGGATAGTGGATTCCTTCCAGCAACAACCTGGGATACGGAGTTCGTTATAAGATAATATATTATTTGTGTTAATTTATTTTGAATAAAAAAATGCGTACTCCTTTGGTGTGAAAGGAGTGCCTATGTGAGTGAGTAATTTGAGGTAAAAGCAAGGTAACAAAAAAATACAAACCTCTTTGTACACAAGCCTGTTCGGAAGCATATGGTAAACAATCAAACCGCTTACTTTCCTCCACTTTACCACACATATCTTGCAAGACTTCAGGCGTTCTTTCTGTATACACATTCCTCTTAAAAACTTCAGTTTTCGTCTTCACTTCTGTTGCGTTTTTGTTCTTCGTACTCAGGTTGTTATGGTCGTGGTAACGGAATTCTGGGACCACTTTCTCGTACTGCATCGGAGTCATTGGATTCTTGATGTTATCTGGATGAGTGCGCTCCCATAGTTCTTTTCTGTAATAAGGGAATCTAGTAAGGGGTGTCTTGGTCAGAAACAGAAAGAGAAACAAATATGCTGGTAGAATCATTTTGTCTATATTCTATCTGTGTATCTGTCAAAGTTCGATATTGATTGATACCTACATTTTAGTTTAAGCATTTCAATTTTAGGTTCATAGAATATAATCATGCTAATACAAAACTTCTTTGTAGCCAATATTCTTTAATCTACTAATTAGTTGGTGCCAAAACTAACAAACTACTGGGCGAGCTTGAGCAAACTACGTACAATTGCCCTTGTGAGATACTCACCGATATCTATCGAGAACTATCTATCTATCAACTAATTCACAACACGAAGCAAATCTTAAACCTTATGCAAACAACATTTTGTATTGTGTCTAACTTTGTAAAATACCCCCGACGGTTATAAATGTTGTAACCAAAAAATATGTAATTCGCCATTTTGTGATGGCGGCCATCGTGGATTTGAAATTTATCATATTCTACTAGTCAAGCCCTTTCATTTAATATCCATATTGAGGGAGTTGTGAAAAAATATGTAATCCGCCATTTTGTAGCGGCGGCCATCTTGGACTGATTTTCATCAAACATAGCTAAGAACACTCCCGACTAAATCATCTTTCAAACAAACAAAAAAACAAAATCAAAATCGGTTCATCCGTTCGGGAGCTACGATGCCACAGACACACACACACGGACACGTCAAACTTATAACACCCCGTCGTTTTTGCGTCGGGGGTTAAAAAAATACAAACTATGTGTTCGAAGATCAACATGGGCTGCCCCGGTCGGGGCTATGTTCTGCGACAGATATTCAGCAACAAAGAACAATACCACCACCGTGTTATAGTCCTATATAGTTTCCTCACGATGTTTACCGAACGCTCAAGCTCATTGTAGGATTCGAACCCACGACATTCGCCGCGTCATTTCCACTGAGCTATCATCGCCTTAAACGTATGTTAAAACTTCAACTCCATATAAAGTAACGTACCTATAATACTCATCTTCCAAGGCGCTGTCGACGGAGGGTCCGATGCACCACGCGCCCTCGCACAGCGCCGCGACCAGCGCCAGCATCAGCACGCGCGAGTGCGACCCCAGCCGAGGTAGGTGCTCACAGATGCGCAAGAACATGTTGCGATGTTCCGAGTACCGTTGGTATCTGTTGAAGAGTTCATCATCGACACTCCACACATTCTTCTAGTAATTTAATGTTTTCTTTACGACACAAAAGTTTTTTTTTAATGCAGAAGGCTGACCAGTTTTCTACGGTATCTCTCCCTGAAAGTTCAAGCTCACGATTCGTAGTCACGACCATCATCGTAACGGTATTCGACATCACAACCACTGAGCTGTCTTCGTTTCCATACTATGATATTATGAAACTAATCCATGTCCATGAAAGTAACTCTGTTTGTTACCTTTTCCCGCCTAAACCGCTGAACCGCTCGCGATGAAATTTGGTGCGCAGTTAGCCTATGGTATGGAAAGGGACATAGGCTACTTTTTTCTCGGGAACATAAATGCATTTAGGCGATTTTTATTTTTTTTCCACAATGTCTGCCCAGAAAAAATAATATAAATAACGCCCTTTTTGTGTTGGCGTGGTTCGTAAGATACCCTATCTATCACGCCGCAGGTCGTGGGTTCGATTCCCACTCAGGACAAACATTTGTGTGCATGAACATATTGTTTGTCCTGAGTCTGGGTGTTATTATTTATATATGTATGTATTTACAAAAGAAAAGTAGTATAAGTAGTATATCGGTTATCTGCCTTCCATAGTACAAGCTCTGCTTAGTTTGGAGTCAAATGGCCGTGTGTGAGGAATAATGTCCCAGAATATTTATTATTTTGTAATCATAATGACCCTTTCAAAAATACACTGTCGTAAAAATTGGAATGTTAAATTAATAAATATCAAACACTTACCATAAAGAAAGTAAACCAGCAAACTATAATTATTTTACTAGAGTTATATAAAAAAACACTTATTCACTTATTCAACATAATCTAGCAAATAAACTTGGAATTCAGTTGACACAGCTTTTTATACCAACAATCGTGAAAGGGACAAAGAACCGGGAATCTTGAGTCACGTTTATAGTTTAAAGTTCATGAGATAGGCTTAAGTAAATAATGTGCAAAATAAATTATTAGATCAAGAGTCAAACTGGTAAAAACTTAGTAGGTATAGGATATAATTCTCTCATTTAAGTTGAACTTCTATGAATACTTTGTTAATATAGTAGTTAGTTAGTAGTACAATCAGCAGCAAAAGTCCATGATAAGATTCTAATTTATAAAACAACTGATCACTAAAACTGTCCATAAATCACTGATCAGGACTGATTACAAAACAAGGTTGTCATCTGAAATGTTCATAGAATGCTGAACAGATAAATATGTAGGTACCTATATATGCTAAGTATAATTTGCTGAACACCTTTAGATATGCCATAAGTCGCTGAACATCTTTACGTCATAATTTGCTGACAAAAATAAATATCTACTTATACAAATAAATAAAATTTAACTGTTTGTTTGTAATGTCAAAATTATAAGCTTTATGCATATGAAAGTATGTAACTTAAAAAAACATTGTTTTTTAATTTTTGTGTCTTTTTGTTTGTTCCGGCTAATCTCCGAAACGGCTGACTGATTTTGGCGGGACTTTCACCGGAAGATAGCTAATGTTATAAGGAGTAAATTTTTATCCCGGTAAAACATTCGTTTTTTTTGCGTCTGGCCACTGAGCACGCTTGCTCAGAAGAAACCTATTTCCAGGGCAAAAGCTACTTGAAAACAGTTGTCAAGTGAGGTTTTGTGCCTTCCCTACCGATCTGTAATACAGATATTAATTGTAGATTTGAAATTCATTAAATCGACTTCATGTCATCAGTCATAAGAAATTAGCTTAACGAATTCTCGTAACTATTAATTATGGCTTCTAAGTTATTACACTCATTCAGGGCTGTCACTTTTTCATTAATTGACATTGTTTAAATTTTATATTAATTGATTCAAATAATACACTGATTTTTTAGTCACTGGACATACTTGCAGGGGTTGATGTACTCGTCAATATGAACAACATTTATTATGGGACCAACTCTGATATCGCAAAAAATGATATCGTTCCTTCATACATTTTGGTCGAGTAGGTATTGAACTTTTGTATGGACAGCTGATAATTTTTTGTTCATATTGATGAGTACTTCCACCCCTGCAAGTATGTCCAGTGACTAAAAAATCACCCAGTATTTTTAAAAACAAGCTTTTTTTAATAAACTAGCTTCTTATCTTATGTTTTCCCGGGATAAAAAGTACAACTAATGTTATTCCAGGATATGATCCATCTTCGCCGGAGGGCGGCTTTCGCCCCCACTTGAGCCCTAGGGGGCGGGCTTGGGGGAGTCTGCCGCCCGTAAGAATTGGGCTCGGGTAGATGAAGAGGAGGCCTCCCACCAGGCCGTCGCTGCTGGGTACCCGGACGAATGCTTCGGCGCCCCCGTGTACCCAGCCGGCAGCGACAGTAGGAGCACCCAGTCAGTAGGAGTCTGACGTAACCCCGCCGCTTCCTCCCGGAGCAGCGGGGTATCCATGAGGATTTTCTTGGGTTATAAAAAAGGGAATATCTATCTAGGTGCCAAGTTTTATCCAAATCCGTTTAGCCGTTTCGGAGTTAGGTGGTTACAAACATCTAAACATCCAAACTTTGACATTTATAATATTATAAAAATAGGATTAAAAAAAGTAGGATAGAACTAAAGTCCGTTAGTTAATCTAGGTTCTAAGGGCCAGTCAAGTCATCTTTGTCTATCACACGTAGTAAGGAGCAAGTCTCCGACTGGCGCATACCTGTCTCGCTGCGTCCTTGTCTGTCGCATGGAGTGGCGCGCGCAACGCTTCTCTTTCACTCTGCCTGCTCGCTCGGAGGTCCAGACCGGCCGCCTACTTTCCAGCGTCTCGACCCTCGTCGTGCCCCAATCCACTCGAACGACCCTAGCGGCTGTCAGTTTCCTAACCACCGCTAAGAGACAACGAACCCAGCAGGTTCCCATCGTCCTCGGTGTTCGACGGACTTCGCCCACCTTGAGGTCGTCCGCCGAACACCCAGCTGTCTCCGCGACCGCCGCCGCCACCTCAGGTGTGACGGCATCGTGGAGGTCCCGCAGTCACAGATGCGTTCAGTTATGTCTGTTGTCTATTAGCTAAACCAAATAAAACAAAGTATGTGTGCGTCATCATTTTTATTAAAGTGCTAACTAATAACTACACAAAATAATTGGTTAACACAAATTTACTACTTTGGCATCAACCACGCTGGCACACATTTATAGCAGTATGGTTTTATAACAATCATACTATATCACAAATATTTTAATTATGGCTTCAAAACAATGTTAAAAATATCACAAAGTCTAAACGAATATCACACAAAATATGTTATGGTACAATAATTATTTAAGAGTAGAGTTGAGTTCAAATGTATTTTTACAAAGAAATACTTTCTTAAATAAATATAAAATACTAATATTATTATGGAAAAGTTACACCATTCATTAATACATAATACAGCATTCGCAATATAAATAATAATACATATTGGCCTAATAATACATAACATTTAGTTGACATGTGTAAAATTTTCTTCATAGACGTGCAACATTATAATTTACATACAATTTGGAGTATTTAATTCGGACGAATATACAATATTAAAATTTTAACTTTCAGCCTAATATCTTATGACTAGATACTCAAATATAATACCTTAAAACGAGCAATTTTTGTATATATATAAATATATAATTTGAATCTCGGAAACGGCTCCAACGATTTTCATGAAATTTAGTATGCAGGGGGTTTCGGGGACGATAAATCGATCTAGGTAGGTTTCATTTTTAGAAAACGTCATTTAAAAAAAAAACCAGGTCATCCAGGTACTATAAATAATATAATCCAATTTAGTTGGAAAACTGTAGTGGTAGATAAACAAAGGGCAATTGCAAAGTGCGATCCGTAAATATTTCTTCATAATTTATTCTACGTGAGACCATAAACGATATACCATTTGAATCGATCGACAGTTGCGAAGTGATTACCTGATTTTAATAATAATTTACTTATAGAATATATCTTATTTTAAATAAGTTATTTATTTGTAATAATTGGCAGACATTAATTTTTATTACCTGAAAATATTATGATTAATTAACAACTAGATGAATAGTACGATAGAAGTTATATTTATTTATAGTAAAAAGTCACCATACATATATTTTTTTATTTCGATATTTTTTTTGCATGCGACTAGTATCATCGCAAACGGTCCCTATGGTTCAAATCTACGGCTTATATAAAAATGAAGCACACTTTGGTTTACCAAATAAAAGCTTACATAATGATTATAAAAAAAGTAAAAAGTATTAATTAAAATAAGCACAAGGTATAAAATGAGCAGATACAAAATTCTTAAAATAAAGTTTACTTAAATTAATATATGTTTAAGAAAGAATGATTTTTTTGAGCTTAGTTCCACACTATTTTAGAAGTAAAATATAATAAACCTGCTGAAAGAAATTACCTTTATAAAGTTTGTAATATTTGTTTTGCATTGTTATTTACAATACTTATTGTAAAATACTATTTCTATATAACATTATTAATTTTATGCAGTACTTTTGGTTTATAAGTCCATTTCATACTGAATGGATGATCTAATGACAAGTTCACGGTTACTTGCAATACTCTTGTAGTACTTATATATATGAATTCGCAAGGTTTTTCACACGGTGCGTTGTTTACACTGACAGATTTAACAGCAGGTTGATTGAGTATTGTTATTTTATTGATAGACGGAACTCCATATCCCCACCATTGTATATAGCTCTTTATTTCCGTGTCGTTAAGAGAGAATTTGATGTGGCTGTACTGTTTTTCTTCATAGCTGTCTGTGGGTTGATAAATGAAATGAAATAATTTATTCATACAAATAGGCCTTCACAGGCACTTATGAATAGTCAGACTCTAACGCACGGTTCGGAAGTTTGATTTTACTGAGAAGTGTCGACAAGAAACTCAGCAATTACTCTTTTCAAAACAAACTTAGATTATAAAATAAAATGTATCCTGCAAGAGCGAGCCCTACCCACCCAAGCATTGTCGTCATTTAAGTATTCATAGATAGAATATCAAAATATTGTTGATTTATAAAATGTCGACATAATATTTATTAAATTATAGTAACACGAGAATAATCGATTGAGGTTTCATCAAAAACTTACAGTATAGATTAAAGTCAAGGCCACTTATTCTTTTGGCCACTTATGAAAGTCAAAACTACTAAAGTTACCATCGGTTCGGAATTCAGCCTTCAACCGAGAAGAACTGCCGAGAAACTCGACAATGTTACATTTTAAAATATTTTTGGGCAATCTGACTATGTTGGCTATTTTTTCATTTCATTTTTTAAAAAAGTATAATTACGTCAGGAAAAATAATAACCTGAAGATATCGATATAAATCTCGATCGTCACTCATATGGAGTAAATTATGTTTTTGTTGTATTATAAATTCGAGAAAAAAATTCTCTATACTTCCACGATTCCATGATATTGATTTAAATAAGTATACTCACTAAGACTGTCGCCATCGTCCCAGTACAGTTCCCCTGCAGCGGCGCCGGCCTCGCCCGGCGCCGCCAGCAGCTGCAGCGGCGAGCTGCGCGCGCTGGTGGTGGTCACGGGGCCCCGGGCGGGTGGCTCTTGTACTGGGATTATTGCACCGCCCTGGGAACATTACATATTATGTTATTTTGTGTATCAGCTGATATATAGATCGTTGCTAACCGTCCCATCTGAACGTTTAAACTCTCACCTTAACGGAAACGGTTTGATTCTCGTCGATTTCATGCCTTTTATCGACATCGATGTAGAGTCCATCGAGGAAGTTGTACCAGTTGTTGGGTCCGGGGAACATTGCGTTGGTCGTGTTGGCGCCTTGTTCCAGTATTGGTGCTATCATTATGTACGGACCGATGAGGAACTGATCGTCGATGTCGTGGATTGCCGTGTTTTCTGGTGTTCTGGGAAATTAACAGATAATTATATAGACACATTACATGTTATATAAAGGACGCTACTGATGAGAACTGTTAAATACTAATAATTTAGTAAGGTGGTATGAGACCGGAAACGGGGAAAGTTCGCCTTTTAAGCATTTTTACACAATTATTAAATAAAATATGTCAAACACATATAAGTGACAATATGTTCATAGTAAAATAGTATTTTTTTTATATTATACAAGGTGGAGAAAACGGTCGATCATTAAATAAAACCAGAGCTTTATTACATTGTTTTTAAACCGGATAGAAAAAATAATTGAAATTCATCGAGTAGTTTAGCCACAGTAATTAATTTTCGTTTTATGAATTTTACTCATCAGGTAGATGCCTAACAAATTCACAAAGCTTAAGTAGGTCGGACAATGACCCGAGCAAATGCCCTGCCTTCGTTTCTCTGTCTAACACGTTATGTGAGACGAAGAAAGCGCATCGCCCGCGCCGCATTCAAGGTCGCGCCTCTTGCAGGTCAGTGACGACGATGTAACTATAAATGATGTTGTATTTCGTTAACGTTCTGAAGGTATTTACTGTCTTGATTTTTTTTTCTAAAATCGTTCTCGACTGTGTCATAATGCTTTAATGCAATTGTTGCGATAGTATATTATATAAATTTAATGATCGACCGTCACATCCATCTTGTATTATACATATCTAAAAATAGACGAACTTACCCCGCATCCTATCTTACCTCACTTTACCTCCAAAGTTTATGGTTGTTATATACTTACTCAAAGAACAGCGGCCTGACGACAGTATCCCCAAAGACATGCGCCCTCCAGAACAGCGTGTAGTAGTAGGGCAGCAGTTGGTACCGAATGCGGAGAGCGCGCCGACTGGCTGCCACCACTTGTGGACCCAAGCTTACTGGGTCTTGAGGCTGCGATATTGAGAATTGTTTTTAGAGCATGGTTAAAGAAGTGAATTGATAGGAAGAATACCTAGTTTCTACTCCTACACCATGCAAGACAGTTACATTACATTTATTTTCTAAACCTAAAGACGAACGCTAATAGTAAATTAAAGTTAAAAGGGTTCGTTGCCCTTCGGAGTAATTCAAATTGCAAAGTCCTAATTTGGATGACATACCTAATGAGTCGTCAATTGTACCGCATGGCTTCAATTTTATACTTCCATTCGAAACGTGGCAGTCGATCGGTACATGATCAGTGCAAATGAACACAGTATCAGTATTATGAGAGTTAAACCGGAATAACGTCTGAATAAGGGGGACTAATTGCAAAAGGGAAGCGCAATTTTATTTTGTAATGTAAAAACAAGACGAACTTACCCCCACCTTACTATAAAGTAACTTAGTGTGCGAATCAGACTTGCACTTGGCAGGTTTTAAAATTAAATATCAAACATTTGAAGTTGTATACTCACACTAGAAGAATCAGAGTTATGGTTCCTAGAGAAAGGGTAGAAGGCCCCGAGCTGCATCCACCTCGTGCACAGCTCTACAGTAGTGTTGTCCCCGAACCCGCAGATATCAGCACCCATCATAGGTATTCCGAACATGTTGAAGCTTAGCAATTCTAAAATTAATTATTCAATTATACAAGGTGGAGAAAACGGTCGATCATTAAATGAAACCAGAGTTTAATCACGTTGTTTTAAAACCGTATGGACTGTGCCCAATGTCACGCCTCTTACAGGTAAGTGACGATGTAACTATAAATAGTGTTGTATTTTGTTTACGTTCCAAAGGTATTTACTTTCTTCGAAAAATTTGATTTTTATATAGTTCCAAAATTGTTTTCGTCTGTGTTATAGTAATTTAATGCACTTGTAACGGAAATGTTTAAATTTAATGATCGACCGTCAGATCCACCTTGTATACAAGGGTCACATAAATTAAGTACGGTGCTTTTGAGGAATTCGGAAGATTTGAATTTTTTCAGTAACCATACTATGAAATAAATTTCTTAATAATTATTTACGAATACTTATAACCCATAATACAGGTGATTTTTTTATCACTGGCAATACTTGCAGGGTTGGAAGTACTCATCAGTGTGAACAACTTTTACTATGAGGCTAACTCTGATATCGCGTAAAATAAAATGGTTGCTTCATACATTTTGGTCGAGTAGGTATTGAACTTTTGTATGAAACAGCTGATAATTTTTTCATGATTTCACAGTACTATAATAAAATTGGTTCATTTTGATGAGTACCTCCACCCCTGCAAGTATTGCCAGTGACTAAAAAATCACCCAGTATGTTCTTCCCCCAAAGGGGTCATATAGGTGGATATTTCAAAATGGCATATTTTTCAAACCATTTTTCTTTTCCGAATTCAGAGTCACGTGCCATAGTAAAAGTTTTTCAGCGTGCCGAACCTAACATAGGTTTCGAAAATATATCATCTCGAAATATTCACCCGGTATATTGATTATTTACAGTACTTACCAGGAATAGTCATCTTCATATCATGCCAGTGGCTGGTTATGTCCCCGCTCCAATGTCCCGAATAGCGGCCCATACCGACGAACGTAGCCCGGGATATTATAAACGGCCTTTTGCCACGGATCTCTGTAAGGGCGCTGTGGACAAGAGAAACCAACATCAATGATGTTCCTTCACTAAAAGCTCAAAATCATCTTAGGAAGCGTTAAGAAAATAAGATAAATATTTATACTCACAAATTAGTAGCAATAGCTTCTGTGAGCGCGTACAAGTTGTGCCAGTCGTAATGTATCCCCGCATAATGTTTCGCGTCCATACATAGTGTTTTAGTGTTGAGTGTCGCGTCGTGAGTGTTGGGTCGGTACGGTACGATCTCTGGCTCGCAGTGGCCGTACATAGGGCCGCTTAGGAAGTTTGAGGGCTCGTTCATATCCTGAAATGTTATTTGTTGATATAGTGACTATATTATTTCTTTCTCTTCTTACTATCAAGATATCTGAGTGTCATATGATTAGTTTTTTTAACCGACTTTAAAAAAAAGGAGGAGGTTCTCAATTCGGTTGTATTTTTCCTTTTTTTTAATTACTCCGTCATTTATGAACCGATTTGAAAAAATCTTTTTTATTTGAAAGGGTATACCTCCAGATTGGTCCCATTTTTATCAAAATTCAGTTCTGACGATGGAATCCCGAGGAATTGAGGGAACTCCTCAAATATTATAGGAATATACGATTTTGGTATTTTCAGTAACAAATCAAGAAAGTATCATATGATGATGTGCAACTGATGAAGAAGACCATAGACGACCACCGGAATTTCTCAATGATCCTAACTATTTCTGGGGATAACTTCTTTGTTTATGAACCGATTTTAATAAATTATTTTGCATTGGATTTAGTATAGCGTCAAAATGGTTCCATTTAAATTTCATTGGTATTTCAGTGGACAGTGGACTCCAAAGATATACCAGATAGGAATTGTGTAGTGATTGAGGTATAGTTAGGTTTATAACAATTCCATTACGAGGAGGTACCTAACTATGATCAAGGACGTGTTGGACTGGACTGGACTTAGACTAGGAATGCATACAACGGAACTTCTTAATGACAAACAGCTCGAACGTGTAAATTCAGTACCAATGGATATTATATCATGGCATAAAGTTGAACATTATAAAGAGTATCATTTCTGGCAATGCTCTTTGACGAAAGAGTCTGTGTGGCCTACTCAATAATTTACTTGATTCTAAATTAGACTGCTATTCCTTCAAAGGTTTTTATACGACTGACAGCTAAATACATACACATTTAGGGTTTAGGCCTTTAGAGTTTTTTTTATTTCCAAGATCTATAACAGCTTCATCAAGTGTAGTGCCTTGTAACTTGTGCACCGTGACGGCCCAACTCTTACGGACTTTCATTCATATTTTTTTAAATATTTCTGTTTCTGTACGGTTCTGTTTTATTCCGTTTCATCTAGCCGTCGTTTCCGCATTCGAAAAGCTGCCTTACTAGCTCTACCCATATTCGTAACTCAAAAGTGTTAAATAAAAATAATTTATAAATAAAAAACCGACTTCAAAACCTGAAAAGTATAAAATAAATATTTCCTTTCTACATCATTTTGAAGTCGGTGCCAAGTAAAACATTAAAATTAAACAGGATAACACAAAACAACAACAACAAAATATTAGAACGAAAAAATATATATCTATCTATCAACTTCAATATGATGTAGAAAGGAAATATTTATTTTATGCTTTTCAGTTTTTGAAGTCGGTATTTTTTTATTAATATTTTTTTTTTACAGATTTTTGTGTCATTTTGCGATATATTTGATGCAAATAACGAATATCATACTTAAGTTTTAAATGCGCAAATGCATGTTGAACCCAATCATGCTGTAGTGTAAAATTTAATTAAAATTCATGCAGACAATAAATAAATGTTATAAAAAAAATATCCTTATTTTTAAACCACTACCGAAACGTAGGTAATATCGCAAAACAGAAACTTGTGTTCCATTAATCTATTAAATGGGGCGAGTTATCCCCACGAAATTAAATTAAGATTTGTAACTAGAGCAATTGACTCCATAAGTATCATATACAGGGTGATTTTGTTATCACTGGCAATACTTGCAGGGGTGGAAGTACTCATCAATCATACATTTAGGTCGAGTAGGTATTGAACTTTTGTATGGAACAGCTGATAATTTTTTCATGATTTCACAGGTAGTCCCATTATAAAAGTTGTTCATTTTGATGAGTACTTCCACCCTTGCAAGTATTTCCAGTGATAACAAAATCACCCAGTATAAGTTATTATACTCACAATCCAGACACCATCATACGGCACAAGCTTGTGATATTCGGTCATCATCTCGACCCAGTACGCGGTCGAGTTCGGGTGAGTGAAGTCTGGGAACACTGTCGATCCTGAGTTCCATACCTAAAACAAATTCACTAATAACAATGCAGAAAAAGATAAAACACAAAATTTCAATCTATATTTACACTTGCTTCCGCCCCGCGGTTTCACCCGCGGTGCCGAGAGATCTTATGTTTTCCCGGGATAAAAACATTATCTGTCTAACACGTTATTTGAGACGTAGTAAGCGTATCGCTTTTGTTTACGTTTCGAAGCTTTCTTTGAAAATTAAGTTTTTTTTTTTTTCTTCTAAAATCGTTTTCAACTGTATTATAGTGCTGTAATACACTTAAAACGATAGTGTTTAAATTTAATGATCGACCGTCATGTCCACCTTGTATATCCCTTATAAATTCCAAAGTTGATTTGTTAGCTTGTTAATAAGATACTTAATTTGAAGTTTCTCCTAATCGTAAATTAGGTTTTGAATACTATAGCGAAATGAGCGTACGGAAAATTGAAATGGCTACCATTCGGAGGAGGGGAGTGAGATGATAGATATAATCTCACCATGTTAAGTCATATGGTCTAAAGTGGGTAACCACTAGAACAGGGAACCACGGCAGTGGCACTGTATACATACCTTTCCCACAAACGGTTGATTAGTGGAGTTTTTGACGAAGATATCCATTTGTAAGCCACGGTCATAGGGAGGGTACGAGCCGGCTTTCTCTGAAGCACCTATACCGGGATCTGTAACACGTTTAGTACGTTTTTGTTATTTCGACTAAGAAGCATATTGTCGCACTGGATAATATGCCTTATGGCAAAGACTTAAAAACTCCATTTCGGTTTACGTTGTGACACGAATGTGATATTATTAAAACTTCGCGATGGCCCGAGCGTGTCTCGGTAGATATTGCTGTTTCACCTCAAGTTATACGGGGCGCGTAATGTGTCACATACCTATAATCATCATATAGTGCATTCCAACGCTATGTAATTTCTTAACGAACTCTGGCAGACCGGCGAATTTCACTGTATC
Organism: Tetheella fluctuosa; assembly: GCA_951216915.1. Taxonomy (NCBI): domain Eukaryota; kingdom Metazoa; phylum Arthropoda; class Insecta; order Lepidoptera; family Drepanidae; genus Tetheella; species Tetheella fluctuosa. The sequence goes on along the minus strand of OX578223.1, from coordinate 11,205,528 downwards.
GTATGTAAAGTCGTTCTGATTGCGCATGTAGTCTATATCGTTCCATTGTGTGTCCTGAAACAAATATTAATGAATTTCTTAGTAGAAGCAAGTTACATCACTATAATAATAAATGATAAAATTATTTAAAATAGGGCTATTTTTGATTGTTTAGCTAAACTTGAAAGTATTCATTAATACATACAACTTTTACTATGAGATCAACTCTGAAATGTCTCTTATATTTTTTACGCCCTTAATGTACAAACTATTAAAAAAGCGGTACAATCAGGTACAAACTGAACCGGTCCAAACTGGTGGTAACATCGATAGCTTCGACGTTCATAAGTGCCCTTCTAGGGCCTAAACTGAATAAATGGGTTTGACTTTGACAAACCTAGTACAAACGAATGGAAGTTAAAAAGTACCCTATATTCTTCTCCACACCATACTATACCTGCATGCTAAATTTCACCATTCAGTTCAGCAATTCAGGCGTGAAAGCCGGAGAGACGGACAGACAGACTTTCGAATTTATAATATTAGTATAGATATAACTTACGAAGGGTATGCCAGCGTCCCTGTTCGTCTGCCAAACGTGTTGTGTCACATTAAGACTACCATAGTTGTATCTGAAACCAACATTACTTAGTTAGAAAAACTAGATCTACTATAAATGTAACGATTGGTCACAAAAATCAGATTTACTAAAAACATAATTTAGATAAATATGCAACGTTTTATGTCAGATTCCTAATGAAACGTTTCTGACGCAAAAAGCTACTTGACCATGGAGAGAAAAAAAACAGAACCTAGCTATATACTGGGTGATTTTGTTATCACTGGCAATACTTGCAGGGGTGGAAGTACTCATCAATGTGAACAACTTTAGTTACAGGACTAACTGTGAAATCATGAAAAAATTATCAGCTGTTCCATACAAAAGTTCAATACCTACTCGACCAAAATGTATGAAGCAACCGTATTATTTTACGCGATATCAGAGTTAGCCCTATAATAGAAGTTGTTCACATTGATGAGTACTTCCACCCCTGCAAGTATTGCCAGTGATAACAAAATCACCCTGTATATTAAGTTGCTAGGTGACGAGTGTGTTAGAAAAATATAAGATGTGGGAGACGGAATACTTGGCCAGAGAGAAAAAAAGAGATAACTGTTACATATAACACGTGTGTAACAGTTCTCTTTTTCTTTTGAATTTTTACAGTACTTACTTGCAAAGATGGAAGCCAAGCGACCAGTAGGGCGGCATGAAGGGCCTCCCGACCAGCTCCGTGTACTGCGCCACCACGTCCTTGGGCGAGGGCCCCAACAACACGAACAGGTCCAGTACTTACTTGCAAAGATGGAAGCCAAGCGACCAGTAGGGCGGCATGAAGGGCCTCCCGACCAGCTCCGTGTACTGCGCCACCACGTCCTTGGGCGAGGGCCCCAAGAACACGAACAGGTTCAGTATACCGCCGATAGTTCTGTATGTGATGCCTGGGGTCGGTTGCAGCACTACGTCTGGAATATGTGCCGAGTGAGAAAGAGACAGAATTCAGGATTTCTAATCTCTCAAACGCAACTGCCGGAATATACCAGTAGGTGTTTGGCGACAGAATTTTAACATGAGCAATGAGGTTGGTACCCAGGCGGGTACTACAAAGTACCGTACCGTCCGCATGTTTCATTATGTTTGTCTCCACCGAAAGCTCAAGCTCATAGTAGGATTCGAACCCAAAACCTACGCCACGGCATCCTACGTCACTACCACTAGGTAAACTATCATGGTCTTTGGTGTATTTTCTTTATAACAAATTGAGATATACAAGGTGGATATGTCGGTCAATCATTAAATTTAAATCTAATCGTTACAAGTGCATTAAAGGACAATAACACAGTCGAAAACGATTTTAGAACAATATAAAGAAAAATCAACGAAAGTAAATATCTTCGGAACGTAAACAAAATACTACACTATTTATTGTAACTATACTACACTATTTACGTCACTGACCTGTAAGAGGCGCGATCTTGAACGCGGCGCGGGCGATACGCTTTCTTCGCCTCACATAATGTGTTAGATAGAGAAATGGAGGCAACGCGATCATTGGTTTGCTCGAGTCATTGTTCAACCTACTTTAGCCTAGTGAATTTGTTAGGCATCTAGACATGATGAATAAATTTATAAAACGAAAATTAAAATTAATTACTGTGGCTAAACTACACGATGGATTTCAATGAGTTTTAGTATACGGTTTTAGAACAACGTGATAAAGCTCTGGTTTCATTTAATGGTCGACCGTTTTCTCCTCCTTGTATAATTTATAAATAAATAATAATAAATAAATTGTATTCATATATATATGCATATATTTTAATCTAAGTACCTATGTAATTTTATTTATATACATAGACTATACATATGGAGATAGGAAAAGAGTAAATATTTACAAAAGTATACCATACCCATAGCATTAGAATTGAGAAGTAGCATTCCGTGAGTGTTGCCGTTCTGTTCCACCGCCATATAGAAAGGTTGGGTGCCGTAAAGACTAATCTATAAATGTAGAGAAAGTATTTACAATATAACTTCTATAGCTAATTATTTTAAAATAAATAATGGTATATATTAGCTATTTAATACTTCAACCAAATGCATATCTGAATCCTCTCAGGAGGTTATTTAATTAGCTGCATTTTTGTAGTAAATGGTATAAACATCGAGCGATCAAAATGGAGTAATTTTTTTAGGGTTCTGTACCTGTCCAAACGGAGCCTTATTGCTGTCACTCACGTGTCCGTCTGTTCGTCGTCTGTCACAATTTTGTTCCAAAGTTTTTTTTTATCATTTTTACTTAATAGTTGTATACAAATGGAACACATAATATTAAAAAGATGACAAGAAACAATAGAGTATCGTCAACTCTATTTCAATATGATAAAGTCGATAATCGCATCGACTGAACCGACCCTATGGCCGTGCTCACTTTGGATACGAATTGTATTCGTGCGTAAACGTATGATCGTGGTCGTACGAATTGAGTGCGCACACTGAATACGTTTTTCACCGTTACATAGGTAATGTTCCGGTGATATCGCATTGGTGAAGTCATCTTTATTAATATTCTGTATCTTCAAGATAGTTCTCTTATAACTCGAAGACTGCGGCGGCGTCTTCGCTGTCGCAGAACCGAATGGGTATTTAAAGACGTGAATTTGGTGTATTTCATTATATTATGGAAGACATAAATAATGACCACATACTGTTTTATGGTTATGTATGTACGAAAAAAGAAAAAGTTTAAACTGAGGTGATAAATTTTACCACATCCATTTTTACGCACAAACGAGTTTAAAATACCAACAAGTTCGGATTGTTTTCGGACGTCGGAACTACACGTACGTATACGTACGACTAACTCGCACCTAGTATGTGCGCTCCCATAGTACCTGGAAGGTTGGGAGCGTTCGTGCGTGCGTGTTCGTACGTATACGCACGAGTAAAATTCGTACGAAAACGCGTCCAAACTGCGCACGGACTAACATCCACGTAGGATTATATTTATGAAATAAAATACAGTGTATAGTGGTATGGTAGATACAACTACAGTAACATAAGTAAAAATAAAGGAGAATTAATAATAATATGTATATTACAGGCAGAGAGGCGTCACAGTATACGTAGCGACATCTATCAACCCACACAAGAAACTATCCACTACCCGTGGATAGATGGCGCCACAAGATTCTACATCACGAAAACAAAGTTTCCTTAGCACTCGGCATATCTACGGTTGGACCGATGCACGATGACGTAGCTAAGCGGAAATTCCCTTTTCAATGGAGGAGTCTACCACCTTGCTTATCATAGGTATATACATCAATAATTTGATTTAATTATTCGATTACATTAAAGTAACACCATTGAGAATATTCTATATCATAATATAATTTATATATCATCCTCTGCCATTTTTTTGTTATAATAAAATGAATCAACTTACCCCCTCGTGCGGCACTCTATCACGGTTGAACATAGCCAAAGTCTGCCAGTTCATACTGTTCATAAACTTGCCACGCCTCTCGCCCAAGCCGAACACATGGTCGGTCGGCAGTATCGCTGATATTTGTAGGAACTTGTCGGATAGAATCAGACCGCCTACATCTTGAGTGTCTATGCTGAAATTATTAAAATATATATACATATATATAAGAACAACTGACTGACTGACATATCAACGCAAAGCTCAAACTCCTGGGGCTAGGACTGTGAAAAATGCATGTGGGTTTCTTTGACACTGTAGGCGAGCACTAAGGAAAGATTTTTTGAAAATTGACCCCTAAAGGGGTAAAATAGGGGTTCGCAGGTGAAACCGCAGGGCGGAATTTATATATAGAAATTAGCGTTCCCTGGATAGAAAGTATCTTATGTTTTAATCCAGAACATATTCGTGTACGAAATTTCATCCAAATCCGTTGAGTGACAAACACACTCAAACTTTCGCATTTATAATATTAGTAAGATAAGATGTTTCAACTGTATTTGTTGACTGCGTTAAGGTTCACATACTGAATTAAATACCTAATTGGGTTTGAAGATTTTGTAATGAGTGTATATTTGCCAACAAAAGTAAAGAAAGGAAGAAGTGAAGGAAAAAGATCATTGCTTCATACTTTGGAAGGAAGCGGACGGGTTATCTCGCGACAGTTGTGCAAGACAAAAGGACAGTTACTGCAGACTGGTATATTAACCAACTAGCTTTTTTACGCTGTTTCACACGCGTTCCCGGGATAAAATATAGCCCATGTTACTCATATGGATAATGTAGCATTCTAATGGTGAAAGAATTATTGAAATCGGTCCAGTAGTATTTAAATAAGTAAATATTTAGAAAACAAATTAGTATTTGTAGTTTATCAGTTATCTGGATTCCAAAGAACAGATTCTGCTTATATTGGGGTCAGGTGGCCGTTTGTGAGGAATATTCCAGAATATTTATTTCATTTATTTATTTTAAAGGAGTAACCACTGTATACATATTTTTATTGATATTTGATAACTACATGTTATTGTAGTTAAAGTGTCTGTTGGACAAGAATCCATATTTACTTTACGATAAAGTTCCTTATGCAAAGAATTGTATATGCCAGTAAAATAACTAACAATTTTCACGAAAAAATGAATGTCTGCTGTATGTAAAAAAATATTCAGTGATGGACTTTACAAAAGCAACTAGATTTTCGCCCCTTAGTTTCACTCGTGGTCCCTTATTTTATCCCGTTAGGGGTTGAGTTTTGAAAAACCTCTAATTTGTACCCCTAAGGTACATAAACCCCTAACCTACTCAAGGAATTTCCTCCGAATTTCAAATCTCAAAACAACTTTTACATCGTTATTTTATACTTTTTAATGCAAAACCAAACACATCGAAGTCAGTTTTACTTTTATAGTTAATTTTAATTTTCCATTTTTAGTTTCTTATGTGTATGGGATACCTATCAAGATTTGTCACTGATCGAGGATATGCATATCAATTATAATTGTGACAATGTCGTCGAATAAGACATTTCAATGACGATATTCCTCCTTTTCGTTGAGGAATTCTGTCATATCATCAAAGTCCATGATCAGATCATAATAAAATTTACATAGGATCACCTCGGTATCTATTTTAATAGAATACAGTATAAAATATTGAAATCGATTAAACTGTTTCCGAGAAATTGGTGGTTTTATGTATTTAAGGGAAAAAAATATGAACATAGAACCTCCTCTTTTTTAGAAGTCGGTTAAAAAGATACTCACATAGTAACATTATCAGCATTTCTGATAACTTTGAAACCAATAATGGACCCATCCAATAGTACTCTATACTTCATTTGAGATAACGGTTTGGATACCATCGTTATTTCTGGGTAAGGTGGTTCAAATCTCTTGTTATCTGCATCGTATATCTGTAATCAAGAGTTATTAAAAATAATAAATATTAAAGACATTTAATGACTGACAAAAGTATCTCCATCTTTATTTATTGAAAAATTACTTACGTGTCTGATTGTTAGAATCACAGAAACTAAGTATTACCAATTATTTACATTATTTAAGCAATTTGACTACCTTTAGAAACTAAATAGTTGGGCAACATATACAAGGTGGATGTAACGGTTGATCATTAAATTTAAACACTATCGTTACAAATGCACTTAAGCACTCAGTCGAAAACAATTTTAGAAAATAAGAAAAAACAAAATTTTCAATGAAAGTAATTACCTTCGGAACGTAAACTAAATACAACATAGTATGCCTATATAGCGAAATCGTCATTGACCTGTAAGAGGCGCGACCTTGAACGTGGCGCAGGCAGGTTTCTTCGTCTTACATAACATGTTAGACAGAGAAATGGAGGCAGAGCGAGGATCATTGGTTTGCTCGGGTCATTGTCCTACCTACTTTAGCCTGGTGAAATTGTTAGGCATCTACATGATGAGTAAAATTGATAAAACGAAAATTAATTACTGTAGCTAAACTACTCGATGCATTTCAATGATTTTTTGTATACGGTTTAAAAACAACACGATAAAGCTCTGGTTTCATTTAATGATCGACAATTTTCTCCACCTTGTATATGTAGTTGTGATATAGTATTGTAAAACAAAAAAAAACTATAGAGTAGTTTATAACTGTATTTTTTTTACGTAAATTCCTTTTTAAAATCATCTTGTGAAACTATATCTAGCCCAGGATTCTCTCCTCATCACTAACCTTAATCTGTAACACATCATCAGATAGATACTTGAAGTCTATCCTAGCCACTTCGAAGTCATCCGGGTATCCAGAAGGTCGCGCCTTCTCATAGTAGGCCGTCACGGCGTGTTTATCCTCCGTCATATTCAGGAAGCGGAACGTGTCGTAGTGCGACGGGTAGAAACAGTATGGAGCGCCATGGATAGTGGCTTGCTTCCAGCAACAACCTGGGATACGGGGTTTTTTTATGAGAAAATATATTTGAACTAACTAAATTTTGAATAAAAAGTCTAGAGTATTCTGTTTTGTCACGGTCGTATTTATTGTACGGAGACTGCATAGCTTTTTAGGTCTCTAACAAAACCCTTTACTCTCTGTGGTTCATGTGTCAAAAATTATACATGTTTTTAAAGATGGACCTGAATGTATGCGCATGTGCATTTTATTGAATTTAGAATGAATACTTTGGCGTTCCTCGAGATAAGGAACGGAAGAAAGACTAGGTCATCACTCCATATTATAAAAAAAGTCTCCCCGCTGCGTCTATCTGTCTATCTGAACGTGATAAACTCAAAAACTACGGAACTGATCTTCATACAGTTTTTACCAATAGACGGAGTGATTCATGAGGAAGGTTTAGGTATATAATTTATTAGGTTTTGTGTAAATTGGCTGAAAGATGACAATGATCGTTGAAGATGTCGGAAAAAATCATACCGACTGGGAGATTTACGAGCGTGCGCCGCGTAATTCTATATACTCAGCTACCCGTCCGATACCGGGGCGGGTCGCTAATAAAAATATAAAAATAAATAAAATACAAACCTCTTTGCACACAAGCCTCTTCGTTAATGGTACCTTGCGGCAAGCAATCAAACCGCTTACTTTCCTCCACTTTACCACACATATCTTGCAAGACTTCAGGCGTTCTTTCTGTATACACATTCTTCTTAAAAACTTCAGTTTTCTTCTTCACTTCTGTTGCGTTTTTGTTCTTCGTACTCAGGTTGTTATGGTCGTGGTAACGGAATTCTGGGACCACTTTCTCGTACTGCATCGGAGTCATTGGATTCTTGATGTTATCTGGATGAGTGTGCTCCCATAGTTTTCTGTAATGAGGAATGGAATGTATTCTATGAACCCTAGAAAGCATAAACTTATGACTTCTGTTTATAGATTCCATCGCTTCTAATTAGATCCCTCCTGCACTTTTTAATTTGCCTTTATTTGAAAGGAACTTATTGAGCTCGTTTTAGTACAGAAGGCATCCTACAGCATTAACGAATATTAAAATGACGACAATGCATGGGTGTAGCGCTCGCTCTTTTAGGGAATATCATATGTAATAATCTATTCAATGATCTTGCAGTAAGTTTTGTAGTTGGTATAGTGTGGATGATCCAGAATTTTGGATAGGGAGGGGCTCGACCCAGCTGAGGGTAGGGTATAGGATAATATTATGTTTAATTTGAGGTTTTTCAGGGATAAACCCATGTGCTTTTGGGGGGAGGGGAAGTTTGAACCCTACCATCATGCTATAGTTTCCTCACGATGTTTTTCTTTACCGAAAGCTCAAACTTATTATAGGATTCGAACCTACGACATTCGCCGCGGCACCAGACATTATTTCCATTGAGCTATCAACGCCTTAAAGGTATTGTTGAAACTTCAAAACCTCATCTAGGCATCAGCAAGTGTATAGGTGCGTTTCTATAATATAAGAGTAACACAAGATAGAAAATCGCGACGTTCTCCCTTAAAACTCCACATATAGCAACGTACTTATAATGCTCCTCTTCCCAGGCGCTGTCGACAGTGGCTCCGACTGCCCACCACGCGCCCACACACATCCCCGCGACCAGCGCCAAAATCAGCATGCCAGACCCCAGCCGAGGCAGGTGCTCACAGATGCGCAAGAACATGTTGCGATGTTCCGAGAACCGTTGGTATCTGTTGAAGGGTTCATCATCGATACTCCACACATTCTTCTGTTCTTATATTTTAATGTCTTTTTTTTACAACAAAAGATTTTTGCTAACAACTATGCTATGACATCTCTCACTGAAACCTTAAGCTATTGTAGGATTCGTAGCCAAGAATGGTAATCCACGTAACTACACTGAGCTATCATCGCTTCCATTACTCATAAATGAATTGAGATACTCATGAATGATGAGAAGATGGATATGACGGTCGATCATTAAATTTAAACACTATCGTTACAAGTGCATTAAACCACTATAACACCATCGAAAACGATTTTAAAACATGTTTTTTTTTTAAATCTTAACGTAACCGGAACGTAAACAAAATACAACACTATTTGTAGCTAATGCGGCGCGGACAATACGCTTTCTTCGTCTCACATAACGTGTTAGACAGAGAAATGGCAACGTTAGGATTATTGGTTTCCTTGGGTCATCGTCCGACCTACTTTAGCCTAGTCAAATTGTTAGATGACATGACGAGTAAAATTAATTACTATGGCTAAATTACTTGATGAATTTCAATGACTTTTTGTATACAGTTTATAAAACACAGTGATAAAGCCCTGGTTTCATTTAATAATCGACCGTTTTCTCCACCTTGTATGAAAATTATTTCCACAAATGCCGTCCAGAAAAAAATGCCGAAGCTTCACTCGCGCACACTTTAAAAAAATCTATCACTTTTTCCTGTTAGCCAATTTCGATGATATTAGAAAAGCCTATTCGAAGCGCCAAGCTGAGCCCTGAAATTCTGTTTGATGGTTTCGGAGATTAGCAGACTTACTCTTCCTACGTAACCCACTCTATTTTTGTTAAAAAAATATATGTATCGCCGGCTCTACAGATTTATTTTAAGTTCATAGTATTTATGTATAAATTAGATTATATTGACACCAGTACCAAATATGTCGGCAAAATTTCAGCTCAATTGGTTGGTTGGAACTGGTTTAAAATTTAGTTGCAAGATTCTGCCCACACAAACTAACAAGTGAAGTTAAACAAAAGTTTGTAATAATAATGACCCTCTCAAAAATACACTGTCGTAAAAACTTGCACTAGTAAACCAGTAGATACTGGACACTTACCATAAAACAAGTCAACAAGCAAACTACAACAATTTTACTAAAATTATTAAAAAAAAACACTTATTCAACATAATCTAGCAAATAAACATGGAATTCAGTTGACACAACTTTTTATACCAACAATTGTGAATGGCACAAAAAACCGGGTATCTTGAGTAACTTTATAGTTTAAAGTTCATGAGATAGGCTTAAGTAAATAATGAGCAAAACAAAAGATAATAAATTATTTGATCAATGGCCAAACTGGTAAAAACATAGTATTTATGTTGAACTTCTGAGAATACTTAGTTAGTAAGAAAGTAAACCCCTATACCCATGAGTTTACACCATCAAGACAATTAGTTGGTGCAATATTTTTTTTTAGAGAAGTGAGCGGAACTAAATTCTGAGGCAGTATGGACTCAAAGAAACATATTTTTCTTTACTTCTCCAAGTTTCAAATTATCTCTCTGCCGAATTTCAATTAACATTTGTTCAGTAGTTACATTACTAGCTGTCCCCTGCAGTTTCATCCGCGTTCCCAAGAAGAAAATGTAGCCAATGTCCCTCTCCATATCATAGGCTATCTACCAAATTTCATTGTGATCGGTTCAGCGGTTTAGGCGTGAAAAGGTAACAAACAAATAAACAAACAAACTCACATTTGAATTTATATTAGTTAGGAAGTCAAAACAGACACATAAATAGATCACTCTCTTTTGCATGTACATTAAATAGGATAAATAAGAATTTACCTTATTTAATAATTTTAAACCAACTAATAAAAATAGAATTGAGGTAAATAACTGAATAATATTTCCTTTTTAAAATTAAGTACCTACTGGTACATTATAAAATTCAAAATATTTACTATTTATGTTTAAAATTCTTTAAATTCACAATCAATTGCATGCTTTATATAATTAAAATGTTTTGCATAAATCTACAAAAAAAAAAAAAAAAGGTATTTTACAGATATATAATTTATTTTAACTGCATGAGTTATGTTGATACAATGAGGTGAGGTATGTTTGTTTATATTAATCATTGTACTGCAGTTCAAATTTATAATTATAATCAAGGTTGTGAATAATGTATCATATAAGTAGTTAATTTACCTCAATGTTTTCGTACTTAAGTACCTATAACTATATTTTAAATTTGTATGATAAACCTCAAACTAAGCAGAGTGCAGTTTTTTTTTTAATGATATTTAACCCATGGAAGGTAGTAAATCTGCACCATCACTTATCATCGTAAGATTGTGATTGTGTCAAATAAAGGCCTTTGCCTTATAAAAATAACAGTTAAGGCTTGTTACCAGTTTTATGGTTACCGCTGCCATAAGGCAACTCAAGTAAACAGTGCATTAAATTGCCATTAGATTTAATTCATAATCTCACCTGTGCTCTCTGGAAGTAGACTCTCCTTCATTCCTGGGCTTTGGAATGACTCCACTGAATAACGGACTTCTACCACACTTCCCATTGTGCCTCCCGAAAGGAGCGAACGAATTCGATAGTTTCCTCTTATAATTAACATTCTTTGAATCGTTTAGAGAAGTCTCAGTTAATTTTTCAGCATCTCTGGATGTTTCCCCGATGTTTTCAAGGAATTTTGACGCATTATCACTCTCATAACAAAGGCGGTAGTTAATATTATCGTTTAACGTCAACAAATCAGTTTTTGTACTTGGTGATTTATCACAAAAATCTTCAAATGACACGATCTCGTAATCTTCGTCGTCTTCGCCAGATTTTTCTGGTTTATAAGGTATTTTCGGCATTTTATAGTGTTATTACTTGAATAGCGGGAGAATCGGGAGATCCATGAAGTTACTTTTAGATCGTTCGGCGTTCCCTCAATATGCAAATGATGGCAATTTTTAAAAGTAATATAGTTATTTTAATATTGTCGGAGTTACATACTTAGTTGTATTGATTATGTTAGGATTTCAATACACTAAGTTCTAAATAATTATTTACTTGATGATTGATAACGCTGTATTGTATTATTATGATCAAAGAGTATATAATCAAAGAGTATATAATCACTAAGATTATGACTATCTATACTTTTTTTTTTTCCTTTCGCCCCTTCAGGGCATACTATTATCTATACTGCACTTGACACTTTGACAGACAGCTAAAAATACCTAGAGACCGCGCCACCACTGATATCCAATAGGTCCACCTCTAAATGGAACGAAATAAGATCCATTTTCATTAATTCTATCGGACTTCTGTGGTGACGCGGTCTCTAACCTCCCTTCCTACCTACCACAGATGAATAATAATATATATACATTTATAATATTTCGAATGAATGAAGATGAAGTACCACAGATAGAGACAAAGTAAAAATGTAAGGGTAAAGACAATGAAAATCGGGAAAATGGGAACACAGTCATGTAATATTCTTTGTATTTAAAATGCTTAGCTTATAATAAACTTTATCTAGCACCATGTATTTCCAGTGTATTAAAATAATTAAAAACTTAGTAGGTAATCGTATAAGATTTTAAAGCTTCTCATAAATAATAATATCAAAAGAGGGTAATCTAAAATTTTTGCCAATTTGGTCAGATGCGTGGACAACATGGTGGACTATTGATAACCAAAACGTAACTATTTATTTCGTGGCCTTAAATATCATTTCGAATGAAATATATCATTCATCATGTATTGGAAAAGTGCAAAAATTATACTGGCATCAACAGCAACAGTAGTTGTCGCATCACAAGTTGTAAAAAAGTTGTACAATTTTTTCACTTCTACGACGAATTTTCAACCTGAAGTGAACTGCGACGACGCATGCAGTGAAGTGCTCAATTTAAGGAATCGTGAAATAAATGATGTCATACTATTCTCAGACGATGTTGTTCGTCACACGATAAGAGTCCCACCTAATAGAGACATAACAATATGTGAAAGCAGAGAACTCAATTGTTTCAAATTGATTAAATACATAAAATCGGCACGTGAAACTTTAGACGTCTGTATGTATTTAATAACGAGCAATGAAATAACCGAACAAATAATAAGGCTGGGACAAAAACATGTTTTGGTGAGGATAGTAGTTGACAGTGATATGGCCCATACACCTCCATCGCAGATAAAAAAATTGATGGAATATAGTGAGTAATAATTGATGTTTTTTTTTATTATGCACTAGCTAGCAGTTAACCTCAGCTTTGTCCCCGTAGAATCAGACCTACTCGGTTGCCATATGAATCGGTAGGTACGGTCAGAAATATAAGTGGCTGAACAGGTCAAAATTTAAAATACGTCAGAAACTATTTATGATGTCTTTTAGTGTTCTAGATACTGAAAGTATGATGTAGACTCTCATAGTATGTAATCTTCATATTCATTTTATAAACAGGTGTTTTAGTTTACTTCATCTTTTTATATTATGGTCTACTGACTGCACAATTAAAATTGCTTAGCTTAGCTTAGCGATAAGGCCACCTGCGTATGTGTTTTTGGTTTATTCTGCCATGTATAGTGTATGCGATAAAGTATATTTTACATTCTTTATTGTATACAAGCTTCCGCCCCGCAGTTTCACCTGCGTTCGCGAGGGATCTTGTGTTTTCTCGGGATAATAAGTAGCCTATAGCCTTCCTCGATAAATGGGAACTACACACCAACCAACACGAATAATTTTTCAAATCGAACCATTAGTGCCTGAGATAAGGGCGTTCAAACAAACAAACAAACAAACTCTTCAGCTTTATAATATTATATAAGTATGTAAGTATAGATTCATAAAACAGTACTCAAAATCGCGTGCACAGCCGAGCACCTTTAACTACTGAAATTGGGATAGTATTAGCTAAGGGTGTGGCTCTGTGTCTATTGTAGTCTATAAATAATTTACTTTATCTACTTTACCTAGCTGAGTTTCTTGCCGGTTCTTCTGCACGGTACATACATTTATCGATATTTAATCCCAGGTACAGAACAAACATATATGTTCACGCAAAATATTAACGTTTTGATTGACAATCGAATCAACTATCTATGGGGCGTGGTATTCAGTGTACTCTATACCAACCTGCCCATCATAATAACGAAAATCGAGTAACGGTTGAACTGACAGGGCAACCATCATTAGGACAGGAATGCCATTTTGTTTGACCCGTTAAGGTGACGCCGCGTTAAGCTTAAAAATCTGAAATTCAACGTGCTGCGTCCCGCTCCCTACTATAGCGACCTCTCATAGAAAACCCGCGTAAACGGAACGGGCGTATGCGACAAAATGGTTTTTATTGTTTAATTTAAAAACTACAAATATATTTCATAAAACCTAAGTACAATTTATAGTATCAGTTTCAATTAATATATGTAGAAATTTTGGAACCTCAAATCGATCCTCAATCCCGTAAAAATTGGAATCTCTTATTTTAAAGAGGTCTTTTTGATTAATTATTTTGTGTTATAAAAGTTAACCAATCATGTTATGCAACGTACAAAATAAAGTCAAAGACATGATGAATTCTTACAATAAATTTCAGTTCGTTCGCTTCAGTCATTGTTGAGAAAAATCGGAATCCTTGCAACCAAAATCTTCAAGGCGTCGCCTCTAGGCATATTATATAGTATATTATTGAAATCAGAATATACACTTGCAAAATATTTCAGTATGAACATGCAGGGGTATAAATATAAATTCATTTTATTTCAGGTTTTATCCAAGTACAGACGAATAAGAAATCCATTCTCATGCATCATAAATTTTGTGTCATTGACGGGCCAAAAGCCATTAAAAGGAAGAACATTTTAAAAACTTATGCAGAAAAACTAAATGTGCACGTGCAATTTACAAAAAATGCAGTGAAACCACTACTGAAAATCAAACCAGTGAAAGGTTTCGTCATGTCAGGTTCATTAAATTGGTCAACCCAAGCAATGGTTTCGAATCACGAAAGCGTTATTGTTACTTCAAATACAAATATTGTTAGCAAATTTGAAAAAGAGTTCGAGAGTTTATGGGTGGAGAATGAACCGGTATATTTTTCTAACAATTTATTATTACATCACATAAAAGGTACAATTTAACGCGATTATTTTTCACCTTTCAGGCATTCATAACTACATTATGATGAAATTATACAAAATGGGTACATCTTCACAACCAAGTAACATCAGGTAAGCTTGCGTATCTATTTTAGTTAATTAATCCGTCTATTTCCTTCAGAATAATTACAAATTCAATCAATTTACAATATTCAACACAAAAAAAAATATTTTCAGTCCGCTTCGAGCGCCATCTGTTCGAAGCACCAGTGAATGAGATTATTTTCATTCATTCTTTCTTCCGAAAATGACAGTAGGTCAACCATAGACATACAAATCCATGTGCACTTCAATTTCGATCGATCATATGTTTTCTTTGTGTAGTTTTTTCAGCCGCTGTAATTCGAATTGGTTATAAAGTTCACATGTTTTATCGTATAATATCGCGTGTGTGTCCTATCGTGCGGTGATATTTAGATTATCAAGAGTTTCGTTAGTTTGGAACCTTTTTCTAAAACTAAAATTTGTGGTGCCTAAAAGTGCATTTGTGTTGCATACACGTGCTTGCATTTTTCAGGCTAATTGTAAAGTTTCAGTAGCTAAGTGTCCTGAAAATTGTTTAAATATACTTTAACAACTTCTATTAAGCGTTCTTATGGGCATACGGGAGTAATTACTCTGTATTCCCTTAAAAACATGCGTGCGAAAGTGTGTAGAGTTTTAATCATAGGTTGGAATTATTATTTTGGTTAGGCCTCACGACGTGTTATCCTTATTAGTTACCTGATTTGGATCCCAGCTCTCTTGGATGAAGTGATAGTGGTAAGTATTCCTTAGTTTTAGCTGATTGCCCATTTTAATCTTTGACAAAAACAACCACTGTGAAATTTTCGAAAAGGTCATGATGTTATTTATTTTCTCAAAAAATTACCACATCTTGAAAAAATATATAAAATGCATGTAACATTTCATCATGTGTTGCTAGAAAAAATAAAATTCAAGTTTAATAATCTAACCTCACCAAGAGTTCAAATAAAATTATTCAAAGAAATAAAGTGAATTATTAGAAAAAGCTTACTTTCAAAATTGTTTTCATTATCAAAAATGTGATGTAACATGTATTAAAGATATTGGTAAAAAAGTGTATGAATATTTTCATTTTTTAAATAACATTAAAATTACCCTTACTGTAACATTATATTATATGAAAGTACTATCTAAGTGTAGTTTTTATGAAACTATTAATTAATTAGCCTATGATATGACAAAAATAATTTAACTACTCTGTCCCGTCCCTTGAACTCACAAAACTTCATCTGCAGCTTTCTATTCATTATAAAGCAAAAAGTCGAATTACATTTTTAATTATTATAGCCCAATGATAAGATTGCCATTTAAGATATCCTTAAGAGTTTTATATCACAGTTTGTAAAATAATTAATCAAATCCTAACCTTGGCCTTGCCTTGCTGGCAATAAAATGGATGGTACATTTCAAGCTCATCAACCTTCTGCAACAGTTTTTGTGAACAAATCGGTCATATTACCTTGCTTTTATTGAATTTTATTTAATAAAATAAATATAATAAATTTTGTCATTGTTTCAGATGAATGCACCTATGATGAAATACCACATGTGCAAGTGTGTGAAGTGTGTCACAAATTTTAATTTAGTGCAACAATGTCGGATAAATTGTGCCAACAACCGCTATAAAACGTGATAATTTAAATAAATAGTTATTTTCGACAGTTTCAAATGAGAAAAATGTGTTTTTAAAAAATGTGCGCTTTGGATGCAGTGTTCTTCGCTAGATGGCGCTGTTAGGATGGTTGCTGAGTAAGCGAGATGCTAGTTCTGCTATTCGCCGCAAGGTAGCGCTGGTAAGTTTGCTTTTCACTTACGTTGTTTGTAGCGCCATCTATTGTTGAGTAGGAGTGTACTTTTAGTTTCAATAGTGTCCCATAGGTGTCGCTACATGTATCAAATCTTATTTTTATCTTACTTTTTAAATTTCGTTATTAGCTGCTATGAAATGCGTGAAACATCCAGAATGTTTAGTAAATTAAATTATTTAATTGACATTTGTTTAGCATAGTTGCCTACTTGGCTAATCACTCTCCACCTATGTAGGTACTTTTGTTTTATTTACTAATATTATTTTTAGTTTTCTAAACTTCTAAGGAGTAGTATCTATAATGTTACCTTGGATTCAAACTCAACATACTTTTCCGTAGCTATCTACGACCCACCAAGTTTTCTGCTTTAAAATTGTCTGCCAATGGTTGCGCAAATTAGTGTATTCAGTAGGTATTTTTTTGTTAAAAATTAATTAAAGCAACTGCTTGAAGTTACAAAAAAATATAGGTAGGTACCTAACTTCAGAGCAGAAGTTCTAGAAATCTTAGAATGGGCGTATTGTATCTATCCGTACATCCTACCTACCTATCTATCTTGATTAGATTGCCATTTCTACATTTTACTACTAACTTACACAAACCTTTGACAATCCAACAAGAATCCTACTACAAGAATGTATGTAGGTAGGTATGTATTCAAAATGACGTAAGAATAGAATACCGATGCGTTTCTAACGAGAAGCTCAATGAACGCATTCAAATTAGTTTTTCGAAATATGAATTTTAAATGGATACGGTAAGGTTTACATGGAAACTTACAACGGCCCCAGGCTCAAGGTTGGCTGGTTTTAATTCGAAATTTGAATTACTTATTTCTTTTAGTGCCTACGTCCACTGATATATATTTTACTAGATTTTCCGCGCGGTTTCACCCGCGTTCCCGAGGGATCTTGTGTTTTCCGGGGATAAAAAATAGCCTATATCCTACCTCGATAAATGATGATAGCCATCCAACACTGAAAGAATTTTTCAAATTGAACCAGTAGTTCCTGAGATTAGCGCGTTCAAACAAACAAACTCGTAGGTAATTACCTACTATAGATTTTTTCCCATCTTGGTTTCCTAATTAGACCTAAGTAATTACATTGCTCTTTACGATTAGGGCGACATTATCGCAAAAGCGATAAAAACCGTTAAAAAGATTAAAAAAAAAAATACGATTAAAGTTTTTACTAATTTACAATCGTCCCCTTTATATCGTCATCCCCAAAGAAAAGCATAACTGTCAATGTGTTTTTTTAAAATTAATTATACTGTATGTACTTATTAAGTGTAAGTACTCACTACATACATACTTAAATATTTTTTACACATAAGTATATTAAATAATACATTACAGACAGGAACGTAACCTGTTCTATAATTAAATATCTCAATATGTTTGTCTATTGTTATTCTCAGCAGTAAACATAAACACGTCATTATCTAATGAATAATTCTTTTAAATATAGATCGTTTCATAAACGATTATTTAACATAGATTAAATCTATTTCCTGTTAAATAAACAAAGTACACAGATACAGTAATATGTATTTGTGCCTACATTCATGTTACAATAAAATTAAGTAGTCATAAAAGTGCCCTTGTATTGCAATAAGTAAGTTTTATACTTCGAATAAAGCTCTGTTAAATTATTCATAAAGTCGTAAAAGGCGGTTATTCTATGAATTGTTGAAAAAAAAGTTATCTACCGCGTAGATCCCACTTTATTCGACTACTGAGTGAATACAAACTGCTTTTTTATTGCATTAAAAATTACATGTTTATGTGATTTTTGTGAACACAATATTGTATACAATTGCGTGAGTTGTTAACTGTTTTAATTCTACCACAGAATACATACTAGTACAAGTACAGAAGATTCACTCCACAAAATCAATTAAAGAAATAAGGGACTCGCGTTACGATACCATTAGATACATAATAGTACTAGTGTAGGAGATACCTATAGGATAGTTTTTTTTTTAGGTTGCCAAAACTGCGCTTTACTGTTGCCATGCGATAGCTGAGCGTGAAAATGGCCATGATAATTTATAATATTTGGTATTTGTTATTGATAAGACTAGTATTCGATAGGCTGAATTGAATAATTTTATATAGCTGTATAAATGCTTAAAGGTTTGTAATAATTTTTGTTAATTATAAATGTTTTTTGACCGGCCATAGAATAATTAACTTTATTTATTCAGATAATATACCTGATGATGTACATTTTTCTAAAACATTCTCATACTTCAAAAAGGAGTTACCTACCTTTATTTTTTTTTGTTATTTTAGTACCTTATGACTGAAGTTTTAGCAACTTCTTTTTTTTTTTACTAATCACCTATAGGTCTGTGTTTATCCACAATCTTACCATGTAAGAGATGAAGAGGCCGAAGGTGGTATGCACAAAATATATCACATATACACTATGGACTCACGCGCATATCCCGACTCCCGTGTGACTCACGTAGCGCTCAACATTTTAAACGCTTTTTTATATTTTAAAACAATGTCGTAGAAGGGTTAACAACACCGGATGTTGTGTCCAAATATGGGCATAACACGTTTAAAGGAAGTCAGAATAAAGGGCTGTGAATCGATATTAGTTGATCGAGTCGATTTATATGTTTAGTCGATTGTTTATTCACATCCAAAGGTATTGTTGTGGCGCCAAACGTGTTTTTATAAATTAGGTAAGTACATATTCGGTCGGTTCCTGTGTCTGACTGGATTTTGAATATAATTAATTGTCTGGGAAGGGTCTAAGGTTATTTGTCTGGTTTTCAATTGAATAAAGTAAATTGTATGTTGAGGTAGGTCGTATCGTAGGTTTTAAGGTAGATGTCATATTAAGTTGTGTTGCTTTTTTTGTGTACTCTAAAACTCTTCAAAGAGGTCTCATATCGTCTGATTGAGGCCTCTCGTGACAAGAGAATTGCTTTGAAGCACAATACTACCCATAAGTACCATCCTACCTTTTACTTAAAGTAATCTGTACTAATTAACATTTTTTCCTAACATAGTGTAGGTACCTAATCGTACCAATATTCCTAGATACTATCCTATTTAAATGAATTTTCTTATAAATATATAATATATCAAATCTTAGAAGTCATTCTATAAAGTTATCCATTTGTTAACACGGTTTAATCATTCCGAATAACATTAGATTGTGGCTAAAATCGTGGGGCTGAAGCTAGTAGAAATAAAATGAAAAAAAGCTACTTTAAAAACTCTTTAAATCGTAATAAAATACGTTCCAACCGACTTTAATATCGATAATGGGCTATAAAATCGAACAATCGAATCATAATAAGATAGCAAGTTTTCGTAACCACTTTCATGTACCTACTTCTATTATAATAGACTTAGTTTGTTCAATGGATGCATATTATCCTCTCATTCAAATAATATACGACCAATTTGCAAATGTGGCAGTTTTATGGCGAGTCTTATAAAAGGAACTAACGTTGAATTGGGCCGCGTTGCCAATATGGGCGGTTTGGGAGTGATAAACCTCTTTATTACTATGCTTTATGTGCCAATGGTTAGTTGCTTATTCTAAAAATATGTTAATTTTTTGTGTGACTGTTTATTTTACGTGATGGAATCAATGACTGATTTCATGACCGCTTCGTCAGATCTCATGTCTACTTGCACTTTTAAATTTAATTAAATATCTTTCCTCCCTAATTTTCAGTTTACTGTTAACTGCTACACAGTCGTAAATAACCAGCCATTTAAAGATTTTACAATTTCAGCTATAAATACTTATTGCCTTACTTTCTTTGTGTAAAGTAACGGTACATGCAAGTTAGGTATTGTCAACAGGTGCTATTCGATGAAATAGCGAAACGTTTGTTGGATTTAATGAACAATAATTTATTTGTTACACAAACGGCGTGCAATTTCATTAAAAGTTTCTTAGCTACAATAGGTGGCCATTACCCGCTCGCTGTCGGGACGCTCGCCTCGAGCGATGCAGCTTCCCGTTCGAATAACTTTTATAAATAATACCAGACAGATTAGAAACGCTCCAAATTCTTATTGTCAATAGGCGAATAATTGAATTTTACCATTTCTATACGTAAAAATATATAACAGTCAACATCACCTGCGTTTACTTTACGGAAAAAAATACATGGATCCCCATATATTCAGCGTCTCGTTACTCAATGTCTTGAGCTATTGTGTATTCGAGACTCTATTGTCAGTAGAGATTTCGCCACGGGCAACCCTAGTTCCCGTATCAACCAATTAAGACCGTATTTATAGTGGGACTGTAATGATTTACGATCGTCCGATTAAAGGCGGTTGTGACGTTTTGTTAGCGCGATGTTGTGGCGTCTTCCCGCCAGGTGCGATTTGAACGACTTTTTTCGAAATCTAGCTTTGTAGATCCTTACAATGGATGCAAGATTTGCACAAAAACGTATTGTGCAAAGGGGAAAAAAATCTGGTGCACGCTAATGCAAACCGAACGTTGAATCGTCCATCGGTCGTCGGTCGGTCGCGTGCCGTTCTCTGGTTTTCAAAAAGTTTTTTACATGCGTTTTGTCGCAGCCGGCTCGGACGTACGCCATAACGAATACGCATCGCGTCTAATTGTTCTATGCGATTGTTTATGCCTATGGATTTAACTCATTGATTTATTCAGTAATTTCCCAATAATGCAACGCTTTATATTCTTTGAGCGCTTTCTGTCTGATTGAACTGTGTTTAAATATTCTAAGCTGTAGGATATGAAATAAGCTACCGACAGAATTTTTGCAAACGTAACATGATTTTTCTGAATGTGATTTAAAATATAATACTTTATTTAAAACAAACCTTTTATTTTTATCAAAATATAGGCAAAAACGTATTTCATTATCCAATTTTCCACTGACTCCCGAGATACAAGTTTTTACTTAGTTTGGGAACCAGGAGTACACGGAAAAGTGTCACTACCCTAGTATAATATCCTTAAATATAAGTACCATATTATTATGATTCATAAAATTTATTTAAGTAATTTCAATAATTACCGGTCAATCGAATACTACACCTATCTAAGATTTGGCTTGTCCATCAAATAAAGGACAGTTTGGCAATCTAATCCATTCATTAGTCAATCTTCACTAAAGTCAAACATATGGTAAGCGTCGGAGCACATTCCAATGCATCCGATCGCCAGTATGTACACAACAGTGACATGTCAATCACTCAATCACATGCGATATTCAACAATACGATCCCGGTCTTTCACTGATTGAATGAATGGATGGATGTGTGCCGTATTTGAAACGCCGCGGGCGGTAGATGACTAGCCCTAGTGTTGTACATGACTAAATTAAATAACTATAAACTTTTTATTGTTAGTATGAATGGACAAAGATTTGTGGCAGTGCGCATATGTAATATTGTTATTAATGTCATTTTTATTGATAGCATGATATGATATATTGGCGTTGGTTATTAGATTCCCATTATTTTATTAAATGTCAATTGAGTATGATTGTAACGGTATCTGAAGATAGATTTATTTAAAATTTCCGTTGTACAGATATTGTATTTTTTTTACCTATTTATTTTGAAGTGTTATGGTTTTGCAATTACACAAATTTACAGTAAGGATTTACGTCTACTTAACTACCAAATTGATTATCCGGTATCAGATTTTTTCACAGTAAACTCGCGCGCAATGCAAGTCCGTTACGCGATTAATGCAGGCGCTTCGATCTTTGAATATTTTAGAGTCGGCCGCACAGTCGGCCGTCTTGCACGCGCGCTTTTGCCTCGTAATTTTTTAATTGTTCATTTTTTTATCTGAGTAACTTATACGTTGGAAAAACTTCTAATTGCGAGATGCGATTTTAAATTGACGAATGTTGTTCCTTTTTCAAGAGGATAGGCTCTAATTCAAAAAAAGCTTTATTACGAGAGCAGTAAAGTCTATATTTAGTATGTAATTTAATATTTAATTTTCTACGATCAACGTCTGTTCTGCTGGATAGAATCAATGAAGATAATTTCACCTATCTGAACATTTACCTTCGGTACTCTTTGAGTTAATTCTTTTCTTTCCATAAGCCGTTTTTTATATTTTTTTATATGGAAACACAATCTGCGGCACTTCTTAATAATTTATACTAAGCACTTAATTATACCATCCTTATGCTTATATTATGTTAACAAATAGCACATACATGGGTTATAATAGTATAAATATGTCGATTTCTTATGATTTCAATAAAAAACCTCATCGGTTCTGTTTCAGAACGTTAAGTTTGCGTGCTATAGTCCGACACCTAGGAAACTGAAGCTCTTAACTAAATTGCGGATTACTTTATAACAGGAGCCGACATCTTGGTATGTTTTGTAGCCAGTAGGGCTGTCAGTAATGCCGTATTGTTATTTTCGGATATTATTTATCCGCCTATTTAATTATGGATGTTGGAAGATAAGATTAGGAGAATGTTGAGTGTTGTTTTTATTTCCTACTATTTTTCTATTTGCGATTCCCTATTTTAGCCCCGTAGGGGTGGAATTTGTAAAAATCCTTCTTTAATGGATGCCTACCTTATTTATGGAACCAGTGTGCAAAATTTCGAATTTCCCATACCCCAGCATAGATCTGTCAGTCAGTCGGGACAAGTCTTTTTATTTGTCTATATATATATATATATATATATTGATTAAACTATGATATATACAATACACATTTTATCATAATTAAATAAATTAAATTCACATTAAGTATTATTTAATAAATTAATTACTTATTTGTTTATTGTAATTCTATTAAAACATTTTGAGATAAACCTTTTTAATAGATTAACTATTTTTTTATACTACTAGCTGGCAAACAAGCTTACGGCCCACCTGATGGTAAGCGGTTACCGTAGCCTATAGACGCACCTAACACCACCAGCAAGAAAATACAATATAATATTTTCCCCTGGCAGGGAAAATATTATCATTATCATTATTATATTATCATTATTATAAATGTATCACTCACGCGTTGCCAACCTTGAGACATGAAGTTGTTAAGTCTCCTGTGCCTGTAATTTCACAGGGTCCCATACCCTCCTAACCGAAACACAGTAATACAAGTGCACTACTATTTCAAGGCGGAATTATACGAACGAACTCTGCACTAAGAGTTCTACTACTTTAATTCATATTGAATTAACATAATAAATGACTTGTGTATCAAAATTAAGATATCCGAATGTTTCGGATACGACCTATGTGAACTTGGCACCCGACTTTCAAAAATCGTTTTTTTTTTTGCGCATTCCTGTAGAGCTAGGTAGGTAGTTGATTGTAGTGAACGAATTTTTGATTGTAGTTGGACCAAAAAAAAATTATGGGTCACCCAAAAATAGCCAGCCCCCGGATTTACAGAAATTCAATTCTCACGGTTGATTTGTATGGCAAATCGTTAGTAGTTGTTTGTAGTGAACGAATTTTCGTTTGTAGTAATTTAGTTTTTTTTTTATTTAATTTTTTATAAAATAAAAAAAAAAATCAAAATCTTTTTTTTTTTTGCGCATTCCTGAAGAGCTTGGTTAGTAGTTGTTTGTAGTGAACGAATTTTCGTTTATAGTTATTTAGTTTTTTTTTTTAATTTAATTTTTATTTTTTTTATATTCAAAAGTCTATTTTTTTTTGCGCATTCCTGAAGAGCTTGCTTAGTAGTTGTTTGTAGTGAACGAATTTTTGTTTGTAGTTATTTAGTTATTTTTTTATTTAATTTTTAATAAAAAAAAAATATTTAATCAAAAATCGTCTATTTTTTTAGCATTCCTGAAGAGCTTGGTTAGTAGTTGTTTGTAGTGAACGAATTTTCGTTTGTAGTTATTTGGTTTTTTTTTAATTTAATTTTTAATAAAAAAAAATTATTTAATCAAAAATCGTCTATTTTTTTGCGCATTCCTGAAGAGCTTGGTTAGTAGTTGTTTGTAGTGAACGAATTTTCGTTTGTAGTTATTTGGTTTTTTTTTTATTTAATTTTTAATAAAAAAAAATTATTTAATCAAAAATCGTCTATTTTTTTGCGCATTCCTGAAGAGCTTGGTTAGTAGTTGTTTGTAGTGAACGAATTTTCGTTTGTAGTTATTTAGTTTTTTTTTTATTTAATTTTTTATTTTTTTAATATTCAAAAGTCTATTTTTTTTGCGCATTCCTGAAGAGCTTGGTTAGTAGTTGTTTGTAGTGAACGAATTTTCGTTTGTAGTTATTTAGTTTTTTTTTTATTTAATTTTTTATTTTTTAAATATTCAAAAGTCTATTTTTTTTTGCGCATTCCTGAAGAGCTTGGTTAGTAGTTGTTTGTAGTGAACGAATTTTCGTTTGTAGTTATTTAGTTTTTTTTTTATTTAATTTTTTATTTTTTAAATATTCAAAAGTCTATTTTTTTTGCGCATTCCTGAAGAGCTTAGTTAGTAGTTGTTTGTAGTGAACGAATTTTCGTTTGTAGTTATTTGGTTTTTTTTTTATTTAATTTTTAATAAAAAAAAAATATTTAATCAAAAATCGTTTATTTTTTTGCGCATTCCTGAAGAGCTTGGTTAGTAGTTGTTTGTAGTGAACGAATTTTCGTTTGTAGTTATTTAGTTTTTTTTAAATTTAATTTTTAATAAAAAAAAATTATTTATTCAAAAATCGTTTATTTTTTTGCGCATTCCTGAAGAGCTTGGCTAGTAGTTGTTTGTAGTGAACGAATTTTCGTTTGTAGTTATTTAGTTTTTTATTTATTTAATTTTTTATTTTTTTAATATTCAAAAGTCTATTTTTTTTGCGCATTCCTGAAGAGCTTAGTTAGTAGTTGTTTGTAGTGAACGAATTTTCGTTTGTAGTTATTTGGTTTTTTTTTTTATTTAATTTTTAATTTAAAAAAAATATTTAATCAAAAATCGTCTATTTTTTTGCGTATTCCTGAAGAGCTTGGTTAGTAGTTGTTGGTAGTGAACGAATTTTCGTTTGTAGTTATTTAGTTTTTTTTTTTAATTTAATTTTTATTTTTTTTATATTCAAAAGTCTATTTTTTTTTGCGCATTCCTGAAGAGCTTGCTTAGTAGTTGTTTGTAGTGAACGAATTTTTGTTTGTAGTTATTTAGTTATTTTTTTATTTAATTTTTAATAAAAAAAAAATATTTAATCAAAAATCGTCTATTTTTTTGCGCATTCCTGAAGAGCTTGGTTAGTAGTTGTTTGTAGTGAACGAATTTTCGTTTGTAGTTATTTGGTTTTTTTTTAATTTAATTTTTAATAAAAAAAAATTATTTAATCAAAAATCGTCTATTTTTTTGCGCATTCCTGAAGAGCTTGGTTAGTAGTTGTTTGTAGTGAACGAATTTTCGTTTGTAGTTATTTAGTTTTTTTTTTATTTAATTTTTTATTTTTTTAATATTCAAAAGTCTATTTTTTTTGCGCATTCCTGAAGAGCTTGGTTAGTAGTTGTTTGTAGTGAACGAATTTTCGTTTGTAGTTATTTAGTTTTTTTTTTATTTAATTTTTTATTTTTTAAATATTCAAAAGTCTATTTTTTTTTGCGCATTCCTGAAGAGCTTGGTTAGTAGTTGTTTGTAGTGAACGAATTTTCGTTTGTAGTTATTTAGTTTTTTTTTTATTTAATTTTTTATTTTTTAAATATTCAAAAGTCTATTTTTTTTGCGCATTCCTGAAGAGCTAAGTTAGTAGTTGTTTGTAGTGAACGAATTTTCGTTTGTAGTTATTTGGTTTTTTTTTTATTTAATTTTTAATAAAAAAAAAATATTTAATCAAAAATCGTCTATTTTTTTGCGTATTCCTGAAGAGCTTGGTTAGTAGTTGTTTGTAGTGAACGAATTTTCGTTTGTAGTTATTTAGTTTTTTTTTAATTTAATTTTTATTTTTTAAATATTCAAAAGTCTATTTTTTTTTGCGCATTCCTGAAGAGCTTGCTTAGTAGTTGTTTGTAGTGAATGAATTTTCGTTTGTAGTTATTTAGTTTTTTTTTAATTTAATTTTTAATAAAAAAAAATTATTTATTCAAAAATCGTCTATTTTTTTGCGCATTCCTGAAGAGCTTGGTTAGTAGTTGTTTGTAGTGAACGAATTTTCGTTTGTAGTTATTTAGTTTTTTATTTATTTAATTTTTTATTTTTTAAATATTCAAAAGTCTATTTTTTTTACTACAAACAACTACTAACCAAGCTCTTCAGGAATGCGCAACAAAATAAACGATTTTTGATTAAATAATTTTTTTTTATTAAAAATTAAATAAAAAAAAAACTAAATAACTACAAACGAAAATTCATTCACTACAAACAACTACTAAGCAAGCTCTTCAGGAATGCGCAAAAAAAAATAGACTTTTGAATATTTAAAAAATAAAAAATTAAATTAAAAAAAAACTAAATAACTACAAACGAAAATTCGTTCACTACAAACAACTACTAACCAAGCTCTTCAGGAATGCGCAACAAAATAAACGATTTTTGATTAAATAATTTTTTTTTATTAAAAATTAAATAAAAAAAAAACTAAATAACTACAAACGAAAATTCATTCACTACAAACAACTACTAACCAAGCTCTTCAGGAATGCGCAAAAAAATAGACGATTTTTGATTAAATATTTTTTTTTTATTAAAAATTAAATAAAAAAATAACTAAATAACTACAAACAAAAATTCGTTCACTACAAACAACTACTAAGCAAGCTCTTCAGGAATGCGCAAAAAAAAATAGACTTTTGAATATAAAAAAAATAAAAAATTAAATAAAAAAAAAACTAAATAACTACAAACGAAAATTCGTTCACTACAAACAACTACTAAGCAAGCTCTTCAGGAATGCGCAAAAAAAATAGACTTTTGAATATTTAAAAAATAAAAAATTAAATAAAAAAAAAACTAAATAACTACAAACGAAAATTCGTTCACTACAAACAACTACTAACCAAGCTCTTCAGGAATGCGCAAAAAAAGAAACGATTTTTGATTAAATGATTTTCTTTATTAAAAATTAAATAAAAAAAAAACTAAATAACTACAAACGAAAATTCGTTCACTACAAACAACTACTAAGCAAGCTCTTCAGGAATGCGCAAAAAAATAGACTTTTGAATATTTTTTTTTTTTTTTAATTAAATAAAAAAAAAACTAAATAACTACAAACGAAAATTCGTTCACTACAAACAACTACTAACCAAGCTCTTCAGGAATGCGCAAAAAAAAAAACGATTTTTGATTTTTTTTTTATTTTATAAAAAATTAAATTAAAAAAAAACTAAATTACTACAAACAAAAATTCGTTCACTACAAACAACTACTAAGCAAGCTCTTCAGGAATGCGCAAAAAAATAGACTTTTGAATATATATTTTTTTTTTAAATTGAATAAAAAAAAAACTAAATAACTACAAACGAAAATTCGTTCACTACAAACAACTACTAACCAAGCGCTTCAGGAATGCGCAAAAAAAAAAACGATTTTTGTTTTTTTTTTTTTTTTTATAAAAAATTAAATAAAAAAAAAACTAAATTACTACAAACGAAAATTCGTTCACTACAAACAACTACTAACGATTTGCCATACAAATCAACCGTGAGAATTGAATTTCTGTAAATCCGGGGGCTGGCTATTTTTGGGTGACCCATAATTTTTTTTTGGTCCAACTACAATCAAAAATTCGTTCACTACAATCAACTACCTACCTAGCTCTACAGGAATGCGCAAAAAAAAAAACGATTTTTGAAAGTCGGGTGCCAAGTTCACATAGGTTCGGATACGGATATGAATATCCCAACGTAATGTAAAGTTAAATATTTATGTGTATTAAATATTAATGGAGGATCGTTAGCTAACACGCGACTGTGTCTAGACGGGAAGTTGTAAACCCGTTTTTATGGGTTGAATAAAATCTGGCTGGTCCCGTTCACCCCTAGTACTATTTTAGTCCTAATCCCAGCTCAACTGCGGGGTGATAAACTGGTTATGATAAGTGACGCGTGAAGTGTTTTGGTTATGTCAAATTGATTGATACTTATCCCTGTAGGTACTGTCTCGAGCATAAATATTATAATTACACTTGGTAAAAAGTCGAATACGTTTGTTTCCAAATGTTCTCCATCATCCAATGACTCACATGTTTTCCATCACACAGTTTCAAATAATGCGACCTCGTTATGGCATTTCACGTCACTACCACTGAGCTATCATCGATTCGACAAAATTTTATTAATAGATTAATAACGACTGTAATTGTTGTAATTTTTAATAATCTTTTATTACAAATATTTAAATTAATGACTTAAACAAGATCGTTTTAGCTTCGCGTTACAATATAAAGTTGATCAATTTGTCAAATTAATTTTAAATATTAATAATAATAAGAATGTAGCTCACTCATTACCTACCGACACTTATTTAGTTAATTATTAACATTGTTAACATCATATTTCTCATTCCGAGCGTTTATTATTGTTATGATCTGAAAACGAGAAACCATTAAGTAAAGGTCATTGACCCGCAAAACGACCCAATAATATTGGAATTTCAGATGAGGATTAAGTTAATGGCGTTAATAAAAACCTTATATTGAACAGGACAGATCGAAGCGGCGCGTGCATGTTAAAATATTAGTGTTGGGCCACGATGAATAAATGGTTTTAATAATATGCTGTCGCTTAAGCCGTTTTAACATAGTCTTATTTAACCAATCAATCATGATAATATAATTTTTGACATTATTTCACCAGAGAGTACAAATTATAAAGGTATTTTTTTCAAAACAAGCAGTTTAACGCATTTAATTTATAATTATAAGCGACATTGATGTGGTCGGATAAAGTTATCGACTTATTTAGTTTTACAATAATATCATGCGTCGGCTCATCCCTATCCGTTTGACAGCTCGTCTTTGCGCCTAAATTTAAAATGAGAACGCGTGAGAATCCGCTTGAGGCGCGTCTCGAATTACGACGTTCCGGAATGTGAATGAGCACTTTTTTTTAAAACAAATCGAAGGTGCAATCTAACTTTTTGCTTGTTAAGAGTTTCGAGGGAAAAACGAAACGGTTTTTGAAGTGTGTTTTTTTAATCAATTAACAATATAAGCCATTCAGTTGATGTCAAGAACCTAGTTTTGTGTACTTTTCGGGTCGACATTGACTTCGTTTAGTGTCAACGAACTGTTAAGGTGACGCCGCGTTAAGCTTAAAAATCTGAAATTCAACGTGCTGCGTCCCGCTCCCTACTATAGCGACCTCTCATAGAAAACCCGCGTAAACGGAACGGGCGTATGCGACAAAATGGTTTTTATTGTTTAATTTAAAAAATACAAATATAATTCATAAAACCCAAGTACAATTTATAGTATCAGTTTCAATTAATATATGTAGAAATTTTGGAACCTCAAATCGATCCTCAATGCCGGTAAAATTAGAATCTCTTATTTTAAAGAGGTATTTTTGATTAATTATTTTGTGATATAAAAGTTAACCAATCGTGGTATGCAACGTACAAAATAAAGTCAAAGACATGATGAATTCTTACAATAAATTTCAGTTCGTTCGCTTCAGTCATTGTTGAGAAAAATCGGAATACTTGCAACCAAAATCTTCAAGGCGTCGCCTTAAGATACCGAAGACTTGGCGGATATTTGATTAGTCTGTGATATTGTCTGCAATTACTTATACTGCTCTCAGAAAAATCTTATTAATTTGGAAAGTTTTTATATGACTAAAGTATTGTGAAAAAATATATTAATTTCATATCGTATCGATCCGAGTAGCTTTGCTATAACTGACTTGGGCCAAAACATTGTAGTAAAAAATTGCAGGTCCCTGTCTCTTTAATTTTATGACACCGCGAAAATTGTCCTACTTTTCTTCGGGTATTTTTGAGTTATAATTTTAAATCGAGCATTGAAATCCCCGCTAACTCATGGAATCTAAAATCGTACCAATAAAATAAAAATAACATTTCAATATTGTTATGACATAGGCGTTCATAAAAAGGCCTTGTCCAACAGTAATCCGTATTTATGCCGTCACCATGGCGACCAGGGGTGGATTGTTTCTTTTTTAACCATCAAATTGCGCTATAGAATCACAACACGTGCTGTCTTCCAGAAATTACGGGGCCGGGAAGGCTCTTGTTCGGTTTACTTTTGTTATGATGTAAGGGTGTATAGTTTTGTATGGTGACTATGGCTTGGGACCCTTTAGAGACTTGGATAGAACTTAGCGTTATATTTCAAAGGAGATAAGTAATGTTCTTTTTCTAATAACTTTTTTCGATTATCAGGAAAAAAATATATACTTAAGTAATTTAAATTCGTAAAATATTTTTTCTAAATTCAAATTCATTAAAATTTATTCAAGCCTCTCTAATATCTCCTAACTAAAAATAACCACTAACATTTTTAATCAAAAGACCCATAATTTTTAATCATCACATTTAAAACCCTGAGTGCACCAAAGTCCTCCATAACAGCATCGTTTGGTCACATTAAAGATAAGTAAAGCCGCCGGCTGCGACAGATGGTGCTCTAGACGTTCCCTTTTCAATTGCCCATCTCCTAGCTCCCATTTTTTGCCGCCAAAACTGATTGTGATCAGTGCCATTGTATTTCACAATGTGTACCGATGCATTGTTGCCAAGAGAAATTTTCAATTCCTTAGGCAAATTGCAATTATACTTTTTGCCCATTTTCTGGGAATTCTGCTGTGGGAACTCCATTTGCGATTCTGGATTAGGATTGGGGTCTAACAATGTGGGATAAGTAACGCATTTTATGTTCAAATGATGGAGATTTGATTGTTAGTTGAGGATTTGGGAATTCTATGAAATAATAGTACAACTTGTTCCTCATCATCATCATCTCAGCCGCAAGACGTCCACTGCTGGACATAGGCCTCCCCTAATGATCTCCAATAGGAGATCTTGTTCCTCGATAAGTACAAATGACTATTAATCAAGTATTACTTTAATACCAGTATCATGCGATCTTAAAAAACCTTTTGTAAGAACGCATAGATCAGCAACTTTGCAACCAAAACCTTCACATCTTGATTTATTCCTCTCATTCCTCTTTCTCAACGAAAACTGTCGTATCTTTGATGTATTCCGACGAGTGTGTAGAAGGGCCAATCCTAACACATCAACCTTCTACTGTTTCAAGTGTAACTACCAGTCAAGTGGCTACTTGCCTCAAGACACGCTTCTGTAGCCACTACATCAAGATTCTAAGAAGCTGCCGCACAAAAAATGCCCTCGAAAAAGGGTTTGTAGGTTTAACAGTTCAATTTTATCGAAGAACCAAGTCACGTAGCGACTATAACGTGCGTTCAGGCTTTAACGTTTGTGACCCTTCATTGCCTCAATAGACTTGATTCGGTCCTATTTAGACCTTTACACGATTTACGCTAAATAATATTATTATTGACTGAAGGCCAACTGGTACTTAAACTGTTTTCTAATAGAAATGTGTTGGATATGATACTTAGTTCATAAAATTTATAGATAAATGTTGGCTTATAAAACGATGTAAAATCTTTGCAAATGTTTATACTGTAATATTATACAAATAAAAGTACGACAGATCTGAAATATTCCAACGTACACTACCCTCCTTGGAAATGCTATAATAGACAATTCCGCCCATTATATGATGTAAGCACCTCCCAAATGACGAAATTGAGTTATAAATCCGGCCGAACGTCTCCATTTTAAATTCGCCATCTGTCCATTTCGTGCCTAGCAAAATTAGCGGGCACTTTTTAGTGCTGCCGGTAATATTCCAGTCACGTATGGACGGTTAAGGCGCATCTAGCAGCCAGGGGTCTGTTTTAATCTTGGAGGAATGTCGGATGCTCATAACGACGCCAGTTCTGAGTTATGGACCAATAAACGCGACGGATTTGAATACAACGCGACGAGACGGCGACGATCCTACCATTTGAGGAGGTACAAAGATAGATCCGGGATATTTCCTGGAGACTAAGTTATCAAAAGTTAGTACTATTGTATTTGTTGTATTTCCTTTTCCAGTACCAAATATATTTCTCTGTGATTGTATGTTTCTTGCATTGAAATAATGAGTATATTTTTGATGTGCGTGACAATAGAGCTCTCTTTGAAACCTTTACCTCCTTTTAGATTGGGTTACATGACATCTTGAGACTATTGAACTGAATCCTTTGATCCCGACGCCATTCTGCACGTTTTTCGTTCTCATTATTTTTCAATTCCACCTACAGATCAAGTTTTGCGTTCCAATTCTACAAAGTCTGACTTGCATTTTGAACGGAATTATTGTTTGCACGGTCACGTAGAAATGTCCGTGAAATGTTGGTTAGTATCAAACGAACCGGGGATAAACATAAAGTATGCTGGTCAAGCATCAAACAACGGTTGGTTGCCTGAAGTATGGGCAATTAATTCCTGCTATTTTTACGAGGAGCATTATAGAGAGTAGGTACACGAGACTACATTGTGCTGTTATTGTTATTTAGGTAGTAGATTCATGAATATCATATTCAACGTTTGCTTCTTCTATTTTTGCTCCTTCTATTCTCTTATAAAATGATATATTTGTCTCTATCCACAATAAAGACTTGTCTAGCTTTCAACGAGATTTCTTTTTCCCCCTTCTTGTTACTTTTCCTCATGTTAAAACCTTAATTGCTTTTGGTCTAGCTTTTTCGTATAAGTCATCCTCCCCTAATATTTTACTGCATTAAGTGCTATTAATCTGGAGACAAATAGTCTATGTGTACTTTTCACCTTTAAGTCCGCATTGAATTGACCCTGTGGACAATGTAAATCTTTTCTTTAATTGTGCAATAAACAATTTCGTCTAGACACAAGAAAAATATATCAAATGTTATGGATTCCAATTTTATAGTATTTGTCAGTCTTTATTTGTTTTGTTTTAATCTCTTATGTTATAACTAGTTGAAGAAATAAGGTTATTTATCGCACAAAGAACGTAGCGTGAAGGTATGAATGAGTGTGATAGATTATCGATTGTGAGCAAACCAGCCGATCGTGCTTATCTAATACTGGAAGCAAATATTTGTAGGACACATTCCATGAATGTACCAAGAAGGTATGAGGTGGTAGAATGAAACTCTTTACTTGAAGGTTTTATTTGACGACGCCGATATAGGACGTCATAATATTTTGATTAACAACTTGAACGAGTGATAAATAAAATCATTGATATTTATTTAGCTAATTATGATGATTGGATTTTGAGAAAAAAAAAAAATGAACGATTTACGTAAATCCCTATTGAAATCTGAAAGAAAAGATACATAATAAAAGCGTGATAGAAGATGACAATTGTACCTACATTGCATTGTATTGTTTATTTTCTATAGATACGACATAAAGCTTTCTATATCGCTTACTTCAATCTACAAAAACCCAATTTCTGTTTGTCTGTCTGTCCTAAGGTACCGGATGTTTTATTTGTATTATCTTGTAAGATTCAATATTTTTTGGGGCTACCTGGTTGTATAGGTAGGTACCTGGATCCTTTTGCATTCCAAGAAAATCTCTTTTGATATTGTTTTAGGAAATGCAATGAAATATGAGTTGCAGTTGAATGATAGAATACAAATTGGACAATAAGGGTTATTAGAATTCTTTGGGGATCTCATCATGTTATGCGATAAGTAATGGGATCGCTTCAAAATTTAATCGCCCCAAAAGGGTTTTACACTGGAGATTTACTATTTTGATAGCCTCTCCCTAAAAGGTAAGTAAACGTCTTCTTTGATTGCCTTCATTAGATCGGTTGATATGTTTTTCAACTTTTTTCATATCTGTCAAATATCAATAAGCAACATTATACGTAATACTTATATCTTTTGAACTAGCGAAAATTTTCTAAAATTCATTAAAACTTGCTCATCTTCATTATCATTGCTTTGCAGCCAGTATCTATACGAGCATGTGATTTTGATCCACACATACATACAAGTATATTACAATATAACATTATACGTATAGGTACATTAATTATGTTTTGTTTATGGCCGACGAGGTCTGCACAAAGCGAACGCGCGCGAGCGTCTGCCGTCAAAACAAACACGCAACGCAATCCATTCACTGATTTGATAACTGCAGTAACGATGCACATTAAAACTGTGCAGGGGAAACTGTATAATAACAAGCCAACAAATCTTAATACAAGATTTTTCGAAGAAGAGCTCGTCTGGGAGACTTCATTGAAAATTTTTAAATCAAAATTTAAGAAATGTATTTTTTTTTTGTTTTCATTCATGGTTATCTGATCCCTAACTAAGCAGAGTTTGCCCAGTGATAACAAGATTACTGTTACACTATATATATTTACGCCCAGACTCATAATAAATAGCACATAATCATGCACAAAAATATTTGTCCTGTATGGGATCGAATTCCACGACCTATGTCGTGGCAGTCAGGGAACCTCCACGCTAACCGGTCAGGTAATCTTACTGCCAGCCAACCAAAATTATTTTACAACCAAATTTGTTAGTGGCCAGTTATACAAGATTTACCCTATATTTTGCTCGTAAAAACCACCCCCGGTACATTGTTATTAACTGTATCGTTTGTTTTATTGTTGAATATTAAATTAAACATGAAAATGCTTTATTGATGCGTGACGTAATCGTGGTAGCAAGTGTGTTTGCAAGAGGATTTTAGAAAAAAAACATGGTGCCTATATTTTCAGTCGGAAAATTTATTGTTTGCAGAGAAAATGTGTTTCCGGCTGTGTAAAAGCTACGAATACATATAAATTGGAATAGAAGTTTTAACAAGAACTAGATCGACTGGTAAACTGCGGAAAAATAAAATTTAAAAAAAACAACAAAAATCCACTATATTCTGGAGACAGTGCTCAAAATACAAACTTATTATTACATACTTTTACATAATCAAGTCCTTGAATTGGCCAGTACACGCGCAGGTATAACGGTCCTGTCTTTTTTAAATTTGGAATAATAATGTCGATAGTAATGGCGGGCAGGCAGACGAGTCTATGTGGGTGTACGTAATCGTCTTATTGAGCAATGGGGAGGTCGTACGTATTCTATTAGAATATGTCTGAGCTAAAATTATTCAACACTTCGGTGAGCTTCTTCATAAAAACAATGTTCCTATTTTAAAAAAGTTTATTCTATTTTGCCATTTCCAAGAACTTCTCATTAATGTTTCCAATATTGAAAACTACGGTACATTGTGTTTTAATTTGCAGTTTCGTTCAATAATAAGATACTACAGAGTAGAAAGAAATGAATATTGTTGTGCAAAGATATAACTCCATTTTAATTAGTTTGGTTGGTCACTTATTAACGCAAAATTTACAGTCTGCCGGTTTTTCTTGCACCTAAATAATCTTAGACAAAGTCCAGCTGTCAACGCATTTTCAAATTCCGAATCAATTATTTAACATCTCATAATCGCAATAAGAACATGGAATGAAATTCAAAAAGCGAATCGCGTTCATTCATACTCACCAACCGTGAACTTGACTTGCAATTTTGCACTTACAATAACTAATTTCGAAAATTAAATTTACCTCCGCATTTCAATGTATGTAGGTATTACTTAACATAGTTGTCTTTAAGCTTCGTGCTTGCCAGACCGTGCTGAGTGCTGTTTTTAGTACAATCTTAATTTGCAGATGCATTTATAAACATGAGGATTCTTAATACTTTTTTTTAAATTAAACATTCGATAGTTGGTAAATGCACGCGCTGGTTATTTTGTTTATGGAGTTGTTAACGTTCTGTGTTTTATTTATTCGTTTAATGAATTGAATAATTACTAAGTAAATTTTAATGTATAATTGTTCGCCAGCGAGTTTTTAAATTTTTAGCTTTTTATATGACAGCAAGATTAATATTATGTTTTATAGATGTAAAATTAGTTATTTAAATTTATAATGTTTGAGTAAGAACGTACTTGTTGAACTTGAAATTATTGTTTTATAGATATATAGCCAATGTTATAAAAATAAATTAATATTTAAATTTATTATAAATATGAACAGGGCAGCAATAACTGAACGCCGGACGTTTTACAATTACCACTAAACCACAAAAGTTTTAAATTATTGAGCAGTAAACTAATTCTTATGCCCTTCACATTTAAAATAGATACTTAGTTGATTAATATTATCAATTTCTTTCCCCGTTTTAAAGACGTAAAGTTTCATAAACATTGAATGGGAGACAGGTAAA
Organism: Tetheella fluctuosa; assembly: GCA_951216915.1. Taxonomy (NCBI): domain Eukaryota; kingdom Metazoa; phylum Arthropoda; class Insecta; order Lepidoptera; family Drepanidae; genus Tetheella; species Tetheella fluctuosa. The sequence continues at coordinate 11,168,605 of OX578223.1, read as the reverse complement.
CTATCGAGCGGCATAAATTGTATTAACATTTGTAGCATCTTTAGAGCATCTAGAAATTTATTATATAGCTATGCAGGCGATAAATAAAATGGGTGTCGCCATAACGTAGTAAATACCCGTGGAATAATACATTATGGGTATAGAAATACCCATAGTGTATAGTAACGGGAGGCGATTTCTTTTGAGATTTATTGTTCGCGCGCCATTTTCGCGTCGTATTCCAAACAGTTAGTGGATATTGTCAATATATGCACCTTATTGTATGGCTTTAAGAGGGGTGAAGTCAATTCTCGAGCGTTCTCGAGCGTTATCTCTTTAGAATGGCAATAAATTTTAAATGAATCGCCGTATGATTGCCATCGTTGAAGCGGTTATAGTTTTTATTATGTTCTTTTGTATTTTGTCGGCACATGAATTACAATAAACCATGTTAATTGTGAACGATGTTCCATTAATAACTTCAAACTAACGACATTGAGCATATTTTTAGTGATGTGTTTATTCGTTTTTTTTTTTGTTTATACGTTTTATCATTTATTTGGGTGAGATGCCGTTATGGTGACCCTGTATTCTATTCTTGTGGGCCAGTGTTTAATTTGCGCATTATTCTTTGTGAATTTATATTCCAATGAATGCATTAACGTCTTTTATCTTTTTCTAATGATATTGTTACGTGTGCGATGTCCTCATATAGTGACCTATATATTTAGGTCTCCTATAATAGAAACGATATAAGGAATTCAACCGCCAAGCATCAAAGTCAAAATCAAATCCATTTTTTCAGTTTAGGCCCTAGGTAAGCACTTATGAATGTCGAATTTACTGAAATTACCATCTTTCGGTTATCTGGTTGGTAGTTGTATTTGAGAGCTAGTTGGCTGCTAGATTTAATAAAGTAGGGAACACATTAGTAATACCACTGGTATTGCTAAGGTCCGTAGTAGACGGTAGCTTACCATCAGGTCGACCGTCGGTATGTTTGTCAGCTTTCTGACATTCCCCCTTATTCAGACCCATTCGGTTGCCATTCCGAAAGGACTTTAATTTGTTAAATTTAGGCTGGTGCGTGCTGTGCCAAAATTCCAAATGGAAATCTGAAATGAGAAAATAGGAGCCATGCTATTCAGTAGACTACTCAATCGGTTTGTCTACCCGATCGGGACCGCAACCGAGCAGGTTTGAATAGCCCTTATAAAACGTAATAAATAAGAGTTCGTAATCGGACTCCAGAACTGGAAACAGTACAACCCAAATTTTAACCGTTGATTTTCCACAAAATTTCCCCGCCTAACAAAGTGAACATTGGTTCCATCACTCTAGGTTATAAAATAGGCGAGTGCGTGCATAAAGATAATAAAACATGAGTAATAAAAAACGTGGAAAAACGACAAAAAACAGATTTACATGCAAGGGTAAGTGATTTTATTGCTGTCGCTACTCTATATACATATTGTGTCGCGGCATCGCGGCAGGGGGATACCTGTTTGATCAGTATTTATTTTTTATTGAAGCCTTTTTGTACAGTCAACAGCGCAATGTGTGTGTAATGTACAATATTGGGGTGTAAGATGTAGTTGAAAGGGTGTATAAGCAACGGAATTTGAATCAAATTTTTTATAGGATTTACAATTATATGTTGTTTAATATTAAATGTTTCTGTGTTCCATAACCTGGGGAGTTTTAAAGATGTTTCTGGGCAAGCGTGCTCTATCCTCGTCATCCCCCTTTATGGGCAAGTCTGTGGGCACACTCAGGCCATAAAAATGTATTGCTAACTAGGTTCTGCCCGCGGTTTCACCCATGTTCCTGAGGGATCTTATATGTTCCCGGGACAAAAAGTACCCTATATATTATTCCAGGGTATGACAAATCAATTTAGCCGTTTATGCGTGATTGAGTTTCAAACATACAAACTTTCACATTTATAATATTAGTAGGATTAGTATGTTAATTAGGGTGCGTTTCCACCAGAGATGAGTAGCGAGTGATGTGTTATTATCCGCCAATAGGATCCCTACATTAAATCAGGTCTAATTAATAATCTAATTCCGCCGTGAAATACTTAGTAGTGCACTTGTATTACTGTGTTTCGGTTAGGAGGGTATGGGAGCCGGTGAAATTACAGGCACAGGAGACTTAACAACTTCATGTCTCAAGGTTGGCAACGCGTGAGTGATACCCCTGGCAGGGAAAATATAATATTGTATTTTCTTTTCCCGTTGTGTTATGAGCGTCTATAGGCTACGCTTACCGCTTACTATCAGGTGAGCCGTAAGCTTGTTTGCCTCCTATGTAGTATAAAAAAAGGTCTATGACGTGCTAAGCTGTGAAAATAAAGCGATCCTATTGGCAGATAAAAACACATCTCTCGCTACTCATCTCTGGTGGACACGTAGCCTTAGGGTTGTGTTATCTCACGCTTTATCCTCTAGTGTATCTTGATCTACGCTTCCGTAAGTAATCTAGACAACGCAGCTGCAAAATTAAATAAACAAATATCTAAATGTTGGCAAATGCTAAACAAATAAACTCTGAATGCATCGACCTTCGAATAAAAATTGCTTGAACATAGCACTTTTTAAAATAGCCGGCTATTGTACACATTACGTTCGTTGCTATGTGATTTACTACAATTAGTCTATCGCGTATCGGCTAGTGATGCGAATCGAGTATCGTTGAGTAGAAACTTTATAGGTATTTGATATTGAAGAGATGTGCTGTCTGTGCCAAAAGAAAGAAAATCACGGCATCCGATGCACACAGCTTCGAAAAATATTAAAAATTACACTTATGAATATAGTGTGAATAATAAAAAATAATACACAACAAAAAAATATAATTACTTAACTAATAAATACCATATATATAATAAATAGCTTTCCGCCCCGCGGTTTCACCCGCGTTCCCGTGGGATCTTATGTTTTTCTTTGCTATAAACCTCACGGATCCCGAGACCTTTCCAACGAATGCAAAACCGTGGAAATCGGTTCGTGCGTTCTGGAGTTATAGCGTCAGGAAGGAAAACCTGACTTATTTTTATATAGTAGATAGTAGATTTTAAACATAAAAAATAAAAAAAATACTTGATCACTTTACTTAGTATGTATGTACCCTTTCATAATAAACTATTAATACTTTACAAACATATAATGTGACACGGTAAGAGTGATCATCTATTTTTGGAGCTGTATGTACTTATGTAAGTGAATTGGTTATTAAAAGTGCATAATTTTGGAAAAGGTCGATGACCTTTATTACTACGTACAACTTCAAAAATAATATGAAAAACAATTAAAAACATACAGTCGAGATGGAGATGTATTATTTAAACAACGAATACATAAAATTAAATATAAAAAATATTAATTATATAAAATAAAATCCGGATGAATTAATCGCTATGTGAACTTTGGTTGCAACTAATTAGGTTGATCTATAAACGTGTTAAACTCGAGTCCAAAAATCATTACCTACCCGTGTCACATCACTACCATCAGCTGTTAATATAGTTACTAAGGAGAATATCTTTAAATTTGCATTATATTCCGCATTCCACGATATTTGCTCTATAAAGATTCAGTTAATCGTCTACATTTCGTCCCACGTGTGTCTGCGTTAAGGCCAAGATGCTCTAGTATTTTTATATTGGCAAGTCCATTAATTGGTCGATCAGTCCCTGGTGATCTAATGTCCCGAGGGGAGTGACACGTTGATTCATTTATTAATGTCAGATAAGACATCGTTGTACTGTTTAAAATAGAGCCTAGTTCGATAACCTATATGTATTATTTACGTATCAACCCCCAAATACAGCGCAATTTAACGTTTCTTTGTAATTCCAAAAGTCATTCAACTAGCTTGACCCTAGATTTTCATGTTCTAATATCTAAGCGACAAAAAAAACAGCATTGTAACAAGACTTCCCGTTTATAACAAACACTAAACATCCGATAAAATCGGTTGAAACCGGAACATTAACCGGTCCGTGCCAACCAAGCTTCGCCTTAACCGGTGTTACATGTATTCGGGCCAGGATGTCGGGAATAACCCACTGACTCATAGACGAGCTCGTGACTATGCCGCCCACAAATACACTTTCAGTTTTACACAATGTTTCAGAATGATAAGGTGTCGTGATCACTGATAATGTTTATCTGGACGTATCGAGTGTAAGGTCAGGTATCTGTCTGTCTATGTGATGTTGCAAACTTCTGATATGTTACAATTGCTGCCCCCTTTGGGATACACGATCACATTTTCATTAGACGGAAAGTAATGATTTATTAATTATATTTACTGGATTTTCTATAACAAAGCAGCCGATCCATATGCATCTTTATTTATATAAGGGGTAGTATGCAATTCGCTCTCCTCACTCATTTATGTATCACTGATTATTTGCATCGTTTTAGAGCGAAGGATGGTGACATTTCTTTTTTAGGAAATACTGCTACTTTGTGACTGGCTACTATAAAATTACAATAAAAAAAGTTATAGAATGCAATGATAAAATAGACCGAATGATGATAAGTCTCATCTATCAAAATAGAAATGAATGTATGAAGGGAAAAGCGAAAATGGAAGCAATCAATATTATATGACCTTTCGCAAATTATGGGATATGTTAGAAATAACTGATGTACAAGAGATACGTTTTATTATAGAAAAATCCAAAGTCACCAGTAGAATAATAAATAAGTAATAAATTGTTTATTGATAAGCGAGCAAAATTCACAATGACATGACACAATTAACTTGAACATAAACTTAGAGAGTAGTACTCAGGTAGAACATACAAGATAACATATATAAATAAATAAATAGGAAGACGAAGTAGAAGTAGCAATTTATAAATAGTCTAGTAAATTGATACGAAAAAGGCGTTCTTATCGCTAAATCGATTTCATGCAAACCACCTTTCGATATGTTCACTGGATAATATAGTTAAGACAATGGAAAAAACAAGTCGAGGTTAGCTCTCTAAAAATAGCATCACTGATCGAAATCTTAGGTATCCGGTAAATGTCCTTGTGTCCTTTACCATCACGGTATTAGGTTACACAGCGGAGTTCTAGGAAAAACCATAAAAGGTTTGGGGTGTGCTCGAACTTTGAAGTGTCATTCAGAACTCTTTATGCTACTGTCTGTCTATGTAGGGGTGGAAGTAATCATCAATGTGAACAACTTTTATTATAGGGCTAACTCTGATATCGAGTAAAATAATATGGTTGCTTCATACATTTTGGTCGAGTAGGTATTGAACTTTTGTATGGAACAGCTGATAATTTTTTCATGATTTCACAGTTAGTCCCATAATAAAAGTTGTTCATTTTGATGAGTACTTCCACCCTTGCAAGTATTGCCAGTGATAACAAAATCACCCAGTATATATAAAATAGTCTAGTAGTAGGTATATACATATAAAATGTAACCTTGCTGAGTTTCTTACCGGTTCTTCTCAGTTGAAGGCGACTTCTGAATCGGTGGTAATTTCAGTAGTTTCGACGTTCATAAGTGCCCTTTTAGGGCCTAAACTGAATAAATGGCTTTGGCTTTGACTTTGACTTTAAATGTCTTGTAGTCTTAGATCCATTTTCGATAGATGAGCAAAAATACAGAATTACGATGCTGTGGTTCCGTCATCGTAGGATTGGAATTATGAACTGAAAACTCTAATCTGGAGACCTAAATATCCTGAATCTTTATATGCAAGTATAGCATTTAATACAATTTATGCCTTTGTAGCCTTGCTGAGGTTCTTGATGGAGTTTTCTAAGTTATAGTGTATGACGAATCGGTGGTAACTTCAGTTGCTTCGACGTTCATAAGTGCCTTCCTAGGGCGTAAACTGAATAAATGGCTTTGACTTTGATCAGCTTTGAATGTGTAAAAGTTTTAATCATAAAACGCTAAGTAGGTAGTAGTTCCTAATGAATATAGTTTACAGTTGCTCAGGCTTGCTCTCTAACATATTAACTACGCAATATTGTATTTTATAATACGCACTACATAACCAGTTCTTTAAATACACCAGAATAAATTGCGTATTTTTTTCATTCTGACACATACAATAGCGGATGTAAATTAGCCAGCCCGACGACAATATTTTTTTAAATCCAATCATTTTTCACTTTCGTATAAAAATGAATGGATTCACAAATTGCCATTCTCAATGTCACGCTCCGCGAATTTAGATTATACGTGCCAATTTCTAGAGGGGATTTGGGCGTTCAAGGCCTTGATAAGTGGGTGTATATAGGTTAATAGGACTGTTGGACGATATCGTTCTCTTGTTATAGGCTTCTCTCATCTTCTAACAGTGTTTAGAGTACGGGATTCTCTATTTGATTGTTATCTCTTCAGTATGCTCAAAATTTTTGTTTTTGGAAAATATTTAATCACTGCTGAAGGTTCTTACGATTTTGATAGCAAACTTTGTCTTTTTCTACAGAATAAATGGGGAATGTGAGTGAACTATAATAACCTGATTCCGTCGTCGCCATTTCTCTACAACGAACTACAAGACGCTAGGAGAATTTCTGAATTTCTTTTTGCATGACGCGGATATCGAAGGTGTGGAACTCTCTTCTGGCGTCTGTATTTCAGACTTCCTCATCCCGGAGAAATAAAGACTAGAGTGAATAAGCATAATTTGGGCTAACCTGCTCCATCCTTGGCCTCCACATTGCTGTAACAAAATAAATCATTGCTGGTTCTTTAATAAGTTTTCTCGATCAAGTCTATGTTCAACATAATTTTACTTAGATTCGTAATATTAGTAAACGTTTAATGTGGGAACCTTGTCGGTTTCTTCAACTCAATAATTTATTAGACGCTGGTTGCAGACACGTGTAATCTCGTTTTATTCCTTGGCATTAACAGTTTCGGGAAGGGCATGGTTTCGTTTCCTATAAATTTTAGAAACTGTAAATGATTAAAGTTGGGATAAACAGTGAATGACATTATAAAGTGTGCTGTGTCTGGGGCTTACGTCATTACTGAACCAATAGCCGCAGATGATGACGAAATAGTAGTTATTTAATTTATAGGTTTATATACAAGAGTATCATTTCTAGTTTTGTTCTTAACATTAATTACATTTAAGTCTGTACTAAGCTCTGCAATCATAGACCGTAACATAACACTTTAAGACCAACAGTCACCCGTAATTCCTACGCGAGACGGAATAGCGCCTTGTTTCAACAACTGTTATGACATGTTTAGTCACTACTATTGTCTAGGTACATTCTTGTTTTATGCATTCATTATATCTGAATACTTATTCAAAATGTTTACAGACCTACAGCGGAAAATAGGTTTTTTTGCCACCTTCTGTAAGCCCACATTCGTTTATATTCTTTAAAAATCATACCTTGCTCCAAAAATGGGTCGAAAGAAGTCAGGACCGATAAATGTACTTAGTTGCACGATGAATTGCATTATGCAGGCTTCGTTTTTTTAGAATTGGACATTCCCATTACAATCTGGGTACAGTTAAATTTATTTTGCATCGATTGTGTTACAGCGTATATGTAGTTGGACATCGATGTCGCATCAGAAAAATATGGCAGTCTTTTGTCATAGATTTTTAAGATATCCGCTGTTTTTTGGCAAATGTTGAATGCGAGAAGAAAGAAAAGGATATCGTGGTTTTCAGTGAATGAATATCTAGCTCTCCAGATATATCTTGTGGTCAAAAATGCTTGCACACAGAAAGAGTTTCTATAACATAATCTGGTCTCCAGGGCAAATAGAATATTGAAAGAAGTACAAAAGATTTATTTGTGTCGCGTTGGCGGAAAAGCATATTATTAAGTTCTACATTGCGTATTAAATGTAAATACGTAATACTTGTTATATTTTTACTTCTATTATACATTTTTATTGCTTCATCTATTTATATAAATATATTTGTTTCCAATGGAATGTCTTTATGTAAGACTATTTTTATAGTCCTGATTAAATTTAATTCTACATTGTATTCTTCTTTAATCTTGCCTATTTGAATTACTGTGACAAAGACAGACGCTTTGTCCCTCCTTACTTGTCACAATACCTGTGTACAATACCTAAATTTAAGTTAGCTTTAATTTTTCAATTCCAGTGTATGTGTCCACATTCAAATTGATTCCACTAATTGTAATCTCTCCACTTTTATAGTATGCCAAAGAAATCTACCTATAAGGAAAGGAAAAATCAACTAAGTACAAGGTTTCCACACCTTTTGGTTTTCTAACAGGGGGCTTTACCGAGCCCGCATGATGTTACTAAAACCTGATTAAATATGTAAAGTGCAGATTTTCCTGTACAGTTAATTATGCGGTGCACGTAGTTAGCCAATCAGTTGTCACGATGCGTCTGTTACGTCACGCGAATCGTTTTAGTCCTTGGTTCCTATTGCTGTAGCATTCGGATTGCATGGATATTTATCTTCGAAGACTAGATTAAGTATATTCTTTACAGATTTCCAGGATTATTGTAGGTACCATAAGTTGCCTTGAAGTTTAGTGGTCCGAATAGACCAGTTCTCTGTCATGAAAATATTTAGGATGTTAACTATCTAAATGCTTTGGTAGCAATGTCCCTTATTAGGTACGACCAAATTGTTGAATCACATCCCAGATGTAACCGCTCATAATTTGAACAATCAGAAATCTGCAAATCTCAATTTATGATTCAACAATTTATCCCGCATCATAGTATAGTGTGACAATATGATAATAGATTTCGATAGATATCGGTAGATTACTCAGTGGAAGCCCTGCGGGGTTGCGTCACACGCGTGTAGGCGCCGGCGCCGCGCGCGCAACTCGGTCACTGTGCCAGCGGTGCACGCGCCTAGTCACGCGGCGAGATTTACACGAGATTACACCGACCCACTGAATATAGGAAAATAGATACCGCAATGGGATGCTGAATTTCTTATTATTAAACTAGCTTCCACCCTGCCGTTTTACCCGCGTTCCCGATGGATCTTACATTGTCCCGGGATAAAAAGTATTATTTATATGTTATTTTTAGGGTTTAATCTATCTATGTGCCAAGTTTCATCAAAATCCATTTACTCGTTTATGTATCGAGGAACGGATATGTAGGATATTGGAGTCCTAATGATCCGATCCCACTGCATGGCAAAGATCTAACTTTTGTCTGGTCCGGTACGTCGGATAATATTCACACTGATCCGGCCCGCCATCTTCTAACATATTTCCGAATGAATTTACTATACTTAGGTACGCTTTATTTTATTTTTTTGTAATAAAAGTCGTAAGCGCTGTGTTTCATTGCTCAGTTTACTGAATAATAATCAAGAATAAAATTCGTAACTAAGTATAGTGTTTAAATCATTTTAATTTATCAAATCTATTTATTTGATTGCAGCAAGTTATCTGAGAAACTAACAAATGACTAAACTTTAGTTCAGTTGAAATGCGGTTTCTAGTATTTTTTAAACCCTGTGGATACGGCACATAACGATAACGTTCTATTTATGTTGTGTTTCATCGTTTATTAGGCCTGTAATGTAGTTGATGGATTACCGGAATGTAATGTTAGGTCGCGGGTCGCAGTTGTGCATAAATACGGTGGTTGCTAGCTGTAATACACTGTGTCATGCTAAATTATAGCCTATATTTAGGACTACATACATACATACAGTCTACATATTTTTAATTCACTTCGTAAAATTGTAACAAAGTTTTTAGAGATCCAGATAAAATTGCCGAGAAAATTTTCTGTAATTTACTTAATTACTTACGCGCGTTTTTTTTTCTCATCGAAAAAATGCGGTAGTTTTTATTTGCGATACAATCGGCAGTTAGTCACGCGACATTGGAGTAGGTCATTAAAACGTGTTATTTTAACAATTTTTATAGAAAAGTGAAAATTTCCACTACAACATTATTCAGGTAACAACTTTGTATTGGAGCCACGCCAGCGCGGATATGCTCGATCTGCGAATAAAATAAATACGTGCTTTACAATTTATTTTATTTTAAACTAGGCTGTGCGATGACAGTACTGTCCGAGTAATTTCTACACTGCATAATTTGCATCTCGTTTTTAAAAACAAGTCTCTATTGCGAGAGAAGAACTGGAAGCAATCGGACTGTAACTGCCCTGGGGATTTCGCCTCTTTTTTTCTATGGATACGCCTTTGTTTGACCACAATCTCATCAAGTGATGATGTGACCGAAGGTGGTAGAATGAATTGGCTCGGGTCACAGTCTCTCAGTCGGGTACTACATAGTCCTACCACTGTAAATAATCCTAACCTCCATAAACCTTCCTCTTGTATCAATAGCCAGTATGGAGGTTTTCCTGTGAGCTGGTCTGCAAATCTTCAATAAAAAATACATTCAAGATCAAGTTATTATCCTGATAATCACATTTCCCAAGACCCTTTATGATTCTTATTATGACAAAGATGATCCTAAATAGCAATAATAAAATGCAGTTATAGAAAGAATAGAAATTCTCTTTGTATGGTGAATGTGCGAGGGTCAATAAAGCTATTAGACGTGGCTGTGTCCGCCATTACCGACGGCTAGGTACATACGAGGGAGTGGATGTGGTGACCATGAGTTATGGGAATTTCAAATTTTGTTTTTCCAATCCAATTTGCCCCCGGACTTGTTTCCACTTCTCTTACATTATGCAGGGCAACAAAACAATATCATCATCTGTATATATAAAAAGAAAAGGTGACCGACTGACTGACTCACAGACTGACTGATCTATCTAAGCACAGCTCAAACCACTGAACGGATCGGACTAAAATTTGGCATACAGATAGCTATTATGATGTAGGCATCCGCTATGAAAGGATTTTTGCAAAATTCCACCCCTAAGGGGGTAAAATATGGATTCGCGGGTGAAACCGTGGGGCGGTAAGCTAGTTTGATATATATATCGAATATTGATCACATGAAATATTTAGAATCAGTACTTTGTTTGCTTCTAATTAGTTCAATCACAGAGTATTCTCTATGGCGATGGATAGAGAAAAAACTATAGATTTTTCTGCCAGAGAAAATAATCCAAAACTACGTTCACACAGACTGTCACGACTCGAATGTTCGCCTGAAAAATAATTTAAAGTCTAGACTATAAATTTGTTTCGAAATTTAATTTCGCGTTGGCGTACAGTAATAGCAGTTTAATCTATACTAATAAATCTTATAATAAAATAACAAGAAAAGTCATTACCGTGCGTTTTAACAACATGATACTTACTTGAAAAATGTGTGGGTGTATCCGCAATTTCACCGAACGTGTGTCCCCCCTACGCTCCGAGGGCGGAAGATAACACAACCAATTTGCAGATCTAATATCCGCGGTCCCACCAAATTGTAGTCACCCACAGAATGGGCAACGATGAGTGATCCATATGGGGCTATGGGCCCTCTTTACGGCGTGTTGTGAATTCTATTCTTATTATATTTAATATACTTATTTGGAGAAATATGGCGGCGGCGGCGGCTCTTTGATTATGGTTGGGTTTGGGATTTCTTTCTAGGTCTATTTCGGGTTTATTTACTGTTTCTATTTTGATGTAATATCGAAGGGACCAGAGCTAAATCTTGAAGACAAATCTTACCTTATTTATGTGGCGTGTTTTACTTCGTGGCGTATTGATTCTTGATAGGGATTTCGTAAATATTTACGATATTTGATTAATTCGCTTGAAGTAGGAATAAAAAATATCATTGGTACAAAATATATGTGTCATATCAAACCGTATGTACGAAAAGTCATGTTTATTTATTAAAACCACACTCAATGCAGCGTAGTGTACTCTATATATAATCGTGATTATTAGGGTCAAGCCAAGGTCCCGTGTCTACACTTCACATGATTCGAAATCGAGAGCATCTGTTCTATGTTTCTTAACCATATTCAATATGTTCATTCATACATTAGACTAGCTAGCTAATGTCCCAGAATTTATTTATTTATTTTACCCCCTTAGGCGTTAAATTTCGGAATATGTACTCTTTAACTGTAACTCTTTTCCAATTGTCGTCAAAATCGGTAGCTTAACCATGTAGCAGACAGATATACACACATTCTCTTTATATTATTAGCACAGCGTAAAAAACATACAGTGGTCTATCGCGTTTGAAGTCACGCGAAATGCCGCTTTGTGGCATTCGTCCTTGCTGCATTGTGTCTCAAGCGAATGTATGGCAGCTTGGGCTCGCTACCGCCCCTCTCTCACCCCGCAAGCCCCACACGATTGCTCTGTCTAGACGTGTCCGTTGACAGACTGTAAGAGTTACATATACTGTGTTATTAGTTTAAATATAAGGATGGTTAAGAACAGCATCAATTTATTGAAATAAATCTGACAAACTCTTTGAATCTCTTAACCCAAATGTCATATCAGCTCGGCTTCATTTTCCACTTGAAATTGTCCACAGAATTGTACGTAATCTGTGGCAGTATCGTTCACCGTCCCCCTAACGTCATTAGCAAGCGATTCCAAGATACCTTCCCCTGATAAATCCTCAACAAATTGCTTTATGTCATCGATAATGCCTCATGCTTAATGGTTGTGCGACTCAAGTAAATTGCTTGGGAAAATGTAATTTTTCTGACGTGTATTTTGATTTTTTTAATATAAAAATTTCACATTTTAACAGTGTAAATTCTATTGTTTGTAATCATATTCTACCAAAACTTCACGGTTAATACTATTGACAAAAAGAAAATTTAAAAGTAAGTAACTGGTATTTTAAGCAAGTACTTAAATGAATTATAAATTAATTTATCCAATTGGTTTGAACCAAAGAATTGAGAGAATTATAATCAATTTGTAAATTAGTACCAGTAGATAACATTAGATGGTGATTCAGATTCTTTATTTGCAAGAACATGGTGTTCCTTCATTATCGCCATTTCTTCTTCTTTCTTCAGGTCCCTTACACCAGTTTTTGGGTGATAGTGACAATCAATGATTAGCTCCATCATATAATTCTGAGTAAAAACTGGTCATTATGTTAAGTAAACAGTTTAAGTGTTACTTACTAATTAAAAAAATAAAGTGATACTTTATTGCACCAATCCATTTCGTAATATTACAGAGTTACAGTGCTCCTAAAGGAGTATATATATATCTATCTATGAATTCATCTGTGCTTTCAAATGAACTGTTATCTCGAGCATTCTGTAATTGTACGTTCCGCTTAAGGCTCCCAAGCTACACACAATTAATTTAACCATCCGGTCTAGACTTTTGGGACACTCGGGAGTCGGGACACTTCAGACGGGACTACGTGAGTGCCCCATGTCGTAAAGTTTGCTCAGTTTTCACCAATTACAGTCAGTTTCCTCAATTTTTTAATTCTTTGCTTAAACTTAATTAGAAGTTGGTTTACTGTGATTAGTGTAATTTCTTGAAGATTAAGATTAGGCACTAAAATACCCATGTTTACGTAATGTAAGAACAATATAATATTGTATTGTTATTTTTTCCTGAATTACTGAATTGTTTTTGGGTCGTTTCATACAATTAACTAGCTCTTGTTGATAATAGTAACGAGTATTACGCTGTTGGTTTATACTTGGAATAAAAATTAATTAGGCATATCCTCGTATTGTAATCGACATTACGTTGGTACAAAAGGGAAATTACATTTTATTATAAATATGTTCAATATCAGTTTTTTAATGAGGAAAAATAACGAAAGAAAACATAGGTATACTTGCTATAGCATAGATTAAAGTCCTGTATTCAATCGTATGTCCACATACGAGTTACATATTCTTTACTCTATGCTAGTTACGATAATATTTCTATATCTGTCCAACCTAATGTTACAATATCGGAAGCATAAATTTCGATCTATGGAAGTGAAACAATTTTTTTCGGACATTACCTCGAGGAAGTTTAATTTATGTTTTGGATATAAATTATAAATATCCCAGAGAAACTAGCGTGTGATATAGCTTCAAAGAAAACCGTTAAATATAACGGGTTGGCTATCTCCGCTCAGTACCCTGAGTGTAAGGAACTTACGTAAATAAACGTTTACTATCACGTTTGCGTTTACTAAGAATTTGTATGGAAGAAATTAGTTCCATGAGTATTCCGCGAGAGGCGCTGTGCTGATTCCTATAGAAAAATGTCGTAAACGCTAACGTGATAGTAAGCGTTTTGTAACGTCAATTGTTTGCACTCGGGGTACTGATCACTAGTTTGCCGGTATTGCATGGAGCTCCTATGATTTACGTACAATTTCACTGACCGATACAAGTTAGGGACTGTTTGTAAGTTTGGTGTAAAGTTTTAGGAACATTGATATGATGTTACCTAAAAGTATTTTGGATATTTTTGAAATGTATGTTTTATTATAAATTAATTTTGACAGTTATGATTTTTTTTTTTTGAGGATTTTCATTAATCCTTTATGAACTTAGAAAATAGTTTAAAGTGGAGTCTACATCTTTATTTATTTCATTAAAAAATGTAGAAGAAGATATAACTAAAAAGAACGAATGCGAAAACGATGCAAAAACTCATATTTTAGCCATTCGCCTTCAGTTTTTCACTTGAAATCTACGTACATTCAGGCCTTGACATGCAACTGTAGATGAAAAGCAAACCCAACTAATACAGTCGTAATGACTCTTAATATCATAGTAATACGAGTGTATTTTCTCCGACCCAAAAATGTATAGCAATGAAATAGTAAAACATAAGTTTAGTAGAACAAGTACAAATCATTGATGTAATGTGTTGAACTGTTTGATTTACAACTGCCTAGGTGGTTTGTTTACACAGTAGTATTGCTTCAAGGTGTATTTGGATCTTTACGTCGTTATTATGGGTGTTATGGGATAACATTTTACCACAAACTGTGTTATATCTTACTATGACTATAGCTAGTTTGGTTTGCAGCTGGTAACTGTTAGTTATTTAGTTAAATATGTGAGGTGATCTCTAGCTATGTCGGGCTAGCCATGTTTTACTGAGTCGTTGACCAATTTTGATGGCACACAACACTAATCTTACGTTTAGCGAAATGTTTCTAAATTTTATGTGTTGTGTGAATTTTCTTTCTTTCTTTCTTGTTTATCTAGAGACTTACACACGACTCGTTTGGACTTAAACTGGTCTTTTCACAGTGAATTTTGGTTGTGGACTGACACCTCTAACGTTAACTAGATTACCTATCTAGTAACCCTGCGGGAATGGCTAGTTTTACGGCAGTACAATGAGATGTGAGTGAGCTTACAGCTCCTGCACCATTCTGGAGAAATGGTAGTTGGTTTCTCTGACGTCCCCAGCAGGTATTTAGTCCGCTAGCATATTTCGGGATGGTCGTGTAACCGCTCCTGTTCCATTTTGGACAAATAGATGTGGAGTAACACACGAGCTACTCGCATGAGTACCATGACGTTAAGACCTACCGCAGATGGTCCCTGGTGCCATGTACAGGGCGCTAGGAATAGTGTACCTCGCTGTATAACCTAATGGCTGTGTTAGTACAATACAATAAATCTCTATAGGATAAAAGAGGAAGTGTATATGACGGGAATAAAATCGAAAGAACTCAAATTCATTTTCAGGGTTTGTAACGCAGTTGTAATGCATTCAGTGCCTTGTCTCTGTTAGTGCGGTGCGGCCTATTGGACAGTTAACCATTTTTTTTTCATGAAATATGAAAATATTTTTATTTTATTACTTACATGTTACTCTTACCAGTAATTTAACTTTAAACTTTGTAAATGTCTAATCCTGAAAAACGGAAACCACAACAGGCGGTGGTTCGATAATATTAATTAACAAAAATATAAATAAAATAATTAATATTTAAGTTAAAACCGGATTACGTATCGAGGACGAGGAAAATTGTTTCTATTACCTCCTTAGTACATAAGTACTTACAAATTAATTTATACAGCTACCACCCGAAACATAGTAGTATCACAGTCTATGTAACTCTTACAGTCGGCCAACGAACACGCCTAGACAGAGCAATCGTGCGGTGCTTGCGGGGTGAGAGAGGGGCGGTAGCGAGCCCAAGCTGCCATATGAGTTCTTGCCGGATCTTCTCAGTCGAAGGCTTAGGCTTTCTAAGGTGCCATGTAACTACATGATATAGTTTATCAGTTATGTAATTTACATAGTACAAGCACTGCTTAGTTTGGGATCAGATGGCCGTGTGTGAGGATTTCTTGAACATTTTATGTTGTTTCGCAACATGTAACCGTTACATTTATAGAATAGCTGATTTTATTGTATCTATCATTTAAAGATATATCTTTACATTTAATCATCATCTTCAACAAAAAAATACAAAGTGCTTGTACAAACTGTACACGTAATTTGTTTTCTTTCCCTTTGATATACTAAGCCTACTCATATAAATGATATTGGAAAGAGTTACATACATGAATATTTTGTTAACTTACTATGTATACTTTAATAACCGACTTCAAAAACAAAAGAAATAAGGATTTTCTCAATTTATGTACATAAGAAAGTACTAGTCGTATTCGTTATATTGCAAACATATTTTGGGCTCAGTTTCTTCATCATAATTATGTTGATGACAAAGTCAAAGCCATTTTAGCTTAGGCCCTAGGAGGGCACTTATAAACCTACTGAAGTTACTACACAGTTGTCAATTTTCCTCAAATTTTTGGGCATAATTGATGCATTATAATTTGAACTCAATTTCATTGCGCCCAAAACCGTAGCTCTATTACCGACAATTTGTCATTAATATATGTAACAACTACGATCGAACAACTGCCGAGTGACAATAGTTGTCGGTTCACACAAGCCGCTTTGTTTAGTTGCGTATTGCTTTACGTTGCGGTTACATTAATCATTTTAATCGGCAAAAGGGCATAATGGTTGCTAAATCCACTACTTATCGGTTGCGGGTTCGTTTGTTGGTTGCTTGTGTACTTTGTACGCTGGTGCGAGTTTTGGTTGGTAGCGATTTTATAGGTTTGTGATAAATATTCTGGTAAAAACATTTTGAATTATAAATGCTGTCGTAAGAGCATTATCGTCATGGATATTTTAGACCCTGGATGATAATAAAAAAATAAATCAAATAAAAAAGAAATAATTATTTTTTTTCAAGACATATTTTAAAAAATATTTATTATTATAAGTATATATATAATAATATTTATTCTAAAAAAAATAGTTATCTTTATTAGTCACTTTTAACTCGCTTATACTCATGGCTGGTACCATCGATGTAATTTTTTATTCCTGCGCCCCTCTAAAGTGATGAAAAATGATGATGATGAAAAAATACCCAACTATTCTCCCCAACTCAAGCTACAACACAAAATCGCTGTTTGTCCCCTTAATAGTATAACGGCCATTTGCAAGTGCTTGCATACATGAATGAATTATGAATAGTATTATTTCCTTACATACTCATTTCATTCCTGTATGAAAAGGTGGATATTAATTTGAAATGTTCTTATCACTAATAAATGTCCCATTAAATAGGTTAAAAATAGTCCTGATAGAATTGGCCAAGAATTGGCGGTAGAAGGTTTAAGATTTAAAACAACGAGATGATAAAGACCCGGGCGAGAATTGCAAAGACTTGATCATTAATTTCAGGCGATTACAATGATTGAGGTTCGGATACGATGAGCTTGGGCTTTCGTCGAAGAAACTATAAGCACGGTGATAGGGTGTTTTGTAGTGTCCGTCTGGCTTCGACTTCAAAGAAAATCCGTCGCCAAATTCCCTTCTAGGTTTTGTGCGCTTGCCATCACTGCAAACTTTCTTTACCAAAGTTTGGAATCCATATTGGTAAATCAAAAAACCAGACTAACATAAATGTATCTATATTTGAGTCACAAAAATGGTAAAAAAACTAAATTATGTATTCAAAAAAGATGTTTTGTGAAAGGAGCCAAAATGAATTATTGTGAGTGGGAATCTTTTGTAGTTTTTACGCATAATGTGTGTATGGCAACCTTTACAATTAGCATAATATATTATACTGTGGAAATGATTAATAGATCTTTTACTGGCGGTACACGCTTCACTGTCTCTTTAGATAGTTTTGGCTATTGTGTATTGAACAAATTAATATTGACTCTATAATATTTAGTTTTTCCTTATGTAGAATTTGCTTTTACATTCAATGTTGTCTCCTTGCTCATTATCATTTCTATCTTTTTTAACAACAGTATTATGAAATACTTCTTCTTTAAAAAGGACTTTGTGAAGTACTTCTTGATTTTGTTCGTATTCATCAAGATTATCAACTCTCGTATTCTCGATATCGTTTCATTTAACTAAAATACTTTCATAGAATTTAAAGTAATCACCACGCTAAATGTTTATGTTTAAAGTCTTATTTCAGTTAATTTATATTTTGACCGCTGCCTGCACACACACCCCATATTGACATGTTAGCAGAAAATACATTTTAACCACGTTATTGTAATACATGTACTTATGACTGCGAAATAGGGGTATGACTCACTGGGCCAGTTCTAATTTATGCTTGAATGATGTCGCAAATGCTTTACACGATAACGCTTAAACTGATGCTATCAAAGCAAATACAGATGCCATATGTTATATTAAAAACATGCGGCACTTAATTTTTTTACTTATCTATATTCACGATTGGGACATTCCATTTGGTAAGCGTCATTTTCTTATAGCCTATACTAATGATTTGGCTCGGCTTTATGTGCTGGATTGTATGTGATTGCCGACAAAATAAAGTAAGTATCTTAATTGTTTTTTTAAGGAAACGTGGGTCAATTTGAGGTTAAGAACTTCGTTATCAAAAAACGATGTCCGGTCTCGTGAGCTAAATTACTCTCTGACTTTTGAATCATGAATTTGTCGACTTTACAATTTATCACTTTGTTAATGAATTTAAAACCGTCGTAGGTGGTCCTTAGGTACAAGACGCAACAAAATTATGTGTGCTTCTTAATTTTTTTGAGACCTTGGTTTGTTTTTTACTGTGATCATGCAGCACTGACTTACGCCAAGCTATAATACTCTGGACAGTTGCAAGATTAGCTAATGCACGTGGTTAGTAAATTTCGACCATAAAGAATATCCATACATAGTTAAACTACCTTCTCAAAACAACGAAAGCCCTATCGAATTCATATGCGGGTCTATACAATTACCAATGCACTTTAATCTAAAATATGGTTACTTAGTAAACAAAGAAGAAAGATTAACTTCCAATTGAAAAACGTCAATCCTGCGCACCCTCGACGCATGTTTGGGACACAAGTCGTGTGAACTACGTTACCATTCACACTATGGCCTGCTTGCACTTTGTAACATGATGAGAAATTTTCTGAGATTAATGGGAGCGGGTAAATTGATAAGGATTATCAATTATAGACCCTCTATAACAGGTATAGTTTTAATCAGACAGGCAACGAGAGATTTGATGGCATTTTTTATATACCCGCCTGATGGTAAGATGTTACCGTAGCCTATTGACGCTTGCAACACCAGGGTTACTGGCGCGTTGCAGACCCTGCAAAAATCAATCTGTTCATCCCTGATATGCCATATTATCTTAAACATAAGAGCCCTAGTTCTAGAATTTTTAGTAGCCAACTTTATTTTTGAGTGGGGAAACATGGACAGTTTAGTATTAAATTTAATACTCAAGATCAGTCCGATAACGTGAATCGACCCTAATACGGGATCATATCGAATATAACGACTGGACCATTGTTATTAAGTCATTAATGTACACAGTAACGCATGCCTTTGTTAATGGGACCCGCATGGTGCGCACGCGCCTCTAACGAAGCTTAGAATCGGTCCCCGTATTGTGTTTTTTCTTTGCATCTTTGGGGATGGGGAGTTAATTAATTATGTATCGTAAAGCAATATGAATAAAGGTGGATTTAAGTTGTGGTCAATTTGGGGTTTTAAATTGCAATAATTATACTTAATTTTGATGTTATTTAACTCCCTTTTTGTACTTGGAAGTCAATTTACAATATAAATACGTACAAATATTAGCTTGATTGACTGAATTGTTAGTCTGTCTGTACATATAAATTCTTAAAACTGACTCGATAGCCCATGCGTCACACTATCAGAGTTATCATATTTGGCTTGCAGTAAAAACACGATTTCAGTACGTGTTTTTATATTGCCAATGGGGAATTTCTACCTCCCACGGGAATCACTGCGGCATTGTGCCAAAACGTTTCTTGTGAGTAAACAAACTAGGATTAACAAAAAAAAGGTTAAACCGGAAACCTATACTGACTGTGTCAACACGGTCCTTCTGCGAAACTGCAATTAGGTTGCTTGTGTTACAAAATATATATAAATAATATGACTGACTGACTGACTCATAGCTGCAGAACTAAGAATCTAGGCTCAGTCAGACTAATCAAAATATAATACATGTTGTATACTAGATTTTTTAGTTCCGATCGAATTAAGTTAAATCGCAATTTAAATCGCTCCTGTGTCGTTTCCTTTTGCAACAAATCTAATCAGTGGTCTGTCGATTGGTGATTTACAGTGGTCGCTTTTAAACTACCAAAATCTTCTATAAACTCTACCTAAAGGTAGCTTCCTCTAGATTCCATTGGCAGTGATCTCTCTCCACCCTCTACATGTTTCTTGTTCGTTTGATGTCATCCTGCCAACGCATCTCTTGTATTTTGAATGTTTTCCACACCTTTGCAACGTTTGCACTCTTGCACAATGGTTACGGTTGTTGCACAATCTTTTAACCAAAATCTTGAGCATCTTTTTATTTTGCTACATAAGTACTAGCCTGGCGACATCCCTTATCATTGAGTTATCATCCAAAGTCAATGCGGTCAAAGCCTCGAAAACGACTTTTTTATTACAATCTGACTTGATATGAGCTCAAAAGTTCCACTTGTGACAAAGCATTGTCATGTCGTGACCTCCCATCGCTTATCATCGCACGATAACGTAACGTGGTGACGACGACCGATAAATAACTACATATTTAGGGCTACGAACCGTCTTATGACGAATTTGTAATTTAACGGTTATAAAAGCGCGTCGGAAATAGTCTGAATCTCTTTGTTGTCTTTAGTCATGTTTTACGTTTGACGTTTATATGACGTAAAGCAAACATGTCTAGTCAAATCTTACGCAGAACAAGGTGACGGCGATACTAAATTTAGCTCGATTTGTATTAGACATATGAAATAATCAATAGAAAATAATTACATAAAATATTATGTCCAATTTTCTCTTGGGAAACTTATGAAGGAAAGTAGTGAGTAAGCAAAGTATAAGGCAATAAATTATCTATTATGGGATATAACTGAAATGATTGTACATAAAAGAGAATTTATTCCTTATTGTTATCGTATATGTCATTAGAGTATACATACGTTGGTACCATTTGTCTGATTGACTTAAAGATAAAACGGAGAATTATGAGGCACCATTCTACCGTAGCAACCTATAAAATACTGTTTGTAATTTAGAAATGGATTTCAAGCTTTAGTGGTTGGGTCTTGCGCTCTTTCATCGTTAGTTACCAGCTTTTACAGGATTACTGTATTAGCTAAAGTGGCATTTTAGCATTTGCATATTTTAGATTAGGTTTCACGGATCCGTGACTATTTGTCATATTGACGAGCTATCTTGGACTGTTGGTCGTATCTTTGTTTAGTTCAAATAAACTCTATTTGCATATTGGCATGTTATTGCGATAATAAGTATCGACAAGTTTGTTTAGGTAAGTACTTTATTGAATTAAAAATGAAATTATTCGTTTTTTTTGCGACAGTCTGCCACTTACCTCAAGTTGAAAAACTGTCCTGCACCTACTTAAGTGTTATGGCTGCTGCATTTCAGAGTCTGGATCTCCCTTTGTCAAATCACACATTATCACAAATCAATCATAGTAACATTGTGATCAAAGAAAAACTTATCCTTAAATGGATTAATTCATATAATATTTGAAATAATATAAGTCATAGTACATAACAATTATATAAATAACGACGATAGAGAAGTATATAGTGGAATAAAATTAGGTGGCACCTAAATGTTACCTAAGGGTACAAGAGAGATTCTTAACCAAACAATGAGAAAGAAATAGTTAATTAACATAAATTCGAAAATGTAATAAGTTCTAATAAAAATATTTGCATATTCGAACAAGTTTCCGAACCATTTGTAAATGTCGAACCAAAATAAATACGCAGGGTTTACCTTAAGAAATGTTTCAAGTTCAATTCTAAGAATTGAGTTGCCAGACCTAAATTGCTTGGTTACTCAGCAATGATTTTGTTCGATGAGTTTATTATTAGGTTTCGGTAGGTAGGTACCTATATTGCGAAATGTTACGGCTCTGCCATAACATGTTTACGCTTAGCGTAAATTCTTGTTTACTTTTACTGCTAAACATTCGTTCGTATGCACTTAAAGTTATTTTGGTATTTTACAACTGCCTTTTTAACGATTTGTTTTACATGTTCAGTACCCTGACACTTCTCAAACTGGAATCCCCTTGAAATATTTTTTCCCATGTTCATCGTACGTAACTTCATCCTCTCTTGCTATACCATAATAAAACGACATGACGGCTACAATATAGTCGCCTCAATTGTGTCCATTGAACACCATTTATTTTTGCCACTGCTGTTACGTGTCAAATATGTCCACAAAATTTTTACCATTTGTCAAAATCTCTTGAGCCCGTCTATAAGTAAAATTATTTTAGTGTTATTGTGAAATCATTAGTCTATACTTTATCTTAAATTGTCTGACAAGTAAGTACTTCATTAATAACAATTAGCTCCACATAAATTCTCAATCTGTCATCCATTACGTTAATTGAACCTGCTCCAAAACCAAAGGGGCTAAATTCATGTTTAACTTCCTCGACCCAAGTAATCGCGATAAAGCAATGAGATTTAGATTGAATCTGTTGGGGATAAACCGACCTTGTTGCATGGGCCCTCTTGTCTCTTAAATCTGGTAAATGAACAGGTTTGTCTGAACTCGGTCCGATGCCAAGGGCGTCATACAAAGTCACTTCTATTTGCCTTTGGGCGCGAGCTGTACATAAACTAAATATGTACGTGTACTTCGCGGTTTTAATACTTCTAATAGAGTAAATAAAATGTCTGCTTTGTTTTCAATTACATTAAAAGAATTATCAATTTTGTTAATACCCAAATATGTAACAATAAGATTGTTTTTAGATTGCTTTAGATTATTATGTTCCAGGTTCATTTGGTACTTTTGACGCTACCTATGTAATAATTCAACACCGAATAACATCAAAGATGTACATAACGTTACAAAAATAATTATTCTCAGTCAGGTGTCGTGACAATGTTATGCAAATATATGTGCGTCATTTAAATATTATCTGTATTGATGATCGATGCAGCCTAAATTAACTATTAATTTTTGCATTGGATTTTACGAATTACTAGTTTCATTCGGCCCCGCGGTTTGCACCGCATTCCTAGTTCATATTCCAGGACCAAATTTCATGAACTACGGAGCTGAGTACAGACATACAAATACACAAAAGTAGGATAAGATATGATATGAAACGTCTGTATGAATATTTAACTGAATTAACTGAACATAATGTACGTTCTCAGAAATCCTTCAATGAAGGCATTAGAAAACGATGATACAGTTTGTCCAGTTTGTTCCAAGAACAAAACTATAGAGACAGACTAGCCATCTGGCCAGTGATGTGAATACTAGTGAACTCTAATTAAATTCCCAGTACCAACTGTTGCATCCAACTTGAACCGATTGTATTCAAAGGACTAATGACTTAACGATACATGAACTTGACATTGGCCTCATTCAATGTCTGCTGTACGAATGACGCAATGTTTCGGTTTCCCGCGCTAAAGTCCACCTTGTTACTGCCTGATGCATATCATTGACCTTTGTGTGTTTGTTTACACTTGCAAAATCTGTTTTGACGGATCGAATTCGTCTCTCATTCGATTGTTGCGTGCTTCCTGTAGCCCGACCTAGTACATTAATATTATCGTGTTTCGTCTAGCGTGCATCTGTACTAGTCGACCTCATTTTAAGAGTGACATTAGATCACTGTGTCATAATTGTAGTTAATTCATAGATTATATATTTGTCGCAAACAACGATTTGGTCTTAAGATTTAATTATAAAGCTTTCGGTATAAACAAGGGTATATGCGCAGTTTATACTGTGTACTTGTTAAGTCCGTGCGTCATTGAATGTTTCGGCAGGGCGTAATGATACACTTTCAAATGGTAATATTATTCGGGTTTTTTTTATTCGCAACATACATATGCGTCGTTGTGATCCCTAATGCTGATAAGAGTGATATTTGCATAGCCGACGACCTGGTGTCCAAATGTAAACAATGCAGTTTTGTCGATTCATACTGCCACCCCGCTCTGGGCCTCTTCAACTTTTTACCCTTCTCTTAGTTTGGTCGCTTTGGTGGTTGATATGTGTATACTTTATGAATTTTAACTATAGGACATTTCAGGTTTATAATGTGGTCAAATATGGTAAGCACCAACAACTGATACTCACGTGAAGCTGCCGGAACACAGTCATGTGTTTAGCGTTATGTTGAACTTGATGGTAACTAGCCTGTCCGCCAATGATGTCCACTGCTGCGGGAAAATGCTCAAGTCAGCTTTCCGATAGTGTAGGTTGCCCTTTAATATTACCGGTAATTTGAATATAAATTCGAACATATACAAGGTTATTTAGATAGTAATGGAGTGGTCGTACACCGACCGCCATAAAGATCACCTTCATTAATAGTCACTGCCGGCTTTATCTCACAAACTGTTTATTATTGGGGGCTCCTGACGATTTTACTCAAATATTAATGCTAATATATACTATTTTAATATGTATACAGCTTAGTTTACGATTATTGTAGGTCTGTGTGTAATAAACATTGAGATATTATGTAATTTATGTCGGAAGTTTCTTGATGGGTTCGTTCCGCCTTCGCTTTATACCACTAAGATAAGTTTGATCAGTTTCGACTATCTCGTTTAAGTAAAGATGGCGTGTTATTTTCTTCTTTATGCCTACTTCTGCCGATGTTATTTAATGGTAGGGTAGCCTAAGACTGTCAATTCGTATCCAGAACTTTGACAAAAAAAATCCGATATTGCAACACCAGACCGCTGGCATAGATTAAAGAATACCCTAATTATTTCGTCCACTATGCTTTCCTATTTTGTCAAAATTCTATTAAGTAAATACATATAATTATATCACATTAAAAACGTAACGAACGCCATTTTTTTCACAAGTCTGTTTTTTGACGCAAACTTTCTCATGCTAATTCTAGCCACGCGAGCTTGCCAAACTGTTTTTGTCTAGTTTTTCTAAGAAAACAAGTTCAGTGCACTCACCTTGCTGTCGTCCTCTGCGTAGAAAATTAGATCTTTCAACTGTGTTGTAGAAAAAAAAACACAAATAAATACAGGTATGCTTGCCGTGCGTGCAGCGTAATTTGTTAGATGTTTTTCGGGCGTTGTATCTATTTTATTACACTTTGCGTGCAACACGGTTTTATTGCAGCCCTTGATTATTTTAGGAATATTTAATGTACCCTTTTTTGATGGGTTCAACGAAGGCTTTATTAATTAAATTTAAATAAAGGTGCAATGACTTAGACTCTGGCATTTAAAATATTGAAGCTCCGTAGAGCTTTTTATAGGTAATTTAATCATTAAATAAATTGTACTGTAGAAACCACATACATAATATTTGATAGGTAAATTTTTAGGGTTCCGTAGCCAAATGGCAAAAAACGGAACCCTTATAGTTTCGTCATGTCTGTCTGTCTGTCCGTCCGTATGTCACAGCCACTTTTTTCCGAAACTATAAGAACTATATTCTTGAAACTTGGTAAGTAGATGTATTCTGTGAACCGCATTAAGATTTTCACACAAAAATAGAAAAAAAAGCGTTTCAGTGGATATACATGCAGACTCTATTGGAAAATTTCGTAAGATACTGTTTGAATGTTTTAGTCTAGGAAGCGGATAATTACCGAAAATGTCATTTATTTCTGTGTTTAGTCTTTATCATTAAGGCGCTGACAACAGCTAAATGGCCTTGAGAAATTGAAATTTTAGCCACGCCCCTCTACATCCCCAATATATATAGCACGTATAGCACAGCATAGCGCCACACACGAAGACGCGGTAAAACGGTGCACTTTTTCGGCCATCATCCAAACAATAAACAAGTACAAATATATCTATGAAACTAACACAACTAGATGGCGCTATTATTGATAGTATAAATATGTAATTACAACTAGCTATAAAGAAATAGTAATAACCGAGTTCTCAATATATTTTAACCTAGTTTTGTAACTTTTCTATTTTATTTCCATCTTTCACACAATTATTTACAATAGTATGTACCTACTTATTTTAATGAAACCGCTTCTCTTATCATTCTATATTCGCGTCGCCCGTGTGGATGTATAAATGTTTTTAATAAGAAATATGAATGAAGAAAATAATGTACAAAATTCAAAATATATAGCTAGGTTTCATTTTTAGAAAACGTCGTTTTACCGTGTTTTCAATCAATGAGAAACTGCTACAATTTCATTAGAATACAAAAGTAAATTTCGCCGCTATTAATAAGTAATTAATAGCTCAGGTGGGAGATCGTGCGATCCTTGAACTAGATGTCCACGGATCGAGTCCTGTTGGCGACTTATTTTTGATTACTTTTTTCAATATGATTCATCCTACTTTTGTAACTTTTTCATCTTTCACACCATTATTTACAATAGTACCACAGCGTAACAAGTCATACAGTGGTTTATCGCGTTTGAAGTCACGCGAAATGCCGCTTTTGTGTAGACATTCGTCATTATTCGTAGTATGTGTATGTAGAACTAATACCGAACATATTTTTTATTGTTTATGACCTTTAATAATATAATAGGATACCAAAATAAAAAAAATGAGAGAGAGAAATACTGAGATACTTATTCTTTTAAAAACTACAAATGCGAAACTGAAAGGTATTTTCAACATTTGGATTTACTAATTTTCAGATTGCGATTGTTGAATTTGACGATGTAGTCAATTCTCATACGTAGAAATAATTTTAATAAAAATTCAGACGGGAAGCAGGACCATGGTCTTGTATTAAAATTAATGTTCTTTAGCTGTTGATATAATTGACTTCTAATATTATTTCCAACAAACGTTGTAAAAGTTGTCTGTAAAGTGTCTTCTAATTTTTGGCAGTACGTTAAAATACTAATACATAATAGTTTGCTAGTAGTTAAATTAGGTCGCGCAGAGATATCACTACTCCATATTCGTAATCGGCACCCCTGAAAACCATGAAAACGATATCCATATTGATTTTATTTAAAAATTCACGTCCGCCATCTTGAATCTCGAAATATGTTATATATTCGTAATTGGCACCCCTGAAAACCATGGAAACGATACCCATATACATAGATGTTATTTAATAATTCGCGTCCGCCATCTTGAATCACGAAATATGTTATATATTCGTAATCAACACCCCCGAAAACCATGGAAACGATACCCATGTACATAGATGTTATTTAATAATTCGCGTCCACCATCTTGAATCACGAAATATGTTATATATTCGTAATCAGCACCCCCGAAAACCATGGAAACGATACCCTTATACATAGATGTTATTTAATAATTCGCGTCCACCATCATGGATCTCGAAATATGTTATATATTCGTAATAAGCACCCCCGAAAACCATGGAAACGATACCCATATAGATTTTACTTAATAATTCGCCTCATAATTGTACAAAATTCAAAATATATAGCTAGGTTTCATTTTGTCGTTTTACCGTGTTTTCAATCAATGAGAAACTGCTACATTTTCATTAGAATACAAAAGTAAATTTCGCCACTATTTATTAGTAATTAATAGCTCAGGCGGGAGATCGTGCGATCCTTAAACCAGATGTCCGCGGTTCGAATCCAGATGATGTTTCCAGTTTCATTCATTAAATTTCCTCTTTTTCAAGTTCCTTCTTTTGTTTACCAAAATAAAAAGTGTTATAGACCAGCACAACTCAATCATCCAGGTACTTTACATTCATTATAAAACATGGTGTCATCACATGGATTTGAACACACACATCCAAGTAGTTATAGGTTCTTGACCTATAACCAGGACCGCTGAGCTAACAATGACATGACTTATGTGATGAAAATAAGAATCTTTCTCGGTCAGTGATGCGGCACGACAAATTTTATTCCCATTGCATGAAAGATTATAAAATTAATCAGTTATTATGCCCTTTTTGTGGTAAGTAAATCTTTAGTTTGAATACTTTTTTATGCGAAATAATACGACGAGATCATATTGTAAAAGTTATGTAATGCAATTCATTTTCCCTCCAAATATTGTCATTTAATTTGATAAAAAGTTATAATGTGAATAGGCTGAATACATTCATAAATTACACTGCAATCTAGCGGCAGTGATATGACGCTTTGACAAACACAAGTATTTGTTTACTTTTATCATTGTCAATCACTGTGAAATAAATTGCTTACTACCTTACTTTATTCATCAGGCATTGCACATTTTTTTTAAAAGATATTTTACCCATTTATGGATGATAATGTTGAAACCGCGCGCTCGGAAAAAAAGTGGTATAGGTCCGTCTACCAACGCGGATCGCCGCGGAATGCGAGTGAGGGCAAAGCAAAATACGCAAGTAACGTGACAGAAGAGTGTGGCATAATGTTGACTCCTCCCCCTAACTGCTCCGAATTAATAACGTAAGCGACATTTATAAAAATAATTAATTAAGTACAAATAAATTCCTTATTCCAAAAACTAACGAAATAAATCATTTTCTAATTATTCGAACAATATTAATGTAAAATATCACATCGAAAAATACATTCATGTATAGGATAAATTTGGGAATTCCTTGATTTTCAGAGTTGTGTTTGGCAATTTTTTTTATCGAGGCAATGAAATGAAATCGTGTTTTGAGATTAATAAATTTGTCATTTATATCCTTGAGTATCGTGTATTTAAATTTCAATACCGTACATTTAGTAGGATTAATATAGGTTGGGTTGCAATAGAGAGACTTTAGCTGTTGTCAGCGCCTTAACTATTTTTTTTGTTTTTTTTATGTTTAATTTCAAGCCTAAGTGCTTTTTATACTGTAATTATCTACTACTCTGTAACAAACATCTAAACATACAAACATTCATATTTATAATATTAAGTAAGTAGTAGGATATTTTTAGAGAAAAAAATGTCTAATTCTAACGCTAACTTCCTAACTATACGCGAATGTGAGTTTGTTTGTTACCTTTTCACGCCTAAACCGCTGGACCGATCGCGATGAAAGGTACGCAGATAGCCTATTGTAGGGAGAGGGACACAGGCTACTTTTTTTAGAATAGAATAGAATAGTTTTTTTTATTTGACAGTATATATCAATTTCTAAATCTATTACATGCTTATACTAAAATTATTATTAATTATACTGCCAACAAAAGGCAACCGCTCAGCAATATAGTTGCGGTATAAATAAACCCACAACGCTGATTTTCAGCGGCAACTTTAGTTGACGTTTGGACGCCCCTGCGTCAATATGGATGCACTTTAAACCGTTAAAAGCATAATATATTAATATTAATTACTTAAATAATTTTATATAATTGAGAAAATATTAATTAGAATTATATCCAATATTTGAGGTTAGGATGAAATAAGAGAGAATAACTTTTGTTCTCTGTGCTAAAATTTGGTTCGATACACCGCCACTGCAAATTCTTATGGCGAAATTAAAAAAGAAAAAAAAAACTCGGCAACGCGGGTGAAACCGCGGAAGACAGCTAGTTTGTAATAAACATCCCATCCTTATCAACATCACGGCTCTGTCATAATAATTAATTCACAAACAAACATATAATTTATTATTAATCTAATTCAAGTCGAGAGAACTAAAGTAAACAGTTACAAACTAACCACTTATCATTACATTCCAGTCATTCATGTTACATCAATTTATTGTTGACGCCACAACAATTGAGGTAAATACAGATAAATGATAAAACATAATATTTATTTATTCAAACTTAATTGATTTCAGTGGAAGTAAATATGAGTAATAAGTACTTAGGTACGATTAATTTTCGGTAAACTATCTCTCTATAACGATCATATCTAAGTCAGTGCCATTTATTCAGTTCAGGATTTCTTGATCTTCTTTACAGAAGGCAGACAAACAGACAGACGGTCTACCTGATGGCAAGCACTATTGGCTATGATCTTTAGCAACACCAGAGGGACTACTAGAGAATGTGGTATGAATGAAGATACGTTAAGAGAGAGGAAAAATAACAAACCCTTAGGAAGAACAAAGCAATGAAGATGATTATGATAAACTATTAATTACATACTTCTACTCTCATCGATGAGAGAATTCATTTTAATTCCAAAATCGTTAAGTATTTATTTAAATCATTCCATCTGCATTTTCAGTATAATGTTTCTATAGTAAATTCACTGTAATTTCTGGCAATCTTAACGATACTTATCCTGTGCGGCAAATGGCCGCAGTCGCCTAAAAAATGCTGTCCGCAAGTAGTCTGCACTGCACCAAAAGTGGGCGGCGTGACTGCGCCGGTTTTAGGGATGTCGCTCCATCGACACAACAATAGTTTTTATGTGTTGGATTGTAGTGAAAATAATATGCTTAGTCGATTTTGATGTACCAAGAAAGAAGATTTAAACCATTTTTTATTATAAGGTAAATAGACAAGTGAAATTTTAAAGAAGACTTTTAATCATTTCAAATTACTTGCCAATGATTGACTTCTTGTTTGCTAGGCTAGGTAAAGACCTTTGGCTAGGTAATTGCGTAACTAAACTTATAAAATAATGGCTAATAGTTTTGATAATGTACGAAAAGCAACCTTCTTAGAGAGAAAATCTATTAAAAAGCAGAATTCACCTGTCTGCCCTATCTATTCATTCCACTGCTGATCATGGGCATACTTTTCAGTCCTATGCCAATGGCAACCGAAAAATATTTCAATAATTTAGCTTGGCCGGATCCCAACCCTACCAGGACCGCAAAATTGTTGTTTATAGACCATTCAGTGTACCACCCACCAGCCATTACGGAAATTATATCACACGAGGATATTTCAAATGCTGTTGCGGAAACGCGACGGATTTTGTGTGGCGAGCGCGCGCCGCGCCGCCATGTTCGCGTGGCGCTGGGGCTATCGACGTGTTTTGTTTTATTTATTTACTAATATTACTTACTTAGTAGTAGCGTAGTGTAGTAGCGTTTTAAGGCGATGATAGCTCAGTGGTAGTGACATCGGATGCCGCGGCGAAGGTTGTGGGTTCGAATACTACAATGAGCTTGAGCTTTCGGTGAAGGAAAACATCGTGAGGAAACCATAGCACGGTGGTAGGGTACTTTGTAGTACCCGCCTGGCTGGCTACCACCCTCAAGTTTAAAATCTGTTGCCAAACACCTATTGGTGTGTTCCGCCAGCTGCACTTGAGAGCCAGTTCTTTCTAGGCTTTGTGTGCTTACCACCTTGGGCCACATCATCACTTACCATAGTGAGATCGTGGTCAAACACAAGCCTATACAAAGTAAAAAAAAAAGTATTTATGGGAAATAATAGGAGTATAAATTCAATAATGAAAAACCTTATAATAATAAAATCAGTTGCGTCCAAAACTACTTTTAGTTGATACGTCAATTTTATTTCACTTGACAATGATTAATCATCACGTTTTCCATTGCGTAAACGCAGACAGGTGAGGTTATTGCACCCGAGTTTAGATATGAGATTAAAAAATATCAAAACAAACATACTTTCGACCGAATCATTCATATTTACACAGTCTAAAGGTTGATTTTCCTTTAATCGTGACGTGTCATAAATAAAAAAATTACTTTAAAAATATTTATTTTAATTAGTTGTGCTTTTATAATACAATACAGATACATTAGCGTCTTTAATTTTTTTACTCTTGTCACACATGAAATATAATTAGTGTACTCTTCACACATACGCATGGCTAATGTTTGGTATGCATTGAATTCTCCACTTTACTGCCTTGATTTAAAGACCAAAATAGACGTTGGTTTGTGTAAGATCTTTGTAGATGAGATATCGTAACAGTTGTGTTCCTGTGCATTTTATGTTTGTTCATCACTTGAGCTTTGATTTCGTCATTACAGTTATACCAATTTAAAGAGATCTCCCGGTTTGAATCAAAAGGGAACAATAGGGTAACTCAGTGAGGTCTTAAAAATTTGGTGCCCCAATACATGGAGGGAAACATTCATCAGTCAGGCTAGCGTTGACGGGAAACTGTGTGAACGTCTTTTACACAGATAACCTATTTATCAGTCTGAAAATAATTTTAGTTTTTTGAATTTAGAAATCTATATATAACCTCTAAGTTGTTAAATAAATACTTAGTGAAATAAGAAATGTTCTATTTTTAACCGAAATTCAAAAAATGGAGGAGGTTTACAATTCGTCGTTTGATGATTGGATTCCAGAAAAATCGAGGGCAACCTCCAAATTTTATAGGGACGCATAATTGTTATAATATTTTCTAAAACTATTCAAGTATTTGCGCCTGGTACTCATAATCTCATGCTGCTGAGCTGATGATGGAAAATATAACTCCTTAACTAGTTAGTGAATCATTCTTGAAATATTATAGGCTCATATAGACTGCTACTTATGTTCCTTTGAGTTAGTCAGGTGAGCTGATGATGGAAGGTACAACTCCTTGTTAGTTAAGAGTTAGGGGATAATTCTAAAGGGAAACACATGTTCTCAAATTCTTTCGCTGAATTCAATAGTAGTTCTAACATCCTTAATTTATACTTTTTAGTGCAGACCCAGATTGAAGTCGGTTTTGCTTCATGTTAAAAGTTAATTAAATTTCCTTTGCGAATGATAGAAGTCAATACGTAATGGGAAACTAGAGACGCCTCAGACATAAACACGAGACTTGTGAAAAAAATATTGATGCTTGATTTCAGAATGTAAATATTTGTTAATAGTGTTTATTAGGGTTCCGTACCCAAAGGGTAAAAACGGGACCCTATTACTAAGACTTCGCTGTCTGTCCGTCCCTCTGTCCGTCCGTCCGTCTGTCTGTCTCCAGGCTGTATTTCAAGAACCGCTATAGCTAGAGAGTTGAAATTTTCACAAATGATGTATTTCTGTTGCCGCTATAACAACAAATACTAAAAACAAAATAAAATAAATATTTAAGGGGGGCTCCCATACAACAAATGCGATTGTTTTGCCATTTTATTTGTTTTGTGGTAGTTCCCGTTGACCTAGAATCACGGAATTTGGCAAAAAGCAAGGTCTTACAACACAAATAAAGGAAACATTCCAAAATATAAAAAAAGTTAAAAATTAAAGGGTGTTCCCATACATACATAGTTACGCCAATTAATAAAGACCTCTGAGTTGTATGGGTGCTGATACAATTTAGAGGTCTAGATTAATTGGCACCAACCTCAAATAAGGTAAATAAATAAAATTGTGCATTTCCCGTGATGGACGAAATTTGTACGGAACCCTCGGTGCGCGAGTCCGACTCGCACTTGGCCAGTTTTTATATTTTATTATATTATTGTTTTATCATTGTAAATGAATTAGGTCAGAATAAATTCTTGAAAATGTCTCAGGACTTAATACGATAAGCAATCGCGAGTACCTAAGGTTCATTGCGTTTCTAACAAAGCAATTAATTTAATGCGATAAACTATTAATTTGTACCTAATGCGATAAAAGTAGAAATTAAGTAGTTGGGTATTATATATTTAAAAAAAATGTAAACGAACAGTTCTGTTGTCAAGGAGTGATAAGTTCTCCGTAATCGATTAGTAATATTCCATTACTTGTTACAGATTCGAGTTCAGTAGCCGATAAACTTCAACCGATAACCATGTAAGTATCGTACACACAACACTAAACTAATGTGTCGGTTTTTTGGCGATATTTTTTGTTGCTGTTGCTACGTGGGCTTTTGGCGAAACGTGTATGCTGATAGGAAGGCGGTGCACGTGAGGATCATATTACGCACTTATTCTACCGACTAAGAACTTGGCTTCTGCATTTCTGCCGCTGGATAAAGCTAGAGTAAGCAAATTACAAAATGACTTGTGAAAGTGGGAAAATCTTTAAACATTACATAAATCCTAATCAATATAATCGGCAACCCTGCAAAAATCCAAACGCCCGTTGGTCCGCGAAATTGCTTAATTGTTATTGCCGTTTTTTTCGTACGTGTAATATTTCAGTCGATACGATCGAGTTGCCGTTATCGCTGATATTGTTGCCGTAATAAATCAGGGCGGCTGCAAATTTTAACCGTTCGCAGAATCCCCTATTGTTCGGTCCATGATGGATGGGTTCGGCTAGGGGGCTAAGAATCCAGCCACAAGTTTGGTGGAAGCCACGAGTGGCTTGCTATCTTTGTAGCTAGAACATTAGAGTACTAAATTACTTTGGCGCCTTCTCAACAGTTGCTATATATGAAGTAGTTTATATGGATTTAGAGCAATGTTGCAAATCATATACTTTTATAATTGATATGAAAGTATTTTCTATTCATGTAGGTATATTAACAAGTATTTGTATGTATGGTCTGACTAATATCGGTTAACTCGGCAATTATTATTTTCATAACAATACTAAAAATTTACATTCTAGTGACACAGATAATATTGCCGGCAATGCTAAAGGCGGATCCAACTCGCTGCTCTCCTACAAATTGCACACTTTCCCCGAAATCACCACACGTGAGCCAATAACGTATCCTACATATTAGGGTAGTTAGTACAGTGGTTATCCGTATCGGAACCGGGTACGGCATGTCGCCGACACACCCCAGGATAAGATTCCCATTAGATAAAATGTCAGCTGCGTTTTTTTTCGCTTTTGTTTTGACGGGACTTTGGGGAGGCATTCAGGAACGGTGTTTGTTAAGATATGGAGTAAATCTTGATTTATTTTCTATTATTAAGTCTTTTGAAGTGTTAGCAGTGTCATCTGCACGCTTTTTTATGATATGTACTTATAATTTTGAGATATAAATGGGCCTAAGGCAGGGGTCGGCAACCTGCGGCTCGCGAGCCACATGCGGCTCTTTGGATGTGAAGCTGCGGCTCTTTAGTTCCATGCGCAAACTTTAATATTATTTATTTTATTAAAAAAAACATTTCAAAATCGTTCTGAATCGATTAATATATACGAATAAATAGATATTTTTCTTATGAATAAATAGATTAGTTTTTTTTTATCAAAAAACTTTATTTATGCAAGACAAAGCAAGTACTTACTATTTATTGTTGGCAAGGAAAAAAAATGTGGCTCTTAAAACTTTGAATTTTTTAAAATTGTTTTTTTGGACTCTTCCGACTCAAAAGGTTGCCGACCCCTGGCCTAAGGGGTTTATTTTGGGTGGTAAATTTCACGTAAAAGAAATTGGATTTAATTATAAAATATTTAAAAAAAAACGGTTTTCTTTGAAGTCAATGTCAAAGCTATTTATTCAGTTTAGGTTCTAGAAGGGCACTTATGAAAGTCGACTACTGAAGGTATCACCAGCCTTCAACTGAGAAGAACCGGCAAGAAACTATCGACTCTTGTTTGATCCGAAAATGCGAAAAATCTAAGTGCATAAGTAAAAATATAACCTAAAACTATCACTTAAGCTACATTTTCGCCTAGCCTATCCACTAAAACGAAGCTAGAATGCCTCCAATGTTTTCTATCGGAACATATAATTTAATACCATGTAATATTGAAACCTCTTCCGTGTTTTGAGTAGTTTTGTGGTAAACTTTTATAGCGTGCGTATTTGTTATCCTCCATCTATCCGCAAAGCGTCATTGCTTTTACGAGGGATTTTTGGAATTAAATGCATTATTTATACAGTACAAGAGCGTATTGTTTGTAACTTACCCGCGTTCTAGGAATGTTACGCGTCATCGCTTGCTGCTGTTCAAGTGTTTCCATTGTTGTCACATCATTATTAATTAATATTTACAAACTATTTACGATCTGGGTTTTCGGTGAAGGGAAACTTCGTGTAGAAACCTGCAAGTAAGAAAGAAAGAAATTACTGAAGCACCCACAGTAAGCCAGCTCGCTTAAATGCATACACGTCCGGCACTCACACATTCACACCACACTAAGCCGGCCGCCCGCCATTACGCTCCGAACCACACACACACACAGTTACGTCGCCACCATTTTGGTGCTTCAATAGTTTCTTAGCGGCCATTTGTCCGCCTTTTTTTCTAGGTCCATGCTCCACGCATGGCACTGGATAGTCATTCACGTAATAACATGAATGGCTTAATTGACTCCATTGATATGTCCTATAAATGTAATAGAATTCCATAAAATGGGAGCCAAATACCTGAAGATCATTACAATTTTCTTAGGTAGCCCTGCCGTATAATCCCACTATAGGAGATTTGTTGATCATTATATTAAACTCCCACCATATTTATTTTTAGTTCAAAGTTTACAGAGGTTGTGAGATAAACAAAAGCTTTAAGATTATATAAGTAAAAAGGCAATTACAAAGATTGGAATATAAAGAAAATTTACGACGATATGTTGATTATACAACCAATATCATGAAAATGTCAAGTGGCTCATCAAAT
Organism: Tetheella fluctuosa; assembly: GCA_951216915.1. Lineage (NCBI taxonomy): Eukaryota > Metazoa > Arthropoda > Insecta > Lepidoptera > Drepanidae > Tetheella > Tetheella fluctuosa. Next base: position 11,131,890 of record OX578223.1, on the reverse strand, counting down.
CGTATGTTATTGCACTCTGTCTTCAATTTCAATACACTTCGAGTGCAGACATGCCCCGCAATGTCGTCTCGTGTCGGGAGTGAATGGAAACGCAATCTATTACCCTGGGGTGAATAAATTCCATAGATCTTGGCCCAACGTACTTTTAACGGTTCCCTAAGTATTATTGCATGTTTTTGTTATGATGGTAATGAATATTAGCATTTCGCCCGTACTTTCCGGATCAGGGGAAATGTTCCGAGTTGATTTTGCAATTCACTGCCGCTGATTTGTTTATGGAAGTTGGGGAGACCTATATGAAAGTCTTATACATAACTTGCCTTAGTTTCATAGATGAATTACTACAACAATTTAATATACAGTCATGTTTCTTAACATAATATTGAAAACGCAATAATTTGTGTACATGAACACGTCTGTTTGTCCTGAGTCTGGGTGTTATTATCTATATAAGTATATATTTATAAAATATGTATATGTAGTATATCAGTTATCTGGTTTCTATAACACAAGCTCTGCTTAGTTTGGGGTCAGATGGCCGTGTGTGAGGAATGATGTCCCAGAATATTTATTTATTTTATTTTAAATCCTTTTTAATGCCTCTACAGTTGTTTAACTCATGTTTTATGTCAGAAAGCTGAGAAATAATCATACGGTAGGCGGTTTACTTGATGATGGCCACAGTCGCCTCTGGACTAGCAATACCAGGGGGATTGCCATTGATTTGATAGTTTTATAGAAAAGCAAACTGACTCATTTATTTAATACAATAAAGGAGAAGAATCTCTGGAACTATAAGTCAGATTCGTTTTTTTTTTTGTATTTGATAGCCCAATTCTTGGGGAAGGTAAGCTTTTTATCCCGAGGATGCGGGTGAAACCGTGGGGAATAGCTAATTTATAATATTAAGTGAGACTGTATTATTGAGGTAGAGATTTTATAAAAAATCTTTCTTACTTTCTATAAAAAAATACGACGTTATAAAAAAAAAAAATAAGTTTAGCGTTTAATCTAGACTTGCGTTGATACAACAGGTACATTCTTTGGGACCTCGTTTCACCACTTACTAAGAGGATGACTGATTTATTATAAATGGTATCATAATATTAATACGTGATACAAAAACTTTGTACGCCTTTTAACGAAAATACGCGGACGGAGGAGTATGAAATTTGGCACAGTTAAACTTTGGAGTAGGAGTGCAGAAAGCTAATTAAAATTCTCGTGTCACAATGTTAGTTACCATACTCCTCCGAAACGGCTCGACCGATTTTTATGAATATGACATATCAGGTAGGTCTGAGAATTGGTTCTTATCTATTTTTTAAACCGCTACGCGAGTGAAACCGCGGGGGGCAGCTAGTATTATAATAATTTTGACCACGGGCGAACTCTAGTATTATATAAAATGCATAAATAACACCAATTTCCGAGAAACTTGTAAGTACGAGTAGGTACTGGTGATGACCAGTACCTACTCGTTAAATAACAAAGCAATATTTACTTATTTACAAATACAGTACACCTTACTAAAACAATCTTGCGTGTCTATTGTTGTTGGAAAATAGCTCTGTCCGTGTGTTTTTATGTCTTTACGCCGTTCGTACAGTCGGCCGCATTAATTATTGATGACTTGAAGACGATATACCTACTCAAGAGTATGTGAATGAGCTTGTTTCATTAAAAATGTAATTTTAAATCCCGATAAAATATGATTGAGGATGATTATAGAGTTCAATTTGGCGTGTTACTAATTATTAAGGTAAAAATTGGTAAAAGTTATTATACTACATAAATATTTTGCAACGTTGCAAAGTTAAGCAACGTCCAGTCTGGCCGGTACCTGGATGGGTGACCGCCTAGTGGTGTTTCATCTTGAGCGTTACCGTGCTTCGGAAGGCACGTAAAGCCGTTGGTCCCGGTTATCACTTAATTATGTTAATCGTTAAGTTAGTTGGAGACCTCCTAGGTGGCTTGACAACTCCAACAGTAGGTTGACCACTAGCCTACCTCTACCAATCCACAGTGGGCATGCGTGGTGGAGTATTTGCTCAGAAGTGGGCAGATAGGCTGTAATTTTTATTATAATTATTTTATCCCAATGTTTTTTTTTTAATTAAGTATATTATTTTTGCGCACACTACGCAGATAATATATATTTTATCATCAAGTATATACAGGTACTCAAGACAAGAGAGAGTACTCGAGAAGGAAAGTCTAGGTATGAAGTTGCTTCTCTTTTCCTAGTATAGTGCTTTATCTCGAGTGCAGGTAATTAACGATTAAATATATCTTATCTGTGTGTAAATATGTACAACATAATTAAACGCCAAAAACTTTTTCCGTATTCGCCGTCTTACATTTTCCTCTGCACCTCTCCTTAAAACAAGTTTCTATATACTTAAACGTTTTAATGTGATGATAGCTTAATAGCTCAGAAGGTGTGCTTGAGCTTACGGTGAAGGAAAACATCGTGAGGAAACCATAGCACGGTGGTAGGTACTTTATAGTACTTGGCTGGCTGATAGCCAGCTTCAAGATGAAAATCTGCCTGTTAAACCTACCGATGTGTTCCGACAGCTGCACTTGAGAGCCAGTTATTTCTAGGTATTGTGTGCTTACCACCTTCGGCCACATGATCACTGAACATGATGAGGTTGTGGTCAAATACAAAACTACTTAAACGAAAAAAAAATGTTTTGTCTATAATTTTGTGGCAGACTGTACCCACAGACCGACATAAACTTGCGATCGTTCTTGTTGTAGTAAATTACAGTTTCATTATAAGTTTATTGATAGATAGTAACACAAATACACTATTTATAATTATTTGTTATGTAATGTATCATGATATGATGATTTGTACAACTATTATAATTCTTTTATACAACCTTTATTACTCTACTTGCTGAATACATTGATGCTTTATAACACCTATAAAAAAATCTCCTAAATAGGTACTTACTTAGTATAGATATTTGGATTTCATGTATTTGTTTGGCTTTGTTCGACCACTATCTAATCATAGTAACGAAATCCAGAAGTAAACTGGCTCTCAAGTTGTTGGTCAACTTATGGGGTCACCGATAGTTCAATCTCAGTAAAGAATAAGAAACTACAACTTTAACGACGAGCTAGCAATATAGCCCTTCATATCAGTAATGCATCTGACATGATTTCCCCCCCCCCACAAAATGGGCCCAATATAATCAGTACTGTACTACTGTGACAAAAACCCATGTATTTCACCTGAGAGACAAATTACCTTCTATCCTTCTAGTCTATGTGTGCTTTCCACCTTCGGGTACATCACTTCACCCCTTGGCTCGCAAATGGCGCGTCCCAAAACTACGTAGGTATATAAAATTGAGTTCTAGGTATCGCTTACTAACTACCTGAAATTAAAGTTACTAACTGAGTTTGTGTACAAAAACATAAGTTTATCTACAACACGCACCTTTCATTCATGTTCAGTTTCCACTTAAAAATAATTGAAAAGTTAATCTTTACCTCAATATTATGTATAATTAAGAATTATACATCCGTTCGATGTTTATCTGTTGTATTATAAGACTTAACTCCTATATCTAACTAATAACAAAGTATCAATTTTTGTGGGCAATCTAGTGTAGATTACTGAACCTACACTTAAGGTAAGGTAAGGTATGGGTTCCGTGGACTCACTTTTAAACATAAAAAAATATTTTATGTTATTTTTGCTTAAAATTCTCGTGATATAAAATGTTGACATGTTAGTGAAACGTCATTAATTGATTACTAATTGTGTGTGCCAAATATGTATATTGAATTTTATTTATTTAATCATTGTTTAAATTAATTAGGATTTTATGTTAATTTTATGAGAATAAAATAAAATAAAAAATTAACTGTTTTCTTTTTACCTCGTACTTTTGTCTCATTACTGTTTCTGTTTTTAGATAACTTTGTCACACAAATTTTTTTTACTTTCAATCTCACGGAACCCTAAGAATAAGTTACATACGTACAAAGGGCGCACAAATTGACATAATTGAAAGTTTACGTGCGTTAACTGACATAATTACAAAAATTGTTTAGAATTAAAAGACGTTATTTTTTGTTACAAAAAAGACAAGCCCCGAATTACACAAAATTACAACTTGTAATATGTCTTAAACGTATCATTAAGTTCGACTCTATGTCCCTAGAAATAATAACAAAACAAAGATATAAATGCGTGTCATTTAAACACGAGGTATTCAAATTTGACCCTAATTTGAAATGACTAAAAGATCGAATAACTTTTATCTCAGTCGTACTACACCGAAAAATACTTCCAACGACAAAAATTATAGAACACGTATTATACTCTATCTTTATACCAAAGTGATTCTTCTTGCCACGACATAAGATAGATAATGTTGTTTATCAACTGTTTTGTTATCTTTGTAAACGCACAGGTCAATTACCTAAGGGCACGTGTACCTTTAAACAAAGTTACTTATGTTCGAATTTGTGGATATTAGGTACGAACGATGTAATAATCGAGTTTTGCTTATTATCGCTATTCCAAATGGCCGATTATTGAATTCGATTGAGATTTTTTTACAGCGACAAGTAAAATTACAATGGATTGATTAAGTTTGGAATTGCTTTTCGATTTGGCATTCTCACGATCTTATTGAAAGTCTATAGTGTGTTGTAATTAAATTAAAAACCGTCCTGGGAAATTCTTCACACACGGCCATCTGATCCTAAACTAAGCAGTAGGTACTTGTACCACAGCGTATAATTACATACAGTGGTCTATCGCGTTTGTACAGGCATTCGTAATTGTTCCATTGTGTCCCAAGCGAATGTATGGCAGCTTAGGCTCGCTACCGCCCCTCTCTCACCCCGCAAGCCCCGCACGATTGCTCTGACTAACCGTGTCCGTTGGCCGACTGTAAGAGTTACATAGACTGTGCTTGTACTATGCGAATAACTGATATACTGATACTACTTGTATATTTACTTTCAGTCGGAATAAACAGACATGTTCATGCACACAAATGTTTTGCCTGGGTAGGAATCAAATCCACGACCTTAGGCATGGCAGTCAGGTTATCTAATCTCTACGTCTAAATGTACGATCGACAAACTTCAAGCATGATCAATTTTTTAACCTTTTCGCTTGCAAGCAGTCATCATAACTCGCCCGCCGCTATTAATTAATTATTATTATTAATTTCATTTGTTTTGACTAGTTTTATGATAAGCGCATTGTCCACTTGTATTGTCGACAACCAGGTAGTCGCTGGTCGCTGCACACAAAAAGTAGCCTTATGGTGGTCATGCTTGAACTTTGTCGATTGTACATTGATGATATTTTGCAGAGTTTACGGGGAAAATAATTATGTCCTTCCTATTCTATAGCTCTTGCGGGTGAAAGCAATAATTATGTCGTTTCATTGAATTAGGTAGAATTTTCTCATCAACAACGTCAACATCGCTCAAAGTCAAAACAATTTAGGCCCCAAGAGGGCACTTATGAATGTCGAAGCTACTGAAGTTACCACCGATTCGGAAGTCAGCCTTCAACTGAGAAAAACAAGAAAACATACTTTACAATGTTACTTTTGGACAATCTATGTTGGCAATTTTTTTTTTCAAATGTTTCATTTTTAAAACAATATCATAAGTATAAAAAACTCTCATAATTTTTATTCAATTCATCTATTTCTTTCACTTTTGCTATAATTGCTTTCAACTTATATTAAATCATACCTGCTCCTTCTTTTCTTTTATATCATGGAATAAATAAATGGCAGTTCCTGTTTTAAGGATCAAATCGGATTCACTAACACCTGCTACACCACACGCTACCAATATACAATCAAAATTATACTAAAAACAAAAATCGGCAAAAACCCTACAAGGTTTTTGGACATTAAAAAGCTATTGGTATAGATATTAACAAATGTTTAAGGGTTCATTACGGATGGGGCGGCAGGGGAGAGTAGGGAAGTCAAATTTATTACTGCGATCAAACAGTCACCTGTCTAAAGCTGGTAAAAAATTGGAGGGAATTTGTTGCGTTGCTGTTGCCATGTAAGATGTTTGTTTGTAAACAACTGCTTTGTTTTTGTTCGTATCTATATCTTTACTTCACTAGGTAGTATATATGTTCTAAATATGAGATGCTCAAAGTAAATAAATATAATCGTCTCCATAATAGTTTTGATACATTAAGTTATTTATTAGACTATAATACGAATCTGCTAAATGTGAGTGAAATATCGAAATTATGAAAGCTTAAATATGAATGAAGACAAACAGATACATTATGTTGCACTTGATGTTGTTTAATCAAACAAATAACAAATGACTAACCACGGGCAACCGGATACCAATCAATCATCCAATTTGAAATAATTAAGACCGAACTACATGAAATTCAATCACCAAACACACGGTGGTCATCGTAATGACGCCTTCACAAATAGATATGAAATGATACGAACAAGGAAACGTGGGGCAGGTGATGGCAATTACCGATAGATACATTGAAATGAAACAACGCAGCCATCGCTCTATACACCTGACGTAGCACCTTTGCATTTTGTAGAAACATCTGCCATCATTAAAAGAGGAAGTGTCATAAATGACGCTTCGGCCAATGTTTGTTCTACAATGGCCAATGTGCATAGACAAAAGATGGTGTTCTGACTGTACCACCCATATACTGCGATTCATAAACGTTAGACTCCTCAAATGATTCTGTCACAATAGGACCCGTAAGGCTTTTGTTCCCCAACGTTGGTGAAATGGTCGCGTCTTCCCGGTAAGATGAGTTTTTGTCTAATGAATAAATTTTTATTATTTACCTTAAAGGAACAATGCAAGCGCCGAGTAAGGTCAAGTGACTTGGTCAAAACGACGCTTGTCTGTTGTGTTGTCAGAATTGTTTTACTATTGCCTATTGGAATGCCTTTCTTTCCGTAAACAAAAGATCTTTTGAAGTCATAGATTTTACTCGTGTATCGTTTATGGGGTTTCATTTTTAGATTGAAGCTGGGAATGTATTTTTTTGTTATTCAATGAGAATATGATAACGGGATTGAATGGTATTTTCAGTGTTGTTACGGTGAGATGGCAGGTAACCTGGGATGAGAACAATGTGGTACACAATATATGTAGAAGATTACTATCGCGGTTATTAATATCAACCAACACTTATCGAGATGATAAAAAATATAACATACTTATTTAATATAATGTAAACAAGAGCTATGCGTTCTCTTACATAATATCCAGTACAAAATTTCGCGCCACTTTTTTTCTCTTGAGAAAAAAGTTTAAGTGAGGGGTACTGGGTCGGCGCCAAAGAATCGCCGCGCATTTCTCGGAACGTGAATGAATGAAAAAAGTCATAAACCAAAGTTTCGCCTCACCGACAAACAGTTTCACGAACCGATGCACCAAAATGACTGAGGTTTAACAATTTAACGATAACAAAAATGTTCCCCTTTTTTTGCGCGCCGCCTTATCTCCGCTTTGCTGTGATTTGTCTTCAAGAGTGGGTCTGCGATGATAAAAAACACTTTTTAATTAGTTTGGGAATTGTCACTTTGAAGTCAAACTAATTTGATGAAAATAGAGATAGCGTTGAATCAAAAAAAAATGAATAAATAGTATTCTTATAGACAAAACATTAGCTAATTTATTGATGAAAATATTATGGCAACTACCCCATATGATCCAGTTGCAGTTTCATACAAATTCAAAAGAAATTCGTTATCATGATTAATAACTCGTGAGAATAGTGTTAATAAGAGTGTACGGTGCATAAATTTCGACAGACTCTTTGATCGAAAATTGATGGCCAAATAATTGCAGGATACAAGATTGAAGCCTGAATTTCGGCAACCTATGCTCTTCAGCGTCATTTGTTCAAGTCAATCATTCGCTTTCTTGTAAGCAAGGTAATAATTACTGAAATATCATTATTGATCAGAAATTCTGAGTAAGAGTTTTACGCCAAGAAACCAATCTGCTTGTCTTATTTTATTAGGTTAAAGTTGGTGTTAGTTAACCTTTAAATTCATTCCATCCTTTCAGATGGTCCGGGGTTGTTATCCTATATTCTTTGACTACTGTTAAAGTGGTCGGGACCATTCATAATTCAATTTACGAGGCTAACCCACTATATACCCTAGCCTACGTTCATTCCCATAAATCCCATAATGAGGGAACCGCAGCAGTAACCACAAAAATAATTCGATTTACCAGGCTCGTTCAAACATTGTATACGCTTAACAAGTTCTTATAGTTCATGTAGCTCCATATTATTTGTTCTTCACAAACATGAAAAGAATATTACAAAAAAGTTACATTTCGCAGAGATTACAATCTCGTGCCTTTTTTTATCCACCGTTGGAACAATAAGGTGATTAGCAACCCTTAGGCTAACCTCGCTCCCTTTTTAAATACGATAGAATAACTTCTTGGAACTTTGTGATGTTTTGATAGCTGGGGTCGATGTTCCGTCGCCTGAAGCTGTTTCGTTCGAGATTTCGCGATCACTTTTCTACTAATTTCTTTATTGGGCGGTCTCTGATTTTTTAATCGAATAATTGCTGGAGCTTTGTGTTTGATCTACGTGTTCCAAGGTTTCGTACATCTGACGAAAAAAAGAACCTTTATAGGATCACTCACGTGTCTGTCTGTCTGTGTTGATAGATAATGCCATCGGATATTTCATTTACTGTGATGAATATGTCGTTTGTAGAACACAACAGGTGAATGGAAAAAGTATATTTATAACTCATACCTACCTCCTATCATTGCAAAAGAGCCCATTAAAAGTTTAAATCTGTGCCAAGTGAGCTTTTAGAATCGTGAAGCGAAGTTATGTCGCTGTATCATAAACTAGTATAAGAACTTTTTAGAACTGAATGAATAGTTGTAGATCAGATGCTTTTATATTACTGCTATCCTCGAGAGCATTTTATTAGCAAGTTATATTTCTATAAATATGGTTATTATGGAATTCACTTTTCTGATAAGTATGGAACATACGTCGAGTTATTTGGTACCATATACAAACTATGGTAAAAAATTAACTTCTGAAGGTAATTCTAAAAAAAATATTCTCATTGAATGCATTCTGATTGGATCTTTCGCAACATGTAACAGATCAAATATGATTCGTGAAAGACGAGCAACAAATTTGTAACTTTTTTTTCTCTACTTATGAGTAATATATTTCTTATGTTAGTGACTAGTACCTACCTGATGTCTTTTTTAGAATAAAATTCATGATACCTACTTGCTGGTAAAGATAGTTTCTAATAACATGTTCAGCTTTTGCGAGTTTTGCGACATCATGTGTTGCTCAAAGAGGACTAGCTAGGGAATGTTTAGTAAAGAAAAAACAAAGATTTATTTCCTACGACATGTCATGTCACGTTAATCCCATGTGGCATAGCGAAAAAGTTATAACAAAATCACCACTTTAACATTGTCAAATTGGCCTGTTACTCGCATGTCATTGCCAATGTCATGTCGGTCGTTGACTGTCTGAATTCTCGGCCGTCCATGTCAAGGTGAAGTCGGATTGCATTAATTAACTAATTCAACTGTGTTAAGTAAGACATTATTACTAGTTCAATGTAGAATAGGATATTTTATTTGTATAGTCTAAATGTTTTGTTGAGCAGACTAGCATCGTCAATGAGTTCAAAAGTTAGGGGAAAGATGAATTGAAAGTCTTTTTAAGAATTTTGTTGATCTATTAAAGGTATATTGGTTATTTATCTGCTAATCGAGTTTCTTTCTATACAAATTAATCCGTATTTTTTTAAAGAAATGTTTTTTAATAATTTTAGTATAAGCATGTAATAGATTTAGAAATTGATATATACTGTCAAATAAAAAACTATTCTATTCTATTCTATTCTACTTAAACGAAACCTTATAAAAATGATATTCAGTTTATTTTCCTTACACTTCAATGCTCATTAGCTGAAATACCGTTGAGTAATCTTGTGCAGTCTATAATAATCATCTTTATAAATGAAATAGTCGACAGCATCACTGTGTTTTATTTCATCTTGCATGTTCATAGTTTCTTCATAATTTATATCTCGACCGCAGATTCGGGTTACATACGTGTGACGTAACTTTTCCACACCATATAAGTCATGTCCCTCCGACACACTGTAGTGTGGTGTCTATTACGGTGTCCGTGTAGGGTGTCGTGTGTCCAGAAATATCTGGCTATTTAACATCGGCTGCAATCACACTGCCGCGAATGAAGGTAGTTGGCTGTTAATTAAATTACGCTTGATTATGCCTGTTGATTTCTTCATTCTTACACTTTATGAGATCCTCTTATCCATTTATAATGGTACACCGCCATTAGTTTCATTTCTTCCATTGGCGATGTGTGACGATTTTATATAATGAGCACTTCCAGGTCATTTGGGAGACAAAAACTTCTTTGAACTTCTTCAGTTTAAAAAGAATGTTGAATTTGCTTCTTAGAATTGCTCCATTGACGGTGTACGGTAAGCGTCGCCATGCTTGGATACGTGAAATTGGGGACGAGCTTGATTAATGAGCTTGATTACTCAAACCTACTATTATAATAGGTTTAATACGTTATCTGTCGGTGTGACATCCAGCCACATACGTTTAGGCGCGCTCGCGCCGGTTCCTGCATACTTTTTGTCCCCGGGACAATTCTAAATCGGGCCGGGTCGTTGACGGTCTAATTCCGTACTATCCACGGAGTGTATACTATTGTGGACTTCCTATTGCGTAATACACGAAGACAATTGATTACGTCAGGCGATTTCTATGCAACCGCGTCAAATATCAATGAGACGTTGTCGCACAGTGTCAGATTATATTAAGCTATGATGTGATGTTGGAAAGCAGTTTGTGGGAGTGGCTATCGGATGGTAAACACATCAGTGATTTGAGATTACGATTGCCGACTGTGATTGCGATAAATCGGCGATAATGTCGCTTCCCGCGGAATTCGTGTCGTTGAATACAAATTGGTTTGAGGAAAATTTACGCTGCCATATTGTGATTTATCTCGGTCAATAAATGGAATGAATTGCGTCATACTATATTAAACAATTGTCTGCGTGTCTTTTGGGGTATCAAGAAACCAAAGGCTAACTAGATTAATAAACGTTTATTTACAGTGTAATTTTCCATGCATTCAAATTGGATAAATAGACCATACTATATACGTACTATATATATGTTAAATAGCTGATTATGGGCCCATTGGTGGTTAACTTTTTATCAGTTCTTAGTCGTTTATATAAATCAGATCAAGGCATTGAACGTATCTGTTCATATGGCCACATCCTGCAATTTATTTGCTAAAGTATAATCCCATAAATGGTCAATGTTTATTTTTAATATCAATGTATGAGAAATATGAAGATGATTACTTTTAATACCATTAAAGTTATTGAGAGAATTTAGATTAAACATAAAATTATAAGTCCTGATGAAGTCATAACTATAGCATATACTCCATAAGAAACTAATAGTCTTTACGTACAGGAATGTACAAACGAGATACAGCCTTTTGAAGATGGCGTCGATTATGGTCTATTGCTATTTCACAAAATTTCCAAACCAACAGTTTCCCTTTTCTCAACGATTTTTTTTTACAAAGAACTTGTATATTAGATTTTATGATAGTTTTTAGTGTTCCGTACCCTAAGGGTAAAACGGGACTCGATATTGATAACGGCAACAAGTAGATGCTTGAAATATTCACAGAATATTTAGTTATATATTCACTTTAAAAATAAATAAATTAATAAAATAAACCAAATATTTAAGGGGGGCTCCCATTCAACATATATGACTTCTTTGCCGTTTTTATAGGTAATGGTACGGAACCCTTCGTGCGCGAGTCCGACTCGCACTTGGCCGGTTTTTAATAACAATAGAAGACAAAAGGTACAGATAAATTGTAAATCAGCCGTGAAATTGATAACAAATATAAAAATAAGGAACAAAAAATATAATTGAAAAAAAAAGAACAATCTCATAGCGATGACAATGCTGAAGGTCCAAATAGTCGATTGACCGGTGACCCGACGGAGATCTCTGATATACAGGGTGATTTATAAAGAAATTAAAAATATCACAGACATATTGTCCGTTCATAGACACATAAAAATTATATGAATTAGAAGATGTAGGTTGATTAGGTATAGTCTTTCTCCAAGTTTGGTGATCTAAAGCAGTGGTTCCCAATTAGTTTTTCCTGCGTACCACTTCAAGATAGACCTCACACTCGCGTACCCCTAATTGCAGGAATGATAACTAAAAAAAATTAATCAGTATTTATTTTTGACATCTAATGACGGTGAAAATTAGTTGAATGTAACGAATGTACACGATTTTCTTTGCATAACTCTGAAAAATCTGCTTGCTCTTTGGTCAGCTTCAGTCACAAGTCATCTTCGAGTTGAGTCAAGGTGCATATTTAAACTGATCGATTAAAAATATATTTGGGCATTTGTTTTTTATTGATTAAATTATCTTAGTCAAGAGATTAACGCGCGTACCCTTTGATGCAACTTCGCGTACCCCCTGGGGTACGCGTACCACTAATTGGGAAACACTGATCTAAAGGAAAGAGTTTATAAGGAGTTTCTTACGTGTTTTGGTTACATATCATCGCAAAACTACTGACGCAGTTTGTAGAACCATAGAATTAACAAATTCCATGGTCTACAAATTCGACTACAATACTATATCAGAATCTAAACAAAAACATTCTAATTCATTTACAAACACCCTATAAACAAAACTAGAACCAAAAAAAAAAAATTGAATCGCTCCTTTTGTGCGTTGCTCAAAGAACACACGATAAGAGCTAAAAAAGAACTAGTTACTAAAGGGTGTCGACCTGGGAAGCCAACTATAGTCGCTTCACGGTCGCTAGTCGCCTCCCGCGACTGCACGTGCCAACTTTTTTTTATTTAATCTTATTGTATATAATCACACGTAATTGCCTTTTGTACTACGCCAGTGATAATCGTAAATTATAAATGTGAATTAAATTGTTGTAGATTTATGATTTTATTTAGAGCAAATTTTTTTGTTACTAGCAAAAAAAAATGTTTAGACCATTTTATTGTTTTAAGTATTGGTATAGAATAAGAAAGTAGGTTTTAGTATTTCATCAGTAATTATGTCTTTGTATTTAGATATCCCGTTGGAGGTCCTGGGTTTGAATCCCGTCCTATGGATATACACTTGTGTCTATGTACTACATGTCTGTTTGTAGTTTGTTTGGGTGTAAAATGTAGTACTTGCCGCCCAGCGGTTTCACTCGTTTCCGAGGAATGTTATTTTTTCCCGGGATAAAAAGTATTGTACGTGCTAATCCAAAACATATTCTATCTGTGTGCCAAGTTTGATATAAATCAGTTCGGCCGTTTCGGAGCTAAGTGGTAATAAACATACACGTACACACATGATTTCGTATTTATAATAAACAAGCTCCGCCTCGCGATTTCACCTGCGAACCCCTATTTTACCCCTTTAGGGGTGGAATTTTCAAAAATCCTTTCTTAGCGGATGTCTAAATCATAATAGCTATCTGTATGCCAAATTTTAGCCCGATCCGTCCAGTCCAGTGGTTTGACCTGTGCGTTGATAGATCAGTCAGTCCGTCACTTTTTCCTTTTATATATATCTACAGAAGATATCAGTTATCTGTATAAAAATTACGCTATTTTTTTCTACAAAACTACAACAGCAAGAGGTGTCGTACTTACTCGTAAATTATTATCTTTTTACTATCATCAATCTTGATTTTGATAAATATTTTATTATATCTGTTAAATGATTATCACTGATTTCCTATAAATTGATATAAATATTTGATCACAGTTTGATAAATCGAGTTACTTAATATTATTTAATACTAGCTTCCGCCCCGCAGTTTCACCCGCGTTCCCGAGGGATCTTATCTTTTCCCAATGAAAAGTAGCCTATGTGCTATTCCAGGCCAAATTTCATACAGATCCGTTCAGCCATTCTGATGTGATTGAGTAACAAACATACATCCATCCATCTATCCATCCATCCAAACTTTAAATATGAAAGTAATAGAAAAATATTTGTAGGATAGGATAGGATAGTAGGAAATAGGATTAGTAGGATTTTATGCCACATCGTGTAAATACATTTTACAAAAATAACATTGACTAAAATCTCACACAGCCAAGAAGGAAGTGACTCTCTAATACAGCTGTCAAAACAGGGTAACCTACCACCGCGCTATGGTTTCCTCACGATGTTTTCCTTCACCTTCAACGACCTCAACGTCACTACCACTGAGCTATTATCGCCATACTTTTGATGAATTACAATAAAGCCTATATCTTTTTTTCCTGGGTCATAAAAGTTCATTACAGGCCCACCCAACGTACCTACACCAAAGATATACAAATATACTATAATTATAATATTATTTACAATGTTACTTTGAACGTATATCAAAAGAGCATTAAAAACTGTTCCATTAACTTAATTCCTCACGTAACCTGTGCTTAGTATAGAACTGTGTTGAGTCACACTATCGGCCAGTTATATTGTTAATTCAAAAGTGGTACGCATACAAAGCCTAGAAGAGAATCGGATCTTAAGTGCAGCTGCTGGAATAACCGATAGGCGTTTGACGACAGATTTTCAACTTGCCGGTGCGGTGGTAGTTAGATAGACGGAAATCATATTCGGCTCGGTGCTTTCCTTCAGCGTAGAATCGACAACGCCAGGATAATGTGAATCAACTCTATTAATGACTAGAAATAGTCCACGAGGAATGCCGGCGCGGCCATCTTGGTGTGCGCACGCGCCGCCGAGCGTCAACTAATTAATACGTGCCCTTCCAGGCTCTTCATTAGCGCGCAGACGCGTTTTTGTTGTACGATGCGAGCGCAGCTTTTCGCGTGTGCGTGTGTGGTAGTGAACGGCTGCCTTATACTGTATTGTTTTGATTTTCAATTCGGAACAATTTATCTAATCGCCACAATAGAGAGTAGTCGATCATCGTCTTTAAAATTTTCTTTTGTAGGAAATTTAGGCATTTGTTTGCATAATTTCTAATGTAACTAAGTTAATTTGTTACGTAATGTAGAATAGCACACTAATTAATATTAACTTATCAAGTTCGACATCTAATGCAGAAGATCTTATCGTAAATGCTCTAATGACCATCTTTTTATGTTAATAAAATGTAGTAAACAGTATTAATACACTGTTGAACTTTACGTAGCATAATGGTATCATATGCTCGCATATCTTCCAAGCATCCATTTCTGTTTTTTACCCTCTCTTACCTCACTTAATGTGAATTGTATACAAGTGCACGTATAATGGCGGATTTTTACGATCCCTTCTAGTAATACGTTTAAATGTCGGTTCTATAGTTTACAGTTTCCGGTCTAGTTTATTTTGATGATATAATTGTTTAGTGTGAGTTTCTTCAATATCATTTGGTAAATCATATTTTTATCGAAATTTATATTGAATAAGTGACTTCATTTAAAATGCTTTGCCGGTTCCTTTGTGACAAACTGTGTGGGCAATCTTTTTGTACACTTGCCCGATCAAACTTCAATTTACATGAGCATCATTGCAAAAACACCAGCACGTGTAAATTGTATGCTATCTGATGGCATTGACCTTTTAGCGATTGATTCGATTGATATCAGACGAACAATAAGGCAGGCATCGTTCAGGGCTGCCACTTCCAACATACCACATCAAGATTAAACTAACCCCAGTAAAACGGTTAAGCTAACTTTGTATTAAGTTGTACAAACTTGCCTTTAGTACTCCATCTTCCATCTCAGCTTTTATCATTCCAATCGTTTAGTTATTGAACGATGTGATTTCGCCCATTATGTTATTACATGGAAAAAGTTTGGTCATCAAACGCTTAAGTTTATTGTAAGAGTGTAAGTAATGACTTTCTGAGCTTTTATTATCTCTTAGTGTCAGAAGTTTGCCAATTGACTTAAGGATTTGTTCCATTATAAGAGTTGGTTATAGGGATTCAGATCTCATTTTATGACCTTAATTAATATGAAGACAGACGATTATTTTACTAAGTATAATCAACCTAAAAGTACCTCACAGTTCTTGAAGTATTGTACTTAGTTTCCAAGATTGTCGACTTTTTAGATTGGAGCTGTCAAACACCTATTTGTTTCAAGGAACAGTTCTGATTGTGCACGTCACAATCTATAGATAATCCTTTTGTTCACATATTTCAACCAAAGAAAAAAGCTCAACAATAAATCATGACTGTGACAACCCTAAGATAACGGAGTAAATGCAAAATCACGACGGGCGGTCTGCCATCCTGGCATCGTCGGCTCGCTCGCCACATCCGGTTTTAGCCAAAGAGACATTAAGAGAGATTGTATTATAATACGATAATGAAAGTTATTGCGGGCCTTAATGATGAGTGAAATGTCAGAATTCGGTGATCAAGGTAGATGACGCAGATTTTTTTAGATCTGGAAAAATAAGCTATTTTTGAATTAAAGTCGCCAATCACGTAACGGTGTGTTCCAGCAGCTGCACTTGAGAACCAGTTTGTGTGCTTACCACCTTCGGCCATATCATCCATGGGAAATAGCAAAGTAAAAAAAAAAAGGATATCTGTATCTGGCTTGATCCTCGCTGCAGGGATATGACTTTATCTCAGTCTCTCATAGTCCACTTGACTGTCGTATTCTTGATCGGTGTTATTTACATGCCCTTGAATTTAACTTCTCAAGCTTGGAGCGTTGTCATGATGATTTCCTTCTACGATCAAGCATTACGAGATAATTATATGCAACCGAACTACGTATGAATTTACATACCTGACAGATAGTCATAATAGCTTAGATGGTATCCTTTAATACTTACTTGTAAATCCCCATTGCTATTTTAGAATTTTATTAGAATCCCATCTATAGAAGTCTCGAGACCACCCAAGTGCAGCTATATCATGGGGTCTCCATTTACCATGAGGTTTGGTGTGATGGTTTGTAGTTACAAATCACTCACAGTATTTAAGCCAAGTATATCTTGGATCATTAAACTTATCTTCGAATCAAAACAAGACAAGATGTTACAATTAACTACAATATTGCTGTCTATTGTGCAATCGATTCTATTTTGTGTAGATTGTTCTGAATTCATCTTTTCATCAAGCCGCCTGGCCTTCCTTTTGACTTTCAGAATTGCCTTATTATGAAGTGACCCAAAATGTGTCTTGACTTTATTGTTATAGAGCCCAATATGTTTTATTTTGTTTCTACCATCGTTAACTTATTATAGTCAAAGGGAAGCGTTCATTCTATCGCGCCACATAAAAAATGACTGCCGGTCAGATTGCAGACCTAGCTGGAACCAAGTGTTAGTCATAATATAACTTCCGACTCAACTTATCAACTTTGCTATTACGTTAGGGAAGTAAACTTCCGTTCACTATAATAGTATACAACTATTATCGCGGTATATAACTTAAAGTCACGAGCATAGAGGTCATAATTGAATACAATAGCATTTGCAAGTACATTGACACATTTGTAGAAACAAATACTGTTGTCAGTAAGTCAGTTATGAATAAACTTTAAAATGTGAATGGTGGTGTAAATGCAGCAGTTGGTGCTAATAGTAGACCCTGAAATATCTTAGAGGAACTTAGACATATCAATACAAAACCCATCTTACTAATGGGTTTTCCTGAAAACAGTCCCTTTAAACATGGTATCTTGTTACAAAATGCAATAGAATAAAGATGAAGAAGAAATAAATAAAACTAGTAAAATTTCAAAGAACTTTACAAAGAACCTCCCAAACTGTTCGATTAGAAACACTTAGTTGACTACTGTACATACACCATCTGTACCATCAGGCTTACCATAATCAGTGGCTTATGGCGTGCGATGTACGTGGGTAGATTGTGACACAGACGCGGTCAAGGTCAGGACGGCGTGTATTGTGAAGGTCACGATGACCGAGACCCGTTCTACAAAATTCGGGGAACATTTTTGCTGTTAAGCCTTGTGACCGAGTCCTTGGAGAATTGGATGTTCTCGAATGTTCGGATTATATTTGTACGATATTTATTTGTGTGTAGTTTTAAATTTTACCCATAGTTTAGTGAGGTGTTATTTCACATAGACGAAATTAATCTCCTAAAACCTCAGCTATATATATAACTACTTATCTATCTTGTATACATTTTTAACCAGATCTAGTATTTCTGTCTTTTTTATCTATCTTGTCTATAAAAAAATACCATATCATCCTCTGTGATTCACAGGTAGGTACAGCTTCATACGAGTATAATCAAGTACGCAATATGTTATTAGGGTGACCAGACCAAAGGTAATTTTAATTTCACGTTACGTGATGTTGGAAATAGCAAATTTGACGCTATAACGTCCACCGTTGATGATAATCTTCCTGTGTAACATGATAACACTATAAAGTTTCTATTGTCTTATGCAGAATTCATCATGTCATAATATAGTAATATAAAGGAAGAAGAAACGAATGAGATGGTTCTTATGTTGATGTAATGCTTTCTGTAGCACGTAAATACAATGATGTTACTTACTTATGATGTTGCTGTTTACATATATATTTAATTGTGATAACTTAACTATTATCTACAGGTATCGTAAAAGAAAAGACAAAAATGGGAGGCTTACAGGGCGTCAAAAAAATCATCCGCATCACTGTCAACAGAAAAGTGCCCAAAAGGCTGGCAGCATTGCCACGTTGGATGGCAACGCTAATTCTTAGTCCAAAATAAAGGCCAGCCCTTTGGTCACTAGAAGAGTCGACTAATCGCTTGGCGATTTCTCTATAAAGTGAGCGAGCACTGGGACAATATGGCCCTAGTGTTTCAACCCCATACGGCTCAAAGATATAATTTCCAATTAGATTACTATATTTGCGTCGTTTGAGGTTCTCTGCGGCTGCAGCAGCCGCTCCAGCACAGCCTGCCATGCTAGGAAGATGGGATGGAGCAAGGGTGTCGACACAGGTTGCGTCCCACACCAAAGGCCTACCCAACTTCCACGGCACCAAGGACATGCCATCTGGTCTCTTACCATCGTCGCGTGCCAAACCATTGGATTCTAAAACAACTGGCACCCCGGCGGTGACAAGAGCACGACAAAATATGTCATTAATGCTGGCGTGCCGTGCTATGTGACCCGCACTCTTACTGCAGGACAGGCCATGATGTCCCAGGCAGTCGACCGCTTCACCGCATTGGCAGAGATGCGGGGCCCCGCAAGGAGCGCCCAGGCGCAGACATGTAGCGAGTACTACTTGCATTAATATTATTATATTAATCAGAGATTCTTGAGAAGTAAAATGGAGATATAAACATTAAGATTTATGTTTTCCCGGGATAAAAGTATCCTATATGTTAATCCAGAATATATTCTATCTGTGTGCCAAATTTTATCCAAATCCGTTAAGTAGTTTTTGCGTGAAAGAACAACAAACATCCATCTATCCATTCTCATAAGCTTTCGCATTTATAATATTAGTATTAGAATGAACCGATCTAGAAAACAACGTAGGAAATATACAAAGACGTCCGTGACGTACTAAACAAATTCTCTAGGCTTTTACCAGAATGCGAAAATTTCCATCAAAGTAAATGAAGCAAGCCCATAAATCTATTTTCATCACGGCCTTGGCAATGAAAAATGTACATCCACTGCTGTATTCACGCAGATCGATGTGTATGTATTATAAATGTCTGAACTGTTCGATATCGACCGAACGGAGTTCAAGGTAGGCCGTCCCTTCGGGTTATGTCCTTTTCCGGAGACTTTCGTTTCGAACAATACCGTTTATGTTTCGCATCGCATTGCACCAGCTATGTACCTATGGCTTCCTTTGTAATTTTATGAAAGAACTCTGATTTGATTTCTAGAACATTTACTTTGATGATGTTATTAATTGAATTTATACAGAATGTGTCATTTTTAAAGAACCATTAATCAAAATGGTTTATGTAAAATTTGTCGCGAATACGAAAATAACTCGACGTTCATAACCTACCTATAAAATATTTACATACATCATCAAACAAACATTTGACCCTGGCAATCAGGTTCATTGCCAAAAATATATACTTTAGCACTTTGCATTTGTAAGTGTATCTGTCAGCACAGTTCAAAGACTTTACAACGACGTTCGTTGAATCATTTCTTAAAATTTTCTCATAGAGAAATATTACCTAATTGAGAAGCATCAACTGAAATTTAAAGTCCATATCTAAATTAGCTTAACTTATTATGTCTGTTCGATTCTTTTCTAAAAATAACTGTGAAATTTTCATGATTACCAAATATTGTTTTGCAGTCCACTGCTGCTGCTTGACCGAAGACTATTAGTATAACTAACTACTAGTGTAAGACTTACCAGCTTTGATCATCGTAATATTAATTGTCATCGATCTCTCACATTAAATGGAATTAAATGGGTTAAGAAATATTTTCTGGTTATCCTTAAAGCGCTATGTATGTCTTCATCGAGATATATCGCTAAATGTATATCATATCGGTTCAAGGTTGGTCGTGTCATAGAGAACATGTACTTTATTCGTTGGATGCAAATATTTTGGGTTTTATCTTGTAATAAATTACTCTTATATTGCGTTCTATAAAAAACTGCTGCCAAGCTGATGATCTGCATGCGTGTTTTATTAAGTTATTTATTTGGTTTGTTTCTATAATCTCCATGCAATCATACCTACATAAAATTAATAATCTAGATGATTTTAATTGGATTTTTATTGTAATGTAAAGCACTAGTCATATCTATTTAAGATTCGCTTATGAACTACTCCTATCTAGATACGTTATCTAGAATCGGACATTGCCGAATCATCATTGGTTGGAATACTAATTTATTCTAGTGATGCCAAGCTGTAGTCTATTGATATCGATGGTGGCTATTTTATTAGGAAACTGGTAATGCTGTTTAGATTTGTTATCACAACCACTATAATACACACCACGAACAAAAATCACTGACCATTATTTATTGGATTTACAGGTCATGTGATAAAAGTCTGCTAAAATGCAGCTTGATGACTTAAGAACGTAGTTTAATGAACTTTGCTACGGCACTTTTTGAAGATAGCTCAGTGGTAATGACTTCGGACGCCGCGGCGTGATCGTGGGTTCGAATGCTACAATTTGCTTGAGCTTTCGGTGAAGGAAAATATCGTGAGGAATCCATAGGACGGTGGTAGGGTACTTGGTAGTATATTAATACCTCCTGGTTTGTTCTGGCAGCTGCATTTGAGAGCCAATACCTTCTAGGCTTTGTGTGCTTACCACCTTCGTCTACATCATTACTAACAATCGTTAGATTGTGGTCAAATACAAGCCTGCACAAAGAAAAAAAAATCCATTAATACGTATTAAAATATTACAAATATTTTCGATATATCGATAATCGACTGTAGGAAGCGCTGGTTTTGAGGAATATACTTCATACATTTTTTTGCTGATTGATGTGACGCAGCAACCAACAGTCGGTTGCTAGCACTTTGAGTTACCGCCATCAGCACAGACTAATAATAGGCATTCCTCAGCGACCGCTGTACCCTGTAAGGCGTTTCCTCTCGTTTCTAGAAGTGTACCATGTCTTGAATATTAATGTGGTCTGAATGTCCGTCTATTTGTCCGTCCACGACATAGGCACGTGTCGTGAAGTTCAAGGGCGTATCAGCGGTCGTTATACTCCTTAATTTTTTTGCACGTTTGCGTAACTAGCTTCCCAGACATATAGATTGATGAGTTAGGTGACATGGCATATTAAAAATGACGTTGGTAGCCCTCAAATCTTGGCATTCACTCAGATCTGTTGTAGACTGTGTAAATAGTTACAAATTACTTTGTACTGTTGTATTTTGAGCATAAATTCGCACTGCGGAGTTTCCGAATTGATCATCATCAATCTGTCAGTCTCAATATAGTTTTCTTTGTAATATGTTTCTGTTTATCTTAGAATATATTTAGCAATGACCGCGTAGACCTTCATATATTACTTGGGGCATATAAGAGATGAAAGCTAAAGTAATGATATAACATGATGCGGCAATTTGTAAAGTCCAAAGACCTTTTCTATTCACGTTCATTCATTATTCTCGGGGCCTCTATCGTTTTATTCGTCAAGTTCTTTTTTCAGTGAGCGTATCGTGTCCTGACATTTTGTTCAATTGTTTTCCTTTTTTATCTAAATGCCTCGGTGACTACGTTAGAGGTGAGGATGCCGCGGGTGGGCTCTGTCGACCGATTGTTATGTAAAATAAATAAGCAATTTGTTTGTCTGCTTGATTGTTCACACCTCAAGCGGACTGTCTGGGCTGTGGCGCCCCCCGTCGGGAGAGTCATTTTGTTTATTTATATTTCGTATACTCCTACCATCACCTCGCGGGCGCGGCTGTATCAAATTGACCCTTTTTCATATCCCGAAAGTACTCTAAAAACCAGACCAATTATGAGGCTAGACGTGCTCTAATTTAAAAAACACAGTGTTTTGGTGCGTTGGAGCATTTCACACCAATTTTTTTCCAATTCCCATGAATCCTGGTAATCTGTTATACCTCTTAAGTGAGGTTCTAAAAGTAACTTCCGGGGAACAAATTAAACAATTCTCTAACTTTTGGGAGCTAAGTGACTTATGGTTATGGCTTTATGATGCAGTTTATGGAGATCATCGTTCACCATTATGGTAATCTGATTCATGACCGGTTTAAACGATAGTCGGTAAAGAGAGGTTATCAACCAATATGTTGTTAATTGAAACTATTCTAGGAAAATGATCCCATCTCAGATTGCATGATATCATTGTAATAAGTACCTGCCCTACATCTCTGCACATGTGCACTAAAGTCATCGCTAAATCACTGCATTTGGTGACAAATTCCAACACAATGTGATACTGGTAGGCGTCTGATTCACTCGGCCTCGAATTCGGGCCTAAACGGTCCCAAGGCCGTCGCGAGACCTACGCGGCATTCACATTTTTTGGTACTTCCATCTTAACATAGTTAATGGGTCTGCCGTGAGGCCTTTATAGGTTTTCTTATGATATTTATCGGATTAAAAAATGCGTCACTTCCTTATTGTCATTCCTTGTATTTGTATATTTCTGTGTGTCTTAATTGAGGCACATTTAAAGTATTTTTTTTTTTTAATTTTGCTTTAACTTTTTCTGATATTCTGGTAACCTGTGTCTTGTGACTTGGAAGTCAGAACCACTTACTGTACGTTCTTTATCATCATAAGAATCATTCAAAACTAGTCTTCAGTTGAAATTAAACACATCTTGCTACATAATTAGATATTATGTGAATCATTTCATCACAAATTCCGCCAACACGTTAAGACATCCTTTCTTGGAATATTCGTCTGATAACTAGTGGCATCCACCATGCGGTACACAGGTTTGTATCTTGAGTTGAGTCAGGGTTCATAGGTCTTACACTGACTACTATAAACAAGAATACTTCACGCTTAACATCTACGTTATATAGTTGCATCTAGTATTTTTAATCATCATCCTTCTTACTCTGTTCCAGAACTCTTTCTTTTAATGTAGCTTTCTATTTATTTCGATCTTCTTTAACATATTCTTCTGCAACCACACCACATTCCTTTATATTAATATTTTATAAGAATATAAACCTTGTTGTTATATAAATAGGAGTCTTTCTTGTATTTTGGTACTTTAGAAATTACTGGCAGAACTTGAGATCAGAGGTTGCAGGAGAATGCGTGTGAGTCTTGTGATTTTTTTTAGTCCTTAAACCTGTTTGTTTCAATATTATTGGAGACTAAAACACTGATCTATTAAAATTTTGCTTATTTCCAAAAATCATTAAAACAATAATTAATAACTCTATAGTTTTAATGGTCTATGGTTGGGAATACAAAGAAACTAATGTCGGGCCGCCTCGGCGTGGTAAACGATAGGCTGCGGAAGCGCAGGTCACGGGTTCAAATCGGTTTAGGAACATTGGGTCAACGACATACGGTAAAAGAAATAGTTAAAATTGAATTAGAAGGCGTTGCTGTATGAAATGTTTGACCTTAATAGTTTGATATATGAGTGAGAAACATCGTAGTTTTAAATTAAAATCGAATTATTTTATTTAGACGGGGCGATGACTTCGTTGATCTTACCTATATAGATGTTCAGTTTATATGACAGCGTAATTGGTTTGTGTAGATGTATTGCTAATGATTTGACGTTTAGGAGAACATCGCATGGAAACCTGCTTTGAAGTCCACGGTATGGGGATTCCTGGGGGTTCCGTACCCAAAGGGTAAAAACGGGACCCTATTACTAAGACTTCGCTGTCTGTCCGTCCGTCTGTCTGTCTCCAAGCTGTATCTCAAGAACCGCGATATTTGGCAAAAAGCAATGTCTTACAGCACAAATAAAGGGAAAATTCCAAAAAATAAAAAAGTCGAAAATTAAAGGGTGTCCCCATACATACATAGTTACGCCAATTAATAAAGACCTCTGAGTTGTATGATACAATTTAGAGGTCTAGCTTAATTGGCAATAACCTCAAATAAGGTAAATAAATAAAATTGTGCATTTCCCGTGACTGCGTGAGTGCACTTGGCCGGTTTTTTAATATATTCAACACTGTCTTTTCAGGTAAGAAATAGTCGCGAAACTCCATGTAAAGCTGCATGCCTGATAAGTCATATTCAAAGATGTTTGGAGATCCCAAATCAGTATTAGACCCGAGTGGTGGAAATGGTGGAATGCTGTACTAAGTTACTTGCTTATTCCTTGGCTAGTTAGGATTATCCAATGACATGTTAGTCTTCCCAATGAATCTGTTAGTTACGATCTTACACAATATTACATACTGCCCCCCGTGTTTTCACCCGCGTATGTAGCTCTCCATACCATAGGCTACCTGCGTACCATATTTCATCGCGATGGATAAAATATGGCGCCAAGTTTAATTGTTCTTCTCATTATCCTGTTATACATCATTATAGATTCCATGAAGTGATATTAATATCTGTAGCCGTAAACTTAGACCGTGAGTCATTGAAGAACAATCCATTATTACATTTGAGTCGTCGTGAGTCAATAGGTACTACGTTGGAATTACACTAAACTGGCGGCCCGGTAAGATGGCCGATTTGACAGCACGTATCCGTACATGTGCCAAAAATAATATTAGTAGGTATAGATAAAGATATGGTATCAGAAATATGTTTATTTTCCAAAATTGAATGCATTACCGGTTGAAAATTAATTTCTATATGTGATCAGCAACACTAAAATCGTAAAAATGTGTAAAAATATGCCATCTTGAAATATTCATGCTTTATAATATAAAGATACTTTAGTATAAATCTACTTCAGTTAATAGAGTCGCGACATTTTGATATGTGATTTTTTATTAATATTTTTTAATTCACAGACCCTACTATGGAAGTGATAATCGGCCAATGTATGTATTTCAGATTAGTAACACAGACAGAGCATTGGTCTTCGTGTTTTTTCTTAATTTTTTGCACTACTCCAGTTTATCGACACCGAAATCTATAAAAGGATCGTCTCATATCTAGCAATCGTTTTAGGGATCCGTATCAAATTCTGAGTCTCGATGGCTTCGCGAGAACACGCCGTAATGACAAAACGGATTTAGATTAAATTTTGCACATAAATAGATATATGTATTCCGTGAAACATAACGTGGATACTTTTACCCGGAAAAATATTAGTTCCCCCACGAACGCGGGTAAAACTATGGAGTAAGAACTAAATATAAAACAAAAACAAAATCTCCGATACTTAATCATTTGGTCCTGATCGGTAATCTCAGCTGAAATCAAAGAAGAGGTAAACTTGTAAGGGTGTAAACTTTCCCACGTAAGGGTGTAAAAACTTGTCCGTGCAGTAAAAACCATCTGAGGATAATACGTTTGAGTCCATTAAAAGAAAGATTTTTTTTACTAGGGCACCTATCGCACAATGCCAAAATATTTTGCCTACGGAACCGTGTCTTTACATATTAGGCACGTAACTCACACCTGACCAATTTTATCAAGGCACGACTCTTAATTGGCCATCTTTAAAGTCGGTTTAATATCTAGACGGAACGTGAGAAACGTTTCGAGTTGATAGCATTTCTGAATGTAACATTTAACGACGCATTTTGATGGTGGACGCAAAGTTTAGACTACTTGTTCCATTATAATAAACGACGATTATTGTTATAGGCTCTATTATTTAATATTATTATTCAGGATGGCATATCCCTTTTGTTTATATTTCTTTTCTATTCTTTTTATACGAAAGGGTAAAACGAGACCGTATTACAAAGACTCTGCTGTCCGTCCGCATGTCTGTTTGTCTGTCTGTCCGTCTGTCACCAGGCTGTATCTCATGAACCGTGATAGTTAGACAGTTGAAATTTTCACAGATGATGTATTTCTGTTGCCGCTATAACAAAAAATACTAAAAATCAGAATAAAATAAATATTTAAGGGGGCTCCCATACAACAAACGTGGTTATGCCATTTTTTTAGATAATGGTACGGAACCCTTCGTGCGCGAGTCCGACTCGCACTTGGTCGGTTTTTTTTTACTTTATAAGTGATGTACATCAGTGATAACGTAGCCGAAGGTGACAAGCACTCAAAGCCTAGAAGGTAATGGTTTTCAAGTGCAGCTGCCGGAACACACCGTTAGATGTTAGAAAGTAACTTACACTAGCACGGTGCTATGGTTTCCTTCACCGAAAGCTCAAGCTAACTGTAGGATTCGAACCCACGACCTTTGACGATCCGACGTCCTTACCACTGAGCTATCATTGCCTTTTTCATATATCATGTAAAATCAATAACTTAAAATCTGATACCATATTAAAAGCAAACAAAATTAAACGGTAGCACCCGGACGTAACCTGACGGAACATATTACACAGTAAACCAAGTCAGAAATTACATCCAATTTCACTATCTCACGTCGAAACTTTAATTTGACCGGCACCTAATGATGACTGGCGTTGTACGGCGGACAACGTTGCTTGTTATATCGTTACGCTACGGTAAAGAGGCGGTGAACTGTGTAGGTTGTAAACATGAAAAAATATTATCTGTGAAGTGTATGTTGATGCGCGGGCAGAGGGTTCCGTAACTACCTAATTAAAAGTATGCAAAAGTTATGGATGTCATAACAGTTTTCTACTTAAAAAAAAAAGTTATTTGTGTAAAAATATAATCAAATTACTTAATGCAATAAAAAAATTCTTAAGTTATGTATTTTGTGCCGTGTTCAAGCAGTCGTACCTACTACATGCATAGCGAAAACAGCACAAATATCTTTATTATAGAAATATGCAAATTAAATTGCATATTTAATTTCATATAGACAACTTTACCGTCACGTCATCGTCACGGCACGTATGTGGTTCTGTAGAAGTGGTAAGGCATCATTCCTGGGACGTCAATGATCTGTCAAGCGGTTTTGTGTTTATAGATATTGTTAAAAAAATTATGGAAAAAAGCCAACATTGTCAGGTTGTCCAAAAAAAAAGGGAAATATATAAAAGATCTAACCTTGCTGAGTTTCTTGACGGTTCTTCTCAGTTGAAGTTGAAGGTGACTTCCGAACCGGTGGTAGTAGTAACTTCAGTAGTTCCGACGTTCATAAGTACCCTTCTAAAGGAATAAATTTAGTCATAATCGCATTTCCTTTTTACTATGAAATTATTTTTTGCACTCAAATTTGATAATAAGTCTTAACCAATAAGGATTTTCTCTCACGGATTCCTAAATCTTGTATCATTATTTTAATATATGTAATATTTACATCGTTTTTATTTTTGCTTTCAGATGAGACGTCCAACATCGACACCAATAACATCCCAGTAAGTATTTCAATTGGTTATATTTTGATATAGTTTTCCTGCTTCGTATCGTCTTTACCGAGAATTTGATATTTTTTGTCTCGTTTGTGTTTAAATTGCACTTCTTTTTGCGACAGCTTTATATCGTCAATGAAATAACGGTAGTCATTGATGCTTTTATGCTTTAGCTTTTTCATTTGGACACAAAATAGGTAATTTCAGCACTCATTTGGGTTTTTGAAAATGCAGCTTTCCAAAATGTGTGTAACTATCTATCTGACACTATCTGACTGTTTAATTTGGTTCTCAATTAGTGTTGCTACTCTAGTACTATCGATAAATGAATCTATTGAAAAAATATTTTATATGAATCTTGATTTCTGCATTAGTCTAGTTTTCTATTATAGTATATGTTGAAACATTTGAATAACAACCTATCAACACATGCATTGTTATTATATGGAAATAAAACTCAAAAGTCCGCATAAAGCATCTCCAATTTAATGTAGTCTTTACACCTTTTTAAACAAGATCCATTATAAAAATGTCATCGGATTCTTTAACAAAATATATTTTTTTTATTGTTAAAATGTCACGTTATTTAACGCTTGGGACCACCATACGATGTTTGTAATTTTCCTTAATTTTTTTTTATTGGTAACTCCCATCTTACTCGGAATATTTTTGATACTGACTCAGTTTGTTTAGTATGCGAGTGAGTAGGCGTATTGTTTTCGGTAGTTGTCGTTAGGGTTATGAATGGTCATTTATGTGTGTCTGTTTGTTTTAAATTCATACCAACTATAACCTAAATGACCATCATGACGTAGGCTAACAATGCAAGTCTCTTGTGGAATTTGAATCAGTAGGTATTAACTTGTTAAAATATAATGACGTATTATTCTTATTAATCTATCTATTAGCAATTTTTGAATTGGGATTCAAAGGGTCTATAAATCAGAGCATGTGTAAGTGCAATAGACATAGCCGAAATAATGCTATATTGCTAGATATGGTGGAGATTTCGAGATTATTTCGCAATTTCAGAGTTTGTCGAATATTCGTCGTTATCGTGCTTATTTAGCAGTTTTATTACACTTAGCTAATCATTATCGGTATAAAGCTATACTGTAAATAGAATAAAAAATTGCGATTTCAGGGTTGGTCTCATAGGAAAAGTAGTTCATGTTGATGAATATTTCCCCCTTTAAAGCACTGCATATGAATAAAAAATAATCCTGATAAGACTAACGTTAGAGGTTCACTATTTAAACAATTTATGAATGAGTGAAAAACTACAATCTATTTAAAAATGCTCAAACTATAATTCATTACGCACTAAAACCGATAGTTACATAATTATGACTGTAGACGTTCGACGGTCGATAATTTGACATCGATAACCTCGCTTCCGCGAAGGGTGACCCTAGATAACGTTCGATAACAATGTAAATAGATAAAACTTGCCGCGGCGGGTACGGAGTATTAGTCCCCAAATATGATTTATTGACTTTTTATGAATTACATAATATTGTCACTTATGTTTGTTTTTCACCGCAAGTTGTTTAGTTATCAATGAATAGCTACTAAAGGGTTTCCTGGTTTCTCATATTATCACAGATTCATGGTAGATATCTGTATATCTCTTATTTATGTAGATTTCTGATAAATCTTTGGTGCTGTATTTTGTTACTTGAAGGTTTGAAGAAGCGTGGATCGAAAAGTTCGATTTTCAAATTATATTATGTATCTACCTACACATAAATAAAAAAGAACAAAGATCTATAAAAAATGTCCCTTGCTGAGTTTCTTGCCGGAGTCTTCTCAGTCCAAGTGTATTCCGAACCGGTGGTAGAATCATTTGTAACGTTCATAAGTGCCTTATTAGGGCCTAAACTGAATAAATGATTTTTGAATTTGAATTTGAATTTGAATGGTCCTTCAGCAGATTGTTTTTGATCTTTATAATTTAATTTAAGTAACACATCAATACCGTATTTATTACGCATTTTTAACCATCTAAAAAGGTAAATAACAGTTGTTTCAAAGGGTGCCAACGACACACTTAACCTAATGTCTTATCATAAACTGTAAAAAACCTGGGGCCAGCAATGGATCGAGAGGGAGATGCCATAGCCTGAGGCGAAGTTCACCATAATACCGGAGTAAATCGCATCGCACGCGCCGTATTTAGAATTCGTCGTATGAAATCATACGAAAGCTCGCACATTTCACCCGCACCGTACGCGCGGTATTTCATACAATGCTTTAATGGAAATATGTCTCCAAATAAATATGTTTATTATATAATTATTAAATTTGTTTGCTTGCTAGCTTCCGCCCCACGGTTTCACCTGCGTTCCCGAGGGATCTTGTGTTTTCCCGGGATAAAAAGTAGCCTATATAGCCTTCCTTGATAAATAGGCTATCCAACACTGAAATAATTTTTCAAATCGAACCAGCAGTTACTGAAATTAGCGCGATCAAACAAACAAACTCTTCAGCGTTATAATATTAGTATAGATTGATCTCACTTGACTTTAGTAACTCAAATTTTCAATTAATGATTGCTTTTATTTTCAAAGCCTTTCAAAAACTAAATCCTTATTTTAATTTATATGTGATCGTGAATTCTTTAGTATTTGAATAAATTACGGAATCCGGAATCGATATATTTTTAACCGACTTCAAAGGAGGAGGTTCTATATTCGCCGCATCTTTTTTTTATGTCAGTTCCCTTATCCCTGTTTTTGTCTTGCCTCTATCTTTAGAATACCGTTATTCGAGCTTTTTTCACACGTTTTCCGTCATTAGCCCATTCCTTCCTACATCCCAAATAAATTAAAAAGTCATCAGGACATTAGTTTTTGTTACCTAACTGGAACCTACTGATTTAAAAAGTGTAATGATGACGCGACAGTTGGCGTTAGTTTTTTTTTCTTTACGTTAGAAAGTTTTATATTTCAAACACCAGAAAGTTTTTGAGCCCAAAATTAAACTTGTTCATTTATATTTTACTTAATACGATTATGTACTTACAATTCCATCGATCGTTTATTATCTATAATTATGAATTGAGTTATATCGACGTTTACAAGTATCGAGTTGGTTGTAACACGAATGGCAATGACAGCCGAACATCGATTCCCTTTCAAAATCGATAACACCTGAAAATGAGTCACTGGCGATAAGGCTGTATGCGAGACCCTACGTGACGTCATCGCTTTGGGAAATATCGCTTAGACACACCCGCCCACGATCTGTTTACCAACGTATGAGTGCTTATATTAGTCATTTTTAGTCGGGCTCACCGTTTTTCCTCCAATTCATAAGTATTTTTAAAGTGACTCAAAGCTTACTTTTTAGACAGAATTATAAAATATCGCTACCTACTATTTGACGAGAATCTTACCATGATGTGACCGAAAATAAGGAATTGGCTCTCAAGTGCAGCTGCCGGAACACACCGGAGAGTGTTTGGCGACTGATTTTCTACTTGTAGGTGGTAGCCAGCCAGGCGGGTACTACAAAGGACCCTGCAAACCTTAAAATATCCAGGAACCAAGAAAAGTGGCGAATGTGAAAGTATTTGTCATTTTTTTTAAGATTTTGTCGATCAATACAATAAAAAAAACTTAATTCTAAAAGGCGGTGAGAAATAACTTAAAATACTGTTTCTGAGTATATCCTCAGTTGAATTTGAGACGAGGACGCTCGACATTTAAACTTTTAGCAATCCTCGAATAATTTAAGTCTATTTCTAGTAGAGGTAGGACTTAAGTCACTCAAGTCAATGACCTGAGACAAGCATTTATTGTAGGTACCAATAGCATGTCTTGTATTTACATGCACCTGTTATTATTTTATACGATTTCCTCCGCGTTATTGCTGATTAATTTTCTTTGTTTTACCTTTTCGAACCACATAAAGCCATTTTACCACCGGGAGATTATGTCTGCGGTCTTGCATTTTACTTTTTACCTTTTATTTTATTTATTTTATAGTTAATATCCTATGGTATGTGATATGTCGTGGCACTGTATTATAACTTTTCAATAACATATTTGATTCAGTATTATATTATGGAGCGACAATAGCTATATTATGTTTCTCCTTTAAACATGCAAAATTCAAGCTATTTTCTAGTACTTATTGTGTAAAATTTTAATGATTACGAATAAGAGTACTTATTACATTGTTTTGAGTTTTAAATTTAATTTTTTTTCCATCAAAGTCCCTTCAAATATCATTAAACTTTTCTACTATACTGTCAGTCTCGACAAATTAAGTAACAAAAGCGCAATGCTAAACATTCCAATATACACTATTAATCTACTATACAAGTATACATATAGTACTAGGATCCCATTACATCTCCGTACTATGGACAAGGTCGGCATGGCATCTGCTCGACCGGCTCGACCGGACGCCGCTGCCGGCTGCGGGACTAACGTTAAGGTAGGATTACATGCACCTATTTTCTTAGTTCCATTTTCAAATAATTAAATTTCGATTCATTATTCTCATGGTCTTCTGTTTCAATCAGCAGCTGCTGCAGACGTCTCTCATGGAAATAATTCTTAGTTGCATTTCAAAATTAATAAATTTAGAGCCATCATATTATCATAGCCCACTGATTCTGAGAGTAAAGTTTATGCCGGGACTACAAAATACGTATTAGTACAACGCTAGGATTCTACGAGTATAACTGTTTGTCTATCATTTGAAATGGACCAAAACTATTCATGTAGCTCTGGTAACGTAATGTATGTAGGATTTTCTAGCCAATTTACCAAAACAATTTAAATTCTTTGTGTTCTTGTCGTATTATAACCATATCTCAAGTCTCTTCGTTTTACAAAAATTTAAAAAAATTACAAAGTCTGATTGAAACCGATCAACTTATGCAATTGTCATGTTATTGAATTGTGTTAAATGTTTTATATCAAGTTACTTACTAACCTCTTTAACCCATTTACATAGTATCCTGACCATAGACATCAGATATATTTATTAATTATATTCATCAGGTACAAATTCCGCGACATATAACACACCGCTAACCGGCAGTCTGGCCGTGCGAACCGGGTCACCGAGGGCTCTGACTCATGCATGCGTTCCCGGTTTGTGTCTTGCACCATAAGGGTGATTGCTCCTAGCCACTTTACTATTGTCTCAGCTTCTTCGTTAAATATCCATTGAGTGTTTTCATGGATGATTTATGACGTAGCTAAACGTATCCAGGAAAGAATGCCGAACCAAATTCTACGAAATTTAATCAAAATAGTTTCCGAAGGTGAAAAAAAACATTTGTACTAAATCAACATTGATTGTGCAAATTTCTTTCAAAAACATGGTCCATCGATCCTCAATGGTTTCTTCTCGAAACTCATCCCATTCACAGCGAACAATAATTCATAAATATGACCATCCTGCGAGGTACGCCGTGTGAATAGCCGCATTATTGCTAAGATACGAAAACAATATCTCGTCCTCACAGTCGGATGGATGCATTGAACGGTAAACTAGTTCGAACACGCTTTTGTGTCTGAAGAAAGGCGCGATTTTCTCCGGTGCACATCGGTAAAGCTTCACATTTACATTCGTATCCATAAATCAAAAGTTTACCTTTTTACGTCGCCGCTGCAGGTGTCCCCGCTGTATCATTTCGGCGAGACTCTATTGTCCGCTCTCATTCACCTGTGATTTGTCCATCCCTTATTAGCCCGACGATTGCGAGAGATGGCGTCCTCTTCGCGTCCTGTAGACGCCGCCGCGCCATCATAAACAGTCGCATTATACGACGCACAACATTGGAATCTGTCGTGCATTGTTATAAGATAGAATTTAGCCTGTCGTCATATCAGCGTTAGACCGGATGGGAAGCCGAGATGCTGTAATTTGGCCGTACAATACCGCGCAATAATAATCGCAGCCGTTCGTAATTGCGACGACATCCGTTGTACAAGATGTATGTACTAGCACATACATGTGCGCGCCGTGTGAAAGTTCGAAAGGGCCACTCGTTACCAGGCCGAGTTGTGTTATCAGAACCTGTTTTACGCATTTTAGATACATCGGCTTTCTTCACAACA
Source organism: Tetheella fluctuosa (assembly GCA_951216915.1). NCBI lineage: Eukaryota > Metazoa > Arthropoda > Insecta > Lepidoptera > Drepanidae > Tetheella > Tetheella fluctuosa. The sequence continues at coordinate 11,097,855 of OX578223.1, read as the reverse complement.
CGATAGTTAAGATAACTCGTGCTCCGGGAATTTTATATTGACGAGAACTTTCTTTGTATGTTCATGTCAGTTTACCAAAAAGGGATTAGGTGGTGTTTCACACCTAATAAGGGCAGTTGATAAAAAACTATAAAGTGACGCAACAATGGGGTCCTACCGCAACATACGGCCGCATTCGGCCGTTCGAGCGATTATGTCTTTTGTCGGTTTTTTTTGAGCGGATGTTGTATTGTTGCGCCCATCGTGTGGTCACTGTCGTAATTTGAATTGTGTGCGTGTTTTGACAATCGGCGTTAGATAAATTCTCTTCACAATTGATTTACGGATATGTCCGGTTTGGAGCATAAAGTTTCCGGACTAATGCAATGACTTTGAAACCAAATGGTGGCTATCGGTGTGCGGGTTGCACAAATTCAGGTAGAGGTTTTTAATCAATTGTAATGGATGCTCGATCCGATAATATCTATTTCCGACTACATCCGCCTACAAGAGAGATACTTAATATTGTTATGCTATTACTCGTTAAAAAAAATGATTTAATGTGGGCGTGGGATCGAAGGATCTATTTAAACAACCGGATATCCTTCAGTTAGGGTTTTGTCAATTGGTATGATTTTTTAATCTATAATTCAAGGGTTGCTACTGTATAAATCGTTTAATCGAATAAACACTTTTTTTACTGTTCACCCTTATTTTTTTCAATATTTCATATATGAAATGTCACAAAGGAGCTCAAAACTTTTAAATTAAGTTCCCATGTATTCTTAATACATCCAAAAGAGTTACTTTGAAATATCCATCTAAGCATACGATAGTAATGACAGCTATTAACAGGTCATATTCAGGAATCTCAATATCCATTGCTACTGTGAACCGTGATGCTGTGACTGTGACACTCACTCTCTATCTCTGGAGACAGTTTAGAGATGTTATAATCACTGGACTCTATTACCCATTGTGTTCAAATTTCAGCTCTATCCCATACCATGTATTTATGGGAATTTGGAAAAACTCCAAAACCTAAACAGTGAAAACCTTCTAGAAGAAATAACTTCTTTAAGTTCACCAATTGTTTGTATTTCTTATTTTTCGTTATTTGTTTTTATATGTACAACCGTAACGTAGGCATGTGATCTTGACTCCAGTAACAGCGTACTTTAATCTTTCGCAGTCTAGTTTTTGGACATACCATCAAGAGATAGAGCTAGTCAAAATTACAGATACGTTCTGGGAGACAAGGTATCTCACCGTTCTAATATTGTTATAGACTTTGCAGTACACTATTAAGTATTCTATTTTCTCTTTTGTCAAGTATTGGTAACATTCGATGACGTGGCATAAAAAGAAATACAATTTTTTTAAAATTAAGTTGGCAAGCTAAAGACGATATGATCATCCAATTCCTTCTCGCAATGGAGCAGTTGTGAAAGCCCAGCCAGAAGATTCATAAAGTAAATTACTGCTTGACTTTGATAAAAAAAACTGATAAGTTCAACAGCCAGTTGTCCACTTTGTCTTTCTTCCCAATTTAGTGTTATAGCCGACTATTACCTCTGAATAAAGAGACACTTGAATGTTATGCGATGCAACCGGTTGTGATTGTGACAACCGGTTGATGGTTGACGTAATTGACGATTTTTTCACCTTTGTAGTGTCTTTTAGTAGTCTGTATTTTGGCCTCTGGAGGTTTTGAAAATCATGTTAAAGGTTCTGATATAATGGTAATTAGTATGTATATAGCAGAAGCACTAAATTAAACACATATGGAAAATAATAAAACAGAATTATAAATACCAACAAGTCTCAGTATATTAGACCCGGTAAAGATCGAATCAAACAGAAGTTACAAAATGATGCTTTCATTATAGCAATGCAGATTTTTGGACTATTTCAACACATACCATCACCAAAGAATTGCTACGTGGGCATTAAACGCATTACATGTGTGCCAACAAACGCAGACCGCCCGTATTTTAGTAACCATTACATTGAACCCATAAAAAAACTAATAAGACTTCATAAAATCATAAAAAAAAACTATTAAGTAACTATACATTTATCAGTATATCTGTCCGTCTGACGGGCTGAGATGAAAGATTCAATCACGGAGCGAGTTGCTTCCAAGAAGGCTGGACGCTTGTTTTTTTCGCTGAAGTTCAATAGTTTTGGGGCTCCGTAGACATGAGGTGGAGTGCAGGACTTGGGCATGGTAATTGACTTGTTATATCGGACTTCGCCTTTTTTGCCTGCTTTGTAAAAAGTGGTATATTGTAAGTTTGGCTGTGATTTCGAGATGGCGATGCACTTATATATTTTCATATCTCACAATAAATATTATAAATATCAAAGTTTGCATGTTTGTGACTTAATCACTCATCAACGGCTGAATGGATTTGGATGAAATTTGATACTCAAAAAGACCATACTCTGGAATATAACATGGGATAATTTTCGTCCCGGGAAAACATTCGATCAAACCGCGGAGCCGAAGCTAGCTAATAATAATCGCGTCCTTTAATACAAACATATTCATATTGTAATGAGAAATTATAACTCAATAACTAAACGAGAGTATGGCGGAATTCTGAGGTAAAATTTAAATTTATATACAGTTTAAAGGTCCGTGGGAAAATATTATTAACTCATTTTAAGTTTCCAAAATTCTCAGAATTCGTTTTTAGCATATTTAATTCGCGTGGGTGTAAGGATAGTGATTTCTTAATAAAGTAACTGAATTTATTTTATCAGTAACCAATCGATTGACAGCATTCCAATAAATTTTATAGCCTCGTCTCATTAAGTCCTCATTTATTATTAAGTTTTTTTGAAATTATAAAAATGGGTGCAACGTAAATAAAAGAAATATTTACCTATACAACTTTTACTGTATGAATCCTGCTAATTTTATAAATGTGAATGTTTGTGTGGATATTTGTTACTCTTTGTCTTTTGAAGAATACCTACTGCACTTGAAACCTGAAAGCAGCCAAGAGTGAGTGGCTATGGGAAAATAGTATGATTGTATGAGTGAAGAAATGAGGTTTCCGTCGAAGGTCGGCTGATTCTAGAATAGATAAGGCGAAAAAGAATTCCCTAGAAAGAATCACTACGGAATCACAGTAGACTAAAGAACACGCTTACCACATTTTTCCACGCCAGCAATCACTCGGGAGTCGTGAGATGCGTTTTTTTGTACCAGACCCGTTAGTGACCCGCACCTCACGGTCCTCTATTACAAAACACGACGCAAAACAAAAACACAACATACACGCCTTCCTCACTAAACATAATTTAGAAAGATTTATAAACAAATGCGTCATTGTATGTTGAACTTTTTGTGACGCTCGACACTTGCCAGAGACAATTCGTCGTATTTTTATGAATGTATAAAGTGCTAAGTGGAGTTCTCTTTTTTTATTGACGAGAGATTTATTGCTTTTTTTTGGAGACCACCTCGCCGGTGACAGTTCGATGATTAAAGGTTGCGAATGTATGGTGCATATGTTGGTAGTGAATGAAACTGGGCTTGTCAGTGGAAGCGTGGGAGCTGGTGACAATATGTAGAATTATCCTTTTAGATGTTTTTTTTAATGTTTACTCTTTAGTGTTCTTCGGAATGAACTTAAGGTGTTTTTTTGCAAGCAAGTTGTTTGTTCAATGAGATGATATTAAAGTCTAAGCAAAGTTTCAGTGATTTCTGACATTTAACTAATAAGTATCTGTAAGAAACTAATATCTATGAAAATTTAACTTATATTTTTACCTCTCTAACTTTTAAAAGCAATCACAAATAACTTCTTGCGCCAGTTCACTGAACCTGTTTAAAAAAAGTCTGTCTGCAATTTGCATTCTGTAGTATCTTGGAACTGAAGTTCATTTGCCTGTAAAATGACCTAAATATTATTTCTGACTGATTATTTCAGCCTTGTCCTATTTTTTGTCTGCTCTCAGTTCTATTAGTGGAAAAGGATTTTTTTTCAATCAACTTTGGCAGGGTTTCTATTTAATTTGAGACAATGCTCTTCAGGGAAATAACTATGACATAGTGTTATAAAAAATGTTGTAGCCTTATTTCTTCTTTATCTGACAAGTGATGTTTGGTGCTTGAATGTTTTAATCTTTTATACCCATAACTTATATATATAACGATTGACTGACCGACAGACAAAGCATAGCTTAAACCGTTGGACCTAGAAATTTGAAATTTGAAGGAAATATTCCTTGGGTACTTTAGAGGTATACCAGGTTTTTCAAAATGCAACCCCTAAGGGGATAAATAAGGGATAGCGGGTGAAACCGTGGGCGGAAAGTTAGTATTCATATATACTAACAGACAGGCAATAAGCATAAGGTCAACCTGAAATTACGACGCAGGCACGTGTGATGCAGAAAATTTCACTGTTTACTCTGCGACTATCATATGTAAAATGATGCAGCCTTCAATTGGAGATAAAATAAAATTATCTGGACAAAGATTGACATTCTCCTGCCATCGTGATCTTTTATTTTGATGAAAACAAGTGTGTTTATAGTGTTCAATTTCCCTATTATTGCTTCCAATTTGTCTAATTGGATCCAAACTGAGGGCCATCTCGATTTTTCCTAATGATGCTTCGCAACATCACTAATTGATTCAAAAAGCTGTAACTAAAGTACTGTAATAGACTCTATACTAAATGAACCCAAAATTACAATGTAATTATTAATTGTAAGTAGTTCGTGACTCAAATAGTTAAGATCGAGTGAATTAATTCGGCCAATTAGTCGAATACACTTGACGCGCCCCGAGTCCTGACCTGGACAATAGTCTCGTTGTGGTGCAGGTCATGAGGGTGTGACTGTCAACTGGTAATATATGGGCTTGGCAATTGTCTTCCTCACTTATCGTTAATAATCTAGCCCTGTCCTTTTCTTTAGCTAGAACCCTACCCCCGTGCTATGGTTTCGTCGCGACGTTTTCCTTCGCCGAAGGCTCAAGCTCATTATAAGATTCGATCCCACGACCTTCTTTACAGCATTCGACATCATTTCCACTGAGATCGGCATCGCTTTTAAATATCATTGCTTTATTATACAAACAAATATATTGTATGGACTCTGGTACGGAACGGAGGACATGTCTAAAATTTGTCCAAAAATTACACGATCGAAGCATTTATAAAGGAGGGCAATTACAGTTTTATTACCACAAACCACTTAAATATCAAACAAAGTGATTGTAAAATAACTTCATTCGAAACGTAAGTATCATAAATATTTTTGACAAATTTCAAATCGTTACTGTAGACGTAAATATTTTTAACTGAATCGTTATAAAAATCATGTGGTGTCGTTAATATTTGATTACTCTCGACCAAAAATGCTGAAAGACAGGTATAAAACGTTATTGGATCGAAAGTTCAACTTTCATAAATTCCACTTGTAAATTCGCAATGCAATTTTTATCTGTTTCATCATGATAAAGAAACCTACTTCTCAATTCACATTGCAGGTTTATTTCAATGATGTCTATTTGTGATTTGTCTGAATCAGAACCTAACGTATAGTCTGGAATTTAAGGTTTGAAGAATTTATCGTTATTTCATTACTTTGTTAAAGATGTTTTAAAGACCTACAAGTATTTCAGATTTATTGTTTAGTTTATAAATAAACTTATGTAAACCGGTTTGTTATTATGCTTAAAATGTATTTTTTAATTTGCATAATTCTTCACGTGTAATGCAAATGTTGGAATTTTTATCTTATACCTACCATCATAAACGCTTAGCAATAAACGTTTCGTTTGTGTCATAAATTTTGATTATCCCCTACGGATTTATTTGTTGGCGAATCACTTAAAATGTCTGTTATATTGTTTAAGGTTGAGATATGACGTTTATTGACTAGTATTTATCCTCTCGAGATTTGATCTGACTTGCTTCAGAATATTGCGTTAGCAAACTTGAAAGATAGCCCACCCATTAATACAGATCACAATAAATTGATTACAAATAACTTGGCAAATGAAGGATGTTGCCTTGAAAATATCTCTCCAAGGTGAGCAAATTGGTACCCAAATGACTATAAGCGAAGTAAACAAACCAAAATTTAGAGCGCATGCTTGCTTATCTGATTGACATAAAAAAAGTATGGGAGCTTTTTTGAACCGATTCTATTATTGTTGATGTCATCTTGATAGATAGAATTCTTACAATCTTAAAAAAAACTCTAATAACATTGTCAGATTATTATATAGGACCTCCACAATCTGTAATAGAATAAAGTTATTATTTTATATAAATAGAAAAATACAATGTTGGATATCAAGTCGCGAATTAAGCTGTCTGCGGCGGCGTGACATGGTGCAAACATAAAATAAATAAATGCAGAGTGGTCTGGTCACTCTATTCGTCGCAAGATTCGGCATAAACATAGACGAGGCGTATCTTAGTATATGGAACAGGTATTCCAATTCCCATATTGGAGAATGCTTTCGGAAATTCACGTCCCATTTTCACAAATTTTCAGGTCCGTCTTTGTTTTCTATTTTACTCCCCAATCTGCTGTCTGATAGATAGATAACATGTAGTTGCGTTATTATTATGTGTAAGCCCAGAGACGTCATTTATAATCGACTGCTCATTTAGGAGTCAAGAATACGCGATCCTAGTGTGTTTGTTTACTTCAACCGTTTGGTTATGATCTTTTCTTTCACTGAAAAGACTATAAAACTATAGATGTCATAACAGAAGGTCCAAACTGCTACATTTAGATAAAGCCACCGACCCATTCAACTCTCGTTGGAATATACAAGTACGAGTGTAGGCAATTCAAAATTTCGGAATTCGAAGTTTACCTTCTGCACCTAACAATTCTGCAGTGCATACCCATAATGATAAACGCCTAACCATAGGTTGCACACGGTTAACTGGCCTTTATTACACGTTACATTGTTTGTGACGCCCGGCGCCGCTTGTTTGTCCGTCTACACTTGTAATAGCAAGAGGAAATTACTGTTTGGTTGTTATACTCGTATTTGTATTAAAAAAGTGTTTGACAAATTGATATTGTACATGCAGTACGTTTGTGTATTCAATCATTTGGGTATTGATGGCGATATTATTAAGGTTGTTGTGACGAGAACCAAATATTGTTTGTATATAAGTACAAAAGGATAGACTGACTGACATATCAACGCACAGCTCAAACCGCAGGGTATGGCTAGAAGCTTGAAATTTTGCACACAGGTTCCTACTGACTTTTTTTTACCTACTGCTAAGTAGCCACGGTCGACCGTTCACTACCAGCATAATACCACAGTCTATGTAACTCTTACAGTCAGCCAACGGACACTAGATAGAGCATTCGTGCGGGGCTTGCGGGTTGAGAGAGGGGCGGTAGCGAGCCCAAGCTGCCTTTACACTCGCTTGGGACATAATACTATTGACATCCATAATACGCGGGGGTCGATCCTAAGCTCGAAATGTTTCTATCAACATGCCGTCAACTGTACTTTGTAGATATTAAATATGGCAAAAATGTATCTACAAATTCCATAATTTCAATATACCTACATGATTAAGTTAATAGTCTTGTGGCGGCGCCTGACCACATATATTATTGTTATTATTTATAATATGTTGTTGGTCATTAGAACTTGAACACATAGTCATAACAGGAAAAAGAACAATTGTTGAATTGAATAACTCATATTTTATATTATCTTCTTTACGCTGTGTCCAAGGCTATTCCATATTATATATTACAAGTATAAGAATGTTTTCCGAGTTTCTATATAGAAGTACTAACGAGTATAAAGTTCTGATGAATTATAAGCTAGAACTTTTTTTTATAGCATACACGGTTTGTGTATTTTACATAGTCAAGTCCGTAAAAGTCAGTCAGATTTTAGTAAAATGATGGTCATGAACTTTTTGAAACAACCTGAAAATTCACGATACATTTCACATATTGACTTAGGTTGAGCATTGGACAAAACGCCACCGATATTATTTAATAAAACTCAAAATACACGATTTTCAAAATACGCCATTTTGCATGTTTGCTCCAGAAAGTCTTTTGAGGTCTTGTAATCATCTAGCTAGTAGATTTACAGTCAACAATCTTCATGCATGACCTGGGACCAGCGACTACCTTAGCTCACAATGCACTAGTCATAAAACTGGGAGTTGTCTCAATAATGAATGATTACTGCTTCCAAGCGAAAATGTTGATGGTACCTACGGGAAAGCGCAGTGAAATTACGTCTCAAATACGTCGTGCGTGAGCTCTCTATTCCAATTACATAGTTCGATTTAGATACAGCCCTCGTAAGGACGTCCCAAATAGCACCAATGTCAAACATTGTTTTTTGTTTACGACATTTTGTCTTGTAGGGGAGATCCTTGTACCTTGGGACACCTTGTACCTCGGGACAAGCTCACTGAGTCAGATATTTTGCATTGAGAAGTGGTAAGTAGCTATTTCATTACAATATTCAGAAAGCATATTGTATAGTTGGCCCTTTTACCTCGTTCCTTAGATGTGGTATGCCGTGTGATTTTATCGTCAGTTTTTTTTTGCAATCGACTTGAATCTTTGTTTTATACGAAATATTTTGAGGTAAGTAATTTAATTATGATACAATTAGTCGTTATCTACATTTGTAATCACTTATTTTAATATAATTTACTAAATTTCCGTAATTCAGAAATTATAACCACACTTTGTTTTATACAATTGAAATTTGTATAAAACAAAGTGTGGGACCTTGGGACAGTGAATTTTTTGTACCTTGGTACAGTACAAGGCATTGCTTTTTTCAACAATTTTTATTAATATTATATATTTATGTTTTCATGTTTTTATATACCGCGAAGTAAAAATAAAGTCACCCGGCCAAAACCATATGAGGAAAATGTAAAAAATGCAATAGAAATTGTCATTCAAAAACGTTTATATCTATTCGGAAAGCTGCCGAAGAATTTCATCTGAAATTTCATTTCTGGCTTATGAAACATTTAGATAATTGTCAAGTGATAGAGATAATATTCATCTGGCGGCAGTTTAGGTTTACAAAAATGTATCTCAAGATACTAATATTGGAGTCCCGAGGCACAAGCCACGATTGTACCTTGGGACAAATATCCTAAAGTACATAATTAATTGTAATTTTCTCAATGATAAAACATAGTAGGTCGTGTGTTGCATTGTTATTGGCAACTTAATAGAAATTTCAACATTCAAGACCATAGATCAATTTGAACTTAAATTATGGAGGTTTCGAGAAAAGTGTCCCGAAGTACAAGGATCTCCCCTACAATTTGGTTGTTATTTCATGTCTCAACTTAAGACCTTAATTTTTGTAATGTTTTCAAAGGATCCATAGGCTGATCTTCTGTTCCGTCAGACATTTTTGATTTGTTTGATATACTTTCATATGCATTTAGTAAAAAGCTGTTATTTAAACTTGACAAACAGACACTTCAATTTTATTTATTTGTATAGATATGTATAGGTAGTCATACGCAAAGTATAGTAGTACAAGAACAAGTGTTAACTTAATTAATTAACCAAGTGTACAGGTCATACACACGTCATGGCTGCATAGCGTTGGCATGACGAATGCGATGATGTAATGCCCTTTATCTCTTTTATCATTACATACATGATAGTGAGTGGAGTTACAGTGTTATCATTTTTATGCAATTTCTCTAATTTAGGCTTTATACTGGGTGATTTTGTTATCACTGGCAATACTTGCAAGGGTGGAAGTACTCATCAGAATGAACAACTTTTATTATGGGACTAACTGTGAAATCATGAAAAAATTATCAGCTGTTCCATACAAATGTTCAATACCTACTCGACCAAAATGTATGAAGCAACCATATTATTATACGCGATATCAGCGTAAGCCCTATAATAAAAGTTGTTCACATTGATGAGTACTTCCACCCCCGCAAGTATTGCCAGTGATAACAAAATCACCCCGTATATATCGACAATAAATTAGAAATCCCATTGGTATTCTTTATATCCATAGGCGACAGTAGCTACTTAACATCAAATGAACTGCCTGCGTGATTGTCAACCCGATATTTAAAAAAAAGGTAAATTTATTCAAAGTTTTTTGAAGAATTTATAGAAGGTTTGTCAGAAAAAAGTTGTAATTTTGTGTATTTCATATTTGATATTTTAAATGTAGACGTACAGATAGGTACATTTCATATGGCTCTAGTATCCCCTTTGGTTCACGAATGAGACGCGCGTCCCGACACAACATACCTATAACAAAAATAGAAGTTTTTTTTTCCATATATATCTTAACATCCCAAGAATAAAGTTGCTTATTATCTATAATGCATGTCTGTAAAATACGAATTCCATTTTTAAATTATTATTACAAGGAAATTGTTTCTCAAAAATAGAACAGCAAAAACTTTGTGAAGATGACTAACTAATACAGGACGTAAATAAGGTAAAGTCCCGGACAAACGATTCGAATTCTAATGATATCTCATATCACGTTATCAGGTCTCTTGTAGGTTGCGCAATGCGTAGCGTTGATTTGATTTCAGATCGCAAATCTAGGACTGTGTCTGTGTACGTCGAGATTTGTGTTTACCACGCCAATGCTTGTACAAATGTTTGCCCCAAACATGGATCATTTATTATTTCAATATTTTTTTCACACTGACTCTGTGATCAAATGTTATCTTGAGATAAAAAGTAGGCAATATGCTGTTTCGGCGTGTGCTCCATCTATGTGATAAGTTTCACTCAAATATGTTAAGCTACTAACATACTAATTAATATTTTAGGGATATACAGGGTGATTTTGTTATCACTGGCAATACTTGCAGGGGTGAAAGTACCTACTCATCAATGTGAACAACTTTTATTATAGGGCTAACTCTGATATCGCGTAAAATAATATGGTTGCTTCATACATTTTGGTCGAGTAGGTATTGAACTTTTGTATGGAACAGCTGATAATATTTTCATGCGCCGCCTAATTGACAATGTTCCAAAATAGTAAATTGTTATTGTTTGTCTAAACTCGCAGTACTAACTTTCAACCCTGAAAGTTTAGCTAGACAGTTAAAAATCACCCTGTATTTATGTCCAACCATAGCTTGCAGTTTAATAATAACTTGCTCTACTATCTAAAGCGCATAACGTACTCGAGTAGTATCCAACAACTGACTGAAACCAACAATCGATATTGCAACATCACAACTGTCTCCCGACTGCGTTGCCATTAACTGCTAGTACTTAAGTAAATCGCAATCCTCGTATCTCTATAAATAGACAAGTCTGACTTCGTAGACATCTCACTACTAAATCTACGCGTTTTCCGAACGTCCTATATAAACTACATTCAAAGGCATACATAACCATAACGTTAACCACACAGAGTTGAGATTCAAGTGTATTGCAGTTGCTAGTAAATATAGAATTCGAGTTGCATCGCTGAATGTGTAACGTGGAAAATAGTACTATAACGGTTTGTAAATAGAGTACGTTTCACATTGTGATACGTTGAAAGCGGATATACGCTGGGCGAAGTTAGGTCGGAAAACATGCGCCGTTTATAGTACTATCGTAGTATCGCGTCTGTATGTGTGGGTAACTAAAGTCCGTGGTTGAACTGCAGCAGTTGACTGCAGGCTTGTGTGTGCGTGCAGTGGTTATATAAGGTCTGTGAATGGATGGTATATTTATGTCTGACGTCTGAGTTTGGAGTGCGGTTTTATTGATTTTTTTTCCTTCATTACAACTCCATTTTAGTGGCATGTCGGTTGTCAGCCGGGCGGGAAATAATGTAGGCACTTTTCGTTTTGTGCAGCGTGCTGTCAGAATCTCTGTTAGTTTTGGAAATAACATCTTTCTTCAGCGTATTGTTGATTAAAATGTTATATGACTGACTATGTTATTTATTGATCTTTCTATTTTCAGGTACTGAAACATATCAGCGCTACTGTTCTACCGCTTCCAGCAACGGTAATTTAAACTTTTCCCATTTGTAGTAATGTATCTAGACTAGATTATTTTTGTTTAATCGAGTTTTTTAATTTTGGATTTGGAATATAAAGTTTACCTTTTGACAACTACTGGATTTCTTTATGCTTTGTTTAGGTCTTTATAATGCATAATATGGCGTATAGCAGAATTAAATTTATCTTCTAAAGATGACAGTGGCGGTTAAAATGTATAAAGTAGTTTAAAATAAAATTTAAAAAAAGCATTTTTATTGAAATATGTTATAATTACAAAGCTAAAAGAATGTCGTACTTATATGAAAACTATCGTAAAAAATATATAACTCGGAAATAGTAAATAACTAATTAAAATTGATTAAATAACCGTAGAATAGTATATTACCTGCTAATGAAATTACTCAGAAGCACCCGGGGCCTATCATAAGGAAATGGACGTAACATAAACATTATTAAAATAAATGTTAATTCGTACGTAGTAATTTAAGACGTCCGGTGGGCGCATGCGTGATACTAATGTAATAATAATAATGTAATAATAAACATGTCATGAGATATCGTAGCTTTTCTTATTTCCATTTAACTTTTAATAAATTAGATTAGGTATGTTTCATAAGGAAACTTCTCTAGTTTTAAAAGCTAATTTAGTTAGGTTATCTCTTTTTATCTCGCTATATTTATCTCTTTTTGGCACATGGAATACATAAAGAAAGAAAGAAAAAGATTTTATTTTGAGCACGCCATCCGACGCACACAGCCTTTACAAATATTAAATAGAACATGTGTTGTCTTTACCGAATGGGCGTGTCATAAAAAATGTAAGGAATGCCCTGACTAATTTGGTTAAGTTATTATAAGAATGGTAGAGTATGCTACCGAGTGGATATTGTAGAAGTTCTCATATGCAGGAGTGGAGAGCAATAGTAGATTAAACAACAAGTAAGAATAAAGGTAATTTACTTCGAGGGACTAAGTTGGTTGTCAAGAATAGCGAAGGATTTTAAAGTATAAGTACCTAGTAGAATTCAGAGTGGAGCGCGAGATACAAGAGCCGAGTTTTTTTTTTTCTTACGAGTTAGGTATGTTATATACTTTTTATCATTGACTGCGAAAAGATATTCGTTTGGTGGCAACAAATTATCTAAGTAATTACTAATTGCTACTTAATTCCAACAATTCATTCAGTCATAGAGTCAGTGTCATATTTTCTTTACTGAAAGAACAAATTTTATTTGATTTTTCAATGAAACAATAACACGACAACAGAAAATAACTAAAATAGGCGGCATTTATTTTTCTTAATTTAAATTGAGCTAGCAGCAGCCAGTACGTTCACCACGATTTATTTATTTGTCGTATTTAATTCGTGTGTTGTCTTATTTCAAATTCAAAATAAGTATATTTTTTCACTCAGTGAGGGGGAAAAGCATTTTCCTTTCCTCACGGTAATCGATGAACCAAATTCCCCTTTTCGAGTTGTACTTAATGATAATAATTATATGTACCATAAGTAAAATGACGTTTTTTTTTTACATTTAACAATCTTGTTACAGACCACAAACATAACCGAAATTTTGAACGTTACGGTCTGCAAAATAAGTAGCTGAACAGATCGAAAACTAAAAACCTGTACACTATAACTATCCATGCTAAGATAAAATAAACAGTTGTTTTATAAATGTGTGTCTACAAAAACCTACATACTATATATTTCTACATCATTTTAGTGTAAAGTTGCTGACCGTACATAAAGATGTAAAGAAACTCGTAACGTGATGCCTTATCATTATCACGTGATAACGCTTAGTACCATATGATAATAAATACCTCCCAGAATACGCATTATGTCGTTATGTAACCGTCGTACAATGTCAGTAGGTACCAATTATATAATCGGTTTTATTTCAGCTTGTGACGTTTTATTCTCATCTTTGTTAATATTTAAAGTCTGAGTACATTAAACCTATCGGTAGGTAGTGACGTCGGATGCTGCGATGAAGGCGTGGGTTTGAATCCTTTGAGCTTTCAGTTAGGAAAAGATCGTGATGAAACCATATCACGATGACACGGTATTTTGTTCTAATCGGCTGGCTGGCTTACCACCATTAAGGTGGAATAAGAATCTGTCAATAAACACCTACCGGTGGGGTCCGGCAGCTGCATTTGAGATCCAGTTCCTTCTTGGCTTTGTGGGCTTACCACCTTCTGCCTCATCATCACTTACCATACTGAGATTGTGGTCAAACAGCCTATGCAAATAAAAAAGGATGATATTGTAATCTCATTTTAAAAATATATTAATAGTTTCCAGTGTAAGATTTGTGGTGGGTTTAGATGTAAAATAAATAAAAAATAGTAAAAAAAAAAACAATATACGAATGACGTTACAGATAACGTTGAACACCAAACTTTGGGACTTTCCAAACATTATTAGTATAAAAATATAAGTCTTTCTAGCTAGTCACTTGTCTTGTTATCAGCCAGTGAGCCGGCTGCGTGAGCGTCACCCCATCGGCCTTCAATATATCGATACGATTTGGTTTATCGATAGATTAGTATTGATAAAGGGGCCACACGGTAGCGGCCGTAACAACTGTATTTTATTTATATCTACAAATATATATTTTTAAAAATTTAATTGAGTAGGTATTAGTTTATAAACATAGAGCTATCTTTTTTCTTGCATTTTATTTACTAAAAATATCAATGTTTATTTAATAATCTATGGTATCCATTTATAATGTTTTTTTTTTTGCGACTTCAGTTGGTCCCCTATAATTTTCGAAAATATACCATTCCGAAATATCCACCCGGTTTAACTCAACAATGCAAATATATTGAGTCGCTGTTTGTATACTCTAATAAATAAAATTGAATAATATATATCGATATCTAAATTTGTAAAAAGTTGTAATTCATATTTATTATTTTCATTAACCGACCATCTGTCTTCAGCCTTAAACCGTCATTGTGTAGAGAGTCTCAATAAATGTATATCCACTTTATATAACTACATAATAAGAATTAAAGAATCCAAGTACGCAAGAACTCAAATGAAAATGGTCAAATGTTATGGAAAAATACCCCAAACCTATAAATACACCTGTGTAAGTATAACATTACATCTGCAATATTTTTATACTTATTAATGGTATTCATATATTGTAATTTGTTCAGTTGGTCCGTAGTCACATTAAATATATCTATTGTTTGTGATAGTCCGCCGTTTGTGTGTCATCAGGTCATAGTTTCTATGGATTAATTAAGATATGATTGTGTAATGACGTCAATATCTCTATGTCTATATCAATATGTCTTTAGGGTTGCCATGTACAATTATGTCAAGGTTTTTTTCAATGTCGCAATACTCCAATGATACCTTTCCACAAATAAATCCATAATTTATAGCGTTTTTGTCTGTCTGCGATTTGGCACTTATAAAATAGTTTTAAATTAAACTTGGCAACCTCAAAACCTTAGAAAAGGGATTTTGTGTAATAAATTATAAGAATATTCTAGAACAGTATAGTCTTAAGAAACAGCCATAAAGAATAAAATATAAATAATATACTATAAAATGAACACAAAATAGTTCCATACCATTCTAAAGTTATGTAGATTACTAATTAATTCTAATTATCGTTTTTAATATGTGAAAACCTACTTCAACTCGATAGTTAGAACGATAAGTTGCTTCCCATGGCAACACAAAACAAGAAATATAATTTAATAAATTTAATAAATTCAAATTGATAATATCTAAACTATTTGTAGGGCCACGGCGAACAAGCGCTATTGAGGGCAACGAATATCACAGACAAAATGAATGGAAATCGCAATCAGGAAAAGGGATATTCTTGCCAAGATTGTCTCTACCTAAACCAGTAAACAAAACCTCCTATATAAACACAAACTTACGTATCCAAAGGTCTTGTCTGCGTGGACGATACAGCAATTGTACAAGAACTCTTGATTGTAAGGAATTTGTTACTGGCGATAGTTAAAGTTACAATGGACGTAATATAGGATTAAGAAACGGGGTAAATAGTCAAGATTACCGCTGGGCGTGGGCGGAATTGAGGGCATGACGAAACTCTGATTGATAACGTACCCACTATACTTGTAATAAACCTTTCTGTGTATAGGCGTTGTTGCTATGCGCGCAGGGAACGCGCAAGGAATGACCTAGCTGATTATATGTTATATGATTTCATTTATAACAACTTTTAAATATGTTATTACTTCTAATGGCAAACCAGCGTGTAAAGTTCACATGAAACTGTTGAAAAACTAGACTTTCTTGTTGATTTTTATCATACTACCTACGCTTTTAAAATTGTTTACCATGATTTAGAATATCCCACACATCGCGTTTGGCTATTCACTAAATCCTCTCCCACCGGTTATTGATCCAAAATGTTGGCCAAAACGTTGAGTCATTCCGTATTTATTAATCTTTCTTCACCCTGCCACCCCTTGCCGGATTTATTACAAGATTCGTTACAGTGCAATGCGGCCAATTTGAAAATATGAGTGCGTTTCGCAGTTTCGCATAAGTTTTATTTACCAAGTACAACAATAGTTTATGGTCTATTAAGTTTAACAACTTGTGCTTCGTCATCATATTCAAGTTGAGAACACCAGGGTGTCGAATTGTCATATTGAGATATTATAGCGTGACTTGCATTTAATTTTAATTGAGTTTGATTCTATTGACATGCACTTCTCAAGCAGATGTGTTACTACTATTTACTTATCACAAGGGACATTATTTATAATCGCTTTAAGATTTGAGAAATCAATTGCACGTTTTTTTTCAGACTTTTTCCCTTTTTTGGTTCTAATACAAAAAAGCGTGTTTACTAGTTCTTGTTCACATATTTGATGCGGTTGTAAACATCTTATTATTCATATCATCACCACATTATTCATGTATTTGTCATTCAAGCCCTTAGTCCTTCCTTCCTGCTATGATTTTAGTACTCCCTGCCTAACTGCAGGTTAATTAGTTTAAAAGCTCAAAACTATTTCACATAACTAGCCAAGTATTTTTGTTTGTTACAGATTCAACGCGGACCGCTTGATGCAGAATCTCATAAATCGTCTTTGCAGTCCGCCATTTTAAATTAGGCTCTTTGTGTTACAATGATATTGTTCGATTTGTCTCCTGTATCCTAATAATATCTGGAATATAACGAAACGTGCAGTCAACATTCATCACCGATCTTTATCTAGTATACTATCTTTATCACGTGATAGTGATTTACTGCATTTTCGTTTGTTCTAAGGGTTATGTGATTTGTAATGCTCAGCAGTCCAATTATGTCAAAAACAATTATATTTATTTACCATCGATAATGGTAAGATTCCGGGGGAAATCGTAAAAATGCTTCTCTAGTTTATAAGTTATATGACTTAGTAAATTAATTGTTATCTGATTTAACGTTTTTTCGTTTTCCTTCGTAATCCTCACATGTCCGCGCATTGTGCAGTTGAACTGCCTAGTTTTAAGTATATCTGTTAAGTTTATTACGTGTTTTGAATTATATTGACTAACAAATACTAAACATATCTAAAGCATGACCTTTTTACAATTTCAACTCGCGAGTGTGCATGACGTTATTTTTTTACCTAATAATTTTATATTTTCGGATTTAGACAACTTGCAACACTTGACATGCTTATTTTAATTTATCAAGATTGTATACTGATTATGAAATGTTTTCTTCAACAATTTGTCAACAATTCAATCATCAAAATGAGATCAATCGTAATTATCACGCCTTGCTTCATAAAACTAGATTTTATTTTATTTAAATTCGAGTTTTAGATTATGCATGGCAATTACCCGGGGGTTGCTTTCCAGTTTTTTGTTTTCATGAAAAAATTTGATTACGCAATCTTTAAAATTTAATTTAATCGATGAGAATAATTTTAATTTTATGATAAATGATTATGAATAGAGATTAATAAACGTTTAGGCATGAATGGTTGGTTTAATTTAGTTCCTATATGATACTCGTTCCTTGTAGACTTCGCATATCTTGCGTTCGTTCAATGGCTCGTCTGGAGGGCGGACATAAAGTCATTTTTCAATTAATCCAATGTCATCAGGACATGGCGACATCTGCACCGAACCGGCTAAGTAACCTATGTTCAATAAAACTCCACTGTCTCACACGATTGTGCGTCTTATACGCTGTATATTTACAGTTAATTCTCTGTTTCCCCATATGGGAGATCAATATAGACTTTCAGCAAATATAAACAGTTGGTATCATCGTCATCTGATCATAATGAATTTCTCTCAAACGCAAGTCGAGTTGAAACAATGAGGTCTAAGGTGATACGAAGGTCGTATATAAATTCCACGTAAAATGAATACTTTTTTCTAGTTCGCTTAACGTATTTTTGTATTAAATAGGTCACATTTGGTGTGTCAGTGGCTCACAGCTGATTTACTCAATGTTTGTGGCGTGTTAAAACAAATTGTTTTTAAAAATACACGCGGGATGTTGGTTTTTGTTAGTATCATGGATTTGGTGTGTCAGTGTTTCACAGCAGATTTACTAAATGTATGCGGCGTGTTCAAACAAATTGTTAGTAGAATACTCGCGAGATGTTGGTTTATGTAAGTATCATGGATTTTGAGTGTAGGTGTTATGGGATGATCATTGATTTATGTCTTTCGATTGGAAACACGTATCAAACATTGTTGCTATTAAAAATGATGCCACGAAAATTCTAGTGTGATAGGTAAAATTTGCATTTCAATTTGCATTCACATTGCAGTTCCCTCATGGCCTCTTTATTTTAATTATACAGAAATGAAACGTATTCGGTTAGTGATAAGGCTCCTTATCATTCAAATATTTTAAAGCAGTTACTTGATTATCTTGTGATCGATGAACGCTTATCCGTCAAAAATAGGCTTGGTCGATGACGGTTTTCTAACATTTTTTATAAGATTTTAATCGCAGGAAATTTAAATGATTTTTTCTATTGAATTTTGTAGCCTAGAGTTTGTAGAGGTAGTTCATAATCGGTAATATTTTTATAACTACCGTAGCGCTACTTTTTACACATTTAACCTTTTTAATTATTAAAGCACAGTTTAAAATTTTCAGAATTATGTCAATGTTTCATCGATCAATTCTTAAATCTAATCTATCTTTGATTTGATTGAGCAGTACAAATTAGACCTAGATAAATATATTGATATAAGAAAGTCCATTTTTGTATCACCTCCGAATGACGTCACACATCTGGTGAAAGAAATAAAAGTCGCTCGCGAACATAACACGAAGTTTATGATACAGTTAAAGTTGACCCAGGATCTCTGGCAATTACCTAGAAGTTTTCACCGAAATTGGTAAAGTATTGGATGAGATCAAATAACTTGATATTTAAGTAACAGATACATTTGGTTGGAAAGTATATGAGGATAAATAAAAGTTGTCGTGCAAGTGACTTTCGAGCTTACGAAATTTGGCGATTTAATTGGGTTGCTGTCAGTTTCGGAATTTTGAGCTGGTGACATATTTATAGCGAGGCGATGTCGAATTTAAGCGATTGTTATACTATAATACTTTATTTAGACACAGCAGGAATTAAGGTGTCTGTTTGATAAAACTCCTTTGGACAAATAATATTGAATCAAATTATATTGAATGATGAATGGATTAGTGAAAGCTAAATGCATTGTCTTGAACTCATTATCGTAGAAAAAATTAAAAGGTTTTTTATTTGTATCTTTTCTACCTAATAATATCGCATCGCTCTTGGTACAGCTTCACGTTTATTTTACATGTAATGTTTCTATATAACTTATGACACATTTGACGTACTATAAAATCCACTCTTTATATTTAAAGATTTCCATATTATTAAAATATGTGAAACTAGCTGTCCCCCGCGGTTTTACCCGCGTTGCCATAAAATAAAAGTAGCCTATGTCCCTCTCCATACCATAGGCTATCTGCGTACCAAATTTAATCGCGATCGGTTTAAGCATTATAAGGTAATAGACAGACAGACAGTGTTACTTTCGCAATTGTAATATTTGTATGGATGGAAACTAGTTTCCACCCGCTTACCCGAGGGACAAATTATCCTATATTTTATTCCAGGATTTGATCTATCTATGTGCCAAATCTCATCCAAAAATGATAACTTTCACATTTATAATATTAGTAGGATTCTAGGCATGAAAATAATGAATAAATGCTACTGCGCATCCATTGTCAGTTAACTCCACAGCCGAAAATTAGAATTCGACGACGATGACTGTACTTTTTATACCATTTTACCAGTTCAAATACGAAGATATCTTTCATTATTATACTAATTTCAGTAATTGTACCTATAGCATTAATATGTTGCCGCGGGCTTTGACAGTTATAGGTTGAAATTACTCTGTGATAGCGTTTCTATACAAGTAGTATGTGCTATTATCGAATAATAGCCTTTATTCTATATATTATTATCCAACAGAAGTAGTTTTTGTAATCAGGTACTAAGCGTGGGGTCTCATAAAAAAAAAAAAAACTGCGATTACAAATAATATTACAGATTGGCTGACTAATGATGCCCTAGAGGTGTTTATTTCAAAATACACAAATAATAATATTAGTTTTTCAAACGAGGAACTCACGGGGTTAATTACTCAATTATCGCTTCCAAGTATTTTAAAATTATAGCTTATGCAGTATAAAGGAAGGTTAGCGTTGTAAATCTAGGTATGGCCTTTAGGTTTATAAATCTAGACAGACTAGTTCTCAACTGACATATTGAGTGTAAGTGAATGTGATTATTACTGATGTGGCAACAATGAATGCGCATGCACATAATCATAGTATAGTTTTGACAGTTTAAATATTTAATGATGAGGTGTGTGACCACCTTTATGGTATGTAATTCGAGTCGTTCATTTAGTAATTAAATTACAAAAATGTTTTTTGTTTTACAATATTTTTGTGTAATTTTATTTTACATGAACATAATGTAATTATAGAAAACAGAGAGAGGTGAGCTAAAAGTATTTTTATTATTTATGAATTTAAATACTGGCCTGGAATAGACCTAAACAAATAATTTATTTATTAATTCATCATAAATTACCTCAGTACAAACAATTTTAACGACTGTCTCACACGCATTTAATATTAATACCATTTTAATGTGTAAATCATTATAACAAAAACAAACGCATTATAAGTGAATACGGATCCCCATCCTAAAAGAATGCTCAGAACGTCGTAATCTTTTTTTTCTTATGATTAATTAGCGTAATTAATACGGCCAAAGTAAATTCTTCCCAATTTATTTGGATTTATAGTCTTGTATAGTCGTACATAAAATACCTTCATGCTTGTCTCAAAGGGACGTGGCGTAAAGATCGTGTGACAGAGCCTTTATTTTTATTTATTTAATGGCGTGGCGTGTAAATATTTGAAATTGGAATTCAGTATAATTTGGAACGTCAATTTAATTGTTTCTAAAGAGGTAGCGAGTGTTTTTGTTTGTTAAAACTGTTGTGTATGTGTAGGTATGTGTGTGTGTGGGGAGGGGTGCATTCAACCCATTTAAAGTGTACCAATGTACCATATTCTAGAAATTAGTTTGTTTAGTATCACTAATATAATCTTTCAAAGTCAAAGTCATTTATTCAGTTTAGATCCTAAGAAGGCTTATGGAGTTACCATCTTATTATTCCCTTGGATCATATTTTTGTCGGTAAAACTTATCTAGAACATTATTATTTACATCATCATCATCTCAGCCGCAAGACGTCCACTGCTGGACATAGGCCTCCCCTAATGATCTCCAATAGGACCGGTCTTGGGCGGCCTGCATCCAGCGTTTTCCCCCGACCTTTACAAAGCCAAATGTTTTCTATAAAATACTTATGATGAAAGCAATAATCTTTTTATAAGAAAATTTGTAACAAAAATTTTAACAAAAGAAATTCATACTATATTAAAAGCTCTTGTAAATAATGGCCCGCTTTCGTTAATTATAATACTTAGCAAGAAATTCAAAGTAAATTACCCATATTAAATTGAAACTTGACTAAACATTCAGACATCCTTGAGCCTGGATTTTAGTCTAGACCGATGTTAAGATTTCCGAGAAGCAGCTATTCTACCTACGTTAATAAATCAGGTTTTATTTCTCACGTCGAGGTTTAGGTATTACCTATTATGATAATTACATGTATGTTGTTCTAAAAAGGTTGCGTAAGTATTGAAACAACAATATACATTTTCAAAAAGTTGAAAAATTAAACAAAGATACGTCAGATTTCACATTTTGTTAACTAATAAAAAATTGGGTACAGTAGGGCTATTGTCAGTTTTATTTGCGATCTTTTTTTTCGTCCCCACTCACTTTTAGTTTGCAAAACTTCACAAAAGGAACAATAGAAATATATGGAATTATAGAAAAATACAAATGGAAAAACCTTAATGAAAATCCAAGAATAAATGAGTCATATTTAAAATTCGATCGTCAAATTAATTCACAAATTGAATGTGACCAGAAAAAAAAGTAAGGTGACCAACCCACTAGTTGAATGAATGATATTGTCGAACATTCGATCATCTGAAACCTGATTCATTCCCATCGATCAAGCATTGACTCATGCAAACCAGTTCATAACGCTGCTTACTTATGACGGGGAGATAAAAAAAATACTGGATATGCTATTCAATCTAACTCACCAATACTGCAAATAATGTTATATTAAAAGGAAATCTTTAATGAACAAATCATAGTGTTGTTGACTCGCTTTCTCCCCCGCAGTTTCTTCCGTGATGGGTTTTGAGCTGGGCGTTGATGAGTCAGTGAGTCAGGACTTTCCTTTTTATGTATTGATAACGTTAACGATGAGAAAAGTATATAAAAGGCACTTAAATTCTCTTGTCTCCAGAGAAAAAGCCAAAGCTTAGTAGATAATTCCTGAATATTCCATCGTTCTTTTTTCGTTCGTCTTTTTACAATATTTTAAGATTTTCAGAACAAAGTTTCAAAGACATTTCCGAAGTTGTCCAATAACCAAGATTACAAAAAAAATACAATTTTAAAAATTATTTCGAACTCTTCGTGATTTTTTATTATTAACTTAATAAAGTTTAAAATTGAACACCATCCAGCAAATAAACATCTTCGCTAATGAATGTAGAATATCGTTTAATCGTGCGTGTCCATCGAATGTTCTAATTGGGCGATTTCAGATCGATGCGTGTCCGAAACAATGAGATACGATTAACTAAATGTACGGCCGATGTTACATTTATTGGTTCAATGTACGGCACTCTAATGTGAGCATGGCCTAATGTATTACATTAACATAATTTTGTTTGTGTGAACTAGATGTTGCCTTCGTGTTTCAAAGAAAATCAGAGCTTTTTGTTTAGTTTTGTTTACATGTTACTTACTGCTAAAAAGGTCTTTCTTTGTTCATTCACCAAGGGAGTACAGAAAACATTATTACAAACATTGAATGTCTTAATTTTCACAAATATAAGAATAATACAGAAAGAATTCCTCTCTCGAAGTTTTAAGAAAGTTGATCCTTTGGAGTCTGCCATTTAAATCGTTTCCTATTAAGTTCATCGGTACTACCTTCGCCGTCATTGTTAAAAGCCTTTCCTGTATTCTGAACGTGTTGTTAAACAGTTTCATCTTCTACAGAATGTAGTATTGACTCCATCGTCCCCATTTCTGACCGAAATACAAGACGCTTGGAAAATTTCCACTCAAACGTTATCGACATACCGTATATACGGATACAACGTATTGAATCCTGATTTAAAATGCGGACAGCAAAGGTGTAGAACTTGCCACCGGTGTCTATGTTTCCTGATTCTTCTAACTTCTGGTCAAACATGCTTTGTCATCGTCCTTTATGGGCCGCTATGAAACTTACTTGGACCTTATCTGCGTAGCGGAGACGATAGCTGCAATGTTGACGATTGGCTTTTGTTTCACAATATTACGATGGTAAGTGACGATAATCTCCTGAATACCACTGATGAACATGCTAATTTAGCTCCCAGCAATTCTGATCAGCATTCTGGTCCATCTTGTGGTTCATCTTCCCGTTAGTTCTTTCAAGTATATCTCTCGAAAGCTTTTCGGCATTGGTTATTGGCTTTTCAAGGCTTCCTACAGCCACTTCACTTTATTTTCTTCTACATAGAAGATTTTTTGAGTTTCTAAACTAAACAGTTTTACAAAATAGATGTAAAGGTTATATTCACACCTTTACCACCTTATCCGGTTTCACAGTGATAATAAGTGAACCAGTACATAATATAAGTACAAGCTATAGAACAATGCGGTTTGTAGTGAGAGGCGATCGCCTACGGATGATTGTCGTCGATATGCTCGGAATATATCACTTTCCATGCCAACCGGTCCGTGGGAGTGGGCTTCGTTGCCACCGACGCACACTGGAACTGTCTGGAATGGCAGAAGTTGTACATTAAAGTTAAGATATTTAGAAATGTTTAAATGACGTTACATTTGACCTTTGATGCCTTACTTATATTAAATGGACTTGCATTTTGCCCCTGACCTACCATAGAGGACGAAGATGAAGATGGCCTAAGATCGAGCACGCTTACCCAGAAGAAACCTAAACACTCTAGACTTGAAAGCCCTTAGAATGTAGAAGTCAAGAAACAATGACGCCGGAAGCAAGTTCCGCTCCATTGCTGTCATGAAATTCTACGTAAACATACTGTGGAAATGTTATAAAAGTAGGCGGTCATTATCTTGCATGTCTTTAATAGTTCAGATTGTCCCGGAACTAAGAAATAAATAATGATAATTGTTTTTTTCTTACTTCTTTTAGGCATGATTTAATCGATGTATTGATGTATATGCTTGGTAACACAAGTATATTTGACATTGATATACGTCCCCCTAGCCTAGGTCTGAACTGCATTGTTTAAACGGCTTTGACTTGAGGAAGCCACATTCCCAACTCATTTGATTTCTGACAAATTCTAAATACTCACATTAAAGACTTGTGTACTTGTGTACGCTAAGGCTAACGCGTAGGTGCGCCCGCGAAGCAAATAGTGAAATGTGAACGAAACAAGCGCTGAAACTGTTAATGTGCTTTTGATCAGTAGGCGTTATGTTTTAAAATTTCATGATTGACGTGTCGGTTGACTCCATTTACTTTATTTTAGGGGGCATTGACTTATGTTTGGCAGATGTTTGGCAATTCAAAATAAATGTATATTTGTAATTGTTGCCAAGCTGAATGAAGAAGGTTTATTAAATTTACGTTGTACTAATATTACGACTGTGCGGTTGTCTTTGTTGGCAGATATTTTTAAATTTACGCTTTTCATCGCATTTCATATCTGCTTTCTTTATTTATTGTTACAATTTTATAACACAGCTGTTTGTTTTCTTCATTGAACATCGGTTCATCAACATTTAATCAGCCGTTTAAATGACTATTGTCTAAGCACGATCAATGTTGTACATCGAACACCGGCCTCAGAAATTAAATTCTTAGCGGTGTGGTCTCCATTAATATTTCTACGGGTGTGGTCGTGATCGTCTCTCCAGCTATCCTACTGGTATAATTGAAAGAGCTTATAGCTTAGCTGCAGCCTTAATTTGTGCTGTGGGTTCTTCAGGTTTTATCAGAGCAGATATGAAGACAATCAAGCTTTCTTAAAGATTTTCTATGACGACGACGCAGATTGAAGATTTTGGTTGCAAGGATACCAATTTTTCTCAACAATGACTAAAGCGAACGAAATGAAATTTATTGTAAGAATTAATCATGTATTTGACTTTATTTTATCTATTGCATGACACGATTGGTTAACTTTTATAACACAAAATAATCAATCAAAAAGACCTCTTTCAAATAAGAGACATAATACAATAAGCAACAAAAACATTTTGTCGCATACGCCCATTCCGTTTACGCGGGTTTTCTATGAGAGGTCGCTATAGAGAGCGGGACGCAGCACGTTGAATTTCAGATTTTTAAGCTTAACGCGGTGTCACCTTAAGGTAGCTCTTATTTTTTTTATTATTTTACAATCAGATATAATTCGGAAGCTGTCACGACCATAGAATCGGATAATAATTGGATTATGGAGAGACAAGGAAAATTTTGGGGAACAAAAAATGCCGGAAAAAATAAGTCATTTTAATTAAGATATTTCTTTTGATCGTTTGTAACTGTAGCTATTGGGTGAGCAAACCAATCGGCATATAAGTAGCTCAATGCTACCTACTAAGATTAGTCATACCATCTGTAGTGTATTTTACATTTTTTATTATTCATATTTTTTTGTTGTGTAATATAATATCACAATAAATAGTAACAATAGCGGTCCATTGCTCTCGATGGCCGACGTCGGTTATTCAAATAACACGCTATTTATCGATAACAAGAAATGGATAGCAAAAAAAGAGGAGTGGTAAATGCCGAATCGAACCAGTGCGATGAGAATGCCGTACACTATAAATAGCTTTGGTGAGTAATTGCTTGTAAAAATTGTGTACTTTATAAAATGATTGGTAACATTTTTTTTATGAAATTCTTTGGTTTAATTTGTTTGTATATTTTTTGATAAAAAAAGGGCCTTTAAAAATATTTTTTATCAAGATATTTTATTCAGTTTATACTCTAAATCTAAAACGTAATTAGTCTTTCGTATAGTATCATTGTGTATTCATAATTTGTGTTGCGGTACCCTAAAAAGAAAATATAACATCGCTGTGGGGGTGTAGTTCTTTGAACTGCCTCGTACATTTGACAAAAATGTGAAACTAATTATTAACAACCTTATGTCGCTAATATTAAAGTCGCTATTAGCTCTATTCACCTGCAGTTACAAGCCTTCAGAACTAGACCTGGATAGTTAGCTAATTTGGGTTCCACGCGTAAATTATTTTTGGATTTTGTTCAACTAGTGAAAATAAGATTTGTTTTAGATATTTTTGCTTTGACAATACATTTGAAGTCGGCAAATGAGTAAGTAATTTTGAACATTGATTTATTTAAAAAAAAATAAACAGTGGTGGTTCCGTTCTTAAAAACATAACAGTTTTGAATTTAGAATTCACATAATATTCTACGATATTCGGTGTACTTCTAAAAAAAATTACACATATTTATAAATAAGTCGTGAATCTTCTATTGGCTTATGAAAGCTACAGTAGCTGCGCGTGATTCGCAAATATGGAAGCGTCATAAAATAATAAGCTACTCACGTACTAACACCAATTGTAAACTGACAAGTTGGGTAAGTTTTACTTTGTATTGGTATTTTTCGTTTTGATTTAATTGTATATTGTATTGTACATTTTGCTGTTATTGAAAAAAATATAGCCAATAGTCAGATTATAAAAAAAAAGAAAAATATATATAAAAAATGTAACCATGCTGAGTTTCTTGCCGGTTCTTCTCAGTTGAAGGCTGATTTCCGAATCGGTGGTAGCTTCAGTAAATTCGACCTTCATAAGTGCCCTCCTAGGGCCTAAACTGAATAAATGGCTTTGACTTTGACTTTGAATTGTTCTTCCTATAATAAATAAAAATAATTTTATCCCGGGACATTCTTACACATATAACCACACAGCTATCTGAAGTAATCTGAACCCAAACTAAGCAGAGCTTGTAGGCTATGGTAAAAACTTAACTATAATAACTAACTAGTAGTATGTCAGTATATAAGTTCCTAATAAATGAAGTACCTACGGTCCTAGTAAATGTATTTTTTTATTTTTTAATAATTAATTTTACCACTAACCTAATGCTTAGTAGTGATGAAGTACAATTTCAGGTTTTTTTTTTCATTAAAATTACAACCGAATATTTTTTTTTATCATTTTCGGAATACTTATGACCTATACTATCATCCCTTAAAAGAGCCGTACCTACTTCATTTATAAGGACCTTATATATATATAGATATTGACACCCTGACGTGAATCCTACAATGAGCTTGAGCTTTCGGTGATGGAAACCATAGCACGGTGCTACCACCCTCAAGTTCAAAATCTATCGCCAAACAACTACTGGTTCCGGCATTTGCATTTGAGAGCCAGTTGCCGCGACGGCAGTCACTAATCATCAGGTGGACCGCCTGCCTGCATCGCGTGATTAAAATATTTTATGACAGTTGTAATTATTTCTACATGTTGTTCTCAACTTGTAGGGCAGCTATTCCAAGGGATCTGTTACATAATCACAACAGCTGTCGATTAAAGAGAGCTTGTGTATCGTTACGTAGAATTTATTATAAACATGTGTTCTGAAACGATTATTCGACAGTTTTGACAAGTTAATAGTTTTTAGTGTCGGGGCCGAGAGAAGTGGTACTCATGGTGAAATAATATTGAAGCAAATGGTAAAACATATACACAGTGGGTATATCGCTGACCTATTTGAGTTTATAATCTGTGTTCTATTATAAATAAGTAGTGGTTTTCCCCGTGTTCCCGAGAGACTAAAAATGATGTTCAATAAATACCTTCTACATCGATATTTTTCCCTACGGACTAAACAAATGTACTATAAATTTTGAGATAAATATCTTCAATAAATGATAGACCTCTGATCGTATTATGATTTTTCCATGACACAGACTAGCTAGATATTTATACCTTACGTTACGTCTAACTAACAGAGGTAGGGAATTAAAAATAAAATGTTTCTTTCTAAACTGTGTACAATAGACTATTCAAGTTGTATATAATGATGTAAACAGATACATTAGTACATAAAATGTAATTTCAGCTAGAAATTTCCATCTGGAATTCGCACAAAGTGCCGTTTGAGTGTCACACTGAAACAAAAGCCTCGACCGGAAGTTGGCTATCACATAAAAATCGCACGTTTAACTAGCGCACGTGAAATACGACGCCTGCGCACCTACCGCGCGCATACGCAGTTTTTGTATCATGTCGCTGAGATGTTGTGAAAATTGAACTTTTTTATATTACCCATTTTTTTAATGTAGGTGGTGGATGAATAGATAATATGATATATTGGGAAAGACTTATAGACCTAATTAGAATAATACCCAGTTTTAAATGTTCAAACTAATCGTACCTTTTAGGGCCTGAATAGAAATTATAAACAATTTTGTTAATATGACCATCTTCAGAATACAAAACGCCTGTACATTTTAATTTCTCAGTCAATTAACCATCTAACAGCATTTTAGAGCTTATTAAAATTTTCTATAGATACTCGTAAATATTTTATGGCAGTAATCAATGTAACATCGTTCCCACACTAATTGGCTTATTGTCCTTCTCAATGTATCATTTATTACTATAATGACAAGAGATATCAAGTGAAAGTTAGCCGGTTAAGGTAAATAAAAATAGACAATACTGCAAACTTTATAGAATATTTTTTACAGGTATAGCTAGGTTCATATTATAGTATATTTCTACAATCATGGAGATCATCGTGCTTTATTATAATTGGAACATATATACGTCTACATGAATTATTTACTATACTAAGGTGTAGTAATTAAAAAGAGCCTGACATTTATAGCAAAAACTAAGCCATAAACAAATGTGAATTAAAACTACTAGACATTTCAATAAATTCCCATTTCACCACAGCATCTGTAACATAAAATATACATTGTAATAAAGTACATACCTACAGTCGCATTGTCGAAATACCCGCTCCGGTTATTGACCCCAGCGACCACAGGCCGAAAAACTGGTACTGCCAGGTTTTCAGAAGCACCTACCTACGTCGGTGATGCCTTGGTGCCGTGTGAACCTTCGTGATGGGGTTCTGCGAATTTTGTGTGTACCTGTAGGGTTGATACGAATTGGTATGTGGATGACGTTGTGTGCGTGTGCGCGTGTAATGACATGCTTATATCGTGTTGCTATGGATACCCGTAATGTTTAAAGATAGAACGCAGGAGTTTAAAATAACGTAAATCTAAACAAAGAGATGAGACGAAAGAAAAATATTTGTTTCTAAATACCCACAACATTGTAAATATGGGTATAAACAAATAAAAATTAAACAACAAACACTTATTTATACACTCTTTTTAAGGTTCCGTAGCCAAATGGCAAAAAACGGAACCCTATAGCTTCGTCATGCCTGTCTGTCTGTCCGTTCGGATGTCACAGCCACTTTTTTCCGAAACTATAAGAGCTATACTGTTGAAACTTGGTAAGTAGATGTATTCTGTGAACCGCATTAAGATTTTCACACAAAAATAGAAAAAAAACTATAAATTTTGGGGGTTCCCCATACTTAGAACTGAAACTCAACAATTTTTTTTTCATCATACCCATAAGTGTGGGGTATCTATGGATAGGTCTTCAAAAATGATATTGAAGTTTCTAATGTCATTTTTTTTAAACTGAATAGTTTGCGCGAGAAACACTTCCAAAGTGGTAAAATGTCCCCCCCCCCCCTGTAACTTCTAAAATAAGAGAATGATAAATCTAAAAAAAATATATGATGCACATTACCATGCAAAGTTCCACCGAAAATTGGTTTGAACGAGATCTAGTAAGTGTTTTTTTTAATACGTCATAAATCGTAAACCGCAATTTACCTTTCATTCAATCAAATCAAATATAAAAAAAATATTGGCAAAAAGCAAGGTCTTACAGCACAAATAAAGAAAAAGTTCTAAAAAATAAAAAAGTGGAAAATTTAAGGGTGTCCCCATACATACATACATAGTTACGCCAGTTAATAAAGACCTCTGAGTTGTATGGGCGTTCATACAATTTAGAGGTCTAGCTTAATTGGCACCAACCTCAAATAAGGTAAATAAATAAATTTGTGCATTTTCCGTGATGGATGAACGATGGACGAAGTTTGTACGGAACCCTCGGTGCGCGAGTCCAACTCGCACTTGGCCGGATTTTTTTATTAGGTTATTTATCACCTCAATAATTCCGCTTAAAATAACTACGATTAAAAAAGATTTTGATGACAGTTTTTTTTTTTAGGTCGTTAAAAAATCATGAATATTCTTCATTCCGATAGAAACTCGGCTACCTTGGATACCTATTAGTATTTATACAGGATGATTTTTTAGTCACTGGCCATACTTGCAGGGGTTGAAATACTCGTCAATATGAACAACTTATATTATGGGACCAAATCTGATATCGCAAAAAATAAAATGGTTCGTTCATACATTTTGGTCGAGTAGGTATTGAACTTTTGTATGGACAGCTGATAATTTTTTGTGATCTCGAGAGTTAGTCCACCCCTGCAAGTATGGCCAGTGACTAAAAAATCACCCAGTATACAGGTAACCTAACAATCACATGCTGCCCCCTCCTCACTCGTTCCGCCACTGTAATTTATGGAAAACCCATATAAATAAGGGTTCATACCTACATACCTGTAGGAAAACACGCGACAGTTGTTATCAGAAAATATTTCAAATACCAACTGTTATCGTGTGGACTATGTACAAACCATTCATTCATATTTAATTTAAATATAGAATACATTCCATATTCATATACAGGTTCATATTCATGTACATATACAGGCACGGAGCCAATGGTATGGAGAAGGACATAGGCTACTTTTTTTTCTCTGGATCTCGGGTGATATCGCAGGGGACAGCTAGTTCTCCAAAAATAATTGCTGTTCCAAGTTTTATATTTTTTCTATTAGTAGGTATACATCGCGAGTGTACAAAAGATTCATCTCAATCGTATGAATGGTACGAGCGTATAAGTTACAAACAGACAGACAAACATTAAGCTTATATAGTTTTTTTTTAACATTTGTGTACATTTACATATGAATATGGCGACAATGCAGATCAGCATCTATAAGCTACAACGTTATGTGTTTATAATGCATTATGAGCATTTACTCGTGTGGTTTTCCTCCGCAATGACCGCTAGCGGGAAAACATTGTAAAACAGAGTCTTAAATACATGCGTTACACAAACAAACACTCGTTTTTATATCTCTTGGTAATTAGAGGAGCTGCGTAATTTGGATGGATTTATTTTAAAGAACTTACGTTGACTTTTTTATTATATACTAATGCCCGGCGTGCGTTGAAATGCTTTTTTAACTCACTAAAGCTGGTGATATATCAACATATACGTTACAAACAAACATAGAGACACACATTGATTTATATAAATAGATAGGTCACAATCTCATCATGTTAATATTGCCAAAAATGGTCAGCAAACAAAGTCCAGAGCAACTAATGATTAGAGCCCTCCTATATGGGGTTCTTCAAGAAGGTGTAAAAAGAGCTCTTGAAGGTCGGCGACACGGGCAATCCCCCCGGTACTGCAAAAGAGAAAAAAGTACATTGTAGTACGGCTGACCAACCAATGTGTTCAGGAAGCTGTTCTAAAGAACCTTCTGAGAGAGAGCGCTTGGCTTTGTGAACTTATCACCTTTGGTCACATCATCACTTATCCCCGAAATTTATACTATTCATACTAATATCACAGTCTATGTAACTCTTACAGTCGGCCAACGGACACGTCAAGACAGAGCAATCGCCTGGGGGGTTTCGCAGGGTGAGAGAGGAGCAGTAGTGAGCCTAAGCTGCCATACACTCGCTTGGGACACAATGCAGCAATTACGAATGCCTATACAAAGCGGCATTTCGCGTGACTACAAACGCGATAGACCACTGTTTGTAATTGCGCTGTGCTAATATTATAAAGAGGAAAGATTTGTATTTTTGTATATTTGTAACGAATAAATTCAAAAGCTACTGGACAGATTAAAAAAATTCTTTCACCATTAGAATGCTACATTATCCCTGAGTAACATGGGCTATATTTTATCCTGGGAACGGGGGTGAAACCGCACGGAAAAGCTAGTCCTAAATATAGTACAACCATCGCTTCACTTGTCATCGTGATCCGAAAAACCAACGCAACGTTCCAGCGTTGATTGACGTGCCGTATTTGTGAAAATTCGTTTCACCAGCACAGCTTCCCGCGTGTCACGCACGTCGTTAGCTTATATGTGCGGATTAGGAAATGCTCTCAAGTTGCCATCACAACACTGTGACTGTGAACTGTGGAAATAATGGTACTGATGAATGGACAGCGACGAGATAATATGACCTTGTGCTTGTGTTTAATGACTCATATTTAGTTTTTGTTGCATTTTATATATAATGTGACCTTTCACTACCATTACACTACATTTTATAACATTTACTTTAAAAAATAATTGTTACTTAGAACTCGAAAAAAAATACTGGTTTTATGGCCATACAATTTGCTTCTAAAAATTCGCCCTGCCAGTTACTGGAGTTGTAGCCAAATCTATTCAATAACAAATTACTCTGTGGCCTCAATTCCGCAAAGCATTTATATCTTGATGGTACAAATGACGAGTATATTGGCTAATTTATTCAGTTCATAGTTCCAGTGGTGGAACTAGCCAACGAAAGTAGTCGCCACCCACGGTCCGGGTGAAAGAACTCGAACGATAATATTACAGCAACCAAGTTCTGATCTCATCGCCTTTAGGATTTCCTATTTCTGGTTCGGTACAAGCTTTCGGGTCCACCATCACCGTCACAAATGAAGAGATACGAGTATATTAACTGATAGATGTTCGTAAACAACAAAAATTAGTGTATATTGTTCGAGCGAGCTGATCTTTTGTATGGACAGTTTTTTTTTTTCCACCATAGCGAACGTATTCAGCTGATGTAGGCATTTATTCAGTACGTATATATACTATATGGTAGGTATTACATACCTACTCATGCACTAGCCAAGCTGACTAGGTTTCAGCCCCGCAGTTTCACCTGCGATCCCCTATTTTACCCCCTTAGGGGTTGACATTTGAATTTGAAATTTGAAAAGCAGCTCTGCTAATTAGTCGTAAGTCATTCGGATCCAGTTAAACACTAGTTTACATTAAGATCTGTGATCACTGGCCACAGCGTACTGAATCACGTTTGATTCAATTCACAGTCGGTGATTAAACAAAAACACATCACTTTCTCAAATTTCATCACTTTTTTACGACAAATCTCGGCCTCCTATAGTAATTAATGCGTACCAATAAATATTAATAACGCTCCAATCAAACGGTATGCCAAAATCACGCAAATCATGCGCTGATGAAGAAACAAATCGTTATCGTGAAAAGTATATAGGTATATCTCTTTCCCTCTTTCTTAAAAGAGTGAGATGGATGACGTTATGAGACGGTAGTTTTTGCTCAAAAGCCTGGGTTAGGCCCGGAATGCAACGTTCGGTTGAATAAAAAATAAAATGTCCGATTGAAGGCGATGTTATCGTATCGCGACTGCGTGCGCGTTCGACCAATTATTTGATCCAATGTTGCCATGGCAACGAAGGCTCGCTCTCCGGCGAGATTTTTTTGTCTTAAATAAGTCAGTTAACATACTTTTTTTGAATGAGCGGAATGTGAAAGGAGGGTTTGCAATTTTAATGTATATAAACATCTATAGTATGTATATAGCGAGTGTTCGTAACGCAGTTTAAAATAAACTGATGTAAAAGGCTATTCAATGATAGCTATAATTTGTGTTGCCACCACGAACAAAGACTTTAAGTTTTATGGGGATTTAAGTGTTTTTTTTTTTCACACTCATCGGTGGTGAAAGCGTAGCGAGTGGTGATAAAAAGCTCACTAGGCGTAAGTACAGACAAAGAAAAAACACAAAAAATTATATTCATTACCGCTGCGGACTGAGACATGCCGACGTTGCGTACTGTCACCAGAAAAAGTACAAATAAGATATGTTATAAATAATAAACATTGCTAGGACCAATGAATGAATTAAATTAAACAAAAATAAATTATGGTTTGTGTCTTATGTTGGTTATTCAATCACGTTGCAATGTTTAAAAGGATTTGGATGACACTTCGCAGTTATATAGATCATACTTTCGAATAAACATAGGATACTTTTGTCATTGTAAAATTTTATTTCCACAGGAACGTGAGGAAACTTACGGGCGTTACCAAGGCTGGCTGAAGCTAGTAGTGTCTAAGATCCATAAATAAAGAAAAAAATAATTTAAATATTGTTACATATTATTTTCACCAGTCAGAAGTTAGTAACAAGAGAAATACACTTCAAGTTTATTATTTAATCTTTTACTAAATATCGATAATTCGTTTACTCAACTACTGTACACAGAGTAATAGCAAACAAAAGACATGAAAACAAACATATCAATGGTAGGACAAAGTGGGCAAACAAATTACTTCTCATGCCGACTGTACAACCTGTCTGGGAATCGTTGGAGCGAAGCGCGTGGTGAGCACCATCATCACCCATACCCCAGAACAGGAAATTTGAAATTCTATTGGTATTTTTATACGCGCCTAATTAGTGGATATTACCAAATTTTATTTCCGAATGTACACTAATGAATAAAAAGTGAAACGTTCATGTGTTTATGACTGTACTTTGATCTTGTTTGATAAATGGTTTTTTTTTTAAATTACGATCTTTATAACTAACTATTATTATACTATCCTAATAATATTATAAATGTGTTGTATGTTTGTCTGTATCAGTCTGTATATATAAAAGGAAAAGGTGACTGACTGACTGTTCCATCAACGCACAGCTCAAACCACTGGACGGGTCGGGATAAAATTTGGCATACAGATAGCTATTATGATGTAGGCATCCGCTAAGAAAGGGTTTTTGAAATTCCACCCCTAAGGGAGTAAAATAGGGGTTCGCGGGTGAAACCGCGGGGCGGTAAGCTAGTTACCACATCATTCCGTAACGGCTGAATGGATTTGGATGAAATTTGGCATACAAGTAGAATATATTCTGGATATTGGATATTATAATATCGTCACGATATATTTTCTTTACCGAAAGCTTATGCTGATTATAGGATTCAAACCCAAGACCTCAGTCACGGCATTCGGAGTCACTACCACTGAGCTCTCATTGGCTTATTCTTCTAACTTTTCTTTTTGTTTTATGTATTATTATTTATCCCATATGTGGTCAAAAACTATTTTTTAATAACTGGAAATATTTTTTATTTTTTATGGTACTTTAATTGAAAATAATCAATTACCCATAACATTTTCCAATCACATCTATACTAAAATAATAAAGCTGAAGAGTTTGTTTGTTTGAACGCACTAATCTCAGGAACTACTGGTTCGATTTGAAAAATTCTTTCAGTGTTTGATAGCCCATTTATCGAGGAAGGTTATTACTTTTTATCCCGGGAAAACACAAGATCCATCGAGAACGCGGGTGAAACCGCGCGGCAAAGCTAGTAATTAAATAAAAACAATCTACCAAGGACAATAAAACACTGTAAAAGGGCCGCATAGGAAATAACCTACAAAAGCATAAGTAATCTTAGAAAGTTAAAAAAAAAACGTTGTAAAACATAAAATACATACGCGAGATTAAGGCAGCGCGACACTGTAGTGTAGATAATAATCACACGTCAAACATATGCGCGAGATAAAATCTAAAATTCAATTAGACCAAATCGTTATAGAGTGACGCTAAGTCAAATCGGAATTTAGTTTTTGTTATTGTCCAATGACTTTGATGTCTTTGTTTTAGTTATTACAGCTAGTGGTTGTCGGTTTGGATCCGGCTTTTACGGACCCTTTTTAACTTATGTTTTACTAGCTGTCCCCCGCGGTTTTACCCACGTTCCCGAGAAAAAAAGTAGCCCATGTCCTTCTCCATACCATAGACTATCTGCGTATCAAATTTCATCGCGATCGGTTCAGCGGTGTAGGCGTGTAAAGGTAACAAACAAACTCTCTTTCGCATTTATAATATTAGTTATACCTAATTAGGATTAGAATTTTGGTAACAATTTAGGGCCGGTTTGTGTATCTGAGATGACAAGACAGATATTTTTGTATGAACATGTCTGTTTGTCGTCGATGTCATTATATATATAAGTATGAATTTAAAAAATAAAAGCAGTATATCAGTTATCTGATTTCTATTGTACAAGCTCTGCTTAGTTTGGGATCAGATGGCCGTGTGTGAGGAATGTCCCAGGATATTTAATATTATAACTAGCTTACGCCCCGTGGTTTCACCCGCGGTCCCGTGGGATCTTATATTTTCCCGGGATAAAAATAGCCTATAGCATTCCTCGATCAATGGGCTATCCAAAACTAAAAGAATTTTCAAAATACAACCTCACAAACTCACAAACTTCACACCTTTTACAATTGCTTTACTGTAACGCATTGCACTGTGGCTCTAAACAAACAAGCACTGTTGCTATAGTGAATTTCACGGCCGATCGGTTCCAAAGCTCTTTTATAAAACATCATCTAAATCAAATTAATGCATATACTGTCTTTGTTTTTAACACGCGACTGGGTTTAATATAACTAATTTATGTATATTCAGACGCTATTGTTTTACTCGAAGATATCCTTGGTTAGAACTGCTAATACGTTGGTGCATATATTACTTTGTGCTTTTTCGCAATCTGAATAATCGATTTAGTTAGATTCGTATATTACTTTAATAAGAATTATATTAGAAATAGAATTTATATCGAGTTTATACGAGTATATATTTATTTTATGCAAAAGTGTCTCTTATAAAAATATTGGTAGCAATACGAATTCAATAACAACATCAAAAAGGATGAGAGACTAAAAGCTGCGACACAAAAAAATATACATTTTTAAAGAACTGCACTTAAAAGCAAAAATATATTATTGATCCAGTGTCCTGTTTATCCCGTAAAGGCCATAGTGTAAACTGTGCTTGTAATTATAGATTTGTATTATACATTTGAGTTTAGTTTGTTAGTTATATAAGAGAGAAACTAATATAAGCAAATTAATGAAAGAAATAAAATATTAAATATCTCTTCAAATCTCTTTTCAAAGTAAAGGAAATACTAGTAAGAAACAAAAAACTGCAAAATGTGCATAGACAAAGCATTTAATTGAATTATGTAAATTATTTTCACGAATCCATTAATATTCGGATTCAAATAAAAAAAAAAAATAACCATCGACTAACCTTTTAAGTTATTTAGTATTTCACTCAGTGTTTACAGACTATGAAATTATGGTAACTACATGTAAACGAGGCTTAACGTGCCTACATTACGGATTAAGCTCAACTAACCGGAAATTATGCACGTTAAGTTCACGCTATGTCCTCTATGAAGTACATTGAGTTGAAAAAGTACTAATAATATCGGCATAAGTCAATAGCAGTTATAGATTTTGAAATAACCATTGAAAAAGGAAAAGATAAAAATAATAAATACGTTACAATATTTTTTTAACATTTAATTATGTGAAATACGTATATTTGCATGTTTGTGACTCAATCACGCATAAACGGCTCAATGCATATGGTTGAAACATGGCACATAGGTAGATCATACCCTAGAATATCATATAAGGTACTTTTTATCCAGGTAAAATATAACATCCCTCGGGAACACAGGGAAATTAATAACAGTCTCCAGGGACAATTTTCACACAGTCATCTTATTCCAAACTATATATGTATATATAAGTTGAACCTTTACTACGGATTCCAGATAAATTATTGTAAATAGATACAAATATTTATAGATATTTATACCCAAACTTAGAACATACACACTTTAGGTCTTGGATGGGACTCAAATCCACGACCTTTGGTGTGGCAATCATGGTATCTAACCTCCAAACCAACCGGCCGTCAAAAAATATTTATTCCTTCATTTATTCATGTTAAATTAGTTGAGTCGTTTAGTAAATGACCCAAGTTTTAATATACCGTTTAAATACTCCATTATTGCCAGTAATGGTAAGATCCGGTTGCCATTAAAAAAAAAATAAATGAAAAAGTAATTAAATGGAGATGAAATATAAATACGATCATAAAAATACAAAAACCGGCCAAATGCGAGTCGGACTCGCGCACGAAGGGTTCCGTACCATTATCTATAGAAACGGCAAAAAAACGCGTTTGTTGTATGGGAGCCCCCCTTAAATATTTATTTTATTTTGTTTTTAGTATTTGATATTATAGCGGCAACAGAAATACATAATATGTGAAAATTTCAACAGTCTAGCTATCGCAGTTCTTGAGATACAGCCTGGTGACAGATAGACGGACGGACAGACAGCGAAGTCTTAGTAATAGGGTCCCGTTTTTACCCTTTGGGTACGGAACCCTTAATATGTCTTTATTGATTCGGTACTGACTGACAATCTGTACAATTGCATCCAAGAAAAAGGTTATTCAAATCAAACTTTCGCTTCGTAAATAATTACTGATTACATTCTAGTTTAGTTAAAGTATCTATCTAGGACGAATTGCCTAAAATCTACATTCACATTGCACCTTATTACGTGTGCATAAGGTTTATTAAACAGTGCAGAGAATGGCTCAATCTATCAAGATATAAATACATACAATCTAGACAGTACGTTAGTGTTCATGAACTAGTTTTATTGATTGGAATCTAGTATGTTTTGGAACCGGAAACAGGATTCTTGACCTGGCCGGCGATCATTTTAAAATAGCTTGAGGCATTCGTTTCTCAGATATTTAAAAAAAAAATGTTATGTTGCAATTAAATATATACATGAATGAAAATTATCTAGAAACCTGAAAGAAATTTTATACTTTGGGAACCTATCAATGCGTTCCTGAGAAAAAAAATAGCTCATGTCTCGCTTCATACCATAGGCTATCTATGCGTACCAAAAATCGCGATCGGTTCAGTGGTTTGGGCATGAAAAGGTAACAGACAGAGACGACAGACTTATAATATCAGTATGTATTTCGCAAAAGGTAGGTAGCCGTAGCGGCGTCACTCACACACACAAAAAAAAAGTTATGATTAAGTGAATGATCTGAAGAGGAATGAGAGCAATTTAGTTTCATCATGTAATTGTTAGATAATAAGGTTTAGATAAAAGTGGCGTTTCAATCGGCTTACCATGAATTCCAGAAAAACACGCGGTGTTAAAAATCGAATCTATTCTTTACAATCACTATATATGCGTCATTCTAGTCAATATATTTCTATAGAAATGGAGTTTTTTGACTCATGTATATTTTTTACATGGTAACCATAAAGGTAATTCAAGGAGTCTTACATAAAGATTAAAAACTTAGGTTTAATCTCAAAAATTGTCCATCATAAATTTAATCCATTCGCGTACGTTTCTGTATTTTAAATAAGTTGCCATAAAAATGACGTCGGGATCGGTCAAAGAGTTTTTTCGCTGACGAAAGTTGTCTTTTTGCAAAGAGTACATCGGACAGCTTTTTGGTCGGACGAAATGATTATAGGATTGATGGAACCTACCTTGATGTGGGTGATGTAAATACGAAGTGATAATGTTAATGCAACAACGAAACAAGGTTTCAGATTTTGACGTTAATTACATAAGGTAGACTATTCTTTTAAAAAAAAATAACTTTGCCAACTTTTTGTACACTTTTTTTTTAAGTTCAATTCTTTGGTTTCAAATACCAAATGGTATTTGGATTTAAATAAAGAACACGGAAACTTATGTCACTTCTACCTATACCTATACTAATATAATAAAGAAGAGGTTTTTTTGTTCGGAAATTTGGATTAGAAAAATACATTTTGCATTTGATAGCCCAATTCTTGAGGAAGCGAAAGTTATAGGCAACTTTTTATCCCGGGATTGCGGGTGAAACCGCGGGGAACAGCTAGTGTAAAATATATGTCATGTTAAAACTGTTTCGTCTACAGTTCAGCAAAGATTCAAACATAGTAATAAAAGTCTGAATTAATTACATAAATAAACAAAGCTGTTAGTCAATTAAATGTAAACACCGAATGCATACTGTTATGCAATTTATAATAATAACCATATAGTTAATGTGAATACTCCGAGAGCTGTAACTGTTTATTAGTGTGCAAAAGAGTGGAGTAAAAAGTCGCGTTTGGAACGAAGCAAGCTCATTAAGTTAATATAAACGAAACGCCGCGTATGCGCCCGCGTCGCTGAATACCGGCGCCCTTCCACGAACTGCAGGTTAGTGGACATAGGATAAATATTAACAGTAGTGTAATGTTATTGGATATTTATTGCTATGATATTATCTAGTAATAAAAGCGAGATGAGTCTGTCTACCTGTCTGTCTGTTACATTTTCACAGCTGACCTAACGAACCGATTATGAAATTTGGTGCGTAGCTTGGACTATGGCGAAAAAGGAATCTTGACAACCCGAGAGAAACTGTAGGGCATAGCTAGTTGTTGTTTACGAATTATTGTATATTCAGACAGTTTAAAAAACTTACTCTACAGTTAAAAAATATCCAGAATAGTCAAACTGTACAAAAAAATTAACCTTGCTGAGTTTCATGCCGGTTCTTTTCAGTTGAAGGCTGACTTCAACTGGTAGTAACTTCAGTAGCACCTTCATAACCTTGGGACTAAATTGGATGAATGGACTTCGACTCAAATAAAAAATTGTATACTTACACGTTAGTCAATTTATGATTCGTAAAGAGAAATATTAAAAATGTAAGTTAATAATTCAAACGCCAACGAAGCCGAGAGAAACAGGAAATTCTCGAGTTAGTTTACCTCTATGCGAATAAATATTGCAAGTTACTGCTTACAACTGTGCATTGTTGCAGTTCACAACTAATGTATTGTGTTTTATAGGCAATATGCAAAATGTCTGTATACGAGAAGTCTGGTTACAATATCGTATTATGCATCGATTGACAATGTGTAGGTGTACTATTTATTGGGTTTGCGTGAATTGGATAGTATCATTCTATGTTTGGTAAATAACCTGACTCGCGATTCTTGTTTTTTTTTTACGGACGTCTCATTCGCGAGCCAAGGGGTCCATGAGTAGGTACAATGGAACATAGCTGGGTATATTTTGGTTTAAAAACGTATTTGTTTTCTAGTTTGATACTTATTTTGCTTAAAATAAGGCATGTGGTCAACACAATCTCACTATGGTAAGTGATGATGTGGCCGATTGTGGTAAGCACATAAAGCCTAGAAGGAATGCACTTTTTTTACTTGAGAGTATTGTTTGCTTGAGGTGGGTACTACAAAGTACCCTTCCAACGTGCTATATATCAATAACTATAGAAGGAGTTAATTTTATTATAAGTATTAATTTAATGTTGAAGTACTGAATGTTTTTACGCTGTAGCAATAGCCCGTGCCGGTGGTACTCCAAATTTATAACCCGACAAAATTAAATCAACATATAACGTATGTTGCGACCGTATCTCGATTGACCAACACATTTCAGCACCGAACAAATTGACAAGTTTATCCTGTTAAAATGCGTTGTTTATTGAAAATGCGACTGGATGATATACGACGGGTGCATTTTGATTTATGCGGCTAATAAATGGATCGTGTTTTTGGCGATACGCATCGAAATTTCAAAAGCATGTTACTTCTATACATTTTTGAAATAAGAACAAGTATTTATGAATATACGAAAGGGTTAATTTTTATTCCAAGCTATGTTTTATTGTCTAATTTACGACCAAAAAAAAAAGAATAACATGGAACTATGTGAAACAGTTTTTTATACTCATATATGAGATATTTTTTAGCTGAAAAAATAAAACTAACCTTGTGCACATGTAATTACTTACGTACTTATTGAATTACAGAGAAACAGTCCCAAGGAAGTATGTATATAATGTATTAAATAAATAGGTACAACGTATAACACGAGCAAAGACGTACTTGGAATGTCAAAATATGATTCGAAATTCGAAGCAACTTTTTTGGCCACCAACTATAACAATTATCGTAAGGACTACCTTACGGAACACCCTTATACGGAGGAATTCGTACTTGACCGCTCCTTAACGATCTCCATCATTGGACAGCGGTGATCCAATTAATAATAATAATGCTGGGAGCAAAAACAACGTAACGATGTGCGATTTTTGGGTCCGAAATCAGCCCAAATACCATCGCCTGCATCGAGTTCAACGCACCAACGAACTGGTTCACAATTATTTGCCCAAAAAAGTCCTTGATCGTGGGATGGTTAGGGCTTGGATGGTGGGATTTTTCGCCGCTCCTTTACATTTTAATGCCATATTAAATTGGGAGCGTAGGCCGTATAAGACAATGATCTCTTCAGAATAATTTCTCCAGAGATATTTCTGTTACGGCCATAATGTTTATTCTTTTGGTATTTAATAAAAGAAACAATTGTTCCGTCGTTAATATATTTTCATCCGCTAAATGTTTAACCGGACTAATCGAGATGAGTCAATATTTATTTTCGGGGGCACTTAATAAATACAAGATGAGTTTGTTCCTATAAGTAATTGATGTGATGCGAGAGACGATAGTGACACAACTTTAGAATAGTACTGACTCTCAAGTTACAGTTGTTGCTAGCATAGTCAGACTGTCCAAAAAAAAAACGGGGCAGTCTTTGGGGACTGCCGATAGAAGTGAAAACATGAAAAGCGTGCGATGACGATGACGCGAGTTCCATGATTTTTGTTCACCCAAAAAGCTCATCTAAAGAAGTTTTCACTTCAAAAAAAAAAATTAACCTTACTGAGTTTCTTGCCGGTTCTTCTCAGTTGAAGGCTGACTTCCAAACAGGTGGTCACTACAGTAGCTTCGACGTTCAGGAACTGAATTAATACCTAACACCAGTACGTGCTAGGTTCTCACGTTCTTTTTCATAATCACAAGCTCACAATCACGAGGCATTACTACCTGACCTACCTTGAATCATACCAACACATCACCAAATGAAGAGATGGATTGTGATGTAAACAGATTCCCAAAACATGCACATAAATGTTATCTTCATATCAAACGTGCCACCCAAGAAGATCGTCCCAAATTATCAGATCAAATTACGTGTATATAATGTAATATAATTATTGTAGAAACATTAACATGTCGTGTGGTAATGACAACAATGATGATACAGGTTCCAACATGACATTTATAATAAATATCGGGTCATTGGCGCAGTTTAGAGTTC
The DNA here is from genome assembly GCA_951216915.1 of Tetheella fluctuosa. Lineage (NCBI taxonomy): Eukaryota > Metazoa > Arthropoda > Insecta > Lepidoptera > Drepanidae > Tetheella > Tetheella fluctuosa. The sequence goes on along the minus strand of OX578223.1, from coordinate 11,053,884 downwards.
GACGCACAAATTAGCATACTTTGTGGCGTTTCTTTTGCATATTTGAACTAATAAAAATCAAATTACACTAATTTGTATAGGAATTTATGTTATTTTATTTTAAAGAAACATGTTTCCTTCGTTAGAGCTAATTTCTGGATTTATTTGATTCGCGTTCATATTTAAAGTATCATATGTGTTAATCCAGAATATATTCCATATGTGTGTCAAATTTCATCGAAATCCGTTGAGCCGTTATGGAGTTGAATGGTAATAAACATAGACACACAAACTTGTGCATTTATAATATACTACCTTCCGCCCCGCGGTTTTACCCGCGTTCCCGAGGGATCTAGTTACTTTTTTTTTTAAATAGTTTCAAATTCTTATTTAAAGTGCTTTATAGCTGTAAATTTCTGAATTTGACCCTTGCAACATATATTTTTTTCTATTACAAAGTAATGGTTTAGAGGAGTCACACTTTAACCACTCCGAAAACAACAATACTTATCTGTCAAATAAAAAAAACTACATTAAAAAAATCATTTTAAATAAATTTACCCAAACTAAACAAATGATTTGGAAACTTCAAAACTCACACATTAAAATAACGTAAATTATATTGCATAGACCTATTGCTTTTCTGGTGACTTAAAAAAATGATTTCTTTTTCTTATAAATTCCGCAAGAACAATGATTTTAGGGAGTCCGGGGCCTTAAGTTATCTATACAAATGTGAAATTTCATGTGATAAAGAGTTTTAAAATAATTGCTTAACAAAATAATGCCAGAATAAAAATCTTTTCTGACCTTGAATTTCGCCCTTTCTAAGAAACACTTTTCCGGTAATAAAAACAAATTATGCTTACATTATTTCCTAGAACCGAGTAACAGTTGTAAAGTTATGTTACATTTTTTATTCTTCCAATGTTGCTCAATAGCTGGATTAACTTTACTTATCCTACTAATAATATTATAAATGTGAAAGTTTGGATGGATGGCTGTTTGTTACTCTTTCATGCAAAATCTACTGAACGGATTTAGATGAAATTTGGCACTGAGATAGATTTTAGTCTGGAATAGCACATAGGCTACTTTTTATCCCGGGAAAACATAAGATCCCACGGGAACGCGGGTGAAACCGCGGGACGGAAGCTAGTCGTGGGTATAAAGTGACTACTCAAAAGCGGCAATGAATAAAACGAATGTACCTAATTAAAATTAATATTTTTAAATGGTTTTTTGTTTAACTTACTTATATAATTTTGATCAAACTCTTTTTAACAATGAGTTTATAAAATAATTTATCTGCGTAAATTATTTTTATTAATTAATCACGTCATGCTGCGTCTGAGGACTTCAATCGTGATTTTTTTCATGTATTTTCATGAATATCTTAATTTTTTCTAAGATAATAACAAAATAACTAAATAACCTTTTTTAAAAACATCTTTTTTAAATACTAGCCTGTAACTAGCACTAAAAGTGTATTAAAAATTTCAGCTGCATCGGTTGTTTGGCACTTTAAAATTCAGTTGAAAGATGAAGTTAAATAAAAGCTTTTAAGAAGCAACAAGTACAAACCGATATCGGCTAGATGTAGGCAGTAATATAGCCTGTCCTGCTCAGCATGCCTTATATCGAGAACCAGCGGGAATCAGATGCATTATTCGACACAGATTGTTCGATAAATTTATGATCGCAGTCATAGATGTTATTAGTAAAGATGGGGCAAATCCATTCTGGGCGGGCGCTTAGGAATTGATTGAATAGTTGTGCTTAAACTACGCTTCTAAATTTACTTAAAGGTGAGTATAGACTAGAGCATTAACTTGTAACAGAACAACGAGCCGCTCTATGATATGTTCTAGTGTATCACTCTTTCACGAACCAAACGTCGAGCACGCTTGCCGTTTTGTGACAACCTAATTGTACAAACCAACGAGCGTATTGGTGTAACATTTCGTCGAGCCTTTGCACGAGCGCGGGCATCAAGATAAACGCAGCATACGCAACCTGTAGGTCCAACATTTCAACAAAGAGTGAACGCAAGGTACAACGAAATGTTATGGGTAAATGTACAATCGCTGTGAGCATTACGCGTTACGCCAAACAGAGCGCCGAGCATTCGCAGTAACGTTACATTACATGAAAATGCTTTGGAAACTGAGCTTTTACCTGTATTGTACCATTCGTAAGAACGTTACATTACATAGAAATGCTCGAGAAAATACTCTAGTGTATATCCACCTTTAGAGTTTCTTCTAAAGGTGCGTCACAAACCGAAAATTGGCGGAGCACAGTTGAGCACGAGCCAAACGTGCTCGGCTTGTGCTCCGCTCGTGCTCAGCTCGTCTAGCGTAGACACACCTTAACGTTTAACAGTACTCAAAAAAATCATCTGTTCTGTTTACTCTTCGACGATTTTAATATATCTGCCGGTCCACCTATATCGAGGCATCTTATATTCGATTTGTCTACAAATGTGCGTTTTTTTTTTATCTTAATCTGGGCTTTATTATAAAGTTAAGTCTGTAGGGCAAAACTGTTGGAGCTATACGGAAATATTATACTTTATTAAAATATTTTGCACAAATAGTTTCGTTACGGCAATTTGTCCGCTTTTCCTCGTCTGTCTCACAACGCAACTCACCTTGCCATTGCCCTGAGTGAATGCTGTCGTTGGCTAAAGTCTGTGCTATAATCATGAACGCTGCCAAATTATAAGATGTCCAAAATATGAGTCGGTATACAGAGCGCGTTTGTGTTATGAAGATATATTTAAGAGCGCTCCACCGTGACTTCAAGTGCGCCAATTTAGTGTAATTTTATTGCCCTCATCTTTAGTGTATTAGTCTAGGAATCTTTATATAAATAATCAAAGATCGCAGCATGTATATAGACTATGGTGGCTAACCACAGTGGCTTACCGGATCGCGTGGGAACGCGGCGCTGGGACTGGGTGTTCATCTATGCGGTAGACGTAGGCCTTTGCAATCTACATTTCCTGACTTTTAAATATGTATGATGGAAATATTTGTTCTTGTATTTGTTGGGAATAATTTTTTACGTGACTGACGTTTTCTTCCACTAGTTATTTGCATTGATGAGTGGAGAATAGCTTTAGTCTAATGATTTCTATAATTATATTGCATCCTAACTAATATCATTAATGTGAATGTGACTTTGTTTGTTACCTTTTCACGCCTAAACCGCTGAACTGATCGTGATGAAATTTAGGTAGGCAGATAGCCTATGGTACGGAGAAGGACATGGGCTATTTTTTTTTTTCGAGAACGCGGGTGAAACCGCGGGGGACAGCTAGTAGATTTAATAGATTTAAATGCTATTATTGACTGCCAGGCGTCGTAAATACGTGTAGTATGGTACATCAGTTATCTGGTAAAAGTTCTGCTTACTTAGGAATCAGAAAGCCGTGTGTGAGGTTTGTCAGAGTATTTAAACTATGTTACTCCAAATAACCGAAGTAATTTGACTAACTACATACAATATTTTGATCTTATTGTATCCCAACTTTATAATGATGTCATCGAAAGATTGATTGCCCACTAAGGTCATTGACAACGGTCGGCCATTAAAAATAAAATCAGAGCACATTTTTTCGAAATGAGAGCATAAAAATTTCACCTGCGCCTGCGCACTTTCAAGAAACGATATAATAACCAAAACCCGTCTGAACCCAAACGCTCCATATCAATATCGGTATCGGATCGGAACCGGACCGGTCCGGAGCGAATTGACTTAGCATCAATGGACAGCCGACTTGCAAGCGGAGTATTTGTTCCGACCGATTCGCGAACGTAAATTTCTTTTGCATTAAACACGTTATTAAAATGTAATATTGTAGCAGAGTAGTTTTGATTGAGAGACTTTTTGAGTTATACAGGGGGATTTTTTAGTCACTGGCAATACTCGCAGGGTACTTCCAGTACTCGTCAATATGATCAAGTTTTATTATGGGACTAACTGTGAAATCTGTTAGTATTAATTCTTACAACACCAGGGCATTCACACGCGAGTTGTCGACCCTGCAAAAATATTTTTATTATTATATTTTTAATATTAACAAAAAATATCCAGACTAGACCAAATCCTTTAAAACTCTATTATTATGTATATTGACATATGTGGAAAAACACTATTATAGAGAGGTTAATTAATAAAAGTACAATTCAACAATCAGTATTATTGTTTGCTCTGATTCCAGCATTACTCTATAATGCCCTCGGGACCATCTCATTTGATCTGGAGCAGCTCGACGGGCACCATCTTGTTTTTTTTGGCGATTCATACAAGTTTCGGCGTTTACTTGTCTTATAGCTGGTAGGTCGACCGACCATATGTACAAAGATATAAAATTCAGAAACATTTTGGACAATTAAATTTAAAAATTTTACTGCTACTTATTTTGATATTAAACTAGCTGTCCCCCGCGTTCCCGAGAAAAAATTCTGTTCGATTTTTAAAATTTTCTTTTATACTTCTCCTGACAATAACGAACACGTAAAAGAAATATTTATCCAATTTGGTGCAGTCGTTTGGAAGTTATGCACGTACGAACATTTCGGTGATTCATTTTTATTTATATAGATATATATTTTTATTCGTAAATTAAACAATCTATTCAGCCTTGGGCACTTTCCTATAGACCACAAAGTTAGCTGATGAAGATATTTATTCATGAGGTTGGTAGCCAACAGGTACTACGATAAACTAATCATGATCATGATCCCAAACCAGATAACGGATCTATAATGTACCTTATCACCGTGCCATGGTTTCCACACTATGTTTTTTTTTCACCGAAAACTCAAGCTCAACTCATTGTAGAATTTGAACCCACGACCTTCCTCACGATATTCGACTTGATTCGATGACTGAGATATCATCGCATAAGTATATCGACAATTTAGACAATTTTAAACTAAACTTAAGAGTTAGTTTAATGAAAATTTCTAAATATAAGCTTATAATGAAAACTAAAATAATTGACAATATTTTTTTAACATGCTTTTTCCAACAAATAATTCGCAACTGTGCGCTCGCTTAACTTTAATACTGCGATCAATGCGAATTCAGGGAAACAGAGATCTAATCGGCTATTCCCACCTTCGTACACATTCGACATTACAGCTAAAAGCTTCGAAAATGTACTTAAATTCTGTGGTCACTTCTAGGTTCCTTGTAGATCCTTGACCTCCCCACCTACATTATGCACTTCGCAATTTTGTACGGAACGTAATTGCATAGCGTTTTCGACCAAAATTTTTATGTTAAGTAGTTAATGTTTTCTTAAAATAATGAGTAGGTAGCCATAATTGGACGGCGAAATAAGGGAAATCGCCTGATTTTCATCACAGATTATACGCGTTGGTATGTATGATCTTTGGAAACTGTTGTAGAGTTGTGTTGCCAGCGCACGATGTTTTTATACCTACCGTGAGCATATTTTTATTTATTCATTTTTTGTGTTTATGTTTATTATATTTCTTTAAAAATTGTTTACTATTTAATGGAAAAAAGGCCAACATTCACAGATTGTCCAAAAAAAAAAACAAAATATACAAAAATGTAACCTTGCTGAGTTTCTTGCCGGTTCTTCTCAGTTGAAGGCGTCTTCCGAATCGGTGGTAACTTCAGTAGTTTCGACGTTCATAAGTGCCCTCCTAGGGCCTAAACTGAATACATAATTGGTTTTGACTTTGACTTTGAAAGTCGTCACAATCTAAGTCCGTTTTGATAAGAGAATATCTCTTTTGGTCTTGCTATCTCACTATAAGTACCTACCTATATATATGTAGCATTCACAATTTCTATGTTGGCAATTTTAGTGAGAGAATATCTATTAACAAAATAGAAATTGATTCGGAAAAGAAAATTAACGATTTCAGAAAGGCCCATTTAATTAATTCCATTAAAAATTAAACTGTCTTCCGAAATTTTGGCCGAGTTTAATTAGTCTTTAAAAATACCATTGAGCTGGCAACACTGATTGTAATTTCATTATTGGTGCCATAAAAAGTTCACTTGCAGGTACTTACTTACCTTAAATGCGTTTTTGTAGGCCGTTTTACTGATTTTTAAACGGAACAAATAAATCTTTTTAATTGACTTTAAAAAAATCTTCATTAGTTCACGATTATTGGAGACCACTGGACTTTTAGGGATCCGTATTTGATGACCACTACTAAATTATGAAAAAAAGAAGATGCTTTGAATATAGCTCTGCAGTTTGTAGTTAAAATCCAACATCTCTCACTCTCTATGTATTACATATTCGACCTATTATTACATTTATTATATCTATTGTTATTTTTTTTTCGATAAGTAATTAGGTTGGGAGTTAAGTCCATAACAAAATACCCAGGGATAGTCACTAGAGAATTATAATAATTATTGGTTATTTTACTAAAATTATCTACGGAATCCTCTTTATTTGAGCCATTTATAGCTTGACGAATAAATCTTATTAATTTATTCAACTTAAGTGACATTAAAAGATTTATACGTTTTATTATTTGTTTTATGCAGGTGTAAGTTGAAAACCGTGTAGGTTATTGAACGGACATTGATTATACGACATACCTTTATAAAATATATGATACAATGATATCGAATCAAGGTTGCAAATGCATGCACCAAGAAACGGATTCGATGATAACATTTTGTTTAAAACGCTTTTTTATTTAAATTTACTTTCACATTCCTTAAAAAATACAAGTTTCTTCACTCTAGTTTCGCGAGCTTTTCAGCGTATAAAATTAAAAATATGGGTACTTTTACTAATTTTATATTAATTCTTATTTTTTTTTTAAACATGTATTTTTTTACGAAAATAATATATTTATGAACATAATAATAGTAATAGTCCTTGCACTTAGCGGGTGCTGTCTTTACCTGTATCTCTTCAATAGTGCAGGCAGAGATAGTATCGCTAGGTGTACACATCCCAACACATTAACATATCTTAAAGGGGCCTCTACGTGTTGGATCTGTATCCCCACGCACGCCTTTAAAAAAGACTGGTCCTCGTACCGTGATGTCAGAAAGATACAATAATAATAATAACACCGGAAGTAGGTAAATACCCTTTTCGTGTTTTGTTTTCCCCGAAAGGCAATCGTCGATGTATAAATATAGCGTGTGCGTAATTATGTACCGAAATATACGCGATGCGTTTCGTGCGTCTGCGCAATTTGCGTACGCGCCGATTAAGTAATTTTAAATGTTGAATTTTATATTCTCACCTATTATTAAGTAAACCTACCGATAATTAGTAAGTGTGTCTTAGTTTTATACCTAAATTATAATTATGACAGATTAAATTTAATAACGCAAATAGCCTGAGTAATTAAAAACATGTGCTTTAGACGTAAATTTAGGTAAAATGTAAAAATTTAATGGTATTTTAAAAAAAATCATGTTATTGCTCCTTTTATTCAAAGTAATTAAAAAAGTTGACGGATTTGAAAACCGTAACTGCACATTTCCTGCCTCACACACGTACCTATAATGTAATTATTTACAATTATGTACTATAAAAGTTTACTATATACATGTATATGATGTTTACTCTCGAACCGGCTTATATTTGGTGTAATCTTTTAAAAAAGGTGATATTATAAAAAAAATATGGAATGACGTAGTAGGTACCTACAGTCAGCAATATAAATAGCTGAACAGGACATTTACAAAACACCTAAAACTATCCATGATGTATAAGTATACCTATAAAAGGAAAAGGCTGACTGATTGACTGATCTATCAACGCACAGCTCAAACCACTGGACGGATCGGGCTAGAATTTGGCACACAGATAGCTTTTGTGACGTAGGCATCCGCTAAGAAAGTAATTTTGAAAATTCTACCCCTAAGGGGGTAAAATAGGGGTTCGCGGGTGAAACCGCGGGGCGGTAAGCTAGTTTATAAAATGTAGGTTTTTGAAAAAATACATTTTTAAAACACCTCTTTACTTTATTGTTCCATATTATGGATAGTTACAGTGTAGGTACAGGATTTTTGTAATTTTCTATCTTTACTTATGTTGCTGACCGTACGTGTCATAGAATGTTTTTTAACTGACTACCAAAACGAGGTGGAATTCGACATGAGTATGTGATTTGCATGTTTTTTGTATTGAAAGATTGATATTTTTTTTAAACTTAAACTTTTTTTGACGGGCCGATTGGCGTGGCTGCGAAGATACCATCACGCCACAGGTCATGGGTTCTATTCTCACTCAGGACAGACATTTGTGTGTGATATAGGACTATTAATATTATAAAGCTGAAGAGTTTGTTTGTTTGTTTGTTTGGTTGAACGTGCTAATCGAATTGAAAAAATATTTTAGTGTTGGATAGCCCATTTATCGAGGCTATAGGCTTTATATCCGGAAAACATAAGATCACTCGGGAACGCGGGTGTAACCGCAGGGCGGATGCTAGTTTAAGTATATATTTAGGAAATAATGTAGTGTATGTGCAGATAGATGGTCGTGTGTGATGAATGTTTTAAATCTAGTTTCGTCATGTCTCGATTTTATTTGTGAATTGATTTCACCATACGACCAGACGTAATATATACATTTTATGTACCTATTACTTATTCTTATTTCCACAATTTTTTATAACAATTTTGCAGCTTCCGATACTGGAAACATAACAATGTATATGTTACAGTCAAAACTCTTAATCGGTCAAAACCAGTTTTGACTGAAACTATCTCAGTCAAAACTCTTTCCTGGTACATAAAGTGATTCCCTGGGTGTGTTTGTTAGTTAATCAATATGTAATAGACATACAGATATAAGTGACACTTTTGGTATATAATATGGGATACTGTTTATTCCGGAACAACATTAAATACCTCGGGAACGCGAGTAAAACTGCGGGGCGACGGCTAGTCTGACATAAAATTAATTAAATTATTTTCAATGCCAAACCTTAATAATAAAAATTATTTTAATTTATTTTTCTTTTTTATTCGATTTAATTTTAATCTTATGATGTATTCCAGACTGTAAGCTTCCCTATTCTAAAGTACTATTCAAATCTGTCGAGTAATTGTGCATTGTTTTAATATCAACAATATATATTAAATTAAAACGCATTTCAAATATGCAGCGTATATTAAAAACAGTCCGATGTTGATCGTCATAATAACTCTAATTAGCAAATCAAAATCAAAAAATGTTTGTTGTTACTAATCTTTCATTGGTTCCTGGCGAGTATCTATGCTAATATTTATTAGGGATCCGCAACGATTTCAAAACTACACCGCGAATTTTGGTACAAATAATTTTAATGTCCGTGAAGTTTTTCAGTCGTATATTTTAAACTCGAAATCTATTGTATGTAGCCTGATTGAAAATTAAAAAACTTTTAACCTATAAGTATCTGACGATCGTACTGAGTAGGAACCTGGTTCAAAACTGGGGAATTAAATTTGGCTTGCCTGAAATGGAGCGTAACATATTCGATATATTTGAGATTATTTTAGATGTAGATTGCGTCTAGATAAATCTGAAAATATAAGTATTTTTTAAATTCAATAAATAGGGTTATGATTGACCTTCATTTCATGGAAAGTGAAACCCAAGGTGATAAGCAAACACAGCCTAAAAGGAGGTAGCTGTCAAGTGTAACTGACATAGCACACCCGCAGGTGGTCTTGCCAGATTTATAACCAAAAGAATCGTTTTTGAAACAAGCAAGATTTTTTTTTAATTTAGTCTACGGAACTCTTACTACATCAAGAAGGATCGCTCATGCAGATTTATTTGCACAGAATTATATATACTGTTACACATACACTATATGTGTAGACCAATTCGAAACTATGACAGATTAGCGACGTACATAGCCTGTGGCGAAACGTGACTCAGTTCATATGATTCATTGACCGAAATACCATCACACACACGACATGACTCTTAAAATCTTCACCATAAATCATAAAATCCTTTAACTCAGCTGCAAACGTATCTTTGGCCAGAGAACACACGTCCAATTTCACGTGGCCTTTTAATGTATGAGTGGTTGATATAAAGATGGGTGTTGATATTCTGGTTTCAGATCTAAAGTGATAATATACGCCCATCCCTAAATGTTCGATGCAATCACTTGGGCTTGTTTTACGCGGTCGTGAACTATAAGGTAGCGGTTATAGTAACGGGCGGAGCGATATCGGTCAATCGATTGTTAGATACGAATTGAAATTCTGAGAAATAAATTGATAAGAATTCTCTTTGGCATTTTAAGAATAGTTTGGTGTTTCGGGTGTTATTAAGGTTTTATTGAGGTCCAGCTTTTAAAAATGAAGAGTTTAATAACTGTCTCATACAGGGAAGTAACCTCCTAATTTAATTATTATTACTTGAAATGGTTTTTTAAAAAAAAAAAAAACGTAATTTTTCGTGCGGAACCATGTTCAATTTGTTTAAGTCGGTCGCGATAGGGACAGGACCAAACACATACAGTTTCGATTCCATTTGAAGGTAATTTTACTAATAAGTTATACTTTTGCTTCAATATAATTATTATATGACATATCTTTGACAGTTAAGTAGTTTATACGGTATACAAATATGAATTCACACACGCTGTGATTTTTTATACTGTGGCATGACGAGTAGGTATGTGTCGATGACACGGTTGGTATGTATGTATATTTTATATGATAATTAATTTGATCTGTTAAGATATTGATTTATATTGAGATATTTTTTTTGACGTAGTGACTTCATGTTAGCTTAGCTCATTTGCTGCCGTGAAATTTATCTGACAAAGGTTGCGCAGGAGCAATCTAGGTGGATATTTAGAGATGACATATCGATGATATTATTGTAATAATTTAAGGTAATAATTAATTAATACAAAACAAAATTAAAACTACAAATCGAATAAATACTTACCTATGCCAAATTCCGCCGAAGCGTACCGAGAAAGTTAACTGTATTTTTATTTGTTTTGTATAATAAAAAACATGTAGTCAATTATTTAAATAACCTGCATTTTTTTATTGGAATAAGCTCGAAAGCGGTCATGTTATTTCTATTCTGAGATAATAAAATTTGAATTTATTTTATTATCTCAAAAGAGACTTGAATCTTTTCCGTAACCCAAAGGCCTTTTCTTTTTTTGAATGTTTTCAATGTTTTTATGACATATCCATATTTTTTCAACCTTTCTTATCTTTTCAAATAAACAATAACTCGTGATAAATACAAAATATTCACATATAATGTGATGGCCTTATAGGCATTTCTGAACGACTCCATAACGCATGCTAAAAATTAAAAAAACCGGCCAAGTGCGAGTCGGACTCGCGCACCGAGGGTTCCGTACAAACTTCGTCCATCGTTCGTCCATCACGGGAAATGCACAATTTTATTTATTTACCTTATTTGAGGATTTTCCAATTAAGCTAGACCTCTAAATTGTATGAGCGCTCATACAACTCAGAGGTCTTTATTAATTGGCGTAACTATGTATGTATGGGGACATCCTTTAATTTTCAACATTTTTTATATTTTGGAATTTCCCCTTTATTTGTGCTATAAGACCTTGCTTTTTGCCAAATTTCGTGATTCTAGGTCAACGGGAACTACCACAAAACAAATAAAAGGGCAAAAAATCGCGTTTGTTGTATGGAAGCCCCCCTTAAATATTTATTTTGTTTTGTTTTTAGTATTTGTTGTTATAACGGCAACAGAAATACATAATTTGTGAAAACTTCAACTGTCTAGCTATCGTTCTACAGCCTGGAGACAGACAGACGGACGGACAGACAGCGGAGTCTTAGTAATAGGGCCCGTTTTTACCCTTTGGGTACGGAGCCCTAAAAAGCACCGACGTCACAGAAACGACCGCGCGCAAGGCCAACTTCCATAAAAAGAAAAGTTACACCCAAATGTTTGCCAAACAAACAGTATAGTATTTGCGGTTGCCTTTACCGCCTTTTTGTGACCAGACACTTGGGGAATTACGTGGTTGTATAAAGTCAGTGACACTTGCAAAATAATATTTGAACTTTTACTATGATGCTCAAATAGGTAATAATGACGTCATGTCGTAACAAATTTCTCAGAAATCAGACGGCATGGTGCCAATTGGTAATCTATGTGAACGACACTTTCTACTTACCAACACACGTACTGACCAATTGGCCGCGTCTAAAGTGCGTGTGAGTGAATTCATGCGCATGATGTTCGAATTTAAAGTTAACTGCGATTGCGTTGTCAAGTGATGTAAAGGATGTCCTTTTATTGCCATTGTCTTTATAACTTTGTAACCACATCTAATACATACTCGCAAACACCTCAAGAATAGAAATATAGATAGACTCGTAGTAAATATTGATCGATCATCCACACAACGATTCAGTCGGACGTTCTTACTGCGGACCATTTTAAGAAGATCGTGGGTTTGAGGTTGAGCTTTCGGTGAAGGAAAACATCGCGAGGAAACCATGGCACGGTGGTTGGGGGTTGGCACCCGCCTGGCTGTCTACCACCCTAAAGTTGAAAATCTGTCGCCAAACACCTATTGGTGTGTTCCGGCAGCTGCCCGTGAGAGCCAGATCCTTCTAGGCTTTTTGTGCTTACCACATTCGGCTACATTATCACTTACCATAGTGAGATTGTGGTCAATAAAAAATTCTTGGCCGAATAATTTCGATTTCGAAAAGAAAATGTTAGGTCACGCTTGACTGGTCTTAGATCCAATTTAGGTGTGATATTTGTTAACTTGTTGGCTAGTTATCGGTTTATAGTTCAGTGGTTTAAACACGGTAGCTGTCCGATTGCTAGAGAGCTAATATTACAAACAAATCTATTGCGAGAGGGAACTATGACTCTTAGGGCATGTTTCCTCAAGGTTTAAAGTTTCTAGTACCTGGTCTCGTTATGTTTTTATTTATTTATACAGATTTTTTGGTCACTGGCAATACTTGCAGGGGTGGAAGTACTCATCAATATGAACAACTTTAATTATAGAAGTACTTATCAAGTACTTCCAGCCCTGCAAGTATTGCCAGTGACAAAAAAATCAATATATTTGCAACACAAACATTATTATTTCTTTTAAACAACAATTATAAGTGTTGACAGCATTTAAATAGTAAACTAATAATTACTATACATAACTTACTTACTTCTTCTTATTTGTCCTCGCCTTATCCCGTTACTCGGGGTCGGCTTTCCTGATCATTCGGCGCCATCTATTTCTCTGGTAGGCATCTTGGTCTGATAGGCCTAACCCTTTCATATCCCTATGGACAATCGTCAGCCATGTGGTTTGGGGTCTTCCTCTCCGCACGACGTGGTCTTCTGGTCTTCGCATTACATAACTTACTTACTTATTTATATAAAAAAAAATACTTAAATGAGATCAAAAAGATCATTTTAATTGTCATTGCAAAAAATATCCAGAACCAAGTGTGATCCAGGTCCAATTTGCCATCAATCACTGCCATCAGATTTTTAAAATGCTCTCTTTCTAGAGGTTAAGTATTTGCAGACCCAGTGTGAATTGGAAGACTGCTGGAACCAATGTACAACGCGCGAGTAATTCCACTGATGTTGCAAGCGTCAATAGGATGTTAATAGGCGGGCCGTATGCGTGTTTGTCACCATATTGGTAAAAAAATCTAGTGGTAAAAAAAGTAGGGACATTCCTCACACACGGCCATTTGACCCCAAACTAAGCAGAGCTTGTACTACTTTTCTTTTGTAAAAATGTATATAGATACTTTGTACTCTCTCTTTTGTTCATCAATATCTAGGCTAGATGCTAGAGTTCGAAGTCTAGCTGCCAACTTATCTGGGTCATATTTCTGATAGTTTACACGTCAGGACTAGTATTTGTATTATTAGAATGGTCAGGTCATATGAATCATAATTCTCATACCTCGTTTTGGTCTTCTTTAAGTACCATACCATATCATAAGCGACCACCTCCTTCAGTTTATTCCTCCCTTAGTTCAGTATATTTATCAATTTTAGTCAGATACAGATTGTCAGTCCATATAGTTCTACCCCTTCCCTTATTGGACTATCTTCCACAAATGAATACCCAATTTAAAGCATATCATGAAAATTAATTACCTCAGTTTTCTTTAGAGTTTAATAACCTGGTCTCAACTGTAGCCAAGGTTTCCAACGGAAGTTGAATAACTAGGACGGTTGCTAATTGGTTGTTTGTTCGAGTAAATTATGTATGTGTTGTAGTGTAAACTATTGATATTTCTATTTAAACATGAATGAATAATAGCATTTAAGTTCCAAGTGCATTCGAGTGATCTTTAACATTCTTTCTAATATTTCGTTGAGGATTTTTATCTATATTGATTACTAGGTTCCGTCCCGCAGTTTCTCCCGCGTTCACGAGGGATCTTATGTTTTCCCGGGATAAAAGGTAGCCTATATCCTTCCTCGATAAATGAGCTATCCAACATTAAAATAATTTTTCAAATCGAACCAATAGTTCCTGAGATTAGCGCGTTCAAACAAACAAACTCTTCAGCTTTATAATATTAGTATAGATAATACATAGATCTGTTATTTTATATAATATATAATATTGTATAAGTAAACATTCCTGTTTTTAGATTTCTTATTTATATTCAAAATTCCCTCATTTATTTAATTCTAACTTAATATTATAAATGCGAAAGTGAGTTTGTTTGTTACCTTTTCACACCTAAACCGCTGAACCGATCGTGATGTAATTTGGTAGGTACGCAGATAGCCTATGGTATAGAGAAGGACATGGGCTACTTTTGTTCTCGGGAACGTGGGTGAAACCGCGGGGGACAGATAGTATTCACATAAAGTCTTGTCGCGCACTGTCAAAACGAAAGCGTCCTCGTAATTTTGGAACTTTCTTCACTAAAATCCTGTGATTCAAAGCACACCGCTACGACCCCTTTAATGGGCTTTATATATGCAAATAAGCGATACACGATGTGCTTTCACAAATTTACCGACGCAGTTGCCAACTGGCCCTAATATATCGTACATTTTCACTCACGCACGACCTGCGTGTGAGTGAGCGAGCGATCAAAACACTATTGCCAAATTATTAGTGTACAAAAAATTCATAATCTTCTTCCAATATTTATTTGATAAATAGCTTTAGCTATACGTTTTCTTGAGATTGATCGATTAGTCAATATAAAAGAGAATTTGATACGTAGATGCATTTACATAAACTAGTGGTCGCCTGTGGTCAAAATTCGACCATAATTAAACAAAACCGGCCAAGTGCGAGTCGGACTCGCGCGCGAAGGGTTTCGTACCATTATCTATAAAAACGGCAAAAAAAATCGCGTTTGTTGTATAAGAGCCCCATTAAATATTTATTTTATTTTGTTTTTAGTATTTGTTGTTATAGCGGCAATAGAAATACATAATTTGTGCAAATTTCAACTGTCTAGCTATCGCGGTTCTTGCCTGGTGACAGACAGACGGACAGACAGCGAAGTCTTAGTAATGTGTTATGTTTTTTCATTCATTCTAATTCCTATGATATAAAAATATTAGCTTTCCACGCTCCATCTCCATATAAACTTTAACTCTGTCAAATTTCTCCTCCGTTCGCGTAATTTTCCTTAAAAGGTGTACCAACATTTTTGCTTCACGTATTAATATTATGATCACATGAACTCAGGCTTAGAATATTATTTGAAAGAAGAAACCAGCTAACCAATTCTGTTATTAGACACTTGGTGTAGTCAAACAGTTTAAACACCGTGGTTGTCAAAATAAAACATCTATTTGTACACAGAAAGCTAAGCTGTCAACAAAGAAAAAAAAACGAAAAAAGCCACTGACATTTCTAGTATCGAAATACAGTTCAATGACCTAAACTGTAGAGAAAAAAAATTGGCATCCGCCTGACGCGTCCCTTTAATGTTTATTTTTTAAAGTGAAATAGATTTAGACCGCGACACGTGAACTGGTCAGTCTATTTAAATATTCTTAATTTAAATTAAAACTTTTTTTAATGTTGCGTTAATTCATGAATGAAATAACTGTCACGGTTGAAACGTAATATGAGTTATGTTCAGAATTTGCTGATGTAAATATTTTTGTTTCATGTCATTGTTTTGCTTTTTGCGTGAAATGTAAATCTGGATGTCTAATATTGTTTTACTGGAGTTAAAAGTAGATCATAATATTATAGTGTATGTTTGTTTTACACAAATTAACCATGTATGAGAAGGAAATCAATATGGGGACTAGTTCATGCTTGACCAAAAACTTCACCGACAGAAAAAGATTTAGCCTCTAGTTTAGTTTATCTCTTAAATTTGGAGGAGCTGGTCTGCTTGAGATTGCTATCTATTTATTTTCTTATTTACTAAGTTAATCATAATTTTCTTTCCAGTATTCACAAATATTGTCAATGAAACTAGATAAATAATATGATGTAATAAATCTGAGTTGGTTTTGAAAAGAGTAATTGGCGAGTTTTTCCAGTTCATCTCAGCAAAAGCAACCATCCGAACGGTGCAAATAAGTGCTTCTTAAGGCCTATTCGAATAAAATATATTATCATTTCAATAAAACACGATGTGTAAATAGGATTTACACCTTTTAAATTACATTTATTTTATTATATAAATATTCGTATGTATAGGAATAAAATATTATCCTACCTATTTATATGTTATTTATTGCAGAACCTATTTTAACCTTAAATATGTATAAACATTAATAATAAAGAAACTCCACAATCTAACTCTAGAACATCTCTGGTCCAGTCTCAAGCGGTGATGAAGTCAATGGTAAAGTGATAAAGATGTAGAAAATTAACAAGAAAAGGTCGCAAAATACATGAATAATTACTAGAACAGTTCGGATCGCAAATGAGCGACCGTATATTACTATACTATACGGCTTTAGTTTTATTTGTGAGCGCTAAGTGAGAGACGAAATAACATCCTGTCTGTGTACTGGTAGCACAAGAATTACTTATACAAGCTGTGGTGCATTTATACGGCAGTTATATTATCTTAGGTAACTTCAGTAGCTTTGACCTTTATAAGTGGTAGCAGGAAGGCTCTAACTGATCTGATTTTGGCTCTCAATAGGACACGAATAAAAAAAAGCTATTTTTAATGTTTAGTCGAAGAAAATAATCCTTATTTTTATGTATTTTTATGAGGTAATTAGGTACATCAAACGTCGTAAATATGGTTATATAAATGAAACCACAGTTTGTATTTAAAGTATGCATTCATTAGGCTTTTAAGCGAACTGGAAATAAAATGCAATATTATTACCATTATTTGTTGATTCTGGATTTTAAAATTCATCTTTTGCAACAATAACTGGGCAATTTCCACATTCTACTTTTCCCGCTGACCGTACAATAGTGAAGCTTGTGGGAAAACTGCGCAAGCGTCATCGCTAATTTAGTGCCAAGAAGCATGTGTTGGGCGCGAGCGCTTTTTGCTGTCTTGTTTGCATTTTGGTGCAATGCAATACGATTCGTTATATAATATCTACAACTACATGCCATATATCCGGTCTATCTACTATAGTAGTTTGTCGATTACACGTTTTTTCTGGTTCTATTTAATGAACTAGTTTCCGCCCTGCGATTTTACCCGTGTTTCAGACGGATCTAATGCTTTTTCGGGTAAAAAAATCGAATGTTTTTTTTCCAGAATATTCTACCTCCAATCGCTTTCACCATTACGGCATAATTGAGAAAAAAACATTTAATTTTTATTTATTTTTTTTACTTTGTAGGCTTGTGTTTGACCACAATCTCGCCATGGTAAATGATGTGGCCGAAGGTGGTAAGCACACATATATATTAATAATATTAGGGAGATTTTAATTTTAGTTTCATGTACTTTGTGTAGGTTATTAAAATGCTCTTTACGTAATAATTACGCATTGTTGAGTATGTTATTTACTGTAAAGTTAATGAACTTTTAAATCTGGGTCGGTGGTCGTACCTACCAACTTCGGATTACTCGTTTTTCTGCAACATGCATAATTAATAGATAACAATTATGGATCCTACTGAGCACATGCCAGTTCTTCTCAGTTGAAAGCTAACTGCCGAACCGGTGGTAACTTCAGTAAATTCGACCTACATAAGCCTAGGGCCTAAACTGAATAAATGGCTTTGACTTCGACTTTACTATCCTTTATTCTAATATATCCTACTACTAAACTTATAATGTCAAAGTTTTCAAGGAGTTTCCATAGGTTAATGCTTGGCTTAGCTTTTTAGCAGGTTTTATTTTATATATATTATAGATATAGAAATTTTATAAAGTCTGCACGAACGAAGCCGCGGGTGAAAAGGTAGTATTAATGAAACTCATAACACAATAAAGTGCATATAAACTAAACTAACTAACAGTATTGCGCAGTGTATCTGGTTGCGACTACAGCTTGTTATTTGTTTGATTGTTTACCGCTTCCTCTATTATCACCTAACTCGGTTTTAACTGGCAGTTAATCCTTGTGTTATTGATGCATGTTATAAAGTTATTAGTCATATAATAATGTTAGATCTAATCTAAAGTCCTCGAGGGTAAAAAAATAGCAGTTCAACACTCGACTATGGATTGGAACATATTTTTTTCTCACGCGATAGGTATTTGTTTTTCGATACCGAATAACGTAACGAAACTATAGTTAATTTTTAAGCTATTGTATAGCTTTTATCGTGGGCTTTGGGCTTTGAGCGCGGCGACCGAATCAAGAAATTCCGTAACGAAAAAACCTAACACCTCCCACACACACATTCTACACATTAAGGGTACGTGTATGTATGTATGTGTGTATGCTGTTTGTGAGAAAGTATATAGGTGTAGGGGAGGTAGGGGACCATTGGGCAGTCGGGAGGTT
Source organism: Tetheella fluctuosa (assembly GCA_951216915.1). Classification (NCBI taxonomy): domain Eukaryota; kingdom Metazoa; phylum Arthropoda; class Insecta; order Lepidoptera; family Drepanidae; genus Tetheella; species Tetheella fluctuosa. The sequence continues at coordinate 11,035,010 of OX578223.1, read as the reverse complement.
AGGGCACCCCCTCCTAACTTAATTTCTATGATAAGTGTTATATTTTTTTAAATATTATTGTTTAGTTTACGCACTCGAAACAATACCCTACCAAAAATGACCTATCATTTCATTCAATTCTCAAAGTCACAAGTGGTTTGCTGTTTTTCACATGCAAATCCAATTATTTTAAGTCGATATGTTAAAGTCAACACAATTGAAATTATCGAGAAGGTAAGATTTTGTTGTTTTTATCTCATGGTGTGTTTATTAAAGATTATATTTACTAGCAAAAAGCATGAAAAAATATCCCACCAAAAATAATCGTGATAGATTAATTAAAAAAGCATGTAGGGGGAGCAATGGGCACCAATTTAGAAGGGAGGTTTGGGCATGCTAAATTTGGAGCCAACGTAATGTATGGTGTTTCTATATGCCATAACATTTTGATTTGATGGTTACATCAAATCCAACTTACCACCTTATTCCAAATCTTAATTAAGTAAAAAAAAAAATGTAATTACATCATTTTTTTTGATAATCATGCTATTTTTGTGGATATGTTATATTTTGCAGTATTTTGTAGTTTTATGTTAAATGTTGATTGTTTACATGAGTTGAAATAGTTCCTTATATTTAATATTAAAATAATATTGAAACATCAGGTGTTTTAAATAATTGCCCAAACCTCCCACAGGGGTGCCCATACCTCCCGATCACCGGGAGGATTGGGCACTTTTGACTTGGTTGAGTAAACCCTAGATATCTTGGAAACTGGATGAAGTTAAGAGACATTCTGTACACCAATTCCGAGCCAAACAAATATGCTTGCGACATAATTTATCAAAAATGGATTATTTCATACAAATACATTTTTATTGCCACTTATGTAAAAAAGTGCCCAATGCTCCCCTACCTCCCCTATAGGTATATATTAATATCAAAGAAAAAACCTGAATTAAAATCAAAGAAAAAAATAAATAAATAAAAAATAATAATAATTATAATTGCATAAGTTGATAAAAAATGCTATGCAATAGCTTTACCGCGGCAGTCCCCGAGTGACACACGTATTTTATTTAACACCATATATACCGGATAGATATTTCGAGATGATAATATACAGGGTGATTTTTTTATCGTTGGCATTACTTGCAGGGTGGTAGTACTCATCAATATGAATAACTTTTACTATGGGACCAACTCTGATATCGTGTAAAATAAAACAGTTGCTTCAAACATTTTGGTCGAGTAGGTATTGAACTTTTGTGTGGAACAGCTGATATTTTCTTCGTGATTTCACAATTGGTCCCATAGTAGATAAACTTGTTCATATTGATGAGTATTTCCACCCCTGCATGTATTGCCAACAACTAAAAAATCAACCTGTATTCAGGTAAATCCTAACTAATATTATAAAGGCGAAAGTGAGTTTGTTTGTTACCTTTTCACGCTGATCGCGATGAAATTTGGTACGCAGATAGCATATATGTTGAAGGACATGGGCTTTTTTTTCTCGTTAACGCGGGTGAATCCGCGGGGGACAGCTAGTAAATAATAAAATGAAAATATAGAGTCTTAAAGATGTAATATCGCCACATAAATAAACTAAAATATGTTTTTGACCACATACCTACCTACTTGCAATTCAATTCCATCTACAAAGTCCCAAGGGGACTGTAGGAGGTATTTTAAAATTGTATCAAAGTGTTGCAAACTACTTTTAAAACTTAGGACCTTTATATTGGGGCCTTTAATACAAGTGCCCTTTGAGTGCAACGACGTAACGACGTTTCTGAAAAGTTTTTTTTCTTTGGGGACAGATAATGTTTACTTAAGGCGACGCCTTGAAGATTTTGGTTGCAAGGATTCCGATTTTTCTCAACAATGACTGAAGCGAACGAACTGAAATTTATTGTAAGAATTTATCATGTCTTTGACTTTATTTTGTACGTTGCATAGCACGATTGGTTAACTTTTATAACACAAAATAATTAATCAAAAAGACCTCTTTAAAATAAGAGATTCCAATTTTACCGGCATTGAGGATCGATTTGATATTCCAAATTTTCTACATACTTTAATTGAAACTGATACTATAAATTGTACTTAGGTTTTATGAATTATATTTGTAGTTTTTAAATTAAACAATAAAAACCATTTTGTCAGATACGCCCGTTCCGTTTACGCGGGTTTTCTATGAGAGGTCGCTATAGTAGGGAGCGGGACGCAGCACGTTGAATTTCAGATTTTTAAGCTTAACGTGGCGTCACCTTAAAGGAATTTGAATCCCGGAGGATGGGGACGAATTTCTACTAAAGTGAATGGTAGAAAAAGTTGCATTATCGATTAGTGTCAATGCAGGCTGGTAATTCTACTATAATATTACTAGCTGTCCCCCGCGGTTTCACCCGAGTACCCGAGGAAAAAAGTAGCCCATGTCCTTCTCCGTACCATAGGCTATCTGCGTACCAAATTTAACCGCGATCGGTTCAGCGCCTTAGGCGTGAAACGATAACAAACAAACAAATTCACATTTGCATTTATAATATTAGTTAGGATTAGAGTTTCTATATTTGCTACCACACTACCCCGTAACTGCCGAACGGATTTGGATGAAATTTATCACACAGATAGAATATATTCTAGATACATATAGAACTATTATAATATATTATAGAACATAAAGGATACTATTTATCTCGGGAAAACATAAGATCCCTCGGGAGCGCAGGTGAAACCGCGGGGCGGGAACTAGTATTTTATAAATGTCGACGTAACTGGCTGAGATGACGATGATGATTATGACAGAAATGGGCGTTTATTTATATCCAGAGCACACAATTATGGCATTCGGCCAGATCATCACCTACCATAGTGAGATTGTGGTCAAACACAAGCTTATACAAAGTAAAAAAAAAAAAAAACGAGCCATTTTCAGTGACAGGTGGTTTAAAAATAAAGTTGTATCGTTAGAGGCGACTATAGTGTGTCAATATGCCAATCAATAAGATTGTTTGTTCACATGAAATACAGCAGATATATTTGATTTTCTCGCGTCGTATGAACATATGACACAGTTGATTGCGTTATCTGTCATATCACGGGTTTTGTTGACGAGGTCATGTTTCAGGAAATTTTATTTTAAACCTTATCATTGCTTATTACGCCTAATTTGCAATGTTTAGGGTTGTCAATTACACTTTATTGAAATAATTGTTATAACTGTGTTTTAATAATTCATTTTGGAAGATGTACTTTTTCGACCACATCATCATTGTGGTGAAATTGTGGTCAGATAAAAGCTTAAGCATGGAAAACATATATTAAGAGTCAATTAATTATAAAAAATGGTTTTATAAAAATTGCTGTGATCAAATTTATATGAAATATAAATTACTAGTTATCATCTCGCGGTTTCACTCGCGTTCCCGTGATTAAAAGTAGCCTATGTCACTCTCCGTTCCATAATCTATGCAAAAAATCACGTCCTTCCGCTGCGTGAAAGGACAAACCAACAAACATGCTTTCAAATTCATAATACTTAGTAGGAATAATAATATAAGGAATGCCAGCCCTACATATAAAAATTAAATAGCCTTCAAAGTCTTTGTTAAACGGTCACATACCGACTCTATTTTATTTCCGTCGAAATGGAAAAATATATGAATCAATTTCCGCTATATCTCGTACTGCTCCAGTTTTCAGACATTCAGAACTATTAACTCATAAATATATATCTAATACCTAGTTTGTCTATAGAGACCAATATACTCCAAGCTATCGTTTTTAGTACTGCATTATTTGGCATAATATTATTTCTGTACCTATTGGTTTTTTTTTTTATGTCAGAAGGCTGAAAAGCAGGTAGTCTACTATATATGGCTTTTATTCTTTAACTAGCTTTTGTCCGCGGTCACCTGTGTTCCCGAGGGATCTAATGTTTTTCCAGGATAAAAAGTAGCCTTCCTCGATAAATGGGCTATGCAACAATAAAATATTTTTTCAATTCGAACGAGCAGTTCCTGAGATTAGCGCGTTCAACCAAACAAACTCGTCACCTTTATAATATTAAATAAGTATAGATTTTATATAATATATACTTTTACTTGAGTTTCCTCATCTGGAAATAGAGTACATCGATATTTGTACAATTGAATTACATACGTTTTTTACCACCAAGCTAATTTAAAGCATATTTCCATAATAATGAGGTACAAATTGGCGTAGCAGCCCTTATCAATATTATCTTATCATTAATGTTATTAACCCAGTTTACGCTTACTTATGCATAACATTTTGTTTAAAAATGTTTGTTTGTAAATCGAGTGTCAAGCTTTTCGGAGAATAAATAAAACATTTTCAGATTTTACGCCTATTAACTATTAGCTTCCGCCCCGCGGTTTCATCCGCGTTTTCGTGGGATCTTATGTTTTCCCGGGATAAAAAGTAGCCTGTGTGCTAATCGAGGGTGTCAGCTACCTCCATACCAAATTTCATCAAAATTGGTCCAGCCGTTTGAGCGTGAAGAAGTAACAAACACACACACTCACAAACATTCGCATTTAAGTATAATATTAAAGTGTGATATTTGTGACAGCGTGATGAGACGAACAAAAGTTTTAATTAATACCTATCAATGTTGAATCATTTATAACATTGTTTCCGCCCCCCGGATTTACCCGCTTTTCCAAGAAACCTTACTTAGCTACCTTACCTAAGTTCAGTAGTTTCGACGTTCATAAGTGCACTCTCTTAGGGCCTAAACTGAATAAATGGCTTTCACTTTGACTTTGAACCCCATGTTTTCCCGAGATAAAAAGGAATATTTATTCCGATTTAAGATCTTAATATTAAAATTGTATTACAATGATTTTGATTACATGACGTATTGAAGGATTAACGCGGTGGAATGTGGGTGCTATCTCAAGCCTCGCTGCGCCGGCGCCGGGCCAGGCGCCGTGCCGTTGCGTTATCGTGATTTCCTAGATACGTGCGGGCACATACATACACACCGTGTGATTGCTTATCACACGCGTTGATAATAACTGTTACAGAAGGAAGTTATATTTACATTGGTATTACGTTTGGGAGTATGCATGTCTTTATGGCGAAAAAAATCTAAGTACTTACTTTTTTTCTTTTTAAGAATATTTTATTCTTAATGTACCAACTAATAAATGTAAGGGCCTCCCCTATGGATGAGGGGTATTTACCAAAGTCCACTATGTACTATATGGATTAGCGGCGATGTTTTCTTGTCTTCAAAGTAACCAGGGCTGGTGACGATCGTCCCAAAAACTACATATAAAGGCCAAGTGCATGTTCCGCGCAGTATAAGGTTCCGTAGTCAGTGTGATGAAGTCTAAAACCTAAGACTGTACATAAATAAAAGAAAGAGTTTAATTAAAAATGCCACATCTCTGTTACTTGTTGTCATTGTATTTTATCCTGAAGTATTTTATCGACTATTGCTCGTTAACTACATAACGCTATTAAAGACAGTAAAGTAGGTGCAGGTGTTAGTTTTCCTGTAAAATTTATCATTATTCTAGGATAGGTAGGTACCGATGCCCCCCTTAATTCTTATTGCATTATCGCGCATCGATAACGTATCAATACAGTGTTATTAAAATAACAACTAGTTCATAGAAATGCATCGATGGATCGATTAGTTGTTACTTGAACCTTCGAGGAAAATATATCTATGTTTTTATTTATTCATGTCAAATATTACAAAAAAGAATTGCGTCAATAGTTGAATAAACAAGAAATAGGCTAAACTATAAATAGGCTTGTGTAAGATTACTTGTTTTCCGCTACGCGGTTTCACCCGTAACCCCAATTTACTTTCTTAGTTTTTTTTTTTTTTTTTTACTTTGTATAGGCTTGTGTTTGACCACAATCTCACTATGGTAGGTGATGATGTGGCCGAAGGTGGTAAGCACACAAAGCCTAGAAGGATCTGGCTCTCAAGTGCAGCTGCCGGAACACACCAATAGGTGTTTGGCGACAGATTTTCAACTTGAGGGTGGTAGCCAGCCAGGCGGGTACTACAAAGTACCCTTCCACCGTGCTATGGTTTCCTCACGATGTTTTCCTTCACCGAAAGCTCAAGCTCTTTGTAGGATTGGAACCCACGACCTTCGCCGCGGCGTCCGACGTCACTACCACTGAAATCGCCTTAAAACGCTATAAAAGGATCATACCCTCCAAATTTCATGGTTCTAAGACCAGCAGTTTAGGCTCTGCTTTGATTATCACCTGTCAGTCAGTCAGTCAAGACTTCTTCTTTTATATACATATCCCATCATGGTAAGTGACCTTGTCACCGAAGGTGATGAGCACATGAAGCCTAGAAGGGAACTGGCTGTATTGTATTTTTTTGAGAGCTGCATACACTTTTTTTACACTACGAGTATGTACGCGTAGGCTCGTGTTAGACTGCAATCTCACTATGTCATGTGATCGAAGGCGTCAAAAAGCCAAGAAGTTAAGTAGTTTCAAGTTCCTTCAGTTTTATTTGTTGTACTCACTTAATTTTCAAAGTGCAAGTGCAAATCTTTGCACTTACTCGGTTCGCTTTGCGTGTGAGTTATACGGAATACGAATTCCTCTCTAGAACAATAATTATCGGAGGTAAAGTGTGATTTCTTCAAAAATGAACAAACTTAAGGAAATAATGAAAATACTACATGAATGATTTGTGTAAATGCGAATGTAATTTTTTTTGTCTACAAAAATAAAGACGGTCAATGTCAAGTTATAATATAAAATTCATGGCACATTAAGTCACTTTTATTTTATTGGCCAAGTTCTTTGCCTTGTTTTTAATGTTTTCCCGGTATAAAAGTAAGATGTTTTAATCCAATTCAAAATCTGAATCCGTTTGTTATTACGACGGTGGTGTTATCTACTTACATGGCCTAAAAATATAAATAAATTACAAAATTATCTGATTAATTATTTTATCAATGATATTCATAACGTAATTAATTACACACGTCGAATTCTTGCAATTTATAATTCTCTTACAATGTTATCTCAAAATTACTTATTTGCCGAGTTGATAAAAAAAATATCAATTCTATTTTTAAATTGAAAGGTCAACACGTGTTGGTAAGAAGAACATGGCACATTCAAATTAAGAAGAATGTTTTAGACTAGTTGTTACAAAAGACTAATAATAATTTTACTAAAAGCGAACTTCGATTCGATATTTAAAAAACGTATTTACGTTCGCATAAGGTTTAATTCTGTTTACGCATTCAACGTTTATGACTAAGAGCCATAAACTACTATAAAATATTGTTTATAAAAACTTTGTTGCATTATTGGGGACTTTAAAAGTGCACATTTTAATAAGTATAGCTCGTAAACGTTTTCCTGGAACGATTTTGGCATACATGTTGCCTCCGTAAGTTCATATGTGATATTTTTAATTCATGAATCAAACGTACAGGCTGAATGCCCGACAGCCGATGCAAGGCGTCGCCGAAAAAAATGGCCGTTTCCGGACTAAACAAATTTTTGCAACCGGAACGTGGAATGAATTTGAAATGATTTTTTATCTGTATCACATTTTGTTTTAGGCACCGGTACCATACCCTTTGATTTTCAAGATGACGGTTAGTATTCGTTATTTTTTTGTATATATTCAATAATAAATTAATCCACACTATACAGAATGAATTTTTCAAGTGGGCGTGGATGGCCAAATCGTAAACTATAAGGAATACCGAAATATACTCAAAGGAGCCTCGAGTCCGATTTTGACAAAAACTAAAACTGCAGCATTAGATTTTTGAAAAATCAATATTCCTAGCCTAGCATTAAACTAACCCTACCTACTCCGTGACCTTGAAGCAAAATATGGTGACACGATTAAAAAAAGAGTAACGCGATCGAAATTCAAATTCTAGTTTGTGGTTTAAATTATGAATAGTGTAGTAGTTACGCAAACTTAATGGCCATTCAATCACTCCCAAACAATAAATCACCACAGATAATGGAAACATAGTTTTTGGACGTTGTAATCGTATATCAAAGCAACAATGGACTCGATCAAATATTCATCGGCTGGAGATGGCGGATTTCCTCTGATTCACTCACACACGTGTTCGGAACACATTAACGATGTATACTACATCTGTGGGACCGATGTTGTGCAACACATATTAAACTTATTACCAATATTATATTGTATTATTTAAATTTACGTTGATAATTTTTGCCGAATTCGAGTTGAGTCAAGTGTATTTAAAACAACATGCTGTACTCACTTAGTTTTATAACAGATATGAAATAAATTAGGACATTTTTTATATTGTCTATCTAAATGTTTTTAATATCGTTTTATTTTGCGTCAAAACTGATTCAAAACAATATTTTATAATTTTTTTTATATTTTATAGGTACTTATTTAATTTTAAAATGCAATCTTGTAGTAAAAATATAAAGTTACTTTGTAGGTATTAAAGTTGATACTATATCGTAGGTTAAAATCTTGTTGGTGTATCGTTTCTTTCGTATGTAATGACCCTTTCCCGTAAGATATTTCTTAATTTTCCAAAATATTGAATTGAAGAGGGATACTTGATTGGCCTAATTTCTTAGCCAATAGGTGGAAGACTACAGTTTAAAACTATCGCTAAGCACCCACCTCTATGACCAGATAGGCTTTGAAAATGTCATAACGCACTGGCAATCCTCCAGGAATTGTTAACGTCCATAGGCGATGGTGGCCATTTAAAGAAAGAAAGAAAGACAGAAAGACAGAAAGAAAGAAAGAAAGAAAGAAAGAAAGAAAGAAAGAAAGAAAGAAAGAAAGAAAGAAAGAAAGAAAGAAAGAAAGAAAGAAAGAAAGAAAGAAAGAAAGAAAATTTGATTATTGCCACAAAAGTACAATTATGTCGTAGAGTTAGTTACATACTTATAGAAAAAAAAAAAATGTTATTATGGCAAAAAGAGTAAGCTCAACGATTGCACGCTGCGCTGTTTTTCTGCTTACCCTTGTGAGATAATATTTGAGAGAACTAAAAAAAGTGAATTATAAATTAAATAAAACAAAACATACAAGATTGTGACGTTGGAATGCAAACGAAAACTGTGCAAATAATAACAAGTAGAAAACAAAAACACATAAGCAAAAACAAAATACATAGGTAGGTACATATATTATCATATAGTAGTCTCATTAAAATTATTATTACATATTTCAAAGTAGGTAAAAGGAAACTCCATTATTATGCCCGCTTCACCGTGGTCAGTTTTCTTCTGACATAACTAGGGGACTGTTTATGGTTAGGTTAGCAACTGCAGATTTTACCCTGCAAATATAAAATTCATTAGTACCTATACCATATCCCGCTTCTCATTTCACAGTCAGAGTGCACACAAATATAATTCTGACCTTCCCATTAAGGTACGAGAGAAATGATATTTATAGTTTTAAAAATTCGTTTATGGTAAACGTAATGGTGCGAAGATACAACACTGCGGAGTTCCAAAGATAAATATTATTTTTAACCTTTTTAGATGGAAGCGTTGACTTTTGAGCCATTTCCTTTTATTTATATGGAGTTTGTAAACCAAGTAATTTTATCGTAATTAACGTTCCAAAAACGTTCACAAAGAGCTTATTAATAATATATTTCAGTGAATAAAAACAATAACTAAAGAAAGTAATAATATAATTTAATTTATTGTATCACCAAATGCCAGAACGTAACAAACAAACAAAAAAAAAGAAACACGTACAGACGACTATTTAGGCCGCCTAAATAAATAAAGAAGGTAAATAAATATTCATTCATAAATCGATTTGAAACTTTTACGTTCTAAAATTAAAAAAATAATAATAAAAAAGTTTGTAAGTATACTCGTAGTAATATATAAAACGATACACTTATTTCTATTGTTTCGTGTGTTGCGCAATAATTTCTTTGCAATTTTAGCCTTTAGAAAATTTGATAACAATTGTTCTTTAAAATAATACGCATATATAAATATGCAAACATTGTAAACCGACAGAGTTGTAATTAATACGAATTATTTCGCTCGTGTACGTCATCGGTGACCTTCTGAAATTCGCCTGAGTACACACCCTTCTATTTGATTTATAATTTGGCGATTGTTTTAAATGATTCATTGATATTATATAGAAGGACAAGATATATTGTTTGATATATTTTATTATAGTCTGCAGATGTCGCTATGGAAGTATTCGAAAATGTTGGAGGCCATATTTTGCGCATATTTAATAAGATATGGTATATATCATTGCATTGACATGTTCAAATTCAAATTCAAAAGTTTCTTTATTAAATGAACTCATTACAAGTATTTTTAATCGTCACTTGTTCCAATAATAGATAATTTATATTTCTTTTAAATTAGGTATGCACTTAGAAGTAGATATAAAGTATAATTTACAAATTTTATATTATAACAATAGCATGCGGAGCGAACTATTCGTTCAAATGCGTTCTTGTCATCTATAAAATCAAAAACTTTATAGTACCCTTTCTTAGATAATTTCTGTTTTACTATATTCTTAAATCTATGTACAGATAGTTTTTGGATTTCTTTGGGTACTTTGTTATAGAAACATATACATTGCCCTTTGAAAGAGTCTTTTACTTTGCTGAGTCGAGTTACAGGTACAGCAAGTTTGTGCTTATTTCTAATGTTCAAACTATGGTCAAATGGTTCAATAGGTCACTTTAATACTCGTATAATAAAAATCCGCCATTTAATTTTTACTTCATAGAAGTAAAAATGAAGAATACAAAACATTTTACATAGGGACATACTGTTTTCTTGGGAACGTAGGTGAAACCGCGGGGGACAGCTAGTAAAACTATAATATACTAGCTTCCGCCCCGCGGTTTCACCTGCGTTCCCGAGGGATCTTATGTTTTCCCGAGATAAAAAGTAGCTTATGTGTTATTCCAGACTATAATCTATCTCTGTGCCAAATTTCATCCAAATCCGTTCAGTAGTTTTTGCGTGAAAGAGTAACAAACATCCATCCATCCAAACTTTCACATTTATAATATTAGTAGGATTATAGTAGGAAGTAGGATTTGCCGTCAAGCATCTATGGGGTGTTCCGATAGATCCATTTGTATGTCAGTTCCCTAGGCATTGTGTGCTACCACCTTTGACCATTATCATCAATTACTTGAGAAAAATTGTGGTCAGTAACTTTTAGTTTTTAACCGACTTCAAAAAAGGAGGAGGTTCTCAAATTCGATGTTTATATATTTTTTTGTGTAATCACAATATTAATACGTGAAGCAAAAACGTTGTACCTACACGGATGGAAGGTAGTAGAACTCTTAGTGCAGAGTTCGCCCGGGGAAGTACTACCACCATATCTAATTCCGCCGTGAAATAGTTGTGAACTTGTATTACTGTGTTTCGGTTAGGAGGGTATCCGAGCTGGTGAAATTACAGGCACAGGAGACTTAACAACTTCATATGTCTCAAGGTTGGCAACGCGTGAGTGATACCCCTGGGAGGGAAAATATTATATTGTATTTTCTTTGCTGGTGGTGTTAGGAGTGTCTATAGGCTTCGGTAACCGCTTACCATCAGGTGGGCCGTAAGCTTGTTTGCCAGCTAAGTAGTATACATTTTACGAAAATCACACGGACGGAGGAGAATGAAATAAACTAAATAAATAAACAAAAAGAAAGACATCTATATGAGTGAAGTGATTTTCTTTACATTCTTAATACGTCATGTATTGTATTATGTTACAGTCAAAACGATATACCAGGAAAGAGTTTTGACTGACTGACTGACTGGCTGACTGGTTTTGACCGGTTATGAGTTTTGACTGTAACATATATACTCTTTTGCTTAATTATGGTCGAATTTTGACCACGGTCGACCACTAGTTTACTTAAATGCATAACTTAAACTCATAAAACTCATTTGGGTCGCAGTGGGGCAGGATCCGATACGACCTGGTTCACCTCAAACAAAATGTGTGGCAATAAAACTCCGTTAAATGTCGCACCCGCTTTTAACCTGATATCGTAAAGGTTTTAAAATTAATTTGATTCGATACAATCTACCCAGATTTTACGCTAATTATCCTCAATTTCAGGAAGAGATATGACTTGGATAGTAATAGTTAATACTAGTGTGATGCTTGCACCATTTTTTTTTTCTAATAGGCGTGTTTGACCTCCATCTATAACCATGGTAAATGACGTGGCCGAAGGTAAGCATTACCGTGGGCACTACATAATCACAACCGTGCTATGGTTTCCTCACGATGTTTGAAGATTAGTAAAGAAAAAAATTAAAATTACTTTTTTTATGTTTTTTCAGAGTTTTTCAACGACAGACGTATGTTATCCTTCTCTAACATAAAAAACTGTAGTATTTTACTCATATAATAACTTGTCTCCTTATATTATGAAGCGTGTGAGTAGAGACAATTGTTTTTAGGAGATTCCCATGCTGGGCTCCCACGGCCCAGGCTGAAGGTTAGACTCAGTAACACACTCACAGTATTGACTAATTGCGGTCATGATTATCATTATTTAGGATTACTAGATACGTAGACCTGTGTGAAAATAATAAAAAAGTAAAAAAAAGATTATTTTTTTTGTAAATACTAAAATTATATTTCTCGGCAAAACTACAGCCTGTATAGATCATTTAACTTCCAATGGCTTGTAAAGGATCGTGGCGAGATATAAATTGACGGATTTTGTTACTTTTTAATTTATTATACTTATCAATTTTAAACGCTTGTGGCTCGTAATTCTGGGATTCGTGCCCGAGACGTATGGCAAAGGATTATTGTATGTATTAAATTAATACAGAATTAATTATGTTTTTATAACTATTTGAAACCACGTACATACTAATAAATAACGAACATTTGTAATTACTGAACCAATGTATTGTTCTGTATTGTTCTTTGATTGCAAAATTAATACATAGAAATCTATTGGCATTCGCCTCAGGCGTATATTACAAAATTACGTCTCATACTAGAACTAAACGTAATAAATTAAAAAACAAGAAAATTAAAAAAATAACAAAATGGAGACCATCCTTCTTTGTTTTGTTAATAATGTAAAATTTAAATTACATTACCAAGAATAAACGTACACGTACGTTGCACGTACATACTTGAAATATTGTATAAAAGTAACATAATGAAAAAAAACAATACCTAATAAAAAAATGCGGTTTTACTTTTACTTTCGGCCGTGTCATATTATTATTTAAAAAGGAATAATTTTACTTTCCAAATCTAATGTTTTAATGCTTTTTTACAAATGCGGTCGAGCTTATGCACTCGGACAGTATGCGTGTGCGTCACGCGTGCACTCATTGACAAAAGTTATTTATGATATAAAATATCTGTAGTGTTAATGCATTCTTTATTTATTATATAAATGTAGCAATTGTAAGCACAAAGTGTATAATGCAACAAGGCGCATAATAAGGTATGTAAACAACCCACAAATATTTGAGTTACGAAATGATTGCATTGCAATTATATAAAACTTGCTTTTCCACGCGGTTTCACCCGCGTTCCCGAGGGATCTTGTGTTTTCCTGGGATAAAAAGTAGCTTATAGCCTTCCTCGATAAATGGGCTATCCAACACTGAAATAATTTTTCAAATCGAACCAGTAGTTCCTGAGATTAGCGCGTTCAAACAAACAAACTCTTCAGCTTTATAATATTAAGTATAGATTTATTTATTTTTTACATTTACCTTTGTTATAATTTGACTTCAAAACACATTTTTAATGAGATATGCAATTCTCAAGTTATTTACAAAATAAAGGTATTGTTTATGACGAAAATTTACTGTTTCATCCGGATAACCGCATAACCATCGGAATCTCGAAATAACAGTAAATACCTACATAAAGGTTAACCTGTAACGTTGTCTAAATATTACACACACAGTGACGATATGTACACACATACATACCACGGAAATGTAAATACATAAAATGGGAAGCCCTTTAATTGTGGCGCTTGCGTCACTCACTCTAAGAGTGACATAACTTTACCTTTAAGCTGATCGCGCATTGTATTGGACCTTCTTTTACCGCATTCTATTGTAAAATTGTAATTTAACAGGCAAAAAAATGATTTAGAGACAATAAAGTAAATACATATCCTGGGACATTCCTCACCATCTGATCCCAAACTAAGCAGAGCTTGTACTATAGAAATGAATGTTATTATGAATGGGAAAGTTTATGTGTTACCAGCAGAGGCCAATGTTGGAAATATAGTGTTTATAATATAATTATTATTTATTTACAACAAATATTTACAATCAATGTATAAAATACAAACTATGATACATAGAAAACATCCTCAAAGCCCTCGCTGCTGTCGATAGGCAAGGTATATAATATTATACATAATAGATTTTATAGTGAGACTATAACTGCAAAAAAAACTACTACTTTATAGATTGGTGGTTTTTTTAGAAGAGATTTTTTTAAAGTCAACTACAGAAAATAATATAATCATGACATTAAATTAAAAAAGTCAGAGTTTTGAATAAAAGCGTTATACGATTAATAATTTCAAAAATCCTAATCAAGGTGTATTTTAAATTGCCCAACGTAGGTGTAGTGCGCGTATACCTTTATTGACACAGTAGGCACAAATTGTGCTAATTGTTGATAACAGTTATTGTCTTTTTAAGTGCTTTTTAATGATTCTTATTTGAGCTGTGTAGTGCGGGTCGGGGACAGGAACCAACCTAAAATGGTTCCGCTAGGCTGCCGGGCAATATGTAGCTACCATTACTAACATTTTATGACTTAGTTAAACGTCGTATCATAGGCAACGCCGTGACGAAGGTAGTCTTGGGATCTTACAAAGACGTTGAGCTTTTCAAGAAAATAAACATCATGTGGATGGAAACTGCACAGTATAAGATATCCCTTATTTAAAAATAATAACGAACATTTATTTATTTATTTATGTCATCTTAGATATATTTTTGTATGTCATGACATTTTCTTTCGATCTAAAGGCTTTTGATCAAATTCCCACCACGGTAAGTGATGATGTGCCCTAAGATGGTGAGCACACAAAGTGTAGAAGGGAACTAGCTCCTCACTCCATTCTTCGAATATTGTGAATTTCTCTCTTAGTTATGGGTCATTTTATTTTATTTTTTTATACTACATTGTCGGCAAACAAGTATACGGCCCACCTGATGGTAAGCGATTACCGTAGTCTATGAACGCTTGCAACACCAGACGTATCACTCGCGCGTTGCCGACCCTTCCCCCCTCACCGATGAGCTCTGGCGACCTTACTCACGCGCAGGAACACAACTATAAGTTATTTGGCTGCGGATATTTTATAAGGTGGAGGTACTTCCCCAGTCTTATTTAAAAAAATAATACTCCACGTCCGTCCAATTGCGATGTTGACTTACATTCAAATCAACAACTTTTTATGAATGTCAAAACCATAGGTTTATATGGAGTTTTATATTAAATACAAGCATGTGACGTCATAATTATATAGCATACTCTTTATGGTTAGATTGGTCATTAAAAATCATAAAAAGGATAAATTTAATAAAATAATCGTGATTTCCCCTTTTTTCTAAAAAAAATGTTTTATACATTGGTTAGTGTTGGATAATTTATTTTGAATTTATTTAATTTTTTTATAGAATTAATATTTTATAAATAATAAAAGCATAGAGGTAAATCTGCAGTATTTTAGAAGGGAGTTATCCCGACAGTAGCCGCGGAAACTTCCACCCGTACGTTGCTGACATTCCGAACATACCTACACACACAACGATTTCCATCAACATTTATATTGCGTCTATGATTCCGATCTCCTAAAACCTAGATACTTTTAAGGCCAGAGTGAATAGGTTTCTTCTGGGCAAACGTGCTCCATCTAAGTCTTTTTATAGGCGGGTCTGTGGAAAAACGCAAGCGAGCAAGCAAGCAATACGTATTTATTTTTAACACAAAAACGTCAAACAAATATTAATATAAATCTTTGAGTCGTTCAGAGGCAAATTCCATTGCGATACGTAAGAAACTAATCACTTATGATGTGCTAAATATAACCGACCCTATACCAAAGCGTTAACTTAAATATTCAACATAATGTATTATGACCTCAAATTGAATAAAAGTGGCCTTCCTTTGCGGCCTCGACGCGGTGACATCTTTAAATTCCCTTGTAAGGCCCCAATATAACTTAGTAATGTAATAAAATTCACTTTGAATATATTTCTTTAGTATGCAATGATGGAATGAATGATAATAGTGATGTTAATTTTTAGTTTCGTCAATGCCCTTTGTACAAGTAATTGAGTACGTCTCTAGCATGTGTTACACAAGCTACTGAATCCACAACACTATTGTCACATCAGATAGATTCCCTCAGAAGTTCCAGTTTAAGGTCATCCCCATTTTGAATTTTCAACGGATTGTTTTGCGTTTTAATTATTATGTATGTCTTGTAAGTCTTAATGTGCTCGAAATTAACGTAACTAAAATGCAAGAAATATTCGTTAAAAATTCAAAATGAGTACCATCCATGTTAGATGAATTGTCACTAAGCAGGTGATCTTATGGTGGCATCACTCAATGCCAAGATTACTGGCTGTCTTGTAGCTGCCAAAGACAACGATAGTTCATGATAGATTTTAATGCTCAATTATACACACCCATGATCTTCGCCTTGGCTTTAAAACTTATGGTCTAGATACCGATAACCAAGACATATTTTACTGAAACCACCGAAACCGATAAGAGTGATCAAATATTAGACTCACGGAAATAAAATTGCATAGCACTGTCGCACTACTCACTGTGTTAACTTCTAAACTTGTTAGAATCAATTTGATAAATCGTGCAGAAAATAAATCTTTTTCTTTCTTTCTTTCTTCTTTCAAATATCAAAACAATGGTGATTACGAACAAAATTTTCTTCAGTTCCTTTTCTTCGAAATCAAAGTTCATGGTTGAAGCCTATGTGTCAAATCTTTTGAAGTTACCGCTAGATTTTATTTTTCCAAACGTTATAAAATTTTGATATGTTACTCGAAAAAATACTACTTATAACCCAAGATCTTTTTTTTTTCAATGGAGTTTCTTTTAACGTTGACCTTTTGTTTGGTGAATAATTTTATTATTCATGGCTACTTTTCGTAATATTATT
Organism: Tetheella fluctuosa; assembly: GCA_951216915.1. NCBI lineage: Eukaryota > Metazoa > Arthropoda > Insecta > Lepidoptera > Drepanidae > Tetheella > Tetheella fluctuosa. The sequence continues at coordinate 11,017,827 of OX578223.1, read as the reverse complement.
TCGAGTTTATCTGAATGCTATATACTAGGTAGTTACCAGTTATCATATTATTATCACATAACGTTAGAATTTAAAGGATAATGAAATCGCGCGATACATTTATGTCTTTATCGCATGAATTTTCCTTAATAATACCTATGATTTTTGCACAAAATGGAGAATGATTATTCTCCAAATGATTATTCTCGTTAAATAGTAAAGTTGTCTTTCAAATTCGCAGTTTGTTTCCATTCGTAATCTGAATCAATTGACTTGTGTTTGACAACCTCACCATGGTTGGTGATGAAGAGTGGCCGAAGGTGTAAGCAGCTAAAGTCCTGGAGGGAACTATTTTAATCTTGCAGACCTCCAACATGATATCACTACGTCCGGTTGATGGTAGACCCAGTGTTCTTTGGGGCACGATAACTCATATTCAAGTCATCATTTAGGGCTGATCCTAATAATTGGAGGGCATTCCACGTTGCACAGTATACCTATAAATAACGAAACTGTCTTACACAATAATATAATACGAGTTTATGAGAATACTGAATTGTAAAGTATATACACAGATCGTGCTCGGGAGGCCCATCTGTCGGTCTGTTTGTTCAGATGGCGCTTGTTACGCAATTGTAATGCGCGTGAGACGTCGCGAGAGCACTTGTGAACAATTGTCTCTGAACTCGTGTTGCTTTACGTAAAGTGTAGTACAATGTGGATGGAATTTATTCTTCTTTTATTTAAACAAGATTTTTATGAAAATGATAGTGACTAATCTGTATGCTACATTTTTTTTATGTCAGTAGGTTGAGCAGGCAGACGGCCCACGTGTTACCGACCTGGAAGGGCTCTTTACGCCCCTCTACAGGATATATATCGCCCCCATATCGTAGCGCTGAGGGAAAACCGTAATGGGGAGTTAATACGTCGCCGGCGAGTGGTGCGATGGTAGAAGGGTGATAATGGCACCAGATCAAAAAGTTCTTGAAAACACTCCCCATTATGAAGACGGTAGAACACATAGAGGGAGCCTATATCTCTCCGAAGGCTGAGGGCTTCTAAACCGTCAGTGAGTTCGGGATCGTCAACGATACGAGTGGCCTCCCTTTGCACCGAGGCAAGTGCACCTGCTAAGAGCCAATCTCAAAGGTTACCTACATGTTCCAGATATCTTATTTGCTAGATATCTAAGAATACAGTCGCTTTCTTTCGAAATTAATAGAATGAGACGCCTTGAAAGACAAGGAACTTATCAGCAGCCACCTGAGACTAGCTCATAATATACGACATCAAAGGCTCAGCGAAAAGTTCATTTACATGCAAGTAATAAAAAAGTAAAAAGAATACATTGCCAAAGTGTACTTCCTCTACGTGTTTGGAATTCCATCTATTGTTACAGAAGTTAAGATGACGCGTGGAATGGTGAATTCAGACTTGAATCGTGCCATTAATACATATGTGTTGTACATCATTGGACAAGTTAGATTTAAAGAAATTAATAGTTGCTTTGATAACGTATCTTAACAGTGTTGCGTTACACGTTCGTTTTCCTTTTGGTGTAATCATAGAGTAATAGTAATCCATAATATCATCTATCATTATAGGTATTATTTTTTTCCAAATATCTTTCGAATATATAAGGATATCTAATATATAAAATCTCGTGTCACAGTGTTTGTCTGCAAACTCCTCCGAATCGGCTCGACCGGCTCTATAAAAAATAAGAACAGCAATATCTAATAATATATGTAATTTTATATATGACCTGTTCTTTTCTAAATCGCTGATTATAACTTGCTATTTTTATTATTGTTAACATTTTTGTATATTATGAAAATATATTGTCTTATGTTGACTGATTTTAAGGGAATAATTATTTGTAAGGTCAAAGCTCCTGATATTGCCACCATATCTAGTAACCGATGCCTATACAAATTGTATTCCTTTAATATTACAACGAAAAGCAACGTTTTTAAGTTCATGTATTGATATTTATCTCTTATCATACGAATCATATTTTTTTTCGGTTGATTATCTAAGCTATGATTAATTTGCCGACTTGTCCTAAAAATATCAACTAAACTTAGTTTTACGACTATTGTGTTATCTATTTTTTAACAATTAGATAATCTTTGTTCGCTACTGATACGACGTTCTTTGTTAGTGTTTCTAATCTATCGTTTTGTTGGCCACATTAGGTTTGACTTCCACATAGATAAAATTACATAATATTCGAATGTATAAAGTTCAAAAACCCGTATATGATGATGATGATGAAGACCTAAAATGATAAAACTTCAAACATACTTAACTTTCAACAGTTGACAACCCTAACCAGCAGGAAAGAGTGTCAGTTAAAAATGGCGCTTGCACTCGTCTGGACAGCGTCTGCGCACAGCGTATTCTACGCGCATCCCGCCTTTCCGCCGGCGCGCGCGCAGTGTCAACAAACTCCGCCCGCGTCTATAGGAATGCAACGATGCATTATGCCTGATGCTTCATAGTGAGGATGTACCTTTGCATATTAGTTCCTTTTGTGACGTCATGGCTATCTAGGTGTAGGATTAGTGAATCAGCGATCTATAGGAAGTAAAATAAGCTTCGTCGAAATTGCAAGTAAATAAGTTGAATCCCGAAGTCCCAGAAGTTAACGATTAAACCACAAAAAGTTTAAATAACGAACGTACATAAAAAAATATATATAAACATCCGAATGAGAACCTCCTCTTTTTTTGAAGTCGGTTAAAAATACAGTAAATCAAAGAGGGTACATGGTAACTATTACTCTTAGGTCCAGTCTTACAGGTAACCGATAAGTTCCGGATAGCTTTTCTGACAAATCTGATCTTTCAATATGAACAGAATGACGGCCGGATGATATCTATCAAATAAGCTATAAGAACTTATCAGTAAGCTGCGAAATAAGCCATTGGCTACGAAAGTTTATCGAGTTTAAAATGACAACGATATGTGAAATCTGTCTGACATTTACCTTAATCGCCCCTTTTTTAGGAGAAGATTGTCTCCCTATAATAATTTAAAATAATTTTGTTAATTTTTTGCTCAACACGCAATATCTACAACCGAAATGAGTAACCTAACTACATGTAAAACGTAATATGTAATGTTCAATATTTACACTGTGATCAATATCTCTAGCTCGTTACGGACAGACACTTGTACAAATTGTGTTTTGATAGATAACGCTTATTGTTCTTGAATGCGTTGTTTTTTTATGTAGCTAAGCTACTGCAGGGTTATTCATTCAATTTATACCATACTAGCTTTCCGCCCCGCGGTTTCACCCGCGTTCCCGTGGGATCTTATGTTTTTCTTTGCTATAAACCTCACGGAGCCCGAGACCTTTCCAACGAATGCAAAACCGTGGAAATCGGTTCGTGCGTTCTGGAGTTATAGCATCAGGAAGGAAAACCTGACTTATTTTTATATAGTAGATTTCAGAAATTTGTTTGCACTGTACTTAGTAGAATCGATCCGATCAATCCCCATTTAACAACTTATTTTGCGCCAAAACTGTTTAAATGCAATATTACTTAACTTTTTTCTGTAACTAGCTTTTCCGCGTGGTTTCATCCGCGTTCCCGAGGGATCTTGTGTTTTCCCGGGATAAAAAGTAGTAGCCTATAGCCTTCCTCGATAAATGGGCTATCCAACACTGAAAGAATTTTTCTAATCGAACCAGTAAGAAAGAGTTACATAGACTGTGATATTAGTATAGAAATGCATGTATTTATATACCTTCGTTATTATTAGGTACTAAATGTTTTTAATTAATTACACATATAATTTTATTTACTTAAATATGGGGTTTGTTGGTTTTTTAAAAATATTGCTGATGTTCGAATTTAAAGCCTCATAGAAAATAAAATTTATATAGGTACAGAAGGTTAACTCCAAACGAGCATTCAAAAACCGTATTCAAAAACAAGCAAGCACAGAATTTCTCATTTCAGTTGCTGTAGGCGGTCGAATAGCACAGATTCAATATATGTTCATAAAAGAACAAGACTTGACTGATTGATATGTGATCGTTCCTGGCAGACCTCAAACTACTGGTCATGAAATAAGAAGCTAGATTCTTCTTATAGCGGTAAGGGTGTACTAAGAAATAATTTTATGAAATAACACCTGACGTAAAATTGTAGATCGCGGGTGAAATCGGGATGGGAACGTTATCCCCCAATAGCATGACTTACTCCCAAAAAAGCTCCCTGAGATCACGTGGAACCTCCTGTTTAAATAATATCTATTTTGTAACAGAATTAATTGCATTCCAGCTTGCAGCACAACACTCATAAAAGCTCATAACGTAAATAAAAGTATTATTTACAGTGTTAGGAAACAAGCTGTCCGATTATTCATGAATATAATTCCATTGTGTATCTGGTATAATGATCTTAATTAAGCCTCGGTCACGGTGTATTAATAAGATTAACGATAACTTCCCCATTTCTAAGCTGTTTCTTGCCTCGTTGGTTTTTCGAAGTTGGCGCCGCCGTGGTGTTAAGGCTGCGTTATATAAAAGCTTTAAAAACAAACTTGCTGCCGTTGCCTAGCTGGCTCTCTTATTCCCTTCTCGATTGTCCTCTCTATCGTATAGACCATAAGTTTGTTTATTACTCGAGAACTAACACTGATCTTGCTGTTTTATTTAACTAACTACCTATTCTATGTGATTGTATAAATGTGTAAATTGGAAACGCAAATTAACTAAATAAAGATCCCGGTATATTTCTTCATACTAAGCACACCAACCCCGTCAAGATCACAAGCACAGTTACCAGTAGGTACTATGTGCAAAACATTGGATTTTATATGCCTCTTATTATTTTTTAGGCTTTGAAAACTACATAAGTATATGCTAGAGTTTACCAAAATAGCCTCTTAGTTTTAAAAAGAGCAAGATTCAAAGTTTTTTTTTAAAAAGGAAGCCAATTTTCATCTATATGTCCCTTTACTGTCGGTCAACTTCGTTTGAAGTTTGTGACAGCTGTCAGACTGACTCTCCTGACAACTAATGTCAGTCAAAAGGGTCAAATATAATAACATCTTGCGCATGACTCTTTAAAGAACTTCAAGTCAGATGTAAAGGTATTTCGACTTTGATGAGTTATTTTTTAACTATTTAGACGTCATCGATTATCTCTATACTTGTCCCTTTCTATAGCTCTTCAATAAACAAAGATTGATATACTTATAAGACATTAAAATGTATTTAACGACAGCTATCTTTTATTCATTGATCAGCTTATCTGAGGACCTGATGAATGTCGGCAAAACATGTTGGATATCTGTCAAAATATCTGACGTCATCTTTCTCATTCGCATGCATATTGATGTCTTACAAAAATCATAAATCCATACGCAGCGACGAGCTCACTATATATGCACCATCAAATGGGTCATCTTCCTGCTCCTGAAATAAAACCGACCACCTAAAAATACCTTCTAAGTCGTGGTAGATAGATACCTCCATATCCTAGCTGATTATGGAACGCCCTAGATTTCCGCAAGAAACTGTCTAATATCCAGCAGGATTCAGCTGGGAGAGGCCTATGCTCAGCAGTGGACATTTGGGTCGACTGTTGCTTATGTTGTGCGCGACTATCAATATGACAAGGCCTTAAGAAAAGTGCAATGCGCGCGCGCACGCGATGTCGTAATATAGAAACATAAAGAATCGCCCTATGGAACACTATTGTTATATATTTTTGAAGTCGTAACAAATGTGTTTTATTATTGATTTAAATATTTTATATAAGTTTGCAGGATGTGTGAATGGAGGTATTCCATTCACGAACGATGATTCCATTCATGATTCTTAATGCTATCGACATAAATGTCAAAGTCATGTAATATCGTATCAGTATAATAATGTCCTTTTGATTCTCGTACCTGGTGGAAATTAAAAATTTCTCTTGTAGCAAGCTTAAAGTTAGGGACTCTTAAGACCATGTTATTCATTAAAGAAGATTAAACAAAACCATTCATGCGAAGAATCCCAAATCCAAATTGATCCCAAACACGTAATCGGGCTTGAAAACCCACACAAATCTGAAACAAAATATCCCAGTGATTTCGCACCAGAAATTGCTACTTCAGAGCGAGCGATCCTAAGTATGTTTAAAGACGCGTGTGGCGTGACTGCGTGACAAAACTCACGTGGTCACAAATTCCTACACCTCATGAATGCACGAATCCCGTTACGAAACAATTAGCGGTCTGACCGGCCTATTTTCATAAACTAGGAAACATTTAACGACCGCTTGCACAATTCGTAACAGACAAAACAATGGAAACGTCTAAATTTTGATGGGACTCTGAAAAAAAATCAATACAATTTCCAAAGAACCCCATCCATTGACGCTAAAGTTTAAGCTATATTTAGAGCTTTACGATCAGATGAAGCGGTGTATATCACTTTTGTTGATACGTCTTGTTAAGTGGTAGGAGGATTAGGAGACATTATGGCCTACTTGGCACCGTGTCCACACCTACGGCTGTCGCGAGGGAATCAAAGAAATTTGTATTTTGTCGCCAAGTGAAATATACGAATTGCAAACGTCTTTGTACACACAAAAGTTGAAATCTCTAATGGTATGTGGAAACATTGAGTTAAGCCTTCTTAATGATCCTTCATATTGGGTTGCGTGTACGACTAATTAATGTTAAAGATAGAAAGCTCTAGATAAGTAGCTGTTGCGAAAAATGAATCACTATCTCGAAATTACGTCAATCACTCTGTAAACAATGTTGGATTAATCATCAGATGCGATCAGTGCCAATTGCAAGCTGGTATTTTCTAGATTTACTTTAATATTAACGAGCTACGTCTGCTTGTTTGACAACAAAAGTATCTGATATATCCATCAAAAAATGTAATCATTGGCTATTTAGTAACGATCTTCAAAATTAACCGCCCTACAAATGATATGGTGACTATAAATCATCAGAAATTTCATGGCAAAATGGAAAAGATCATAGTATTCTGCAGATCAGACCAAATTTGCAGGCGGCGGTGACCACTTACCATGAGATGGACTATGTGCCTGCTTGTGAACCTACTGATATAAAAAAAAATCTCAAGGGAATCAACTATTTTACATCTTTGCTTTACATACAGCCAGCGAGAATCAAATTCTGAATATATATATCGCTTTTATCGTGATATAGGTATCTAAATCTTAAAGCCTTCGCTACTATTTCAAATATGTATAATCTGCTCCATCCCTCAGCCAAATTGTCAAGTAGATTTAGATTTGCACCGGCACATTAGCCAGCCGAATGCTTCGTCAATAATTCAGCGAGGCTATTCCTGTTACTCATCCGCAGCGCTGGATCGATGCTGGAGTACTAGATACTATTCCTGCATTGTTCCGAACAAACAATCCCAATTTATATTTAGCTTCCGCCGTACTTTAGTGGATGCAGTTTACTAGTATTTTTGAACGTTTCGCTTTACAGGTATTTTATGTACCAACTAGATTTCCACTCCGCAGTTTCATCTGCGATTCCATATTTTGTTCCCGTAGGGGAAAATTTTTAAAACCCCTTCTTTAGTAGGATCATCTTAACATGAGATATCTCAGTTACAAAATTTCATGATGAATTTGTTCATTATCTTCAAAAAATATTAAATCTCTCAGATAAAGACTAGCTCCACATTTCGCATGGAACCGACATTCATTTTCGACCAATTCATGGAGAAATGTAGGTAGATACATTAAAAATATAACCATCGTCCTGATTTTCCATGTCCTTCAACAGATTCTAATCAAACATAAACGAGGAAGTCCTATAAACATAACCCAAATATGTTGAGGATGGCACAATACAACAACTGCGTCAACAAAAAAAAACCTTTAATAAAGACATGGAATTGTTATGTGTAACAGCAAGAATAATGGTGCTTTGTTGTATACACTATTTCATAGATAATATGACAGAAGATGGGTCATTGGTTTGACCTACAGAAAATACGCTTGAAGTGCTTTGGATCCGAATTAACGAAACCTAGATAGTATTCGTCGTCAGAATTGTTTTTATTGATTGAAAAACACATTTCTATTATCAAGACCCGCATTTATACCACTGCCAACAAACTAAATCTAGCAATAAAGAAATTTAAAGGGATTACAGACTAGTGAACATTATACCTAATAATTAGTTGATAATACTATCACATAATAATGATTTATTATCATCATTAATCTATGTCGAACAGAGATCGTTCGATGGAGAACTATTTGAGACTATTACTAATAATGTCACATCATTTCGAGGACTTTATAAAATAATGAATGTGTTTGGATGGAAAATAAAATTAAATGTATCCTTGAAAAGTAACCTATATCAAGCAATAGCTATAAAAGGGTCGATTAAATAGATAGAGGGTCATTAAAGTGTAGTTTTACTACATTCTTATCACTGTGTTACCCAATCATTATTACATTACTTGAGTTTTATTTAGTTTACGAGCGTTTCGTTCCGTCTATTGCACCAGAAGCCCATGTTTTTAAGTATATTACATTTTAATGCTTTTTTGATATGGGTTTCCTCTGACCATGATTTACGAGTACATTAAGATAATAATATCATTTAGAAATTCGCATTTATTTTATAAAAAGTATAGCTTAGTTAACAGTTTTGTCAAGTTTTATATACCTAACTAAATGCCTAGGTCTTTCTTCTATTAAGATTTTCTTCATACAAGCTCATTTCACTAATCAATTTAATTTATATTTACTCTTATATCGGTTTGATACTGAAATAAATTACATCCTAAAGAAATATGGTAGCAGCAATCATTAACAATACTCCCTCTGTGAGTCGCAGAGGTATTACGTAAAAATAGGTCACGAATAAAACCCCTCTGTTAATATTATTTCATTCTTTATCTCATAACCCTTAGTGTACACAAGTGGACATTTTCAGCATAGCGACACTATGGTAATATTTGCTATCTGTGGCACGGGAAAATCAACAAAGTATAGTAGGCATTTGTTACTAGGTATAATTATGTTGCGTCATTTGATTTTACAGTGGCATATCTGTATGTAGTCTATGTAATCTATCAGTCAATTTTAGCAAGACTTTGAAGCCTAAAGTGTCACTTTAAAAATTATTCTTTGTAGAAATTTTATTGACGACATTCCCACACATTAATCAGTCACATGTTTTTTTCTTTTTACTTTGTATCTATAGACTTGTATTTGACCACAATCTCAATAAAGTAAGTGATGATGTGGCCGAAGGTGGTAAGCACACAAAGCCTAGACGGAACTGGCTCTCAAGTGCAGCTACCGGAACACACCAATAGGTGTTTGGCGGTAGATTTTCAACTTGAGGTTGGTAGCCAGCCAGGTGGGTACCTACTACAGAGTATCCTACCACCGTGCTATGGTTTACTCACGATGTTTTCCTTCACCGAAAGCTCAAGCTCATTGTAGGATTCGAACTTCGACGTGCCGTCCAACATCACAACCACTGAGCTATTATCGCCCTAAAATTGAAATTAATTATATATTAGTACTAACTTCCGCCCCGCGGTTTCACCCGCGGTTCTTAAGTTTTCCCGGAATAAAAAGTAGCTTATGTGCTATTACAGAATATTATCTATCTATCTATGTAAACCTACCTAATATAGACTTGCAATTATTTATTTATGTATATTATTTCTATTTTTATTTTATTTTAATTAAAATAGCTTTAAATATCATTCAAGTTAAAGTGCCAATAATTAATGCCCTCAAGTGCAACTGCTGGGAAACACCGTTAGGTGCTTTGTGACAGATATTTCAACTTTTCAAAATCTGTCACAAAGTCGCCTGTCAGGCATGTACTTTGTAGCTAGTCATGTAGTGTTCTGTGATAAAACAATGATATCTTTTAAAACGATTATAATTTAAAATAATCATCTGATAATTCAGTTTATTGATACATTACGTGCTGCCATTCGCAAATGTAATGAGGCCCTGGAAAATATTGTATGATAAGAAACACAATCTGAAATATTCATGTCTGATTTCTGTTGTCTTTTTTATTTAATTTTATTGCAATGTAGTACAAGAGCCATTCACACGTTGTTGATATCCCGATTTAATATATGGTCACAATGATTTGATCCATCGTTCCTTACGCGAAAAGCGAAGGAGTGGAACTCACTTCCGAGGTCTGTGTTTCCTGACACCTATAACCTAGATGTCTTCAAGGCCAGAGAGAATAGGCTTTTACTGGGCAAGCTGCTACATCCTCGGCATCGTCATAACTCGTTCTATGGTCAGTCGATGGCCTAATATAAGCCTGTTTTCCATTTAAAAAAAAGCTGAAATCATTGTACGTAGACTTTATCGGTAAATAGCCGTCATATTCATATGTATTTAGCTTTCTTAGTGCACCCTCTAGGTCCACCGGTAGGATGCTGGGCGTTATCTATCAGTCACTTATTTAAATATGTTAGTTATGTGTAAGGTACCTATTATGTTTTTTTTCAGCCCACATTCTTTATTACAATATGCCGCGCGCGACTTAGATTTGAGAACATTTCTTAAAAAACTGGCCAAGTGCGAGTCGGACTCGCACACGAAGGGTTCCGTACTATTATCTATAAAAACGGCAAAAAAATCACGTTTGTTTTTAGTATTTTTTGTTATAGCGGCAACAGAAATACATAATTTGTGAAAATTTCAACTGTCTAGCTATCGCGGCTCTTGAGATACAGCCTGGTGACAGACAGACGGACGGACAGACAGCGAAGTCTTAGTAATAGGGTCCCATTTTTACCCTTTGGTTACGGAACCCTAAAAACGGATTCTATTAATTTATTAATTATTTATATACACGAATATGTTACATTTGAATGTAGGAGATAATCTCGGAAATTACTCATCCGATTTGGGAATATATTTTTGAGTCAGATAGTGAGGAAGGTACCTTTTATCCCAGGAACGTGATTGAAACCGCCGGAAACAACTAGTAAATTACATATTTTTACATTACTTAGATAATATTTAAAATGAATTCCATTATTGGTCATATATTTTCAATATCGGCGAATCCAAATCCCCGATTAAGATACGAAAGCATGCTTCATTTACAATTGATTGATAAAATTGGCGTCTCATAATAATTAAAAAAAAAAAAAAGCTATGAAAATCGTTTATCGCATAAGACTGCTACACATTATCTAGTAACCCAGTTACCTATAAATTATAAGTATTATTACATAGATAACATACAGTATCGAAAGATTCCCGAATTGGGCCGGCTTATCTTTATTTTAGCTTGATATATGTCATTTACGATAAATACATTGAATTAAAGTATATAAGATAGTCAAGGAAATATTATAGATAAAAGATTACGGGTAATTCGGTTAATATGTTTTTTTTTTTTTTTCTATAACTCTATTGTACGACAGCCAGGCCAATCGTGGACTATTCTTTGTTAATTTCCAAACAAATCTATCGACCTAAATTGAATATAACTGATTAGATTAATACCACAATATTTATAATGTATAATTATGTATATTACACGTGTAATATAGAATCTCAAAAATACGAGATGTGTCGTGGGTCACCCGGTTGGAAAGAAGTACCTTTACGCATACGCATATCCTACTAATCCTGTTTGTTACTCAATCAAGTCAGAACGGCTGAACGGATCTGGATGAATTTTGGCACAGAGATAAATTATAGTCTGGAATAAGGCTACTTTTTATCCCGTGTAAACATAAGATCCCTCAGGAACGCGGGTGAAACCGCGGGGTGGAAGCTATACAGAATACAGCTGACGCGCACGCCACACTTCTATACTGCACTGCACTAATAATATAGTTAAGTAGCTAGTAAACACACAAACACACATACTAAAGCAAAAGTGTCGTGACGGTCGAAATCAGATTTTTTCGGGTCTCTCATTCGCCTTCCAACGTGCATCGTATAGGAACTTTGTAGAAAAATAAATAGGTATAAGTAGCTAATTATGTATTAGGAAAACATTGACTGTGTAATTCCAGGTACTAGATTAAGTACCTACTCGAATTTGTTAAGTATACAGGGTGATTTTGTTATAACTGGCAATACTTGCAGGGGTGGAAGTACTCATCAATGTGAACAACTTTTATTATAGGACTAATTTCACTCATGTTCCCGAGGGATCCTAAGTTTTTCCAGGATAAAAAGTAGCCTTCCTCGATAAGTGGGCTATCCAACACTAAAATAATTTTTCAAATCGAACCAGTAGTTCCTGAGATTAGCGCGTTCAACCACACAAACAAACAAACTTTTCAGCTTTTTAATATTAGTATAGATTTTTTTTTTGTTATACAATATTTTTTAATAGAAATGCCATATCACATATTTTTAAATGTAAGTAATAAGATTTTTCATACAATACTTTTTCACACTACTTCACCTTTTTAACCTCTAAAAAAATATTACTTATGTTCTTTGTCAGAATTCAAGATAGGTATCCTGAAACAGAATTTCATCAAAATTGGTTCAGCCGTTGAGCCGTAAAAATGATTTTTATGATAACTTTCCGCCCTGCGGTTTCCCCTGTTTTACCCCATTGTAATATTTTGAAAAATAAATTTTAGGATTATTAGACATACTTTTCCATGACTGTCAACTTTTTGCATAGTAAACCGAAACGTTGGTTAAGAAACTACTTATCATAAGTTCATAATGCCTTATCTACCGAGTAGCGTATAAAACTTATTTAATCTGTAGCTCAGTGAAGTGGCCAGGGTTCTTTGGACTTAGCCGCACCTTCGATTTCCGGCTTGTTCAAATATTATATCTACTTATCAATAGGAGGGTATGCTCGTTGTTTATTTGACGTTTGAATTAGGTATTGAAAAAAAAAATGTTTTTTAAAGTAGATAGATTCAATGGATGACATTTATAAAGCCTATGCTATTTTAGGTCTCTGTGATTAAAAATTATCATAAAAACTACGTTAAAGGCGAGAATCATATAATTCTTAGGTAGGAAGGCACATAATTATTATGTACCTATGTTTTATGAAGGATTTGGCAGTATTTTGATAAGATAAAATGAAATTGAAAATTCAGACGCGTTTGTCGATTACCGAATAATCTTGGATAAGGAAGGAATTGGTCTAGAATTCGATTACTTACCGAGAACCGAGAATACAAATAAAAGAACCGTTGAGTGCTTATATTTGTGTAACTACCTATTGATTTTATCATTTTTTTTATCTACTTACTTTTTAAGTTTTATGTTCGCTCCGCATGCTATTGTTATCATATAAAATTTGAAAATTATACTTTATACCTACTTCTAAGTGCATACATAATTTAGAAGAAATATACATTCATATAAAATTGAAACAAGTGACGATTAAAAATACTTGTAATGAGATTATTTAATAAAGAAACTTTTGAATTTGAATCAAACAAAACATAAACCAGGAACCTTATCAAAAGTTCTATCAACATAAAAAAACTCCAAAAGCGTAATTATACTTACTTGAAATATAGTATAGTATAATCCGTTGACTCGTGCTTGAGAAGTTCCAGTTGGCTGTCTTATAGACAAAATTTACTGGTGTCAATTAAAAACCCCTTTAGCCAGTATCTCTCTCCCAGCAGCAAACCCGTCATTAAAAGGAATTTATAAATTATTTTTTAAAGCCAAATTTAAAGCTAACTGATACGCCATTCGACGATCCAACCTCGTCAACCCATAAAGTTTATTCTCCATTGTTAATATGTACTCCACCAGCAGGTTTTAAATATCAACACCCACTTTCCTCCTTCTCCCACCTCGTTCCCTTTCGGTATTCCAAATTAACAACATGTCATCCTAACCTATACGTCCATGTCACATTTTTAATTCTAGAAATATTCACAAAATCATAAGTTAACTAGGACACATAACAGTATTGAAGATTTTACATAACATACTAAATGATTATCAATGATTGCATTCTTACCGAAAAAGTTTACAAATTATCAAGATGGCATCCTGTGTATGGTACTCGTTGGCTGTGTCTGATGACGTTTTTTTTTTTTTTACTTTGTATAGGCTTGTGCTTGACCACAATCTCACTATGGTGGCCGAAGGTGGTAAGCAAGTAAGAAGGATCTGGCTCTCAAGTGCAGCTGCCGGAACACACCAATAGGTGTTTGGCGACAAATTTTCAACTTGAGGGTGGTAGCCAGCCAGGCGGGTACAAAGTACCCTACCACCGTGCTATGGTTTCCTCACGATGTTTTCCTTCACCGAAAGCTCAAGCTCATTGTAAGATTCGAACCCACGACCTTCGCCGCGGCGTCTGACGTCACTAGCACTGAGCTATCATCGCCTTAAAAAAAACGCTACCTGCAGTATTCCAAATATGCTGCAGTTCCTCTAGGTAGTATTTCATACAAGTATTGTTAGTTATTAGTTTCAGAAAGCCGCCAGGAACTTCCTATAAAAGTTTCGTGAAATATTATCAAATTAACACTGACGAAGGACCGCCATTTTGAGAAAAATATCGCGAGCAAACAACATCTATTTACCCAAGACTGACGACGAACATTTTCCGATTATAATAATGTATTGTTCCCGCCAAAAAAACGAGATGACGTAACCCGCAACATCCAGGAACCGGGCACTGTCGTCGATAAGGGCGGAAACGCGCCAAGGTTACGATCAGGTCGATAACATTTGGTTTCTGGGATCAAGGCCGTGCGCAACGTTTGCTTCCATCCAACTGACTCACCCACACTGCGGACTGCGGGTTCCCGAACGAACATATTCTATTTTTAAACTTTCGAATTTTTGGTTTCTTTAATACTTAATTAAATAAATAACGACAGTAATGTAAGTTGCCATCAAAAATAAATCAAGATGAAAATAATAAATAAGAATCAAATCTATTAGGAAAGTGCTAAAATAACTTATTTCTTTAACTATGAGTCTTGAGTTTTCTAGTAATTGTTACCATCTAGGTTTAAGTAAAAAAATGACTGAAATACCATCAGTTATGGTGTAGGTACATTTTTTTTTTACTAATTAACGACAAAGCTATTCTCTGAAATAATTGTGTTCAACCTTTACTTGTAAATTGGAAGAAAATCCTTGGATTACCCAATATAATTCTAGCAGGAATATTCAGCCCCTTTTGTTACCATACAATCTATTGTCATAGTTTCTGTAATCCTCATTATAAATAACAATGAGATAGGTAATAACATAATAATAGTAAAATTGGTAGCCTTGGTAGGATCAATGAATCTTTTGTTACTAAGTGTACCAAGTACAGTTAGGTAAAAAAATGTTTAAGGTGTGAAATAAATAGGTTCGGTGAAACATTTTTAATACACCGCTTTTTACACCTTATAGTTTTAAAGCAGTTTAAAGTTAAATGAGAAGAATAGGGAATAATGAACCTAGCTATACCATGTATACTGTACAGGTAGGATGGTTATTACATTAAAGTTTTTTTTTTCAGTTGAATAAATTTATCGCCAGTTGGCGTGGTTGGTGAGATGGTATCTATCACGCCGCAGGTCGTGGGTTCGATTCCCACTCAGGACAAACATTTGTGTGCATGAACATGTCTGTTTGTCCTGAGTCTGGGTGTAATTATCTATAAATGTATGTATTTACAAAAGAAAAGTAGTATAATGTAGTATATCAGTTAACTGGCTTCCATAGTACAAGCTCTGCTTAGTTTGGGGTCAGATGGCCGTGTGTGAGGAATAATGTCCCAGAATATTTATTTACTCTTTATTTATTTAATCTATCTCTATTTATAGCGAAATATAGGCTCACTCACTAACTAATCACGATATTTCAGGAACTGTTAAAACCTACAAACTTGAATTTGTTCTTGAGGCATGTTAAGAAAGATTATTCCGAAATTCAACTCCTAAGGGGTAAACGGGGGACATATAATTTGTATGTATTTTTTATATGGAAAGAAGTTGGAATACGAAACATGGTGTAAATACTGCTCGAAGTCGATAATTAATATTTTTATTTAAAAAGGTTTTTTTTAATGGAAATAGTGTTATCGGGAGTTAATGTTTGTATATGAAAAAAATACACTGGCTGATTATCTCGAGTTTTGGCGTAAGTACATTATGGTACCCTTGGTGTACCTACTATGAAGGGATTAAGCAAAATTCCACCCTTAAGGGGGTAAAATTATGTTTTAATAGCCGAACCAATTTTGATAAAATTTGACAGAGGGTTAGTTTGGATCAGGGAGAGAAACACGAGATACTTTTTATCCCAGGAACGTGAGTCGTTCTACGGGGAATAGCTAAGTGTTTTATAAAGTAATTTAATTTTCATTGAGGACATAAAAAATGTTAAAAAAAATCATTGGACTAAATTACTAAAACATGAATTATACGTATTTTTATTTTAATATTAAGTTATGTATGAGCTTTTTAGAATTATTAGATTTTACATTTTCCTGTTACAAGTACTTACAATAAATTACGCATGTGTATGTATTATTAATCCCGCCTGATTAATAATTAATTGAAACTATTTGTTTTAATTGATGTTTTATTCTTGGTTGTTTATAAGTTTTCCTTCTTTGCTCTTATTTTAGTTGGAACTAACGTATCCAAGTTAATAAAAAATATTTATTGCATTAAATTTTATGGATTTCTTAATGCACAATTATTACATTATTCATAAAAAAGTATATATATATATATATATATATATATAATTACCATTTTTACCTTAGCAGTACCTACTAATCTGTGTCGCAGTTAATGTATGAAAATCGCAGGTGCGTTGCGCTTTGTGCGTCGCAACCCGAAACGACAGATTCACAATAGATGTGATATTTTAAATTTAAAGTTACTATAATACGAAGGTACGGGTACACCTGAGAACACAAATATCCATCTTTTTCGACCTAAAATCTCCTGATCTGGTACAATCACGAATGCAGACTGTACATTAGTATCTTCATAGAGTTTCGCAGCTAATTGTGTGATCGTGGGAATAAACGCAAGGTGTTTTTTTTTTACTTTATCGTACGTTACGGTGGCACCTTATCTCGCCCACCTTGACGTAACAAATAAGTACATTAAATTGTAGGGTGTTTTTTAACTCTGTGAATTTTATTATAATTTTTTGAAACCCTTTTTTAGCAAAAAATAACATGCCATTATAGCGGTAGTATTTTTTCCGCGACGATACGTCCCTAGATACGCTAATGCGTTTGTGTTGTTATCAATTAAAACTTAATTACAGGTATAGTTATATAGGTAGGTATAGTTATTCTGAATATGCGTGGGGAATTGTTCAACCCTAATTATTCTATTCTATTATATCTATATATACATATCCTATATGCTATATCTATTCTTCTGATTCTTTTGGGAATAAACACTAATTAGTTAATATGTTTTCTATTATTCGGATATCTTAACATTGTGCCTTAAAAATCAGTGAATACCCTGCGGGTTTTCCCACGTTCCCGGGATACAAATTAGCCTTATATACTCGCATTAATAGTTGCTGAAATATATCGTTGTGACAGTCGGACGGAGGTACGGTAAGGGTTCCTTTATTACCTTTTGGGAACGGAATCCTAAAATCTCACTTTCGTACTTATAATATTAGTATAATACCAGTAGTCTAGGCAATACATCGATGATTATTTCTAATCCTCTTATCAATATTTCATTCGCTACAAGCCTTTTTTAAATTATGGCGACGCCTTGAAGATTTTGGTTGCAAGGATTCCGATTTTTCTCAACAATGACTAAAGCGAACGAACTGAAATTTATTTTAAGAATTCATCATGTCTTTGACTTTATTTTGTACGTTGCATAACACGATTGGTTGACTTTTATAACACATAATAATTAATCAAAAAGACGTCTTTAAAATAAGAGATTCCAATTTTACCGGCATTGAGGATCGATTTGAGGTTCCAAAATTTCTATATATATTAATTGAAACTGATACTATAAATTGTACTTAGGTTTTATAAAATATATTTGTAATTTTTAAATTAAACAATAAAAACCATTTTGTCGCATACGCACGTTCCGTTTACGCGTGTTTTCTATTAGAGGTCGCTATGACTATGTAGCGCTATGTAGCGGGACGCAGCACGTTGAATTTCAGATTTTTAAGCTTAACGCGGCGTCACCTTAATAAGGGTGTTAAACATTGGCTATATAATGAAACTCGTAAAAAAATTAAAAATTATGGTCATTTTTTTAATAGTTCAAAAGCGAGCGAGCGCATAAGGGCATCCGCTCGCTCGCGCCCTGCTATTATGATAGTGCACGTTTGCAGACCTTTTTTGTGTTTGACCATATAAAAAAGGGATTAGCAAAACTTTTTGACACATAATGAGCTTAATGTCCTCGTTGTGTTGTGACAAAATATAATTAGTTGCTATCTAAAGGATTTTATATTTTTATTGACTCCAAATACTTTAATTAAAATACAAATAGGAATTTAAAGTTTTTTTACGTTGTGGATTCGATGCAGACATACGTGCGCATGAACATGTCTGTTTATCCTGAATCTGGGTGTAGTAATCATTTATTTCAAAGTCAAAGTCAAAGCCATTTATTCAGTTTGGGCCCTAGGAGGGCACTTATGAAGGTCGAATTTACTGAAGCCACCACCATTTAAGTACCTATATGTATAGAAATAAAGAAGTAGGTATATGTAGTATATCAGTTGTCTAGTTTCCATAGCACAAGCTCTGTTTGTGATATATTTTATTTATGTTTTATTTTAAAACCAAAAAAATAACGATAATACAATCAATACAGGTCTCTTAAATTATGGTTGAATAGTTTCTCGTAATTGTTTTTATTACACGGTATGTTTTATTTATTATTGAATTATTTTTAATTTTTGCAAAAAGGTAAATATATACAGGATGTTACAAAACTACCAGTAAAGCCGAAAGGAGGTTAAATGGGGCCTTATAACGAATCCATTCACAATATTATTTAAGAACCGTAGTAACGCTGTATAACATACCTCAAAAAAATAAAAATTATTTTCACCGATGTGCAAACCTTATTTCAGTAAAATTAAAGAGTAAACTACGCAGAATGTACCTACATTTCTACCTAATTCGCGCAACGACAAAAATAATAATCGTAAATTGACAACATATTCTTTTTTCCATCTTGTCATTTTTTGAAGCCAGTACTTGAGTATAATGACATCCCTGTATTGAGGTAGCAAACATTTATGAATGAAAAAACTATTAAAGTAGGCTATTATTAGGTAAAATAGGTACGTAGGTCTTTCTGTTAATTAATCTGGTTCCCTGACATGACAGCTTACTAGGGTTGACAAATTTTTTGGCTTAAATAATTAATTATATTTTTTACGGGATATTTTGTAACACGTTGTGTATGAAAGAAATACTATTATTCAATATATTCATATTTATCATATATTTAAGGGAAGCAGGGCTAAAAGGGGATACTATGAAAATTAATATTTTCATCATAATTAATCATTATTATTTTTTGATCTATTATTTTTTATTATTAAAAAAAATAGATCATTGTTTATTATGGACTAAATTCAACATCCATTACTCTTTAAGGTCCACATTACGTTAAATAAGAAAAGGGCCCAAAATACTACAAATTCTTTAAATAGATACAAGGTGAACTTCTAAATGCTCCGACATAAATAACATAAAACCATTCACCTGCAGCAATTCCACTAATAATAAAAAAGGTGGTAAATAGACATATAATTATTATTAGCAACTAGCTGTTCCCCGCGGTTTCACCCACGTTCCCGGTGTAATTTTTTTTTCTCCTGACAATAACGAACATTTAAAAAAAAAATGGCCAAATTGGTCCAGGCGTTGTTGAGTTATGCGCTTACCAACACATTTTGCGATTCATTTTTATATTATAGATTAAAATATCACTGATAAGGTTATTATAAGTACATAGCGGTTAATTTACAAGTAATTTTTAGAGTGATTAGTTGAGATTCAGAAGTATTTTATAATAAACTAGCTGTCCCAACAGACATTGTCCTGTCCAACTCATACACAAAATTTCATCCAAATCGGTCCAGCCGTTTAATCTAAACCATTCTCGAATCTCCACGAACACACACAAAAAATTTCATCAAAATTGGTCCAGTCGTTTAGGAGGAGTTCAGTCACATACACACGCACACAAGAAATATATATATTAAGATGAGCCGTTATTGTCTGCCGTTTTATTACTGTATGTTATTATTATCATAATAATGATAATTTTAATTGTGCCGTGCACAGTGCACATTATAATTTATTATTTACTCGCTTTTGCCCCGCGGTTTCAGCCGCATTCTCGAGAGATCTTATGTTTTCAGGGATAAAAGTATCCTATATCAGAATATATTCTATCTAAGTGGTAAATGCCTAGAAGGAACTGGCCAACAAGAGTACCCAGTCAAGCGGGTACCTACTACAAAGTACTACCATCGTGCTGTGGTTTCGTCACGATGTCTTCCCATGACCTGTAATAAATACCTATGTAAATTATGTGTTTAAAAGTTTATCAAATAAAATCTATTTCAAGGTAAGCCTGTGTAGTAATATTATTTTTCGTTTTTAACCACATTCTCACTGTGGTGGCTAAAAGTGGTAAGCGCACAGAGCCTAGAAGGAAACTGGCTCTGAAGTGCAGCTGTCAGATCACCGGTTGCTTAGCGACGGATTCTTGACTGTAGAACAGAAGTCAGCTAGGCGGGTACTGTAAATCATAAGTAACCTCTTTACTTGGGCTTTCGCAAGGTACGTTTTACACTCTTTGTTGAACCTTTATTTATTTATAAATATTATAAATTTATAACTGTAAACCTGTAGCTCGCTTTCATCATCAAAACGTTACACTTGTCAAAATAATGAAGTGACATGTAAAAATGTGACGGTTGACATCCCTAGACAAATACGATTGACAGAGATTTCGGATTATGACGGGTTTTGATGTCGCCACCCTATTTAAATAAAGCGGAACACAATGTACGCTCCAGCCAATAGAGTATCCTAACAATAAGGAAATAAAGTTCAAAACTGGATTAAGTAGCAATTGAGCGCGTAAGAGACAAATTGTGGGGTAAATCCTATTGTTTGACATCCCTTGCTAGTTACTTTTCAAAGCTTAAATGCGTATTCTATACTTCCGGCTTATCTATGATTTTTTTTTGTAAAAAAGGGATGAAATGAATGAATGGGAAATTAATTGAAGGGTGTTGCGAAGGGCTGACAGCTATTGGGGTATGTTTGATCTAATTTTGTAATTTTTCATATAATAATAATATCATGTATGATTGTGGTCTTACACCATCCTTCCATGCGGATATAAAATAAAAGCTATTTCACGCGCGTTTCCGAAAAAAAAATAGCCTATGTCCCTCTCCATACCATTGGGTATCTGCGTATCAAATTTCATCGATCGGTTCAGCAGTTTCAGGCGTGTGACAGAGTTACTTTCCCATTTATAATATTAAAATAGTATGTTGGCGTGTTTGGTAAGATACCCTATCTATCACGCCACAGGTCGTGGGTTCGATTCCCACTCAGGACAAACATTTGTGTGCATGAACATGTCTATTTGTCCTGAGTCTGCTGGGTGTTATTATCTATATATGTATGTATTTACAAAAGAAAAGTAGTATATGTAGTATATCAGTTATTTGGCTTCCATAGTACAAGCTCTGCTTAGTTTGGGGTCAGATGGCCGTGTGTGAGGAATAATGTCCCAGAATATTAGTAGTTATGGATTAGCCGTTACATTGTTTAATAAATCAATATGTATAAATTACAAGCATATAAATAAAATTTATTTGTCAATGCAAACGTCTCAATTACAATCTTGACAAAAATATGAATCAAATATTGTAAGATAGCGATCGATAAATTAAAACAGATATGTATTTAGGTATGCATAAGTAAGAAATTTGCGAATAGTCCGGTTGATTTTTTGTTGGTACAACATACCTCAGTAATAAATTCGATTAGTTATCGACTTTTTAATAAAATGAGTTAATAAGAGAAGATAAGTGAATGCATGTATCCCAATTAGATTTTTTTTTAAAGAATTCAAAATGAAAATTGCCAATTATTTTGTTAAAAATGGCAGCAGTTTGGAATTAGTCGATAAAACTGTATTTCTAGGTATCACATTAGATAATAAATTACAATGGGGCCTTCATGTAGAATCTTTGGCTGGTAAATTAAGTTCTGCTGCTGTTAGAAAAATCAGACAGTTGACGAATGTCGAGACCGCCAAATTAGTTTATTTTGCATATTTCCATAGTCTTTTATCCTATGGCGTTTTACTGTGGGGAGCTGCAGCAGATATATAAAACTTTATTTATATTACAAAAAAGAGCAATTCGTGCCATTTATAATATGGGTCCTCGTGAATCGTTAAGGGAATTATTTAAAGATATAAACGTTATGACTTTACCTTCATTTTACATTTATGAAAATATAATGTTCATACGTAAAAATATAGAAATGTTTAAATCAAAAATGGAGATACATAATATCAATATAAGGCAAAAAGATAAATTAGTAGTTCCGTATTTTAGATTAGCTAAAGTTAAAAAGTTATTTCTTGGATGTAGTGTTCGCTTTTATAATAAAATACCTATCTCAGTTACCAAGATGACTGATTTTAAATTCAAATCATACATAAAGAAAGTTTTAAAAGAAAAAGCCTATTACAAGGTAGTTATCCTCAATATAATGATTGAGGATAAAGATGTCTGGAAGTAGCTGCACTCTGCACAAATGCATCTTGTACATACTTTTATACAAAAGCCAGTAGGTACTTACTTAGTATTAGAGATACTAATTTTTAGTTAAAATTTTAGTTATTATTTTTCTTGTTATTTTTTTTAATTTTTGTGTTTATGCGTATTATATTTCTTTAATAATTGTAAAACATTTAATGGAAAAAAAACCAACATTGTCAGATTGTCCAAAAAAAAAACTAAATATATGAAAAATGTTACCTTGCTGAGTTTCTTGCCGGTTCTTCTCAGTTGAAGGCGACTTCCGAATCGGTGGTAACTTCAGTAGTTTCGACGTTCATAAGTGCCCTCTTAAGGTCTAAACTGAATAAATGGCTTTGACTTGACTTTGAAAAATAATATGAAATATAAAAATTCTTAAGAGCCAATATGATTTATTTATATGTCTTTTTATGTAAAATCACTCACTTTTCAAAACCGTGTTCGTTCAAATATATTTAATTACCATAATATACTCGTAGTTCAGATGAATGAAAGATTATACGCAAGTAGGTACTTACTTAATTTGCGCCTAGCGCCATCTATTGGCATCGATTTCAAGTTTGTAACGATCATCGATTTGATTTTTTTATTTTATTTTTTTTGGGGAAAAGTTGGGCAATATTACGGAATAGGAAATAGTAATACCGATTTTATGATCTTTTTATTCCTGGTATTTGGAAAGTACCTAGATACCTATTAAATAGTAAAGTTATAAGATTTTTATACTTGCTTAGGTACCTATCCCATTTCTGTAAAAAAAAACTATGTAGGTATTTCAATCTAATATACTTATGGGGATAAGAGGGGTATCTGGAACTAGATTATTAGCATAGGTCGATATTTAAATATTTTATTCACATGTTTAATTTTTATTATTTTAAATCTATTATTATATTTTTTTTATAATAAAATATAATTATTAATTTGCATTTACCTTTCATGCGATGATTATTTACAAAGGTTATTTGTAGTAAAGTAGGTATGTCTGTAGGCACCAAAACATAAACAAAATAATAATAAGTAATTTAGAAATTCTGATTTATTCTAAAATTCTATTCCACATTCGTTATGTACCTACCTACCCAATAGGATAATCTGATGTATGGACTATTCGATTTATAGTCATAAAATCAAGGATAAAATGAAAGCCCAACCGCCATTTACGGTTTAATTCATAAACGAAAGAGATAGAACTATTTTTATTAGTCGTAAGGATATCTCGAAAGTCGGTGCGGATTTTTATTTCTGCGGGGAATGCAGCAAAGCGAGGAATGCGGGGTCGTTGACCCTCACCGCGGGAAAGTAGGGTTGGTTGGTTTATACTGGATTACCTATTTTGTTCCCAACATCCCGTCGTCGCATATGCTCACAAAACACAATACCTACTACAAAACATTTTACAACCCTTATCCAATGAACCGCGAACCCTATCTTTTTCGCCGATATCAGCATTTTGATAGTCTTTTCGGTGGAAAGTTACCTTCTATGTAGGTATAAGTAGTGGTTATTTAGGTTCTCTGGTAGATAGGTATTTGTGGTTAACATAATATGTGGTTAGATTAATAATAAATAAAAGTAGTAATTAGGTAGATATATGGTTGGACGTCCTTCGGTGCGTGGAAGTCAGCATTATTTTCCTTCCTTGAGTTGATATTTTTTTGTAATTTAACAAAATTGACATATTCATTGATGTTTTGGCAATTACCTTACCTATAGGTTGACAATTTTTTAAAAATCCAAAACAATAACGAGATAAATCTACAGCCCTATGCTAAAGAATATCCTACCCGCGGCTATAGGTACTTCTCAAACGCTAATTGTTTGCAGTGCAGACTGGACGGTCAATAAATAATGCGTGGCAATTCATCAGAATCGCTCAGGTATTTCTGCTTCGCGCCATAACCCGCTGCCTCTGGAATGTCGACCGACTAGCTCCGATATCAGCAGCTGCTAAAAAACAAAGCGATACACGATCCTCCCAGAGCGAGGCCGGCGGCCGAGTGAGTGAGCCTACCTAGCTACCTACCTAGCCCGTACTTTGCCTTGCTTCCTCGATTTTCCACACCGCACTCGCACACAATCAAACCGCTACAAACACACACACGTACTATTCTTCGAACGAGAAGGACTGATTTCCTTCTACGTCCGAATAGTCATACCCGAATTTCTTACGATAAAGCTCTAAATTTATTTTTCTAAAGTGAAAAATGCATTCGTCTATTATCTGTCATCGTAAAATGGTAATTATCTAATGGGTTAAGCGTGTATTTTCAGTAAATTTTGATGAATGACAATACATGAAATTAGCCCGGCCGGCGCGGTACGGCGCGGCGCGGGCGCGGCGGGACGCGGCTTTCGTCCCGCGCCCCGGCGGCATGCCCCGGCCGGCGCGGTGCGACGCGACCGGCGAACGGGCGCCCGCACGCTACTCGCAGTTCGACTCGACCATTTAACTAGTCGTGCTTACGGCGCCTGACGAATCGCTCGCGCGGCTCTCCTTAGAACCGACCGGCTCCCGAATAATGTTTCAGTGTTTGACAAACTCAATCAGAGGTCTAGGAAGAAGTATCGTATTTAATAATTTACATTATATAACCGACCGCATATTCTCAGTGAGTGTTACGCAGTGTGTACGAAAAAAACTTTGTCGAAGATTCTGAAGAATCTTGTGTAAAATTGTGTAACTCGCCGGCCGCGGCTGGATTGCGTTTTGCACAAACTTTTTGGTGAGTGATACTATGATATTAATATAATTAAAATAGGTAACGTATGGCCTTTAATAACTTGTAGAAATGCTACGAATGCGCGGGTAGCTATATTCTGTAGGAGTGTTGTGACGGGGCGTTGCCGGTAAAGCTTCAGTCTATGGAGGACCTACCTAATGTAGTTTTCTGTTATTTATGCTAGCACCTAAATTATTTTATTTTTCGCGATACAGTCGCAATCACCTAGGTATTTATACATTTAATCAAATTTATTACATTATCAAAAAAATATTGTAAATTATGAAGAACCTATATTAGTGGGTAGTTGTAATTTTTTAAGCCTCTATATAGAATCGCCTGTTACGCCTCAGAACTGTAATTAAAGTACTTCGAAATATAATCGAATTTTTAAATTAAAAAGTGTAATTTTAAAATTAATTTAGTTTGGTTTTTTTTATTTAGTTAGGTAATTCCTAATACCTACCTAGTTAATTACGAACGCTTTTTTTCACCATTACGATTCTTATAACAATCATCCGGAGAAACTAGTGTTGGGAAACCGTACGAATTTCGGGTTATCGATAAGCTGATTAAAATTTCCAAAGGCAATTCGTTCGTAATAAAATCGAAATTATCATTGCAAAGAGTTTTTGTAGATAGCTAGCAACGCTTATATAGTATAATACCCACATAAGAGATAAAAGCATCAAGTATTTCGTGTGAGGTATTTTCATTGCGCAATTCCGCGAAAAAACAATTATTTCACAATGTTATTTAAATGTTTAAGTTTCGATAGATAAGTACCCAATGGGAACTGTTTTTATGTAAAATAATATTGTTTTGTATTTAGATACACAATTTTAAATTTATTACCTATTATATTCTAAGTAAAGTTTTGTAAATGTTTAATGAGCAAAGTGTTCAGATAAGTAGGTAGATAGGTATACCACAATTTACATGGGAAAAAAGTAATTTACTTAAATCAAATTCCCGCTCTTAAATATGACTGACTAATTGGTATAACAATTTTAAGCAGGAATGTCGCCAATTGTATGGAAGCCTCAAAATAGCGGGAAAATGATTCGTTCACTCGGTCTATTAGTAAACACTCATTTCGCGCCACTATGCGCTTGTAAACAAAAACAGTTTTACGGAAATCTTTACCTGGTGAGCAAAAATTTCGCAGAACTGTTTTGCTCCTTTTCAGACTCAGGTAAATGAGAAATTGTAAAAAGGAACTGGGGCGTCGTTGCTAGGACAAAGATTGATTGTTTTTGAATAAAAGTGGGATAAGGCCCAAGGCCAACGTACTCTTTAAAACTGTTCGCTAATGCATCCAGACTTCAGTCTAGTTTCGGGCTTCGTAGTGGACACTTCCTATTTATCAACAATTAGTAGGGACTCT
The DNA here is from genome assembly GCA_951216915.1 of Tetheella fluctuosa. NCBI lineage: Eukaryota > Metazoa > Arthropoda > Insecta > Lepidoptera > Drepanidae > Tetheella > Tetheella fluctuosa. The sequence continues at coordinate 10,990,936 of OX578223.1, read as the reverse complement.
TGGATAGAGTCCGATTCGGTTTGTTTGTAAATATAAAGGGGTCAATAACCCTTAGTATTTAAAACTTTTTAATATATATTTTTTCAAATTTAGTAACGTTGACAATTATAAGTTTGTAGACACAAGTGAATCGACTTAGTGCGTATTTAGTTTTGGCTCGGACTTGGCTGATTTGAAATATTACTTCTGTTTAAGGTAGTGTTTGCTTTTACAATTAACATCGGGAAACGAAATAGAGATGACTTCATTATTATTTAATAATTTTATTAATTTATTAGGTATGTGGATTAAAGATAAGAAACATCAAGTACTAATGTTTAACTTTCTGTTGTTACAGACGGTGTGCGTTGAACCCATCGCGTGCATCGTCCCTGTGATAAGAGGGCCCTGTGATATCGTCGAGTTCGACTTAGCTTTAAAACTAGTTAGTCTTAGTTACTTATATATATTATAAATAAAAACTAGAAAAATGTCGCCGCCATCGTTGGACGCCCAAATATTTCAATTCGACAACTGGGAGACATTAGACGACGACTCCTTGGAGTTAACCTCTGAGTTCTGGGCTCAAGTTCAGTCCGAAGCGGGGAGGCTTGATATGGTATCTCCTGCCAACTTCCCGGACTCACTACAGGAGAGTGACGAAGACTGGAGGATTATTGACGCGCCTGAAGAGCCACACAAAGATAACATCGTGCATCACGATTGTATGTGGGCTGGCTCGTGTGTAGATTCTGTACATCCTGGCAACACATTCGTACCTTCTGATTTAATACCTGCCACGCCTGGCCAGAGTCTTTTACGAAGAGACGTTTCGCCGCCAAGACCTGAAACGCCACCATCTTTGGATGGTGATGAGCCACCGCAGTTCCGCCATGCTGTGGACGTAGCGGGCACTGCCCTTCGGCTCTTGAGGGATTCTGCAGCTGTAGCGGCTGACCATTCATATACATTGGCCAGACAACAGTTTGACTATCTCGGCGTACAAACACCATCTGACTCTTGTGAATCAGGTATGTAATTTTTTTGTCTTATCACTTTCTTTCATGTTTTCTGATACAACTACCATGTGCCTTGATTTTGAAACGTGATATTACGATCCCTAATTTTGATACTTATTATAGGTATTCTAATTTTGAAACTAAATTTTTGTGGTGTTAATATTTTCATATAAGAACGATGATTTGAACTTCCGATGGTCAATGTAAGTCGTTTTGCTAATTGGAAATCTGCTATTCCGATTACCGACACAGACTGTGGCATTCATCAATATTAAGGATTTTCTATCGACTTCTCTGCCTGTTACTCGATAAAAGCGAAACTGTATAAGAGATCCTTGCAACAGAATGGTTTATTTAAAATCATAAAAGATATCTGTCATAGAATCACATAAGTTTACGGGGCTCATGTTCTAGTATAGGTAATTTTCTTCATGGCTAAGTATTCTTGAATTTCTTTAAGTAGTTGGCAAGTAAGGTCGACCGGGAATGTCGCGAGAACGCAGGCGCTGTACCGCGAGCGCGGGAAACTGCGCCTATCGACCGTCATCCCGCCTCCCCCGCTGCGTCTAGACGCACCCGCGATTCCGCTCTTCCGGAACCTTCGCCTATTTCGACCTTGAACGCTTCAACCTTCCTTAATGTCAGATTGCGTAACTTTCGTACCCAACAGCTCATCTCTCGGGATTGACATGCTTAATTAGAATACGAATTGAACTTGCAACATTTGTATGTATAACATTATGAGGTTCCGTGCGTCACGGGCGTAGGACTAAACAGAGGTCGTAGGTACATCGACCGAGACGTCCCGGTCCCGACCTTGGTGCATCCTCCGATTGTGAATTAGCGTCTCCCGTCGCCGCGAGAGAAGCGAATACCCAATCGAGATAACGTTTAATTTAGTCAGCGATCGGCGTAGAAATAACAACGAACACCAGATTAAGTAAAGCTTCCTGGTTTTCTTTCTCATGTTTTAATTTCATGAATTTGAACGTAAAAAATAAATGGCAATTCTAAACAGTCACTGTTTCAATTCTAACTTCAGGATGGATCAGATTAACAGTAATTATCATTAGTCTCAATCTGATCAATTAATTACAAATTATGTACTATACTATTACTGATTGAAAAACGCTTGTAAAATTAAGTATGTATAAAGCATTTGATACGATTGAATAATATTATATATGTGTAATGGTGTTACCTCAAGCGATTGACTGTTGTCGTAGTCAGTTCAGTATTAATGCAACTATGTATTATGTTATTTATTATACCTACCAAACAGCAATTTAGTTATCAACTATGGTTGTGGGTAAGGTCGCGATGGGCATGTGTTTAAACGGCGCGAATTTGTTTACATTGTAACTTGTTGCGTAGCCTTTGCTCAAAATAAGCATTATGTCGGAAGTTTGTAGTTTAATTAAAATCAACAAAACTGTTATTCAATGTGAAGTTAGAAGCAATAAATATCAAGACCGCTCGGTTTTCTCCTCTCGTCTAGTCCGTTAGTTACTCTATACTGTAAGAATGCAGCGGAATGAAATGGAATCTCATTGAAGTGGAGGTTGGTCGGCCTGCCATCGGACCGGTTTGGAACGTGGTACTCCCATGTCTAGCTCAGTAACATGACAATTTGATAGACAGCGTCTCAATAATCGTGATTGAAGATCACTGCAACGCTAATAACCATCTCTTTATTTGATATTTTTTATCGACTTTATTATTTTGTAGAGAATATAAAAAAATACTTAAGTACTAAACGTTTTTAGTATATCAGTGAACAGAAACATCTCCAACAAGATGATAATTAATACTGTTTTTGGTCAATTTTGTTACAAAATAACATAAAGCCTACTCATAATTGATTACTGATGAAAATATTCAAACTAATTTCTTAAATATGGTAATCATTGAATAACTTTGTATACCTTGTAATTATTTAGATTATTTGAATCGATTTTAAGATAAGTAACGCAACTTATCACATCTCTAGCGGTGAGTGACGCTGAGAATTTGAAAACTTTACAACTACGCATGCGCCGTTTTATCGTTCCCGTACGTACGCCACGCAGCAGTGGCTCATTTTCGCGCCAATTTGCTCCGTACGCTGTAGTACGTAACTACGCATACCTATTCGTTGAAATTATTTCGTTTTATCGCGCGACATTTTACTATGTACATGAGCTGCCGCGCTCTAGTTAATAAATCATTTTTTACTATCAAACTTACTTGATATCCATTCGACTTTTATATGACAATTTTTCACGGTAATGCGCCCTCAAGTATCAGACTAACACTTTTGCCGAAAGGTTCATTAGACGCTTCTCATTATCGCTTGATTAATTGTGTTGTCTAGATAACCTAGTTTAATTATTTTTAATGTTTTTGACCTGGCGTCGAATTATCTTGACAGATTGCATACTTATGATTTATGGCATTACAAACCATTACTACAATAAAGTAGGGCACTAGTTTAGCTATGAATTGAGAATTCCTTTAAGGGCAATTTAGGGCGCTAAGATCCGGTTTGATTGGCTGCCCTAAACATTTTAGTATCAATCAGTGAGCCAAGGCTGCGTACCAGTTTCTCAGTGACTGTATTCGGTAGGAACGCATGTTTTTATGTTATTTATGACGCTATTAAATCTGTCATTCCTAGCACCTGTAAGCTATGTTGACATATTACACCTACCTACCAACTTATAAATTTTATGTATGACCTCCTATGACTGCCAGATCCTATGATCGATAGATACTCACAAAAATGTTAATTCTCATTGTATACATTAAATGTGTCAAGTTGCTAAGCGAAGAAAAATAATTTAAAATACTTCAATCGCGTAGTTAAAGCGATTTCCGCGGTTTGAATTACAAAGAAATAGTTTAAGACTACCTACTTATATTATATTTAAAATGTTATTAATGTTACCTAACGTGATTGAATCCATTTCAAATCTTTGACGCTATTAATAAATACTACCTAACCTACATTAGCTAACTAACTTTTCTTCTATGGTTGGTACCTATCTTGTTTAATAGAATAAGTCATACACGGTGTCAGTACTTTAAGCTGTGACCTAAATATAACGATCGGTAGTTTTAGACGGTATTAGAAGCCTAACCTAGCCTTGCTGCCTTGACGGCTATTTACCAGGCCTGCCCCACATTAGAGTGATCTCGATAAAGATATCTACTTAGTTTACTTTGGTTGGTACCTACTCAATTAAATGCTGTAAGATTTATAATTATGTAGTCATAAGAAATATGCATAATTATTAATTGTATATATTATGCAGATTACAAGATTTGCTAATGCGGTGTCATATTTAAAAAGGAAACTATTGTTCCTAGAAATGATTTATTAGTAGGTACATGAATTTAAATTAATTTCCAAGAATTATTTCGACAAAATTTCGGCATCGATAAAAACAAAACAACGTCACCACACTACTTAGTTGGACCATGGAATTTGTGAATTGTAGGAATTTGCCTGACCGCGGGAATAAAATCATAATTACAATATCCTATTGCAATTTATAGTCGATACAAAAAAAATGCATAAAATCGATGTATTATTAAATAGCCTCCTTTATCAGCTAAAGTTACTGATAAAGCAATTTCACCGATCGGCATGCATGCGTGTGTGTAGTGGAAAGGACCTTGGCGTTATCAGCAACAGAATATGCACTCAGATATTTAAACAATCACTAAGTATGTGTATATATTTTATATTCGCATCGCGATCAGCATAGCGCGGAGCTATGTGTAGCGCCCGCCATCTTGGCCCCCGAGCGACCTTGGTATTATCAATGCTGATAACAATAGTACTATTACAACGTGACACCCTAACATAAATTTGTATTGTCTTATCATGACAAAAAAAAAAACTAAATGTCACAGTGGCGACAGATAAAACAACATCGCAACAAGATAAACTCCCAAATTACTATTTGATCTCCAATCCGTTGCAAATGTTAATGGTAACTATTTTTATTCGCAGCGACGGATAATTTTCCACGCATTAAGTGTTTGATTAGAATTATTAAAACGTTGAGTAGCGTTTCGAGCCGGTTTTCTTGCCTTCGGTCGGAATGGGCGTGGTATTTGCTAGGCAACACGAAATGATATTCGGTGACGTAATAATTGGTCATTTCTATGCTGAATACCTACTCCGGAAATGAAACTATAAGGTTTATTTCGTCGTTTCTTGTAGCTTGCCGACCTCTTACACGTATTTTTATACTTTTCCACACAACCAAGATACAAATTCGGGATAATATTTTAAAGGGCAAAAAAACCCTAATCGAAACACACCTATCAAGTACTACATTAATTTATTAGGTATTCGTGTGTGGTGTGACTTCTATATTAATGGCGTTAATAGCTAATAAAAAAAAGTTGCGTCACGTTTTTTAAGCACACACACGAGTCCGATGTCCGTGAACTTGTGTGCGAACATTCAGCCAAGGTCGCGGGCGGGATGGTGCGTATGCCCAATCGATCCAACTCCGTACGCTTAATAAATTATCCGAGTCTATTTTAACAGGCCAGCGAATCTCGAGTGGTTACCAGAGGCCAGATGACCGACTTTTCTCGGTTGCGTAATAACATCCGAAATAGACCCCCCATCTGTACATAGCATCCACTCATTTATAAGTACGAAGGAATTTCCTCGTGTGGAAGGAAGTACGATTCAACTAAGCGTAGTTTAATTAACGTATGTTATGGCTCAACGGTTTTGAGGCTCTGTGGGATAACGAGGGAATTCATGATAACAATTATTATAAACAACCACTTCCTATGGTACTACCTGCCTAATGAACATCGAGTCGTTTACGTACCGATAACGTACAGGCTGGTATTGTAATTTAAAAAATAAATATAAGGCCTCACGAGCGACGTTAATGCTTATTCATTTCCAAGGTTACGATTATTTAGATATCGCTATCTTTTACTAAATTGAAAGATGTGTAACGTATGTACGTATCGTACATTCATGTCGATAAATTAAGGTACTTAGGTGTTTTACTGCGTTGGAAAGTTTTTTTTTAATTATGGTGGTATTACCGAGCACGCTGTATAAGATGGCGTGCGCCGTTCGCTCGTCACAATAATTTTTAATTATCGCGCTCAAATGCCAGTGAACTTGGCCTGGCAGCCGTGGCCAGCGAGCCGTGCACGGCCCCCGCTTTACCAGGTCACACTTGACGACACCATTGTAGTTAGAAACTTTTCAAACTTCGAAGATTTGTTTGTTTATTTTTTATTTTTGACACCTGTCTATTTTTTCATATTTCCCATATTTTCTGGATTCAAACGTCGAACATGAATCGCGATTTGTATTTATGCATTATATTATTTTCCTATAATGCTCTTTACTATTTTACATGTTGGCTATAAATCTAATTCAATCTCGTATGTGACTTAGAAAACCTCTTTCTCACTAAGTTGCGGAGAAAACACCTCTCGTTAGTGATTAACAGTCTGCGAGATGCTTCATCGGTTGGGTTAACTGTCTACAAAGTTGGCCGATGTCTTAATAACTTACTGAGTTAAGTGTGCGAATCTATGACTCATTGTTGTTCTCACGGTGAGACTTAGCTGTACCTAGAAATTGTGACTAATCAAGTCTTCGAAGCTATAATCCAATGTTTATTTAAAACAGTATTTTTATTGACCAAAATTTTATAGTTAAAAATTATACAATGTCGGTAATAAGCCAGCTGGACCGGGCGGCTTCTCGGAGAGAGCTAGCTGGCGATTCTTTACCCCACTACTTAGGTATTATACCAGTCGCTCGGAGCGAACAATAAAAAGCGGATTATCTCTGGTATCGTATAAAATTGGCACGGCGGCGGATCTGAGAATCGCGTCTCGAGTGATGGAGATATAATAGATATGCACTAGACCGGATCCCGGCCGGTGTGGCGGCGGCGACGGCGGCGCACCGCGACAATACCGCCCGTATCGCTTTACACGCAGACCTGAAACAAATACTCTCCGGTGACTGTTAATCGAGTTGGCGCCAGGGAGAAAATCCTCACGTGAAAATCGACTGTAGCGCGTAGGGTTGTCTTGTCACTCACATTATTTATGTTAGCATTACTTCAAGAACTCCTAACTAATCCAATATAACTTCCGTAACGTTCGAGTCAATTTATGATCTTATTTATTGTTATAATTAAATTCAAACACTTCAACTAAAGGTTGAAACTGAGTTTATGGCTACTAGATGTAGCCTTGAATTAAATTCTTCGTAATTCACATATGACTCAAATTCCAAACCCAAATGTTTTAATTTCCCGAGGTGAAGCATTCGATTTAGCAACAACCCTGCCCAGCCTAGATTTAGACGAAAGCGAGGCGTGTGTGACGACAGGCGCCGATCCTCGAATTAGATCGACGCGTAACCAAGATAAGCGACCGCGTAACTATGCGGAAATGTAGTAAAAAGATCGCGTTGGTGTATAAATTTATCGTCGTTCCGTTCGATAAATGTATCTAATGCGCAGTTTTTTTTCTTCTAAACTACGCAATTGCGAAAATCCATCGCCGCGTCCCTGAGTCGACTGCCGTTTCGTAATCGTATCGAACAGCTGCCCACGTAACTTGTTTCTATTTCTAGTGCTTAAGTAGGAACGTACTGGGGATTTTAACGGAAACTCTCGTCCTTGTTAAGTACGTAAATAGCATGCGCTCGCTCGCACCGAGACCGACACAGTGCCGGTAACCTTTAATCACAATGAACCGCTGACATAATTATTTGTTGGTGTAACCGGATAGAGTGGTCGCGCAGATTCCGCGAAATATGCACCGCAGCGTAAACACGACGCGGGCAAAAGTCCACATCCGCACTTAATTGCAACGCGATCGCGAAATGGACGCTCACGTACCGAAGTCATTCATAGAAGTCGACAATGCACCCTCAGCAATCGCAACGGCTGCATTGCAACATCGACCGGAATTCAACCGAACTTCCGCAGCCCTAAGCGTGTTACAATATAAACATTGCTTTACTTGGATATATACTCAGCAATAATCGCGCAGAATACCCTAACCTGCTCATTTGGGAACCCTGTGCCCTATGGCCTTGGATCTAGAAAAAGCAGGAATATTATAAACCAGAGAGACGCCCGTGTTGAGGCAGTTACAATTGACGCCATGCAACCCCGTACGTCTCTCACATTTCATAAATAAAATCTATAGAAGATAGGTAGGTAGGTCGACACGACAGTCAGTACCGGTCCAACTGGTTGGTATGTCAGTTTCGAATGTGCCGGCTGGTCGGCAGTCCTTATCGTGCAACTCTCGCGTGACAGTTAACTTCGAATCGATGCTTTGTTGAAATGGTTGCCGTGTAGGCCGGAAAGCGTGTCCGTCGCTCGGTAATCCGGACTCCATTGAGTGCGGACTTGCGGACGCTGCGGCAGCGGGCCGCGCATGCGCTCTAGTTTTGGCGCGAATGGCGCGCCGTAGTGACGTCAGGCGTCTGGATCGATGGTCGCAGACGCTGCAGTAGTACGGCGGGGTCGACGCCCTCCCCCCACCGTACGCTGCCCTCCCCCTCCCTCGCACCTGCCTACTGCAGTCGCATTGCATCTCGCCTCCCCGACTCCCCGACTCGACTAGATATAACCTACCTACCCCTTGCTTATTATAAAGATGCCGCTATGACAATCGACGCCCGCCTTTTATGGTGATGCGAGCGTAACGAACGATATGAATGAAAGTATGGTAGGAATGCAACGGTAAATGCGGGCATTCAATACGAGGATATTTTTACTGCAATATTATTAGTATACTAAATGCGTTTCTCCATTGTTGCAGAGGAGGAAATCGATGTGGTTTCCCTCGGTACATCGCAGCTGCCGCTGACGTCGACTCCGCATGTGCGCACAGACTCTCTGCCACGCTCGCCGTCAGCTCAAGAGCGCCAGCACATACAGCGGACAGTAGAGTCGGCCATAACACCTCGGTCGCCGCGGCCAGTGGCCAGGAAGCGCCTCGTGCCCCCGCCCAGTATAGCCTCCGCGAACATCTCGCGCCGTCGACGAGGCCCCGGCCGCCGCGGCCGCCGGTCCAATACCGACACAGACTCTGAAGCCGAGTCGCCGGAGATCGAACGCCGATCCATACACAACGACATGGAGAGACTACGCCGTATCGGCCTCAAAAACCTCTTTGACGAACTCAAAAAGCAGATACCGGCCACGAGAGACAAAGAGCGCGCACCGAAAGTGGTAATTTTACGTGAAGCTGCCGCGCTCTGTCGAAAACTGAGCCAAGAAGATATAGAGCGAGAAAAACTGATGAAGAAGCAGAACCAACTTTTAGCAAAGTTGAAAAAGCTTCGAATGTCATTCTCGTCGCGTTATCGTTCGTACTGAACGACCTGATCTAGTGCGTTGGTGACAGTATCGTTCCGCTCGTGGAACTCTGGAGTCTACTCGACGTGACACATAAAGACTGGTAACTCTTTGAACAAGTCGCTTCCGAATGTTCTAGTGGACGTTCGAATCGTTTTATTTTCCCCTGAATACGGTGATAGAAACCCCTTGAAGCAACTTCGTCACCGTATCGATAATATTGTACGTAATTGAAGTCTCTAAGAGTGGATTCCTACGATGTTTGGAGTTTATATTTCATGTGAAGTCAGCATTTACGGCTTACTCTGCTTCTGTGGGAATGTCTCGAAGGTAAATGTACCTTTGCCGAAGCAATAACCGCAGGTTTGTTTTGCTCAAACGATATTTTGCAGTGCCAAAGTGAGCCATAAAACTGTTGTTATTCTATCGATAAATCCTAGGTCTTCAGTAAAATATCTCTAATAGTTACAGACTGCTTCGTGAACTTAGTAGACTGGTTATATCATTAAACAAAAAAAAGTTTTTGAATTTATCATTAAAATATAAATAGTTGACATAGCACTTTACAATAAACAGATTTACTCCGTGTGGAACAATTTTAAATGATATTGACATTTTGTTAAATATTCGAGATGGTAAATGAAGATTCTTTTGAAGTACCAATTAAATAAAAGTTAAGCCCAGTGTCAAAGTCAGGATGCTTTGCGATATTCGCTAACGAGTATCGCATTTTAAATGAAACTGGTACGGTAACATCGCGATGATGGGATTAAAACTTGGCGATTATCGTAAGCAATTATCGATAAAGTAAAACTGGATTTTAATAAATTTACACAGTTCACAATAAGTTTGTCAATGCTGTAGATATTATAGGGAGAAAGAAGTTAGGCAAGTTGGAGGTGGCCATCAATGGCTTTTTGGGCAGTTGTGGAATGGAGATGTTGGCCACTATATATGTTTTCGGCCCGATCGCTAGACGTGTTTTTTTTTTCTATTTTAACCCTCGTCTCGCAAGAGCGGGGTAGTGATATCAATTATTATAACTAGATATTATAAGTTTAAACTGCATTTTAGGTTAGTTCGCTTGTACGATTTAATTTTTGTAGTGTTTTGTTACTGTGTAAATTTTAACACTCTTTTTAATGTTTTTTGTACATTTTAGCGCGCGCAATTAACTCCGGGTCACTGCATTTTTTTTTTAAATAATCGATACATTGGAATTGTTAAATAAATTGGACCACTATTTTTTAGCGATCGAAGTAATTATACAATTTATTAATGATAAATTGCACAGACAGCTTGGATATATATGAGATATAGGTATATTTAATGAACATAATGACTTAATAAGTACCTAAGTAATGTTTATCATGTATTTTTCACCTTTTTACTAGCGTGCGAGCGTATCGAGGTCTACATTATTTAAATCTAACGGCACACAGCGCGGAATAAATCGCGAATTACATCGCGCGCCCGCTTACTAGGGAGGTGGAAAAATGCACTTTCATATTCGTAATGTTCATCTCATTATAGTCGATTTTAAGTGAATTCTGTTTTTTTATTCACCCTTTGGGAAATAAATTAAATCACATTGTCCAGTTGACGTTCGTACAGTGAATGATTTGATACAATCTCAGTGTCTGATTATAAATAAATAGACTGTGTATTTTGATAACAGCATCAAAATCTATGATTTCTATCCAATCCGGAAAAGGATTGGCATAAAATAAGACATAGTTCCTCGTAGTACCTACCTACTAATAGTAAATTTGCATTTTTTTATTATAAATATTTTTATTATTGCATTAAGACAGTAATGTACTTTCGATAGATTAATGAATAATCGAATTACAGCTTACTTATCCAGAAAAATAAAAAAGAAATATTCAACGACTAACTTAGAATAGACTAATTAGGTTACTGTCGGACATTTCTTTTTTTAATTTTATACTTGAAGCACTTGAAAAATGGAATCCATGGTACAATAGATTAATGATCCTACACTGCCAGTGATAATTTTGTATATATTTTTGAACTTTTTTATTTTTCTGGTAGGTTTACAATAGAAGTTGATGTTTTATCAAGCACATGGTCAGCGGTTTTGTACGTTCGAAGGCTTTAATTGTGTGCGGAATGTGCCTTGCTATGTACATATATATTATATAGATAATTAGGTTTATACTCGAATTAGTTGCAAGAAATATTTTTTGTGAGAAATATTATGTAGAAATACAGCGTTGTTCTAAGTAGTGGTACACGAAGGGTTTTTTATAGTTATCGTGTTAAAGATTCGCAGTTTATCTTCCACTAGCAGTAAAGTGTGTACATAATATAGTGAATAGAATTAGTAGGTGTACGTCATGATGTTTTTTTTTTATATAAGTAAACGAGTTTTTTTTTTCTAGTAATTGTTTAGTTTTCTTAACTGGAGAGTTACGAATTCTCGAATGTTGTACCTGCATTTATTTTTTTTGTTAATCTTATCTTGACATAAATAATAAAGATAATAATGGTTTAGTAGTCCGAAAGGAAATTGGTTTTTTGTATCGAGGTGATATTAACCAGTTTTAAAAATAGTTTTCACATTTAAGAAAAAAAGTCAGTTTGTAGATTTTAATGGTAAGGAATGACAGCTTTATAAAATCGGTAGACAGTTCGAGATAGTTGGTAAATCTTGTAAAAAAATGAGAAAAACACTGCACATGATTGTGACAAGGCACATTTCCAGCACTGCCAAAATAAAACTAAAATAGACGCAAAAACATGATTGTAATTTGTTTGTAAATTTTATATTAATAAGCTCGAGAGCCCTTAAATATTAATAGTTTAATTTTTATTACTTTTTCTTTTGTGTAGTATCCATGTATAATGTAAGATTGTAACATCTAGCCGTCGTCGATCGCGTGGGACCGATCAGAAGTTGGAATTTGTTATAGGCTCGTTTGATTGGTGGATTGTTTATGGTGTAGACTTGTAGTGGAAGGTCGCAGCTCCGCGGCGTGTATTTCCCGCGATGGACGGCGGCGATGCGCGCGCTGCTACTCAGAGTGCAAGGCGCAACATAGATTCCGCCTAATATTAATATTGCCCTCTGCAATCTTTGAAGCGGCGCTGTTATAACAAGAAAATGTCGTTGTGTACTTAACACGTCAGACTTTAGGATACTATTAATGAGAGACATCATGTTTTTTTTTTGGTTTTTGTTCCTTAATTATGTGTATCGAAACCATTAAGATAATTCATTAAAATATGGAAGTAAATGCTAGTCGGATTCGGACAGAGCTCGGGGGCCGTCGGTTGGATTGTGATTTTTGTATTGGTTCGGTGTTATTTGAGTTTTAAAAATCAGTGTTAGATTCTGTGATTAATGTACCTGCGTGGTACACTGGGTTTTGGCCAGCGAAGCTCTGTTTGGTTCGACAAAAAAAATGTAAAATTGATTTTTATTCACTTATCCTTATCCTCATTATTTTTCCTTATTATACCTACACAAGAAACTAGATTTTTAGCTTACCTGAACCCTAGATTTGATAGTATTAGCCAATCTATTTGAAATAGTAAAAAATGAGAATGAACTACCTACTTATAGTATTTTAGTTCTATCAAAGTATCAATTTGGTAGCCTGTGAACAGTTCGAATAAGAATGCATTTAATTCATCCAGTTAATAAAGTTAATTTTCAATTGCGCTAACATAGTGTGACAAGAGTTAAATTTGTCATAGGTAATGCAAAAAAACATCATTAGGTTGAAATAATATTCAGTTCATGTTTCCGTCTAAAGTGGTTTATTGAGCTTTATGATACACTAGCTTCCGCCCCGCGGATTCACCCGCGTTACCAAGTGATCTTATGTTTTCCTGAGATAAAAACTAGCCTATGTGTTATTCCAGACTATAATCTATCTCTGTGCCAAATTTCATCCAAATCCGTTCAGTAGTTTTTGCGTGAATGAGTAACAAACATATATCCAGACATCCATACTCACAAACTTTCACATTTATAATATTAATTGGACGTTGCATAGCCTGCATAGGTATAGTTTCACAGTGAAGAACAAGGAGAACGGTTCCATCAATATGTAAAAGAGAGGGAAAGAAGATATCAAGGCCGTTGGCACGTTAATATGATGGCGGACTATTTAGGGATGGATGATACATAGAGATGAAATAACAATTCTTAAGCGAAAACCAACAAAACACAGTTTTTAAAAAAATACAACGTTATTGTTAACGAAATATTCGTTAATGATTCACATACATTTTGTTTTGTTTTTACTTGTATCCAAATACTAGGTATATCATCTGAATCTGGTAAATTTGACGTGGTTTATTATACTATATAATATCATATGAATACCGTTTTTGAATACTTATAAGACAATTTTACAACAAATATCAATTTAAGTAAGTAATTTAATTTTTAAATATTTATTTCGACATAGGCTGATAAATTATTTACCTTTGCGTGAAACGAATCGTAAGTAAGGCAATGAAATGAATTGAAATGTCAAAATAAATCCAAACAATAGTGAAGTTCGCGCGATTGCCGGAATGATGGCTTTTCGTACAGTGATTTCTTCAAAAATTCCCATGGTGATAATTTTAGGTGCAACTGGTACGGGAAAGACAAAGTTAAGTGTGGAATTAGCTCAAAAATTTGGTACGGAAGTCATTAGTGCGGATTCTATGCAGGTATGTCTAAAAGTTAATTTAGAATGGACGGTTCTAACCTCAACACAAAATATGTGTTTATTCCAAAACTTAAACAATAATACGATGACAAAACTTATTGTTGTGATAATTTAGAGTGAATGTTGTATTGTTATGATTGAAGCCCATAGCTTAATCGTAATCCGTAGTATATTTCATGATATAAACATAACCTAAAAACTAATGTTTTGATTCTGAAATTTTACTTTTAGGGAAATAATTGCCCAGATTAAATGAAACCGAACAATATGAAACTTCTTGAGGAGGATTTCAAGTAAAAGTATAGTACATAAGTATTATTGAAGTGCTATCCACGATATATTACTATTGCATTTTATTTTAAGTGCACTATCATATCAATATTAAGGTTAGTTATTAGTAGAACAGTAAAATAGCTTGGCTAGAGACCATCATATTCGAAATTTAAAAAGATTCATTTGACAAGATGGTATCTCTCTTTTTCTCTGAAAATTCATACAATGAGCTTTAGTTGAAGGCAAACATTGTAAGTAAACCATAGCATGGTGGTAGAACACTTTATAGTACCTGCCTGAGATGGCTCCCACCCTCAAGTAGAAAACAATGTTGAAACCAATCAGTATGTTCTGGCATTTACACTCGAGAGCCAATCCACTTATAAGCTTTGAAACAAGCCTATGTACATAGGGGGCGGTGAATACTTACCATCAGGTGGACCGTCTACCGACTGCTTGTCTACATTTTAAAAGGCAATATGATGAGTGTTGTTTTCTACGATTGATCACCTCCATTCCACTTATATGGAGAAATACACCCTTATATTATGATCTAGCTAGTCAAAAACTGGCTTTTAATTTAATGTAAAATAATTGTCTTATCAGATAGATGAAATTAAAAATATATTTATTGGTGACAAAAGACAAAAAACAATAGGTATGAAAGAAACAAAAAGAGATATGTGCCACAAATCGCTATACCCAACGCAGCATTACGCTATTGCTAGATAGTTAGTTAGTACATGTTTGCACTAGCGCTGATCTTCCATTGGGGTGTTGAGAAGATAGACAACTCTTAACTGTAAATCATTTTTATTAACTTAAAACAATGAAAGTAAAAATTTAAAATTAATATTTGGTTTTCAATTATTGCTTCAATTCACTATGCAGGTCTAACAGTTTTGTTATTTAATGGTTGTCTTCATCACTTGAACATTTTAATAAAATATAATTATGCTTCATGGCTTATGCTTCCTAGCATAAGCCATTTTAGCAAGGAATAGGGTATTTGCCTGTATTCAAAATAAATTATCCAACACTAACCAATGTATAAAACATCTAAAAAAAGGGGAAACTACAATTATTTTATTAAAATCCTTATTATGATTTTCAATGACCAATCTAACCATAAAGAGTATGCTATATAAGTATGACGTCACATGCTTGTATTTCATACAAAACTCCATACAAACCTATCGTTTTGACATTTCATAAAAAGTTGCTGATTTGAATGTCAGTCAAATACCCTATTAAAAATAATACTTATTTCATATTCTTCTATTTTGTGAATTGTATATTGTTGTTTTAGTACTTACATAATACAAAATTGAGTGTATGAAATGAAGTGACTTTTGTTATGATGGTTTTTTTTTTAAATTTATTTGGCACACATGACAGTACAATTTCTTTTTGCTACAAAGGGCAAAATATAGGAAATATTTAGCATCCCATTGTGAAATCGGGATTTATCTTGACTCTTACATTTAAGAAACTAACATTATAAGAAGCCCCAATCCGTAAGCCCTAATAACACAGCCTGTATAAACGAAGTGTACATAATACAAATATATTTTCCCGTACAAACTTTTGCACCCCTTTTCACCCCCTTATAGATTACATTTTGAAAAGAGTATGATGAAATACATGTTTCATTGAATTTTATACCAAGTTTTATGTTAATTTGACCCAAAAATATTATTTCCTATAGAAACTATTACCCAAAAACTCTGAAACACTAAACTCTTAAACCAAATGGCTACAAAGTCATGGATTCTTCATTAATAATGACAGATTTTCATACAAACTTTCACACCCCATTTTACCCTTTTAGGGGTACATTTTCGAAAAATACTTTCTTAATGAATGCCTACAAGGAACCTTCATATACTAGCTGTATCCCGCGGTTTCACCCGCCCAAAAGTAGCCCATGTCCTTCCTTCTCCATGCCATAGGCTATCTGCGTACCAAATTTCATCGCGATCGGTTCAGCAGTTTCGGAAACGGATATATTCAATACATATTATGGATATCCTAATAACTCACTACCTGTGGCGGTGGTGCCAGCATAAACCGTCATACCAATCGGCTCGTCAAACATGATTATAGATTGTATGAAGGCTGATTGATACGCCATGATAATGGATGGAATTATATTACGCAAATGATATTTATTAAGACTAGGCTTTGACAGATATCTAATCATCCATTTAAATTACATTGCAAACTGACCCATCCAATTCAATCCACGTTTTTTTAGTGCACATAAATATTAATCATTATTTGCTCATTTACCGTCAACTGATTGCCAGGAAAAAAATTGAAATGGATATCGTGATTTTTTTAAAACAATATTTAAGTATGTGGCATAGATATAAATTGTCAGTTATTACTCCGGTGGCCGCATACAGCCCCGCCTAAAAGTAGCGCCAATATTCCTAGGTATGTCTGTGAATTAAAAAAAAACTGAATGTACAATGGGGCGTGGCCAGTGAATCATTTTTATAGCGGTCAGTATCCTCGCGTTTTAAACTAATGATATGTTGTTGATTTAAATCACCGTTTGTATACAGGTGTATTAAAATTCATTGTCCGCGAACAAGCGATTGGACTAAGATGCGTTTCATTTTAAATGCATGCATAACATAAGTTATTTTTTTCTCGTCTCAGACTCGTCTAACTGTAAGATAAGAGGCAATGTTAATAATTAAACCTAACAGAGCTTTTCCTTAAATATATCATGTCATACTTTTGTTCCTAGTTTTTACCCCCGTTCCAGTTGTAAGTAATTAATGATTTTTATTATCCAGTTTATGATCTCAAGTTTCTTAGTTTACGTGTCAAATTTCATCTAAATCTGTTCAGCTATTACGTCATGATAAAGAAACAAACATACATAACTTTCGTATTAATTATTATGATTGATTCTTATTAGAAAACCAACTGAGTGCCTAAAGTGAATTTTTGTAGTAGCATTTACCAACGTCTAAAACTCGCATTGGCCACTCTGAAGCCTTTAACTATTTTCTAATCAGCCCTTTTTATTTAACTATTAGATGTCTTGAAGATGCATGAACTCCTTGTATAGTATAATTACGTACATTTACATACAATTATGCATTTTTGTCAGTTACCGATGACAGCGCTTGAACGGCTCGTGAAGTAATTTCAACATCAAGCAATGCCATACAATATTGAACCATAAGATAAACCAATATATAAATACTTGAAACACAATTGCATGCATATCATGATCAATATATCACATTGATTGAACTTCAAAACCTTTCATCTTAACCGCAGTTATTATAACCGCGCGTGGTTAAACATAATAAATTTCATTCAATCCCGAAGCGTACACTACAATCTTATTTGCATTAATCGAACAATCTATCATATCTTCACAAGCTGTTGATTGATTGATCTTATTTGTATGTATATTTATTCTCACGCTAAGACTGACGACCTCTTGTCTTCAAATGACGACTCCTCAGTGTCACAGCGTTATAATGCATAGTCATCGTGTAATTGGATGTGGAATTATGTGGATGACCTGAAATAAGGTTGATTGACCATGAAGATGACTTGGATAGAAGTTAGGAGGCTGATGGGTTGTTGACATTATTATGGTTATGGAAATCGTGGAATATACAGCTAAGTTTAAGTGTATTTACTACTAATGCGGATTAAATGGTCCCGTTCATCATCATATCCGAATAGAATAAAAAAAAAATCCTATAACTAAGCTTGTAGAAGATCAGTATTTAGATTATCTTGCTCAGTACCTAGCCTGTATAGTTACTTGATACAATGTTTGTTAATTCAATATACCGTTAAAATACAAAGAGCACAGAGTTCAGACATCTTGAGCTCTTTATATCAAAACCAAATCAAACAATAAGAAAAAAAAGCATCAAAATACGCTCGATATCTTTTAAGACAATCGCAAAACACGGACTACTTCTGAGAACTTAGCTTTTACCGACACAGGTTAGTAAAAATCATCTGAAAATAATACCAAGACTCTTGCATAAGATATGCAATCTATAATATGAATAGTTGTGGTACAAGTATAGCGCCCGCATGTATACCGAGTTTGTCTACAACGTGTTATATAACCCGAGGTGTAGTTGTGAGATGATGCCGAGTAGCCTTCGGACAGGTCGCTGTCGCTATAGTATATTTTAGGCTCTGAGATGTATAGGTTTGTCGAATGGCGCAGTACATTCAATGTTTACTTTGTCAAACGCTTTGGTTGAATCATTATACGTTTTATGGCTTTGTTGTGGATTGTTTTTGAAGTTATTACTACAAAAGTGTAAGAGAACTTGAGGAAAATATACTAGGTTTTCAATTGCATTTTTTAGAAATCCTCGTAAGTAGATACTTACTTACATGAACTTATAAAACATTTTTGGTTGATTGAATAGATGCTAAATAGAAAAGGGATTTCCCGCTCAATGTTTGACATCATCATTACATACCTACGCAGTAAAAATAATCTTAGTGTAGAATTGTAGATCATTAATAGGAAAAGTACTTGTTTCACTGCCGGATGGATACGAAGTGCTGTCAGTGTGACTAAAATGTAAATGTTATGTAATTAACCTATGCTTGTTATGAAAGGAGTAATTGCTGACTTATTGCCGGCTCTTCTCAGCAAATGCAACCTTCTGAACCGTGCGTTAGAGTAATAATTGCCTGCTAAAGTGCCTGCGAAGGTCTATTTGAATAAAATATTTTTGATTTTGAAGTAACTATTTATTGGTTGGGGATTATTTAATCTGTTCAATCTTTTTATATTTCCTTAATAATTTACATATACCATTACGATAAGATTACTTGAGAACAGTAGAGACATCTTCCAAATTTAATATGTGTCTAGTAAAATTTTCACATTAACGTTTGCATGTGACTTTAGTGTAAGTACAGTAGTAAAACTATATTAAGTTAATCGATATTTTATTAGCTTTGCCAATGTTTAATTTTGTTCGTCAAAATGATTTGTTAGTCGTAGGTTTCGTAGCTCCTCTAAAAGGTTATTTTTAACGTTTCTATGGTATAAATTTAAATAAAACATTACGGTCTATGTTGCATTGTCTGTAATTATTTCAAATATTTCTTTCTTTTAATTGGGGTATACTCTAATCCTGGGATTATGTTTCCCGGTGTTTCCCCCATGACACCGACGCGGTCTAAACAGATTTAATTTATTAATTCAGATATATTATGGTAGAGAAATTACAGGCGTAAACCCTTAAAATTAATGTACTTTTAAGAATGCCCCTTGATTGACATATGTCTTTTATAGTTATTATTGGTCAGACTAGTTAGTCTGTTCAGTAGTCAGTTCAAGTGTGTTCGGGGTCTAGAATGGTGAGTATCATTTATTGCTTAAATATTTATTATCTAACTCCTGAAGTAAATAATCATTAAAAGTAAAGAAATCAATAAGTCACTTAAATTATCTCGCATTAGAATGCACTTTCTTATCAGAATGCTAAATTATCTAATATGAATTTCATACCAGTTAAAAAACCAGTAAAACTACAATTTAACGTAGTCGCTTAACGTCCCAGTTTGACCGAATACCTCCATCAAGATTGAATTATCGTTACTCTAAGTTACGTACATGTTACATCTGAGAATTTAGCACATACACAAGATTTTCGGCAAGTGTTCGTCTCGGTCGCACCGTGCATTCCGGCGCGAGTTCGACGTCTTCGCCAAGGCCAGGCTTGCGACGCGGTATTTCCCGCCACCCCGCGGTGCCTCAGTTGAAACAGCGTTGCCCATTGGTAGCACTAGAGGTCCTTTAATGTCTTGCAGATTCTGCACAATCTTTTTCTACGTGTACTGTGGAATTTTATTGAAGGTTAAACTGTTATATTGAAGGGCTTGCGTTTAAATTTTGGTTTGATGTGATGGACGATTTGTTATCAGCAAAGTCATAAAAAGCTCCCAAAAATAGTTGTGTTAACATAGTCTTAAAATTGAAAGTCTTTAGATTTACAAACTAAAAATGTTTAATTAGTTTAATTTTAAGCATTTTTCCTTGAAGACCAAGATTTCCACCGTGTTTGTTTGAGGTAGGTCTCAAATTTAGATGGTATTCCCTAATCCTTTACAGCTCCCATCTGAAACAATTCCTCCTATTTCTATATTCTTCCTATTTCTAATAGTACCTAGTAATATGAATTGAAAATTTATGCACATGTTTTCAAACTAGAATCTCTGTTTCCAGCAGCTTAACTGTGTTATGATTATGTTTTCATTATAAATATATGATAACATAGTTTGACTACCCACAATTGGTACAATCAAGTTATTGGCCTCCACGGAATACTTTATGATTCACCCTTAGGACCCATTAGTTGTCAGACACAGCAATAAACCGATGATTTACTGAAATGTCAAAAAAATATTATCAAGGCAATCAAAATAATCATTACCAAAGTACTTGCCTCGTGGTTTCATCCAAAAATTTTAGTTGCAAATTTCTTCCATACTCCCTTGCATTCATTATATTGCCCTCTTAGTTTACGTTTCTATGTCTTCCAGTGAAGAACCAACCTTGACTGTCATCAGACAAGGTACAGTTTTAATATTAGTTTAATCAAAATGAGGGTTTACTCTATGGAAATTAGGATTCATCAAAAATAACTGTGAATGCTTCCTTTACTACATAGTGCGTTATTCTATGACGCAGCAACGGATTTTTTAGCATAGTGATAGTTTATGAACTGGAGAGTGACATAGGCTACTCTTTATCTCTTTATCTTTAGGAACGCGGGTGAAACCGCGGGGCGAATGCTAGTAGTAAAATACTTGATCAATATAGTTTAAAAGTAAGCTATGTGTTTACAAACGGGGTAAACAGTCTCGAATTCTCGACCAACAAAAGAGTTAACCTTCGAAACTATTTTGTGAACTTTAAAAATACCTTTTTTGCTTGATTTGACACTAAGTTTAACGAGCGAATCCTTTCAATTACTGATGTTTTTTATAGCGAGACATTTTTTAAGAGATTTATCTTAAAGTTTTCCTTCTACACCATGATGACTTGTATCGTCCTCTCGTACCCTTGTACCGTCCCCTTCTATTAATCCATTGATTCGCAAATGGGACGCGGGTTCCAAAACTACTATTATAAAAAAAAACAGGAATCAATTCAAGTTATTAAGCAGCTAAATGTGCTTAATTAGAAATTGTCGCGCTATTTATTAGAATTAGAGTAAACTTGGCTACGCTTCGCTGCGGCTTTTCCAATTTTTATCGATCACGCTCGTCGATAACTACTAAACAAATAAACGATTCACAAACAGAAGAGAAAATGGTGCCAAACTATTTTGTCTTTACCTACTTATAAGATAACATACCTTCTTAATTATATCATCCATATCGATTGTGATCCGTTCTGTTTGCATTGGATTTTCATATAAAGAATGAAGGAAAAGCTATTTATTTGTCCATAAAGTCAGAACACATGTGCATGTCTATATACAAATAGTTACATAATTATATATTTATAAGTGATATATCATTTAATTAAGGTATACCAAAGAAGATAATTAAAGCAACAGTTGGCTTTCGATCGACATTTGCTTATAATAATTTCTTAATGTCTGTGCAAAGCAACTTATATAACCTGTTTCTTTAAGGTATACAAATTAACATCTATTGGTTTTCCTCAGTCGATTTTCGGAAAATCAAAATTCTGAGTGACCTAACATCTCCGTGCCGACGCACATTCTTCTGACGCACGCGCAAGTGATATGACATCACCTATTTACGCCCATTCTTAACTGATCCTGTTTCAGTCGATATGAATCATTGGACATTATGTCGCTGCACTGGACAAGCAATTAAATGCTAACAGCTGTTTGGATATGTTACATTGTGATTGGTCATGATTAATCACGGCCATGGTTGAGAGAAATAGATTTTTGGTCGAGACAGATTCGTTTGAAGCGCGTTTTGATTGGTGCAGTCCCAATAAAGCGTGATTGTATTGAATTCCACTCTCGTATAATATCTAAATTGGTTAAATTGTTACTTCATCATCATAAATGTAACAATTCATTCGCTATTTTTAAATGTGGCAATTTATTCCATTGTGTTCTTTAATTAAGTAGTCTTTAAAGGTCCACCTTTGACCCTAAGTTCATCCTGTAGGAAAGACAGTTGAGATCTATTATTTACTTCTTTTTTTATGTCAGTAGGTTGACAAGCAGGCAGACGACCCACCTGATGGTAAGTGGTCACTGCCGCCAAGAACATAAATTGCAATACCAGGAGGATTGCCGAACCCCACATCGTAGATTTTGATTTAATGAAAAAATATTTTATGATTCTGTATTTGAGCTGATAAAAACAGATCAAGGAAACTAACACTTTAAACCTTAAACATTCCATAGCAAATAATCGAGGATCGTGAGGTGATGGAATAAATAGTTCCCTGACCTCTATAACATCCGTCCATTTATTTATATTGTGCCCCTATTATTGTAATGCCAAGAGTGCCAAATCTGTCCTTGTCCAAACTACTCTGGAAGTATTTGCTTTGTTCAATTATCATTCTCATTCCTTGACCTTGAAACACTTTTGGGTTTATTACCTTCTTTTTAAGTACTGTCATTTTTCAGTTTACCATTATGACCTATTTTAGATTTCTTCAATGTTAAATCATCATTAGCTAAGCCCTCACTTTTAGGTTATTGTTGGGTCAAGTTACTTTCAACTAATAGTGTCAACAATTGTTCCCAGTTGCTAACTACTTACTCTAGAAGATACCTGAAACCTTCGAAGTACGGTAGTACTAAATTTAGTACACCACGTACTAAAGTTATAATATACCCGAACCATGTTTGGTAATACCCAAACGTACTGTCGCTCGTCACTAGTTAAATCATATCTATAAAATTCCATACATTACAGCACCTCCAGCCTCCAACTCAGTCTAAAATTAAAACTAAAGATCTGGAAAAAAAACTAGCCAACAGCCAAATTATAGTAAAGACATGGGAGTGCGTCTAGTGCTAATTATATAGTCACACGTGGCCCTAGACGAGACAGGTTATTAACACCATAGAGTCTGCGAGTTGCCAGTTCTATTTTAGCTTTCTAACTGCGAATCAAAGGTAACGGAATCACCTTGAGAAGCGAGAGAGTCTACACTTTATATCAACGACAAGTCTAAGAGAATCATAGTCAAGACTTGGGTTAGTTAGAAGCTGTATTTATCGGAATTGTGCTAAAAAGTTCATCGCTTGGTTGGACAAGGTGAATGACCACACGTGCAAGATTTGAGACTAACTTTTATCTGTGACTTCTTCTGCAGAATTTAGGTAATGGATGTTAAATCCGTTTTTAAAAAGATGTAGGAATATATGTTTCCGTCCGCGGCTTCGCTCGTCTACTACCTTTCCCCCGATTTCGAAGGAATAATTCGAAACACCCAGCCAGGCTGCATGAACCTGTGGAAACTCCATGAAAATCCGTTCAGTGGTTTCGAAGAGATAGACAGACGGAAACAAAAATCTCTTTGCATTCATAGTGGTAGAATCAATTGTAATGCAACGTTCATAAGTGCCTTATTAGGGCTTAAACTTAATAAATGATTTTGAGTTATGTACAGATACGCCAGTTCTACAGGTTTAATATGATGTATAGATATTAGGTATATACGCTTACGATGTTCAATGTCATAAAGTCAAACCGCTAACAAATTCGACGACACTTTTATTTTGGGGGTCACATTATCACTTATTGAGTCGGTATATTAGCTAAATTTAGAAGGAACGACACTCAAGTTCTTTAATACGATCATCTGTATGCACGTTGCACCATTTAGAGCTATAGTCTGCAAAGATAATACTAATACACCTGGTTTCTGCTTTTAAATTCCTAATTATATTGCCAAATTGTGTTTTGCTAAATGGTGTGATTCTGACTTTTATGTTTTTTTAAACAAATTGAATATTTCTTCTGTTTTATTGGCCAATTATGTGATTTTCCACCTGTCATTATCAGTATCGCTTTATACCATAGATTTGATATTTATTGTAAGCACCTTTATGCTGTACCTCTAAATGTGTCGTTGTTATTCTTCAATTAGTACAACTATATACTCACCATCAAATCATGAGCAAGACTTAAGACTCGAAGGTGCTCGAAAAAGGACAAGGTAGTAAGAAGAGGAAAAACCGTTTATTATACTATCAACAAGTAAAATTTATGTAAATACACGTACGTTGCTAGTCAAACACCTGTTACAGATACTTATGAAGATAAAAAGAAAACGTTTGACGTACCCCAGGTCAATGTATCGCAGTGAATGGCGATAGTCACGGAGTACCGATGTGACTGGATAATGAATCACTTCACGTTACGTCTTCTGACAATTAAATACTAAATATAGTTGACGAAGCATATCACCTGTGTAAACTATTGTAGCTAATGTTATATGAAAAGAATCTGAGTGGATCATTGGTTCGTGTCTCACTAACATGTGTATGTGTTTGTTTATTTGAGGTATCGTTTGGGTGAGAATGTTTTGTTTTGTTACTGCTTTAGCTTATGTACTATGAAAGTTGCACGTCTACCTGATCGGCATCGGTATCGTACGGATCGTCGGCATTTACGAATTGCCTATGGGGTGCGTCCAGTAGTTATTGATTTCGAATCGACATTTTTATGTCAGTCGAACAAGTGCTTGACAGACGTGCACTCGCATTATGAAGGTTCTCTTCAGTGTTCACTAAATACGACGTCATCGGCAGTTATTATTAAAAATGACAACGTCTGTCGCGGATTTATAGATACCTACTCGTTATTCATCTGTCAATTAATTCCAAAATTATGGCAAGTGGTCATAGCAGCTCTGTTGAAAACCTTATATGCGAGCAAAAGCTTAACCATAATCATGAACATTTTGTAGTCCACTGCTTGGCCTATCTCGTGACTACCTATCACGAAACATTGCTCCTTTGGTGGACGTTACTGCCTCACAGGGACAACTGGCTTATTTATTCGGTCACTTTCGTTCTTATTCGGTTTATTTCGTTACGGAGTTACTCCTTGTAGATCCCAAGTATAACTTCTTCAGCTTGCGTAGATCACCTGCAAAACAATAACAAAATGCGTATTACAAATGTCAATGGAAAAAAACTGACTATGATTAGAAAACAAATAATTTAACCAATATGGAAATAGGCATCATCCATATTCGATTTTTCTATTAACGGAAATCTAATGAAACATTTGCAGGTTAATCAAGCAATTCGACCATGTGTGACTTGTTGGAAACAATAGATTCACTGAAATTGTATTCAGTCTATTTGGATTCTTGCGCAATACGCACGCTACCTTGGATCTGTTGACCTCCAAAGTTAATAGTCCAAACTGTCATAAACTATGTTACTAACGCCTTTGCCATATCATATTTATATATCTGTTTCTATAGATTGATGTTCGACTGACGACTGGTTCAATGTTATTTATTTAATTCTTAATGTATCTCACTGACCTTTGAGATTTTTGTGTTTAGCCCTGTCTTAGCTCTGGTATAATATTTACTTCTTTCTTTACGTTTTTGTGTATCTTCTTTATTTCCTGGACTTAGTCCTATTTTTTAATCATCAGTTGGATAACCAGATCTTGGTTTGATATATGTTCAAAGCATAAAGTCGTTTTTTTGCTGTTTATCAAGCTCACGGCTTAATGAATAGCTGTGAAGTAACATTCATTTTAGTTTTGAAACAAATTACGATGATGTTGACGAACTCACGGTTTTACCTGCGTTCCCGAGAGACCTAATCATTTCCCGCAATAAAAAGTAGCGTTTGTTTTCCAGGATATAATCTATCTTATGTGCCAATCATCTTATCCGTTCAGTCATTACGACGATATTGATAACAAACATCCACATAAATGACGATCGACGAACGATCCATTTCATCCATTCAATTTAGTACACCTTGTATTCTCTATTCGCTTAATTTACATGTAGGCACCCTATTGAAATCATCTCGATAAAACAATAGATGTTTTCAATAAAATTAACGCGTAAAAGGATCGTTGGATTAAAGATTACATAATTGATCAACCAAATAAGTATGAATCTATTAATAATTCGGTACATGCTAATTGTTAATCTAGATTTAATTGTGACTATGTTTGGTTTACAATTGAATGTGTAATATAGAGACTTGATTAATTGTAAGTATCTAATTAATAGGATCGGTTATGCATAAATGCTTTTTAGGGCCTCTATTGAATAAATTATTTTGTATTTGGCTTTATCCTTGATTGTCACTGTCAATGTCAAGATTATAATTGATATTAGAATAGCTAGAGACATTCGTACAAATATCACGGTCGTTGTGAAATTAGAAACTATTACCTACTGTACCTCGGTCAGTAATTATTCCAATATCTTCATCTTACTCGCGGTCAAGTACTGCTCGTGGAGGCTGGTCTGGTACAGTTTTCGGTTTACATTAGTTTATCAAATATATTATTAGGTATTTTGAATTTATCGCCGCCGAAAGACGCAGATACTATTTCGTTGCGCCTTGTTTTCATTCACTACTTATACTATAGATTATTAAAAAAATAAAAGCTGTTTGTCAATTTGGGTTATAAATATAAGTTTTTTTTACAATTGCTTAGTTTATATACCTTCTAAGTATTAGAGTCCGCTTCTGAAGGCCTATTTGTACTACTTTCACTATTTATATTCTTGTCTTCTCACGTTCAAAATCAATCAATAGTCTTATCGTCTTCCCTACACCGTCCACCCTAATATTAAGCTAGTTGCTTGCTTTTTATGGCACGACCAAAACTTTTCGAGCAATTTTCCAAAAGTTGTCTGGGAACATCTGGTGTCAAGATAAATATAGACATTAATGTGCGATGCCTATTCTTGTCAACTGCTTTGCGGATAAAATGATCAAATCATAATATTGGTGGCTTCTTTAGATTTGATTTGCAGTCAACAAGAACTGAACTAGCTGCATTTTATTTCAATAATATACCATACCATATGCAAAGTTTTATACCTAATATTACTGTGCACATGACTGAATTTCGAGACTCCCATTTGTCAATGCGCAACTCGTTAAGTCTTGAAACTTGTTCCAAAACACCAAACAAGCGCGTACGTCGTACAACCATACAAGATACGAGAATAAAGCTAAGCGGTTTTTTTTTGTTGTAGGCCCCCAAAACGAGCCAGTCATCGGGCGGAATATTTCGCGCGCTTTGGTGTGACATCATGTGCTAGTGACCTACCGAGGCCGCCGAATCTATTAGATTATAGACACTTATATGGTCAGTTGTACGAACGTGTCGAATACGTAAAATACACTTATGTCTTATGTAGATACGATTGGAGTTGCGAAAATGATTCAAGCAATCGTGGTGATTAATATGTTAGGATATGTTAAGATCTATGGGAGATAACTAATTAGATCTAATGGTTCTGAAAAATTATTTGCTTTGATTCGAATGATTAACATTAGCGAGTCATTAGGAGAATGTAGCAGCTTCTGTATTTTGGGTTTTAGAGGAATCGTAGATAGGGCAGTTTTTTTTAAGACAAACATGGCCCAAAAGATGATTTCACCTATATTGCCCTCAATATACTTACGGAGAACGTTGAAATTCAAATTTCGATCTTCTAGAATATTCGCCCAATCGCGCTTTATAATCGCAATTCGTACGTAATTGTTTCTATGACATAACCAGCCGTGGCCGTGGGAGTGTTTTATTTAATAAGTATTGTGTCTGTGAACTCAGTGCCATCGATCTGGACTTTTTATACATTTTCTTTATGCATTTTCGATTAGCCAATCAGGTTTTTGCTAAGGTAAACAAACGTTTTGAGCGTTTATCTGCGCAGTTGATAACCAACGGATTTTTATTGATGGTTGAAGTCTGATCTTATGCTAAATAGACTGCTATCTTGACAGTTGACATTTAAACCAGTCATTATTGTCTCGCGATTTCGAACCTCTTTAGTTCTTTTGTTTAATGACTGTCATTTATTTTAGAAATTGATTTGGAGTTTTGATAAATTTGTTCTTTTGTTTTAATATAAATTAAGAGGCCATTGATTTTAAGGAGCTTGAGCTTTCGGTGAAGGAAAACATCTTGAGGGATCTAAAGTACGGTTTGGTATGGTAGACTAGGTACTACTTGACTGGTTGTACCACCCTGAAATTGGAAACCTGTCGCCAAGCACTTTACCGGTAAGTTCCGGCAGCTGTACTAGAGCCAGTTTCTTTCTAGGGTTTGTGTGGTCATCCGGCGACGTTGAGATTGTGGTCAGGTACAAGTCTAATGCTATTTTTGCTAATATTACCTAATTTGGGAATAACGTCGTAACTATATCTAATAGTGATTGTAATAAATCGTGTGACGACATAGTATATGTTAGAATAGCCGAGCTCACAGCATACTTTATATGGCCGTAATCTGACGTCACTAGTTAATCGCTTTATACATAATAATAAGGATTTCTTACCTGATTTAATTAATATTTATTACGTATTTTCAAATTCATCGTTATTTTGACTCTTATTTTAATTTAAAAAAATTAGATATCTCGAAATAGTGCTTTTTTTTTATAAAAACGATAAAGCTTGTTTTTAATGACAACCTCATCATGGTACTTAAGTGATGATGAAGGAAAAGGTGGAGCACACAGCATTTCATTATAAAAATAGCATAAATTGTCTCTTCGAAATAAGAGTTTTCATAAAAGAATCAAAGCTCACTCTAAATATTTTTTTTAATTGATCCTCATTAAAATAGGTACCTAGTAGTATAGCAATACTTTTTTTTCCGTGGTAGTCCTACACTCCAAGTGACGGCCATGAAAGCAAATAGATTGTGCCTAGTCTTGATTGTATTTTTTTAAAATTCTCAGTTACGTAATCACAGTGAAATTTCCTTATTCCTTCAGATGACTTTTGTATTTTATTTATATATTAGGTACACAGTTTTTTTGTGGTAGTAAGGCGACGACATTATAAGGTCATGCTATTTAGCAATTTAAAGTTGACACGTGTATTTTTTTAAGTCCAAACCTGAACTGTTTTGTTGTTTGTATATTGGATTAAGTATTGAAACTGATTTTTGCTTCAAATTGCTTTACGTCGCAGTCAATCAATACTTCAATAAAATTGGAAAATTATCAAGACTATGGTGATGTGAAGTAGTACACGTGGTGTTGTGATGATGTGTCCGAAGGTGATCACACAAATGAAAAGCGCAGGTGCCTGGCGATACTTTCCAACTTGAGGGTGACATTTTATAATCATACAGACCCTTCTTTTGACTACGAGATTTGTCACAGTGGTCACGCTTACCAACCTCTCGGTTATAACAGTATGGCACACTATTCCCTTACGGGTCACCAAAGGGACCATCTGCGGTAGGTCTTGCCGCTTCAACATAAGTCATGGTACTCTGACGAGTGACCTCGTGAGTTGCCCCACTACCATTTGTCCAGAATGGTGCCGGAGCTGTTAAAAGTCGCTCACTAAATCATACAGTAGAAGTTAACGTAGAATGACTGCATTTTATCGAGATGATTATCATCATTATATATATCTACCGTAGGGATGTCTATATACAATTTTCATATCATATCATAATCATCATACAATTGAGAGGTCTAGCTTAATTGGCACAACCTCAAATAAGGTACATAAATAAAATTGTGCATTTCCCGTGATGGATGAACGATGGACGAAGTTTGTACGGAACCCTCGGTGCGCGAGTCCGACTCGCACTTGGCCGGTTTTTATTTATTTTTCACCTTTTAGTTATACTCCATTATCAAAAAACGTATTTTAATTGTAATACGTTCCACTGCTGGTTTTTAAGTGTTCATATTATTACAATTTATGTTGCCATAATATATGAATGAAGTTAATGTTCAACCTGAAATATTTTTGAGAGATTTCAAAGTCCCGGCAAAGTGTTCGTTTATAGGAGACTTGACAAGGCTTATTAGCATGACTTTGAAGCCGAGCGGGAAGTCGATTGTCGAATCTGATGAGTTATTAGCTCAGGTAGCGCTGTATAATGTGTTTATGTTGAACTTAGTTGTTGTTGTTCACTATGTTAGGGGTCACTGCTTTGTTGTCGACGCTTTATTGTACTTGGCTAAATAAAGAGATAGCTCAGAAGTTTTGACGTCGAATAATATGGCAAAGAAATCCTAGAATGTGTTTGAGCTTTCGGTGTCGGAAAAAAGACCTAACATACCTAACACTTGGCTGGCTAACACTCATAAGTTGAAAATCTTGCCAAACACCTACCTGTGTTCCGGCAGCTGCATTTGAGATCACTGAGCTTATTTATATTATAACATAACATAATACATTTAAATTGAACATATTTGAAATCCCATCGCAAAAAAAACAAACGACACCGCAGCAAACGCACCGCATTCTTATCAAAAGCCCAGCAAAAACCAAACTCCCTGATAAGGTACCAAAGGTAATAAAACGACTCGTAATCTAGACTTCTACTTAAAACACCGTTCAAGCTAGTACTGTAATACCCACCCATTCTGTATCCGTTCTGTTACCGCATTGTAGGTATTTGTGAGTTGAAAGTGAAATCGTTTGACTCCAACCGACCTGCCATTGTGAATGTGACGGCATGACACGGTGACCTTGGCGGGGTCATCGCCAGCCCGCATGAGGATTTGTAAGTGTAAACAGCCATGGACTCATGGTGTACGCGTATGTTTATTGAAGTTTTTTTAGTTGGTTTATCAGCTGATTGTTGCTTTTTGAGTTTAGCGATATATATTTTTTGATGATGTTTTTGTTAGATTGCATTGGTATTTCATCCTAATCGGGCGATAGCATGCTATAAGTAGAAAAATACCTAATGAAGCCCGCATAATATTCAACCCAGGGATGTCCTCTAATAAAAGGGCTCGAATAAATTTAATCCAGAAGCTCCCAAAGACCATGTTTTCAGTTTATATGCCTGGACATACATAAAAAATTCGAGATTAAGTTTAAGAGTAGGTATTTTCAGTAGAATTGACACAGGCATTATGGTATCTAAATGTGGCATCACTTGTCTTGCTTGGTAATAGAGTCATGTGTCAGGTAATTTATGGTTATAAAGCTCCATTGAATTGATACGAGTGGCTTCATTCATGGGATATAAAAAAGCATGGTGCGTATCGTGAACCCATTAGTTATATAATAAGTTAGGGTTCCGCAGGGTGTATTATGCTCAAGGAAACAAAGTTGAATCCGATTTTTAATACATTGACGCGCCATTTTCCTCCTCTGCGCGCACGCCGATCAAACGTATCTATCTATGTCAACTTTGTATTGCAGTCTCAGTGATGTCTGCAACTGCCTCTGGTTTTCCTTGACAAGCATTAGTTTGGATATGTTTCTCTTTCAGTCTGAGAAAAACAGTTTTAGTAGAATGATATTCTGCTTATATTGTCTTGTTTTCGTGTCAAATTCTAATGTTACCGTGCTGAAGATGATGTGGCTGTACGTAGCACATAATAGGGACAAATCTCAAGCGACTTCGGAGTTATCCCTGTATATATAAAAGGAAAAGGTGACTGACTGACTCATCTATCAACGCACAGCTCAAACCACTGGACGGATCGGGCAAAAATTTTGCATACAGATAGCTATTATGATGTAGGCATCCGCTAAGAAACGATTTTATAAAATTCCGCTTCGCGGGTGAAACCGCGGGGCGGTAAGTTAGTAGTATCATAATTTTGATGACAGAAAATATAGTTTCTGGTTGTTTTCAGGGGAAATAATATTTCTGATAAGTCGTAGACTTCAAAGTATTGACCAGTTTCAATATAAATTTTTACACATCAAAATGTTTTAATTTTCTATACATTGTATAAAATTATAATACTTAATCGATATTTAAGTCAAGTTTCGAATAATTTAAATATTAATTTGATTCTTTGTAGACAAGTTACAGATAATAATAACTACAGAACCATTATCAATCAACTTAATATTATGCCTTAACATTTTCTCACGATGAAACTATAAATACCTGTTTCTAAACGTTAATCACCCCATGACATACGGAAACGGTTTTATATCTATTTTACTGCGAAGTAACATATCGTCGCCCATTAATAGGACGACTTCATTTACATATTCAACTATCGCACATATGTATATTAAAACTAATCCCCCTCCCCTCTTTCCCCCTCACGGTTTCACCCGTTTTTATAAAGAAGCTATGAATTATCACGAAGAAAATCTCTGTCGTCACTAACTGTCCCCCGCGGTTTCACCCGCGTTCTCGAGAAAAAAAGTAGCCTATGTCTCTCTCTATACTATGGGCTATCTACGTACCAAATTTCATCGCGATCGGTTCAGCGGTTTAGGCGTGAAAAGGTAACAGGCAGAGTATGGATTAAGCTCTTAGCCAAACTTTTTTTTAACCGAGTAATAATTTCATCAAAGTTAAGAATTATTTCCAGTAAAGGCCTAAGCGGTGGCTTGATAACTGGGGTCTCTTAGAACCTATTGAATGAACCCTTCATGATACAACACACCCTTGTGATAAGTTTTCATATCCAAGAGATTACAGGCATTTGGTAACTTACTTAGATCCTTGTCAGTGTATTTTAATCCTTCTATGTTTATCTTTATTTACATTTTCTTGAAGTTCAGTTGAATATGTAGTTTTTCATTTCCACAGCTGCACTAGGGAGCCAGTTGCCTTCTAAGCTTTGTAAAGGTCGGCAACACATTGCCAAACGCCTTGGTATAGCCAACGTCCTTAGGAGACGGTAGTCGTTAAAAAAACTGCTACAGACTTATGCTTATTCTACGCCATTTTTGCTCTTTCAAACGCGGTTCTTACCGTCATTTTTACCGTCTTATAATCGGTGGCCAGATATTTTGCAAGAGAGAATTGAACATTTGATTCTATCCACCAACGTTGGTCCAAGAATCACATGCTACCAACGCAAGACTTACAAATAGTTGGTCCTATAAAAACGATCGCTCTGAAGTTGGTCTTACGAGATAGTCTGATGTCACCATTAAACATATTTACGACAACTTAGGTTTTTCTGAAAACCAAATTCCATATTATAAGTTAAAAAAATTCTAGAACCATATAATAGTTCATAATTAATTAACATTTAACCTACGATGACTAATATAATTGTGTAGTAGTATTATCTGTTAAAATATCGTATTTTAATTGCCCTTTGGGAAGCTAGACTGAACTTAGGGTAGCGGCATTTGCCTTTTTAGGGAATAGTGCTGTAGCTTATATGGTCGTAGCTCACGCACGAATAAAAAGAAACTCTTCATTATTGTATTGGTAAACTAACATATTTAAATAAATAGCAGTTAGACTAATTAGTACTTTTTTTAAATATTTCACTTCTAATTTGTTCAATGTTAAAAATAAATGTTTTCTGTGATGTAGGTATCACTTTAAACGCGCAAGGAAATTAATTTATGGAGAATTTTAAATGAAAGGCAGAATATACGATTCATTAATAATGATAGCTATATAAGAGATAATTTTCTCCATCTACTAAAGATAATAGATCTCTTTGTTTTAGACCAAAAAGGCTATCAGGTGATACGGATAGTCAAACAAAGGCGGATGTCAAATTGTACGCAAAACCTCACGAATTATTGCGCCATTGTTTTTGATTGCAAAACATCTTGCTGATTTATAATCTGTTGCTAAGCACCTACCTGACCGCGTTCGAATCCTTTAAAGGCTTTATCCAAAGCAAGCAAAAAATATAGCTCATTTAGAGTCAGTACAACTCCCTTGTCTAACACCCCTACCAGGAAAGACCGGTTGCGCCCTATTTTAGTTCATTTAATTAGTGGAACAGTGAATTTTTTTGTGGCGCGCCCTGTTGCTTAGCGTATAATCGCGAGTGACGTCAAGGCCTAGGTTAAAATGTTCAAGCCAACGACCTTACAAGGCCAAAATGCTCGTTTACGACGCCATTACAAGTTTTATTAAAGTCCATGTGACGCGACGGTTTTTTTTTCTTTTTCAATTTGAAGGTCGTTTTTCAGGTATCCGTAGATCGGTCGGTTTGGATTTTTTAGAATGCGATTATGTTTATGGTCTACATTATTTCTCAGTCGGTCACCGAGTTTATTTTTTTGTTATGTCTAGCTTTAGTTTGTCTGTGATTTTGTTGTTTGTTATTAATTGATTGACCGTTTTGCATCTAAACCGTGATTTCATGCCGTGTTGTAATTACCCTTCAGTTTCATTTTATGTAAGGATATATATATATTTTTTTTGCATGATTTAATTATGTAGGTAAACAAGTAAGAACATCATTAGCACTTACTTATTTTCACCAACTCTATACAACCGTTGTATTACAACGTAACACCAACAAATAATCTACAGGCAAACAGAGATTTGAACTCGATTCGCCTTACGCGGTGAGCGGACACTTTACCAACTGTGCCAATTCTGTTTTTAGATTCATGCGAAATATGCAATCTCGTTCTGGTATATCTACTCCAAGTTTTGTTTATTATCGTTTTGTAGCGGGAAAATGCGGAAAATACTTTCTGTTGCTAAAAACTAGCATATGTAACATAATAAGTTCTTGGGTTTTGAAGCCCTATCGTATATTTCCCTTTGGTCCTTTATGTCGAGAGGGTATCTACATAGGTATAAGGGGTTTAGTGTATCATTCAATGTCCCTTAACCCGTAACTGCATTGATAGGCATAAACCGGAACAAATATGGTGGTACGTGCGTGAATTGAAATTGCGGATGTAGAGCATTTCGATATTTTAGGGTTCGGTGTGTAAATTGTTGTATAATTTTTAATACCTTGTTTTTGATTTTTTAGTATAGAAAATGAAGTCTGTGATTAATAAAAAAAAATGCAGGTTATTAAACTTATGATTTAGTGCCAGTACGATGTTATTGTAAATATGACAAATGTGGCAGGTAAGACGCAACACAAAGATTGTCAGTAATTAGAGATTGTTGAAGATACTTTGGATTCAAACATTATTGTTATCCAACGGAACCTATCCAACACACGAGTATGTCACGCTTATCCATTTCCAAGGACCGCGTTCTGCGGTCGAATTTCCCAAACTTTTCACCCCGTTCGTGGTCAGGTAACTTTCGCCCTTCCATCCAGGAAATAAGGCACATTTACACCGGTAATAAAAAGGGGTGCGCCCTAACCAATAACGATAATATTCTAAACTCTGCCATTATTATTTTTCCCTGATATAAAAAGTAATGAGTTTTAGCCTTATGTTTACTCAAACGCATCGGAATTTAAATTTTTCAGCGTATGACATAGAGTTTACATTTGATTGTGTTGTTGTTAAATTAGAATCGGTTACAGTCAAAGTTAAGGGGTGAAGCGCTTTTTGCAAACATTCCAGGGGTTTTGTTTGTTGTATGTATATTTAATAGAGGTTGTACGTAGAGAGACAATTAACGTAGCAATTCTGACTGAGGAAATAATCATTTATGCTAATTTTGTGTATTTGCCAAAGTATTTTATGTTTGTAATGTATTTTTTTTTTAACTTTTTTTAGGGAAAATAATGCACGTTGCTGGGCGACAAGGTTTTTACTCCCCCAAGCTTAGATGTTTTGAAAAAAATATAGATATAATATAAAAAATATATTTTATATTTAAAATAAATCTAATATATAAAATTCTCGTGTCACAATGTTAGTTACCATACTCCTCCGAAACGGCTCGACCGGTTCTTATGAAATTTTGTGTACATATCGGGTAAGTCTGAGAATAGGTTCTTATCTATTTTTCAAACCGCTACGCGAGTGAAACCGCGAGGGACAGCTAGTATAATATATAGTTATAAAAAAGTATAAATGTAAAATATAGAAGATGTAAGCATAAATAGCACACGTAAAGGTACCGTTTTCGTAGTAGTAGGTGAGTGATATTCAGTGCAGCGAGTCATGTTCTTCATCAAGCTCGCGCCTTCGTTTTAGGGTTTCGTACATCCGATGAAAAACCGAAACCTTTACACTAGAATCTTTATAGGGCCGGTTGGTGTGGTTGGTAAGATATCCTATCTATCACGCTACGGCGTGGCCTGGGTTCGATTCCTACACCAAAACGACTTAATGTAGTACCTATATCAGTTATCTGGTTTCCATAGTACAGTCAGCGGCAAAAGTAGCTTGTCATTTTAGTACCCTTTCATAATAATCTATTGACATTTTCTTGACAGTTTGTATGAAAATTATGAATTGTGTAATGTGACACGGTACTAAAGTGCCAAGATACTTTTGCCGCTGACTGTACAAGCTCTGCTTAGTTTGGGATCAGATAGCCGTATGTGAGGATTGTCCCAGTACAATTATTTACATTCGTGTCTCGTTATATTAAATAAAATATAAGCATATGAAAGTCGAACCCTTAGTACCTACTCCAAAACTACTGAGCCCAATTTTTTTTTTTATTCCAAGTCTTAATATTTCTACGTAAAACGGAAAATATTAATGAAGCGAAAATGTGCATTAAATGAGTTGTTGAATTACAACCAGAACTAATAACTTCAATCAACTCTAACAGAAATTAATAATATAAAGTTTGGTATTTCGTAAAGGAGTCTTCATATCAAAGGAGTGTTTGGGACAAGCTTACAAGTTTTAAAAGATCTTATGATACCCCATTTGATGCAAACATTTTATTTTCATTTTTTTTTTCTTCCTGATATCACTGGTACCTAGTCTCCAAGTAAAACGACCATCATAGACAGACTGACGGACATGACAAAACTATAAGGGTTCCTTATTTGACTTCGGAACCCTAAAAACGTACGTGTACATGAATTATGAAACTAGTAAAATTCAGGAAATTCATTTTCCATATATTGGAAGTACGCGTGATAAGCGTACGCGAACAATTTTATATTTCAACCACATTTGTAAGAGACGAGAGCGAGCGATATCGCTTCATCTAAATTTCATTGAGACAAAAACAACCCTGTAGAAATCAAAAGCCATGTTCACACCTCTCCAGTTTTATCGTAGGGATGCAAATAAATATTCAATTTCCCAGTGAAATGGAGTTTAATTTCGCTTGGCAACGTCACTTTGTGACTATAAATGATTTATTAATTAACTAAGGGCTCTTTACTTGGTATTTAAAAGGTCATAACTGTTATATAATATACTGTCATCAATATGTAATAATTTCAAAATCTATCTTTAATTACAAGTATTTCCGTCGGCATTATTTCGGTATTACGTAGCTACTTTTTTAACAACCCTGCCTGGCTTTATTCCTTGTCTAGAGGAGCTCCCTCTCTGTGCAAAATTTGAGCTCTCTAGGTCCAAGAGGTGGGCGTTTGTGAGTCAGACAGTGAGTGAGTCAGGACTTTTCCAGGATTTTTTATTTATAGACAGATAGATCACAATTTATCTCTGTAAACTGTCATTATATTTTATTGTGTTGAAGCATCATAAACAACATATTGGTGTGGTCGCTTATAAGGAACCTGTGGTAGGGGTTAAATATCCTACTGACTACGCAGACGGGTCAGATTACCACCCAGGACAATTCTGTCTCATACTCAGAATTTCCCCTTGTTTCCTGTTCGAGATGTACGTACATATACAGGGTGATTTCTTAGTCACTGGCAATACTTGCAGGGGTGGAAGTACTCATCAAAATGAACAACTTTTATTATGGGACTAACTGTGAAATCACGAAAAAATTATCAGCTGTTCCATGCAAACTACTAACATACCTACTCGACCAAAATGTATGAAGCAACCGTTTTATTTTACGCGATATCAGGGTTAGCCCCATAGTAAAAAAAAACACCCTGTATAAGTAAAGTTATTGATGATAATCTTAACGCATTCCCGAATGAATGCGTAAGAGTGTAGCAACAGCTCAAGTTAACAGTTTCCCGTTATGGCCACCTCATTCAAACCCACACGCGGTATTAGGCGCCGAATCGAATTAGTATCAAATGGAGTGAGAGTAATACAATTACATTGGGTAAATAAGGACGCATGTTCGTGTAAGCGTTCCTGACATTTATGAATGAAGTACTTATATTTAGTGATTTACGGGTCCACGGAGACATTCATCTAGAATTTTCGGGTATTTAGGTGGACTAGATGAGATTCTCTTTCATTATTGCTGACATGCTATTCTCAAGCTATATATGCTAATGGTTTTCAAAAGAAAACATTTTGTAGCGACATCTATCAAGACCTCCGCTATCCGTAGATAGATGGCGCAACAAGATTCTACATCGCACTGACAAAGTTCGTCGAGTACTTAGCATATATACAAGATTCCAACAACTACAGTTGGACCGCGGTCCCCAGGCACGATGTCCCAGCCTGGCGGAAGATCTTCCCTTTTCAATGGAGGAGTCTACCATCTTGCTCCTCCATATTGGTGACCCCGACGTGATTGGAATTTCCATCTCCATCACTTCCAAGCCACTCCGCACCTGGTCTCAGCTGAGTCACACAGCAAGCCAGCTTCGCCTCAACCAGTTCCAACGCAGCCGACGCACCGTGCTACCTGGTCCTGCAAGGCACACTCCCAGCGACAGCACTCATCGCCTGCACAGTCTACCGCAGCCCACGTCCGGATCTTCATCGGCCGGCTCCTCACTCTCCGGCGTGGCAGTCTCTGCACACGTGGACTACCATGGCTCAACCCGTCGCAGCAACCCCGCTCAGTCTCGACTCACCGCAGACTTCTGAGCAGCACTGGCACTTGCAAGCTACATCAGCAACGACGCAGCAACAACGAATCGACCTCTGGTCTAGGAAGGGAGTGATGTAGCGACATCTATCAAGACCTCCGCTATCCGTAGATAGATGGCGCAACAAGATTCTACATCGCACTGACAAAGTTCGTCGAGTACTTAGCATATATACAAGATTCCAACAACTACAGTTGGACCGCGGTCCCCAGGCACGATGTCCCAGCCTGGCGGAAGATCTTCCCTTTTCAATGGAGGAGTCTACCATCTTGCTCCTCCATAATTTCACTCAGCTGGATTTATATAAGATGAATTGAAATTGAATACGAGAATAAAATCTACACTTTACTACTGCAGAGATCTATTTAACTCTTCTAAAGTTCTTTAGTTCCTTTGCTACAATCAAGTATTCGTCATAACTTCACGAGCTATTTAATGTGAGCATAATCAGATAAAGCGTCTTCCTATTGTTTTGTTGGTCTTTTTCTAAATTTGACAATAATATTTGATGGCATCTTTAGCATCGGCTTTCGCCGGCACCATTATCATTATCTTCCCCCTACAAAGATTCTCTGTTGAATTCATTACTTTATAGGATTTCCTAAGATACGATTTTTAGCAGCGTTCAGCGACTTCCAGCGACTTTACCGTACTTAAACGTAAGACCTGACTTTTCCCAGTCAATTATTTTAAATGTTATCCTATTAGGTACAGCAGATGAAGGAACAAGGAACACGTCACGGTCACTTGTCAGTTTATAAACTTTTAATATTCAACGGAATGTGAGTTTACTATAGAAGTTTTTTTTATCAACAGAAAATCAATTACACCGTACTCTCCATGTCAAAGCACGTGATCCAACTGCGCATAGACCCGAGAACTAATCACACATCAATCGTAAAATAACCTTTAAAACTTAAGCGATAGCTATCAATTTACTACATTTTCGAATTCAGTTAATATAGTCACGCGACATTGGATCCTAATGGGCAAAGTCTAAAGTTGAATTAACGTTGCGAGATCGGATGTATCGTTTGTTATGTTTGGTATTTTAATAATGTGTAAATTATAGGGAAATGTATGTAGAACATAAGTTATTTACACACGGGTACACAGAATGGTTCCTTACATTCTTGTTTGGTGTTGTGTATTGGAGTGTTCCAAAAATCTGATCAAATTTCCCTCTTGTAATTTCCCATCACTGAAAATAAATTGACTTACAATATTCACTCTAAAAATCTTCGTCAAAGCTATGAATAGCAAATCAAATAATATTATAATTTTTTTTTAAAACATCAAAATAAATTGAGAAATGTAATCAACAAATTCATTAAATAATGTTCGTGTACTTAAAGTAAATCATTCCTTACTATT
The DNA here is from genome assembly GCA_951216915.1 of Tetheella fluctuosa. Lineage (NCBI taxonomy): Eukaryota > Metazoa > Arthropoda > Insecta > Lepidoptera > Drepanidae > Tetheella > Tetheella fluctuosa. Next base: position 10,950,474 of record OX578223.1, on the reverse strand, counting down.
TGAAATGTTATAATTTCCATAAAATTCAAATTTTGTTCTATTCCTAGAATTCTGACTAGTACTTAGTTACTAGTTTGCCTTCTAAATTTCATTATCTGCTCCTAAAAACTACTTTTGAAATGGTAACACTTTGGCCTTGCAAAGTTCATATACCGTTGATTCTTCCCCAATTATTTCCGAACCTGACATTTGAATATGGCAGCAAACAAGCTCCCGTAATCCTGACATGTCCTAACGACCACCTAATGATGGGTGCCGCTTCTGAAGCCTTCAGAATCTGCAGGGACTGCTCCCTGGGATTAATGTCTTGACAGTAAAACTAGTAACTACAAATGATCACTGATTCCTACAATGTAAAAACTTGTTTGACTACAATCTCACTATGGTAAGTGCTAATGTGGCCGAAGGTGGTAAGTACACAGTCTAGAAGTAACTAACTCTAAAATGCAGCTGCCGTAGATGTTTGGCGACAGATTTTCAAATTGAGTGAATAGGCTTCTTCTGGGCAAGCGTTTTAGGCTTTGTCATTGTCCTTTATGGGTAAGGTCAGTGAACAAACGCAAGTCCATTGAATATAAATAAGACATGTGTGATAGGTAATAGCAAGAAACAGGAGATATAAGAATTAACTTGGCTTTGGTAGCTAAAAATGAAGTTCTGAATATTGCTTAAAAAAAACAAAGGTTAATAGCTAAACTAAGACAATGATCTGTGCATATCAAAGCGGAATACTGTTTAAGAGGCATTAATATTGAAATTGAAGTATTTTTGCTTGATCACGCTTGTAGATCTATCATGCATTAAACAGAACCCGAATCAAGAAACACTACACGTACAGATGCAAAAAAAGAAACGAATTCAGAAATCATTCACTTATTGTCTGCTTTGATTGAAAATTACGATCGTATTGCTGTTAGTAAAGCTGTTTAATGTAAATAAGCAAATAAAGTTTGTACATGAAATTACAAGAGAATTTTCAGAGATTCTGATAACAATCGATTGCCGATACAACTGATTGTAGTACATATTGGATTGGAAGAAGCATTTAAGTGGAGCGGAATTAAAAAAATATGAAGCTAGGCAGTATAAAATCAAACTTTTAGCTTAGCATTTCCGATTCTTAGAAACGAGCTCTTAACATTTAGGCAAGCGTCACGCGTACTGTCCTGCCTGGCAGTTCTATCGAGCCAGATCCATTTGCGATAGTCAGGTGAACGATCTATTCGAGTTGAAGGCCAGCAATCGTTTGGTCAGTTTTTTTTTTCGATTATATTATTAGTACTTACTTATTGCTTATATGTATGCTCGGCGGGCTATCGACCTGAGATAGGAAAAAAAACCGAATAAGCATTCGGATACGCGTATCGGATGGCTCCGATATTAAAATTTTATTTCGATTCATTTCCACTCTCGATTCGAGGCCCTTTTGCTGTAAATAATGGAGGGGCTCACGGCGTTTTCTTATGGTAATTCTAGGGGAGAATACAACGGGGTTATCTGTTGGTGTCGAGGGAAAAGTGCGCTTCTAAGATAACTTTAAAGACGGTTTTCCGTTTCACAATGATATTGGTATCTCCATTTTTAACAACAACCCTTACCTTAATAATTAAGAGAATTGAAGAATAACAGGTTTTTTTAGAAGATCGTCGACAGCTTTGAAGTTTTGAACAAGAATGGAGACACGACTACCTTTAATACAAGTATTATCTTCAAATCCATTATAAGCCGTCATTCCGACAACATGAATTGTTTACCGGAGCGGACATGGATCAAAGCGGAAATTCCGCACTCCCCTTTGTCAAGGATCCGCATATTAGGGGCACAGAATTGAATATAAAATAGGCATAATACGCATGCAGACGAAAAAGAACCGCCCTTTTGTATATCGATGTTTTGCCAAGTTTTATTGTCCAAACAGGTGACGTCTAACCGTATCTATGTAAAAATGTTTCATTCTAAACCATAGTATATTTAGCTTTGTCTATTTTGGTAGTATTTCATAAGTTATTTTTGGTAGAATTTTATGAAAGGTCTTTAAGTAAACAATAGGTGGGTATTTCGTTAGGTACCCTTAAGGTACCTTTAATGGCGGTTTATTCACTCCATAGATTCCGACTTATAAAATGTTCAAAGCTTGTTGAAGATCCGTTCGTTTTCTGCGTATTACCGAACGCGAAGTTTGAATTAAGCAAAGATCACGAAGTTTGTGAATTAAATTTAATTGCGTCGGCCGAGGCGTGCGTACGATTAGCAAGTACACCGATTTTGGCCAACACCTTTCATGGTGGTTAAGGTTTGTTTCCGTTAAGGCGATTCACAATGTTACCATCTGGTTTAAATGTTTTCACGACTTTACATTATTATATTTTGGAAAGCAAGACAATATTATTCAGGAGTTTCAACTTGGGATTAGCTGTGGCATTGAACATCCTGGGGTATTTTTCACTGCTGGATGTAATAGAACGAATTTTCATTACCTATTTATTAATTTATTTAAAACGAGACTGTTTGAATGAAAATCTTGGGATGTTATGCAATAAATAAACATGTAGTTTTATAATATTAATACGTGAAGCAAAAACTAGGTACATATACCAATGTTTTTGTTTTTTACGAATATTACGCGGAAGGAGGAGCATGAAATTTAACACAGTTAAAGTTTATATGGAGTAGGAGTGCAGAAAGCTTATATTTTATATAATATTCATTAGAAATAATATAAATAATAATAAAAACATTACACACACTACCATGCGTTTGACACACACACGTGTCACCACTGTCAGTGCTTTGTCGATAACGCGGCAATGACAGACTTGAAGAAAAGTGTTCGTATATGAGTGAAGTGATTTTCTTTACAATCTTAATATTATGTTATATGCGCTTTTGTTTAATTATGGTCGAATTTTGACCACGGACCTTTAATATTTATTTATTAGATTAACAAGCTAATAAGTTATTTTACAACTTTGAACTTGTTCAGGTTATTATTTTTTATTTATTTTTCTTGTTATTTTTTTTTTCATTTTTGTGTTTATGTCAAAAAAAAATGTACTTACTTAAATATATAAAAAAATTAACCTTGCTGAGTTTCTTGCCGGTTCTTCTCAGTTGAAGGCGACTTCCGAATCGGTGGTAACTTCAGTAGTTTCGACGTTCACAAGTGCCCTTTTAGGGTCTAAACTGAATAAATGGCTTTGACTTTGACTAATACAAATTAGTTCAGAGTCAACGGTAACATCTTTCTTGGGATGATATCATATAACTAAGGTTTAAATAATAACTATTGTTGTTACGATAGTGTTAAATCTACAATACTATTCGATTCTATAGCTCGGTCACGATTCCATCGATTGGTTTTTATACATCGTGTTTTTTTATTTTGGTAGGACTAAAAAAATATGTAGGTATCTTGAGTGATCTGAAATTGAACTATTTACTAGCATTAGTCCCGCGGACCCGCGTTCCCGAAGGTTCTAATATAATATCATATACTAGGTTCCGCCCCACGGTTGCACCCGCATTCCCGAGGGATCTTATGTTTTCCCGTGATAAAAAGTAGCTTATAGCCTTCCTCGATAAATGGGCTATCCAACACTGAAATAATTTTTCAAATCGAACCAGTAGTTCCTGAGATTTGCGCGCTCAAACAAACAAGCAAACAAACTCTTCAGCTTTATAATATTAGTATAGATAGTGTGATTTTACTCCAGAATATCATATGTTTTATATGTATTTCTAATCCATTCAGCTATAATAGCGTATTTAAAAATACAATTTTTCGCATTTATAATACCTACAGTAGGATAGGATTATGCAAATGGAAAGTAATGTCGCAATTATCAAAAAAAAAGTTGTATTTTCACAATTTGATATTCTCAGTTTAAGAGTCCCCTTCCAGGTACGCCTTAATACAATTCTAGCATTTTCTAAAAGCTTGTTTCGTCCAACGCAATATTTAAAAATATACAAAAAAAAACATACAGTCGAATTGAGAACCTCCTCCCTTTTTTTGAAGTCGGTTAAAAAGAAGGCACTGCGAAAAAAAGGTGTCAATAGGTACAGACAGAGTCCTAAGCTGGCATTCGGAAATTCCGCTAAAACAACGCGAAAATAACATTGAACGAAAAGTACGCGAAAATTTCATAAAACTTGATAGATCAAGTTTTATGAAATTTTCCTAGAGGAATTACTTGTTTTTGAACAAGCCTAACAAGTTTGTAAAAAAGTATATTTTGAGAATCTATATTATTATTTACGTGTGTTCTATTGAAATGTTTATTCTCTTTCACAATTAATGAATACATTATGAACAGCTAAAGTTCATATAATATTTGTGAAAAAGGTTTCTGAACATACTGAATTTTTACATCGATAAAAGCCTAGATATAATTCACAAGATACCTATTACTTAGTTCATAACATTTGTTACAACGTCATAATCACGTGTTGGACGCTCTTAAATCCAAAGATGCATTCAAGACAAGAGAAAAACTAAAACATTACATAGTTGTGTTACCAAAATAAAGATCTTAGGAGGCGGATACTCGTAATATCGTCACATCTAAACTCGTTTAAGACTTAGAATGTCAATAAATGACTCCATTTGATTATGCGGTTTCTAAATATAAAGCCATTAAACGTATTCGGAGGAACTCATTCGATACTCACTTAATGCGATGGAATTTTTCGATAAACCAGCGGTAAGTGAAGAGTAGTATGTACCTAATGATTTTGTTTAAATATTTTCATTAATAGGCTTCAATATTATGTTAGTTTAGATTTTATGTCTAATTGTAAATAAAGAAACTTCAAGACTCAGTTTGATGTGATTTAGGAGAAACGAATCTTCTTGATTCTTTAAAATCTCGATGCGTTAGTAACGCACTTAATAATATTTAAACAGTAAATGATATCTGAATAATTTCCAAGACAAGCTAACACCTCGATCCTACATAAGCAAAACACGTCTGACCTATAACAACACCTCAGCAAGACAAACAAAACATTTTAAGGTGCCTACCCAAATAGCGCGCTCCACGGATACCAGAAACAATATTATTACCATAACGCGTAGTATGGACAAAATGGGGCCACTGAAACCAAAAGTGGTTTTCAGGCGTGGCTCATTTTAATATTAGATTTCTCTAACATTTTAATATTTTCCTCAAATGTGACGGCGAACGTGAATTAGATTTAAATATGTTACGTATTAATTTGTAATAGAACGAGTTTTTAGTGGAATTTTTCCGTCCCTTGTTCGTTGATAATTTTGATGCTTCGTTGAAGTCTGGGTTTAATTTATGATCCGACATATTTGTTCGGGTAGTGTTTGTTAATCAAATATATACATTAAATTAGGTCCTGTATAGTTCATCGGTATATTATGTATATTATAAATGCAAAAGTTAGTGTGTTTGTTTGCTTGTTAACTCTTTGTATTTGGCAAGTTGTAAGCCTATGGCATGGAAAGAGAAATAGGCTACTATTTAGTCTGGGATCACGGAAAACACCGTAGGGGACATCTAGTATGAAATAAAAGGTTCTTGTTGGTATTAAAAATAGCTGGAGGTCGATTATCCCACTTTCGATAAAAATATCGAGTCTCATATCGAAAGAAAACATCACAAATATATCTAATGTTTCAATACTTACTCGTTGCATATCGCACGATAACGATAGATAAATATCGAGTGTGATATCTCGAGAATACAAAAAAAATATTATAGATATCCGCCATGTTATATGATAAATATCGAAAGTGATATTTATCTCTATTGCTCGAGAATTGGGCTCCTATATCATATTTTATATCAAAATGTAGTGCCTGGGCGATCGAGCTTTGCTCGGCGAATTTTTATTGAATTTTTTGGATTTTATTTTTTCAGGAAAGAAGCCTAAGTATATAGATTAACTTGAATGGCAAGATTTAATTCATCATAGATCCTAATCGTTAGAGCCGTTTCAGAGATACACAAAATTTTATATACCTATGTATACAATGATTGCTCGTTTAAAGTTATAAGATTTTTAACATAATCCATGGCCCAATAATTAAGACTTGAGTCGTCGCAGAGAAACCACAGCTTTAATTTGCAGATGTCACAATCAACTGTCATCTTATAAAGGTAGGGATCTTGACATTGATCCACGTACCTACTCGACAGAAATACCGGTATCAATTCGACTAATCAATCTTCGAATGTGAATGTAAATTGATTCTTGATACGTTTAAAATAGTGCTCTGGTTCGGCTGATACTGGTGAAGTTACCCCGAAGCTTTCCATTCCAATTGTTAAATATGCGTGCAATAGCCCCTGGTCTGTGCAGGTCTTAGGTCATTATGTTTGACATACGAAACGAATTGTGTTCCTATACTTCTTATTTTGAACTACACTTCTGGACACATCTATTGGCCCACCTTAGAGTTTAGGTTTCGATGGCCCCTACCGAAATATGATTGCTAGATTGAACAAAAACTGTTGATGCAGTTTTAAACCTGATTCATTTTACCATCTTTTTCGATCGTATTGTTTTAAATTTGAATTCAGAATACCATACGACATGGAGCTACGCCTAACAAGTCGGATATGCGCCTTGTTAAAGGCAATTGATTTTTGAATAAAAAACATGTTTTATCAAATATAGGTTTAATTTAATAACGCGTGTTGCCTCCATGGGCATCTACCACAGCTCTCATACGATTAGGCATAGAGTTTATCAACCGCTCTATGAAATTTTGAGGGATCATCTCCCATTCCTCTTCTATGGCAGTTTTCAACTCCTGCATCGTCTGGGCAACTGGCTGACGAGCCCTAACACGTCTTTTTAGCTCGTCCCACATGTGCTCAATGGGGTTCATGTCTGGGCTTCTGGCTGGCCAGTCCATAACTGTGATGTTCACATCCCGAAGATATTCCCTGACGATGCCGGCCGCATGGGCTCTTGCATTATCATGCATAAAAAGGAAATTTGGGCCCACATAGTCCGCGTATGGTATCACGTGAGGTTCTAAGCACTCACGAATGTACCTTTCAGCATTTAATGTTGGCAGCCGTGGTCCTGTAACAAACTCAAGTTGAGTTTTGCCGCTCGCGGATATACCGCCCCAGACAGTCCATGAGCCACCGCCATAAGCAACCCTCTCTTCAAAGCAGCATTGTGCGAAACGCTCTCCCTTACGTCGGTAGACCTTCTTCCTTCCATCATTGCCATGTAACACAATTTTAGACTCATCAGAAAAGAGTACACGGCTCCAATCTTGCTGTGTCCAATTTAAATGACTGCGTGCGAAATGAAGGCGCGCTGTTCGGTGGGCTCGCGTTAGTTTGGGCCCATTAGCTGGCTTGTGTGGTACCATATCGCGTTCTTTTAACCTTCTCCGAACAGTTCGAGCGCTCACAGATACTCCGTGGAAGTCGCGAAGTTGGTTTTGTATCTCAATGGAGGTAAGGTGACGATTTCTCAAGCTGGTCGTCACGATGAATCGATCCTGCCTTTCAGTTGTGACCCGAGATCGTGGCCTTCCTTGGCGACGAACAAAGCCGCCAGTCTCTAGGTACCTCCGATAAACATTTCGGACCGCAGATCGACTTAAATTAAGTTGAGCACTCACTCTTTGGCTGTGTCCGGCCTGAATAAGTGCCACAGCTTGGGCGGCGACTTCAGGTGAAGTATCCATAGATTATTGATAGAACCTCACCTTAATGTTAAGAATAAGTAATGTTTGTTGCAAAACCAAAGATATCAATCACTTTTTCAAGAATTAAATCCAAGTAAACCAATAAAACCAAGTTTTCTTAGTATTCGATTGTTTGATATCAACAAACAGGCTCCAAATTGTCTTTTGTTTCTTTAAATTCTGTGTTCGAAATTCAAAAAAAGACTATTGAATGAAATTGTGAATGTGCCAGGTTCAAAACTGCATAAAAACTTTTTGCTCGACCTAATATAAAATTTTAGCTAGGACTAAACGAAACTGAAAATACAAGGTGGGCCAATAGATGTGTCCAGAAGTGTAGTATTTCAGACTTTATAAAATGCCTATATGTTATCTTGCCGATTTCGGTGAAATTAAGCCTATTTGAAACACCAAGCCGCATTAACCTGGCCATGAAAATCAGTTCAGTAAATCTATACTAATATTATAAAGCTGAAGAGTTTGTTTGTTTGAACGCGCTAATCTCAGGAACTACTGGTTCGAATTTAAAAATTCTTTTAGTGTTGGATAGCCCATTTATCGAGGAAGGCTATAGGCTTTTTATCCCGGGAAAACATAATATCCCTTGGGAATGCGGGTGATGCCGCGGTGCGGAAGCTAGTAAATAAATAAATATTTTGGGACAGACAGTGGTAGACAAACAAGAAAAAAATCTCTGCATTCGGATACTCTTCACACATATCACCCAAACTACATTTTTAGTAAAAAAATAATAATCTACAGATTTATCTAATATATAAAATTCTCGTGTCACAATGTTAGTTACCATACCTCCGAAACGGCTCGACCGATTTTTATGAAATTTCGTGTGCATATCGGGGGTCTGAGAATCGGTCAACATCTATTTTTTAAACCGCTACTCGAGTGAAACCGCGTGGGACAGCTAGTTATGATATAAACATTTTTTTTTAATTTCATATTTGAGTTCGTGCTAACTAAAAATAACAAATATTTTAGCGTTTCAATGAATGATTTTAAAGTGACAATGTCAGGAATATTATCCAATTTCCCGCCTGGGTTACAGATATCGACAGATATGGCAAGGTGAAGGACACTATAAATGTTCGCTTAACATATAAAGGCGTCGATAGATCGTTTCCTATCCTGGCTGGGAACTTCCGTTGTGCGCACATGCTTAGTTTGCGACTGGAATGTACGTACATATACTAATATTTAGATATTATTTTATATTATATTGTTATCCTTTATTTTATAGTCAACATGAATTGGTTTTCAAGTAATATTAGTAATACATGTTTTATAATATGTAGGGATACTAAATCATTGATAGAATAAAGGCATCATGTTATATCAGCACGGTGGTAGGGTACTTTGTAGTACTCGCCTGGCTGGCTACCACCCTCAAGTTGAAAATCTGTCGCCAAACACCTATTGGTGTGTTCCGGCAGCTACACTTGAGAGCCAGATCCTTCTAGGCTTTGTGTGCTTACCACCTTCGGCCACATCATCACCCACCATAGTGAGATTGTGGTCAAACACAAGCCTATACAAAGTAAAATAAAAAATATTTAGGCCCAACCAAAACAATGCACATTTCATAGGCATTTTGTGTGTAAAAAGTCGGAGGCAACGCTACGCACAAAAAATCTAGTTTATTTTTTTTTGAAAAATCGGCAACTGATGTCGACGTTTTATTCTCTCGTACATTTTGTAATCCGAACAAAATGTTCATCGTACACCTTGCCATTGGTACCTATAGATACTTTGACGTCACAAATACACATCCGCTTCGATAGCATAGGTACTGAGTGCTGATATCTATAAAGCATAAGCTTTTTCAAGTTCAGCGTAGTACCTAATATGTTATAGTTTTTAGGGTTTCGTACCCAAAGGGTAAAAACGGGACCCTATTACTAAGACTTCGCTGTCTGTCCGTCCGTCTGTCTCTCACTAGGCTGTATCTCAAGAACCACGATAGCTGGACAGTTGAAATTTTCACAAATTATGTATTTCTGTTGCCGCTATAACAACAAATACTAAAAACAAAATAAAATAAATATTTAAGGGGGGCTCCCATACAACAAACGTGACTTTTTTTGCCGTTTTTATAGATAATGGTACGGAAACCATAGCACGGTGGTAGGGTATTTTTTAGAACACCTACCGGTGTGTTCCGGTGGCTGTATTTGAGAGCAATTCTAGGCTTTGTGTGCTTACCACCTTCGGCCACATCATCACTTACCATGTAGTTAGATTGTGATGAAACACAGGCTTATACAAAGTAACAAAAAATAAAATTTGCCAAAGTGGACCACGCTTGCCAAGAAAAATTAAGTCTGGTTTTTGAAACTCCCAAGATTTTTGGCTTTGACTTTGACTTACCTAAAGTGACATAGTAAGAGCCTTGACCTTCAAAAACGTGACATTATCATTCCATCACACCAATCATGAATCGATGATATATTTACAATTTTAGACTAATTTAAAAACGTAAATGACATTCTATACTAAATGCTACTTCCTTATTGGTATTGTGTTTAATTTATCGATTAAACTTTGTTTTATAATGTTTTATTATATACTAGAATATGTATTCATTATGTAATGTAATAGTTTTAATATTTTCATATATTCGAATTTTATATTAACGTGTGTCGCTTAAGGCGACGCCTTGAAGATTTTGGTTGCAAGGATTCCGATTTTTCTCAACAATGACTGAAGCGAACGAACTGAAATGTATTGTAAGAATTCATCATGTCTTTGACTTTATTTTGTACGTTGCATAACACGATTGGTTGACTTTTATAACACAAAATAATTAATCAAAAATACCTCTTTAAAATAAGAGATTCCAATTTTACCGGCGTTGAGGATCGATTTGAGGTTCCAAAATTTCTACATATATTAATTGAAACTGATACTATAAATTGTACTTTGGTTTTATGAAATATATTTGTAGTTTTTAAATTAAACAATAAAAACCATTTTGTCGCATACGCCCGTTCCGTTTACGCGGGTTTTCTATGAGAGGTCGCTATAGTAGGGAGCGGGACGCAGCACGTTGAATTTCAGATTTTTAAGCTTAACGCGGCGTCACCTTAAGTAATTTTCTTGTTAATATGTAAAATTCATATAATAAATGTCAAAATTTGTGTTTGTGTGGATTGTTACTATTGTAACGGTAACGGATTTAAATTAAATTTGGCTCAAAGATCCTTACCCTGGAATAAAATAATCTATTTTTTATAGGATATGAATAAAACAGGATATTTTTCATCGCGGATAACCCAAATACATCGGGAATGCGGGCAAAACCGCTGAACGGAAGCTATAGTTATGTATTAGTTATTTGTACTATTCAATTAAATTGTGTACAACAATGACGGACGCCCTTTATTTAAAGGCAACACAACATTAATTATTAATGCCATATAACTTTACGATGTATCGCATACAATGCTCAACGGACATTAGAATATTATTTTCCATAAGACGTGTGGAAGCGCCGTGGTATGTAGTCGACACATAATTGCATAATAAAGGTACGTCCGAACTCGGTGTAGGTAAACGCTCGCGGGTGCGGCGGGCGTTGGCGGTGACTGATTAAGACGGATTAACATTAGGGTGACCATATATTGAAAAGTAATAAAACATTTAAACGGAAGCGAGACAAATTCGTCTACGTCTATTAATATATAATTTGTTATACCACGCTAATTAGTCCTCTAATCAGCCGTGGCTTAAACTAAAAATCAGCATTGTAATCTGCTATGCAGTTGCTGAGCTGAGTTTTAGACCCACGCTAAATGCAAACCTATTCTATATATATAAAAATGGATCGCCGAAATGTTTGTACGCGCATAACTTCCGAGCGACTGAACCAAATTGAATAAATCTTTCTTTTATGTGTTCGTTATTGTCAGGAAAAAGTTGGTATGAAAAAATAAAAAACTAATCTAACATATTTTTTTCTCGGGAACGCGAGTGAAACCGTGGGGGACAGCTAGTTGTTAATAATAATAAGACAGTAATTAAGCATTTTTTTTATATTTTGTTACTAGGTGATTTTCGGCGAGTGATGCGATGCGTTTTTTTTTTTTTTTGTAAAAAACGTTCGCGGCCATGTGCACAACAACTCACAAGCTTAACTGCAATCGGATGAATGGTATAGGAGACGTATTGTTGTATTCTTTGTAACGTATAGCATACAAACAAACAAACAGGTAGACAAACATTGATTTTTATATAATATTTCTCTTTTATATATATAGATAGACATTGTACAGTGTAAATGAGAGGTGAAATTAATGAGCTTTGTAATATCGCGTAAAATACGTATTTTTTGTAAAGAGAATAGCTGGAAATTATTATTTGTTATATTGTCACCTCAAAAGTAAGAAAGGAACGCACCACCCCCGCTAAATGTTCGGAATTGAAAGTAATGTATCAAAATTACACTCGTACTTACTATCCGCATCCGTATAAATCTTATTTATCTTGTGATTGTTTTGAAGATGTATTGAAAGCAATAGCTTCCTCTTTTATGTCACATTCTTTTATTTATAAAAAAATACAGGTCATTGTAAAAAATACAAGAAATAACATATTGTAAGTGATAATTATTATGCGCTAAAACTTCACCAAACCGAACTAAGTAATCGCTATATAACTAGGTGAATATAATGAAAATCTAGCTAGTATACTTATATATTTTTATAGGTATATTTATATTTTATTGCGACATATGGAGTCTATTTACTTTAATTTGTTTTTTTACTTTTCATAAAATATATTTTTTTATTTATGTACTTACCTATTTTCTATATAGTTTGTATTTTTGCTAATGATATTATAAATGTGAATGTTTGTGAGGATGGATGTTTGGATGTTTGTTACTCTTTCACGCAAAAACTAGTGAACGGATTTGGATCAAATTAGACACACAGATAGAATATATTCTGGATTAATATAAAGAATACGTTTATCACGGGAAAACATAAGATCCCTCGGGACCGCGGGCGAAACCGCGGGGCGGAAGCTAGAGAATAATATAATAACGTGGACAGATTAATTTAAATTAATAACAAACATAATTAAAATAAATCACTCGTCCTACCATTTTCGGCAGTGTCCGGAATATTCGAAATATGGCGACTACAATTAGCCAATGTCGGCGCTCCGATCAACGACCCCGGGCCTTGGCATTGCATTGCCAACTACTTACCTCACGGCGTCACAACCTGTCAATAAGCGAGCCGAATTGGGCAATTATTTTATGGGAACATGTTATTAAGTTTGTCAGTTTTATAGCCGTGGGATTGTCGGGGCGTCTGTTTGTTTCTTTTTTTTTAAGAAGGTAAAAGTGTAAATTTTGTGATGGATTTAGGGTGTTGTTAAACTAAGCGAAGTTTTATTAGCGTTTGATGTCTCAATTGTTTTAAGGCTATTATTTCTTAAAATAACATGACAATCAGTATTAATTGATTTTGATAATCCATTGTAAAAAATAATGGTTGTTTTTATTAACGTCTAAATTATAATATACTAGCTGTCCCCCGCGGCTTAACCCGCGTTCCTGAGAAAGTAACTTAAGTATATCCCTCTCCATATCATAGGCTATCTGCGTACCAAATTTCACCGCAATCGGTTCAGCGGCTTATACGTGAAAAAGGTAACAAACAAACAAACTCACATTTGCATCCTAACTTCCTAACTAATATTATTAAAAGCGAAAGAAGTATGTTTGTCGGTTTGTTTGTTTGTTACCTTTTCACGCCAAAACCGCTGAACCGATCACGATGAAATTTGGTACGCAGGCAGCGTATTGTATGGAGAAGGACATAGGCTACTTTTTTCCTCAGGAACGCGGGTGAAACCGCGGGTGACAGCTAGTTTATAATATACCTAAGTCATACTCAAAAGTTTTATTCCAGCTTATAATTATTTACATACATCTGTCTAAATGCTTGAGCACATTTCTACACTAAGCACAAAGTCGTGCTCAGTCAGCGCTCAGCCTCAGTCCACATTGCACTCTCATAAACAAATTAAATCCATGATACTGCAATGTCCGCCGGTCATTATCATATATTTAGGCTGTTTGAACGCTCACATGGACCCTGTCCCTGTCGTAATGCGTTTGATAGCCTTATCTGCTGCACCTGTTTGTGTTTTGATGGTAAAATATCAACGGTGTGATTCATGTCTGTTTGTCTTCAGTCTGGATTCAAAGTATGTAGCATAAATCGCCGTATTTTTGATTGCGTTGACTTAGAAGCTTGATTTTTTTATATAGCTCCAAGAAAGCATTGACCTAAGTTTTTGATATTCATTTCAACTTGATATCCCGAGAAAAGTAGTCTTCCGAGGAAAAAACTGATAACGAAGTGATCCTTTAAGCGTTCCTTTTGCGATACGGAACCCTAAAAAATTCAATCATTTATTTGGTCCATAGATAACATACAAATTAATATTTGGAAACCTAGTATTTTATGAACTAGCGTTTAAGCGACTATTATAAAGGGATAAAGTACAATTTCCCACGGTTAAGCGTGATCGACTACATGTGGATCGCGTGCGAGATTCATACACGTTTAAATAACACTTGATAATCAATGAGACTGTTACAATGCCCTTGAATATACGATAACGACCATAGATTAAATAGTAATTTATGTCAGTATCGCCAACTGATTTACATACTTGTCGTCGGGTCGTTTTATTCGTCTCGTTTAGGTGAATTGTAATTGAGTATTTTTTTTTCGTTCTATAATTTGATAAACTGTGGTATGCGATGATGTGGTAATCACACAAAGCCTAGAAGGAATTGGCTTACAAGTGCAGCTGCCGGAACACATCGGTAGGTATTTGGTGACGGATTTTCAATTTGAGGTTGGTAGCCAGCCAGGCGTGTACTATAAAATACCCTACCACCGTGCTATAATTTCCTCACAATGTTTTCCTTCACATAAAGCTCAAGCTCACTGTAGGATTCGAACCCACAAACTTTCCCATGGCATCCGATGTCACTACCACTCATCATGGCCTTAAAAAGTCATGCTGTAACTAAAAAGTAAAATGGGAACTGTTTGTCGTTGTATAGACATGCTATGAAGGATCAAAGCCATGTCACTACAAGAGTTATGAATATGAAAGAGGATAGACATACGGGAAGAGGAAGAACGAGAAAGAGATGGATGGATTATGCAAAAGATGATATGAGCACAGTCTATGTAACTCCTACAGTCGGCCAACGGACACGTCTAGATAGAGCAATCGTGCGGGGCTTGCAAGGCCAGAGAGGTACGGTAGCGAGCCCAAGCTGCCATACACTCGGTTGGGACACAATGCAGTAATAACTTCAAACGCGATAGACCACTGTATGTTTTTTACGCTGTTATATGAGTAAGAAAGGAATTAATGCGGTTATGACGGATAGAAAGGCCAAATAGAAAAAGAGTACGTATTGCTCCGATCACAAATGATTGGGAACAGGGTAGGAAGATAGAAGATAAATTGAAACTACGCCCTATTATCTAAATATATCTGGTAGCAGTATTAATTACAATAATTCTGTAATCAAGGTTGTCCTCGCAAATCACAGACGCGGAAATTAGAAATAACCCAAATTCGTTACCCAGTACTTGTCTATGAATGTTGGCAACTGTTGTTTTTAGATTTCTAGAATGTTAATTAGCTAGGTACTATTAAAAGTGTTGAGTAGGTACGAGTTGTTTAAATTCCTTATTAAAAAATCACAATTCAACTTTTACCGCACGTTTAACTATTGCCGTCTTTGTCGTTTTGTATGTCATTGATAGCGACAGGTATACTTTTAATTAAAGAATATTGATCAAGCTACTAGAAATAGGGAGTTACAAATAAATTTGTATCACTGTTTTTCTGTTGTGCATTACCTTTACTCTCATAATGACAGCATACTTTTGTATTTTTATGGTTAATTTTATTGTTTATTATCTTCTTCCATTATATTTTTATGTGTCATTTTATTATTTCAGGTATGTCCGCCTTAAAGCATTTGCCGATGCTAACAAACTCCTCCCAGACGAGCAATTTGGGTTCCGACCCAAACACTCGTGTGTTCATCAAGTCCATAGAATTGTTGAACACATCTCCACAAGTTACCAGAGAGGTCACATGACAGGCGCCCTTTTCTTCGATGTCGCAAAGGCATTCGACAAGGTGTGGCACACAGGCTTGATCTACAAGCTTTACACCCTAGGTGTGCCACCGAGACTCGTGACCATCTTACGAGACTTTCTGTCGAATCGTCTCTTTCGATATCGGGTCGAAGGCGTCCTGTCCTCACCACACCCCATTAGTGCCGGTGTCCCGCAGGGCTCGGTACTATCTCCCTTGCTCTTCACGCTCTACACGAGCGACATCCCTAGAGTCAGGAATACGCAGTTCGCTCTCTTTGCAGACGACACTGCCGTATATTGCTCAGGCAAAAGCCCGCCCGCGATCTCTAAGAAACTCCAGACCGCAGCCAACGCCCTAGGCGCATGGTTCCGGAAATGGAGAATAGAGATCAACCCCTCCAAGAGTCAGGCGGTTCTCTTTTATAGAACCGACCGAAAAAGACGTCCCCCCATCCCCGACCCAGTCACACTATTCGGCGAGCCGATCCCTTGGGAGAGGCAAGCCAAATATCTCGGTGTGACCCTCGATGATCGCCTATCCTTCGCTGCACACATAAGGGCGGTTCGCGCGCGCGCCGCCTTTGTGGCAGGACGACTCCACTGCATGATCAACGCCCGGTCTAAACTTGCCCTAAAAAGCAAGGTTAGACTCTATACCGCGTGTATCCGTCCAGTCATGACGTATGCGAGCACCGTGTTCGCTCACGCTGCTCCCACACATCTCCACACCCTTCAGGTGATTCAAAACCGTTTCATGCGCAAAGCCACGGGCGCCCCGTGGTACATGCGCAATGAAAACCTCCACCTTGACTTAGGTCTCCCTACAATCAAACAATTTATAAAACGCGCCTCGCGCCGATATTTTGATACCGCAGCGCACCACACGAATCCCTTGATAGTCAACACTATCACATACACCCCGTCCCTTATTTCCCGCATCCGTAGGCCTAGGCACGCCCTCAGCGAACCAGACGATGCCACCACTTTAGCTCAAATCGAGGCTGACGAAGCCCGAAAACAGATACAAATGCGCAACCGACAACCAAGATTTCGTCCTCGCCGGCGAGGACCGTCGCGACGTCCCTCTCAGTCTCGTCCCGTTTAAGCGGCCCGAGCTGCATATTAGCAATCCGACCGATCCCCAAATAATTATAATTGTTTGCATGCTAAGTCCTCCCTCATTCCCCAGGCAACGTCCTGAGCCGAGTTCGAGCCCCACAGGGGGCACCCTCAGGCTACCGTTGCCCAAAATTATTTAGTTTTAGTTTTTAGTTTTAAGTAGCGGTTGAGAGCCCTCAGCGCTCACCGCAAAAGTCCGCGTAACGGTGGAAGAAGGTCCCCTGGACCCACCACCTTCCTGTTCCAGTCAAAAAAAAAAAAAAAAAAATTATTTCAGGTATGAGGGGGTGCATCCTTACATTGCAGGTTTGTTAGGCAGGTAAATAAACACGTGTTCACTACTGCGTAACTACTTACAAACCAAGTGCAATTTATGAAATCGGACCAAGTAAGCGGACGAATCGTACGATTTGCTACGTCTAGATGTTGAACAAAGTTCTCGAGATCATTATCATGAACTTCAAGTGAAGCCACGATAACGCGAAATCAATTCAAAGCTAAAAAGACCAGACCTCATTGAGAAACAAAACGATCTAAGCAGGACGCCGCTAGCTTTAAGTAAGAGATAGAAAATCATAAAGATCTTTCATACATTGACATAACAGCGAAATATTACTAATGGATGATAAAAATACCCAACCACAGTAACATCCAGTGGACCTTATGAGGGACCCAGCTCATCATCTACGTGATTGCATCATTAGAACGTGACCGTCGGCCAGGAAGCTCCCTACTTTGTAAATAATAGTAGATATATTAATATACTAGCTGTCCTCCGCGGTTTCACCCGCGTTCCTGTAAAAAAAGTTGCCTATGTCCCTCTCTATACCATAGATTATCTGCGTACCAAATTTCATTGCGATCGGTTCAGCGGTTTAGGCGTGAAAAGGTAACAGGCAGAGTTACTTTCGCATTTATAATTTTATTATAGATTAATTAATAAATAGATTAAATGTAATTCTTCACCTTCACCATCCAATCCAACATTCAACATACGTTGACGAAATTAACATACTATAAGTACCTACTTAAAGTAATAAATTATATATTTATCTACGGAATATTTATTGCGTATGTAAATTCCGTGTCCACATTTCAAGGCTTGGGTTATTAAATAATATTTGTCAGGGATGAGCATAGTATTTTTTTTTTTACAAAGTGACGACACCATAGCACGATGATAAGGTACTTTGTAGTACCCGCCTGGCTAGCTACCACTCTCAAGATGAAAATCTGTCGCCAAGCACCTACCGGTATGTTCCGGCAGTTGCATTTAAGAGCTCCTTCTAGGCTTTGTGTGCTTACCACCTTCGACCACATCATCACTTACCATAGTGAGATTGTAGTCAAACACAGGCCTTTACATAGTAAGTAATATGAGATAAGCAATTCACCTGTACGTACACAGATGTGTAAATTCATGGCTCCCACCGCGCCTCTGACTCTGAAAAAAGTCTAATTAAAGCTAGACTGCTTATAGCAGCTATCTCTTTCTCTCCTAAAGATATCTAGTTCATATGTATCTCGCGAAGACTTACAGTTTGTGAGGTCGGTAACCACTGTTATCTTGCTCATATCTCAATCACGCATATTAATTAATTTTTCGGCAATGTTATCCTCACAAAAAATGTCTTTACAACGACCCTGTGTCGGTGGTCATATATAAATGCGCGTGTGAAGTGGTGTGCGGGAGTTTTGGACTCTTTACTATGGGTTCCGTCGGAAAAGTTTTAATTAAACAATTAAACTTTAAGAAAAATTATAGAGTTTTCTTTTGTTTTGTAAATAAATAATTTGAGTGGCAGTAATTACTGGAGTAAAATACCTATAGATTTATTTTAAATGTTTTATAGCTTGTGTTTCTATGTGTATTATATATGTGTTTGTATATTGTTTATGTGATAGGAATGTAAATGATTAGATCCCGGGAATGCGGGTGAATCCGAGAGGCAGAAGCTACTTATTAATAAGAAACACTATCATCCCTGTCACACTGACACATTATTTCAAAAACTAACATAGGTATTATATAATATTATTCACTCTAATTATAAGTAAGTTGGGCATGTAAGGTATGTTATGCAGTTGTTTTTCACATATTGCGTTTTAGATGGAGTGGTTTAGTTTTACATACTGTGTACGGAACCCTAAACAACATTGTATTCGAAATCGTTGCCAACCGGATTTACTCTCATTTCGCATAGATAATGCACAGGTCAAGACGAAAATTCAGAGGCAGTGATTAAATTATAAAGCTGTGGACGCACTTTCGGACAAAAACATGTGACGTTTGACTAATCTTTCCTCTGTTGTTATGTACCCGAACAGCCTATTTGTATTGTGGATCTGTGATACAATTCTTGGAAATGATTTATCATTATTGAAATCTAAAAAATATGACGCATACCGTCCCGCAGATTCGTCTGAATTCTAAACTTTATTGGGAAGTAATAATATAAATTCGGGTATATTCCATTTATATGCCAAATCAGTTAAACAATAACGTTTTTTTTTTTACTTCGTATAGGTTTGTGTTCGACCACAATCTCACTATAGTAAGTGATGATGTATGTCCGAATGTGGTAAGCTCACAAAGCCTAGAAGGAACTGGCTCTCAAGTGCAGCTGCTGGAACACACCAATAGGTGATTGGCGACAGATTTTCAACTTGAGGGTACAGCAAGGCGGGTATCAAAGTATCGTACCACCGTGCTATGGTTTACTCACGATGTTTTCCTTCACCGAAAGCACTGAGCTAGCATCGACTTAAGTATTTGTAGGATTTATGATACATTTAATTTACAGCTATAAGTCGAAAATGTGTTCAAGGTTTTATACTTAATACCTATTTAACAACTGCAATTTATCGTAGCTACTGTGAACTGCAAGATAATTTTTTTGGGAGGTTAATTGCATGACGTTACTGATAGTATATTGTTATGTTGACTTGTTACTGACCTACATGTGTGATTATTTTTGGTAATTATATGAGTGATATATTAATTTGAGCCTACCTAAACTACATACAGAATGTGCAATAACATTGTATGATATCGCTGAATAATTTAATCAAATTGAGACTAAAATTTTCCACTGTTGAGTAGGAAGGTGATGATAACCTTGCGGCCTTTTTAATAAGTTATTTAAATCGACCCAATTAACGCATTAGTTTGCGAATGGGATGAAAAATAGTATTCCAGGAACCGTAATTCAAGTTTTAAATTAATCTTCTGTACCAATATACATATAAATGGAAAACGTAACTGACTGACTGACTGATCTATCAACGCACAGCTCACACCACTGGACGGATCGGGCTAAAATTTGGCTTAAATATAGCTATTATGATGTAGGCATCCGCTATGAAAGTATTTTTGAAAATTCCATCCCTAAGGGGCTAAAATAGACGTTTGCGGGTGAAACCGCGGGAAGGAAGGCTAGTTAATGATATTTATCTTCAGCACGGAACTACTTGTCTTCATTTAACGATATAGACAAACTGAGTAGTTCGAAATATTGTTCGTATGCCCACTCATTTTACTGCGAATTAACTGCTACTGCTGCATTCGAGGTCACTCAACTACCTATTAAAGATTGAGTGAAGATTAAACTAAGCATTCCGTGTATATCTTGAGCTGTGGACACTAGCTGAAAGTCTGCCTGACTACCCTCAAGTTGAAAATCTGTCGCCAAGCACCTACTCGTGTGTCACCTTCTAGGCTTTGTGTGCTTACCACCTTCTGCCACATCACTTACTTAGTGAGATTGTTGTAAATCCACCTCTATTTCGAACATTACTCTGTAAAATCGGACATGGCATCTCATTGGTCATTGTTGTAACCGAGATACGTATCACATTCTGATCCGAACCGTTATGCTTTACACGGGGTATGATAGAAAAAGTGCACTCGACAATGTATACGTTTAACTACTTTACAAAGTCATCTCGCACGGTGGTACTTATGTAGGTACGTATGATTTGCCGAAATAATTCGGTCATGTATTTATTGGTGTAATTGCTTTACGTTGTTCCGGGTTTATTGAAGTTTGTTATGATGTGTAAAGATACAGTATTTGTCTGTTTGTCTGTATGGCATTTGACCAATATTACATAATGTTTTGCGACAAAAGCTTCAGCGAGGTTATAGCGTTTCAGATAACTTTGATCACCGTCAGTCGACTCAACACCCGCTTTGTCTTTAATTGGTGGACAGTGGACAACCGTGTGGCAGCCGCTTTGATTTGACGATAATATTAATATTCTTTGTCAAAAGTTTGTGATATTATCATTCATTCAATGTGATTTTTTTTTAATTTCTTCTGTCTAAATGTCAACTGTCGCCAAATACCTACAGATTTAGAAGTAGGTTGTTACTCATCTGTCGGGGAATCCGGAAACGCGATGCATTTTTCAGTTTCACGTTCCAATGCGGTATTTATACATAGTAGGTACAGTCAGCTTAGATCCAAAAACTATCCATGGTTAGGATTTCGTAGATACACATTTTTTAAAAACCTGTTTACTGTATTTTTTCTTACCATGAAAAGTCATAGTGTCAGGTACTTCGGTTGCTGACTGTACTATTTATACTTTGTACAGTCAGCAATATAAGTAGCTGATCCAAATTTACAAGATTTGGAACCGTCCGTTTGTTTAGAAATTAATAGTAAGTATGTAGGTTTTTGTGGACAAATAATACAACAAAAAAAATACCGAGCATCCAGGTACTTAAGTGTAAATTGTAAATTAGTTTTGTAAAATTCAATATGTTTAGCTTATTAAGTTGCCGACTGTACAGTGTTATTTGCTATACTGCGATATGTAGTTTGTAATGGAAAATTATTCTATATTTTTCGGAGCTATAGACAAATTTTCACTTTTTTATATTATTAAGGATTGTAAATAGATATATGAAGAATAAACTTCGCGTCGTACTTCTGTTAAAGCGTCTAAAAAAGCGAAAGTTGTATCACTGTCTGTCTGTTACGGTTTCACAGCTAAGCTGCCAATTGAATTTTCTTAAAAATTGGGCTTACATTTCAACATAATTTTCATCCCATGAGCACGAGTGAAACCGGGAGATAGCTATTATACTATTAACCTTCTTACATATTTTGGCTTCCATAACGACAGGACAGGCAGGACCTTCAATGATTATTATATTTTTGTTAATTTTGAGATATGACTATTTACTAAGGGGACGTCCATTAATTACGTGATTTGTTTTTCTTTTATTTGTACCCCTCCGTCCCCCTTGGTGATATGGGGTCACAACCCTGCCCCTCGCGTAGCATTTATCCGCGAATGGAGTTTTGTAAGATGATACTTGTTGAATTTCGGGGGTCCTCGGGCATAGAAAATAATATTGTCTTATAATTTTTTTTTTTAAATGTTTTTTATTTGTTCTCGAATAAAAAAATACAGTAGCCTAGTATGAGTTTTTCATGCGGGCAAAATGGGACACTCAATATTTTTTTATCTTTAATTGACGTGAGATTTCCTATGCACCCAGCTCCCATTATCTTTTTTACTAGAACCTCGCCCTTTTGAGTTCACGTAATTAATGGATGTCCCCTAAGCTGTGTACCTAGATATGACTTTAAAAATATTCGTTAATAACATACTTATTTGCAAATCATCACGGCTGTCAAAATTAGGAAAGGCATAAAAAAAAAACTACCGTTTTTCACATACAGTGTTCCTGACTCGTTACTTTCTCTTCATCTTCATATACATTCATTAGTCGCCGCATGATATATGTATAACGATTTTTTATTCGTAAAATGCAAGTTTTCTATAGTTAAAATATATTTTTTTAAATTGTAACTAGGTAAATAGGTACCATTAATAAGGAAGCCAAAAATAAATGCATGACTGTTTTTGCAGGTGTTCTGTCTTTGTTTTCTTATACTTCATTATAATGTTTCCATTAATTATAAATACAGAAGAATAATAATTAAAATTAAAACTCAATAAGGACATTGTATTTTTCGGGTACAATTTCAAGGTTCACTTGATAGTTCTTCCGTTACATCGACCGCAGTAAAACCGCAGCGTTTAATGATTACCTACATTCGGCCACCTACGCGATACGGATAGTATTTGTTTGGCTATGTCGCAGCTCATAAAAAAACAGAGATATGGCTAGCTTTAAAAGCGATGATAGCAGTGATTTCGAATAGTATTACCACAGACCATGTATCTCTTACAGTCGGCCAACGGACACGTCTAGACAGAGCAATCATGCGGGGCTTGCGGGGTGAGAGAGGGGTAGCGAGCCCAATCTGCCATACACTCGCTTGGGACACAATGTAGCAATGACGAATGCCTATACAAAGCGGCATTTCGCGTGACTTCAAACGCGATAGACCCCTGTATGTTGCTTACGCTGTGGTATTACGAAGGTTCCAATCGGTGAAAACATCGTAAGGAACTATAACAAGGCGGTAGGGTAGTTTTACCCACAAGTTAAAATTTAACGCCGAGCACCCGCGCCTGTATGTTACTGCATTTGAGACTCTAGGGCCTTTGGCTAAACAATACAATTTATATGATGAGATTCTGGTCGAATTTTTACACTAACATGTAAAAATCTAAAGATTTTAAATATCTTAAATATTTCCTAGTTTTTATGATCTGAGTTTACAACATGTTTGGATACCATTAACTATTGAACCCAAAACAAACTGTTATACGTTTACGATTTTACGTTCTGAAGTTAAATGTAGTTTGTATTACAACATTTTATTGTTCTTTATTTGGCACGTTTTATCTAACTCCATTTTAACCACGATGGTACGAAGCGTTAGGTATATGATTTTGGGGTAAGAGATGTATGTACACGAGTAAATACACCAAATAATATACAGTTTGTACTCGATTACCACATTCAAGACGTGTCAGTTTACTAAAGTTTTTATTTGTCTTTAAAAAACAATAAAAATGAAGAAAAACAACACAATAAAGGGTTTAATTTTCAAATCACACGATAATATACGGCAAGACATCACACAGACCAAAAAAAGAAACCTATTCTTAAATGTTTTTTGATCTTTTCTTAATTAAGGTGACGCCGCGTTAAGCTTAAAAATCTGAAATTCAACGTGCTGCGTCCCGCTCCCTACTATAGCGACCTCTCATAGAAAACCCGCGTAAACGGAACGGGCGTATGCGACAAAATGGTTTTTATTGTTTAATTTAAAAACTAAAAATATATTTCATAAAACCTAAGTACAATTTATAGTATCAGTTTCAATTAATATATGTAGAAATTTTGGAACCTCAAATCGATCCTCAATGCCGGTAAAATTAGAATATCTTATTTTAAAGAGGTCTTTTTGATTAATTATTTTGTGTTATAAAAGTCAATCAATCGTGTTATGCAACGTACAAAATAAAGTCAAAGACATGATGAATTCTTACAATAATTTTCATTTCGTTCGCTTCAGTCATCGTTGAGAAAAATCGGAATCCTTGCAACCAAAATCTTCAAGGCGTCGCCTTATAAATATCGGCAACACTCAGGCAATCCACCTGGTGGTACCTATGGTACCTATATGTCCATAGGCGACGGTGACCACTTACCATCAGATGGACCGTCTGCCTGCTTGCCACCCTGGCATAAAAAATACTGTAGATTAGATTAACTAAATATTTATACGCAGAATTTGGTTGCTAAGGTTTTCCTTGTTCGTGTATATTTAAATTAATACATGGATAACTTTGTTACCTAAATTACAATAATGAAGTAGGCTACTATACTGTGGTTAGCGATAAAAACCCAGAGAAATTCCAATAAAGAAAAGGAGCGTGTACAACTCGCGTGTACTAAGGACTCTGAGGTAGGTACACGTGACAGAATTGTAACTCTAGCGTAGCTAGGTGACGAAATTTCTTGTTGACTAGCCACGTATATCGCTCCTTAGTAGTCTTTACATATGTATATAGCATCGCACTAGACACTTCTAGGTACAATTCCGACACCGGCGACAGCGACCGATAGCAGCTGCAGAAGACAGCAGCTTCATAGAATCTGATTTTGCCGACTGCTAGCGACGCTAGTGGTTCCTATACTTTTTCTGCCGTCTGCAGTTGCGTTTGGTCCCTGTAGCCGGTGTCGGAATTGTACCTTGATGGTCCTATACATTTTCTCCTGTAGCTACGGTTTGTCTCTGTCGCCGGTGTCGGAATTGTACCTTTACATACCCTGCCCAACCCAGCCAGGTATGCCATGTAGCCTGTAGGTGCTGTATGAAGCTGATGGTAGGCCCTAGGCTTTGTGGGCCCGAAATCATTTCTCCGCATCGATAAGGAGATAACGTCTGAAGTGAACTTACATATCCGTTGCTGACTGTACCTAATGTAAGTTTGTATGTAAAAAAAAAAGAAACCAGAGCAATGTTTCTTAACAGATTTCAAGTGATTGAAGTTGAAAAATGACAATGATTTTTCAAAAGAGAAAATTTACAGAATTTCCATTCTTAAGAGACAGCATCTTTATTGTTTATGGAACTATTGTGAAATTTTAGACAGACAAAAACTTCTGTGACCTATACGTAATGTACGTCGTCTGTGTGTGCGACATTTTTTTTTAAATGTAAAAAATATAGATTTAGAGACGGGAGAATAATGATGCTACATTAACAAATTCAACCTAATTAATGTAAATGGATCTACTCCTTTGTCACGTAAAAGAGAGTACTGGCGCGCAAGTTAAGCCGAGCCGTCCTACTCTACCGCAGATGTCGCGGGCATTGGGGGGAGGGGGGGGGGGGGGATTTCGTTCTACTTCATACAGCACCTTTCGTTGCTCTGTCAGGCGGCCGTAGTGACCCACTAAAGTATTTATTACATATGATACGCTCCCGACACACTTGTTATACACTACAGTAAAACTAGTGTTAGTCGGTTTATTGATTCTGTACCTATTATTCCCTTAGGTATATCATTCAATTATATTTATCGATAACTTTCTATTAATATACTCCTAAATCAGATTTCTCCTCCTTCGGTCTACTGCTGAACATAGGCCTCTCCTAAAGCGTGCTACTCGACATCCAGTTCCTCGACACTATCGCAGCCAATCCGTCTATATTTTTGATGTCGTCAGTCCAAAGTTAGGGAGCAGCCCACATTGCGCTTCACTCTATAACTCGTTTACTTCACCGTAAATACATCATGCATATCTATCTATACTTACTAATATTATAAAGCTGAAGAGTTTGTTGTTTGATTGAACGCGCTAATCTCAGGAACTACTGGTCCGAATTGAAAAATTCTTTTAGTGTTGGATAGCCCATTTAACGAGGAAGGCTATAGGCTTTTTATCCCGGGAAAACACAAGATCGTCCGTACCCTTATTTTCTTAAAAATAGTGTTACATTGTATTAGCTTGTGTTTGACCACGATCTCACTATGGATGTGGCCGAAGGTGGTAAGCACACAAAGCCTAGAGGAACAGACTCTCAAGTGCAGCTGCCGGAACACACCAATAGGTATTTGGCGACAGATTTTCAACTTGAGGGTGGTAGTCAGCAAGGCGGGTACTACAAAGTACTCTACCACCGTGCTATGGTTTCCTCACGATGTTTTCCTTCACCGAAAGCTCAAGCTCATTGTAGGATTTGAACCCACGACCTTTGCTGCGGCGTCAGACGTCACATGAGCTATGATCGCCCTAAAATTAAATTAAATAACACAATATAATATTCTACATTATAATATATAGTAAATAAAAATAGCCAATACATATTCGTACATTGAACAAACGCCAATGTAACAGAACACCGGATATACAGCGGCATACCTTACGCCCGTCGACTGTCGCAAGCGCAACCTGCCTACGCTAGCTATCACTCGCATAACTCACTTAAATGTAGGTTAAATATCAATAAACTATACTTTACAATCTGTCAAGTCAACTATGTTTGTAGTGACCTGAATAACAGCTCATGTACTTTCACTGCAGGGGCATAATAATATGTCTCTCCTAACAACCAAACGATACCAGCCTGGGTTGTTACAACCCTTGAGAATCTGACACCTAGAACCTATCAGCGATTTTCAGCATCCACTTGAGAGGCTTCTAGAAAACAGCTACCGTATTTAATTAGGGAACGCAGCCCAAGGACAATTTGACATACGTAACATTTGGAGATAAATGACATGACGTCATATTATTCGAAAAGATTTATAGATTCAATGATAAAATATAATGAGTCAAACTCAAAAAACTCCGGCAAGTTTCTCAGCAAGGATTTTTTTGTGGATCTGAAGGAGTGACTTAACATCCTAACTAATTGTTTATTAAACCTTTTCACGCCTAAACCGCTGAACGGATCGCTATGAAATTTGGTACGCAGGACATGGGCTACTTTTTTTTCACGGGAATGCGGGCGAAACCGCGGGGTCAGCTAGTATTACTATATTAACAACCACGGCATGATGGCCAACGAGCCCCATGGACGAGGCGGCATCGACGACATTTCACTGTTTCATAAAATCATTCATAAAGGGGAAAAACGGGAATGTAAGTTCGTATGGGAATTCCGTATTTTTTAAGATAATTCCACGAAACTCTGTAGTTGTTCTTTTAGTTGGGTATTAATATCAACGTGTTTCACCTTTTTTGAAAAGTATCCTTTAAGTTAAATACCTCAGAAACGCGGCTACAACCGCGGGGCAAAATAGTAGAACATACATACTACATACGTTCATTGGATTTTCAATGGATACATTTCAATTGCGAAGCATCAGTGACACTCATTCACAAATATTAGTACCAAGTAATTTGCAAATTAGTGCAAAAAATTGCACATATGCAATGTAAATACAATACATTACAATGCATTAGCAAAATAACATAGGTTGACCTAACTGAGGAGCAGTTAAATAAACTTGAGCGTCTCCAAAATTTTTGCATACGGTTCATTTTTGGCTTGCACAAATTAGACCACGTCTCTCAGTTTCGTTGTCAACTCAAGTGGCTCCCTATTCGCCTTCGTCGGAATACTCACATACTTTCAACCTTATATAATATTTTATTTAATCCAAAAGCACCTTCTTATCATAAGGAACACTTCGAATATCGTAGCTCCCAGCATCACGTTCTTCGTAAGTCTTCTGAACTTTGCCCCAAAACTCACACAGCTCCCAAATTTTTAGTCAGTCTTTCACTGTGCAAGCTGTTCGACTTTGGAACTCTCTACCTCAAGTCATTAGACAAGCTCAGACTATTGAATCCTTTAAGTCGCAAATATGCTCCTACTATCACTCTCTTTGATCTTTGTATTTCATTTTATTTATGACATTATTTAGTATTAGTATGTTATTTTATTTGCATATCTATATTTATTTTATGTATTTTGTTTATTTCTAAGTATTATTATATTTTGTAATTTATTTAGTATGGTATAGTTTAGTTTATGTAGAATTTATAGGTTGATACCTGCCACAATTTTTTTATTTCCTATTACCCAAAGGTTGCCTGAAAGAGATTGCTTAAGCAATAAGGCCGCCTAAATTGTATTCTCTTTCTTATTTTTATATGTCTATACTTTTCCTGTATGGAGATTACAATAAAGAATATTTCATTCATTCATCAATATAAATAACTATGAGTTGACACTTCACACTTCGCACGTTGATGTTATTTGATTACACGATAAATTGCACTATTTGCATATTACCTGTTTATTGGGAAAAACCGTTAAAGGCTCTGTAGTTGGTTGGATATTCTAAGAATACTGACGTTATTGCTTTATGCAAATATTTTGTTCTCGTAAATGTTATATGTAATGTAAAACTACTTAGGTTTTTAGTAATCTTTTGTCCATTAAAAATCTGTACTTCTGATCAATTTTAACGCTCTATGTAGCGAAATACCAAGCGCCCGCGCGCTATAGATTTTGTTTCAACGCACCCTGTCCGCTTGTTAAATCTTTATAAAGATAAGTACTAGCTTCCGCCGCGCGATTTCACCCGCGATTTCGAGGATTTATTCCCGTAATAAAAAGTAGTTTATGTGCTACCTCAAAATTGATCCAGCCGTTTGAAACGTGAAGATGTAACAAACACACACACTCACAAACATTAGCCGTTATAATATTTGTGTGATTATGTGATTCAAATATTAATTCCTTCAAATATTATGAAACACTAACAAAATACTTACGGCCAGTCTCACAGGGTGCATAAGTTCCGGATAGCTTATCTGACAAGATGTCTGATAAAACAGTTCATTCGAAATGATAGAATAATATGGCGTGTAGAAATATCTACCAGTTAAGCCATCAGGTACTTATGTGCAAACTGTGAGATGAGCTTCTACTCTGAAAAAGACAATTAAAACGAAAATATTTTTATTACTACATTCAAATAAGCCTTCACAAATGAATAGTCTGACTCTAAAACGTACGGTTGCTTTTGCTCAGTAGAGCCGACAATAACTCGGCAATTACTGTATTAAAAAAACCACAGACAATATAAGCGTGTTATGGCGGAAAAATAATTAAATAAATAAATAACGAACAGCCAACTATCTGACCATCCGCCACACGTAGCACCTGTTTTTCAGTAAGATACAATTACTAAGTGGTATAGTCTATAATGGTCCTATTGGAGATCATTAGGGGAGGCCTATGTCCAGCAGTGGACGTCTTGCGGCTGAGATGATGATGACGATGTCTAAGAATCCTTCCGTTAACACCCTGGACGCCGCAAAAAGGTCTGTATTCAAATTATCTTTTTTTTTTTAAACTCGATTAACATAACCTAACCTTAATTGTAATGTAACAGAAGCACTAGTTGACCTTTAAACATACGTTAAGGTTCCATTTCCGTTGATGGCGAGACCGGACATTCTTCCCATAACCTTTGTTCTTAGGTGAACGAACCCACAACCATTTTAGCGTTTAAAAAAAGCTCCGGTTACAGTATAGTTAAGTTTTAGGTAGTAGGATAAGTACCTACTATGTTTTAAATACTTAGTTGAGTTAGTTTAGAATAGGATGGAAGACCGTAATTTTTGTTTGATTAACAAAAAACTTTGCTATTTGTAACGATTTTAATAACGTTCGTTGGATGCCGCGGCGAAGGTCGTGGGTTCGAATCTAACAATGAGCCTTTGGCACGGTAGTAGAGTACCTACCTTGTACCACCTTCAAGTTGAAAATCTGTCGCCAAACAACTATAGGTGTGTTTTGGCAGTGCACTTGAGAGTCAGTTCTTTCTAGGCTTTGTGTGACTCTTTCTAGATTGTCGACAAACACAAGCCTATAAAAAAAAGACACAGTTTCTTGAAAATATCAAATAAACATTTAATTTAAAACCATTGCCGAATTGATATCTAAATATGAAGTTTAAAAAAAAAATACACGGCAACTTTCGAAACTAAAATTTTTCAAAGACCTTCCCTATTTGAATGTACCTTATGGGGATATAATTAGCATTTGCTTTTCCATGACCACATCCCATACTTTGTAAACAAGAAAGAAATCCATTGGTTTACTGTGTATCAATGTACTATCGTGCACTAATTTCTAAAAGAACCGGTTTGTGTGTTTGCAATTTTTTCTCGTTTTGGCGGGACTCGTACAAAGCTATAGTTTTCTTTCAAACTGTCAAATGTAATAAAAAAGGTTATATATTTAGGAGCCACACTCGATTGGATGTTTTTTTTATGCTAACCGTTATGGTTTTGATTACAATGTTTTATGGTTAATATGAATTATTATATGTAGTTTTTGAAGTTTTATTTTATTCTGACAATGGTGGAAATAGTCATACTCTGCCTAGTTAGGGGTTGCCAGGATATAAAAATACTTTTACAATTTTATTATTAGCTTCCGCGGTTACACCCACATTTCCAAAGGATCTAACGTTTTCTCGCAATAAAAAATACCCTACATGTTTATCTAAGATATGTTCTACCTATATGCCAAGTGTTATCCAAATCGGTTCAACCATTACGGCGTGATTCAATAACAAACTTTCACACAACAACGTTTGCATTTATAACTTTCAGGTATGTAATAAAGGCGCCTTTCCAAAACAGCGAGTGTCGAATAACTAGTATTTTTTTAAAATCTTTTCCTCTTAGCCCAACTTATTTACTAAATTCGCAGAATCTATAACTTGTTTTGACTTGATGAGGCGCTATGAGTCAATATTCTTTGATGTGATTTGAAGATATACTAGCTGTTCCCCGCAGTTCGTCCCGGTATTAAATATGTCCATTGTTTCTCTCCCTGATCCAAACTACCCCTCTGCCAAAATTACCACTTTAGGGGTTGAATTTTGGTAAATCCTTTCTTAATCCTTCTTTAAGTACACCCCTATACCCATATGTAAATTATTGTAAATACAGTACACCCTGTCTCGGCCAGTGCATTTTTTTTTTCATACAATCTGTATTGCCCTTTAGGGGTTGAATTTCGGAAAATCCGGTCTAATTGTCTACCTACATTATATAAACGCCTGATATACTTATTACAGAGTACCAGTAAGTACAAAATTTATTTTTCTAGATCCAAGAGTTTGGGCTGGACGGTGATGAGAAAAAATAGCGTATAACCAATAAAAGTAGCCTAAGTTAGGTACTCCTCATAACATGAGCTATCTGCCAGTGAAAGTCCCGTCAAAATCAGTCCAGCCATTTCGGAGGAACAAAGAGACAGACAGACAGTTTTTTTTTTTTTGTTACAAGTAGGTGAGACCGGGGATAGTTGACTATAGGGGTAGGTAGACTATCTGCCAAAAACTCGTCGATAGTATTAGTATTGCATCATCCGATCACAGCCAAGTATTACACTCCGCACCCCGCGTAGCTGCCCGAAGTGCCGCATCGCGGTCGCAGGTCGTTTTCAAATGGTGACACGTTTTTAATTTGTTAATGACGTAAGTGAAATTTCGATATAGTACATTTTTTGATGTGATGCCTACACGTTTTATGTGAACCATTTTTCTATTAGCCCTAGCGTTTGATGAGTGCATATTTATCATATTTCATATCTTATTATTCAAATCAGCGGCAGTGTTTAGGCTAGCCATGTGATCAAAATATAAAATGGCGTCTGGGGCTAGTAGACCAATTATTTTTGGGGCTGGTTGAATAATTATTCAACCTACCCCAAAAGCTAAAATATGGAGTTGAAAACAACTCGTAAGTTTACCATTTATTGGATTTTTAAAGAAGTATAGCTATTTTGATTAATACTTAGCAAAAAGGACCTGTGAAAGAACAACTGAATGAGCTAAAACAATAAAAAATGTATTGGAAGTAGCTTGTTACGCAGTCATTTTTGACGAAAAAGCATTAATGCGACACCAAAACGGTATAATATTCCTTATAAAAAATACATCGTTACGGTGCCAAATTAAACGAAAAATTTGAACGTAATCCAAACTTGACGTGAGTTTGTTGAGCAGAATTCTCATCCCTGGATCATCATCATCTCAGCTGCAAGACGTCCACTGCTGGACATAGACCTACCCTAATGGTTTCCAATAGGACCAGTCTTGGGCGACCTGCATCCATCGGACCTTGTAAGTGGATGTCCCACGCTGCCCTTGCCAGTCCATGGTCTCCACTTCAGAATTCTTCGGCCCCATCGGCCATCCGTTCTGTGCACTATGTGCCCTGCCCATTGTCATTTCAACTTGTCAATCCACTGGGCTATGTCGGTGACCCTATTTCATCTATAAATCTCCTCATTTCTGATTCGATCCCGTAGAGAAACCCCGAGCATAGCCCTCTCCATAACCATAAGCATAACCCTGGATACAGAGGATTCTTGCTGGATTCTTCTCAGTCCAAGTGTATTCCGAACCGGTGGTAAGTACCTTATTAGGGCCTAAACTGAATAAATGAGTGAGTTTGATATATAAAAAAAGTAAAATTTGTATTAGTTTTGAAGAGAAAACTTTAGCCAGTTATTTTATTGAGATAGCTGCTATTTATTATGGATTGGCGTCTTATGAGACTCGGAAATTTGCATATGAGTTCGCAAAAAAAAAATAACAAAGCTGTGCCTGATTGAAATGTTTAATTATTTGCCCCTTCTCATGATTTGACTCTTATAGGTACATAAGTCAACATACCCCTGGCATATGGTCTACTTACCCCGGACCAGGGGTAGATTGACTAAGAGTTAGTGTTCTATAAAATGCATAAAATTATCGACATTATGCTTAACTAACAACTAGATATCACATATTTTTATTAGATTAATAGTTCTTCTATCAATTGATATGGTTTTCTTGTCTATATATATTAAAACATAAAAAATATGCACTATTTAGTAAAAAATTGGTCAACTATCCCCGGTCTCCCCTACCTACCGTATACTATATACCGTATAGTAAAAAGATGTTATTTTGACATTACAAACAGACACTTCAATTTTATTTATTTACCTAGATATAAGTTTGCTCCCGGTAACAATTCTTAGAATTTGAACTTCTCTTTGCTACTTATTTAAAAAGATGACGTAGCCTAATTAAGCGCTCCCGCAAATATTGAACTAATTCTTATTTCAAAATTCACTTCTTATTTTTTTTTCTCTTTTTTGGCCGCGAAGGCCATAGAGGTTAAAATCACTCTAGTTAAAAAGAACTATAATTACATAAAGCTTTCTGCATTTCATTTTGTCATCATCCGGTAATCCTTAGACACGTCATTGCTTATCCATATGTGCTCTTCCTTCCGTCCTTGGACTGGAAGACCACCCACAGAATTCCCATGGGTTTCTATTTCCATCGATTTCTTTCCATTACTTCTTCGATCAATTTCAAGAATAGATTCAAACACGCTTTAAAGTTCGGTCACGAATGCGTACGAAATAAAATTTCGTTATTTGACTCATTGCTAGTACGTTCTCCCGCGTAAAGTTCGCCTTTAACAAACTTTGTTCTGCGTTTGAAATAATTGTTGTCTCTCCTTATTTTTATGTCGATAAGAATTAGATTGGCGTGACTTTTATATATTGGTAGTAAGGATAAAGTTGTCGATATAAATAGTGCAACGGTGCGTTCTGCGAATCGGGCTGCGTTCATTTTCCTCTTAGATGGAATGCGACTTTGACGTCATTGTGAACGCACCTCGACTATACTGCTAAGTCGAATAGCACTCATTCACTTTTCAATTTACAATTGTAAGTAGGCTCGAGAAATTTGCAGTATAAGAATAACCTATCGAATTGAGGAGTCGTCACTAGCATTGGTACGCGAGCTTGCATAGTGTCATTATGCAGTCGGCTACTTATACCATCTGCAGGATAACGGTACATTCAGGATGTTTTGTACGATTGGAATGTGTGTATCGTGTTTGTATTCTAGAAAGTGAGGTATTTTATGGTACCTAGGATTTAAATTTGATTGTCTACGAACGACGACCTTGCCTTCTATGCTATTTATGTAAAATAAAAATATGTTTGTATTTTCAAATTCAATTAAAATCTTTTAAATTTGTAAATCGAACTGGTTGGCGTTGTCATGTATTCTGCTCACCTACCGACATAAAAGAACATTATTAAAGTATATTAAAATGTATGTAATATTAATACTTAGCGTAATTATAATAACATGTTTATAATATTATCTCCTTCAAAACTCTTCTACCTCAAATTGACATATCTTCTTACATATGAAAGATTTGACTTTTACAACTTAAGTTATTTTAGCTGTCGGTCAATTTTCATAAGAATATTTGCATATTGAGATGGTAGGAGAATTTAGAAGTTTTGGAATTGGTCGCAAAATTACACCATTACAATCTGTTTAAGGCCATGTAATATGAATTACAAAGTTAACAATATTGTAGCCATAATGTATGTCTTAGAAAACTCTTGAATTAGGCCCTTTGTGTCCATAAACGAAGAGTTCATCGCACTCGCTCGGAACGGCAATTGCGAAAGGTAACAAGTAATTCATTGACAAAAGAAAATGACAGACAGATGATCATTCAAACAATGCAAATAACACGTGAAATAATACAAAACCTTCTGTTTCTAAATCGTTTAGAACTTAACTTCGTTGTAAAGTAACGAATAGTTAATAATTAGCGGCCATTTTGAAAAGTCTACAAGGCATTGTGAAACTAAACTTTCGTGTGACCGACAATTACCTTTGATTTATTTAAATATTATACGATTGTGTTCTTTAACTGTATTGAAATAGAAGCGTATAGTATTTTTTTTAAACGGTCACTTTTACTTAAAATTATATATTGGTGTAGGTAGTACTTAAGATATGTGAATGAAAACCGAAGATTATTAACTTCTAACTTCTGCGGTTTTTCCCTCGTTACCGTAGATTCCTGTCTTTCGGGATAAAAAGCATCCTATGTTTTATTCCAGGATATGATCTATTTATGTGCCAAGCTTCATTCGAATCCATTCAGCCGTTTATGCGTTATTGAGTCACAAACACCCAAACATATAAAATTACACATTTATTATCTCAGTAGGATTATACAAACCTTTAACATACATTTTTAATTTTCACATAAGACACACTATTTTTTGTTACCATTAACCTCGGATTCACCCGCCTTCCCGAGAAAAAAAAGTAACCCATGTCCTTCTCTATACCATAGGCTATCTGCGTACCACATTTCATCGCGAACGGATCAGCGGTTTAGGCCTGAAAAGGTAATAAACAAACAAACTCACAATCGCATTTATAATATTAAAGTTAGAATTAGGACCGCCTCGCTGGTTACCACCCTCAAGTTGAATATTTGCCATCAAGGACCTACGTGTGTTCCGTCCAACTTAAGAGCGAATACCCTTTTAGGCATTACGTGCTTTCCACCTTCGGCCACATACCTTGGTGAGTAATTAAAAAATAAAACGAGTGATTTTCGCGGTACGATGTCAAATGCGTGCAACGAGCAGTGACTGACCACACCTTGTCGCGTTCCCAGCTGTTACAAACAACTTTTACTATGTAACAGACTTGCTGACTAACAGTTGCACTTGAGAGCCAGTTGCCTTTGAGGATTTATAAAGGTCGGCAATTCCACTGGTATTGCTAATGTCCATAGGCGATGGTAGCCACTTACCATCAGGTGTACCGCCTTCCTGCTGTTCAACTTTCCTACTAATATTAGAAATAATAATACGAATGTTTGTTTATTTGGATATTTGTTACCATTCAATTCCGTAACGGCTGAACGGATTTGGATGAAATGTAGCACATATATATTAGCTTCCGCCCCGCGGTTTCACCCGCGTTCCCGAGGGAACTTATATTTTCTCGGGATAAAAAGTAGCTTATAGCCTTCCTCGATAAATGGGCTATCCAACACTAAAATATTTTTTCAATTCGAACCAGTAGTTGTTGAGATTAGCGCTTTCAACCAAACAAACATACTCTTCAGTTTTATAATATTAGTATAGATATTATGGATTAACATATTGGATATTTTTTATTTATCCTGGGAATTAGATACCTGAGATAACGCGAGTGAAACGTAAAAAAAGCCCCGTTGTCAAGAAATGTGTGAGAATCCCTTTACACTCACCATCCTGCTTTAAAATACTACCACGTACATTGTCGCAATAACATACATACAAACAAACATACACCGCGCTCTATTAACCATAGTAATCACCTGTTTTGTACCATTGTCAACTTAAATGGTCGCAACGTTTAATAATGGGAAAATATAAACTTTTGGTACCATTTGACGGTGTTATTGTTTAAAGCGATGATAGCTCAGTGATAGTGACGTCGGTCGCACGCGAAGGTCGTGGGTTCGAATCCTACAATGAGCTTGAGCTTTCAGTGAAGGAAGAGATCGTGAGGAAACCATAGCACGGTGGTAGGGTATTTTGTAGTACCCGCCTGGCTGGCTACCACCCTCAATTTGAAAATCTGTCGTCAAACACCTATTGGTGTGTTCCGGCAGCTGCACTTGCGGCTTTGTGTGGTTACCACCTTCGGCCACATCATCACTTACCATAGTGAAATTGTGGTCAAACACAAGCCTATACAAAGTAAAAAAAAAACTGGCCAAGTGCGAGTCGGACTCACGCACCGAGGGTTACGTACAAACTTCGTCCATCGTTCGTCCATCACGGGAAATGCACAATTTTATTTATTTACCTCATTTGAGGTTCGTGCCATTTAAGCTAGACCTCTAAATTGTATGAGCGCCCATACAACTCAGAGGTCTTTATTAATTGACGTGACTATGTATGTATGGGGACACCCTTTAATTTTCGACTTTTTAGAATTTTTCCTTTTTTTGTGCTGTAAATCCTTGCTTTTTGCCAATTTTTTATTTTTATATTTGAGTTGATTGAATGAAAGGTAAATTGCGGTTTACGATTTGTGACGTATTAAAAAAAACTACTTACCAAATCTCGTTCAAACCAATTTTCGGTGGAAGTTTGCATGGTAATGTATTTTTTTTAGTTTTATCATTCTCTTATTTTAGAAGTTACAGGGGAGGGGGGGGGCATACATTTTACCACTTTGGAAGTGTCTCTCGCGCAAACTATTCAGTTTAGAAAAAAATGATATTAGAAACATCAATATTATTTTTGAAGACCTATCCATAGATACCACACGTATGGGTTTGATGAAAAATTTTTTTGTGAGTTTCAGTTCTAAGTATGGGGAACTCCCAAAATTTATTGTATTTTTTTCTATTTTTGTGTGAAAATCTTAATGCGGTTCACAGAATACATCTACTTACCAAGTTTCAACAGTACTATAGTTCTTATAGTTTCGGAAAAAAGTGGCTGTGACATACGGACGGACAGACAGACAGACATGACGAATCTATAAGGGTTCCGTTTATTGCCATTTGGCTACGGAACCCTAACAATGCTGTGTGGGTTCGTATCCTATGATGAAAAAATACGGTAGGGATGATGATTAAGTCTCCTGGGTACAGAGAGTACTTACACTGTGTAATGTAAATACAATTAAATACCATTATATAACACAATATTTTCCTCTTGTAAAATAAAGATTTAATTAAAAAACCCTTTTGCTGTGTAATTTTTTAAATAATGTGCTTAATTATTGACATAATTTATTAGTATTTTTGTGTGGCAATAATTTTTGAAATCGGTTGTGTTGTTTCGGAGATTACTTCCTTCATCCAAACTTACAAATTTTAACTCTTTATGCCACTTAACTACGCCTCTCAGTTTTGCTACTGTTAGTTGGTACCTACTCGTATATCAACATTGTTTTGTTTTGGAGACATTCTCAAAGAATAATATCCGCTAACCTTATTTTTGCACGTTATATTAAAACAACAAACGTTCTAGAATACAAAGTGCGTAACTACATATAATCAAAACATCGCAAAGCAGGTGTGTCAATGACCTTTAGGTATTGAGTAATAAATATATTTGTATGCCGTGCGAGTAGCGAGCATGTCCGAATAATTGGAATTCCTTTTCAAGTTATTTGGCGACGCAGTTGAAACAGCAGCGTGGTGGCCAATTGTCCACAACGTAGTTAGACATCGTCCTGGAGAAATCTTCATTGTAATACTTTAAATTGAAGCTAGCATGAGGGGGATAGAGGGGGCTAAGAAATCAAATAAAATTAATAGAAAAAATATAACTAGCATTAGAATCATTCCCCGATTTCAGCCGCGGTCCAGAGACTATTGGGTATAAAAACTGTATAGGGATGTCTTTCAAACATATCTAAATTAAATAAATAAATATCCTGGAACATTCCTCATATACGGCCATCCCAAGCTAAGCAGAGCTATGGAAATCTATCTATCTAAATGAATCCCTATTTCTCTTGGTCACGCCATAACTTGAGAACGACGACTTTACCGATTTTTTTTAAATGTTTTAATAATACTTTGTACAGGGTTCTTTTCTTACGGAAAGAATAATAAAGAAAATTGCACAGAAAATGGAAAATTCGGGAAAAACTGAAAGTATGGTATATTTTTGTATGAAATTAAAACACTGATATTTTTGCGTTAAATAGGCAGTTTATTGAGGAATATAGGCTACTTTTTATGTTGAAAACTCAGGTGAAACCGCGGGGGACAGCTGGTTCTAAATATATAGATACTTAAATAGATAATTACACCAAGACTCAGGACAAACAGACATGATCATGAACCACATCTGTCCTGGGTGGTAATCAAATCCACGACCTGTGCCGTGGGTATCTTACCAATCACGCCAGCCCGTCGAATGGTTGTGATTCTCCAGGGCTTCGTGTATCTATAAAGCGAACATCGTACTGTCTCGCATGACGCTCCGGTCTGTAAAGGTAAGCACACCATGCCCAAAAGGGCTCTCAAATTCAGCTGCCAGAACGAATAGAACCGATAGTTAGTTGGCGACAGATTTCCAAATGAGGGTGGTAGCCAACCAGATTTCCTCACGATTTTTTCACCGAAATTTTCTATATACTTACTTAAAATAATATCTGCATAAGTGATTGTCAAGGAAAGAAAGATAGTTTTTTGGATTTTGTACTTAACCAGAACCTGGGTAACCCTGGGCCGTGGGTCAAATAGATTAAAAAGACTGATTCTAGTGGGTATTAATGTAATTAATTTACTTTACCTTTTCCTTATTTAGTTTCTATCCGATAATAATAGGTCATTAACACGAGGAGTTTTAAGGAAAATCATGGAGTGAGGAGGCCCTTAGCAGTCAGTATGGATTTCTATAGCTCTGGCTTCAAACTCAGATTGTTTTCCCTCATTAGTATAATGACAGCTTTAGATTTTGACCAAGATAAGTAGCTGAGAATTTTATATTCTCAATTTGCCATTAGTTTTAATAAATGAATGCTTTTCCCCGCGGTTTCACCCGCGTACCCGGTATTAAAATTAGCCTATAATCACTAATAATATCAACTACCTGCCAGTAATTCTCCAGTCAAAATCAGTCCAGTCGTTTTGGAGATTTACCGGAACACAGACAGACAGACAAACATTTTAATTTTTTTTTTGTTATGAGTACCTACCGTATATTATATACTTTCATACGCATTTTGTAAAAAGCTGTTATTTTGAAATTACAATACTAGCTGTCCCGCGCGGTTTCACCCCCGTAGCGGTATGAAATATACTTTACGACCTATTCTCAGACCTACCAAATATGTACAAAAAAAATCATAAAAATCGGTCGAGCCGTTTCGGAGGAGTTTGCAGACAAACACTGTGACACGAGAATTTTATATATTAGAGATGTATTAAAAGCTGTCAAATAAACAATATTCTATTCAGTTGGGATGAGAGAGTCCATACATAATCTTACCGTTGTTAGACCACTAAAAAGTGATAAATCCGACTTCACAGAACAAACCCGGGAAGCAAACTCTATATAAATTCCTTGTTTAGCCTATATAAAAACATTTTACCTCAACATAGCAACAGTTTAATCGGCTCAAACCCGTGTGGTTATTGTAATTATTACATTTTTAACCCAATTATATGGTATGGAACTTTAAAAAAAACATCTCATTAGACCGTAACGAGGGCTTTATCATAGCCGGTAGCTTGCGGAAGTTGAGCGAGATATTGAACCGCAGCCTTCCTGCCAATTTCCATTATCGCGTCGAATCCCATGGGTATTTAATACTTGGGCTTTGGGAAAAACACTGGTGTTGTAATCATTAAAAAAGCAAGGACTTTTTGTATATTCCTTAATTTCCTGAGAGAGTTTTTTCTACTGTTAATAGGTTTGTGTTACACAATCTAAGTAACCGCAGTAAGTTATGAAGCCGAAGGCAATGTTTATAAGATAATTTGAAATAATTAATTGTAATTTAATAATAATTAAT
The DNA here is from genome assembly GCA_951216915.1 of Tetheella fluctuosa. NCBI lineage: Eukaryota > Metazoa > Arthropoda > Insecta > Lepidoptera > Drepanidae > Tetheella > Tetheella fluctuosa. The sequence continues at coordinate 10,909,728 of OX578223.1, read as the reverse complement.
TGTCTGTCATTATTTTTTTATTGTTTTATTAAGGGATTTTGTTTTGACAATTTCTTAGAGCCAAAGATGTAGAAGTTTACTTAAGGTATTAGGTGTTTTCGACTTGTATGTCATCGCTCTTTCTATTTGTGAAAACTGTATCAAAATCCGTTGCGTGGTTTAGGAGAAGTAAACGGAGGCAGATGGCGTAAAACAAGGTTTGTTTATACTATTTAGAGACATGCTGTCCCCCGCGGCTTACCCGCAATCACGGTTTCATGAAGTTTCCACAGGTTAAAGCGGCTTCGCTTGATAACCGCTTACCATCAGTTTGTTTGCCAACAATGTGGTATAAAAAAAAAATGTGAAAGGCGAAAACGCGGGCGCAAAGCTAGTTAAATAATAAGGAACTGATGACCCAGTAATTATTCACTTAAAAACAATTACGAATTATCATTTGTGTAAGCGAATTGTTTTACCATTTTATTAGTATTTCACAACGTCTGTACTCAACAAATACCTTTGTAAATTAACACTTAGTTGTTAGAACTGCTCCTATTACATGAATTACATGATTCTAACCGTTTTTCATTAATCTTATCCGATAATAAATTATTCGCCGTTCGGTTTAATTAAACATAAACTTTAATGCTTATAAAATAAAAATCACATTTAATTGTAGGACCATTATTTTAGTGGTGGGTGCTTGGCGACAAATTTTCAATTGGTTGGTAGCCAGCCAGGCGGGTACTACAAAGTACCCTACCACCGTGCTATGGTTTCTAAAGCTAAACCTCAATATAGGGTTCAAACCTAGCATTTAAAAATGTATCTTAATGTATAGGTCTTAAGTATTTTATTGATTGCCATTTTTTTTTACACTCTAACTTGGTTTTATAGCTACTCCATACAAACAGACATGTTCTGTTCATGCACTCAAGTGTGTCTTGGGCGGGAATCGAACCCACGACATGTAACGTAATAGGACCACGCTAACTGGCTCATCTAATGAATAGTTTAAAAAAAGTTACTACTAGTAGGTACTTAATTAGGTAAATAAGTTCACATAATAACTGTGCAACCTAATATTTACATTACATTTCCCACAACATGGCGGGATGCTTTACAAAACTATAATAATAAAAACCTTGAACTAAGTAAATAACAAATACAACACTAGCACACTTCTCGGAACAACTATGCAACTACAACTATTTGTATTGTATTAAATAAGTTAAATATTAGGTATGTTATGTTGGGTCTAAGAAGGGATAAAAGATTCTTGTGATTGAGTTTTATTGTTTTGCAGAATATCTAAGGTAATAATACCCCGTATTCAGACCTGCTCGGTTGCGGTCCCGATCGGGTAGACAAAGCGATTGAGAAGTCTACTTGAATAGGATGGCTCCTATTTTCTCATTTCAGACTTCCATTTGGAATGAGGCAGTCGATCGGAACGCGATCGCACCAAAAAATTCTGCGACTAACACAGCATCAGCCTAAATTTTTTCAAAATAAAATCGTCCTTTCCGATCAGAATGATAACCGGATGCTTATAAAGGGTTATATCTAATCGAAAGGAGTGGGATCGAATCCTACAATGAGCTTGAGCTTTCGGTGAAGGAATACACCGTGTGAAACCATAGCACGGTGGTAGGGTACTTTGTAGTACCCACCACACTGACTATCACTTTGTGTGCTTACCTTCGGGGTAGCTGTCAAACACAAACCAATACATATAGCCTTACTTTCGTTTGTTCATAACTGAACCAATTTTGATGAAATGCAGGAAAAAAAGTACTAAATAAATCTTGATGAATTTTGTCAGAACGTCATGCGTCGTATAGTAACCGAATATTATCCGTATATCTCTGAAATACAGGTAAAACCACGAAGCATATCTACTCATAATCAACAAGAACATTAGTAAATTCGCAAGTCGCTGTGGATTCTTCTCAGTAAGAACTCCCGGTGTATTTCAAGATGGCCGCTTGCCGTCTGGAGGTCAAACGGACTGGTTCCCTTTGTAGTTTTTTTTTGCCAAACCCTGACCTACCTCTGTGATATATTGGGGGACGGACGTGTCACCATTCAGGTATTTATATTATTTATAGGATGTTCCGTTGCTATGCTCATTATATTAAGATAAAGAATGATTTTCGATGCGTGAGAAGATTTTTATGCAACTCCATTAATAAGCTAACTTTGTTTTATTTGGACCACAATATTATTAATTGGCGAGAATTGAGAACATACTACAATGATTGCTACCATTTGTTTCTTAATATATATTTAATTCCTAGTCTTCTATCTTCTTTTATCTATATATTATACGTTAGTCTCGCAAAAAAACTCAAAAATGGCTTGACCGATTTTTATGTTCTATTTGCCTTAATCCTGGAGTCGTTTCGAAACTAAGAAAACCCCAAAGGAACAGCTAAAAATAAATAAAAAAATCTAAATTTTGTAACTCAAACCGTACAATCAATCTCACGTGGTACGAAGTTAATATTGTTAATTACTTATATAATATTATAATACAATTCTTTTAGGTAGGTTCTTTTAAGGTAGGTAGGTACCTACTTACAATCATTAAAAAAATCACCATGGCTAGCTTTGATTAAACCAAAATATAAAAATACGTTACTGATTTTCAAAGGCATAACTTGGGTGCAATTATCACAATTGAATATTGCTATCTCGTTCGCGCTACAGGTGAAGTAAGCGATGTAAGAACGTACCTACTACCACTTTTATAAATTACATCCACAATATTCGTTAGCGCAGAAATTAATATAACGCCAACTAAAAACGATTGTAAACACCAATGAAATACATGCCTTGTTGCTATACGTTTAGATTTGAAATATAACAACAACAAGAGATTTGCTATCTCGCTTATAACATTTGTGCATTGTTTGGCAACAAATCTATATTAATAATTCCGTCAAGGGGTACGGTAGACTCGATTGAAACCTTACCTGAATAATAAAACATAAAAAATAAAAAAATTCGAGTCGACAAAATATATCCGCAAAATTCGGATTGACGAGTATTTTGTTAAATTCTTATAGTGCAAATGGCAGTCGCCATATTGGCCGAGCACAGTACCGCCATATTTTCAATGAACGCATCTCTGTCAGTCAGTATCAGTTTTTTCTTTTGTTTTCCCTTATTTCGGGAAGGCAAAGGGTTCTAGCCCATACAGCCTAATCATGAGATGACACAGTGTTCTCAGTGTGTAAATGAGCCTTTATGACAGCCTTTTATTTTTTTTTCCCGTTGTTTTTTCTAACCATGACACTGGCAGTCATCGTTGGCACGATGGAACCATAAACAATAAATTGGAATTGGATTGAGCTGTCAAACAGTGTTGCCAGAAGGTTACATTTCTTGCATTTTTCGTAAATTTTGACCCCCTCGCGTAACATGTAAGTAATTTTTATATTTATGGCAATTTTCGTAGCTTTTGAGAACAACGAGATTTGTAAGACTAGATTTTTATTGCAAACAGTTTACGAACGTATCCAAATTGAACGCACCTAAAACTGGCGCGTCTAAGGCCGGGAAAATACGTCTGATATTTTCATCCGATAGTCGGATCTGATAGTCTGATACGGCGTACTAATACAAACCACTACCGATAACTACAAAAATATCTACCTACATTTTGTAAAAGATTGTGTATTATGAGTCAAACACATTTCACCCGAGCGAAGCCGGGTTTTCATCTAGTAGAGGATATTTTCGCGCCTAAAAAAATAATCACTTATAAAAGAAGTAGTAATTTACCGTATCTTCCTTCTTCTTTAATCTAAGATAGTAAGTCGAAGGTAATAACATTATATTAAATGGAAACAATATTTCGTTTACTTTATTATAAATATACATTTTTTCATCATCACCTTCCAGTAAAATTATGGTTTTATTATTCTAATATTGTTTACGCCATTCGCCATTATGAATGAGGATAAATTGAGTTTCCTAGATAATACTATGACGTCAATTGCCATTTTGATAACGAAGCACAAGAGCACTGAGCTTTGAACATGTTTTTTTTATATAAGGGATCTTTACTGTACCCTGTACGTCCTAATAATTTTATGTATAAATTGATATTAAAATATGAACATAAAGAAGCTTTGATGTATCCCTTATTTAAAAAAAAACTGTCACTTCCTCCGTTCAAAGACATGTCTAGATTTAATTTTCTAATAAATAACACCTCAAATGTGGCGATAGTTCTTATATCCAATGAGTTCCAAAAGTGCCGCAAAAAATCACTTGTCGGTGAGTAATGCCGCGTAATATTCAAAAGTAGAAAATCTTCGTAGTTTTAGTGGTCAAAGCAGTCGATTATGCGCCCACGCACCCATCCGGGTTTCCACCTACGCCCGCCGCCGCGCCGCGTCCTATAGGGCGGGCAATATTTCTTTTTAATTTACATCAGTCATATTTAACAAATAGTTTTGCGCAAAATTTATTACTGGCAACATTAAAAACTACCTACAATAATCTTTTTTTAAGACTGATTTTGACGGAATACATGTCCCTATATTACGCCAACTGTCTAGATAAATACTTATCGTAAATTATAAATAATATTTTTATGTTCCGTTCATGCTGAGGTTTTTATGTCTATCGATCAATTTTAATTTAGATTTTGCTATTTTAAGAAAAAATATTACGTATTTCTTCGTCTTGTAAATCTCCAACCACCCACACTTAGATAATGTACTTACATTTTTTTTATTATGGTTAAGTTTGTGTTTGACCACAATTTCGCGGTGGTAATATTCATACGGCATTCATGTGGTCGAATTGAAGTTCGTATTTTTTTTTAATGCTTAATTGACATGCAGCTTTTTTGCTTGTGTTTGACCACATTCTCACATGGTAAGTGATGATGTGGCCGAAGGTGGTAAGCACACAAAGCCTAGAAGGATCTGGCTCTCAAGTGTAGCTGCCGAAATACACCATTAGGTGTTTGGCGACAGATTTGCGATAGTCAGCCAGGCGGGCACTACAAAATACCCTACCACCGTGCTATGGCTTCCTCAAGATGTTTCCCTTCACCGAAAGCTCAAGCTCATGGTAGGATTCGAACCCATGACCTTACGCGTCCGACGTCACTACCACTGAGCTATCATTGACATAAAAAATATGGATCGGGTAACTTGCGTTGCTGACTGTACCAGTTTTCGTAAACTAAACTTGTTTCTCCGTCTTAAAACGTGTTGAACCTCATAGTTTACTTTATGAATAAGAGCTATAAATAAATACATTGTGTCGGCGACTTTAAACATATTATTTCGTCGCGAAAACCGTGGCGACGTCGTGTGGAGTCGCTGAGATTTAGAATAGAGTTCATGTGTCGTAGGGCTGCCTAAATGTTTTAAATTTAAATGTAAAGACAGGTGGGCGTGCTTATACCTAATTTCGCACAGGCGGGAGATCATTAATCGTAATTTAAAACATTATTTTTGGCACTGGTAACTAATAGGTTTATGCTCTGATCTATAGAATTTTACGAATGTTTTTAACACTTTTTAACTGACTCCCAAAAAAGGTGGAGGTATTCAACTCTTAAATTTTTTTCTTATGTTGAAGCATAATTTAAGTATTTTAAACTTACCTTCGATATGTTTAAGGCAAAAGTTTGTGATACCTACTTATTTCATGCTCGCTCGATATTATTTAGGCATTTCTTATGCTCATACGATGGTTGACAATGTTGTTACAATATCTTATTTACCATTATGATTCGTTACCCGACTGCGCGACAATAAAGACATATCGCATGTTGAACATGATTCTGATGACTCCGGCTGCATTTTATTTGTACTATATTTGATTGGATCAATTTTACCGAGTCCATGAAATTTTATTTTTTCTTTCCATCTTTTTATTTTCTACGATAAAAATACTAATAATGTTAAATTACTAAAATAATTAATGATAGGTAATAGTTTATGATTTAAATTGATATTAATTATGTAAAAATAGGTAATTGCAAATAATAATAATAAAAAAAAAAAAAAAAATATGACTCAAGCCATGCAGTCAAAAATGACAATGCCATTGGTACGTCTGCAAGCGTTATTGCTTACCGTTATCGTAATAGGGTATTACACCCATTTTTGAAAAGTGTCTCAATTCATTCCTAAGGTGTTAATAAGCCACCAAAAAAAAACACAAAAAATTTATTCAATCGATAAGTGCCATAAAAGTGTATTTAAATGTTACATTTTCAATTTTCGCGCGTAGTTTGATGAAAACGCTGAACGCCTTGTTACTCTACGGTCATGACGTTATTTGGTCTATTGTGTAAATAAATGCACTGATATTGGTCTCGATTGGACTTATAAAATTTAAAAATTAAACATGAGCTATTATCCTTTTTATTAGTGTGCTGTTCCTGAATGCATGAATACTAGTGTAAAAATAATTAAAATAATACTTCAGTTGCCACTTTTTAGTTTACATACAGCACCGTATGACGTCATTATAATGGCGGCTACTGGTTCGCTTGTTTAGAAACAGATTAAATAAACTGAAAACTTTGAAATGAATTTTAAAATTAATAAAGTTATTTTATGAACTAAAACTAACATTTTCCGCCTAAGCTATCTAAATTGTACATTTTTAGATTTTTTCTCATATAGAGTAAAATACCCTATTCCTCATCAGGCGATTTTAGTAGTTTTGATTTCTACTACTTAATTTTTTGTACTCCTTGAGATAATCATCTACCTTATTTTTGTTTTATAAATCTTATCAATATCATCGAGCAACAAAATGCCAGTTTATTATGTAAAGTGAACGTCTATATGCCAGCCCTATCCACGAGTATGCCAGCCGGTCGTAGGCGTGCCATTCATTCATTCACTCGTGACGTCAGCTGCCCACGGCCGTAGATCCGAATCTCTTGACACTTTACTGAACGAGTTATCGTGGGTACTACGTGTGAGTATCTATAATGCTGACGTCATCGTGCCAATCTGTTTATCGACTGTTGTAGGGTTCAGTAGCTTTGTTTTCTGTGGAACACTTTTGGAATGTTCTAGATTTAAATAAATTTCGGTGTGTTCAGGCAGCCGCCCTACTGCTATACCATTACTTACCACAGTTAGATTGTGGTCAAATATAAGTTTAACGACTGAAAGTACCTAAATCCTAAAACTTTAATATTTTGAGAAAAGAGTTTGATTTAGTTACAAAGATTTGAGCGACCATTTTCTTTGTTATGGCAGTTGGTCTCTCAGACTACTAAAGGTACGAAACGCTTAAATATCAGTATCTGATACGCCCTTAGCCTTTCGAGCTGATTTATTGCCTTAGATAGTTTCTGCCAGTGCGTAATGTCAAACATGACAGTGATCTGTCAGTTTAATAAGTTAGCTTATTGTAAGTTACGAACAACGAACGGATACGTGATGATAGTATGAACAACATAAAAATAAGAATTTTAAACAAAAATACTATTATATATAAATTGAATTTGTATAGACGGCTCTCTTACATTTTCCAATGTAATTTTACACAAAGCTGTGTTTTTTTTTGAGTGAGGTTAGATATAGGTACGGACAAGATATTTATACTTCCTAACTTACTAATCCTAACTAATATTATAAACGCGAAAGTGAGTTTGTTTGTTTGATACCTTTTCACGCCTAAATCACTGAACCGATCGCGATGAAATCTGGTACGCAGATAGCCTATGGTATAGAGAAGGACAAGGGCTACATTTTTTATCGGGAACGCGGGTTAAACCGTGGGGGACAGCTAGTACTAATATAATATTATAAAGCTGAACAGTTTGGATGCAGGTGGTAATCTCCGAAACTATTAATTCGATTTGAAAGCCTGTTTATGAAAGAAGGTTCATTTCATTGATGAATAATAATATTAATTGTGTTTATAACACACATTAATTATAACTAACTGTTCCCCGAGGTTTCACCCGCATTCCCGGGATCAAGAATTTGACTATCAAATGCAAAGATATTTTTTTTTAAATCCGACTTTCTGAACTACCAGAGATTAGCGCTTTCAAACAAACAAAAAAGTCTTCAATTTTATAAAAGGTATTATTAACTATAGATATATAGCTTTCCCCCCACGATTTCACCCGCGTTCCCGTAGCCAAAAGTAGCTTACGTCGCTCTCTGGTCCATACAATTATTATCTCTATGCAAAAAATCTCATTCGATCCGATACACATTCACATTTATACCAATAGGTATAACATACAAAATCATTTGAGTATATAAATTCATAAATTGTTTTTTTTTTTGTTATGATTTATTTTTGATTGCATTAAATAATTCAATTTATTAATGAATGCATGAATCATAAAATTTAAATTCAAATTAATTGCAGTATTTAATTAATTGGGCTTATTTATTCATAATCCAACCGAATTATAGCATCAATTTATTATTTTAAATATAAATATCTTGGTAATTAGAAATTTACCGATCGATATTTTCTGATGATGCGAAATAGAAATAATTAAAAAACTCACTAAATCATAAATGTGATAAAGGGTTAAATTAAAGATCGATTCAAAGAATATAGGTTTTTGGTAAGGTCAATAAAAAAAATAGATAATCATATAATATGTGTACCTAAGTATACCAATTTTATAAAACTTGGCGTAGCCTAGTTTGGACTAGTTGCTTAGAGACCCGATTTTTCATGAGTGAGTGGAGTGCAAACATAACTCGTTTTCACATGTATCTTAGACGTCATGATCAAGATTCTGGATAAATTTGGATTGTAAAAGAAAAACATAACAACTACCCACATATAAGTACGTCAATAGATTTAAAGTAGAAAATTAGTTCGAAAACGGCTTCTCCCTTTTCCAAACATGTCTGAAATAATACAGTATGCGTAGCGTACATAACATAATATAATAATGTGTATAATCATACTTAAAAGTTGTTGAAATATTTGCGATAAGACGTCGGCCTTGGCAGATTTCTGTTATCTGCGAATTGCAAGCGTGATGTGGGGTCACACTTCGAGCGTCGCTCAGCGAGTGGCGTGAGTGAAGAGTCGATGGTAAAGCGATTTATCAAATGACTTACGCAATCGCAATTATTATAAAAGTGAAAGTTTGGATGATTGTTTGGATTTGGAATATATTCTGGATTAACATATAGGATACTCTTTATCTTGGTTACCATTTTAGTTCAGTGGTAGTGACGCCAATGTCGTGGCAAATTGGTTTTTCCCGAATATAGCTAACTACGTTTTGTCATTTCTTCCTCATGAGAAAAAATAAATAGAGAAATATTTAACCGTTATCCATTATTAAAACCAGGTTTTTCCCAAATATATAACTAAATACGACACATTTTCCTTATTTTAGGCAAAATGTTTTGCCATTTCTTCTGCACAAGTAAAAATAGAGAAATACCTAACCTTTATTCAAAATTAAAACCAATTTATTTCAACACAAGCTTGACTAGACTTTATAAAATACTAGCTTCCGCCCCGCGGTTTCACCCGCATTCCCAAGGGATCTTATGTTTTCCCCGGATAAAAAGTAACCTTTAGCTTTCCTCTATAAATGGGCTATCTAACACTAAAAGATTTTTTCAATTCGAACCAGTAGTTCCTGAGATTAGCGCGTTCAAACAAACAAACTCTTCAGCTTCATAATATTAGTATATTATGTAAGTGCGTTATTATTCTAAGGATGTAAGGATATCGGTCATAATTTTTCACCTTGGGTTTATTAGAGTTTATTAGAACTTTCGTAGGGATCCCTAATATAGCCCACTAAAATAATATTAAACTAATATAGTCAATGTTTCTCAGTGATAGTACAAAATTGTACTGGTGAAATATATTTTTAAATCGTTCCAATAGTTTTGAGTTCATTAGAAACAGAAGTACCTACATACTGGATGATTTTTTAGTCACTGGCAACAACCCCTTTTCAACCCCTACTAGTATTGCCAGTGACTAAAAAATCACCCTGTATATTTTAGTGTAGATGCAGATTATGTCGTGTAATGTAGCAGGTTTATATTAGGTCTAAGCCTATTTTGCTAAATTTTTAAGTCAAGACACTGACTAAACTATTTTGTTTTTTAAGTGACCACTGACGCAGCGATCGAAATATTTCACCATCGTCGCTTCCGCTCATGACTTGAGACTATTACGTTACACATAGCAACAGATTTTACGTTTCGCATAACACGATTTCGACATAATTATGTCTGTCTGCATATTACATTGATATTCATGAATTAAATAGTGCCCGAACGTAACGAACCGTCTTTTGAACTTTAAATAACTAGGTTTGGTCGATGCTTCATTTTTGTATCTCAAGCTTCCCTCTTTTGAGTTTGCGCCGGTGTCTTTCGCACAATTTATACTAGCCGCGGGCGTCAGCTAGTATGATGCCCGCGGTTTCACCCGCGTAGCGGTATGAAATATACCTTATGACCGATTCTCAGACCTATCTTCCGTGAAAAGAGTAATTGCTGAGTTTCTTGGCTCTTTTCAGTATAAGCAACCTTCCGAACCGAGCGTTAGAGTCAGACTATTCATAAGTGCTTGTGAAGGCCTATTTGAATAAAAAATATTTTCATTTCGTTTTAATTTCATTACCAAATATGCACGAAAAATTTCATAAGAATCGGTCAAGCCGTTTCGGAGGAGTTTGCAGACAAACACTGACACGACAATTTTATATATTAGATATTATATGCTAGTATAGACACCTACATTCCTCTATCTTCTATGTATTGTATGTATTGTAGGTACTGTAAATTAGGTATGTATACCTAATTTACAGTACCTATTACTTTTAATTATTAAGGTAGATTAATTTGTATTAGAAATAAATAATTTGTAATTTTTAATAAAATCATTATTTCCTGCCCATACTTCTTTTTTTTAATAATATGAACTTGCGTTTGTTTTCAGACTCTGGAATGGAGTCGAAGCCGAGTAGGTTACCCGCTTAACCCTATTCTACTGTAGTCTTGACGGTATCCAAAATATAATTAGGAATCTCAAGCGCCTGAAGTGTATTCCACTCTTTGCTGTTCGCATGATGCTTGATGTTATTCCTCTATTTAATTGAATGCGTTTGTATTGGGTCGGTTATTTTGGCGTTTCAATTTTCCCGCACTTTTCCCCTCGGGATAAACTGTCAAAACGAACGAAATCACGATTGTACTGTCTTCAGTCGGTTACACTCTTATGTGAGACTTTGTGGCCAAAGTTGGTGAGACACAAAACCTGGATGCGTTGAGTTGAAAGGTTTATTATTCGCCGACAAATAAAAAATTAAATCCAGAAATATTGTGTGTTATCGAAAAGGATTCAGTTTTACTCCAAGGTATGTAGTAGGTACATAGGTAGGTACCTACCTTAGAACTGATTATATCTGATTGATTGATTGACTGAGAGATCAACGAGTGCCTAAACGGCTGGACATGGGCCTGTGAGATATAAACCCTGACCCCAACAACTTTTACAAATGAACCCTCCAAGGGTTTTTACTTTTTTTAACATAAGGGTGTATTTACGAAATTCCTTCCCTAAGAAGGAGGGGACGAGATTCGCGAGTAAAACCGCTATGCGGTAAGCTATTCTACAAACTAACCATAAACTTCTATTAAAGAAGAAAAGTCAAAAAAGTTTTGTAGACTTTTACATTTTTTTATGAATAGGGTTTTACACCCATTTTTAGGGTTCCGTAGCCAAATGGCAAAAAACGGAACCCTTATAGATTCGTCATGTCTGTCTGTCTGTCTGTCCGTCCATATGTCACAGCCACTTTTTTCCGAAACTATAAGAACTATACTGTTGAAACTTGGTAAGTAGATGTATTCTGTGAACCGCATTAAGATTTTCACACAAAAATTGAAAAAAAAACAATAAATTTAGGGGGTTCCCCATACTTAGAACTGAAACTCAAAAAAATTTTTTTCGTCAAACCCATAAGTGTGGGGTATCTATGGATAGGTCTTCAAAAATGATATTGAGGTTTTTAATATCATTTTTTTCTAAACTGAATAGTTTGCGCGAGAGACACTTCCAAAGTGGTAAAATGTTGGTCCCCCCCCCTGTAACTTCTAAAATAAGAGAATGATAAAACTAAAAAAAATATATGATGTACATTACCATGCAAACTTCCACCGAAAATTGGTTTGAACGAGATCTAGTAAGTAGTTTTTTTTTAATGCGTCATAAATCGTAAACCGCAATTTACCTTTCATTCAATCAACTCAAATATAAAAAAAATGGCAAAATTCTAAAAAATAACAAAAGTTGAAAATTAAAGGGTGTCCCCATACATACATAGTTACGCCAATTAATAAAGACCTCTGAATTGTATGGGTGCTCATACAATTTAGAGGTCTAGCTTAATTATCACCAACCTCAAATACAGTAAATAAATAAAATTATGCATTTCCCGTGATGGATGAACGATGGACGAAGTTTGCACGGAACCCTCGGTGCGCGAGTCCGACTCGCACTTGGCCGGTTTTATTGAAAAGTGTCTCAATTCGTTCCTAAGGTGTTAATAAGCCACCAAAAAAAAACACAAAAATTTTATTCAATTGATAAGTGCCATAAAAGTGTATTTAAATTTTACATTTTCAATTTTCGCGCGTAGTTTGATGAAAACGCTAGATGCCATGTTTCTCTACGGTCATGATGTTATTTGATCTCTTGTAAGTAAATAAAAATGCGCTGATATTGGTCTCAATTGTACTTATAAAATTTGATAAATAAAAAATGAGTTATTATCCTTTTTATTAGTGTGCTGTTCCTCAATGCATGAATACTAGTGTAAAAATAATTATAATAATACTTCAGTTTACACTTTTTAGTTTACATACAGCATCGTATGACGTCATTATAATGGCGGCTACTGTTTCGCTTCTTTAGAAACAGATAAAAAAAACTGAAAACTTTGAAATTAATTTTAAAATTAATTATATTATTTTATGAACTAAAACTAACATTTTCAGACTGCTTATTGACTGCTATCTAAATTGTACATTTTTAGATTTTTTCTCAATAAGAGTAAAATACCCTATTTTAAATTACGAACAGTATTACTAATAAGTAGGACTGCGTGTGCTTTGTTTTAAATGGCTTTTTTTACGGAAAGACCCTACATAGATACATTTCCTTATCTAAATACAAATTTTCATCCAAATGGTTAAAGTTTCCGAGATACACGAAATAAATTTATATATATAAACACAAGAATTGCTCGTTTAAACTCATAAGATTTTGTTCTAACCTAGTGTAACGATTATTAATAAATTCTTTATATTATATTGTGCTCCAATTATTAATTGGAGTAACGTAAATATTACGCAAAATGTTTGTTTTAATTACACAAGTAAAGCCAGCTGTATTTACTATCCAACTATCTCTAGGTGAACACTGACAATGGTTTCATGCAGTTGGAATCACTCTCGTGGAAAATTACTAAGGCTTAACAGGCTTACTTATTTTGACGCGATGATTTTGAATTATATAAAAATACTAGCTGTCCCCCGCGGTTTTCTCCACGTAGCGGTATAAAATATACTTTACAACCTTTTCTCATACCTACCAAATATACACAAAAAAAATCATAAGCATAATATTTTAAACACGAAAAATTGTCAGGATATTTGTTACTCTTTCACGCAAAAACTACTGAACGGATTTGGATAAAATTTGGCACACAGATAGAATATACTTTAAATTAACATATAGGATACTTTTTATCCCGTGAAAACATAATATCCCTCGGGAACGGTGGTGAAACTGCGGGGTGAAAGATGTTTTATATAAATAAATAATATATTTTTTTCGAGTTGGCAACCCTTATCACAAATACCTACTACATATTAGTATTATATAAATACAAGATCACGTTTCACGCTGTATTTGTTTTGGTTGTTACAGAATTATCCTGTATACTGTGGTATGCGATAACTACGCCTTAACCTACTGTAAGGTCATAGGTCATCTGAAACTGGTCGTTATCGTCCAATTATCGTAGACACCTACGCTGGAATAAAATGTTGGCGGTCAGGGGTCGGTTCGCCGCGTAAATAAATAGTATTTTGTGTGCTAGTCCTACCACAATAGGTCACTATGTAAGTAGCCAAGGTGAACGTAGAATGTAATTTAGATAACTTGTTATTGTATTGTATAATGTTTTTATAGACACGTTTGAAGTCTGCTAGTGAAGACTTCATGAAGTTGTCTGATTCATAGATAATGTAGCTTCCGCCCCGCGGTTTCGCCCGCGTTCCCCAGGGATCTTATGTTTTCCTGAGATATAAAGTAGCCTATGCCCTTCTCCATACCATAGGCTATCTGCATAGCAAATTTCATCGCGATCGGTTCAGCGGTTTAAGCGTGAAAAGGTAACATACTCACATTTGCATTTATAATATTAGGATAGGATTAGGGTTATCGAAAATCAACCGCAGAATTTTCGACTGAATTTAGTTAACATTTTTATTATACCTTTACCTTATTAGTACTTAGTAAATTCTATTCAATATTATTAGTAAATTACGGCATAATCAACAGTTTATATACGCCTAGAGGGGCACGAACCCCCCTAACCACGCAAGTCTATGCGCAAACGCATGCCTTTAAATATGATTTCTGGATCATTAATTCAAATTAACCTATTTAATTCATCATAATAGTAGTAGTCTCGAGGCAATGTAATCTTTGTCAAACAAATCAGTGCCTCTCAAATTATCGCCTCTGTTAATGTCACCAGGTCATCTTTTTTTAAATGATTTGTTCTTATATTAAATATTATTTTGACGCTGATAAGTGTCATAGTTATAAATTATAATTCACGTGTTGTTCACTCGAAACGTTCCGTTCTGAGAATTAAATATTTGGTTCTAACTTGACTAGATAAGGAATTTTATGTTTACTGGAATTCTATGTTTTTAGGTGGTTTTGGGAAACGCGTCCCATTCACGAGCCAAAGGCTTGAGCGTAATATTTAGAATCACTTAACATAGCGAATGTCAAACACAAGCCTATACGATATAAAAAACAAAATCGTATATATCAATTTTAAGTTGTGGATTTATTTTATCGACACACACACACTCAAGACTGGCAAATTTCTGGGGGAGAAGTTCAAAGAGACATAGATTAGGTATGACCATCTTACATCGTATACTATACGCAGTTACCCAACTGTAGAGCATTATTAATCTATGATGGGACTTTTTGGCGGGAACTTGCGAAGTGACGTTGCGTTTTCGTTATATTTTTATGAAATGGTGTATTTTGAGTTATATAAAATAACTAGCTTCCGCCTCGCGGTCTCACCCGCGTTCCCCTGGGATCTTGTGTTTTCCCAGGATAAAAAGTAGCCTATAGCCTTCCTCGATAAATGGTCTATCTAACACTGAAATAATTTTTCAAATCAAACCAGTAGTTCCTGAGATTAGCGCTTTCAAACAAACAAACAAACTCTTCAGCTTTATAATATTAGTATAGAATATCGGTGGCGTCCAACAAAAGTGTATTAGTGAAATGAAATGAATTCGTGTATCGTGACTTTTCAGATTGTCTCAAAACGTTTGTGACTAGTTTTAATAAAAGGGCCACCATTTTACTAAAACCTGTCAAAGTTGACTTGACTATGTAAAAGTACTATTCTAGAAATTTATTATTCCTTTAATCTCGGAATCAATTTTTGAAGAAATGATTAATTTACATGTAAATGTAACCGCTTGCGTGGGGTTCAAGTCTAAAATACGTCACTAAGCACCATGCACTGTGTTCTGAATGCTTCATACAATCAGCTACCTTATCACCACCATCAGAAATCATCACAACGCCCAGGATCCAGGGCTAGAATGGTCAAACCAATGTTTCAGTCAAACTTTGAGATGCAGAATGAGCTCCTTCAGGGTTACGATAGGGCGTAAAACTAGCTTTTCAAGGTGGGCAACACATTGATAATCCGACTTAATAGACAGTGGTGATCATTTAGGTGGACCGACGGTTCAAAATATAAATAAAATAGGCACTCGGTTCCGAATTTCCATGTAACTTTTTGTACATCGATGACCGCTTTGAAAGTCACAGTATCTCATTTACGCAAATGAACCAAATAAATACGTACAAAATCGCTCCAACGGTCAATAGGCTATCTGCCTGTTAGGTAACCAATGAGGGAACTTCCGTTACAGCCAAGATCAAAGTCACCTTTGTTATCTTAGTAAAGATTCAATGACTGACTAAATTTTTGGGATGATGTCAGAAGTTTAGTGTAAGGCGTGATGATCTTGCTAAGGTTTAATAAAAGTACCTTACGTCTTCCTTCAGCCAAAACTCGAGTGTGCAACCTATGTTTAACACAATCGCATTATGGTAAGTGATGGTGTGGCCGAAGGTGGTAAGCACACAAAGCCTAGAAGGAACTAACTTTCAAGTGTTGCTGCCGGAAAACACCGGTAGTGGCAACAGATTTTCAACTTGAGGGTGGTAACCAGCCAGACGAGTAGGTACTACAAAGTACCCTACCACCATGCTATAGTTTCCTCACGGTGTTTTCCTTCACCGAAAGCTCAAGCTCATTGTAGGATTCGAACCCACGACTTTTGTCACTGCATTCTACGTCACTACCACTGGGTTATCTGTATATAGGTATATAAAATGGTAAACTGACTGACTGGGTGATATATCAACGCACAACCTAAACCGTTGGACCTAGAGACTTGAAATTTTGCACATAGATACCTTATACAGTGTAGGCATCCACTAAGGATGGATTTTTAGAAATTTCACCCCTATGGGGGTAAAATAGGGGTTCGCGGGTGAAACCGTGGGGCGCAAGGCTAGGCTCATCTTAAAGATTATATTATAAGTACATCACATGAAATACATTTAGTTCATTAAATAACAGGTTTGTTATCTTCTGTATATATAAAAAGAAAACGTGACTGACTGCCTGATCTATCAACGCACAGCACAAACCACTGGACGGATCGGGCTAAAATTTGGCATACAGATAGCTATTATGATGTAAACTTCGCTAAGAAAGGATTTTTGAAAATTCCATCCCTAAGGGGGTAAAATAGAGGTTCGCGGGTGAAACCGCGGGACGGTAAGCTAGTTTAGAGTATATTTGAGTTACAAGTTTGATATCATATCTAATTCCAAAAATTAGAATATTCCAAAAAAGAAAACAGGATGTAATTATAACGTGATAAATTGGCCGATTCAATTAATTCAGTTAAACTAGTTTTCAAATAGAATCGTCTAAATAGGCTTAGTATCAACACTATATATAATTTATCCGATCAATATAATTAAAGCATATCTATGCCACATTAAAAGTTGATCTATTAATAACATCCCTAATTCATTTTGACAAACAAGTAAAGTTGGTAACCGGTTCTTCCACCCAAAATTGATATCACTGTAGAAGCGTTTGTGCCGTTTGTGATTTCAATTTTAAGGATTAATATAAAAAACTAGCTTTCCCCCGCGGTTACACCCACGTTCCCGAGAAACAAAAGTAGCCCGTGTCCTTCTCCATACCATTGGCTATCTGCGTACCAAATTTCATCGTGATCGGTTCAGCGGTTTAGGCGTGAAAAGGTAACAAACAAGCAAACTCACATTCACAGGGACCGTGATGCCTCTTGTCGGTTTCGGTCGGTACTTACAAATATTATATCTTACTTTAACACCAGTTTGTAATCCTTGCGAACCTTCTAGGCTTTATAGAAGCAATTCCCTGGTATTGCTAGGTGGTTATGGCGACGCCTTGAAGATTTTGGTTGCAAGGATACCGATTTTTCTCAACAATCACTAAAGCGAACGAAATAAAATTTATTCTAAGAATTCATCATGTCTTTGACTTTATTTTGTCCATTGCATAACACGATTGGTTAACTTTTATAACACAAAATTAATCAAAAATCTCTTTAAAAAGATCTCTTTAAAATAAGAGATTCCAATTTTACCGACATTGAGGATCGATTTGAGGTTCCATAATTTCTACATATATTGAAACTGATACTATAATTCGTACATAGGTGAAATATATTTGTAGTTTTTAAATTAAACAATAAAAACCATTTTGTCGCATACGCCCTTTCCGTTTACGCGGTTTTTCTATGAGAGGTCGCTATAGTAGGGAGCGGGACGCAGCACGTTGAATTTCAGATTTTTAAGCTCAACGCTGCGACACCTTAAGTTTTTTTTTTACATGGCTGACAAGCATACAGGCGGCCTACCTGTTGGTAAGGTACCTAGAAGGCTATTGGCCCTCAAGTACGACTGCCTGAACACAACGGTAGTTGCTTGGCAGATTTTGAATTTGAGCATGGTAATCATCCTGCCGGGTACTACAAAGGAACCCATTACCATGTTATGGTTTCCTCATGTTGTTTTCCATTACCGAAGTTCCAAGTCCATACACTTTGAGGTCACTAAACTAAGTTATCATTGCTAATAGACCAGGGGGCGTATTATGATCTTTTAAAAAACCATACAAGTTCCAGGCAATTCAATTCGAGGCCCTAAACTGCCTAGCTAAATTTCGTATTATGACATGCACAAAACTGGCCGACTACTTAATATAAATACCCATAGGGAACTTGCAATGGGATACAATAAAGCCACTCAAGCACGTGAGTATTCGAGGCGTATGTGGGAAAGTGTCGCTGCATCCTCGAATTCGCAAGGGCAAGGTGCAGTGAAGAGTTGGAAGCAATGGTCTAGTGTAAGTGTATATATGTACCTATATATTATGATTTTTAATTAAATGTTTTAATACATTTACTTAGAGCATCAAATTATATGAATGTGGATGTTAAATTAAGAAAATAAGACTTTATAATATTTATAAAATTAAATAATAAAATTAAAAAAATAATAATTGTCTTAGTTTTCTGTTTTGTGTGTTTGACTACTTCTTTGATCATCTTCGTCGCTCTCCAGAAACTCAAACAATTCAGTTTAAGTAACAATGAAGCCGCTTTTATTGAATCGTTTTATTTGACACTTTTTGACAGCCAAAACAGGCAACTAAACGTCAAATAAGCGTTCATAATACGTCTAAACGCCATCCAGTCAGCCAAAGTTCGGGCAGAAGTCGGTTTGAAGTGTCACGTGACCGCTGACTGGCTGGAAATTGTGTTCATAATACGATTTTTCCAGGCAGTTCAATTCACGGCGTAAACTGCCTGGAAATAAGAGTTCATAATACGCCCCCAGCACGCTTACACTCCCCGAGATATAAAAAACCTCTACGTAGGAATCATAAAGAGACATAAATAGCGATACAAAGACAGACGCCCTCTTGTCAAATGTGGCTTTTAAATTTCGAAGAGCTCTTAGTTGATTGATTTTCCACGACCAATACGGCTTTAGATGAACATTTCTCAGCAAATAAACTTATATGGCATAACATAATCGAATACTAGGACCTTTCTGTAATGTAAGACCCATTTACCCAACACATTTAACCTTCGATTATGAATATTCAATATGGCTGCCACAACCATTATTCAGGTGCTTTTCACACGTCTTCCGTGGTGTCCCTGTTGCATATATTTCATACATTTTACTTGCATTAGCATAATTGTCACATTGACTTATTTGAGCTTGTGGTATTATAATAATAGACTTTTTGTGATTTATGGGTGGCGCTTATTAATATTTATGCTTTGTTCTTGAATTAGGGTCAAATGTCGTCGCCAAATAACTTATAGTTGTGTTCCTGCGCGTGAGTGAGGTCGCCAGAGCTCATCGGGGAGGGGGGAAGGGTCGGCAACGCGCGAGTGATACGTCTGATGTTGCAAACGTTCATAGACTACGATAACCGCTTACCATCAGGCGGGCCGTATGCTTGTTTGCCGGGAATGTGGTATAAAAAAACATTAAGTCGTCTATTTTGGTGAAAGTATCTTTTTAATCCTATAAGAAAATTTGTATAAGACATACTATTGTATAGCTTTTATCGCGGCCTTTGAGCGCTGCGACCGAATCAAGAAATTCCGTAACGAAAATAAAACCTAAGACGAGCTGCTCCGAAATCGGACGAATACGTAAGCAGCTGTTTGTGAGAAAGTATATAGGTGTATAGGTATCTATTAATATCAAAGAAAAAACTTGAATTAATATCAAAGAAAAACATACTGCATAAATAAAAAATAAATAAATAATTATAATTTCATAAGTTGATAAAAAAGGCTATGCAATAGCTTTACCGCGGCAGTCCCCGAGGCCACACGTATTTTTTTTTTTGGTATTATACACCCCGTCTTTTACAGTCTTTTTAAGTCCCTCCCCATCCAAAAGTCGGTGAAAACAACTAAGTCGCCCAATGTAGAACTCTTATTATAAGTAAACGGTTGACGGTAAGTTTGACGGGCCGGTTGACCTAGTTGGTAGGATACCTTATCTATCACGCCGCTGGTCGTGGATTCGATACCCACTCAGGACAAACATATGTGTGCATGAACATGTCTGTTTGTCCTGAGTGGTGTCCTGTGGGTGTAATTATCTATATATGTATGTATTTACAAAAGAAAAGTAGTATATGTAATATATCAGTTATCTGGCTTCCATAGTACAAGCTCTGCTTAGTTTGGGGTCAGATAGCCGTGTGTGAGGAATAATGTAAGTATCATAATATTTATTTAAATTACTACCTCAATAACATTATGGGTTGTAATCGTCATCTGATCGTTCTCGAGCAGTATGGAGTATGGAACAGCAAATTTTTATTTCCTTACAATATGCCTAGCGACGTTGGCACTAAAATGCAGAGAGCCTAAGGAGTTTTCTTATAAATATGATAATGATTAATTGCTATTGATTGGTCTATTCTCGTGTTCATATTTTTGCTTTCCGAGTCTTGTTGTTTATGATCCTCGATAAACTGAAATGTTGATAATGAAACTAACATTTTTTATGGGATATTAGGGATCTTATGTTTTCCATGGGCTATCCAACACTAAAATATTTTTGAATTCGAACCAGTAGTACCTGAGATTAGCGCGTTCAACTAAACAAACAAACAAACTATTCAGCTTTATAATATTAGTATAGATAATCCTTCATAGCTGTCATTATTTGTTTCAGATTTACAAAGGACTTGATGTAGTGACGGCAAAAGCAAGTCTTCGAGAACGAGAGATGGCCCGTCATCATCTCCTGGACATTTTGGAGCCACATCAGATGTTCACCGTCGTGGATTTCCGTAATAGAGCGTTGAAGATTGTATCCTTTTTATGAACTACTTATTTTGACACTGTAGCAATACATCACTACAAACACCGGCACATCACTTGGTCGGCCATTACTCAAGACCGGAACTTAACCTTACCTTTATCACGTCATTTGTCAATGTGGTTGCGCGTGAGTGAAATACTTTTATTTTTAAATTGTCAGCAGTGGACCTCATGTCATGTGTGTTGATTATTCTAGAAATCTTGATGGATGGAGGTTAGAAAAATATTGTTGAATCGTCGAAATTTTGCATCCTAATCCTGACCTTACTAATATTATAAATGCGAATGTGAGTTTGTTTGTATGTTAACTTTTCACGCCTAAACCGCTGGACCGATTGCGATGAAAGGTACGCAGATAGCCTATGGTATAGTAT
This sequence comes from Tetheella fluctuosa, assembly GCA_951216915.1. Taxonomy (NCBI): domain Eukaryota; kingdom Metazoa; phylum Arthropoda; class Insecta; order Lepidoptera; family Drepanidae; genus Tetheella; species Tetheella fluctuosa. The sequence continues at coordinate 10,888,103 of OX578223.1, read as the reverse complement.
GGTTTAGTACGCAGATGGCCTACTTTTTTTCTCGGGAACGCGGGTGACGGTTTATTCATGTCAAATACTCTTTTTAGTAGTAAAAAAAAAAACAAATAAAATAAATAAATAAGCTCATGCACGTGTTAGTTAACCAAACATACGGGTTTTATTTCAAACCATATAATACAAAGACAATTACTATAGTTACAAATATTTCATGGCATTTGAATTGAAACACATGTGCCGATGCAACTGTACAAATATGTGCCTAAAACCATAATTATATTCATAATTTTGTATGTACGCACTTGTGAACAATGAGGCCTTAATTCTATTCCCAAAAAAAGCCAAATTGTGACACATACGGCAAACACTGTAGTCATTTCGTAACGTCTGAGTAAATAGAAGTCTTGACTGGCCCCCTTGAATAATCGGCAATTGATACAGTAAATTCTGTTACTATGTGGAATATATGAAATGGTTTCTGTACAAAGTTACTTATGGATCCCTTGGAGACAGTTCGAGGAGTAAAATTACATTTAAGGACGCCCACAATGCGTGGTTACGAACTTTGCACCAATAAATAATAGTCATCGAGATTTAAAATCTGTATTTCTCAGCCAGTACCAGGGATATGCCTTCCTAGAGCCTAACTGGCATTAGCTTTGTTTGAAAAGTTAATTGACATTTTGTATTGTGTCTGATCAATTTTATTTGACGTTTCATTACACATGCTAGAATAGAAACCGGGGGGTATGACCGATTTTCGTTAATCAAATATACTTACCGTAGTAGTGCGGCCACCTATGACAAGTATATAGAAGGTTTGCCATTTTTCGCGTTTCGGACATTCACCGTATAATCGGATTAGGCTCCCAAAGTAGAGGCTTACGAATAGTTACGAGCACACGCTGTATAGGTATTTCTATGTTTAAGTTTTGCCAATTAATTTTCGGCGGTTATTTTGTGTTTAAAAAAAAACAGACAAAAGAACTAAACAGATATTACGGAGGTTGTGAAATAAGCAATTCAAGTTAAGTTTACTCTAATATCGATCAAGATAGACTTCATCATCATCATCATCTCACCCGCAAGACGTCCACTGCTGGACTTGGCCTCTCCTAAGGATCTCCAATAAGACCGGTCTTGGGATAGATAAAGATAGACTTATAACGATTATATTATGTAGATGGGCTAGGTATGTACATAATAATTTGTTTACATAGTAGTTTTATACGATGACCATTAACTAAATAACTAGAGATTATCTTACGAGTTATAACCGACAGGTTATTACCATAATTTAACATTAATTTTAATTAGTATCGAGATTACAATATTGTTGAAGTACCTACTTACTAAGTAGCATAGACATAATACGTGTAGGCAGATTAGTACGTTATAAAGGTCATTGATCCCATTTGCTGTGTTTGTGCCCCCTAGACATAATATATGTCGAAAATTACGAACAAATTTTCTATAAGAGAACGATAAAAATCACGTGGCATCTCGATTTCAAATGTCAATCCCATACTAAATAAAAAATAAAAATTGTCGACATCCATCTCCTCCTTGACCTCCAGGTTTATAATTAAGGGACCTAATCTGAATAAATATGATGATAGCTCAGTGCTAGTGACGTCGGGTGCCATGGCGAAGGTCTTGAGTTCGATTCCTACAATGAGCTTGAGCGGTGAAGGAAAACATCATGAGGAAACCATTGCACGAAATGTACTTTGTAGTACCCGCCTGGCTAGCTACTATAGCCAAACACCTATTGGTATTTTCCGGCAGCTGCACTTTAGAGCCAGTTCCTTCTAGGCTTTATTTGCTTACCACCTTCGGCCACATTATCTGTTTACCATAGTAAGATTGTGATGAAACACAAGCCTATACAAAGTAAAATAAAAATACACTAGTATAATATTAGTAAGATTTAAGGTGCCTTTCACAACTCCTACAGTACTGAAATATATGTTATGAATTGTTATGTTTACGTTTTAATATAATATTGGTGGTGACGTAAATTATTTTCTCGATTTGAGGTTCCACAGAATGATAGGAAACATAAAGGCACTAATCTTAGCTTAATATACTCTAAAGTTTAGAGTTTGCATTGGCTTTTGTTGAACCACAATCATGGTAAGTGATTTGGCCGAAGGTGGTAAGCACACAAAGCCTAGAAGGAACTGGCTTTCAAATCCAGCTGCCGGATTTTCAACTTGAGGGTGGTATGGTAGCCCAGTCAGTCGGGTACTACACGATATTTTCCTTCGCCGAAATCACAAGCTCATCGTAGTAATCGAACTCATGACCTTCGACACGGAATTCGAAGTCACTACTGCTGAGCTACCATCGCTTTAGGTATTTTTTTAAAAACCATTATAAAGAGTCGTGCCCTTTACGATGATGGTTTATTTCGATAACCTTGCAAAATTCACGAATACCAACTTGTTTAAATTACGTCATTAATGTTATATTCGACCATTTTTATTGCAAATATTTCCTTAATAACTAAATCCAGATAGAGAATCTAATAGAACAAGGAAAAATACCAATTATTGTAGGCGGTACAAATTATTACATAGAATCGATTGTGTACCAAATATTAGTTGAAGATATGGACGATAATGAATCATTGCTTTGGGATAAAAGTAGAAGAAAGAGAGATTTAGATGACCATGATAATATACATGATGCTGTACTTAAGAAACTTGCTAATGATAATAAAGATGACGAACCTACTACATCAAAAGCTGTTATCAGTCCTGATCATGAGGAAACAAAAGAAGTTAGCAAAGACAAATTGAAAGAAGATGTTGACAACGAAAAGATGTTTTCAAACGAAGAAATACATGCGAAATTGAAGGCGATTGATCCAGTTATGGCGGGGAGACTGCATCCTAATAATAGGAGGAAGATTTTAAGGTAAGTGACTTGAAAATAAGCTTCATTATACCATATAATTAAGTGATTACATAACAGCATTCACAAAATAATATAATGATCGAAAACAATTCACTGCAACCAATTTTTATGAATGAAACTGAGTATACAATGGACTAGCAGTGTCTATAAATCATTCCCAACTGAGCCGGTACCTTTAAATGATTAATTATCACCTTTAACGACTCTGTATTAGAAACTATATAAGCAGCACTTTTATAATTTGTAAAATCATGTCATAACAAATTTATCTATGAATGCCAAAGTTCACACGGACTGTGTCAGTGTAATCAATAGAGTCACTCTTGGAGATAATTTATAGCCTTTTGGACGCTAGGCAATGGTAATAAAGATTATATTTGTGTATTTAACCTTCGTGATATTATTTGTAGCCCACAATTCTATACTTGACCAAGATTCTCGTATACGTTTCACTTCTACCTTGTTTTATTTATAAGATTATGTTTTACCTCAGTTTATTTAAAAATAAACCTTATTCTCTTTCATTAATCTTTGTCTACTTATTTTTGGTCACGCTCATCATACCTGATAAAATCAAATCTTAAAAATTGTCTTTCTTTATAACATTTTCATTATTTACCTGGTTTTTTTTTATAGAACTTCTTTTAGTTATTCAGCCTCTGTTGTCATGGCATTCTCTGTCTAGCCATGAAGTCAGTCTACTTCCCGGTTACTCCGTTTTTTTTGGCAATTCGTGGTATTTGGTTGTCGATTTCATAATGATTTATGTTTGTATGGCTATTCTTTGTTCTCAGCCAATTTTACTGTTCAAGCTGGATTTAGCCTTGAACTGGATATTTTATAAATAGATATTTTAACTTTTGCTGATGCATTAGAAGTTTTTGCAATATACCTACTTACCTACGTTCATTGTTTGAACACATTTTTAACACGTGTGTCATTTATAATCTTTATATAGTATTGCCATCTTTTGACAATATACGTCGTTCTTGTTATATTAAATTTATCACATGTTTAAACTCATTAACCTTAAACTTATCTAAATATTATTGCCTAATATCACTTATTCTTTCGTTTAATTTCATAGAATTGTTCTCTTCTACAGAAATTAATTATTGTTATCATAATTTTGGATAAGAGGTCACATTGTTACAACGGGAAATTACCTAACTGCCAAATTCCGGAAACATCAAGATTTAATCATTGTTTTTGAACGAAAACATTTTGGTCACTGTAGCTACTTGTATAATATAATAATATATATTCTGGGACATTATTCCTCACACACGGCTATCTGACCCCAAACTAAGCAGAGCTTGTACTATGGAAGTCAGATAACTGATATACTACATATACTACTTTTCTTTTGTAAATACATACATATATAGATAATTACACCCAGACACAGGACAAACAGACATGTTCATGCACACAAATGTTTGTCCTGAGTGGGAATCGAACCCACGACCTGCGGCGTGATAGATAGGGTATCTTACCAACCACGCCAACCGGCTCGTCAGATCTACATGTGTATATCTCATTTTACTAGTATTTATTCCACACGGTTATTGTAAATCAAATCGATTTCGCAAATATTTTTCACAATAGAATGGCGTCAGAAATAATCTCACCTATTTGTAGGTACATTATCGGAATCCTCAGACACGCACGTCATTGTTATAACAATATAAATAGAACAAGACAAAGAGCTAATACGCAAAAATTAAACCCCCCAGTAACAGTAATGTTAAAACTTGTTCACGCGGTTTACATAAACATTGAATATGAAGGCCGCAGTCACGATGACATAAAAGTTGAAAAAAAAACCATTCACACAGAGCTCCCTCCCTAACTCGTAGTCAAACAAAAAGGGGGAAGTTTATTGATGGCGGCGGTTCATTTTACGTTGGCGGTTTTAACTTCCGTAGGTCTTTGACCGGGCTGAAGGATTTTATAGATGATTATTAGTGTGCGTGTTTGATGACCTTGGTTCTACTACCCGACGTTAGAGTAGCCATTGTTTTTGGCGGTGTTTTACGGACTGGGTCGTGCGGCGAAGTTATGTAGGTCGCTGCGATATTGTCAACACTGCACTTTAGCCGTATATTTTATTTTAGTTGGGTTTTTTATAGAAAGGTTGGTTCTTAGTGCATAGCTGAAAAAATTGACCCTTTTTCTGCTTTACTGTGCATCAAGTATTATTATTTTAGGTGACTTTTAAATCCTACTGTAATATTATAAAAGTGAAAGTTTATATGGATGTTTATCAGTCAATTAGGTACGCTACGCCGTAATAACTGAGCAGATATTGACGAAATTTGGTATATGGACAAATAAAAACCTGAAGTAAAATATAGGATATCTTTTATAACGGGAAACAGAACCCTCAGAAAAACGGGTAAAACCGCAGGACTAGCTAGTAAATGTTTCTAAAATCTAAAAATACTTCATCATGTAAACACATTAGTAATAAAGTATGCAAGTAAATATGAATCGTAAATAGTGTGGATTTCGTAACTAATTAATTATATTTATTTAACAAACATTACAAAATTCCATAAAGAATTGTTTGTTTACTAAAATATTGATTTACGGTATTTCATAAATCACTTAGCTAGTTATCCAAGGAAATGATATATACTATATCGTTGGTAGTGAAGTAAAAAATATAAATAAGACCATAATTGTGTATTATGACATCAGAAATTGTGTATTTTTTTATGACAAACTAGTTTCCGCCCTGCGGTTTCACCCGCGTTCCCGAGGGATCTTATGTTTTTCCGGGATAAAAAGTTACTTAAAGCCTTCCAACACTCAAATATTTTTTCAATCCGAACCAGTAGTTCCTGATATTAGCGCGTTTAAACCAAACAAACTTTTTAGCTTTATAATATTAGTATACCTAGATTTGTAGACATCATTCGATAGCCTAATCTAGACGTGCAATACTGCCATATGACACAACTCCTAACAACACGAGCCCATGCATCCCCAAAGGCATCAAATCGATGAATCGATTAATTCCTAATAAACAATATCCACAACAACTCATGGCCACCCCACCAATATCGCGAATACGGCCCCTTGATAACCCCGAATTATTTATCATATGATTACTATACATTCGGCAAACCCGACAAATTTATTACATATGTATTCATACTGTATACGAGAAGGAAAATTACCATATTGGGCTTACTGGGCCTCTAAGACGTCATATGGCAACCTTGCTTGCTCGCTCCACGTCCAATCTAATAGCTGTCTAACTTCTGCTAAACTATTATTTCCTGGTACTCTGAAGTGGAATTCGTAAACGTTTTTGTGAGGGTTGTATTTGGACATTGGAATTTAATACCCACTGCTTCGAGCCATGGATTTTATGTAACTTTTTAAACGTCCGAATCTTTTAGTCGGAATTTAGTTTGAAAAATCAACATCTAGCTAGAGAGTAGAGTATCTCCCGCCATTCACACTTAGAAAATCGTTTGGGTCCTCACCACCGTTGCCCGTTTTTTTTACTTTGACAATACAAGCTTTGTAAAGCCACCTAACCTAAATAATAATAATTTCAATTGTTGTTTGCGGTATTCCAAGTTATAATCATTCTCCATACAATTCTATTGTTATTGTTTTGTACATAATCTTAAAGCTGCACGTCCACTTGATCGGCATCGGAGCGTATGGAACAGATTCCCTTTTTAAAAAATGACAATCGCGTTTTTAACAAGAAATCGCTCCGTACGCTCGGATTCCGATCAAGTGGACGCGCGGCCCAAGGCCCAAGTTCGTGTTTCCACTTCTATGGAGAAAATGAAAGTTCCGGTATTAAAGACATGCACGTGACGTGACTGCACAATAATATCACCATTTCAAGGGCATTGCTTCATTACTATTCCACTACGATTTTTTTAAATATATAATAATAATATCTTAACCCATTTGACTTGGTACTTTAGATCATTTGTTTCTTAGGACTAGTTCCCTAGTCAATTATTAAATAAAAACCGGCCAAGTGCGAGTCGGACTCGTGCACGAACGGTTCCGTACCATTATCCATAAAAACGGCAAAAAAAGTATGTATGTTGTATGGGAGCCCCCTTAATTTTTTTTTTTTTTAAAGTGAATAATAACTAAAGTAATAGGGTCTAAGTTCAACAATAGCCAGACAAACAACATAAACTTCATAAATTAACTCTAATATTTATTATATAGCATAATAAATATTCGATAGCGTATAGTTGTATTTTTCCGCTAACTTTATTATAGTTACGCGCGACACAACGCCGCCGTCTGCGTCTTACAATGATGTAGGAGTACATTATGTAGTCACGCCATACAGGTTTGGAAACTGCGTTATCAATATTATATATTTACTGAATCCCGGGATATTTCTTCATATACAACCATCTGATTCTTAAATAAGCAGTTTGTACCAATCTATATCAGTGCAATCTAGTTTCCATAGTATAGTATGAATATTTGCGTACACTGGTGATATGAAATATCCAGATGGCATATTTTTGAAATCTACATTAAGTTGGTAATCCTGAATCACTAACTATGGAACCAAGTCAGAATTCGCGAAAAAAAATTTTTTTTTCATACGTTTTGATTGAGCAACCTTAAGCTTTAGTATGAAAAATTTGAAATTTCCAGGTCAGGATGACCAGGCTAGATCACCTTTGTGATTATTTTCTAATAACTAACTAATTTAAATATTTAAATTAGTCACTCTATGTAGGTATCAAATAAAAGTCCATAAAATAGACATTCGATAGAAATTAAATGTATGGTTGCTTCAAGATATCTAAAAAATATAAAACTAGTCAATAAACAAGTAAATTGAGGTCACAGTCCTTGCCAAAATGACAAAACTTGACCTCCATGCGTCGTTGCTAAGCGGAATATATCGCCTATTCTATACTCCTCATTTCTGTGAATGCTAATATTTGCAAGGGATCGCCCATATACGTGACTCGTATTATAATTTTATTGATTTGGGCAACCTTCTATTGTCAATGTCAAATGTTGAAATAAATGAATATAAAATTTTCGTAACCCTATTTTATAGTCATGAAGTAATTTTTCATATTTATTCACTACTTTAAAATATAAGAATATTTCATAGTTTCTGTTGACTTTTTGTAATTTCGGCTTAGTCTAAACTAATATTATAAAGAGGCAAGATTTGTTTGTTTGTTTGTTACGTTTTAACTCAAAAACTACTCAACCGATTTTAAAAATTCTTTCACCGTCAGAAAGGTACATCTTCACTGTGTAACATAGGCTATATTTTATCCCGGGAACGCGGGTGAAACCGCGTGGAAAAGCTAGTTTTAAATAAAAATAACATTATCGTAAATATTGTGGTCACATATTTATTAATTTACTAGCTTCCTACCCTAGCCCCGCGGTTTCACCCGCGTTCCCGAGGGATCTTATGTTTTCCCGGAATAAATAGTAGCCCATAGCCTTCCTCGATAAAAGGGCTATAGGTACAACACTAAAATATTTTTTCAATTCGAACCCGTAGTTCCTGCGATTAGCGCCTTCAACCAAATAAACAAACAAACTCTTCAGCTTCATAATTATAATATAGATAGAGATAGCTAATTAATAGAAAACACCTATTGTAGTAAAAAAATAGAAAGCCCAAATTTATTCACTTTATTCCCCCCTCCTACGCCCACTTGATAGTGCGTATGTATTTTATGTACAGCCCCTTAATAAAGTGCGTAATACAACCGAAATACCATCGCTACCAAGCGTTCGGCGAAGTAAATAAAATAGATAATCATTCTTATGTGTAATTTCGCTCGTACCCACTAGCCATGACCCATTTATTGTCAAATAAATTCTTGTCTGATTATCCAGCTGTGTATTATTTGTATTTGATAGCCGACTTAAAGAAGAAGACTTTTAAGAAAAAGTCACGTGGCATTTTGGTAATTTAAAAAAATATCTTATTCAGTTATATACCTACTTAGGGCCGTCTGAAAATCGGCGCTGAGGCCTAGATGCCTGTAAGTCAATTTGTAAACACAAGACATAGGTATGTCTTATTTTTTTTCATAGACAGATATGTTACAGTCAAAACTCATAACCGGTCAAAACCACTTTTGATACTATCTCAGTCAAAACTCTTTCCTGGTAAGAACATAAAAAAAAACCTATAACCTATAAGAGTTTTGACTGAAATAGTTTCAGTCAAAATGAAAAAAGTGTCTAAAGTGGTTTTGACCGGTTATGTGTTTTGTTTGACTGTAACATATATACTAACTAACCTATAATGTTTCTTTATTCATAATTATTTCTTTCTACAGCTATTTTTTATTGTTCAGTTAATCATTTAGGATTTACAGTATTAATATTACTCATGCAATATTGAACAAAAAATTATGGAACAGATTTTGTTTTTCGCATTTTTAGAATTGGCCTCATAATAAAAGTTTATTATATTTATTAGTTACTTACAATCCTGAAAAATTTGCTTAACAATTACAACCAACCCTGTATATAAAAATATAATAAATTAAATATAATACAGACAGACATAACGACTATTCAACGTACTACGGATATAAGACGTGAGAACATCACTATAGCTGTTTCACGTGACTCGTGACCCGTTTGTGTACGTTTATTTGTAGTGTGTCGAATATTTAAATTTTAGCTTTGTCTCATGGTTTGTTTGAATCTTTAATATTTATAAATGTTTAATATATTCTTGTGGTAAAATTAAAATTTTCCACTGTATATTTTACTAGGTATAGGCTTGTGTATGACCACAATCTCACCGTGGTAAGCAGGGCTTGTTTACCGGTTAATTTTCAAACCTAAATCAGTGTCAAGTACATTAGGAGCGTTTTATTTAGGTTCGGTTCAGGTTTACCTTAAGGCTCCAGTCTCCCTAATATCAGTATTCTTGCGGAATTTATCACTAAAGAAATATATTTTTTAGTCATCAGAAAAGCAATAAATGAAATATATTTTAAGGTGTGAAATTTGAAGTTTCCAATAGATATTTTATTTTTTAATTTGACGCCACTTTTATTAGCTTTGTGAGGCGTTAAACATACCTTTATATACGTTCCACGCGTAGAGGGTCTCATTCATGCACACGCCACAAAAAATATAATCAAAACAAGAAATGTATTCAGATTACATTTGTTGGCAAATCCTCTACAATAATCTTATCTAGTTACTTTTTTCAAAATCGTTTCAATTTCTTATTTAAAGTGCTTTAAAAAGTTATAAATTTCTGAATTCGACCCTTGCAACATATATTTTTTTCTATTACAAAGTAATGGTTCAGAGAAATCACACTTTAACCACACCGAAGACAACTACTTATCGGTCGAATAAAAAATATATGCATTCAAAAAATCATTTTAAATAAATTTACCGAAACTAAACAAATAACACAACGAACTCTGGCAATTCCCAGCGGAACTGAATGGAATTTTGATGCGTTTTATGTTTTGAATGCATATATTTTTTATTCGACAGATAAGTAGTTGTTTTCGGAGTGGTTAAAGTGTGATTTCTCTGAACCATTACTTTGTAATATCACATTTTGGACGCGCTCCGAAAGAAACCTTTGCTAAAAACTGGTATTAACCATTATTTACCGGTATTTTCGAAACCGGTTTCATGCCCTGGTGGTAAGTGATGTTGTAGCCGAAGGTGGTAAGCACACAAAGCTTAGAAGGAACCGGCTATTAAGTGCAGCTGCCGGAACACCGATCAACTTGATGGTGGTAGCGTTAGGTGGTAGCCAACCAAGTGGGCACTACAAAGTACTACTCTACCACCGTCCTATGGTTTCCTCACGAGGTTTACCTTCACCGAAAGCTCTAGTTCATTATAGGATTCGAAACCACGACCTTCGTCACGTCATTTGACATAACGAAGGTCGTGATCGTCTTATTATTATCCTTCCGAAGCCTATGTTGGGTTAGGCAAGCTCGAAGGGCAAGTTGAAAAAAATGTTTTTTAAATACTTTTTGATCGATCCTTTAGTATGAAAAGTTTTTTTTTTAGAAAATTCAGTTAGTTCTATATAAACATTGTTCAGCTTAAAACACTTTTTCATTTTTAATGAAAAATACAATTAAAAAAACATATAATTTCTGTACAACATAAAATTTCCATTTAAATTTTGCGTCAAGGAATATGAATGAAATAAAGAGGCAGACAGGGGCGTGTCTGAAATCACGAGATGTCTTGAGGGCACGCGGGCGCGTCTCGGCGTCGCGGTCGGCGCAGGCGCTCGTTCGTCGCAAGCTCATCATGCCCACAGATCAGTGGCTCAATCATTACTCCGGGGAATGACGCAAGCCCTACAATAAGGAAGTGTATTCAATTGTCCGTCCGTATGATGGGTGATTCTTGGAGCTTAGGTGGCATATTTGGCTCTTTTTTTTCTTTGATGGAGTACAAAATATATAATTGGTACTTTTGCCATTTTTTTACAAGAGTACTAACTCGGGTAAGAGTTTATGGCGACCTTTTAATGGTAGAGTGTGGAATTTCAAAAATATCTCATGCTCTCGCCTGGCTGGCTGAAACCCTCAAGTTGATAATCTGTCTCCACCGCACCTACCGGTCTCTAATTCTAATTTTCTATCTAATTTTCAAACCTATGCCGGTCTCCGGCAGCTTCATTTGAGAGCCCTTCTTGGCTTTGTGTGCTTACTATATTCGGCTACACCATCATGTAGATACTATGGTGAGATTTTGGTCAAACAAAAAAAATCGTGGAGAAAAACTTTGATTTGACCAAGAGGAGAGAGAGCTCCATAATTTTAATTTGTCACCTAGAAATTCCCAAAAGTGTCCTAATTTTTTTACAGAAATGGCTGCAAACCGTGGTTTCGGTCGCGATTCTAAAAAAAAAGTATTCTATGTCCGCACCGAAATCGAAGCTCAACTGCCAATTTTCATCCTAAACGGATTAGTAGTAGAGTCGTGAAAAAGAAACAAACTATATCTTTTACAATAAGAATGACCCATAAGCTAGCAGAATGTGTATTGACTGATTTATAGTAATTTTATGTACACCGACTATGTACACACACGTACATATTATTTAGATTATGTTAAACGACCCTATATGTTTAATTTTATTATTAACACTCTAACTGTAGCGTGTCAAATGGAGTACTTGCTTCGTTAGTAAGTACGTTAGTTAGGTGCGTAATTATCACGAATTAGTGCGTGAAAATTTACTTGTAGACGAACTCGACTTTGGATGGGTGGGCATTTTTATTAGACACCTTAACAATTAATCAAATAAACTTAGTGCTAGGGAGAATCCCTACCTATCTCCCGACCTATTCCTACCGCTGTTAGCTCTGAAAATTAAAAAAAAAGAAACCTTGTCATTACTCGTAAGCATTGTTAACTTGGTGTTGGTGATTTCAGCACTCGAATTTCCATCCTAATTTTCCGCTGGCTACGCTAAATAGCACTGGAGATAATATGACGTAAATTAATTGTCCTAAAGTGTACTTTGGCTATGCTCACATTGATCTAACTATAGCAAGGTACTCACTTAGAGGTGTAGCATGTAATGTATATGATACTTTACCAACCTACAAGTGGGTACGATTCGTCCTTGGTCACCGAGCTACGGCTACGAGCCCACAACGAGCGCTAGAAACTAAAAAGGTCTCTTGTTTGATTTCGCAACCCTATAAAGCCGAGTCCAGTAAGTGAGTAACGCATTTATGACTCCACACGTGTATTTGAAGTCCTCACAATAAAAGTGCTTTATTATACAAAGTGGAAACAATTTATATGATACATATATTGTACTAAACATGTTTCGGGTATTGCCCATAATGAACTGGCTAGGTTAGTTACTTAAACTTAATAATGTGTAACCTGTAATCTTGTATAATTTTATTAGTCACTTAGATTTATAAGTTATTTGACTCCACCGAAGCTGTTTAGCGAAATGGGAAACTTTTTGCCTTACGCCTTTATAGTGTTATTGCTTCTGTTCCGCGGTTTTACACGTTATTTCAAGGGATCTCGTGTTTACCCGGGATAAAATGTATTATTAGTATTGAAATCCGTTTAGCTATCTTTTCCATTCGTCGAAATCTTCGTAACTGAAAATCTTTCTTAAGGAACCCTCTAAAAGCTCTAGATTACTGAATCAAAATCGATGGTTCTCGAGTTAAAAGCACACTAACAAACAGATAGATAGGCAGAGACGTTGCGTTGAACAATAATATTTAGATGTTAGTATAAGGAAGTAAAACATTTAACATCCTCGAAACAACTTTTATGGTTCGACGTAGCGGTATCTCATCTGACGGACAGACAACCTGGATGCATGTTGGTACCTACTAACTGAAGAGTCATTGACCGATCAAACCGATTTTCTGGTTCTGATACTATTTTAAAACAGACTAGTACGGTATTAGCGCGATGGTAGCGTCGATACTCTGTAGAACTCGCTTGGTTGAAAGTCTGTCGCCAAGCACTACCGGTGTGTTCCGGCAGCCACTTGACAGCCAGTTCCTTTTTGACTGTGTCTGCTTACCACTTCGGCCACATCATCACTAACCATGGTCGGCAATGGGCGAGTGATTCCCCTGGTCTTGCAAGCGTCAATAGGCTACGGCAACCATACCATCGGGCGGGCCGTATGTTTGTTTGTCATCTTAGTGGTATAAAAAAGAAGATTATGGTCAATCACAGGTAAACTTAGAAAAAAAAAAGTGAGTGTTGAAAGCCCGACCGCTTAACTGTGACCGTTCCTGAGGTAGGTGCGCGGTGCGAGAGGGGTGACAGTTGCCACAAGATGACTTATCAGCGAGCTCTCGCGTCGCGTCACCACACCCCTCCCGCACCGCGCAGCTACCTCAGGAACGGTCTCAGATAAGCGGTCGGTCGGGTTATACATACTAATGAATATACACTTACGGCGAAAAGGCACTAATAACATAGTGGTTTAATAGACAGCCATTAAGCCAGTTTTATGTTCATAACCATAGTACGGTTGTCTTCAACTGACTCTGAATCAGTAATTAAAATAATGTAATTAACGTTTTGAACAACAATTAACTATTTTGTCTGAAAAGGAAATTGCTGGGTTCAGTGATCAGTGCTATTTTGGGATGATGGTATGGTTTTTATTGAATGTCTGTGATAATAGACCTTGGAAATAATTATTATTGTGAATTATGAATTGCTGGTAATGGCTTATCTCGTTCTGCCTTTTCCGGTTTGCTGCCTAGCTACAGCCAACCAAAGTCACTGCATAATTTTTATAGATAAACTTCTTAAAACATATTATTAAAAAATAATACATCAAGGAGATCGTTTTATTTATAATAAATAACGGCAACACAAATATATAGTACTTAAACCAACATCCAACGTTCAAAACGATTAACTGAAATCTCACATCTAAGTCGCAACATGTGATTCATATAACCGTGGGACCGTGCAATAAAAAGTGCACTAACAAACAATACGAATCGTAAATAAGTAGGTAAACTATTGACTATGTGACGCGTGGGGTGCGTACGCGTATAGGCGCTCGCGCCGCCATCGCCTGACGTCACATCCGCCCGCCATTCATGCCGAGACGCTCATTCATAAGCCCGCCGCGGCATCGTGTTACCATTCTAAATATAACCTTATCTTTATCTTGTATAAGTTGTCTTTCGGTTGCTGACGACTGGTGTGGCAACGAATAATTAAATTGCGTTTTTTTTTTCTTAATATCTCGTGACTGGTCTTGGATTTTAATAAGGTTGGATTGGTATTAACGACACACTCGGCAGTAATAATATTTAATCGATGGTATTATGATGGCTACATTTTCCGAAATGTAATCATTGAATTGTTTGTCATGTATGTTTAATATTAATGTGTAGTTTTGTGTGATTTATCAGAAACCACATGTAATTAATAAGATGAATGATTGGTTGTAGATAATAAAATTATATTCAAACAAATATTTGAGGTGCAACTTATCGCGTTCACAGGTTATGAAAGAATATTGACAAAGACAAAGACTTCAAATTAGTAGATAGTCACGGCTACTTACCTTATTAATAGTAAAAGCAAACGATGTTATACATATTTATCCTATCCACCGCTTTACGATCCAAGATTAATAGTCCAATTTACTTTATGAAAAATATTAAAAATTATTGATTTGAAAATTTACAAGCCAATTTATTAATTAAAATTTATGATGGGGCATTATTTTAAATAAACACTCGGGTTAGAATTAAAAAGAAATATTATTCTAGAATCGAAAAATTAAAGTTTTGCTAATCTTCCCCAACTTTTGAATTTTGATACAGATTTTTTATGGACCTTCTATTTTTAAAATTTTAAGTGGGTTCTTAATTCAAAAGTACTTACTTACATATTTTTTTCTGACAAAAATATGACAATCTAGGTACCTACGTATTGTACGTATGACAATTTATTGCGTGCCTCTATTTTATTTTCGTGCATATATATTTTAACTACAGTAGGCAGAACATTCATTATCTATGATGCATGAGCTTTGTTACTAGGTAATACAAAGTAAAAAATGAAAATAAATACCTAATTACATTTAACGTTATCTTAATGGGGCATTTAAAAGGTTTAATGGTGTCGCTCGAGGCCCATTGGGAACGTAAAGGAATTTAAAATATACCCATGTTTACCTTACACTCTGTTTAATAAATGTAATCGTTGTAATGATATACAATTTTAAGTCATTTATTTTTATATGCATGCATCCTTGGACTATTTAAACACCTGGATATTAAGTGTCTACAACTCTTCAGTAAGGAAATTTAAATACATTATTTTGTTGTTGTACCAAAGTTTTAGGTACAATTTTCCCAAATAAAAGCAAATTATACACTCAGCTATTTTATGATGCAAAACGTAAACCATTAAAGTCGCAAACCAAAAATATTCCAAATTACTTAAATTAATGTACCAAAAATTACGACAATCCCGAACGAATAATAATTTTTGTAGGTTATTGGTATCAGTGCGGTGCGGCCCAACGTCGACCTTGGCGCCATATTTGTATATTTCGCGCCATCCGCGATAACCCGCCCGAATTGAGTAATTCTGTATTCTGATCTTATATTCGGTGAATTTGAAGGGCGTCTCACGCCCTTCAAATTCAGTGGCGTAAAGTGCCCTTGAAGTAACTTTTTTGACAATGGAGTTGTGCGTACATTTTTTATGTTTCCGCTGTAGTTCGTGAGGGGTTTATTAGTGTAGCCATAGAGTAGTAGTGCTTGAAGTACGTTTGATCAAATTGATACCAATTTGGCGCTTCAAGCACTTCTTATAGCGCTTTTATAACTCTAGAACATTGTTACTGTGTTAAAATTAACAGTTCACAGCGCTTGATTACACTTTTTCAACATAAAAAAAAAATATAGTATACTCGTTGTAAAGCTGTTAATGTTAGGATGGTATCTCGGGATTTTGTCAGATATAACTACTACGAATAAATGATAAGAGACTGATTAGTTTACCTCTTTATGCATTTCGTTAGTTAAATTATAAAAACATTCGAATTGTTGAAAAAAAATCTAAATATTTTTATTCATATTTATTACAAAATCTCACTTGTATGAATTGGCTATTAGTATTTGGTGGGAAAAGGCATTCTACTCTACTCGTCTGATTTTTTTTTTCAATGTCGTGTTATAATTTTTTTCACCGTTTAAAGTACCTACCTAAGTATAAATCTGATATATTTTTAAAGTTTATTTATATAAAATAAAATATTTTGCCGCCAAGACGCCACGTCCATACGTCTAGCTATCTCGCTCTAACACACGCGTTTACTATGCTCTCTCTTTTTGCATGACACAATCTTTGTGTGTAACTCAGTGTCATCGTATTAGGTCTATGAAGGTCCTAACCTAATTCGTCCGAAAATAATTCCCATAAAATATGTTTGTTATGACATGTACCATTGGAACACATGTATAATTGATATAATGGTTTGCTCCGATCTTACCATTGGCTTACGTAACGCCATATGTGATGACGTGCCTATAATCTTTTGGAAGGTATAACGAGAGGCCTTCATAGGCCTTTTATTGGCGGGGAATAATATAAACCACCAGACTAAAAAAATATTTTCGCAGTAAATAGCCCTTTTATTGATGAAGAAGATTATAGGTTATTAGCTTCCGCCCTGCGGTTTCACCCGCGTTCCCGGGGGATCTTATGTTTTTCCGGGATAAAAAGTAGCCTATGACCTTCTCCATACCATAGACTATCTGCGTACCAAATTTCATCGCGATCGGTTCTGTGGTTTAGGCGTGAAAAGGTAACAAACAAAGAAACTCACTTTCGCATTTATAATATTAGTTAGGTTAGGTTAGTTAATATTTTAACACGGGTGAAACAGCGGAGCACAGCTAGTATATTATAAAGATAGCAAAAATATTTTTTTACGTTATATAGCCCGTTTTCGACCCAAAGGAGAGGAGCTTTTCCCTAAACATTTAACGCGGGTGGAACCGCGGGCATTGCTAGCTAAAAATAAATTCAAATTCTACACGTACAAACCTATCTTACCATCGACTGTCGCACATACATAACTCAGTAAGCGGCGCTATGCATTCTAATTATCTATTGTTGCTGCGTTACTTATTTAATATGTTAACAATTAAAAGCTGGCAACACTACCGTTCCCACGCACCTTGCCATTCCAGTCGTGCCGCGTCTGGACCGATAACGAAGTACGGTTAGCAGACGAATTGATATTATGGTTCATAATTAAAAAGTAAAATTCGGTGACGACTTTAGTAGCAAAATCAATTTTACATTTATCAACATAATAATATATTTATATATAGATAATGTATGTTTTTTGGTCACGTATGCCGCCGAGGGGAGGTGGCTATTGAGCGATTTGTGGTCCAGGGAAAGGTTGAGGGTACGAGGCCACGAGGAAGATCGCCTATGAGATGGACTGACCAGATAAAAGCGGCAGTAAATGGCTCATCATCACTTCATGAATGCACGAGGAAGGCGGCCATCAGAGAAGAGTGGCGGCGCGGCGTGCTGTGAAGCTTGCCACCAACACCTGAAGTGATGACCACGACCACTCTGTCAAGAGTGATACCGACAGAGAAGAGAGAAGAAGAGTGTATGTTTATAAATCGTAGGTTAGAATGGATGACAATACGTTTGACAAAAAGGTAAAGCTACGAAAGCGTATTTTTTACGGGAAAAAAATAAAAAACTAGGTACGAGTCTGTTCGTTCATATTAAATAAATACATACTTCCCTGAGAATATGGCTTGTATCAAAAAATCCTCATATTTAATTCATAAATTGTGCATTGGGGATAATATTTGACCGATAAATTAATGAGGAAAGGGGCAAAGGGGCTTTAGAGTTGGCCTCTCGCCCCATTGTTATAAATAAATAAATTGCTTAACTACTACAATATTAACTAACCTACCTACATAATCGTAACATAATATTATGAAAATATTAGTTATAATTGTTTATTTTCTGCAAAAATACGTCATAATTTATCACGGTGCGCTGTTTAGTGGACACACGCGCCCTTTCCTTCAAGAGAATTTACACCGTATTGTTAACTATATTAAAAACAAATTCCAAACAAAGCCCATGGGTGACTTTTGTTGTGAGAAAAACCACGTACTGTTTTTTCTATCTTTATGACGTTAGTGATAAGGTGTTAATTCGCTTGTGAAATGTGCGTGTGCAAAACCAATGAGGAACTATTGAGAATTAAAAAAAAATCTATTACAAATGTTCTCAAGGCCAGAAATAATTATGCATTTTCTAGGCAAGCGTGCCACTCCCTCGGCGAGATAACTATTCTGGGGTCAGTCGATGGCCAAACGTAAGCCCGATTTACTTATAAAAAAGTTAAGGATCCTAATGTCACATTCATTACCCATCTGTCATGCGGTGTAGGTAAATGACTGCCGTGACGTTGATGACGTTTTACAAATTCTACAGAACTACTGTCAGACCCTTTTCTGTATCTCGACATTAGCGCCACCTACCGGGTTCAACTATAGCTTAGAACCATCCAGGGGACCCCAAAATTACAAAAAAAACTCTACTTAGTCACGGCATAACATAACCTTAACTTTAACATTTTTTTTAATTCTCCATGAAATCGCAGACCCAAAGGCCTCAGATTCAGCCACATGCATTACTTTTATTATTAGTTAAAGGTATTTAATCTGCTCCATTTTTCTCACAATCTGCTGTCACCTAACAGACATTAAACTGCATTGCAATATGGCGGCGGTTCTGCCGCATTGGAATCGCGCGTCTGTGTACACACACATGCTTAAATAAATACTGAATCCCACATAAATGTGTACTATCGATAACTGTTATCTGAATGCACTACTTTCTCATCACAAGATAAATTAATGTGCAAAGAAAAGTGGGTTTTATTTTGTTCTACGTAAAACACAGTTTTGTTTGCGTTTGTATTTTCATTCATGAGAGGCAGTTCATTCATAAACCGGATCTACATTAATATTTGTTTTACTAGTCATTACCCGTGTAGCTATGTGCGATGTTTGCTTAATTTTATAATCTTATACAAATCTAATTCGCAACGACTAATGTAATATTGGAGATATATTATTGATTAAGTACCTAATGGCCAATAATTCATACAAATACAATTTATCATTTATATTTGGCATGCTTTCCTCAACATTTATCTTATAATACTTCAAGCTAATGATTCAACTTGATTCAAGTGTCTGATAAGATAAGATTACATTGATTGACGTACAACGTATGTATGCGTCACTATATCTACGAGAATTTCGCCTGTGGAGACAAGCGGCGCCGTGGCTTAGTTGGTTAAAGCGCCTGTCTAGTAAACAGGAGATCACGAGTTCGAATCTCGTCGGGGCCTTGTGTGGAAATATCCTTTTTGATTTTTCTTTTTTATTTCACATACAATTTTTTATGATTATATTTTGTTTTGGAGTTTTATAATTATATTTAGTATAAATTAAATTATACTCCATCCAAAGGTTACCGTTCCATTGCTCCATAAGTATTAAATAGATAAATCTTTTGTATTTTATAGGTCAAAAGTAGACTATTGTTGATAATAAAAACAATACAATAAGCAAGAAGCCTGAAGGTAGATAATATATTTCAATCGAACAATGCCTACTGTTCATTACTTATAATACATACATAAATTATACGTTGTAAATTATCTTGTATTATCGTAAATGAGAAACTATATACCTCTAAGGCCCACTTTACAAACCCTGAGTGAAAGAGATGTAAAATATGATAGAGTAATAAGTGTAAATGAAAGGCTAACAGACCTATGTATATTGAAAAAAATACTAAGGAATCATAAAAAAATACCATAGCATTGATTTACACAAAAAAAAATAGAAATAAATAGCAGTTTTTGGTCTCATTTTGCTGTATGATTATTTTGGATTTAGACAATCGAAAGTAATCTTCCAGACGAACAATAGTTGAAAATAAGCCCATTGTTATGACAATTTTGTATCGTCAATACACCGAAAATTACTGTCTTATTTTTCGTATTTTAGCGTATCTTGATTTTATGCGAATTAAAAAACGATACTAAACAATATCGAGCCATTCCCGCCGACTTATCGTAACCAACAAATATCAAATTTTACAGGAGAAGGTTTTTTTGAATATTTTTACACAGAAATGTGCTATGAAATTTATTTTTAGTAATTTATTAATGGATTTTGGAGGGAAACGTTAACAAGGCTTGGTCCGTTACAATTTAAAATATTACTTAAAATAAAAATTCAAAATTCAAATTCAAAATTCAAAAATCATTTATTCAGTTTAGGCCCTAATAAGGCACTTATGAACGTTACAAATGATTCTACCACCGGTTCGGAATACACTTGGACTGAGAAGACTCCGGCAAGAAACTCAGCAAGGGACATTTTTTATAGATCTTTGTTCTTTTTATTTATGTAAAAATTTAATTACTAATAACAAAGTTTATAAAACTTTAATGAAATAGCTTGTGTAGCGAACATTTCATTTAAATGCATTCTTGTCTTCTATAAAATCAGAAACTTTGTAATACCCTTTCTTACATAACTTTTGTTTAACTAATTTTTTAAATCTATACACAGATAGTTCTTGAATTTCTTTGAGTACTTTGTTATA
The DNA here is from genome assembly GCA_951216915.1 of Tetheella fluctuosa. NCBI lineage: Eukaryota > Metazoa > Arthropoda > Insecta > Lepidoptera > Drepanidae > Tetheella > Tetheella fluctuosa. Next base: position 10,867,001 of record OX578223.1, on the reverse strand, counting down.
GAAACGTATACATTGCCCCTTAAATGAGTCCCTCACTTTGCTGAGCCGAGTTACAGGTACAGCGAGTTTGTGCTTATTTCTAGTGTTCAAGCTATGAGTATCGCTGTTCTTAGGAAAATTTTGTATATTTTTCCGAACATAAATTAAATTTTCATAAATGTACTGTGACGACACAGTCATAATATTTATGGATTTGAATTTATTTTTAAGAGACTCTCTAGGACATAATTTATAAATTGCGCGAATAGCCCTCTTCTGCAGAATAAAAATTCTATTGATGTTGGCACCACTGCCCCAAAGGAGGATGCCGTAAGACATCAAGCTGTGAAAATAACTGAAATAAACTAATCTTGCCGTAGATTCGTCAGTGAGAGAACGAATTTTCCTCACTGCATAAGCTGCAGAACTAAGTCTATTCACTAAATTACAAATATGTGGGCTCCATTGTAGCTTATCATCTAAAGTGATACCTAAAAATACGGTTGTTTCATCAAGATCCAGTTTTTCGCCTTTAATAACAATGTCTGTGTTCAAATGTCTTACATTGGGTTGACTGAATCTGATACATTTGGTTTTTTTCTCATTGAGCAATAAATTATTAATAGTAAACCAATCAACGACTACTGAAAGAGCATTGTTTACGTCGTCAGAAGAATTAAAATCATGTCTATTCACTTTGTAAAGAAGTGAAGTGTCATCAGCAAACAATACTATCTCATGTTTTTTTTCTACAAGGTAAGGCAAGTCGTTGATGTAAATCAGAAAAAGAAAAGGTCCCAGGATAGAACCTTGTGGGACGCCCATCGTTACCGAAGACCCAGAGGAAACTTTACCATTTACATCAACCCTTTGAATTCTATCACTCAAGTATGAATTCAAAAGACTGAGTGCAATGTCTCTAATACCATAGTGGTGTAATTTCCTGATCAGTAATTCATGGTGTACACAATCAAATGCCTTGGATAAGTCACAAAAGACACCGATGGTATCACGTGACTCCTCCCAGGCGCCAAAAATATTCTGAACAAGCTCAACACCAGCATCGGTTGTTGAGCGACCCCTGGTAAAACCAAATTGTTTACTGTGAAGCAGTCTATTACTATTGAAATGTACCAATAGTTGATTAAGTATAATTTTTTCGAAAATTTTACTAAATGTCGGTAGTACAGAAATCGGTCTAAAATTAGTGGGGTCAGATGTACTACCGGTTTTAAATAAAGGCACTACTTTACTATGTTTCATCAGATCAGGAAATACGCCACAATCTATGCATTTATTAAAAGTGACAGCCAAATGTGGCGCAATACAATCGATTATAGAATTAACAAGTTTAACGGAAAGTCCCCATAGATCAACAGTATTTTTCAAATCTATGGATTTAAAAGTTTTAATTATGTCACTAGAGTTCACAGGGGAAAATTGAAAATCGACTGCACATTCTGTTACATTTTCTCTTAGTAATGATAGAGCGAGGGTAGGAGAAGAATCAAGAGATTTGGTAGTCGAAACTGGAATATCGGTGAAAAATAACTCAAACGCGTCAGCAACATCTCGGTCAGATTCAATTAATTTATCATTAATCATTAGTCGAAACTCATGATTATGTACTTTGACCTTTCCAGTTTCACTGTTTATAATTTTCCAAGTCATCTTGATCTTATCTTGGCTACTTTCTATTTTATTTCTTATATGTATTGATTTAGCCGCGGCACAAACGCGGTTAAATATTTTAGAGTAATTACGCACATAATTCAGAAAAACAGCATTATGATTATACGGTTTTTCACTATATAGTTCGTACAGTCTTTTCCTGCTTCTATGTATACCGACCGTCGCCCAATCATTGAAAACCATACCAGTTTTTCGTTTAACATTTTTAGAGGTAAATATGGAACTATACTCATTTTTGGTAAGATTGAAAATGGAGTTATAAAGTTGATTTGCATTATCATTATAAGGTAGGTATGGTAATTTACTGACAATATTGTTTCTAAACTTTTCAAGGCGACTGTCACTCATAGGAACACACTTAATATCTTTTTTTATTACCTTTTTTCTAGGTATATTAAAGGAGACCATCTGACCACAATGATCCGAGCTTAATTGACTAAAGACTGACTTAGTAACTGGTTGCAGGTTGCAAATCTCAATTTCGATTAAAAATATCTCGCTTACGATAAGTCGCAGTCGGCGGGAATGCCTCGATATATTGTGTAATTCAAAAATAAAAGATTACATCAAGCGCGACTCAAAATTCTTGACATATAACTAACTCTCCCTCGCGGTTCCACCCGCCTTCCCCAGAAAAATAGTAGTCTATGTAAGATAGGCTATGTCCCTGTCCATACCATAGGCTATATGCGTACCAAATTTCATCGCGGTTTAGGCGTGAAAAGGTAACAAACAAACTAACATTCGCATTTATAATATCAGTTAGGATTCCTGGTCTTTAATTCGAATCTTATATGATTGTGTTTTAATTATATCTTAAATTATCTTTAAATAATTTACTGAAATAACACAACTTTTTCATCCAGGTATTTCCATTAGTTTCGTCTAACGGGTAAAACCGCGGAGCGGAAGCAAGTAATAATTAAAGGAAGGCAATAAATCTTTTGAAGAGATCCCTATCAACTGATGGCCCTTTGACTTCATTAATATTAGGTTTAAGTACATGTTATTTCCTTAAACTATATAATGTACATAATTTAATGAATAAGCACAGAATGGTTTGCCTAATTTATCAATTTACTATAAGTTAAATATAAGCATTACACCAATCGTGTATTTTTTACAGTAAACTATTTATAACTCTTTCATAGAATACTTTTAGGGTTCCGTACAATCGATGAAAAATGGTAATTCTTATAGGATAACTCTAGTGTCTGTCTGTCCATCTTGCACAGCTTATTTTTGCCGAATCTACTACGATGAGATATTTTCTTATATTTTTTTAATACTTATGACCTATACCTATGTGTTATGTAGTGTTGTGTGTATTTTTTAAATTAAGTGATGTATTTTTTCTTATTGTCTTACTTATACAAGCAACGTACTTTTGACATCAGTTTATTGATATCATACTAATATTATAAACTGGGCCGATTTCAAAAATTATTTCACCATTAGAATGTTACATGATCCCTGAGTAACATGGACTATATTTTATCCCGGGGACGCGGGTGAAACCGCGCGGAATAGCTAGTATCTTATACATAATGAACAGGCTTTGACGAAGTCTTCTTATTTTTTTTACTTTGTATAGGCTTGTGTTTGACTACAATCTCACTATGGTAAGTGATGATATGGCCGAAGGTGGTAAGCACACAAAGCCTAGAAGGAACTGGCTCTCAAGTGCAGCTGTCGGAACACATCAATAGGTGTTTGGCGACAGATTTTCAACTTGAGGGTGGTAGCCAGCCAGGCGGGTACTACAAAGTACCCTACCACCGTGCTATTGTTTCCTCACGATGTTTTCCTTCACCGAAAGCTCAAGCTCATTGTAGGATTCGAACCCACGAACTTCGCCGCGGCGTCCGACGTCACTACCATTTGATATTTAAGTCTTTTTTATGTTCTGATTTTCAACAGAAATAAAAAAGGATTATCATTCGCCCCCTTACAATTTGAAGGTAAGCAGCGTGCGCCTGCGCCACTCGTCAGTAATTGGGGCAAACCCACCAATTTGAGACAATTACGCCCCCTACCAAGCAAGATAAGCTTGATTTATTAAAATTGAAAGCGACAACATTCTTCTGTGTGTCTTCTTCGATTTATTTATAAACTGGCTTCTGCCCCGCGGTTTTACCCGCGTTCACGTGGAATCTTATGTTTTCGCGGGATAAAAAGCTCATTAAATTTCGATCAAGTCCTTGTTTTTAGGGTTCCGTAGCCAAGTGGCAAAAAACGGAACCCTTATAGATTCGTCATGTCTGTCTGTCTGTGCGTCCGTATTTCACAGCCACTTTTTTCCGAAACTATAAGAACTATACTGTTGAAACTTGGTAAGTAGATGTGTTCTGTGAACCGCATTAAGATTTTCACACAAAAATAGAAAAACAACATTAAATTTAGGGGGTTCCCCATACTTAGAACTGAAACTCAATTTTTTTTTTTCATCATACCCATAAGTGTGGGGTATCTATGGATAGGTCTTCAAAAATGATATTGAGGTTTCTAATATCATTTTTTTCTAAACTGAATAGTTTGCGCGAGAGACACTTCCAAAGTGGTAAATTGTAATTGTGGTAATTTACCACTTTGTAACTGTAACTTCTAAAATAAGAGAATGATAAAACTAAAAAAAATATATGATGTACATTACCATGCAAACATCCACCGAAAATTGGTTTGAACGAGATCTAGTTAGTAGTTTTTTTTTAATACGTCATAAATCGTAAACTGCAATTCACCTTTCATTCAATCAACTCAAATATATATTTTTTTTAACAAAAAGCAAGGTCTTACAGCACAAATAAAGGAAAAAATCTAAAAAATAAAAAAAGTTGAAAATTAAAGGGTGTCAAGTTACGCCAATTAATAAAGTCCTCTGAGTTGTATGAGCGCTCATACAATTTGGAGGTCTAGTAATTGGCACCATCCTCAAATAAGGTAAAAAAATAAAATTGTACATTTCCCGTGATGGACGAACGATGGACGAAGTTTGTACGGAACCCTCGGTGCGCGAGTCCGACTCGCACTTGGCCGGTTTTTTTTCCGATGAGATTAGAGTGTAAATGTTATGTAATGATTCTTTTGAAAATAGTAATTGCTGAGTTTATTGCCGGCTCTTCTCAGCAAATGCAACCTTCCGAACCGTGCGTTAGAGTCAGACTATTCATAAGTGTCTATCTGTTTATTTGTAGTCAACAATAAAGTGATAGCAGATTAGGAGCGAGATTATACATATAATGAAGAAATAAAATAGAAGCAGATTTTTGTATAAAATATTTTTATTCTCAAAAAAAACTTTCAATAACATAAAAGCTTACAACCAGCGTTAAAACCTTTGAAATTTCCCTATTTCGCCGACAATTTGAATAGCGAATATTTTCCTACCTGCTTTTCATACAAAATTCAAGGATACGCTGACCCCTCGATGGCGGAAACGACGCTAAGTGAAAGCTATACGCCATAAAAGAACGCAAAATAAAATATTAATCTCATCAAAGCAAATAATCCCCTTTATTTAGACGATGTTTGGGGAAAACATCGTAATTAGGGGTTCGAGTATGAGAACCGTCATGTAATAACTAGTGTTGATGAAATAAAATGTGGTGCAAGTATTATTCGTAATGACCGTATATAATCAATCTGCATATTAAAAGAACCGGTCCTGACTAATTAATTGATTGACTGAAGCAGAGTCTTAATCACTGGTTATAGAACTGAAATTTGGATGGATAGATTTAGGCGATGATAGTTCAGTGACGTCGGATACCACCACGGTGGTAGGGTACTTTGCAGTACCCGCCTGCATGGCTTACTACCACCCTCAAGTTGAAAATCTGTCGCTAAGCACTTACGGGTGTGTTACTTAAGCGATAGTTGCCTTCTAGGCTTTATAAAGGTCGTAGATCCCGATGCTAATAATGCTTATAATGTCCATAGTCGTCAGTAGCCATTTACCATCAGGTAGACCGCCTGCATGCTTGTCTTCTGACACAAAAGAAGTTAAAAGGATATTATGTTGCGTTTGTACCTTAGAGATGTACTTTGAAAGAGTTTCAAGAAAATCCCCTTCTATAGGGTTTAAATAGGGAACGCAAGTTGAAAATCCGTCAATATCGAAGACACCTCCATGATAATTGGTTTATAGCTTTTGGTTGGATATTAAGAACAAAGTGTTTTTGGAAAACCTACCTTATAAGGGGAAAAAGTGGGGATGAAAGCGTTTAAAATCATCCTATATGTTACATCCCTACGGAATATGGGTGTAACCGCCAGACGAAAGCTTGTAGCGTTCCTATATGTATATAAAGTGGGCCGGTTGTGGGGGTTATGCTATAACTAATTAATTAATTTCATTCACAAATCATCTTCTTTACCAATATCAGTAACTCGAATTTCCTATGACTGTACTAGGGACTTCGCACCATAATAAATCTATACTTATATTATAAAGAGGAAAGATTTGTATTTTTGTATGTTTTTTTTATACTACATAGGTGGCAAACAAGCGTACGGCCCACCTGATGGTAAGCGGTTACCGTAGCCTATAGACGCTCATAACACGACGGGCAAAGAAAATACTATATTATATTTTCCCTGCCAGGGGTATCACTCACGCGTTGCCAACCTTGAGACATGAAGGTGTTAAGTCTCCTGTGCCTGTAATTCACCGGCTCCCATACCCTCCTAACCGAAACAGTAATACAAGTGCACTACTATTTCACGGCGGAATTAGATATGGTGGTAGTACTTCCCCGGGTGAACTCTGCACTAAGAGTTCTACTACCTACCAAAAAAAGAAAGCTACATTATCCCTGAGTACCATGGGCTATATTTTATCCCGGGAACGCGGGTACAACAGTACGAACCTTATATGCACATGTATGTTTGTTATGTAGTGTAAATAACATAAAAAGTTCTTTAGTATATCTGTTGTCTTTCCATAGCACAAGCTCTATTTAGTCTGTGATCAGATATTTTGATCAGATTAGATGGCCGTTTCTTTATATAATGTTTTAGATGTTCCCTGCGGTCTCACCCGCATTCTCAAGATAAAAAATATCATATAACCTTTCTTAATAAACGGGCTTTCTAACGCAAAAATATTTTTTCAAACAAATAAACTTTACCTCTTTATAATATTAATAGCTTGCCGCCTCTCGGTTTCACCCGCGAACCCCTTTTTTACTCCTTTAGGGGTGGAATTTTCAAAAATCCTTTCGTAGTGGATGCCTAAATCATATAATAGCTATCTGTATGCCAAATTTTAGTCCGATTCATCCAGTGGTTTGACCTGTGCGTTGATAGATCAGTCAGTCAGTCACATTGTTCTTTTATATATACAGAAAACTAGCTGTCCCCCACGGTTTCACCCGCGTTTCCAAGAAAAAATGTATCCAATATCTCTTTCCATGCCATGGGCTACCTGCTTACCAAATTTCATCGCGATCGGTTCAGTGGGGAGTGAAGAGGTAACAAACAAACAAAGTCACATTAATATTAGTTAGGATTAGAGTAATAGTGTAGATTAATCGACTCTTCAAGTTGTATAGGTACCTGTGTTATTGTGAGAAGTTTTGTCGATAAAACGTTTCTCCAAGTTATATATTTGACTTCTCCACGTTCCGTTAAGCTCTGACAGTTTTAAGTAAAGTTACGTTTCACGCAATAATGCGCTCGTACTTACAGTGTAAGCCGACGCACGCTTCGAAACTTTGACAAGTCGCCGACAAACGCATCAAGTGCGCTTAGGGTGCCAATAATATGGGAATAATTCTGGAAAAATCCTTGATAAATAATTTTGATTACTGTCTCATTAAAAGTTTAGTTTCAAACAATTACAACGAGGTATTACCTAAAGGAATCCAAAATACTGTTACTACAGCTATTCTTAAAATATAGCCAGCCCTATTGTCTATGGATTACGGATTATAGTTCATAAATCATCAACAATTTGCAGTCCACTGCTGAACATAGGCCTTTCAAGAAACGTCATTAAAAAAATGTCTTACCGCATCTAGAGTCCTCCGATTACCTCCTCTCCGTCCTTCCTTTTCTTTTCTATTCATACATTAGTCTGAATTCATATATTTTTTAAATCTTGTTAGGTAAATATGGCTTGTATATGGTAAAAAAAATGTTCTTCATCAAACCATTGTTATCATGAGTAAAAAATGATGATTTTTTTATCAGAATCTTGTTTTTAAAATACATTTTGTAGGATTGACAATATAATTTTTTGTTTAGTTTAAACATAACTTTTGGTCACCCTACCAATCACCCTACATTTTAAATGAGCTGAACCGTTGTCGATCCATCTTTAAGGAAGTCACAACTCATATCAACACCATTATGACTTGACCTCCCAATCCCTCCTAATTGCTAGACTATTCTTCGACAATAGTCAAAGTTTAGGGGAGGCAGGGTTCTAGTTTCACCGGTTCTCTAATCTTTCTGAATATAAAATATTAAGATCTGTTAAACAATTTAAACTGAGCTATACGCTTTGTAAATTCGAATTTAATGTGAAATTATCGTGGGAAAGTGCTAATTAGTGATAAATTCTGGTTACCTTGAATGCCTTACAAGAATGATTTTCAACTTGAGGGTGGTAGCCAACCAGGCGGGTACTACATACAAACTACCTATACCTAAATATTTCTAATATTAATATTTTATTTTTATTACTACTAGTAGTAGTCATAGAAACCGTCTCACAGGATTTTCCTCAGTATGATAAATTAGATTAGGTAAGTATTACTCGAGCAAAAATATATTTATATGAGCCGGCAATTACTATTTTCAAAACCAATTTAGATTTATTACAAAATATATCTTCTATCTAATCTCTAATATATAAAATTCTCGTGTCACGGGGTGCGTGGTTGAACTCCTCCGAAACGGCTTGACCGATTCTCATGAGATTTTGTGTGCATATCGGGTAGGTCTACATCTATTTTTCATCCCCCTAAAAGTTAATGGTAGTCCACCCCTAATTTTTTTTATTTATTTTTTAGATAAAATTTTTGTTTTTATTTTTGTATGTTACAAAATTAAAAAATATATACAACCCTAAATTTTCAACTCTCTACAATGAACCCCTATTTTTTATTTGTTAATTATAAACTTTAATTTTTTCGGCAAGATTTTTATTTTTATTTTGTCATGACTGAATAAAAAATATTATATTAAAATCTCTACGATCAACCCCTATTTTTCCATCGCGATTTTTTTTTTTTAATAGCCGGTCTCCTGTCTTACTCACTATATAGTTTTCGGCCATTTTTTTTTGTTTTATTTGTGTATCGATCGTAGCAGTGACTGTTATACGTATTAATTTTTCTGTGCAACTCTTATGTTAATTTCACTCTCATCGTAAATTTATCATTAATTTTCAGTGCAATAATTATTTATTCACAATTTTTTAATAACTGATAAAGACAGTTTTAACTCTCAGTTAATTAAGTGATCTCATGTAAATAAACACGTGTTATGAGCTCCCGCTAACAACGGCCATTACCGTACCTGTATATATTGTATGTACTTAACATTTTTTGGAAATAGTTTTAAATCAAAACGAAAACGTGTACGTGTTAATAAATATACCAGTTTTGTTATTGTGAAAGGTAAGTCAAATAATAAGCAAACTTTTCACCAATTCACTGATACAAGGATTTATTAACTATTAATAATTTAATTTATTTGAAGACAATTTTTTTTTTTTGTTTCATATAGAGTCTTTATTATAAACTATAAGTCAAAGTCAAAGTCAAAGCCATTTATTCAGTTTAGGCCCTAAGAGGGCACTTATGAACGTCGAAACTACTGAAGTTACCACCGATTCGGAAGTCGCCTTCAACTGAGAAGAACCGGCAAGAAACTCAGCAAGGTTACATTTTTTATATATTTTGTTTTTTTTTTTTTGGACAATCTAACAATATTGGCTTTTTTCCATTAAATTTTTAACAATTATTTTTATATATAGAAACATCATCCTCAAAGCCCTCGCTGCTGTCGATAGGCAAGGTTCCCATCAGGCTGGCAGCGTACATATTTATTAAATTTTAATAAATATTTTTTTAAATTCAATAATTTTTTATGAATAGTTAATAAATTTAGAGTAATAGGGCAGAACGAGGTCTGCCGGGACAGCTAGTTAGTCTATATATATCTAGTCTCACTGACAATATAAGCGTATTCTGGCAGAAATAAAATAACACATAATGATGCGTGATTTCTTAAATTAATTTGGTAAACTGACTGACTCGGTGATATATCAACGCACAGCCCAAACCGCTGGACCTAGAGACTTACAATTTTGCACATAGATACCTTGTACAGTGTAGGCATCCACTAAGGAGGGATTTTAAGTCTTGTATATACTCGTACAAATATATTTAGGATACATTAGCGTAATACTAAAAAGTACTTTACAAAATATAATATCATTACTAAATTAATAAAACAAACATTTGGCTGAATTATCGCATGAACCTAAATACGGCGACCATGTTTTCTGCCTGACCTTGTAATAGTGCAGGATTGTATCGATAAAATAAAGAAGTGTGTCGACGATAAAAACCAAAACGTTTTCGATAAGTTTAAGCCGTAACGATATAGTTATTATGTTGGTAAGTAAAATATTATTCAATTAAACGTACATTTCGTTATGCATCGTAAAAGTGAAATCCAACATAGTCTACTACGTACTTTTGTGAAATGTCAATTCTATTTACGTTTTGTAAAATTATTTCAATGATTTAAAAAAAAAATATTGATCTTGTTCTATTAATCTCTTACAATAATAGTGATGGGATCGGGATAGCTGAGTGGAAATAATGTGGCCCTGGAAGGTCTTGTGATCAAATCTTTCAATTAGCTTAAGTTTTCTGTGAAAAAAAAACATCATGAACTCAGTGTAAGGATATTTTGTAGTACCCGACTGGCTGTCTATCGCCCTAAAATTAAAAATACATCACCAAGTACCTTACTGAACTACACACAGGAGCCACTTCCATTCAAAGTTTAGTGTACATATCACCTATGGCCACATTAAGGCGACGCCTTGATGATTTTGGTTGGAAGGATACCGATTTTTCTCAACAATGACTAAAGCGAACGAAATGAAATTTATTGTAAGAATTCATCATGTATTTGACTTTATTTTGTCCATTGCATAACACGATTGGTTAACTTTTATAACACAAAATAATTAATCAAAAACACCTCTTTAAAATAAGAGATTCCAATTTTACCGACATTGAGGATTGATTTGCGGTTCCAAAATTTTTACATTTAATTGAAACTGATACTATAATTGGTACATAGGCTTTATGAAAAGTATTTGTAGTTTTTAAATTAAACAATAAAAACCATTTTGTCGCATACGCCCTTTCCGTTTATGCGGGTTTTCTATGAGAGGTCGCTATAGTAGGGAGCGGGACGCAGCACGTTGAATTTCAGATTTTTAAGCCGTCAAAAAGAAATAAAGATTTCACTTAGGTACGATACATTTAAAGTGCGCATTTAGGACAGAATTATTATGAGCCATAATAATATATACATGAAGGTAGTATGTGATATCTGAAAGATAAAGATACTACGTCATAGTTACAATAGTTTTTAAGGTCACACCTACTTCTAAGTTTAATAAAACATTGATAGAACGAACTTGTTTTAAGCAACATTGCCCAAATAAGGAGATGAATATTATAAAGCCTGTGCTGTGACACATTCAAACGAAGACACGAGATCTAGCGGTAAAATGTGGGCAATGTGGGCATAGCCTTGAACTCGTATTATACAATCGTCGTTCTTCTAATCTATACTAATAAGGAACATGTATTTGTATGTTGGTTTATTTTATAGCTGACGTTTCATTGTAAAGTTATGTCATTCAAATAATATTTTAGACCGCGGTTCGATTTTTGATCGTGCAATTTTCAGACGAGGCGATTTAGTTTTTCCACTTTTACATTAATATTTTTATCAACATTTGATTTTTAAATTTTGATTCCTTGGGTTTTATTTACATAGCAGGTTTAGTAACGTGAAAAACTTAACTTAATTATCGATAAAATTAATTGCGTCGTTCCATTTTATTACGAGATACCGGTGGATGGATGATTAGTTGCAATAAAATATAAAACGGATAATAATTTTATCAACAATTAATAAATTAACAATTTAAACAAGCAATCATGTTTATGATAAAAAGGCGAAGGGCACTAAGTTGATCGTTTTTGATACAAAACTAGTTTTTCTTGTGACTTATTTATTTAAATCGGAATATTGACCGATACCGTAGGATGATGTAACAGCTACATTTATGTTGTAATAATATTATTATTGTTTTAATTATATGAAACTTATAGATACGTAGAAAAGATTTTATGTCGTTTTGTTTACACTATAGATAGCCTTTGCCAATTCCTGAGGTCACTATAAAAACAACTGAAACTGTAAAAGTTTTGTAGAGTGATGTGTGAATCCACAGACTAGATACGACCTTCGCTATATAAGAATATGGCTAAAAATAACATGACCCCCATAATTATTTCAAAAATAAACATTGACTGAGGAAACTAACTAGTATTACCTATATGTATTACGAAATTAGGATTGGACTTTATTTTCTTTTGGACGAAACTGTCGATATATTTAAATTTCATTTATTTAAAATAATAACTTACAGCATTTTATCGATACATGTAAGGACAGCACTATCTGATCGCGTTATTAAGGTGCTTGAGGGGTAATGAGCAGGGCGTGTAAAATGCCGTTTTAACTTTTAACAGCTTGTCACGCCTCTTATTATACACCGCTTCAACTATTCCAACTGAAATTAAATTGCTTGGAAAATCTGCTCAATGAACCTCGTTACGGGTTAAAACAACAAAGTTTCATTGTCAGTATGTAAACAGTAAAGCTGGGTATTACGGATACCATGTTCAATATTTATTGAATATTGAACGCTTAAAATTTTTAACCTTTTAAATATTGAACTAGTTTGGCTGCTTAATGCGAAAACATTCATCGTCGCATGGCTACTAGCTAAATGGTTCACCATTTGACTAACCCGTTTCGCACAAAGCAATTTTTTTTTTAAATGATATTTTACTACCGGTGAATTAAGAAAGTACCGTTCTGGCAGGGATCTCGCGGTTGCGTCATCATCCCTTAAATTTTTGAAGGCAAAAATTTTTTTTTTCAAAACCTTCTCCCACAAGGCTACAATTTTAATATGTTTTAATTTACATAATGTTTAAGCGTAAAAAAAAATTGCCAGTCTATTTTGATGGTTGCAAGTATGTACCAGAATAAAGCAAAGTTGTCAAAAAAAATAGTATTTCATAACCTGCTTTCCACAAGGCTGAAATTTTGAAGGAATATTCTTTCAACAGTTTTAAAAGTATATCTAAACAGCCAGAATATACAAGCGGTTGTAAGTATCTACCAGACGAGTATACAGGTTGAACCAAATAAATGCCCCCTGTAGGGAAGGGAATGTACCCTTAATATTGAAGATAGCGAATTTTAGTTCAAAGAAAATTTATTTTACTTTTAAAATAAAGAAAAACTGCATTCAAAGAATTTTAAAATTTCACTTGTTAGAGCTGGGAATCGAACTGGACTAATGTGGAAAAAAAACATCCTGTATTTTTATGATACCGATCAAATGGATCAATCATGAGAACCAAATTCTTCTTAGTAACACGGTATCCTAAATTAAAGGAAGCCCATGAAATTTAACAATAACACATTAGGTTCTAATCCATACATAATATTTTAAATGCGAAAGGAACTCTGACTGTTACCTTTTGACGCCTAAACCGCTGAACCGATCGCGATGAAATTTCGTACGCAGATGTTATGGAAGAGGTACATAGGTCACGTTATTTTCTCAAGAATGCGAGTGAAATGCGGGGGCAGCTAATAAACATGAATTTTAATTGAAAAGAAAATAATATGGAGATAGTCAAATTAAATACAAATGCGTAGTATTTTTTTTAATAGAATAATTCTGTTATGTAGGTACAATTTAAAGTAATTTAAACTATCTCGAGTAACTATGTTTAGAATGAAAACCATTTTGATCAACTTTTATACAAAGATTGCTCCTTATTAGCAACACTATCGAATGGTGTAATAATACAATTGTGTTTTTTTTATTTCAAAATCAACGGGTTCGATTCCTGTCTAGGAATATTGATTTTTCAAAAATCCAATGATGAGTTTTAGTTTTCATTAAAATCGAGCTCAAGACTCCTTTGAGTATTTTTCGCTATTCCTTATAGTTTAGGATATGACCATGCACACCCTTTTGAAAAATTCAACCTATATACTCGTCTTGCAACCGCTTGTATATTCTGGCTGTTTAGATATACTTTTAAAACTGTTGAAAGAATATTCTCTTAAAAATTCAGCCCTGTGGGAAGCAGGTTATTTTTTACGCTTAAACATATGTAAATTAAAACATATTTAAAATTGTAGCCTTGTGGGAGGCTTTGAATTTTTTTTTGCATTTTCAAAAATTTAAGGGATGATGACGCAACCGCGATATCCCTGCCAGAACGGTACTTTCTTAATTCACCGATAGTAAAATATCATTTAAAAAAAAATTAGCTTTGTGCGAAACGGTTTAGTCAAATGGTTCAGTAGCTCTCCTACTATAAATCGTTCTACAACACACATGGTCAAAGTCAAAGCCATTTATTCAGTATAGGTTCTTAGAGGGCAGAGTTTTTTTTTTATATCACAATGTCGGCAAACAAGCATACGACCCGCCTGATGGTAAGCGGTCACCGTAGCCTATGAATGCTTGCAACACCAGGTCTATCACTCGTGCGTTGCCGACCCTTCCCCCCTCCCCGATGAGCTCTGGCGACCTTACTCGAGCGCAGGAACACAACTATAAGTTACTTGGCTGCGGTATTCTGTAATCCACGGTAGATTGCCGAATTAGAGTAGCTCCCTCTGGCTGGCCATCATGGCCAGCCAGAACGACCACCCACCCCTGACGCTGGACGAGATTCTCCAGGACGACGAGTCCTGGGATTTCCTCGTCGAGCGTTACGGGTCATCGATCCTACCTCCCCGACCCGCTCCCACTTCACGGTCATCCTCAAGGATGTCCGTGATATCCGCGGAATTCTCCCCCGCGGAATCACCCGCGGAACACTCCCCGCCTCCCTCTCCCGCGGAATCAACCGCGGATCACTCCGCCCCTCCCTCTCCCGCGGAACCCTCCGCCCCGCCCTCTCCTGCGGAATCCGAACCGCCCTCTCCGCCTGCGCCTGCCGCGACGACCGGCCAGTCGTCCTCTTCCTCCTCCTCGGAGGGAGAGTTCACGACGGTCGTCGGGGGCAAGCGCAAGCGGAAAAAGAAGGCGAAAGCCACTGAAGCCGAGGTAGCTGCCAAAGCTGCCAAAGCTTCCGCCCCCTCCCCTTGCCCATCACCCAAGCCCCGCCCACTCATGGACACTGTTGTGCCCACACCCCCGCCGCTAATGGACGTGCCCATGGCTCCTCCCCCGGAGGAACAAGGCCGCCCAGAGACGCGCATATCCCAGCCCCAGTCCCAATCCCAATCCCAAGTCCCCAAAAGGAAGGACACTCCTCCACCACTATTTGTGCAGGACAAAACCCGATGGACCGAAGTGTCCGGGTGGTTTACCCCACACAAAATTCAATACACGTCCGCCCGCTCTACCGAGCACGGCATAAAGGTCCAGGTACCTACATCCCAGGACCACCGTGCCATCACCAAACTCCTCCGGGAAAGAAAAGTGGCTTTCCACACATATGCTCTCCCGGAGGACAAAGCCCTACGCGTAGTGATACGCGGAATCCCCCACCAGATCCCCACTTCCGAGGTTGAAGCCTCCCTCAAGGGGCTCGACCTGCCAGTGCAATCCGTCCATCGGATGCACAAAGGCCGCGGTCACGAACCGTATAACATGGTCATTGTGGCATTGGACCAGGGGCCGGCCGGGAGGGCTGTATACAAGATAAAATCTGTATGCGGCCTTAGCGACGGCTTCTACGTAGAGGGTGTCCGAAAGGGCAGCTATCCCTCTCAATGCCACAATTGCCAGTTGTATGGCCACTCTGCCCGCAGCTGCTACGCCCCTCCCCGGTGCGTGAAGTGCCTCACACCTCACGCCACCAAAGACTGTGACCGTCCAAAGGTCATAGACGAAAACACCCCGCCACCTGGTTGCGTTCTCTGCAACCAGACCGGGCACACCGCGAATTACCGCGGGTGCTCGAAGGCTCCCCGCCCTTCGCGCCATTCAACGCGCAAGGCCCCCATCACCAATCCGGCGCAGACTGATCTGCGCCCTCAAAGGCACTCACAATGGGCTCGCCTAAACACAAACTCTCCCAAGGAGTATCCTTCTCTCCCAAGGGAAGCGTTTGCTCTCTCCGAGCAAACCGTGACCCAGCCACCACCTCCTCCTCCCAAGGCCTCCGCTTGGCAGCCGAAACCCACCGCAGCGCCTTCAGCGCCCGCCCCGCCGTCACCGCCAACCCAAACCACCCGCCGCGCAAACCCGTCACCAAAACGGGACCAAAACCCTCCGTCGAGTGTGGATGCGGATTTCGCACTCGTGGAGCGCTTCATCGATTTTATAAACTTCGATGAAATTAGGGAGCTCGCCGAACTCATCAAACAGAGCGAGGGCAACGGTCGTGCCCTTGCATCTGCAGCGCTGCGATTCCATAAAATCGCTTGCCAACTCGATCACTTTCGCGTAAATCCATAATGGATATTACACCCACGCACGGTAGAATCAAACCCCGATCCCTCAAGTTAGGAACCTTCAATGCCAACGGCATTATAGGTAAACGAGATGAGATCGCAGAATTCCTGCGAGAGCATCAACTCGATATCCTTTTGGTACAGGAAACATTTCTTAAGCCCTTTCATAGGGACCCTAAAATTGCGAATTATCAGATAATTCGCAATGACAGACCCAACGCCGCAAAAGGCGGCACCCTCATTTATTATAAAAGATCCCTTCACTGCTCCCCTATGGACGCACCATCCCTAGAGTACATTGAGGCTTCAATCTGTAGGCTCGGTATGACTGGACACTCATCCATTATACTAGTCTCGGCATATTGCTCCCATTCTCACAACCTACCCGACTTAGGAATGTCACTCAAACGTGACTTAGAATCCCTTTTCAATTTAGGTAGCTCAGTCATTCTGGCGGGCGACCTAATCGCGAAACACACCCTCTGGAATTGCGTCGCAAACAATACCAGAGGGCGTATTCTTGAATCCCTCCTCGGGCCACTCAACGTGGACCTGATCGCCCCATACGAACCGACTCACTTCCCGGACATAGTGACTCACAGACCCGACATACTCGACGTGGCGCTGCTGCGTAATGTAAACTTACGTTTGCATGACTTAGCAGTGCTACACGAGCTCCAATCGGACCACCGGCCTGTAATCCTAGAGTTTACACCGCGCGTAGGTCCCCCAGATTCAGGTCAACCCTCTCGCACCAAGGTCGTGACGGACTGGGACAAATTAGGCGAAAGCCTCAAGGCGACCTCGTCCGTCCATCTAGACCGTATCCCTGACAGCCTAGTCACCGCCGACGACGCTGTAGGCGCTATCGACTCACTCACAAGTCACGTGCAATCGTTAGTTAGCGATTGCTCTCGGACAGTACCAGCGGAGGATGACCGACGCTGGCACTTGCCCGACGACATACGGGACTTGTTGAGGGAGAAGAAAGTCGCCATTCGCGCCTACGATAGAGCTCCCTCAGAGCAAAATCGTGTCCAATTACGAGCTCTCGAACGTGCCGTCAAGGCACGCATCGCAGAGTTTCGCGAGAATCGCTGGGGCCAGACCCTCAGCGAAATCAAGCCCTCCCACCTAGCCTTTTGGCAACTGTCTCGTGCCCTCACAAAGGACACAGTAGTTCCAATGCCTCCCTTAAAGCGACCCAACCTTCCGCCCGCCTTTGAAGACGTGGAAAAGACCGAATGCCTCGCCGAAAGTCTGGAGGGTCAATGTACGCCCAGTTCTCTCCCTATTGACCCGCGTCATTTGGAGAAAATTACAGCCGAAGTAGAACGGAGGACCGCTCTTCCGTTACCTCCTCCCGCTCCCCCGACTGACGACGTCGCCAATGACGTCAACACAAATGACGACCCACTTCCACCCGCGACCCATGACGAGGTGAAAGCGATCATCGGGAAGTTACACCCTCGTAAGGCCCCGGGCTCGGACAAGATCACCAACAGAGTGATCAAACTCTTCCCAGCCTCCCTTATCATGTTATTGACGGCCATCTTCAATGCCGCCCTCTCAAACAATATTTTCCCACACCAGTGGAAAGAAGCCCACGTGATTGGGATCCACAAGCCCGGCAAACCCAAGTCCGAGCCCTCCAGTTATCGTCCCATAAGTCTGCTCAACGTACTGGGCAAGATTTATGAGAGAATCATTTATGTCCGCCTTAAAGCATTTGCCGATGCTAACAAACTCCTCCCAGACGAGCAATTTGGGTTCCGACCCAAACACTCGTGTGTTCATCAAGTCCATAGAATTGTTGAACACATCTCCACAAGTTACCAGAGAGGTCACATGACAGGCGCCCTTTTCTTCGATGTCGCAAAGGCATTCGACAAGGTGTGGCACACAGGCTTGATCTACAAGCTTTACACCCTAGGTGTGCCACCGAGACTCGTGACCATCTTACGAGACTTTCTGTCGAATCGCCTCTTTCGATATCGGATCGAAGGCGTCCTGTCCTCACCACACCCCATTAGTGCCGGTGTCCCGCAGGGCTCGGTACTATCTCCCTTGCTCTTCACGCTCTACACGAGCGACATCCCTAGAGTCAGGAATACGCAGTTCGCTCTCTTTGCAGACGACACTGCCGTATATTGCTCAGGCAAAAGCCCGCCCGCGATCTCTAAGAAACTCCAGACCGCAGCCAACGCCCTAGGCGCATGGTTCCGGAAATGGAGAATAGAGATCAACCCCTCCAAGAGTCAGGCAGTTCTCTTTTATAGAACCGACCGAAAAAGACGTCCCCCCATCCCCGACCCAGTCACACTATTCGGCGAGCCGATCCCTTGGGAGAGGCAAGCCAAATATCTCGGTGTGACCCTCGATGATCGCCTATCCTTCGCTGCACACATAAGGGCGGTTCGCGCGCGCGCCGCCTTTGTGGCAGGACGACTCCACTGCATGATCAACGCCCGGTCTAAACTTGCCCTAAAAAGCAAGGTTAGACTCTATACCGCGTGTATCCGTCCAGTCATGACGTATGCGAGCACCGTGTTCGCTCACGCTGCTCCCAAACATCTCCACACCCTTCAGGTGATTCAAAACCGTTTCATGCGCAAAGCCACGGGCGCCCCGTGGTACATGCGCAATGAAAACCTCCACCTTGACTTAGGTCTCCCTACAATCAAACAATTTATAAAACGCGCCTCGCGCCGATATTTTGATACCGCAGCGCACCACGCGAATCCCTTGATAGTCAACACTATCACATACACCCCGTCCCTTATTTCCCGCATCCGTAGGCCTAGGCACGCCCTCAGCGAGCCAGACGATGCCATTACCCTAGCGCAGATCGAGGCCGAAGAAGCCCGCAAACAAATACAGATGCGAAATCGTCAACCTAGATTTCGTCCTCGCCGGCGAGGACCGTCGCGACGTCCTTCCCAGTCTCGTCCCGATCAAGCGGCCCGAGCTGCATATTAGCAATCCGACCGATCCCCAAATAATATATTTGCATGCTAAGTCCTCCCTCATTCCCCAGGCAACGTCCTGAGCCGAGGTCGAGCCCCACAGGGGGCACCCTCAGGCTACCGTTGCCCAAAATTTATTTAGTTTTAGTTTTAAGTAGCGGTTGAGAGCCCTCAGTGCTCACCGCAAAAGTCCGCGTAACGGTGGAAGAAGGTCCCCTGGACCCACCACCTTCCTGTTCCAGTCAAAAAAAAAAAAAAAAAGGTATTCTGTAAGGTGGAGGTACTTCCCCAGTCGAGCTGCTCCCTGAACGACATATCGCTATGCTCTACCTCTCTTATTAGTTAGTAACGTCGTAGCTACTGAAGTGACCACCGAAAGTCAACTTTCAACTGAGAAGTTTCGGCAAGAAACCCAGCAAGGTTACATTTCTTATACTTACTTATTTTTATTTTTTTGGACAGTCTGACTATGTTGGCGTTATTTCCTTTAAAAAGTTTAACATTCTATTAATAATTACATGGTAGTTACCCGGCAATAAGCGTACTTAGTCATTCATAAAGCCGGTTACTTTCTTATGGAATATAAATAAGCAAATAAATTACTAAGGAAAACACTTAAAAAAATGCTTTTTTTATACTACATAGGTGGCAAACAAGCTTACGGCCCACCTGATAGTAAGCGGTTACCGTAGCCTATACACGCTCATAACACCACGGACAAAGAAAATACAATATTATATTTCCCCCACCAGGGGTATCACTCACGCGTTGCCAACCTTGAGACATGAAGTTGTTAAGTCTCCTGTGCCTGTAATTTCACCGGCTCCCATACCCTCCTAACCGAAACACAGTAATATACAAGTGCACTACTATTTCACGGCGGAATTAGATATGGTGGTAGTAGTTCCCAGACGAACTCTGCACTAAGAGTTCTACTACCTACAATGATTATACGATGATACCTAATATCACCATGAAGTTATAATTTTTAGATAAATTAAGGCTTTATAGTCCCTAAATAGTTTTCGTTCACCAGTGAACGTTCACAAGTCGACGTGGCCTTATAATTTATGGACACGTTAGTCCAACTAGCATGACGTGTGCTAGGTCTAGACTTTAATTTTAATTGCCTAGATATTTGCAATGGTCGTATAACTGGGTGGCATGTAAATAAAATTATCGTTATGTAAGATTTTGAGGTTATATTTTTTATAGCTTGAGTTTGTCATTTATTTATTGACTAGATTATTATTATTTTTTTTTTGTATTCATTGCCCAATAATTCGTTAAAACGAATCGATTATTCTTGAGATTTTAATCGTTTATCGATAACTGTACGCAAGGATACGATTAATATAATCGATAGCCTATTTTCAACGCATTGTTGTACTAACTTTCCTATACGTGGCTTAACTACTAGACTATTGTTAGTGGTTAGGCAATAAAAGTAAAGGTAATACGATTTTAGGGTTCGGTACTAGAAGGAAACCTGTGTTAAGACTTTGGTTTCTTTCTGTTTGCTACAGAGTTTTTTAAACTCGACTTGAAACGTGGTACAAATATAAAACTAGTTTGTTTATCTATCAAAGATTTTTTTTAATACTATTATAGTTGTTGGAAATGGGGTTTGGAATCTGAAAGTGGTGTTACAGTTGTATATGAGGCTTTGCTTGAACATTCTAAAACTATTTCTTTATAATTTAATGTGAATAGTTTTTGGCTTGAAAGTAGGGTAAAATTCGAAGGTACGAAAGAATATCCATGTATTTGGCCGGTTCATATTTTTGTAATAAAATTCATTATTGCATTCATTCACACACCTGATTTCTCAACATACGGAGGTTATATGGCGTACTTTATGGGCGATCCAGTATCTACGCCTATTGATAATGGTGCGATTAGGGTTGCCGCTTGACATGTTAGATTTTTCGTCCGTTTTTTTTTTTTTTTTGAGCAGGAACAGAAAGGTGGTGGGTCCAGGGGACCTTCTTCCACCGTTACGCGGACTTTTGCGGTGAGCGCTGAGGGCTCTCAACCGCTACTTTTTCGTCCGTTTATACGGAACGAACTTATAGTATCCGGTCGGTATTTTTCAACGTCTAACAAAGGCTGCCTTTATGTTTCCAAAAGTTCGCTATAATGTCCGACTCTACAATGTCGTGGGTTCAAATCCTACAGAGAAGCTAAGATTTGCTTACCTATTTTTGCGACGTATTGCCGACCTTTATAAAACCTAGAAAACAACTGGGTCCGGGTCAGTACCCACTGGTAGGTACTTGGTGACAGTTTCTCATCTTGAGGGGTAGAAGCGGACACCATGGATATCTACACAGTCAAAGATACTAATACTGTTTTTTTTTTTACAGTACTTGGCCCACCGAGCTCTGGTAGGCTATTCTGAACTTAAACTCGACGGTGAAATCACACAGTGACTATTCTCTGTCTCACTCGTGCAACTCGGTAATCAGAAGTTCACGAGTGAGACAGAGAATAGTCACTGCGTGATTTCACCGTCGAGTTTGAGTTCAGAATAGCCCAGCTGCTCGTATGAAATGAAATAAAACGATCTAGATCGATTTTTCGCCCCTGTAAACCCCCAAATCGCAACTTTCATCGATGTCTTTAGAACCATTTTCGAGAACGTGATACATTACAAATATAAAGGTTGACTTTTTAGTCACTGCCAATACTTTCAGGGGTGGAAGTACCTACTCATCAATATGAACAACTTTTATTAACAAGTGTGACTAAGTGTGAAATTACGAAAAAATTATCAGCTGTTCCATACAAAAGTTCAATACCTACTCGACCAAAATGTATGAAGCAATCATTTTATTTTACGCGATCTCAGAGTTGGTCCTATGATAAAAGTTGTTCATATTGATGAGTACTTCCACCCTTGCAAGTATTGCCAGTGACTAAAAAGTCACCCTATATACAAATATTGCTCATTTAATAGAATAGGATATCGAAATACTTTATAATTCTCTTGAAAATTAATCGAGTGAAACCGGCAGCGAAACGTAAACTACCTGAAATTAACACATCATTATAAAAACATGTCGTTATATGCAAATCATAATGGGCACACGCTACTACGTTTTGCGAATAGAATAGTACATTGATTGTATAATAAATGTGTTGCTACCCAAGTGGTGGTGTTGCAAGCATACAAAAATAAAGACACCGCGAGGTTACCAGGTTAATATATTAGATGGGTGGGATGGGGATGATTGGGTCCATAAACTATTTATTGATATCAGACGGTCAACATTATCGAATAAAAACTTTGTTATTCGTTATGAATACTACTAATATTGGTTTTGATCGAGTTTTTGAGAATTAGGGAATGCACACAAGTATTTTTGTATCAAAATCACCTGTCATTAAATACAAATCAATACATTTATCCATTCATTATGTTTAATCATATAAATTATTCTATTATAGGTACGAGTGTGTTTGTTGGTTTGTCCTTCTTTCACGCAGCAATGGAGCAACAGATTAACGTGATATTTTGCATAGAGATAATTTTTGGACCAGACAGTAACTTAGACTATTTTTTATTAGGGAACGCGGGTGAAACCACGGTAGATAAGAACGTTATTAGAAATAATTTCATACAATTACATTTTTTATTTTGATATAACTCGATACATGGACATACAGGGCGATCTCCCCGCGGATTATTAAAATGTCAGCAACCTTCTGAAAAGCGTCACCAAATCCTTGGATAATAATACAAATTCATGTTAATTTTATATTCATGGCGCGTTTACTTTGACATACATTAGACATTTATATACAAATTCGCATTGTACTTAGTATTGGAAATATTAACGACATGATTTTTTTTGATACGCGGAACTGCGGCGCTTACCCTCTTCGAAAGATTCTAAATAAATGCTAAAATAAGTGCTAAATAACACAAAAATACATACGACACACATTAATTCTTGTTAGTTAGCACCTATTCTAGTTTTCTCAAATATCCGGGTCAATATTTCTTTCGACAGCAGCGGAATATTTGTCTACTAGTATCGCCTGGCACTCATTTTTATTGCTTTTGATCTTGTAGCTAATAAAAAAAACATTTACATTTTTAACGTCATTTCTTTTTTTTCGGTTCAACTCTCTTCTGTTTGTGATACTCGAGAGCTTTTGTTTTGTTAAAAAAATATATTATTTCAAATGAAATTGTCGACCCTGTATCGTTTTCAGTTTACTATGTTGAAATAAAAAAAAGAATACTTCAAATTCGTTTGTTGACCATGAGAAAAAGAGTTAAAATAACCTACAGTATAATTTGGTACGGGTATATAATAAAATTAGTTTAATTTTTTTCTTATATACTACTGAGGTGACAAATAAATAAATAAACTTGGACAAAACCCCAATTTACATAGCTAACTTATTTAAGAGTAAATTAACAACTTTGTAAAGTTAGTCCTATTATGAAATAATACGGCTAGACAGCTAATGATTAAATATATTTTACTAAAAAAAAAACAATACGGAAAAACCCACATAATAAACAAACACAAGCATAGACATATTTATTATAACAATAATAATTAATTTAAACGTAAAATAATTTGTCTACTAAACACAAACGACTTGTGTTCTCAACTAGCCGACAAGTCAGGGACTTTACGATTTATAATAACATATTAACACGACGTTTACTAATTATTTGAAAACATCATGTGAAGCTATTGTTTTTTTTTTATTAAAAAATATGGCACATGAAAACTTTTATTAAGACAAATCGGTATGGTGTGGCGTGTCTCATTTTTAATCGACTTCAAAATGAGGAGATTCTATATTCCACGCGTTATTTTTTTTTATGCATCTTCACCGGTTTGTCTGTATTTTACATCCCGAGGTGATACCATAAGACTTATAAGATAGGTACTAGCTTTTGCCCCGCGGTTTTACCCGCGTTCCCGAGGGATCTTATATTTTACAGGGATAAAAAGAATCCTATGTGCTATTCCAGACTATAATCTATCTCTGTGCCAAATTTCATCCAGATCCGTTCAGCCGTTCTAGCGTGATTGAGTAACAAACATCCATCCATCCATTCATCCAAACATTCGTTTAAATTAGTAGGAATTATAAAGTAGGATGTCGAAATTCCTCAACGAAAAAGAGCACGAATATCCCGATTGAAATATCTTATTCAATATTATGTGATATTCAATACACACTTGTAAGAAGCTAAAAATGAAAAAACAAAATAAACCCGACTTCAAAGTATATCAAATGGAAAATTTTGTACTCCCTTTGTAAACACTAAATTGAGACACATAAAATATTCTAGAAAACCTCGTCATTCCTATAGCAGTAATAAAACCCACTCCTCTATAATACGATAAAGATACAAAAATAAATTTGAGATTGTAATAAAAATGTATCACAGCAACGTAACAGCTAAAGTAATAAAAAAAATATCTCCCATTGACCCAAATATAACGGTAATCGTGACAAAAAGAATGTATTTTAACAAGGAAGACCAAGCTGAATTTATCGGCAATTTGGCAAGAGTTAACACTATCATCACGTCCACAGTATAAACAATAGCAGTAGCCAAGCTTTCACAAAATCAAACTATATGTACAGAATACTAATAATATGATTGCGTGCGATTGAATCTTTGTTCCTAACCGAAGTGCGTAACCGTCATAGTCATATTCAGGACATAAATTTATAGGTTATACGCACAAAATTGACAAGCACTTACAGTAGCACTTGAGAGCCTGTTGCCTTATTATGGTCGGCAACACATTGGCTATCGCCCTGGTATTGCTCATGTCGATGTGACAACAGTGGCCATCACTATTTCTGAAAGTTCATCCTCATTATTAGCTTCGAATCGAACCCAAGATTTTTGTAACGGTATTCGACGTTACTACCAAGCTATCATAGCCCGATGATTTACCAACGTCTGTTTTTTTTATACAAACAAGCATACGGCTCACCTAATTGTAAGCAGTCACCGTAGCCTTGCAACACCAGGAGAATCACTCGCGCGTTGTCAACCCTGTAATAATCTCTTCACACATCCTTCTTCAAGAACTCCATGTGCTTTCATTACTGTATTACTACGATACTAGTAATAGTAAAAACTAATATAAGTGATGGAAGCAATGGATTCAAGGTTAATTGTGATGGTGACGCAGTTGTAGACGGGTGTGTTATAGAATTGATGACAGTCAATTAAATACCATGAATTTTCAACTTTTTCTGCGAGTATATATAACAGAATGTTAGCTTCCTTACATCATTGCCAAATTAAATGATAGGTAAAGGTTGAAACACTATTTATGATCAGCCATGGAAGTCTTACAAACAAAGGTCCTCTAGGTCTGTAATAGAATTTGAATTTTTAAAATACATTTATATTTGTGACTGAAGAGTAGTTCTCCTTGCACTCAGTCTTTTGTTTTCATACTTGTGTGATAGATAGGTTGAATGTTATTGGTAATTATTTTTTTATGGGCGTCCCACAGAATCCATCCTTGGACCTTTTCTTTTTCTCAATCACGTTAACGACTTACCTTACCTTGTTGAAAAAAAACATAAGATAGTATTGTTTACTCATGATATTTCACTTCTTTACAAAGAGAAAAGGTATGATTTGATTCCAAAGATGTGAACAATCCTCTTTCAGGTAGCTCTTGATATTTTCCACTGAAAATCTGCACCCAAATACACATAGTTACAGTTAGTTGACAAAAAGATAATATTATTGAATTGAAAGTGAAACTCATTCCTACATGTTGGTTACGTACGGTATACCGCGGTCCATTCATTTGTAGGAATTTCCCTAGCCATTGACATGCGAACCGAAATAGATTGCGACGATACGGCACGTGCTCTAGAAATTAAAGGGACGCTCAACTCATGTATTTATTTATTTACTTCATTTCAATAGGCCATACAGAAATATTGCATAAACTGTCTGAAAATGTGACAATATATATACAATAGACAGACTCACTGTAACTTTTATATTTTTAGTAACGATTATGTATATACAGGTGTATATTGATGTTCTGATCTCCCTACAAACACTGCTTTACCGAGATTTTATTATTAAAATGATAATAAATGTAATAACGATAACAAAGCCACGTAGTCGAGCTTCGGATCTATATTCAAGGCGTGTAAGTGGTATCTTTTACGAGCAATAATAATAATCATTTGTAATTTAGTGGCGATAAAGCCTATTTTTCCATGATATAATATGTTTAATATAATTATGCATTAAGGTTTTAACGTTTATTTTTCAAACAATGTAAACGTGCGAAGTGTATTAATAAAGTCAACGAGGAAGTATTTTTATGTGCCTCCAATTAGGTTGGGTTTTGAAGGTATGTGTGGCCTATTGATGTGCTGTGAACAGTGGTCATAACCTACTCAATGTGAGGTGTGTTACGTTACCCCAGTAATAGAAATTTTATAGCCGGCTCTTCTCAGCAAAAGTCTTCCGAACCGTGCGTTAGTCAGTCAGACCTATTCATAAGTGCTTGGTTGACAAGCAGACAGGCGGTACCCGATGCTATTGCTATACCAGGGGGCAATGCTGATCTTGTAGATCTGTGATTAAGATTGTGATTAAGAAGGGTGTGAGTGATACAATTTGATTGATCTCATTGATATAACGCGCCGCATTAAATTCCCGTAAATCTGCCCGCCCACACTGTCTGCGTCGCTTTTGATCTGTCTTACACGTTTTATAATAGACATTACATTAAACCCATGTAACATCGAGTTTCCGTCATATTTCAGCTGAAAGAATCGTTTATTAGCATTTTTTTTCTAATTTAATATCCGCGTATGTAGGTCGCAAAAGGAGGTCAATGACCGAAATAATTTGATTTTTTTTTACTAACTTGTTCAGATTTTATAAATGTTAAAATAATAATTTAATTATGTGTGTGTATGTATTTATTTTCTTTCTTTATTTCTAAGTTCTATCAATCATGCGTACAAACATTTTTATGCATGAACGTGCCTGTTCTTTCTGAGTCTGGGTGTAATTATCTATACAAGTTTATATTTATAAGTAGTATGTATACTATATACCAGTTATCTGGCTACCATAGTACAAGCTCTGCTTAGTTTGAGGTTAGATGGCCGTGTGTGAATAACGTACCAGTATATTTTTTTATTAATATTAACAATCAAAGTCTGTTAAAAAATATTCCTAGCTTCTGCCCCGCGGTTTCATCCGCGTTCCCGATGGATCTTATGTTTTCCTTGAATAAAAATATGCTATATGTTACTCCAGAGTATGATATCCATTTAGCCGTTTATGCGTAATTAAGTCACAAAAATTCACATTAATAATATTACTAGTAGGATTCCTAAATTTCCTAAATAGTCTCTGAGATAATTCACGAATAACTCATCGTAAATCATACAATGCAGTCACGAGATGACGGACGACCTACGAATAGAGTTAATGACATAAACATTTTCGATTTCACCTCATAACGTGCCTGTTGAAAGCGAGACACAGAATTTTACGTACAATTTTATTGTGTCGGCCACTGTCGACACACCGTCGTGCGCCGGCGCCGCCATTTTTAGCCATCACCGACGCACGAATGTAGGCGTGGGCATCGTGGGCATAGAGAAATCGCCTTTAATAGATAACAGGAAGTGTTCTTACGATGCTTTTGGCGTATGACCTTCCGCTTTTAAATATATTTTATTGTCATCTTCTAATACTGACCAATTATTATTATGTCATTTTTCTATTGTGGGAGGAGAATATGGTAGTTTATGTTGACTGATGACTGATACTATGAAAATAAACTTTTTTTCGAGTACTATGTTATACATTTCATTTCAAAATTGCTTAAATTTGACACAACAAATTAAAACGCATGAAATATTTATAATTAGCTGCGGTTACACCCGCGTTCCCAGTATGAAATTTGCCTATAGCCAATCAAAGTAGCCTAAGTTACTCCTTATAATATCAGCTATCTGCCAGTGAAAGTCCCGTCTAAATCGGTCGAGCCGTTTCGGACATTACCCGGAACAAACAGACACAGGATATACTTTCATATGCATTTATTTAGAAGCTGTTATTTTGACATTACAAACAGACACTTCAATTTTATTTATTTTAATATAGATAATTCAATATGGCGTCGATTCACCTTAATAATAGAACAGTTACGATACATTTGAATTGCTCTCCAATTTGTGCATCAAGAAGATTTTGGTTGCAAGGATTCCGATTTTTCTCAACAATGACTAAAGCGAACGAACTGAAATTTATTGTAAGAATTCATCATGTCTTTGACTTTATTTTGTACGTTGCATAACACGATTGGTTAACTTTTATAACACAAAATAATTAATCAAAAAGACCTCTTTAAAATAAGAGATTCCAATTTTACCGGCATTGAGGATCGATTTGAGGTTCCAAAATTTCTACATATATTAATTGAAACTGATACTATAAATTGTACTTAGGTTTTATGAAATATATTTGTAGTTTTTAAATTAAACAATAAAAACCATTTTGTCGCATACGCCCGTTCCGTTTACGCGGGTTGTCTATGAGAGGTCGCTATAGTAGGGAGCGGGACGCAGCACGTTGAATTTCAGATTTTTAAGCTTAAATAAGAAATTGAGACGATTTTGAAAAAAAGTAACTAGATAAGATTATTGTAGAGGATTTGCCGACGAATGTAATCTGAATACATTTCTTGTTTTTGTTATATTTTTTTCGTGGCGCGTGCATGAATGAGACCCTCTACGCGTGGAACGTAAATAGAGGTACGTTTAAAGACTTGTGAGGCTTGTGAGCTAAAAAAAGTGGCGTCAAATTAAAAAATAAAATATGTATTGTAAACTTCAAATCTCACACTTTAAAATAACGTAAATTATATTTCATTTATTGCTTTTCTGATGACTAAAAAACAATATTTCTTTTCTGATAAATTCCGCAAGAACACTGATTTTAGGGAGACTGGAGCCTTAACGCGGCGTCACCTTAGATTGTTTTGAAGGCTCAATGTTACCACTATAGCCTCGCAAACTAGGTTATAATATAATTTAGAAGGCCATCATAAATGATGTTATTGTTGCTATTATATGTTTTAAAGCCTTGGTAGTGTTTAAGGACATCCGTTATGAAATTACATGGTTGTTGGACCTGTAAAAACAAAACTAAAGATCTTCATAAAATTAGTTTGACTGTTCGTTTATAACCTCTTGACGCCTCAACGGTAGAACTGAACGGTATGATATATGGCACGCAGGTAGGCATGGCATTGAGAAAAATATAGGCTTCATTTTATACCGAGAACACGCGTAAATCTGTAGCTAATCCTAACTAATATACTAAACCTAATCCTAACTAATATTATAAATGCGAAAGTGAGTTTGTTTGATTGTTACTTTTTCCGCCTAAACCGCTGAACCGATCGCGATGAAATTTGGTACGCAGGTAGCCTATGGTATGGAGAAGAACATAGGCTACTTTTTATCCCGGGAAAACAAGATCCCTAGGGAACGCGGGTGAAGCTAGTTATTAATACAGGTACCTATCTGAAATATCTGATACGTATGCATCCCTCATAAATTACTACAATAAACTGTTTAAAATCCAGCGGCTTTCAGTGATCCCAAGGGGTTTTCGTCGATTAATCAAATCGGCAATACAATCTATACTAATACCTTTTAATAAACGAAGAGTTTGTTCTTTTTTTTCAACGCACAAATTTCTGGAAATACCATAGTTGGATTTGAAAAAATAGTTTTGCACTAGCTATCCCCCGCAGTTTCATCCGCGTTCCCGAAAAAAAATGTTACCCATGTCCTTGTCCACACCATAGGCTATCTACGTACCAAATTTCATGGCGATCGGTTCAGCGGCTTAGGTGGAAAATGTAACAAACAAACAAATTCACTTTCGCTTTTATATCCTAACTAATAAATAACTAATATTTAGTTAGGATTTATTAGCCCAATTCTTGAGGAAGGTTTTTGGCAAAAACAGCTAGCTATGTATGCTATAAATGTAACATGAAAAGTAATGAAGAGTTGAAGCAATCTGATCGTCTCATCTCTCCTATCTTCCACCTGGTAGTCGTCCCGTTTTGAAAAGCTGCGGTTAGACGAGAACTAATTTAAAACTTGGCTCCATAGCTCATTCTTACTCAAACAAGGAAGTGACATAAATTAGAGAAAAATTCGTGCCATTTCTACGGTGGGTCCCGGTGGAATGTCGCCCTGATCCGCAATAAGTACGAGTTATAATATTATTCACGACGTGTAGTCAAGGGCTCACCGATTTATGGCCGAATCGATTCCTGGTTTGGGTGCGGCCACGAAACTAACGGGTGTGGACAGCGATATTAGAGGAGCGCAAAAATTTGCTAAATTATTTAAATATTTATTTTGTTGATAACGATGTGTTCATTAAGTTACAAATACTTTTCATACAATAAATGCACTCAATTTCGTTTTGGCAAAACATAAGATGGTTTTTTTGTCAGTATGTTAGCACGGTGGTAGGGTACTTTGTAGTACCTACCCGCCTGGCTGGCTACCACCCTCAAGTTGAAAATCTGTCGCCAAACTCCTAGTGGTGTGTTCCGGCAGCTGCACTTGAGAGCCAAATCCTTCTTCCTTGTGCTTACCACCTTCGGTCATATCATCACCTACTATAGTGAAATTGTTGTCATACAAAAGCCTATACAAAGTAAAAAAAAAAAATAGATGTAGACATTTGCAATACCTACTAGGGCGATTGCCGATGTTTTCCCGTCCTTTAAACCATTATAAAACCTATAGAGATCAATTCAACTGGTGATACTAAGCAAACAATTTCTGGAATACCTATGGCACACAAAATATTCTTTCTTCAGTTAAAGTACGTAATAATAGCAGTTTTGAAAGAATCAATTAATATAATAGGAACATCAAAATCTATTCTCGTGGCCAAACATCAGTGTCGCGAAAATACCTTCACGCCACGCGGATTTAGGGGCCGACTACGAAAAACGGAAAACCGCGGGGTGGACCGAATGGAGATATTGCGTAATGTACGTTCTGAATTCAAAAGAGCCAGAATTAAGCGGGATAGGTTTTAGTAATTCGGTTATTGGGAATTGCATATTAGCGTTAATCGTTCATAAATCATTTAATAGGATAAGGAAAAAACGCATACAGCCTACTTAGTGCCAAACACTTCGGAAAAAATAAATTTCTGAATAAATACATTTTTGATCAAATAAATACTTTTTCAATATTTTTTTTATCAAACCTAATATTAAAACAAAAACACTAATGTTGTGTTTATATTAAGTACTTGTTTATTTTACAATTTCGTTGCGGTTCAGATTGGAGTACACAAAGCGGGTAAAAAACGTATACTATACTCTGAAAAGTATATAAAATATTACACATCGAGGCAGATCATGTCCCCTACTATTGTCCCACCACACCACTGAACTCACTTTTAACTCGTTCAATCTGACATTTATCGCTACTTGAAAACAGAGGTAAATTAGTGACCACGCGTGGTGAATTATAGATTTGTAAGTCAACGTCAAAGCCATTTATTCAAACATTACTACCACTGAGCTATCATCGCCTAAAGTCGCAATTCTCATCAGTTCTAAGTTTTTCATCTAAATTTATGTTTAATCAGACTTAAACTTAATTTGACTCGCGATTCCTGGAATATATTTTTTTTGTAGGTAGTTTTGGGACGCGCGTCCCATTCGCGAGCCAACCGATTCATTTATTCTAAACTACGATAATGAGAATTATCGAGGATATCCGTTCCATCGATAAAAAATATTCTCAGAAAATATTTTATCTATATTACTTCACGTGACTAAACGTTCTCACTCTAAATTCACTTCGTCCGAATTTTAATCGAGTTCTGTACCGCGTAATCATAGTTATATCTATTCTAATATAGCTCTTACCAGCAGACAACAAAGGAGCTATTATAGCATGTAGTTTAGGTGTCGCGAATCATTTGGCGTGCTTTAAGAACAGGTGAGTGGGTTCGGTGACCGTCTGCTAACATTTGACGTTTGCGTTCAATGTATAACAAACTTTTTTTTCAGTCCTTTTGTTGTTATGAGTTATGACTGGAATACAAAAGAGTTTTGTCTATAACTGGTAGTGAAAGTTTTAAAACTTAATTTTAATTTTTGTTTTCTTTTTTGCTCGTAATTCTTAGATCCCTAAAAACATCGGAGTATTTATTCTCTCGTATCGCTTCTGTTTTATGCTCAACGTTAATTTATCATCTTTATATGAAATTACCTAATGAAACATTAGACGAAACAAATTCTAAGAAAATAAAAATAACTTAAAATGGATCATAAATCATAATGATACGAAACAAAACACCTTAATTTGATAACAATTAAATAATACTAGACTACCGTTTCCCAAACATTTATTTTCGCCCCCCTTGGTAATAATTAAATAAATAATACCTTATTCCTACTTATTTATTTTACGTTTGTCTGTAATGCACATCTCCCCTTTTATTAACCTTGCCCCCTCACGTTCACGTAATCAAGTACACAGATATGACGTCATTACGAATTCATTTATAATTTTATTTACATTGTATTCTCACGTTGATAGCTTATCGTAAAATGGCGACCGTAACAACTATTATATGACTTGTACTTACTCTGAAGCTTTATTAGATCAATCCCCCTACTGTGTTGAATGCAATCTTTAATTCAATAATCTACAACCCCTTTTTCATCTGTTCCTTTATTGCTGTTTTGAAGGGGCTTTAGGAGACAGTCTTTTTGAAGTGTATTACAAAATGTTAGTTTGGATACGGATAACATTTATATTCCAAATAATAAAAGTACCTAATGTATATAAAATAACTAATATAGGTAGGTGTGTAAAAAAGATAAAACCAACACCAAAATTGTTTTCTATCCTAAAAGTAAAAGAAAATTCTTTTGAACACCAGATGTACTCTGCAAAAATCTCTTCACGTCAAATACCATATTTTTCATCATAGCCCGTTTGTTACTATTCTCGCATTCTTAAAGCAGTCAATATTCGATACATTATTAAAATCCATAAAACATAAAATTCTAACAATAAAACAAGAGGGGCCCATTACCCAGCTGGTCGGCATACGATCCCAATCTCGACATTCTCGCCCACAATAGCGCATAAAGTAACCTAATTAAATTTATTGTTTCTCAGCATTGCTTTGCTCTGACTGAACGATATTATCGTATTTCGTTAATTCGCATTGCATCTAATAATAGAGGTTTATGCTTTATAGCTGCACACTATTCAGCGATGCTTAAACTTTTTACGTTGACCCCTTTTTTTCATAAGAAAAACTATTATGATGCAAATAATATGCGGAGTTTTATTATAAAATGAAGTCATACTCCTTATGGTAAAACTTCAGAGTCTATTTGTATGTTCCAATGGTTTTTACTACACGAGCATGCATGTATCTACTTCTATGCGTCATCTAAATCAATCTAACATACTAATTATATATCATTCCACGAATCGGCAGTTACGTTTTGAATAAAATGAAAGATTCCCAGAATTAACCGACTAGTATAGGCTAAATTATCTATAACTGGGACATAACTAGCATCTGCTATTAAAATCATGTTCGGTTATATCGAGAGAGGCTTGGAAACAAAGCAACGTTATTAATTAATAGTAGCAAACCAAAACAATTGTCTGAAAAGGGCTCTCGGCTATGATACAAACAGTCTATCTCAATTGAGACTGCGACCTCGCGTGACCTTTTATCCAGTTTGTGAGGAACCTTACCTTCCCCAGGGTGATTATAGCGTTGGATTATCAGCAGGCTTCAACCTCAATAAGCAAATCGATTAAGGCTCTAAGAGAGCACTGATGCTTTGACTAATATAACTTATGTAATACTAGCTTCCGCCCCGCGGTTTCACCCGTGTTCCCATGGGATCTTATGTTTTCCCGGGATAAAAAGTAGCCTATGTGCTATTCCAGACTATAATCTATCTCTGTGCCAAATTTCATCCAAATCCGTTCAGTTGTTTTTGCGTGAAAGAGTAACAAACATCCATCCATCCGTCCATCCAGTTAGTAGGATTAGTCAAAGCAAACACTAAGTTAGCAAGATTTAGCAGTGGTAGTGACGTCGAAAGACGTGACGAAGATTGTGGGTTCGAATCCTACAATGAGCCTAGTACCACAGAAGGTGGTGGTGCACTCTGTCGCTAAGCACCAACTGGTATGTTCCTGTAGTTGCACTTGAGATCCAGTTCCTTCTAGGCATTGTGTGCTTACCACCTTCGGCCACATAATCACTTACCATGGTGAGATTGTGGTCATAGATAGTAAAACCTATCCCGCCCTATAACTTGCTCTAAATTCGCTTATCTCTCAGGGTCTACTTCCCGATTCAATTTTAATCTATTCAATATCTGCTGCATCTCTTTGAAGAGTTCAAGACTTTACAACACCAGACATTTTTAGAATTGCTTTTGTTTTAAATTAATTTATCAATAACTTAAATTGTTCCCAACTATAAGAATATTTATTTTATTTATTTATAATTTTATTTATTTATATTTGATAAAATTCGTATGTCTACACAAACTTTTAATTCAAGTTTCGTTTCCTAATATCCAACGACATTCGATTAGAATAGTAAGCGATTTGGCGGGAGACAGACGCCTCCCCGTCTGTGCCCTCGCCCTTACGCCCTTTGCCCTTTGCTCATAGATCAATGAACATAGTTGGTAAAAGCGTCACTTTTTTTTTTATTACGAATTTTCCACCATTCTAGAGACGTTAATATGGCTGTATATTCCGAATATCCGTAGCTGAAGTGGGTAGAAATGTTGAATTTTCTGTTCATTCTGTATTGTTATTCCGATATAGATATTTAACATATTAAAAGTATTGTTTATAATTACTTTTACGACCGTATCCTCAATATGCTGTAGATAAACGAACAGGTGGAAATTATTTACTTAGAAATTAGTTTTAATAAGGTTTATTCATTCAACTTAATCCTTTTAAGAGTCTTTTAAGCATTGATATTTTATAAATAACTGTTTTAATGCAAATACCACTGAATCGACTATTACTAGTCTTGTTAAACCCACATTTTAAGATTACCCCGTTTCTTTTTGTTATATATTGTTAGAAAGTGTTAGAAAAACTTAAATCCTAGGTATTACTACGTAGAATAGGTTTCTTTTTAGCAAGCAGTCTACATGCTCAGGTTCTCAATAGCTACTTTAAGAGGCCAACGCTAGGTCCGAGATCAAAAAGGTAGCAATGCTATCAACCACCTGTCACATCTACTTACAAATCTTTGACCGCCGCGCCGTCTCGCCGGTACAGTACACATGTACCGAGCCATCCCGGGCGTCCTTTCGTCCTCCCACCGGGATAAACCAACACAAGGAACTTTCCCGGGATTTATTGGTACGCAAACATCATCGCCGAACACTTTATGAGCAATGGACCCTAGTTTTGGGTCTACAAGGAAGGTTAGGTGTAGGGGAAAGGTGCTTTCCCTTTGAATGAGATTAATTAGTTCCCTGAGATGTCACACTTGTGTCTATATAATTTGCCGCAGAAGTAATATTTGTCAGTCTGAGCAGGTTAATTTATTTAGGTCACCAGTATATTAATTAACTGGCTGTCCCCCGCGGATTCACCTGCATTCGGAAATAAAAACTAGCTTATAACATTCCTCAAGAATTGAGGTGTTAAATGCACAAATATTTTTTTATAAAAAATCCGTCTGGTAGTGATAGCAAACTTCTACTTTATATTAGTATAGATGAATTACATAATTCATTTTATTATAAAAGTATTCTATAGTACATAGTTTTGTATCAAAAGCAGTTGGGTTTTTAACTACATATTTTATTCTACTTAGTTTGATATAAGATAGGTACCTTTTGTAGTATCAATAAGCAATTTGGTAAATGTCCACAGTATTTTTTACTTATTTTAGCATATTTGTTATAACCGACACGGTAACTGGGTAAGCTTAGCATTTCTGAAAGGGTTTTTCAACGCCGTTTATATTAGTATGTCTAGACGTATTAGTATGTAAGGTACACCCTTGCCCTTTTTACCACATATTTGTATACCCTAAAGGTTGTCTGAAGAACATTGTCCTCTATTTCAGCATTAAAACAACTTATGTAGGTCGTACTGAGTGAGTAAATCACTCAGTACGACCTACTTGCCAGCTTTTCATTGTGAATTCTTTTCTCCTTGAATAGGATAGAACTATTTATTTGCTTTTACTTACTACATGCGTTTATTTTTAAATACAATCTCGCTGTGGGAAGTGATGATGTAACCGAAGATCAGACCAAAGCTTAGGATAGAACTTTCATAGTGCAACTGCCGGAACACACCGGTAGGTGCTTTGCAATAGATTTTTAACTGGAACTTGATACAGATTTTTAGAAGAAAATCTTTACTACTGATACTGAAGCCTGTAACATTAGTAACATTATTTATTTGGTGGCCATTTTTTAAGGCGATGAAAGCTCAGTGGTACTGACGTCGGATGCCGCGGCGAAGGTCGTGGTTTCGAATCCTACAATGACCTTGAGCTTTCGGTGAAGGAAAACATCTTTAGGAAACCATAGCACGGTGGTAGGGTACCTACATTGTAGTACCCGCCTGCCTGACTACCACCCTCAAGTTGACAATCTGTCGCCAAGGTGTTTTCCAGCAGCCAATTCCACCTAGGATTTTGTGTTTACCACCTTCAGCTGCATCGTCACTTAACATGGTGATAAGTCAAAAATAATAATAAAAAAATAAAAAAATGTATTTTTTATTTCGTTTAAATCTTTGAAGTGTAAATAAAAATAAATACGAAATATACTAATGGTATCAGGAGACGTCTCCCGTCTTAACATACAAGATTTTCCGCTGCATTTAACTATATTTAAAACGTTCTGTCGGTTGAGCTATTTGGGTCGGATGTTAGCTTTATTTGTTGCTTACCTCACACTGACAGATATTTTTGTGCACACATTTTTTCAGAAGGAAGTTTTATTTTTAAGCAGTTTTTCGTAATTTATTTTTGACTACCTCCTGTCCCGCAGTTTCACCCGCGTTCCCGAGGGATCTTATGTTTTCCCGACATCAAAAATACCTTATATGTTATTCCAGGGTAGGGTCTATCTATGTGCCAAGTATCATCCAAATCCATTCAGCCGTTTTTTTTATACTACATTGTCGGCAAATAAGCCTGCCTGATGGGAAGCGGTTACCGTAGCCTATGAACGCTTGCAACACCAGACGTATCACTCGCGCGTTGCCGACCCTTCCCCCCTCCCCGGTGAGCTCTGGCGACCTTACTCACGCGCAGGAACACAACTATAAGTTATTTGGCTGCGGTATTCATAGGTACCTACTTCCCCAGTCGAGCTGCTCTTTGAGCGACATATCGCTATGATCTACCTCTCTTAGATGCGTAATTGAGTCACAAACATCCAAACATACAAACTTTCACATTTATAAATAAGTAGCTTCCGCCCCGCAGTTTCACCCGCGGTCCCGAGTGCTCCGATCGCCACCAAACCTTACAGGATTACCCGCGGGGTTTATATGAAGATTGTCTGAAAATTTCATTGAAATCGGTCCAGCCGTTTCGGAGTCTATAAGGAACAAACATACATACTTTCTCTTTTATATATATAGATATTATATTAAGTAGGATGGTAGACTAGGGCCAATAATATTTTTTAAACGCCTGATTAAATGGTGATAAAACATCGCCCTAAACAGCAAGTGTGTGAAAGAATCATGGGAAACAATTGAAAATGGTGACAAAAACGTGTAATTAATACACTGTGACACCGCAACGCGATCCTCTTTCATATTTACCGACACCGGTCAACTTCAAAGGGGTTTCTGTTACGTTATCCGTTAAGGTGTAAGATATAACGACATTTTAATTTGTCCACCACAGTTTAGAACTGAATTGCAATGATTAATGAGATTGTTTATTTTTCCCGCGGTTACAATTAGCGTAGGCGTAAGTAGCGTACGCGATGTCGCAGTAAATAGCTATATAGGATACTAGCTGTCCCCCACGGATCCACCCGCGTTCCCGAGAAAAAAAAGAAGCCTATGTCCCTCTCGGCGGGGACAAAGGCTATGGCTTTGTTTTATAATATGTAGTGAATCATAATGACAATGCTTTTTTTTTTACTTTGTATAGGCTTGTGTTTGACCACAATCTCACTATGGTAAGTGATGATGTGGCCGAAGGTGGTAAGCACACAAAGCCTAGAAAGAACTGACTCTCAAGTGCAGTTGCTGGAACACCCCAATAGGTGTTTGTTTGGCGACAGATTTTCAACTTGAGGGTGGTAGCCAGCCAGGCGGGTACTACGAAGTACTCTACTACCGTACTATGATTTCCTCAAGATGTTTTCCTTCACCGAAAGCTCAAGCTCATTGTAGGATTCAAAATCACGACCTTCGCCGCGGCATCCGACGTCACT
The DNA here is from genome assembly GCA_951216915.1 of Tetheella fluctuosa. Lineage (NCBI taxonomy): Eukaryota > Metazoa > Arthropoda > Insecta > Lepidoptera > Drepanidae > Tetheella > Tetheella fluctuosa. The sequence goes on along the minus strand of OX578223.1, from coordinate 10,828,072 downwards.
ACCACTGAGCTATCATCGCCTTAAAACTCTTATACGAATTACTATTCTATCATGAAAAATCCTCAAATAATTAAAAACACGTGATCATGTAATGCATCCATTAATGCAGTACATAAGTAGAAAGCATCATTTGCATACATAATGCCAGTGTAATTAGAAGAATGTTTATGCAAATGTGCGGAGCATGGGGGTTCAATCCACAGCCATCAGTTAAGGTAGTTGTACACTGAGAGATATGCTTAGTTAAACACACATATTGTCGTCAGGCTACAGGTCGTCGGTTTGATTCCCTTCTAAGACAGACATTTGTGTTCATACACTGAGTATTGGTGTAATTATCTATGTAAGAATGTATTAAAATGTAGGAATACCAGGGGGACTGCCAATGTGTGGACCGAATACCTGTCAGCCTTCCGAGTTCCGACATAAAAGAAGACTGACCAGAAAAAAAATGAACCAGAATATTAAATCATCAAACAAAGCCAGCTATGCTATTCTCTAAAATAAAACTCGTCGACAAGCCTGCGCTACGATGTCCCGAACAGCGGACTTCTCACGTCATTTCTTGTTAACGATAGAGACAGAGCATACTAACATTTACCTTACAGAATCATCCCACAGATAATATGATAATAAAATGAAACGGCATTACTGAGTGTGCCTCAGAATAACCGCGGAAGAATTCCTTGCATACCGCGCCACTTCAGCTTTATTTGATCCTGCCTCTATATTTAGAACCGATAACCGTTGCTTTAAATACGGGAACCTTTTCAAACATTTAAATGTGTCGCAATAAAAAAAAAACACAATCAAAGTGCCACTGTAGCGTAACCTTAAGGTTCCGTACAAAAATAAATAAAAACCTTTCTAGGGTACTGGAGATTCGTTGTATGTTTCTAAATGATACTATTTTGAACAAATCTTTTTCTCTAGCCTTTCTCTACAAACATGGATTTTGGGCCAAAACTTTAGGCTGTTATCCATCAAGCGGTTCAAATGCAAATTGGTAGACTAATACATAATATACAATAATCTACAACAAAATCTAGTCTCAGAATTGATTTTACAAGTAACTGAAGCAGCATTTACGTACGGAATCATCTAGATATGATTACAAATATGACTCGGACAATTTATGCATTTTATTTTATATATAAAAATCCTAAGGCATATATATAAACTCCCTAAAACAGCGATGAGCTTATCATCTCGCCACAATAAAATAAGAGAATGATAAAACTAAAAAAAATATATGATGTACATAACCATGCAAACTTCCACCGAAAATTGGTTTGAACGAGATCTGGTAAGTAGTTTTTTTTTAATACGTCATAAATCGTAAACCGTAATTTACCTTTCATTCAATCAACTCAAATATAAAAAAAATGGCAAAAAGCATGGTCTTATAGCACAAATAAAGGAACAATTCAAAAAAATTAAAAAAGTCGAAAATTAAAGGGTGTCTCCATACATACATAGTTACGCCAATTAATAAAGACCTCTGAGTTGTATGGGCGCTCATACAATTTAGAGGTCTAGCTTAATTGGCACCAACCTCAAATAAGGTAAATAAATAAAATTGTGCATTTCCCGTGATGGACGAAGTTTGTACGGAACCCTCGGTGCGCGAGTCCGACTCGCACTTGGCCGGTTGTTTTACCTACCTTTAAACCTACCTTAGGTTAGATAGAATTTTCAGAATAATGTGTAGGTGGTTACTAATTTTCTAGATTGTACAAATACTGTCTATGCGTCTATAAATTAGTAATTTAGTTTTTCTGTTCTCGCTTTATATGTTAAACTAGCTTCCGCCTCACGGTTTCACCCGCGTTACCGAGGGATCTTATGTTTTTCCTGGATAAATGGACTATCCAACACTAAAATAATTTTTCAATTCGAACCAGTAGTTCCTGAGATTAGCGCGTTAAAACAAACAAACAAACTCTTCAGCTTTATAATATTATATAGTATAGATGATATTGTTATTAAAACTAAAATAACAATGAACTCAATTTAGCCTAATTAATTAGCACACAGAATTTTTTTCAAATAAAGATATGGTTTTATTTAAAATCGGATTTTATCTTAATTTAGTCATCATTGAATATGATTAAATCTTTTAACTACTCGTAAATACTTTTTTGTTATTTTCAGAGTTAAAATAAAAAAGTTATTGTACAGTCAGCGGCAAAAGTAGCATGGCATTTTGGCACCCTTTCATAATAATCTAATGACATTTTTTTTGTCAGTTTGTATGAAAATTATGAATTGTGTAATGTGACACGGTACTAAAGTGCCAAGATACTTTTGCCGCTGACAGTACCTATAGTTGTATTTCGCCCTAATTAGATACCACGGACGTGTGACATTGGTGTATTTATTACACTTCTATGTTACCTTTATCTTTTGTCCAACTGTGTATTATCTTGACCGAAGTCATAAACACAAAATAAAGAAATGTCGTAACTCAACATTTCGTCTTTAATTATCCAATTTATCAAGATTTTCATAGATAAAATTAAAACAAACACAATTTTTCTTTGATTTATAACATTTAATATTTGGGTTGCAGTGTTAATTAAATTACGGTTTGATTATTATCTATCTGCTTTAAAATAATGTTTAAGTCGTTATATCCGGTATGAAGATATTTTTTAATATACGGCAATTTAAAAAAAAAAGAACTATCTGATTGTATCCGCAGCCGAACGAGTATCTATAATTAATATGTGTAAATTACGATTTACTTAAATGGGTAGTGTAGGTTTAGCGGGTCGATTACGTAGCTTTGTTGCAATCAGTTTCAATGTAACGGGTTATGTAAATTGTTTTTCTGATTACTTTTTTAATGCATGATATGTAAACAGTAGATACTTCATTTCAAATTGAAACTGATTGTAACAAAGTATAATCCACTCCCAGTCAATTCTCAGTTTTCGATTATGAAGTTAATTCCAAATTTTTTGAGTTAAATTTTTTGTGCTTACGTTTTAAACTTAAGTTATTATGTATAATAATTACAATCTATGTCTGCCCACTGCTGAGCACAGGTCTCCTTTCACGAATATGGGTGAAAGGGCATGGGCAAATACTCCACCACGAGTGCCCACTGCGGATTGGTGGAGGTAGGCTAGTGGTCAACCTACTGTTGGAGTTGTCAAGCCACCTGTGATAACCGGGACCAACGGCTTTACGTGCCTTCCGAATCACGGTAACGCTCGAGATGAAATACCACTAGGCGGTCACCCATCCATATACCGGCCTGACTGGACGTTGCTTAACTTTGCCGATCGGTTAAGAACGGCTAATCAAGCTACGCCACGAGCGCTAAGTTATTACAATTATCGCAAAATGTCCATTCGTTCAATATAATATTACAAATTTATACTTATAATATTGTAAAGCTGAAGAGTTTGTTTGTTTGGTTGATCGCGCTAATCTCAGGAACTACTGGTTCGAATTGAGAAATTCTTTTAGTGTTGGATAGCCCATTTATCGAGGAAGGCTTTTTGTTCCGGGAAAACATAAGATCTCTCGGGAACGCGGGGGCGGAAGCTAGTAAATATATAATGCAAAGGCTAACTTCACAGCCGCAAATGTAGTGTGGACGAATTGTACCTAAGTGATATAGTTCCAAATAGGCAGTCAAACATTCATTTTTTTATACATAGTATAGATAGATAGCATCGTTGTTTTTGACTGCTTTATAAATAAAAGCCTAAAAACTTATTTTAAAATATTGTTTCTATTTTTTACAGAAATTAAGTTTTTTATATTTACCCGTGCTAATTCATAAACATCAAATTACTATTGGCTTAAATATTTAATAGATAAAGAAACTTTGTGTCTACTAGTTGAACGACCTCGGAATACTGGGTAGTTGGGTACTATATTAAAACTGAATTAAGTAAGATCCGAAAGCTAAATATTTATAAGTTTACAAGCTTCCGCCCCGTGGTTTCGCCCGCGTTCCCGAGGGATCTTATGTTTTCCCGAGATAAAAAGTAGCCTGTAGCCTTCCTCGATAAAAAGGGCTATCCAACACTAAAATAAATTTTCAATTCGAACCAGTAGTTCCTGAGATTAGCGCGACAAACAAACTCTTCAGCTTTATAATATTAGTAATAGGTGTGAAGCTCATGTGATAAGTAAAAAAAAACAATTTCCATAATGAACATGTAAGTTCTGTAACGCCTTTTGATCTTTAAATGTAATTAATACTTTAATTTCCATAATTAGATAATATTACGCATATTTAAAAAAACCGGTACAAAAACATACCCAATTATGGACGCATTCTGTATTCGAAAAAAATTACTCATCGTTGATTTTTTTTTCGTTATCTGCGAATTCATAATGTTGTTTGTAATGAGCTTCTTTAATTTATTATTTACGTTCCAGGAAACATCATTTAAATATGATTATGTAATTTGTTAAGGTCTGTAGGTAAAGAAATTGCACATAATGTTTAAATGGTCACATATTTATCGACCACTTTTTGTCATTGTCAAGCAATGTGATGCGACGGTATTTAATTAACACATGTGAATATTATTTGCGTTTATCAATCAGTAGGGTAAAGGTGACTAAAACAAAATATTTTGCTATCCTTCAGTTTCCCGCCATTTTATCAATGCCACCCGCCCATCAGTACATTGAACTTTTATAACCTGGCATCGGAGGTTTCGTAGAAAAACCACGTACAATGACTGTAGAAAAAAAATGTAGCGTAAAACAAATCAACCTGTGAGACTACTTTGCGGTTGGAGCCATCTGTCATAAGACGACATATGGCGCGTTTTTACGGCCCTACGATTTGTTTATATTGTTGTCTCTCTCACTCGTATACGTAACTATAAAGCCCACCCGCTCACTCCCAGTTTTCCTTCAAGGTACAGGGGTAATTGAAATTGAACACTGCATGCGGGTTAAGTGAAAGGACCTGTCTTGTCATAGACCAAAATATTAAATCAGAAGTTTCATTTTATTCCGATTTCATTTCGGGGTGATTAAAGCGTCCAGCCAGTGAAGTCTGTCCGTTGATAAAAAAAATGTATTCTAATGTTGAGATTACATTATCATAATCATCATCATCTCAGCCGCAAGACGTCCACTGCTGGACATAGGCCTCCCCTAATGATCTCCAATAGGACCGGTCTTGGGCGGCCTGCATCCAGCGTTTTCCAATGAACTTTACAAGGTCATCTGTCCACCTTGTAAGCGGACGTCCTACGCTGTCCTTGCCGGTCCGTGGTCTCCACTCCAGATCTCTTCGGCCCCATCGGCCATCCGTTCTGCGCACTATGTGGCCTGCCCATTGCCACTTCAACTTGCCAATCCGCTGGGCTATGTCGGTGACCCTAGTTCGTCTACGGACTCATTCCTGATTCGATCGCGTAGAGAAACCCCGAGCATAGCCCTCTCCATGGCTCGTTGAGCGACTTTGAGCTGCTTTATGAGGCCCACAGTGAGAGACCACGTTTCTGTGCCATATGTCATCACTGGTAACACACACTGTTGTCGTCACTGAGGTATTTTGGACGAGAAGACATTTCGTAGTTTCCCGAACGCTGCCCAACCGAGTTGGATTCGGCGATTGACCTCTTTCTCGAAGTTGGACTATCATAATAACAAATTGTATATACCCACCCCTCATAATTAAAATATTACACGATAAAATAGCAAATTTTACCCATGTTTACCGAAAGATAATGTTGTTGTATGTAAATAAATGTAAATTTTAATATTAATAAATGTAAATAATTAGTATAATATATTTTTTTTTAATATTAAATATAAATTTAGGTAGGTAGGTACTGGTACATACGATTTCAATTCTTAAAAAAAAAAACATTTTTTTTTCCAGAGCATTTATTTTTCAACCACGTTCAAATCAATACAACGAATAAGCAATCCTCAAACTTTAATTGAAAAATCAGCACAAAATCTCAATTAGAACTCACACGGGTTGCATTCGAAATAACAATCACGTGCCTCTGAGAGGACGCGACCCGTTTGGCAATGTTGCCATGTTTATTTTTGTCTCATCTTTTTTAATTTATATTTTTCTTTAGCGTCGGGAACGATGACCTATGGTACTTTACTAGGTTCCACCTTTGTCGTGTAGGGCTCCAGTTTTATATTTAAACTCGGCTCCTTAATAATTGTTAATTAAAAATTTATGCAAATATTCATACATTAATGATTTTACACAACTACGAAGTTGGACTTTACGATTCTACTATCTTTTTTTTTGTATATGAGAAATACTGTATGTTATATGAAAATTCCATACTGATTCACTTTGATAGCTCCCTTTAATGTAGATATAGTTTTGTATGTTTTTTTTTTACAAATGCTATTCAAACGCACTATGTATAAAAGGAGATAGTGACTGAGCGACTGATATATAAACGTACAGCTTAAATCGTAGGTCTAAAAACTTCAAAATTTGCCCAGAGGTTCCTTGTATTAAAAAGTAGGTATCCACTAAAAATATATTTACCTAAATTCAACACCAGATGGTAAAATACCTTAATCGCGGAGCGGAATACTAGTCCTTTACCTATAAATGCAAAAGTTTGTGTAGTTTGTAACTCAATCACGCAGTAATAGCAAAACGAATTTAGATGAAACTTGCCACATACATAGATCATATCCTATAGTAAAACATGATACTTTTCATCCCGGGAAAACATAAGATCCCTCAAAGGTTTTAGTAGAATTGGAATGAAAGGAAACGCCGTAGAGTGCAGTTAGTTAGTTACGTATGTAATTTCATTAGATGCCATATACCGGCTGTGAGTTATTATACCTTCACCTTCGGCCACTTTATCACTTACCAATGTGAGAAGAGTTGAAGGGAATTAAAAATATGTATTAAATCACTGCATTAGGTATAAAACTATGTCCCTATCTGCCTCTGTCTGTTTCTCCGCTTACTTCTTCTAAACCACGCAACGGATTTTGATACGGTTTTCACTAATAGAAAGACATAAAATGTACCCATGCAAAGCCGGGGCAGGTCGCTAGTAATTACTATATATACAATAATCTATGGCCATAAAATTGATATAATAAATTAAAACGCCAAATATTGTTTGATTGTACCACGGCAGTAAAATAATATAACACTTACCTCGTGAACACTCCATTTCGTGGCTCTAATCGATTTTTTACATCAATTAATCGATTAATTTGGTGTAATTGTTATTGTTACATAACGATTTTAATATCATTCTATCGATATGTAAAAAAATCGTAACCGTGTTATGCATAACATATTTAACAAGAGTAGAGTGTAAAAATGTGGAAAACAAAATGGGCGCTACTAATTTTGAGCCAAAAGAAATATTACCTACACTACTACGCACTTATATCGTTTTTAATTCAATTAACGCTTGACGCCGCCGTCATTTAAATGACATCACAACGAACTGCTGCAAACCAGTAGACCCAAAGTTTTTAGTTTCCACAATGCGCGTACGCATAATAATACACTTTTGAGTTTAGCTACCGGAACTGACGCAAATCAGTTCACAACTTCAAAACCTATCTTCCAAAAGCCAAGCAAAGCCACGAGAAACTGTCAGTTTATGCAACATCGGGTTCAAAACGTTTCCGGTACCTACACAGATTACATGGCCGTCATCTCATGTCAAAGCTAATCGGCGTGAAGGTATGTTAATGCTCTATAGTTTTATGTATTGTTGCCACGGCGATACCATGGGATGGTGTAATTACACACCGTGGCATTTGATTTGACGCCCATGGTTGGGTGTAACAAGAGGAAAATTAAATACCCATCGGCGCTTAGTTTCGACAAATGAAGCATGAACTATTGGAACATTTAGCGCAGAATGGCAACGGATTTGAGTACCGACTTAATATTCTGTGGCGAAATATAGCTCAGTGGTAGTATTGTCCAATGCCGTGACGAAGGTTCGAATGAGCTGGAGCTTTCGGTAAAGGAAAACAGTGTGCAGGAGAGGGGACCGTTTTCTAGTGGGTAAAAAACGATTTATTTAAAGCTTAATATTCCGTTTTATTAATAAGTGTAAGAGACAACATTCTATATTTTTAAAATACCTTTTTAACTATATCTCATTAGATTTGGTAAACGAGCAAACAAAAATCGATGAGTTTGTTTGCGTTATATGTATGCAGCTTTTTGAGCTTGATATCGCTGGTAGTTTCTGAGTAAAATGACCACGACAGATAGACGAAACTATACCTAAGGATTCCTTGTTTTGACTTCGGGTCGCTAAAAATTACATATCTCGCAAATCGGGACGAAAAGCTCTCGAATAGCAACCAAACATCTCATGAAAAAAAATACAATTTACAAAAAAAATATAATATAAACCGTACACTATCTCTATAAGTAATAATTCATTTGTAAAACAAAATAACAAAATATTCGTTTATCAATATATTTTTTGTTTTATTTTATCGTTTAAATTAATTTAAATTAAAAACAAAACACTGCCACCTACTAATTCAATACCCGTTTATCGTCTGATATCAGTGGCTAAGCTCCGGAACATTATTTAAGTCATGTTTAAGTGGTTTTTTATGTAAATCAGGTCAAAAGGACGAAGTTATATACCTGCGCAGTACTCCATTTTAGGTTCCGTTCGTTAAAATATTAGTTGTTTCATTAATGAACTAGCTTCCGCCCGCGGTTACACCCGCAAAAGAATTTTTCAATTAGAACCAGTAGTTTCTGAAATAAGCGCATTCAAACAAACAAACAAACTCTTCAGCTTTATAATATTAAACATAGTTTAGTATACATATAGATTAGATGGCATACACAGACTGTGAGTTACTATATCTTCACCTTCGGACACATTACCACTTATGGTGAGGTGAGATACTGGTCTAGCCTAGAAAAAAATGGGTCTGTAGCTTGAAGGAAATAATAATAGATATTGAATTTAAAAAATGTCATAATCACAGTAGTAGGTATAATACAATGTCCATATCTGCCTCTGTCTGTTTCTCCGCTTACTTCTTCTAAACCACGCAACGGATTTTGATACGGTTTTCATTGATAGAAAGACCTATAAATGTGGAAGGTTTGTGTATATAAAATGCACCCGTGCAAAGCCGGGGCAGGTCGCTAGTAATTACTATATATACAATAATCTATTGCCATAAAAATGATATAATATATTTAGATAAATCAAAATAAACTACATATGTAAAACATGTATTCATCTCGTCTTCATAAGCTCATAATAAGTAGGTTAATGAATTTTAGTATTCCTAGAATAGCTAGGCTTGAACATACATTATTTTAACGTAAAGAGACCCACAGATCGTCTTTAAGATAGGTAATTATAGATGATACGTGTAAGTATGGCGGCCACCTGCGCTACTGTCGCATCACATGCTGTGTACCACATGTTACTGTGTGCTTCCGCCAATACACGCGGCTCCATTGTTCAATACGACACGGCACGGCATAAAACTGGAAATCAGTATTTTTGTACTTATTCCACATACTACATATTTATTTAATATTGACATTTATTTTATATCACCATAGTAAGTGAAGTAGTGGCTAATGGTGCTAAGCACACAAAGTGGCATAAGAATAATAAATACTCATATTATTTCTTAGTTTTACGGAACTGGCTCTCTTAGGTGCTTGGAACCAACGTTCAATGGTTTCCTTCATTAAAGGCTAGGTTGAATTGCATTTTCAAAAATTCAACTAAAGTAAAACCGTTTCTATGTGTCGTTGTATATCGATGTGAAGATAGTTTTGTATGTAGAACCTCGTGAAAATTTATCCAGATTCTCAAAAAATAGATATTATATAATTTCGTTACCTAATATTATTAAACTCATATTAATATTATACTCTAACCAGTTCCTTATTTATTTGTCTAATACCTACCATTATTGAGTGTATTATTTTGTATTTTGACTTTTAATTAGGATACTTGGGATAAAAACTAAATAAAATTACGGCGCTCGGCGTGATTTGAATACCAAATATCCACACACAATATCGCCTTTATAATATTATTTAGATTATCTAATGTTATATCGTTTGAATAATATATTTTCAAAAACAAATTATACTTTATTCATCATCCCACATTTAATTTTTTATACAGTGATTATTCCACATAACAATGGAAACGCACAAATATTTCGTTGACAAATCTCCTAATATAAAGTGGCCGGCCCACACGGACCGTTCTAATGCTTAATTAATTATCATTTATTAATATTACACTTTGAATTGGTCGGGTTATATTATCACTAATATTTACACGTGTTAACTATTGCCGAAATTTTATTACTTTTAATTACAAAAGATTATGAAGCTTATTAAGTTAAACTATGAAATACTAACTTATTTGCTGCGGATAAAATAAACTTTGTAAACTAGCTATGTTGTACATGCTATGGAACCCTACACACTGCGTGATCCGAAACGCACATGGCTTGGTTTTTTTAAATAATTAAAATTTAGTTTAGACCTGCACCGATCACTAAAACAGCCAGCGTTTGTAAATACATAATACTGTACGTATTATGTACGTACGTACTTAGTTATAGTGATACTTCAGATACTTACGCAGAGCTAAAATATTGAAAGGATTTAGAGTATAAAAGCTATAGAGTAACAGTATCGCTCCGGTCTGTTGTGCCGATCGTAAGCAAAAATGTTATAGATACTTAGCTATGGTACAGCGCTTTCATAGCGATGTTCCATGCATCTGCACCCGCCCCTCGTCTCCCGCATCCCCTTTTGAGACCTTCATACTACATACTTGTGCTTTCGGTTCATACTTAGTAAGGTGCGCTCTATAGCTTATTATTTATACTCTAAGAACGTACCTATAACATTTTTTTTTGCTGTTTAGAATGTAACGTCGTACCGAATTAAAAATCACTCAAGCAAACGTCGTCGAAAGATTTTATCAATTGAACATGTTCGGCCTATTCTACAGACAGCTTGGAAAAAAATCTAGGTAGAAAAAATCCAAGCCCACGGCCGCTAGGCCAAGCATGCTAAGTAAGTCTTGTTGTTTGAAATTAAATCTGAATTCTAATTATTCATTCATAGGAGTTAGGGACGTTTCGATAGTAACGTCAGAATATCTGATAAGAAAATGTTGGAACTGACAGATATATCAGCGCTCGTGAGTTTATTCGATAGTATGCTTATTTTAGGTCTGTAATAATATGGAATAATAAGATAAAATTACATTTAGACAGTATTTTGGATAGAAACAATTAGTATAGATAAACTAATATTGTAAAGCTGAAGAGTTTGTTTGTTTGAACGCGCTAATCTCAGGAACTACTGGTTCGATTTGAAAAATTCTTTCAGTGTTGGATAGCCCATTCGAAGAAGGCTATATGCTACTTTTTATCCCGGGAAAACACAAGATCCCTCGGGAATATTGGTGAAACCGCGCGGAAAAGCTAGTTTTAACTATGGAGAAGCTTGTGTTTGACCACAATCTCACCGTGGTAAGTGAAGATGTGGCCGAAAGTGGTAACATACAAAATGGGAACTAGCTCTCAATATCAAGTGTTAAATAAAACACAGTTTTCTTTAAATTAGATTCATCATAAAGTAGGATGAGAGAAATAGACAACAGAATTAGACAGTATGTGACGAAAACTTTCTCAAAAGGGGAAGATATTCATCTTGTGGTTAGCGATCACTGTTATAAACAAACAGGCTTCAGTCTGCATCATGTCAGTTCTCGTAATCAGAGCATCTATCGGTTAATACATATTTTAATCAACAGTTAAGCGTTCTGGCATTTATTTTGAACAAGATCTGTTACCATACACAAAAACAAGCTTCCATCATCACGCCTTAACAGTCAGGTGGTTGACAGAATGACGGATCATCAATTATCCCCCACCACGACTGTCATGCCACGTGTGACAACAAAACTGTCGTCGGAAAACAGAGGAGTTTCAACCTTACGTCTTAGCACTAACCGACGTAGGATTCAAACTATGAATAATTATTTTTTACCTAGCCCGGTAGGCCAACGGTGCCAATGAACTCAGTTTTTGTGTTATGCTTTTTGTTTGTTTGCTTCATTTAATAAACGTACATGTGTATTATTTGAAATAGCTATTTAATAATCGTTATATATTTCTTACGAAGCTGGCTTAACTCGAAAATAATTTGCTGGGAAATTTTAAAAAATAAAACTATGAATTGTAGCTTTGATGGACGCAATCTTTTTGGGTGGCCAAAGCCAATAAGAGACGTGCCAGTTGGTGTGGCTACCTACCAGGACAAACATTTGTGTGCATGGACAGGACATATCTGTTTGCTCTGCAATTTATAGAGCTACTAGCTATTCCTCGCGGTTTCACTCGCATTCTCGGGATAAAAAGTAGCCTGTAACCTTCCTCGAGAATTGGGCCAAAAATCCAAATCCGACAGGTAGTTCCAGAGATTCGCGCCTTTAAACAAACAAAAACCTCTTCTGCTATATTATATTAGTTATAGATATAGTTTTTTTTTTTACTTTGTACAGGCTTGTGTTTGACTACAATCTCACTATTGTAAGTGATGATGTGACCGAAGCCTAGAAGGAACTGGCTCTCAAGTGCAGCTGCCGGAACACACCAATAGGTGTTTGGCGACAGTTTTTCAACATGAGGGTGGTAGCCATCAGTTTATCAGTTATCTGGATTCCATAGCACAAGCTCTTCTTAGTTTGGAATGAAATTTCTGTGTATGAATTGTCTGAGGATATTTATTAATATACTAGCTGTTCTCCGCGGTTTTACTCGCGTTACTGAGCCCTGAGCACGAACCACTTGCGTATCGCCTTGGTAAAGTTATCGTGTCGAGTAGGTGTCATTTTTGACAGAAGTTGTATCGTCAACTCGATACCCAGCTTGCGAGCTACGTTAAATTCGTCTAGAAATTTTGTAGCAATAATTTTTAATTTTAATGTTATGTACAAACACACAAAATTAAAATATTTTCTCACAAAAACATAAAATAAAATAAAGAACCTGCATATTTGATATGTTTAGATAAAAATAAAAAGTAATATAACAACAAAATTCTAATGGGTATATTGTTTTTTTCTCCAGTCCAATTCTTGATCGAGAAATAAAAATTGTTGAACGTAGTCTATTTGGTCAAAATTGTTTAAAGGCAAAAAAGCGCGCGAAGATACTTTTTTAATTTATTTTTATTTTTAGCAAGGAGATCTAAGTTTATAGGTTTGAATTTAGAAGTAACAAATAGTAAGACATGAAGTCTTGTGACTCCGAAGGAAATTAACACGGTGATCCTTTTAGTTATTGTTTTAGCAGTGTTAATGGATTGGATTTCACTTAACTTAAACTATTGACATTTATCTTTCATTACAAATCTTATTACAATTATTATGAAGTTTCATAATAAACTATTTAATATAATTACTCTCGAATGCCGGTTGTGAGTTCGAATCGAACCTTACAATGAGCTTGATTTTTCAGTGTAGAAATCAAAGCATAGTGGTAGGGTACGTTGTAGTACTTACTCTATGTCTGGCTACCACTCTCAAATTGAAAATCCATCACCAAGCACCTATTGGTGTGTTTCGGCAGTCACACTTGAGAGCTAGTTGCCTTATAGGCTTCGTGTATTTACTACTTACAGCTACATCATCACTTATATCATGGTGAGATTGTAATCCAACATTTATAATTTATAAAAAAAATACATATGACTAAGAAATTGCACGAAAATATTGTTAAATCAAAATGGTTGATTTTCGTATAGTAGTAAAAAAAGGACACGAGGCTTTCCTATTTAATGTTTACAATGTTGTGATTGATTTCCCAAAATTAATGAATATGATTATAAATATGTAATAAATATAAACTAAAAATCATAACACTTTCTTTTAAATCATCACACAAAAAAAAAATTACCAATACCTACCACGTGAAAATAACATTAAGCTGTCACTGAAAAAATGGCGGCGAGACGGTTGACGCTAGCTGGCTAGCGAGTAGACGATACCATACGTCAAAATATGTTCCTGCTACCAAATTCAATACCAAGCTGCGTATTCGTAACGTTCACGAGCGTGACGTCGGAAAACGTAGCAACTGTCAAATGTGTTCGTGCTGCCGATTTGCAGGTCCGTTAACGTTTGGGACCTTTCGATTTTCAAATTCCCATACAAATTTGAGTTAGGGCACTCGACACGATGACGCTGCGATTACGATAGATGTTCGTGCTCGGGGCTCTGATATAAAAAACCGATGTTTTAATAGTTATTCTGCTATTCGGGGAGGAGACAAATCCAACAAATCAAAGATCATAAAAACCGGTCTACGCCTGAGTTAGAGATGGTGTACCTATAGTTAAACCATCGTGTTAGTACTCACTTAAATTGTCCATTGTCTCAATTTTTAGCTCTAATTAAGTCATGACATAAGGACAAAATATCAATATGTTAAAATTCACGCATATTTTAAGGAAATGCACCCGGATAGCGGATTTCGCGAAATCCGATACGCGTAATCGAGTGAATGTACATTCCACATACATGGTACAATGACGAAACATGCACTTTATTCAATGGAAACAAGTCCATTCACTTTAATACATATTGTCCTTAATTAACTGTTAAAATTCACAACACGAATACCCTAAAAGAAACGGAGAAATGCGAACGTTGCCTTTGAAATAAAGATGCTGTTTGTTAAAATGAAATAAAATGAAAATTAAAAAAAAAAAAAAATCAAATAGGGCACGAGCACAAATGAAATTGTCAGACTCTAACGCACTGTTCGAAAGGTTGCTTTTGCTAAGAAGAGCCGGAAATAAACTCGGCAGTTATCTCTTTTTTAAAACCAACTTAGATTTATTACATAAAATTACTTATCTAGTCTCACTGATGTGTGTTATGACGAAAAAAAGAATGATGAGTGACGTAGTAAATAAGTAAATAAATAGATCCTGTTATCCTGAACCATATTCATGAACTGAGTCACTCACTCACGAACTAATAACTAGTTTCCGCGCCGCAGTTGCACCCGCTTTCCCGTGTTTCGTGATAAAAAGTACCTATCCTATGTTTTATTCCAGGGTACGATCTATCTGTGTTCCAAATTTCATTAGAATCGGTTGTGCCGTTGACATGACAAGAAGTAAAAAACAAACTCACTTTTGAATTTATAATATTAATATAGGTAATTGCATATAGTGACACATAATGCATGAAGAAGAATAATACATATTTTTATAACACCCAAATAAAATAAACAAAGGTATTTCAAACAATGTAAGTAAGTAAATGAAGTTTAACTCACGCATACTGGGGTCATTAAAAAGGCAACTCGAAACATGGTATTCGGAGTTCAAAAACAAGACGAAACAAATAAAACTGTCCCAGAACGTGCGCACACGCATTCCAATGCGTACGTAGGTTATAGGAGCCGGTGCGGTGCGAGCGAACTTTTAGTCAGTACGCACGTACCTGTGTAAATTGACGTTAATAGTTGATGGAGTCATAAAACCAACATTTTAGAACCGCACGCAGAATACATACATTAAGTCCAAAAAGAAGTGATTGCAAATCTGAAACACTCTATCAATAGAGACATACAACGCCTACAAACTGCGTCAGTAATTTGGGCGATGTTAAATATACAAAAATATATATGCTATTTTACTGAATAAAATAAAAAAAGAACGTACAAAAGAGGAACAGTCAGTTTGTTAGTAACAGGGTTTTGTAAATTACTATACGTATTCGACTTATTAACTTTTTTATTTCCGAAAAAGTAACATTCATAAACATTATTTATCTGCTGTCCTGCATTACAGTTTGTCAGCAGTAAGATGTTATATTAATCATTCAGTCGTTAAACTAACCTCTACTGTTCTTATCAACCTATGAAAACTAGCAACTCGCCAAGAAATCAAATCTTTTCTCTTTATAATATTAGTTTAGATAATAATCTATATTTATAAAAAAAGAACTCCTCACTGACTGACAGGTGATCATTAATAAATGCACAGCCTAACTCGCTGGTCCTAGTAACATGAAATTTGGAGGGTGTGTACCTTATCTAACTTAGGGGTTTACTAAGAATGGATTTGCCGAAATTCCACCCTTAAGGGGGTAAAATATCGGAATAGTGAGGAAACCCGTGTGGTGGAAAGCTAGGATAATTATGAAACATGGAGTTAATAATAGAGGAATACGATGATCGACTAAACAGGCTCAAAATGATGTGTCTGGATAGGAGAAGATTCTGATGGGACCTTTGCTCTGCATAGGATTTTTTTTATGTCAGAAGGCTAACTAGCAAACTAGCAGTCAACTTAATAGTGAGTGCTTCCGTCGCCAATGGACATTAGCAATGCTAGGGGATTGGTAATGTGTTGCCGACCTTTTTAAAGGAACATACCAGTAAGTCTTTGGCGATAGATATTCAACTTAAGGCTGGTGGCCAGCCAAGCAGGTACTAATAAGAACCCTGCATACCATCGTGCATAAATATTACTCAATCTGTTATCTGTTTCTGTGTCTATAAAATACCATAAAATTTCAACCTCTGTTACAATTTGCCAAAGTTACCTCAACGACCTATTTCTCGTCTTCCACATTGCTTCCCACATACCATCTGTTAGGTCAAGGTTAGACATGAGCAAATCGTTAGGAACCAGTGGATAAAATTGAATTACTAGTAATATTGTGTGTGTGTTAGATTCAGTGCTGTTTTCTTGTTTAGACGAACTTGTCTGAAGCGGAGCTCGAACTGAAACTCAAATCTCGTTAATTCTGATTAGGCCCTGATAAGACAACCAAGATGACCGTTACAAATTTACTCTACTACCGGTTCGTAATAAATATCCTGTGACATTCCTCACACACTGCCATCTACTATGTTATAGCATAGCTGATCCCAAACTAAGCAGAGCTTGTACAGACAGCGTCAAAAGTAGATTGGCACTTTAGTACCCTTTCATAATAATCTATTGACATTTTCTTGACAGTTTGTATGAAAATTATGAATGTGTAAAGTGACACGGTACTAAAGTGGCAATCTACTTTTGACGCTGACTGTACTATGAAAAGATAACTTTATGTAGTTTTTTTATATAGATAATTAACATAAACTAAGAAGACTCCGGTAGTAAATTAAACATGGATATTTTTTGTGAATATATATTTTTTTCAATATAATTACATTTTCGTATGTTGAATAGTAATTTAACCATCAAATATTAATGCAGCCAGATTTTGGCGTGTGCTATCATTAAATATCTAAACCATTGGAGTAACGTCGTGTCAAAATTAATTTATTATTATATCAATCAAGAGTGGATAGAAGTACGGTTGTATAAGCTAACATTGCTTACCTTTATAATCATCATTAGCTTCCGCCACGAGGTTCACCCGCGTTCCCGAGGGATCTTATGTCTTCCCGGGATAAAAAGTATTCTATATTTTAATCCATAATATATACTATGTGTGTGCCAAATTTCATCGAAATCCATTCTGTAGTTTTTGCGTGAAAGTGTAACAAACATCCAGGCATCCATTCATCCATCCTCAAATTTATAATATTAAGTAGGAAGTAGGATAGGATGTATATAACATGAAAGGTTTTTAGTAAATTATCACTTATATACAAATTAAATAACCTTTTAAAGTCATCCTGTAATATCGTGCAAAAAATTATTCGAATGAAATTAACAAAAGACGGTCTCCTCGCCTCCGCTTCGCTTAACGAATCATTTCCTGTTTTAATCAGTAGCTAGAGTGACATGTGGACTTTATATCTCAAGAATTTATTGAAGACGAGAGATCTAATTGATGTGAGAACTGTATGACGATGACTTTCAACTTTGAGATGTGTTACAATCCGGGGGAAAGGTTAGAAATAAAATTAATCTTCCCGGTACACAAAAGAAAAATTATTAAATGTTTTAAATATAACCCTTGTTATCAAAGAACCAATTACAAATATGTTACAATATTTTTCTGAAGGCAAAAAAATATAAAACAAGGTGCCAGCTAGACTCAGCGCGTGGGTTTTGGGGTAAGGTTAAGTTGGTTAAATTTAATTTAATGTAATAAGTTATAGTTGAGCGCCACTGACAGGGAACGGCTGTCAGTCCGTGTTTAAATTTAAAATTATAGAAACGTAAGTTGTTGTTAAAGGTACCGCAACAGCAATCCGCGATGAAAACTACCAGGTCCCGCAGGAATCGAAGTCTAAAAAGGCCCCTGCAGGACTACCGGGTCTAAATGGCCCCCGCAGGACTTTAGGGTCAAAATGGCCCCCACCGGACTCCTCCTGAAATTGTACCAATATTGTTGGTAAAATAGCGAACACACAACACATCAGCCCCAGATGCCGGCCATGTGCTCGGTCAAACAGCGTCCTAATCCCAACAAAAATATTGATAAAATACTCTGCCACAATTTAGAATTGGGCAGAGCGAACCCTAAAACAAGTGTAGCGAGTACTACCTAAGAAAGCACATGGTAGGGATACCATGTGCTCGACCTGCCACACCGGAACCACACGGATTATGGTTCATGAAACCCTAACCTCACAAATATTAAAAAAGAACACCATAAATACCATGTGGAGGAAAATGTCCCTGCTTGGGAAAGGTTGGACAATGTCCACTCCAAGTATTACCACGTGCTGGTGGGTATCTCCGCACAGCACGTAAAAATCTGTAAAAAAAAAAGAAATATTAATATACTGACGACGTGACGCAAGCCGTGATTACGCGATAGGCGTATCCAAGTAATACTTACTAAGATAGGATTGAAAAGGAAGCGTGGGGTGTCTGGATTAATGTCCTAGACACGCGCCGGCCCTAAGTCCACACAAAACTGTAAAAAAATAACCAAATCGTTAAAACCTACGTTCAATCACAAAACAACAATGAATTTAGAATTCCCAAATGCTTGATTACTCACCATAAAACACTCAAGGTTGGACCTGGGTTGTCGCCGAGGCTAATCCGGCGGTGTCGGAAATCGAAATGAAGGAGTCATGACCGGAGGGATGAAGCATGACTTCTCCACAGATTCCTGAAAACCGTTCACTCTCTTCTCAAAAACAACCCAACAAACGGCCAATCCAAGTTGACTACCTAACCAAAACACGATTAAACGCGGGCGGAGCGATGGAACGTCACTGGAAACGTCAAAGTGACAGGACGTCAGTGATCGATTCGCCAGCGAAATCAAAACAAACAATTTCATTGTGAAAATATTAGAATGAAATTGAAATCCTGTAAATACGTTTAAAATAACGCCGGAAAAGGGATAAAAAGGAACAATGCCATATGTGGAATGATTGGAATGAGCCCAAGGTCCAGGTTAGTACTCAGAAAATTCTAGACATTGAAAGGGCTCGCATTTTCTACGTAACAGGTAACAGTGAAGAGTACAGAGAAAGGAGATCCTTATGATAACTGAAAAAAAAAACAATTTTCTTTGTTATGGAAACTTCTTTAGATGAGTGTAATCTTTCTTGACGTTTATTTGTTTTACTGTTTCATATAATATTTAATTATTCTCTACAATATGACAAACTTCAACTATATTTTTAACTATTATATTAACGATGACTTGACGATGTTATTTTTTTTCCTGTACTCTTCGAAATGCCTGATATTGGATGTCAAATGCCTTCCAAAAATCATAAATCTTTAAGTACCGTAGTACTTACCATAAGACGTATCTTATGGTTGCTTTTATAAAATTCTTTCCAGACTTTTTTTTTTGCCTCCTGTAAATCTACCATCTAATTCAGTAAACCTTATCCTATACAAGATAATTATCTGTTCTACTAACGGGGATGTAACTACGATTGATCTTGACTACGGATATATATTATCAAGCCTCATTAAGCACCAGTCAATAATTCTATCAGCCAAATAACATATCGAGTTCCCCTGCGGATCGCTGCTTATGGCATCCACAATATACTTACTTCTCGGTTTGTGACTCGCAAATTACCAGTTTTAGCATTTATTTCATATTATCAACGCTATGACGGGTGCTCGTAAAATTATTAAAATTATAAGTGCGTATAACGCGTTGATATTAAGCTTAATTGTCGGTCATTTGCTTTTTGAAACGTTTTAGTTTACTGAGCTTTTTAATGATCTCTCTACAAGTAGGTGCTGGACTATAAAAACTACACATCATATTCCTAATTATTATTTTAATCTACAATCTTATTGAGCTGACGGACTTCCGCACGTTAACTATCAAAGGCTAAGTTAATTTAGGTATTCAGTGTTTTAAGTCTATTATGTACTATTATGTTCAGTAATGAATATTCTACGTTGAATATAATAATAATCTAACCTATTGCAGTTGAAAGTTGTTCCATTTTCAATAGAATCATCATTTTATGACTCACAATCTTTGTTGGATCAATGAGTTATTGAAAAACTATTTGATTCGCAAGTGCAACAATGACCAATGAATAAATCAGTATCTTTTAGCATGCATAGTCAGTCTACGTTTGCAAGTTGACTATGCACATACATTTCCTTCTCGGCACTTGTGCAGTGCAATCAATCATAGGTTTTAGATACGGAGACTTGCTTGCTTCAGTTTTGTATCCATATTTATTTTTCGACCCATAAATATTTTTTTCTCGTACCTTTTTAAATTTATTTATACAGGTTGAATAAATTCATATTATGTCATATTTTCAAAAAATAAATTGTTCACATCTTTTATTATGAGAGTAGCTCTGAAATACCGAAAATCAATTTTTTGCTCGTGTTTTGATCGAGGTTTGTTGATGTTTTATACAAAAATTATTATTATTGTGTCGCATTCTTGTCCATTCATTATTAGTATTTATTTATACACGTATTTTTTTCTGGAATGTGGCTTAGACCGCGAGCTTTAAATGTTAGTGAATGAAGTTTTAAATTTAGAATTTCGTCGACAATTACCTGAAATGTTATTAATTTAAATACAAACAAGGTTATGTATAATATTCGAGATATTTCCTCAAGTAATACAGACCACGAATACATCTCTTAATGAATCAAGCGAGTTAGGACGAATGAAAAAACGAATCGATTACCCAATTTGAGTATACAAATCTGTCTGGGATCAAGCCGGCTTTGTGCACTCAAGACCGCACTCACCTAACTTGTTGATTGCAACAAGTCAATGGGAACCGATAAAAAAACAGTCTGTATGAAAACTCATCGACCAAATCTTACTTAACACATTTTTACCGCCATTTTTTCCCGCCATGATGTAAGCGAGTTCGACGCCCTAACACCTGTTTGCTTACGTTTTTTTTTCTTTACGTCTGTGGCTGGACACTCGTCTATTAAGCACTCAGTTTTTATTGCAACCTCTTAGATGTTGTTATTGATTTATTTTGAACCCGCGTACGTTTCATTATTGTATTTTTTTCAGTTAAGATACACGAATCGTGAATCGGCGCCGGATCTACACAAAACTTTTGATTAACTATATTTGTTGTTGTTTCCATCTCGCAATCAATTAAGCAGAACTATCTACAGAAAGATTATTAGATTGAGGCATTAACCGCCAGGTTATTTTATGATCAAAACTATTCATCGTTCAACTTTGCCATTTATCATAAATATTATAGAAAACTTGCCTGAAGTGAGAAACTTTGCGATTGAACTTAGGAATTTATAAAACATAATAAATGGTGAAAATACAAAGGTATCTAGTAGTGTTTTAGAAAAGAGGCCAGTAACTGCAGATACTGCAGAGACTGTACAAAAGTAAATAAAAACAAATAAATGACATTGACATTGACAGGGCTTCTTTTAACAAGAGATAAGGCTTCTAGAAACTAGAAGTAAGGCTGCTTTTAGTAAATCTTGGGAAGACTGTTCAACTAATAAAAACATTAGACTACAACGAGATCATTTAAATATTAATACATAAATGAAGACCTCCTCTAGTCAAGTAGATACTAGATTTATTCGCCGTGAAGATAGAGTACAAGGTACACGTCATCAAACAGAAGGGTAAATAATCAATCAATCATTGATTAGCGGCATATACTGATCGCCTTAGGGTCCGTCAAGTTCAAGACCAGCATGATGATAATGATCTATTTGAAATATTGAGTCGTTGCCGCTAACAATTTAATTGGTACATGTCCAATGGTGTTTCTTAATTGTAAAAGGTCTTTGGTACTTTTTTAATTTTATCTGTAAGATGTTTGTTCTATTATACACTTGTGAGTACATTCATTGATAGTAGTTGAATGGCTTTGAAAGATTTTATTTGTAAGTTTTTATGATTGTAACTAAATTGGTAATTGGTTAAGTACAGATTATCAAAATATTAACGGTTGTTTTAATTCCCGTATTTTAAAGCAATGATACTTAATAGCAAAGGTCGTGGGCTCGAATCTTTGCTTTCGTGAGGAAACCGTAGCCGCGATGATAGAGTCAGTTCTCTATTGGTTGGCTCACGAATGGGACGCGCGTCCCAAAACTACCTACAAAAAAAATAGAATTCCAGGAATTGCGAGTCAACTTAGCTTTGTATGCGTCCTCCTCTTTCCATACCTCCCTTGGCCATATCGTCACATACTATGGTGAGAGTGTAATCAACCTCTATTCTATCCATCCATAATCAAATACCTGTCAGTAAACGTTATATAACGTTATAGTGTTATCACTGATGTTCATAGTTATAAGATATTTAAATATTTTATACCTGTCATGAACTTGAACACAATGTATTTTTAAATTCTTAAATAGATCCCCAGAAAAACTTCTAAAGTTCTCGTCACCGAATATATTTAAAGTTTGTTATAAAAAGACAGGGTGGCCAAAGCTCGCAGCGTTGCGGATCTCAAAGGCAAAGTTTCCAAAGTGTTTCAGCCTTCGGCATAGATAAAACGGGGGTTTGTTGTTCAAAATCGATTGAGATCAAGATCAAATGGGATTTGGGAGATTTGGAACTTGCGAGTTTTCCTTTTCTGTGTTGGATTCGGCGTTAAGTGCTTGACGGGTAGTAAATGTGTTAATAATTTTTGTAATTTTTTTATAGACTTGAGAATTTATTGAATGTGTACGCTAAATTTTTGTTGAGCTTGATTGACATTCAGAAAATAGAGGCATTGATTGGCAATCTCTCAGAATTACCACATACCACACAATTGTTTTCAAAAAGGTAGCTTGATTCGGCTATTATGCTGAAAGCGATGAAATGTTAACTTTTTTCAGTCCTATATTATTATATCTTGTCAGAACAAGCTATGTTGTACGGCGATGATGTCTCAGAAGTACAATGAGCTTGAGTGTTCAGTGTAACAAAACATTGTTACGAAACTATAGTACGGTGGTAAGGCTTGACCCTCATGTGGTAAATCTCTCTCCATGCATATGCCAGTGTGATCCGATAGCTGCACTTATAACGGTTCCCTAGGATTTATGTGCTTAGTTCGGCCCCATCATCACTTACCACGTTGTGATTTTGGTACAACCCTAAAAAAAACAATAGTTTATATTTCAAGCACTCCATGAATAGCCTCCAGTTTTATTACGAGCCACAAAACATTGCGATAAGCTGCATAAGTGCCATAAAAATGTGCGGCTTCTTTCACCCTCCACCCTCGAGGACTAAGTCTACGTACAATTTTGAAGCATGATCTTGTAGATCTGTCCGCTCTACGGTGGCCAGAGTTTGAATACACTTTTATGACTATTTAAGTGGCCATTATGACGATAGAAGGCAAAACATAATGTCTTTATGTTGAGACTCTGTTCGTGCATGCAGGTTTTAGTGCTGCGTTTGGATGTTCTTGCTTACTTGTTGCTAACTGCTAACTAGTCAGTTAGTGAAAGTGAGATTTAGGTAAATAGTAGTTTCGTAAATAAATAAGTGATATTTAAAAAATCTTTGATATTTTCAATATTATAATATATATTATCGTTTTTGATCGTTATCTCCTCATGAATGATACTTTATGTTTTGGTGCAATATGCATATGCTTTGCAGATTTTTCTAACAATGAAATTGTATGTCTTCTTAAATTTATTTTTACTACATCTACTACAAGGTAGTATTAAAGAAATGTAGAGAAAAGAGCTCTTAGCACTCTTAATTTACCAATAGGGTATTTGCCAGTATTCAAAATAAATTATCCAACACTAAGCAATGTATAAAACATCTAAAAAAAATCACAATTATTTTATTAAATTTATCCTTTTTATGATTTTTAATGACCAATCTAACCATAAAGCTTTTGATCCTACATAATTATGACGTCACATGCTTGTATTTAATACAAAACTCCATATAAACCTATCGTTTTGACATTTCATAGAAAGTTGCCGATTTGAATGTCAGTCAACATCCCAATTCGTTGTCTTATTCGATTCACTATGTTATACAAACATTATGCTATTCAACTCGCTCGCTCTTAAAACTAAACAGCAAAGTAAATCTCCCACCAAACGCACCTCGAACGAGTAGCATGAAATGACGGAGAGGATGTGGTGTCACTTGTATTTTTTTTTGTAACTTCCAAAGTTTGTGACACGAAAACGTTAGGTAACCCGACACTTATTGTCATGAGAACTTAGTCCCGGGTGTCTATTGTGCTCAAATATCGTGAGACACCGAGGTGGTTTTGACACATCAAGCTGTCAATTGACCATTAAGCACCAGGTATGATGGCTCTTTAGCATGATATCGACCTGAGGTGTTAAATTTTGCGTTTAACCCCAATACATTTATAATAATGTCCGATTAAAGTTCGTTAATGAGCTGTAGGTGCCATTATTTTTGCATTTGTGGCTTTCCAATCTGCGAGGGAAGTTGTTTTGTTTTTCGAAATTTTAATGTCAGATGTAATTTTCTCCAACTATGGATAAATATTCTTCTACTAATATTGTATTTGCGAAAGTTTGTATGTATGTTTGTTAGTCAATCACGTTGCTATGGGTGCATTTTGATGAAATTTGGCACACACATATGTAGGTAGACCATACAGTGGAATAAAATATAGGATACTTTTATCCCAGAAAAAACGCAGGACTTATTAGTCTTAAAGATACTATTTTTTTGTTAAAATTTGAACTTGTTCAGGATATTATTTATTATTTATTTTTCTTGTTATTTTTTGTGTTTATGTAATATTTCTTTAATAATTGTAAAATCATTTAATGGAAAAAAGCCAACATTGACAGATTGTCCAAAAAAAAAACTAAATATATAAAAAAAATTAACCTTGCTGAGTTTCTTGCCGGTTCATCACAGTTGAAGGCGACTTCCGAATCGGTGGTAACTTACTGAAATTACCACCTCCTAGTGTAATAATAGTGTAGTGTCCACCTAGGGCCTAAACTGAATAAATGGCTTTGACTTTGATTTCATAAATACTTTCACGCAACAGTGTTTACACTCTCCCTAGATAATAAAGATTATCATATTATTAGGTGAGTAGGAATACAGATAATTAAGCTATCCTTTGACTCATCTAGCACAGAATCATCTAGTGCTTATTGAGATCTAGATATATTAAAGTTCTAGAAATAGAGTCAATTTGATTCATCGTCATTTTATTACACGTTTGAACATTGTATATGTACAGTGGTAACTTAATGCTTAGTGAAATCTAGTGCTGTATCTATCATGTTTTCATTGTACACAGATCAATAGAAGTTTGGTTGAAGACAGGTCGTCTTCACAGCGAGATCTTGGCGGAGCAGAAGCAGAGCGAAGGTGAACTACGGAGACCAGGCTCGACGATCATTCTTTGGTTAAAATGTGAACAGGTGGGTACTTCCGTGTTTGTATTTACATTTCATTTTAACTAATTCGTTCAAGAGTGGTAGCCAGTCAAGCGAATAAAAAGTGTATTATGACAGTACCACTAAGATGACAAACAAACATGCTGCCCGCCTGATGGTAAGCGGTTACCGTAACCTACTGACGCATGAAACACCAGGGGATTTACTCGCGCATTGTCGACCCTGCAAAAATCTTTTCACACTTACAATGTTTTCCTTTACAAAAACTCAAGTATGATTATATATATGACTAGCTGTCCCAACAGACGTTGTCCTGTCCAACTCATACACAAAATTTCATCCAAATCGGTCCAACCGTTTTTCCTATCTCTCAAGTTGGACCAGACTGCTCACTGTGTGCCAATTTAATTTAAAATCGGTTAAGTAGTTTAGGAATCCATCGCGGACAAACATCGTGACAGGAGATTTATATCTTATATTATTAAGATATTAAGTTTATAACAATATATGATTCAAACCCATTACTTTTATCACTGCATTGGACTACCACTGAGTTTACAAATCTACCACCAAACTTAATGTTACCTGATACGAAGCACAGATATAATAAACAAATCGCCTTCATTAATATAAGTAAACGTTTCTAAAAACAACAGTATATTTTTACAACGACATGTGCGTGCAAGGGTTGAACATCCCGCGCATAGTCGCCCGCGCAGATGCGCGCGCGCTGCACCTGCCAATCTCGGCGGGTGCAGGTGAACCTGTTGTTTACGTTTTTTACTACCCCCGGTTAGTGTGCTTGTTGAAAATGAACGATTAAATGTCATTATGTACCAAGCCTTATTAGGCCTTTTCTTTTTTTTAATTAAGGTGTTGCGGCATATAAAATGTGGCGGACTATGGAAAGGATATCGTTTTATCGAGTTGTGTTGATAAAAAAAGTTGTTTTTACTTATCTAGATAGATTATTTTATGATTTTTAGATAGATTTATGACAGCATTTCATTTTTTTTATCACCAATTTTACTTTTGGCCTCCAATTCACTTTGGAACGAATAATGATGGAAGAGACAAAGGATATTCGGTGATATGTCAGCTCTGACACCAGATAAGACCGAGTGTGGGACCATAAAATAGAGCCTGTGCTCGGCGACAAGCAGATTAGTTTACAAATGCTGATTAAATAAATATGCTCTTGACAAGAAGATATCTCGTTTAAGTACCTTTAAACCTCCATGTAATACATCTCTAGTCTTCTATCCAGAAATTTTAATGAAATTATCCTTCGGTATAACATTTTTATTTTATATATCTTTACTGGTGATGATAAAAGTGATATAAAAACATAATTGCGGTATATACATAAAACCAGTTGTGAAATCAAGCTTTTTTTGGCGCCATAGAAAGCATCTATACATGTTATTGAACGTTTTATTAGGGTCACCAACGGGGTAATAAATTAAACTAAGAGTTCAGAGTGCCCTAGCTTGCAGTGTGCACTTTCTTTCTTAATTGAAATCAACATTTAATTAAAATAGGATTAGATACGGATTACCGACTCAAAAGCAACCACTAAAAATATAAACTTTTTACTTAATTCATTATGTCATTCGATTTTTAAAACATTTTAGAAAACCCAGAAAGTATGGCATAGTACCAACATAACAGAGAGCTTTGATACATATTTCTGATTAGTCTTGCCCACTCTCCAAAATATCCTAATGCTGCAACTTTGGAGTTAAAACCGAAAGAGTGATTTTTACAACTCTAGCGCTGCCTGCGCTACAAACCTAATTTTACCTTTTTAATGTGAAAACATAATTATATGCCGTATACCAGCATAACGCAGCATAGGCATTCGTTAAAATATCATCATCATCATCACCCTTTTTCAGTCCACTGCTGGACATAGCCCTCTCCCAAAGGGCGCCACTCTTTCAGGTTCCTCGCTACTTACTCTTATAAATGTTTTTTTTTAATAGATTATTATACCCTATCACGCACAGAAATTCTTTTTTTTTTGTTTCGATGAAACCTATTTGAAGCTCCAAGATAAGCTAATAAGCCTGTGAAAACCCAACGAAAATCCGTACAGTAATTTTGGTGCACAAACAACATTCTATAATAATTCGGGTATAATGATCCGTGATTATGTTTTTCATTTTTATTTCTGATAGCTGTATTTCCAAGACGATAAATTGATATACACAAAACATGTAGCAGCGTCACTAGTAAGTTGTTCTAAGTTTTTCCGTAATATGGCAACACTTTTTGGTCAGACATTTGATAAGTTATTATTCTGACTTATGACCACTTGGAATTACCTATCATTCTTCGTCGAAACCACTTAAACCTGCAGCAGCAGCAGTCGCTTGACTCTAAAATGTCACAGAGGAATTAATCGTATTGTTTATGTCACGGGTCACATTCCGTAATTATCTGTAAAGCTCCTCACATATTTTATTCAGTATTTATGCGAATCCCTACGAATAGATTATTCTTGAGGTTATTTATAATATTTTATTATTATTAATAATTCATTGTTTCAATTAATGTTCTAACGTTTAGGGTACATAAACTGTGTCATATTTAAGCATTTTGTTTTACATAATATGAGTAGTATGGAACAATGAAATTATTATAGAAGAGCCACTCGATACGTGCGCCAAAACGTTTCTTACAAATTCCTTCCTCGGTCACAAAATATACAAACTATTCTAAAACTTCTTCTATCTACACATAATTGGTAGAGCACCATGTGATACCTCCTTATATGGGATACCAACTTTTTACTTTTATTCTAAGCAGATGTTGAATTGTATACTTATTCAGAAACGAGGAGAGGATCAGTGACAGGTGTACGCAACATAACTCCTTGCAGACATGAAGATTTGTAAAACTCTTTGGTCAAATATCTAGTGACTTGTCATACAACTAGTTATTTGCATTATTACAAGATATTACTCCACATGCAAACTCGTGGAGTAATACCTTGTAATAATATACTGAGTTTTCTCAAAGGGTGAATCCAAAATAGTATTTTATACGTAGAGTAAAAGAGTATAGAGCTACTGAACTTCTCGATAGAATATAAATCAATGTAATAGATATAAATCTAGTAAGTGTAATCTTCTAGCTAGACACATAAATGACTAACTCCCAGTTTCTAGAATTTTGACCATAGATTAACATTGATTGAGCTTTCAAAAGCTGTTGGTATGTTTGTAATTGACAGCACTAGCATACACGTCGCACCAGTTAGAAAACTGTATCACAGAAGCTGGATTCCACGGATAATTACTCTGAGTCTGGTGTAAAATGGTATTTGGTCTCTGGTGGAATCCACCTTTGTCATTCATAGATTCACATCACAGTCTCAACATTATGGGATGTTTCTTTTTCCAACTTAACGAAAGCTGTGACTAAAGGTCCACAAAATTAATAATTTGGTTTCAATTTTGATAAAACGAGGGATAGACTCGCCTATTTTATTATAAGAATCAACACCTAAATCTAAACACTTGAAATTTGAATAGTCCAACTGAGTCAAAACCCTTTGCGATGTAAACGACAATTAACAAGACACTTCTGTTTTATTCGACTCTTGAGGACACTCTTTACCTTCGCAATGAAAACACCCACAGCATTTCTATTATCGTAATAAATTGTAAATTGTGTCAAGTTTATTTGAAAAATGATTCGCAGGAAAATTGTTAGTGCGGAGAATCTAACAATGTTTACAATGTAAAGATCTTAGATTCCGTCTGTCCACAAAAGTAGTTTCATCACATAATGCACCTGTTAGTGACACAGTTGTTATTTTTAATTATAACCAACAGGTTTCATTACGACACCTTCTAACAACATAGTAACTTTAAGTTCTTATCTATAATTAAATGGAAATTACCAATGGGCCTAACGTCTAATAACTTCTTTAGTACACCTGTAATTATATTGCACATCTATTACAATTTAAAAAGGTAATTAATACTTATCTAGTTTGTGCCTTTAACTTTACAACCTTAATTGTTTCAAATGTGGCGTTTCTTATTTGATTCACCATAGAATTTCATGACAAAGTTACGACGACCAACTCGTCGAAGATTGTTTCTTGATATGTATCCCGAATTATTGTCTCAATTTTTAATGTCTATTACATTATTATTGTTTATGCATACATCTATGGGCTATGTCTTGCCTGAGCTAAACTTCTTGGAAACATTATTAGGAAATACTTTTTCGCGATTTCAGAGTTGGTCCCATAGTAAAAGTTGTTCACAATTGCCAAGTAGGTATAGATTTAAAAAACATGCCATTTCGAATTTTCCACCCAGTATTTTTCAAAAGTGTTTTCAAAATAGATCTGCTCATAGCAAAAAAATACTTATTCTATTCGATTGGAAACTGTTAAAGCCTTCTTTGTTGATTACACTTGAATGTCCATATTAAAAATTTCAAGTAATATGAAAGTAGCTAATACATATTTCATTTTATCAGTTTATTAAATCAACCGGCATTTTGTTTGCCGTAGGGTGCGCGTACGCATCAACTAATTAAGTCGGTCAGGGTTGCCACTTCATAATTTAATTGGGTGTGTGAACTATTTTATTCATAGAGAAACCGGTATCATGTACTCACTGAAATGAAAGGATTTCGTAGTGTTAAAAAATATGATATAATACTTTACAGGAGATTTTACGTAAAAAGATTAATTCGTAAGAAATTCTTTGAGTGTGATTTTAAAACGAAAGTGTAACAATCCTGTGCTTTTATCACCTATTTACAAGTAAAATTTTAAGATCGTCAAAAAATATCTAAAGAACCAAAGACAAAAATATTCAAGCATTTTTTTACAGTTCGAATCGGCGCACATCTAAAATAAAACAAGTTTTAACAACCATCAACAAAAAGGCGCGAATATCCCTCCGTCCTAAGTTGTTATCAAATCTTCACTCCACCTGCCGTTATTTAACGAGGCCATTGTATTTTGTATTTATATACATACTTACATGTAGTTATTTGCAATATTGAAGTTGGTTCAGGAAAATCAGCTAACTTTGAGTCGGTTGAACGGGGCTGGGGCACGCGAGCGGCGCGTGTGGCGAGCGATGACCACCTGTTGCGCCCGCGCACCCTTACCCTATATACAGGTTGCTTGAAATAACTTTATTAAACATATTTTATTAAAATTATTTTTAGACGTAGGCAGAATGAGCACACTAAATATTTTCAGCAAAAAGTTTTTGAATCTTTAAAAAAACTGTTAATTCATTAATTATTTATGATTAGAGTTATACTACATGGTTCTGTATATGAACGAGTCATTAAAAAATACATTATAGTTTTCAATTATTACTAAATGCAGCTTTGAAGACTATTAACAAATGAATTGTCATCATAAATAACTTCATCATTAATTTAAAAAGAACTTGAAATGCTCTTCCGTAAAGAATTTATTTTTAAATAATATTAAGAGGCTAGTGAAATCGACTATTCATGTTTTATAGAAGAAAAAAAAACAATGAAATGTTGTGACAAATGTTCCTAACTCTTGTTAGGCGTTAAGATGGATGACATTTTCAACGAATAACCAAAATAAACTCTTCTGTCAATTGTGTTTGACATTTGAAAAAAAAAGCGAGGGAAAACTTATATGGTAGCTATGCGACGACACAATAAGTCGCGATGCTATTTTTGAATGTTGATGCTCGAGCACAAAAGCTTTCTACTGAACTATTTATAATACTGTTCAAATAACTCTATTGAAAGAAGAATTAAAGACTAAAGAAAAAAAGTATTTTTTAAAAACACTTCCTTAGTTTATAGTATGATATGTCGGTCAGTCAGTCAGTTTCTCCTTTTATATATACAAATAGATAAAAGGCTCTTTTTAAGCTGGCTTTAATATACATATATATATGTGTATATATTTTAATTTTGTTATGTTACATTTTTTAATCACGCTGTAGCTTATGGCGCGCACCTGCCGTTTTTCTTTTTTTTTCTTTGGGACCCCATCTTTAACCCAACATGGCAAGTGTAATAACCCAATACATATTACGGTAGGTCATTTGACAGAGTATTTAACCTTTAA
The DNA here is from genome assembly GCA_951216915.1 of Tetheella fluctuosa. Taxonomy (NCBI): domain Eukaryota; kingdom Metazoa; phylum Arthropoda; class Insecta; order Lepidoptera; family Drepanidae; genus Tetheella; species Tetheella fluctuosa. The sequence goes on along the minus strand of OX578223.1, from coordinate 10,796,207 downwards.
TTCGTTTTTTTTAAGCGGAACACCGCTTGCATTCCAGGAATGCTTTTTGCCGTTGGTGAATTTACTTAATTCACAGTATTTAATTTATTATGATTATTACTTAATTTATTGTGCCATTGTTGTGTCTGATATTCAGATCTGTAGAAATATCGTGAATGTTTTTCAATGTTGGTATACTATATACCGTTTTTATCGTTTCTCATTGGTTATGTTCTTCTTATAGTCTTATTGTATGGCAAAACTGGTTAGATACAATATTAGTTTCATGAGAGATGTTATTTTAGGTCTGATTTGCTTTTTTATTAAAAGGTGTTTCGATAAATATAAAATTTTTGTTTGTTTTTTTTTGTTCTTTTTAACACTAAACACCCTAAAAAATTTACGACTGGTTCGAATTGAAAAATTATTTTAGTGTTGAATAGCCCATTTATCGAGGAAGACTATTGGCTACTTTTAATCCCGGGAAAACATAAGATCCCTCGGGAACGCGGGTGCAACCGCGGGGCGAAGGTAGTACAAACATAAATACATGTGTCGAATAGAGAACCTTCCTTTTTTTGAAGTCGGTTAAAACTTCTAAAAGTTTTGTCTCATGTATTGTATTCCTATCAATTTTTTAAATCTCTAGTTATGTATCTATTGAATATCAATGAGTTATAGAGAATTATATATATTTTTTAAACTTTCCATTTCATAATAAATAATAATAAATCACACAGTCACTGTTTCACAACAAAAACTGAGGTGAACATAGTACAACTAGATTCCCGGGATAGAAACAAGTTGTAAGTCAACAATGTATACAATTGTTCACCCTGCAGGTGGCGCTGGTGTCTCTTAATAAAATAATTAATGCACACTTATTCTTATTATGAATTCCTGCCTATTAGAAATAATAATGTTGCATACTTAAGCAATAACTTGTTCTGTGTACGCATATTTATATTTTTTATCTGAAAGTTAGTTAGAGTTATCCGTAACTTTTGCATAATTAACTCGCCTAGTTAGAGTTTGCGCCACCAAAGAAGTCCCGTGGAATTAATGAAAATCTATCTTCTAAACAATAATGTTATTATCATATAGGTATGTCATGAAACCTATTAATTGTCACGCCGTATATGGCCATTTCAAAATGGATTCGTTAATTTTATCCTTTAAATTGCAAAAGGTCAACAAAATTTGGCACACAAATAGCAATATTAAGGGTTAAACCACGGGGCGGCAGCTAGTTTAAAATGTACCGTCAAACAAGCGAGGGGCTAATAGATGATTTCACGAATGTTTGACGCCTCTCAATCTAAACCGTCTAAATTGTCGACACTACGCCGATATCAAAGTGCCGACAGATACAAGATATCGATATCATTATGTGGGCATTGTGCAGGACCGGAGCGCGGAGTGGTGCGGGGGCAAGTGATGCAACCGTGTCAGACACGGGCACGGTGCCAACTCATGGCGATCTTTCAATGAAAATGTGAAATGAAATAACTACAATTGAGCTTTTCATTTCCTTTTGAATGTGTATCTTACAGAATTGTGTTTGAGTTATGGAACGCCTTTGTTCCGCACATTCATTGATCACTTGTGAAATCCTACTATATGATATGATAAACTAGCTTTCGCTCTGCGGTTTTACCAGGGTTCCCGTGAGAACTTGTTTTTTCGGGATAAAAAGTATATCACGTTCCAGGATAGATCTATCTGTTTGCCAAGTTTGATTCAAATCCATTCAGTTAATACGGCGTGATTAAGTAACAAACGTCACCAACTATTACTAAGTATGTGTCACCGGAGAATAACAAAAACCGCAAATTTATAAATTTTCTAGGAAATTTATAAACTTTCGTATGATTCTAAACGAGAGATTAATTGTATTATTTTACGCCCACATTTTCGCAAATTTATCAATTTGCGACGTGTTGTGGTAAATTTATAAACTAACGGATAAAGGTTAGGTTAGGTATGTTTATAAATTTGCTAGAAAATTCATTAACTCGTGGAGGAACACGTGACTTATTCAACCAATCAGGGCGCACATGGCGTTTGGTTATTGCTTACTTCTTATTTTACGCGTGAGTGAACATACCGAATGTTTATCAATTTGCGAAAATGTGGGCGTAAAATAATACAATTTATCTCTCGTTTACAATCCTACGAAGGTTTATAAATTTCCTAGAAAAATTATAAATTTGCGGTTCTTGTTATTTTCCGGTAACATATGCATTCTTATCAGTTAGATATCCGCCCACTGATACAAATATCTACGTTAAATAACATGCTTATTTAGTTCCCTGAACTGCTCTATAGCACTCGATTAAAACATGATAAATATTCTTATATATGTTCTTGAATACCGTGTTCCGTGACTGACTGACAGGCCCCTTCGACTGACTGGCTGACCTGAATCCACCCCTGGTCAGCCTTGTCTGTCTAATAGACTCCCACGAGTCTACAGGTCCCGACAGGTTGGTAAGAGGTTCGAAGACCTCATTTACAATGACAAAAAGCGTGCGCGAGTTGTAATCACGGATGGAGAAAAAATTAAAACCATCTTAACCAATTGCTTAATTTCAACTGCCGAGATGACTTGTAAGATGTTGGCTAAAATCTGCTATTTTTAATTTATATAGTCAGCTAATTTTTTTAACCTAATAAAAATAAAATAAACAGATTTGAAAATAATATCTAATCTTTAAAAAAAATATCATTTCTTATATTTGTGTTTAGCGTTAAATTACCTCCAGTCACATTACAGAAGACGAAATTAATTTTTAATTTCATAATAAATTGGTAAATAAACCAATAATAATCTTAATGTCATTACGATTATTAAATTATGTTTAGAATCAACACTGCATGTTACTGGCAGAACACGACAGCAGCCGTTGAACGTACGTTTGATTTTTTTTTAAATTCGCTCGCTCACCAACCTCTTTTTACTCAGACAGACGCGCGTGATGCCAAACGCTTCAACTCAACATCTACATTTTGGCGCGAACTCGTGATGTCAGTTGTTATGGATGGCTGTGTGTTTTTCTAACTTTTTTTTTCTGTGCATACAACACAAAATCTGCCAACTCCTCGCATCAATGATAGCCATTTAATGGCATCACGATGCGATAAAAAGCTCTCGCTTCGATAAAAAAATCTAAAATGTAGATCGTTTTGGAATGAACATACGTGCTAGCTAAGCTAGTGTTTTTGTGTTATTATATTGTTGTCGCTTCGGCGTTTTGTTTTGTCATTAAGTTGTAATTTCGCCTACCTACGTGAGGATCTTAGGGTTCCTCTTGAATTAAAATAAAAATATTTAATCCTATTTAAAGAAAAATTCTAGTCAGTTTTGAATATTAATTTATTAGACCATTTATTTATTACATGAAATTACTACATATCTCAAGGCAATAGACAAGAAATACTTCTTGCAGACAGAAGGGCTATGTAGCTACTGGCTATGGCAGTAGCTCTTCAGTCGCTAACAATGAAGCTAGTCAAAACTCGTGGGAGGTGAGGTAATTCTAAATTTAAATGAAAACCAAATCTGTAGAAACAAAAAAAACACAGAAAGTGTACAAACACTAACACTACTACTATACTATTGCCACGCACACATTCAAGTCAACCTTTAAAGACATGAAGTTTTTGACGCATGGAATATTTACTTCACGGAGCCGCGGAGGGGTAACGCCTGGTAGTGCTCACGCTTATAGATAAGACATTTTTGTTCATCCGTGTTCCATAGCTTATCCCTGTGAATTAGACATTTTTTACGTCTAATCTTAGCCCATAGAAATATAACTTCGCCAATCCTGAAAAAAAATATACACAAAATAACAGCTATAGCACAGTAGATATAACTGGGTGATTTTTTAGTCACTGGCAATACTTGCAGGGGTGGAAGTACTCATCAATATGAACAACTTTTATCATGGCACAACTGTGAAATCAAGAAAAAAATAACAGCTGTTCCATACAAAAGTTCAATACCTACTCGACCAAAATATATGAAGCAAGCGTTTTATTTTATGCGATATCAGAGCTGGTCCCATAGTAAAAGTTGTTCATATTGATGAGTACTTTCACCCCTGCAAGTATTGCTAGTGACTAAATAATCACCCTGTAAGAAGGCTACAGCTTTATGGCTATCACAACTATAGCATACCATACTAATTTATTATTACGAAATACTTTCATTGTTTCAAATTAGGTATTGGTACAGTTTGTTAAATCAAGTATCTATGTATGAATTATTTAATTGCTCGATCACTTTCAGTCCACTCATCGTAAAATTAACTTTTTTACGATTACGCAAATCAGAAACACGCGAAAGATCGATTTCGAACATCCAATTGGATTTGCAGACTTAATTATACCTATAGATGAAAAAAAAAATGCGTGACCAAAATATTCTAATTCCATAAAGTAAGGTTTACACTGTACGAGCAATGAGCATGACGGCAAATAATGCTCAGCTTGAAAAAATAAGTACATGTTCTATTTTCGTCTCACAAATAGGTTAATATTTGTTTTAATTGATAACTTGATTAGAAAAATATTTTATTTTTTGTGTGTATGGGTTTGCTGTTATCAACCTATACTATTCAGTGACTGAACTATGGAAAAAAATATAAACATCCGAATTGAAAACCTCCTTTTTTGATGTCGGTTAAATCAGAATTGAACGTATTAAATTGGGGCCAAGGCTGTTGATACATTTTCTTATTTAATCGTATTGCTATAAGGTATGTAATTATGTGATTAATATGTAGATATTTTCACGACAAATTAATAGATTTATGATTTTAATCTAATATAGGCAGGTATGTTTGACTACGGGCCGAGAACATTATATTGACAAATATTTACGTTACGAAATAGGCACTTGAATATATTAAGTATAATATAGATTTCATACTTAACTTCATCATTGTATTTTAAGGAAATTAAATTAAATGAAATGATTGGTAAAAGAATTGAATGAACGTGAATCAATTAAGTAAGATAAATACATAGTAACAATAAGTTTCAATAATCTTGCTTTCAGTTTAATTTGAGATATAAATAATTATAATTCTATGTCATAGGATGTAGAATTTAGATTTTATTTTTATCGAAAACTACACGTAGACAATGTAAGTTAATAACTAGACGTGTCTAAACTCTAACTCTAAAGCGAATTGCTCACTTGCGCTGTATCATGTCCACTCAGCTTTAGTTTTCAATCATTACAATATTTTTATTTTATACTTTTTATTACAAATCTTAAAACCAGGACATTTCGGTCAGAGTAGATAACGCTTTTACTCTTTACGAGGAATTACTAATAGAATGTGATTAAATAAAATGAATTGTGGCGCGTCTGTGGAGATTGGAGGCGCGTCTAATTCGACAATTAGCGAGTTTTGTCGACGCGCACTGAGTCAAGGGCGGTCGCAAAGCAGCTGGCTTCCTACTGAATTATAATACCCGCCCGATTCCGATACTACGACGTTATACTAGTTTTACGACCGCGACCGAGGTCACTCGAACGGACGACGCGACGGTAACTATGCGGCGTTTTTGTGATAAAAAAGTATTTTTGGGTAAAAAATCAAATACGGAAATGCTCAATATTGCTCAGACGCGACAATGTTTTGACTTTAAATATAGTGCGATGCGTATCACTTGCGTCTGGGCTTATAACTTTAAAAATGTTTAATGTACGCAACAGATATAAAGTGTCTATCTATACTTTATCTCACACTTGCAAATCTCGATTTATAATCATCTATAAAAATATAAAGACCTTAATAAAATTTAAAAACTAAATTTATTATGGATACAAGTAAGTGTACCTACCCCTACAATACTGGATGGAACGCAAGTCATTATCAAGTTCGTATGTAATTAGTGGATTATTTCATTCATCAGAATTAAAAGACTTGTGAATTGAAATGTTTTAACATAAATTAACTAGCAACATCGTAGTATACATGAAATATTATAATGATAATTAATGCGTTAGGTATTTAATTCAAATTATTTCCAAAATGCTGGCTACGACCAAGGTCAGACTCTACGTAGTGTTTGAACTTCAAAGCACCCATTTGGCTCAGAATTTATTTCAATATTTAAGCCAATTTATAAGCCGTGACTGGGGGAAATTTAATTTCGTTTACAACGCTTCACAGACTCCGGTGCGCGTATCCGAATGGTACACAAGTTTTAAGTTTTGAAATAAAGTTTGTTTTTGTTTGGTTGGTAATATAGGGTGCACTGATAAAATTTGGCTTCTTATACATGGCCCTTGTCTTCAACATTACCTTGTTCCTTAAAAAAAAAAACTTAAGTATTAATATTAATAACGCAAATAAATGCGTGATATCGTATAACATACATGTTTAATTTATTAAACGTTGAGTGAGTACTAACACCATCTTGCGATACCTGCAAGCAAACATTGATTAGATTGTTCAGGCTGACTTAACTTAAAGGTTCTATTCCCGCGTTGAAATATGTTTCAGATGTTTTTTAGACAAAGCTCAGATGTCGAAACTAATTTTAGCGCTTTTATATGTTCCTCGTTTCATACTTAATAGTTGATTATAATACCTTATTAATGTCTTTTAGACAAAATCAAAATTGACAAGACCAGAAACATTTGTGAAAAAAATCTGCTTGCGATTAAAGTAAAATTTACATCTTAAAGCAACTGCATAGTATTTCTCATTCAAGTAATTTATATTACCACCATTCTAGTCAAGCGTCTTTCAACTACACGTTTGTATGTTCAGTTTCATTTTCAACTTGACTTTTTTTTTCATTCTACTTTTCTTTTGTTTTCATTGCACAGTGACACACGTATTTTTTTTTTAAAGGTAAGTACCCCACTCTTTTGACTACTGATTTGGAACGATTTTATTTGGGTAACTAAAGGACTCGTATATTATGCCTATCAATAGGTATAGGCATTTCCCAATAGCTCCTATATCCGTCTGGTTATATCCGGACATTTCCGGCTTTTTCAGGACTTTTCATCTATATGTCCTCTGTGACGTACATGGACAATTCTAAGACATAAAAAAGGTGGCAAATCGTCTATGTGTCTATTCCATTGTGATTCTAAATTGGTTTGTTGGGGATTTTTAAACAGCTTATGCAGCTGACGATTGATGATGTTGAGGCATATTCTAAATTAACTAGTAAAAAATCAAATCAAAGAACTCACTTTTTTATCGACTTTAAATATTTCGGTTAAGGTTCTCAATTTGGTTGTATTTTTTTAATTAATCAACATAGTCCATTTATCGAGGAACTGCTACTTTTTATTACGGGAAAACATAAGATCCCTCGGGAACGCGGGTGAAACCGCGAGGCGGAATCTAGTGATGACATAAGTCTCTACTTAGTAAAAAAAAAAAGAGAATTATATGTAACAATTAGCAACATAACTAGATAAATTTCTATCAGGCAGGACTGTTTCTGTCAGTATCAAGTTACGATCGCATCGCAAGTTACGTCGCAGCGCGAATGGCACTATTACAATATAAGTCTTTGTTAAATACTATTAATAAAATGTTAACCGAATTATTAACCTTGAATACAGATATTGCACTGTACATACAAGTTGAAATGGTCTCGTAAATTGTGTTTTTCCAACATAATTGTTCTATTTGTATGCGTTATACATTGTTTGGGTGCAGTTCAATGCACTTGCGAGTAGCGAAGGCGGGTTTCGGCGCAACATTCCGTCTCAGTTAGTCAGCAGCGCCGCCCACGAACTCCGGCGAATATGTACATTGATCCATGAAGATAGATAACAATCTATAATAATGGATATGCTTGTTTTTAAATATTGAAAATATAAATAGAAAAACACCCGTCGCAAAATCTTATTATTATTATCCTAATCCTAACTTTCCTAACTTATATAATATTATAAATGCGAAAGTGAGTTTGTTTGTTACCTTTTCACGCCTAAACCGCTGAACCTATTGCGATGAAATTTGGTACGCAGGTAGCCTATGGTATAGAAAAGAACATAGGCTACTTTTTATCCCGGGAAAATACAAGATCCCTGGGGAACGCGGGTGAAACCGCGGGGCGAAAGCTATAATATTATAATCGCGAAAATTTGTTAGATGCTTGTTACTCTTTCACGCAAAAACTACATAATGGATTTGGATGAAATTTGGCACACATATACTTTTTATCCCGGGAAAACATAAGATCCCTCAGGAACGAGGGTGAAACCGCGGGGTGGAAGCTAGTTAATTATAAAGTACAAAGAGTTTCAAGGGCTATCTCGCTGAAACTGTAAATAAAAGTTTAGAGGTTAGAGTTATTTAAAACTTTTGGGACCTCAACAGTTTTAGTTTTCCATTGGTATTTTAAAGCGATTATAGTCGTGGGTTCGAGATGAGAAAACTGTAGCTCTGATCGTCAGCCCTGCATTTCCGTTTAGGCCTACAAGGCCCCGGCCTAGGGGCCCAGCCAGTTCAAAATATAATTTTCTGTATTAGTGCATTTTAATTGCTTATCCAAAATGGCTTCGAGATGGCCGGGATAGGGTGCTCCAAATGTTAAGTGCCTAGGGGCTCTGGGTCTCTAAGTCCGGGCCTGCTTATCGTTAGTATTTTTACGTGCCGGGCTACCATCCTAATTGAAAATCTGTCACCAAGCATCCGTGTCTCCCGGTCTCCCAGTTACCTATGACTAATCATCGGTTTATAGGCAACTGTGGACACTTACCATCAGGAATCTGGAACATTGTTGACAGTTTAAAAAAAAGTGTTCTTTAACTTTTGACTGCAAATATTATTAGATACATTATGGGGTACAGAGGAAAGAAGGAAAGAAAGTAAGGAAAGTATTTACGTGTTTTAAGAAAAATTGTATCATCCAATAAAAGTTAGGTAGATATAGTAACTAGGTACTAGCTAGGTATATATAAATATACATGTAGGTACTAAAGGGTCATAATAAAATAATTCTAGAATTTAGTATACTTAATACATACCACATCCAAAAAGACATACATCTTTGCATTGTATCTAAGACTAGATACGCCCAAATTTGGTCACGGGACATGCTGGATGCAATTCACTCTATAATTATGATACAAGTATAATATATATTACGTTACAAACCGGTACTACGTCATAACATTATCCATGCTAAATGACGTCATTAAAATAGCGCCCTTTCAAAAATTTCGCAAGGATTGATTTGTAAAAAAATAGGTAAAAGTAAAAGAATTTTTAATGTCCTCCAATTTTGAGGTTATATTATTACAAGTACAGTCAGCATCAAAAGTAGACGATCACTTTAGTACCCTTTCATAATAATTCTATTGACATTCTCTTGACCGTTTGTATGAAAGCTGTAAATTTCGTAATGTGACATTTTCTTCAAATTGCGTTTATATTTATAAAATTAGTTATGTTCTAAATTTAAAAATATTTTAAATGCCTCAAATTATTCCTTATGCATCAAGGTTAAAATGCCAATCCAATTTTCCTTGCCAAGATTTTTTATTTGTTTATCACGCTATCCATCCATACTTATCCGGTCTCTAAGATTAACTACATTTATACAATTTTTGCAACACTTGTTCTAGGACTTTTTGTATTATTTTTACTTAGAGTTATGGGATATCAAAAGGAACACATTGTATACATATAATATAGCACTCTGTTTACAACATGACTTCAATCCCTTCGTATAATAATATTAAGTTGACTCGCGATTCCTGGAATTCTATTTATTTTGTAAATAGTTTTGGGACGCGCGTCCCATTCCCGAGCCAACCGAATATGTCCATAATCTAAAAAAAAATGAGTAACGTTTAGTTTGTACAGTCACGCGCATAAATATGTACACACATAGTAAATTCAAATTCAAAATTCAAATATCATTTATTCAGTTTAGGCCCTAATAAGGCACTTATGAACGTTACAAATGATTCTACCACCGGTTCGGAATACACTTGGACTGAGAAGACTCCGGCAAGAAACTCAGCAAGGGACATTTTTTATAGATCTTTGTTCTTTTTTAGTAAAAGTCGATTGCAATTTTTCGCGGCACCACGTAGTGCTACGATTTTTAACACGCATTTATTTCGTACTCTGCATGCTACATGCTGACGTTTGCACTACACCCACCAGTCGAGGCATTAGTGACCGGCCCCCATTATTTTATAGCGTAATTTACGTATAGTAGACACTTAAGGACGTCACACACGGTGAAGATACTATAATATTTTATCTTAAGATATATGAGACAGTGCTATACCAGTGAAAGAGAAGGAAAGTGAAGGTAGGTTAGGTAGGTCGTTGCATCTCTTTTCATAGTATAATGCTGTCTCATGACCTTAAGATAAATTATAGTATCTTCGCCGTGTGTGACGCCCTTTACGCTGGCTTCGAAAGGAAGTCGCGTGTAATAGAATGAAATGCTATCAAATATGTTTGCAACAGCTATCTTGAATACTTGAATTAATTATATGTTCGTCGTTCGGTATTAGCTTAATATGGTAATGCAAATAAGGGTTAATTTTGTTTGGCGACATTTATCATTTATGATCACTTAACATTTATATAATTAAAATAAGTGATTTCATCTTTATGTTACCAACATTTTTATGTTACCAATCCCAAAAGCATTACACCTTTAAATATAGTTGAGTCTGGATGTTCACAAGGTTATTTTTACTATCCAATAAGTTTTTTTTTTTAATATTGAAATGCAAAAGAAAAACATTAACTGTGTTTTTAGAGCTATGAAAAGCTATAATTATAGTGTATATTGAGAGCCGCTTACCTCTTAAAAACATTACCAGGTCGTCATCTTATTTCAGGCCTGCTCCTCGAGAACTATTCTTCCTTTTGGACTGTTTTTGACCACAGTTGGAGGTGCAAGGTGGTAGACTCCTCCATTGAAAAGGGATGATCTTCCACCAGGCTGGGTCATCGTGCCTGGGGACCGCGGTCCAACTGTTGATTTTGGAATCTATACTAATATTATAAGGCTGAAGAGTTTGTTTGAACGCGCTAATCTCAGGAACTACAGTTTCGATTTGAAAAATTCTTTCAGTTGGATAGCCTATTTATCAAGGAAAGCTATAGGTTTTATATTCCAGGAAAACACGAGATCCCTCGGGAACGCGGGTGAAACCGCGAGGCGGAAGCTAGTCTTGTATATATGCCAAGTACTCGACGAACTTTGATAGCGCGATGTAGAATCTTGTTGCGCCATCTATCCACGGATAGCTGAAGTGTTGATAGATGTCGGTACAGTGGTAAGCACACAAAGCCTAGAAGGAACTGGCTATCAAGTGCAAATACCGAACACCGGCAACTGCTGCAGCTACGTGCTTGACATAGCTTCTACAAGAGGGCGGTGACCAGCCAGGTACTACAAAGTACCCGACCCTACCCAGGTTTTACGAATGGTATAGCTAAGCCCTAAATAAATTTCTCGTATTCAAACACAATAATATCCTACATTCATCATGTAAACACCAAAGTGTAATTAACTTTTGTATTAGGTTTTCTAGGTTTTGTTTTATGAGAGGTAGAGCATAGCGATATGTCGCTCAAAGAGCAGCTTGACTGGGAAAATACCTCCACCTTACAGAATACCGCAGCCAAATAACTTATAGTTGTGTTCCTGCGCGTGAGTAAGGTCGCCAGAGCTCATCGGGGAGGGGGGAAGGGTCGGCAATACCCCTGGTGTTGCATGCGTTCATAGGCTACGGTAACCGCTTATCATCAGGCGGGCCGTATGCTTGTTTGCCGACAATGTTGTATAACTTCCACGTATTCTTGAATTGACATCCAATACTCAATTCAAGAATACGTGCTATGTCATAGTTGCTGCTATAGTGCGTACCTGGAGAAGGCGGAATTTCGGTCATTGACCCGTATACATCGCACACACTTCATCTGTGCGAGCAGCAATATATTTATGCGCGTGTGACCGAGACATGTATAGTCGGGCCATTGACAGAAATTCAGCCTGCACCGGGAACGCACTTTATCAGTATTCCAAACATAACCCATTCTATACTTGTTCATACCCTTAAAATGCAAATGCATGGTCATAGGTTATGAGGTTAGGTAATGCTATTAATGGTAATAATAGATCGAGGATACAACGCTCGCAGCTCATTGTGCCAAATGATTTGTAATATCGTTTGAGTGTATGTATTGTAGCCTAAAGACCTGCGTTAAAATAAATATTCTGGCAATTCTGCATTTGAACAGTCTATGTAACAAGTAACTCATAAATTAATATTTTCAGTATTTTAGATCGATTGTTTAGTTGATTAATAATAAGTAGCAAAAATATCTTATGATAAATTCAAAGATCAATTTGAGGTAAAATATGGTTGAGTAGTTTCAATCTGCCCTTGCATCCCCCTGGAGAAGTGTCAAATGTGCGATAGTGGTGGGCCTTCCAGACTACTATGGTGACCCGCACTTTAGTCTATGTAACTTTGAAACGAAAATAGTATTTTTAGGTATAAACATTGGTAATGTGGTAATTTCATCTCTCATTTTAATAATCTATTTTAATATGGAAGACAGAAGACATTTGAAACTTGAAACCCTATTTTTTTTATTCATTAGATACCACATACATAGATTAGGTAATCGGTATAGAAACAGGTCCATTGTAAACGTGAGTACAAACGTAGTAAGCAATATTATATGTTAAAGATATTCTCACATGGTACAAGACTTACAACCGATGACGCAACATAATTTTTGCTAATCCACCGTATAATCTATGCTTCCACGTAATTAGAATTACAGGTCATGCTGCAACCAGTCACGATTAGTACCACCATGTCCTGCATATTATAGGTATGCCAGTCATTACCATGCCATTTAATAATACCTACATGATTTTGACAATCATCTTGTTAGTAATGTTACGTGTACGTTGTGGAATTTTAGTTCAAATGGATCCGTAACATTTTTCGCGGGCATTATGAATGATTGCGTTTTCCCGTGGGAAAATTCCTTGGTCGCCTTGGTCGGATCCATTATGTTAGTATACCTTATCTCTTTATCGTTGTGTATCAATTCCTCATAGGCCGAACGGTCATAGTTACAATTTACGTACGGCTTGGTTCTCCGTTCATAATAGTTGTAGACTAACCGACCTTTTTTGAAGGAAAATAACTTAAATAGGCGAACATCTAAGACTGTCCAAAAAAATACATAAAATTTAACCTTGCTTGAGTATCATGCCGATTTTTTTTAGTTAAAGGCGTCTTCCGAACCGGTGGTAACCTCAGTCGCTTCGACGTACATAAGTGCCCTCCTAGAGCCTACGCTGAATAAATTGCTATGACTTTAACTTTGATCCAACATAGTAAATATGGTTCGAAAGAGCTTTCAGAGAAGTAAGATATCGTAAGGAAAACAACACGGGCGGTAGGGTACTTCATAGTGCCCGCCTGACTACCACCCTCAAGTTAAATATTTGTCATCAAGCATCAATACCGGAGTGTACCGGCTGCACTTTCTACCACCTTCGCCCTCTTTATATATATAATATACCTATTCCTCACTAGAAATAAATGCAAATATGAAATTCATGAACCATAAACAATGTTTTTTTTTTTTAAATACATGTTTAAAAATTTGAGAATGTTTAAGAACCTCGTTCTACCGAGAAATACGACAATGTGTGGAATTTTGAAGATATCATTCAAATTACGCGAATTCCGGAGGCCCTAATATATTTATGTTAATATTCGTGTTTTAGGGCACCTTTAACATGACTCAATGACAATTTGAGAGTCAAAGGTAATTTTATCTTTGAATTAAAATTATCATTCCGTCGTATCGGGCACAAGGATATGTGTTTGACAAGCGTGTGTCTAGTTTCCTAACACGAGTGGATTCCGTATTAAATGAAAATAAATGTAGAAATCAGCGTCTTACTGATAATTCATCTATTATTAATGTTTCTTGAATATTTCAAGTACGAATGTGCACGATTAGCAACATAAGTAGCTGAACAGAATAAATACATGAAAAAGGGGCCGAAAACATTTTTCTTTTCATCCTGTCACGTGTTTCTAGAGGTTGAATTAAATACCTACAAAAATAAATTAATTGTTTATATACTGAATAATATTTTTTATTTTAGTAATATAATGTACGATACATAACCTTTGAAAAGGTCAGGCGTTGATCGCCAAATGAGTTTCGAGGCGGTCAGGCAATTTTCATAATATTTTCATCATACCTAATTATTTACCTTAAGTAATTTGCATTTTTATCAGAGATTTAACTTCAACATTTGATAAATTAAAAAAAAAACATACTTTGGTCACAAAAAATACATACAATTTACGGAATAAAGTATAAGTTGAAAGGGGTAAACTTTTATTGAACATAGCTTAAAGTTTCCATGTCTCATTTTGAAATTAATCTTCTACATAATTCCATCTGTTGGTATTTCATAATCGCCAGCTTGATAATTGTTGACTAGTGTTTAATACATTAGCCCAATATGAAAGAATATGAACCAAATGGGACGGCACAAATAATTAACACGGAACCCTAATTTTACAACGTTGCAGTGTACAAACAAACGGAGGTAGCAATGCAGCGGTCGTGTGCATACGAGCCGCGACTAGAGGTCACTGTTGTAGTACCTGTGCTGTACTGACACGCGCGACCCCAATGACATAACCGTGACATTGACATAGAACACGTTGTCTATTGCCATTCATCCTTCTTTCACTTTTTACGGAGTTTTTACTTTTTTTTTGCGCTGACAAGCAGCCGGCGATACAGACATTAGCAATACCAGTGACTTTTATAAAGCCTAGAGTGCAACTGCCGGAACGCAACAGTAAGTGCTTAGCGACAGCCATAGTAGGTAGGTAGCCAGCCAGGCGGGTACTACAAAGTACACTACCACCGTGCTATGGTTCTCACGATGTTTTCCTTCACCGAAAGCTCAAGCTCATTGTAGGATTCGAAACCACGACCTCCGCCGCAGCATCCGACGTCACTGCCACAGCTATTATCGTCTTATAGGTAATTGATTTTCCTAATTTTCCTAATGTATAATGTGTTTATTTTTCACTTAGCATATTGTACCATAGAAACTTTAATTGGGTTTTTTACGGTACAACAGAACTCTACCGCGTGTTATGGTTTCCTCACGATATTAAATATTTAAAAAAACTCAAGTTTATTCTAGGACTCGAATGCCCGACCTTAACACGCGACTGTGTAATGTGTAACCAGTCGATTAATTTTGTATGGCAATAAGCTATCGTGTTACGATATTTGGCTCGAATTAAAACCAGAAAAAAGTAATTACAAAAATCTAATTAACTAATTCAATATTATAAAACAATATTTGAGAGAGTTTTTTTTCCCGGAAATTTAGGACGAAATTTTTATGAAAACGTGTTTTGTTCTCTAAAAGGTTTAAAATTTTGAAATATAATCAAGATTACCATAATATATTTTTCCACTGCCCCAAAAGTTACCCCAATAGGTTTGTCAAAAAAAGAATATTAAAAACGTTGGAATAATTTTCAAATGAAACCATTCAATTGATGATATTCTAGTACATTTTTTTTAGACGATACACGACGAGCGCTTGAACTCTCGAGTGGACGCGATGTTGGAAGAAGGCCTGATCTCTGAACTGCTGGACTTCCACGCCAGGCACAACAAGCATAGGATACAAGATGGCAAGTAAGTACCTATAAATATTAACCACGTACTTTAGTTTCTCTTATCCAAGGTATTTACTGTAGGAGATAATACAGTAGATTCTTCTCAGTTGAAGGCTGAGTTGGTAACTTCAGTAGCTTTCGTATATGCCTTAGATCCAACCTAACCTATGATCTTTGGGCTTAAAATTTAATAAATACTTAGCCTAAGTTGTCAAAAAAAAACAATCTTACACGTCTCAAAAATTATGGAACAGCTGACATTTTTAAACAATTTCAATTTTCTGATTCTGATGCAAGTTTTTTGGATGCAAGATTTTTTTGTCATACTTATGAGAAATTTTCAGTGAGTTATGTATAAGGTGTACGTAAGTTACCTACATTCACATCTTTTCATTAAAGGATGAATTGATTGATTCGATAATTTTATAGATAACCTGAATTGTATTCCAAAATATAAATAAAACAATTTCAAGACTAGCTCATCAAACAGACTGTGTTACCAGACGATTCTTAATTTATACGAAACAAAGGGCATTCGATTCACACAAATTATCCGTGAAATTAAATGGCGTTAACTAAAACGTTTTGTTCGAATCGCGCAGCACCATCGACAATGGTAGAAATTAAAAAAATCGTATGCGAAAAAAAGATGCAGAAAACCAAGATGGCGGGCGGGCAACGGCCGCGCGAGTGGCATCTGCTGCGGTTGTCTATGGTTTAAAGTTTCAAGCGTGCCCGTGTCTATTTTAGCGCGATGATTGTTTGGTACTTAGTTAATTAATTAAAATGCTAAATGATTTAAATTATTCGTTTATTTTAATGAGAAAATTCGATAAGCAATTAATCGGTTTAGTAATCTTCAGTTAGTAACGCTTTCCTTTTTCATTTGCTTAATTTGTGGAGAAACTTTTCTATAAATTCAAATTATTTTCAGTAGGTATTTACGTTTTAATTCACAGTCCTTAGTTTTAGTACTATTTATTCTATAAACTCAGTAAATATTGTTTTCTTATATTGAATCAATAAAGCTCAAAATCTAATTTAAATATTAGGTATCCATTTTTATCTAAGTAGGTTCCTACTATAAAGCTTTATTTAATAAAAATGAAAAGAAAATTACGATATGAATCGTAAAAAAAGTCAAATTAAACTAATCACCTTATACTACAATGGGTACGTTATAAATACTTCTTAATAACTTTTGTGATAAAACGAAAAACAAATAGTTACTTACTGACAATCCGTTCATAATTTTACACACAATGTTTTAAAAGTTTTTGTATATTACATTAAATTACATACTTTCCATTTCAATTTCTTCATCATCAAAATGCATACAACAACAATGCAAGTATCAAGACCGCCCAAATCGTAGCACGCAATGCGTACGCGCAGCCCGGTAGCGAATGGCGACCACAAAATACACGCCTACTCTAATGTCACCATCAAACATAAAATAACTGGATGGACTACCACACATTTCTATCTATTTAAACCTGTAATAAAAATCACAATAAATAACATGACAAAAAATATATTGTTGATTAGGTACAAAAAATAGATTTTTATAGTCTAGAAGGGTCCTAGAATTAATATTTAATTCATCACTACATATTTATTGTTGAGGAATATTTTGTCAGGACAGTTATCTGTACATAAACGTACTCTTATAGTTAGAGGTATAGACACATCTAGTAACTCTACAAACAGTTGTAAGTATTCCGTATTCTCGTATTTTGTACCCTGTTCACTTCATTACGCCATCATAACGCTACGGGGCTCGCCGCACCATGATACCGATTTCCTCGCTAATCACATCTCTTATTACATACTTGTAATTACATACTAATACGATGTCATGTTATGGAACTCCAATACATTGGCCCTCCCTAGTGTTGCATAGAAGAAAGAACAAAGAGAGATAAATCCAATAAAAATATTTACTGATTATGCGGGTACAGAAAGAGTGTTGAGTAGTTTTTCCTCAATGACAGACCAGACATCTATAATGTTTCGACAACCCTACTTACGAAGCATAAAACATATAATAATAGAATGTGTAACAAAAACTCGGGTTGCCGACTTTTGAGTGAGTTTTTGCCGCGTTACGATCCATTCACTCAGACAGGCTAGCTTGGCTTCAAGGCGCGTTTCTTATAATTTGATTACATTACTATTTTTAACATATTCATGAAATTGTTATATTATAAATCCGCAGGAGCTTTGCCCAAGTAACTTTTGATTGATGAGTTCCGCACCTACCACCTATTTCGTAATATAAAAACCTTTATGCTTTATAAGAAAATGAAATAAAATAACATAGAAATTGACCTTCTTTGTAAACCAAGCAATATACTTGAAACAATAGGTAAGCTGAAAAAATATATGTACTCATTTTGTCTTATTAATCTATAATATAAAAATGAATCGCAAAATGTGTTGGTAAGCGCATAACTCAACAACGCCTGGACCAATTTGGCCATTTTTTTTTTAAATGTTCGTTATTGTCAGGAGAAGGTTTGTATGAAAAAAAAATTACACCGGGAACGTGGGTGAAACCGCGGGGAACAGCTATATTATATAAAAATCAATGCCACTTTTCGTTGTAATTTTATAACTCAAGAACGGGCTCACCTATCTAAACCAAATGTTTAGGCTTTGTTTGGACTATTTAGTAGATGGTTCATGTGAAGTTTGCACAAAATCGGTCGAGCGGTTCTTCATTTATCACATTTTTTGTAACAATAAATGGCGGATCATTTTGTTAATGGGGATTGTGCTGTCAAATTGAAACTTTTTTCAGTGTTGATAGTACAAGCATGTTGTTATGTCATTCATTTCAAGCGGGGAATGCAGGCAGTAACTAAGGCTATATCTGCTAATATATAAAATTCTCGTGTCATAGTGTTTGTCTGCAAACTCCTCCGAAACGGCTCGACCGATTCTTATGACTTTTTTTTGTGTATATTCGGTAGGTCTGAGAATCGGTCGTAGGCTATTTTTTTTTATACCGCTACGCGAGTGAAACCGCATTGGACAGCTAGTTAATTATAAATAAGGAAAATTCGTCCAAAACTATGCAAACCAACATAAACAGAACATAGGACTGTAGTAGAAAAATTATACCTTTAGCTAACCATCAACCACGTAGTCAAGTCCAACGCAACGTAGATTTCCCTGCAATATTTCATAGGTAGTAATCCTTGGCAGCTCTGTAGGTCTGCATTGCACCAGCTAGCTGTGCTAGCCGTAGGTAAGCTTAGCTCGTTAAATAATACAAAGACTATTCCACGGCTTAATATTATAATAGCGGCCATATTTTATTGTTTAATTTCCCGCGTAATAGACTATGGGAAATGGGATGTTGACTGACATATCAAATCAGCTACTCTTAGGTACCCTAATGAAAAAAAAAACAAATGAAAAAGTTACATAAAGCATCAAACTATTTATAATAGTTATGATTTCTAAAAGAACTCCTCCGTGACAGTTTTACGCTATATTTTCCCCGCATAGGTAGATTTACACGAAAAGGAGCAAATTACGTAGGACTCTAAAAATAATCAAAGAAGAATGTAGGTACCTACTTCTTTTTGTATGTGTATGATTTTAGCATACGTACTTGAAATTAAATGCAATAAAAAAAAAACATTATATATGTATGAACACATACTCTTGAGGTGAACGTACGATATAAGGTGTTACGTAAGCCACGAATTTGTTGCTATATAATTATACAGAGACGCGACAAAAAGTGCGTATGAAAATTGCCTGTGAGCTGAAAATACATTTGAATAAATTAAAAATATGTAATAAATTGATTTGCCGATTGTAGGTGTTTTTCCATAATTTACGCTTATCTTACATTACTTAATTAGCTAACTTTATTGATAATGGAATTTCCTAGTTTTAGATTATCTTACCCGTTTTTTGTGACATCCAAAACCCGAGAAAACCTTTTTTTGATGTCGGAATTTATGTATGAGAAACCAGGTCCCATACGAATTAGTATGCAAACTATCATTCTTGTTATAATCGTAACTTATTTAAAAATATAGGTACTTACATAATCAAATTATTTTTCCAGACCACCTGACTACACAAAAGGTATCTTCCAAACTCTCGGATTCAAAGAATTCCACGATTACCTTATGCTGTCTGAGGAAGAGAGAAATACGGAGAATGGTAAAAAATTATTGCAGCTTAGCATAGAAAATATGAAGATGGGTACCAGAAGGTACGCCCGGAGGCAAAACAAAATGGTCCGCGGAAGATTTTTAGAACATCCCGCCAGAGAAGTAAGTCTAATTAAATTAAGAAGGGTCCAATTATGAAAGGGTGTTTATCTAATAAACCCTTGATTATTATGCAACGCGTTCCCATTTTGTTAATGCTTGTTGCTAATAAAACATGACAGAAACAGCTCCCCGACATAAAATTTTCCCATAATGTTTGTGTGTCGTATACGCAAATAGTCGATAGATCAAATAAGCGATATCTAAATACATACGTATTGCGTGTTATTAGGTTTATTGCGCACATATTTCACGTCTTCTATAATAAAAGTGGACGCTTCATAATATTTATTGCGTTCATTGTTTTCTCTGTAATTTCTCTGATTGTAACAGCGGATCTAAACAGCTAATATTTTTATCAGTAGACGGTACGGTATGTAATCATTGAAATATAGTTACATCTATAAAACTATACAACGCCATCTAGCGTCGAGTAGCACAACTTATGTTGTTACCCACCAAACTTATAATAGACTGTTTTTATAGATGGCGCTCAATACATTATTTGTTATTTCAGATTCCTCCAATTTACGAGTTGGATACGACAGATGTCACTAAATGGAACGAACAAGTTAAAAATCCAGCTATACACATAATTGAAACTTTTCTCAATGAATCTAAATGCTTATATGAACCATTGAAACCGAATATAGACGAGGAAAAGAAGAATATTGATGGAAATTCCTACAATTATTGCGATGTGTGCCAAAGAGTCATTATAGGAGACAGAGTGTATGCAATACATTTGAATTCTTATAGACACATGAAAGTATTGAAAAAGAAGACACGACTAGAAAAAGAAACTGAACAGGAAACATTACAGTGATATCTTATCATGTACATGTTTCTTTATTAGTATAGTATAGATGATTGTAACAATATGCAGCTGACTTTGTATTAGTTAATAATTTACATGTTAATTGCAAATAGGAAGATTTATTTTATAGTAGTAAGAAAATTGCTTTATTGATATGTTTTCAAAAGGTATTACTTTAAAAATAAACCATCATTCAAACTAAATAAAAGCATTTATATTCAATATAATAACTACTTTATACGTATTTACAAAAGAAAACTATAATACTAAATTATTTTCATCCTCTTCCGGTGGTAATGGTGGATTTTTATTTTTGGGTGCTCTATAATCATAGCTTTCAAATTCTGGATATTTATTGATGATCTCATTATAAGCCTCACAGATTCTGGCAAATTCCGTGTTAGCTATTTGGAATGGCCGTGTAACAGGATCTACTTCGGCAAGTTTGTACATTTTTAGAGCCAATTCTTCTCTTACCTCTTCAGGGAATAGTGTTTGAGCACCTCTGATAGAATATTTTTGCCTCATGGAGAATATTTGACGAACAACTTTTTCAACCATTTTAAATGGTAATTTTATTATTGGTTGTTTCATTGGTGTCAGTGTAACCACACCAACATCAACATCGGGCTTCGGTAGAAAAGCTCCACCAGGAATATCAAACTTATAGTTCACATTGCACCAATTCTGACACATAACTGATAGTCTACATCTCTGTCTATCCAACATTTTTGCAGCCATTCGTTCAGCTACTTCTTTCTGGAACGTGAGAGTCATCCTAGTGCGACCAAACTGCCATGGGCCCTCTCTTTTAGACATCATTTCTAACCATCTTATCATCAATATTGTTGAGACACTAAAAGGTAAATTCCCAATTAAGTTCACAGGTGGTGGAGGTGCATCCCAGTCTGTCTTAACATCAGCAGGTATGAAACGAGATATATCTGTTTTCAAAATATCTCCTGTGACAATGTCTACACTTACTCTATCCCTGCAAGCATCAGCTAGTAGTTCTAAAGAGGGTAAGAAGCGGGGATCTTTTTCGATCAGAATCAGTTTTTGGGGAGCTTGTCGAATGATAGAGCGAGTTATACCGCCGGGACCAGGCCCAACTTCGCACACGATGTGATTCGCAATATTGCCAGCAGCGCGAACTATTTTATCAATAAGTCTTGGTTCCATGAGAAAATTTTGAGACAACTCCCTTAGAGCTTTGAGTTTGTACAATCTAATAACATCTTTGATACTCGGTAGAGGAGGCAATCGTACTTGCATAACATTCTTAGCAGCAGCCATAATTATTGCTGTTGCACCTTCACGGGCTCGTTGAAGTCGTCAAGGAAGGTCTCCTGCTTCACGGCGAAAATAGAATACAGATAAACACTGAAAACTCCGGCACCAATGGCGAAGCCAGTGATCCTGTTTTTCTTTGAGATTTGATGTAACCTTTGTACGCGTTCGCGGTTTTTCTCCTCAATTATTTTCATATAAGTAAGTTCAGCTTGCTTCAGCGCCGGATCTTGAGTTCCTGTGCTGATTTTCGGTTTGAAAGTGGAGTCACCCATTACGAAAATACAAAGCTTTGAAAATATAACCTCAAAACGCAATCAAGAACAATATAAATTGACATTAAATCGACCGAATGAATGATTTATTGATCGAAGAATTCATACAAATTGGTACCCACAGATCTAAGTACTTTACTCTTTGCCTATTATTAGCGGTCGAATCGCACAGCGCTCTATACATGATGGATTTGAAATCTTCGATCGAGACCAAGCAAGGGTCAGCAATGAAAAGAAGCAAACTAACAATTAATTCTGAAAACCCGTGAGGGTGATGGAATATTCAAACCTATAACTACGCTTTACAGACACAACCATTATATTACTATTAAGCCCGTCACAG
Source organism: Tetheella fluctuosa (assembly GCA_951216915.1). Classification (NCBI taxonomy): domain Eukaryota; kingdom Metazoa; phylum Arthropoda; class Insecta; order Lepidoptera; family Drepanidae; genus Tetheella; species Tetheella fluctuosa. The sequence continues at coordinate 10,773,490 of OX578223.1, read as the reverse complement.
ACGTAGCTATAATATATATTAATATGCCGAGCTATAATATATATTATAGCAAGCTACCACACACGGGAGCTATACGACAATATATATTTTGCCCTCACTCGGTCTGCGGTCGTCCTTGCAAGCGCACGGCTTTAAAGCTTATTTTCTGTATGTTCAAATTTTGAAATAACACTATAACCAATCTAGGTACCAATGAATTCGAAAAGAGCACTACTTTTAGATCTAATTGAAAGTTCCTCAGAGGATGATTCCTATGCTGTATTTGATATGCATGTTGCCTTGTCAGGAACGAAAAATAGAACCATCTGGGTAGAGTCGCATATAAAACAAAAGAGAACTCGAGGCGAATTTAAATTTGTATTATGATTTATCATAGAATAAATTTGCACAGTATTTTAGAAGTTCAATCAAGATCGGCATTTCAGTATGATTATTTTAACAAAATTGAAAATAATTTTATTTTTCCATTTTTAGTTTCTTATGAGGGTACTATACACATCTGTTTACCCCCTAAAACCGTACAGGCGTGATGTTATGTTATGGAATGGTGAAACAATATATAGGCATAAGATCACAGTGATCACGGGTCATTTGCTGTTTGTTATCGAAGAGTTCCATTGTCTATCTCCGAAGATCTTCATTAGATGCTAAAACCTTCACTAAAACCTTCCCTGAAAAAATATACCTACATTTAATAACGAAAACCCCATCCAAATTGGATCAGTAGATTTTGAGAAAATGCGGACATAGATACATACATATATACATATGGGTCGAATAGAGAACCTTCCTTTTTTAAAGTCAGTAAAAAAAATATATAAGAAGGAATGACACAATAATGCGAAAAAGTAAGCTCAGAAGAACATGCTGTACATTCAAAATATACCGTAATATACAATAATATATCGTAAGATACCATAATAATATATTAATATACGATGATATAATTATATTAAGATGCAATAATATATATTGCAGTATAGTTTGGTGACGTCACAGAAATATATATTATAGCTGCGTGTGTGGTCATTCAAAGATTGTATTGAAAATATATCGTAATATGCCGAGCTATAATTTATATTATTAAATATTATAGCTAGGTCTGTGACGGGCTTTACACATTGAATCCAATCAAAACAAATATTAGTCAATATTTCCTTAAACTAGCGGCACACATCAGAGCAGAGCAGTCAAAACGGCCATCATATTATCATATCCGTAGATGTATGTGCCAAAAAGACAAACCCCACCCATTTTGAATGTACTCAGTTAAGAGAGAACCGCGGAGAACGTCAAGATTTTCTATCGCGTAGTACGATTAATTTGATTTTATGTAATAGAGACGCACCTCTTTATTTATGCGCCCCGGCCCCACTACAATGTACGCGCGATCTCGAGTTCTGTCTGCGTTCGGAGTTCCAATACAAATCATGGATCGTGGATTCGCTTTATCCGTTTTTTTATATGGATTCTGAACGCAAAACTCGAGACCGCGCGCTGTGTCCGGCGCCTTACATACAATGCTTACATACAGTTAGAGATAAAAAAAATGAATGATGTAACCATGGATGTAGTATCTGTAACCATAACCATAGACTAAAGAATCAGTTCATGACGCGTTCCAATCCAACATTTTTATTTTAAACATGTAAAAGATGATTGGTAATATAAATGCAGTTTATTTTTAATTGTTGCTACTCTAATATTTTACCAAAAAAATTAGTTATTTAAATTCTGACGAAGAAAAAAATATTGAAGAGAGTTTAAAAAACCAACACAAAATTATGTTTGATTCAACTATGTCGACGTACGTAGATTCTATTCACTTTGCACAATGCTTTGCACGCGTGAGAAGAAAGAAACAGCTGTTTGTGACGTTTCATCAAAGAATAACAAAACAACAGCCATGAGCCATGCGCGCACTTGTCCTTGTCTAAACAACATTTCTCTTTCGTGCGCATACATTTGCATCGGTTCGAACTTGCATGCAACCTCGGGCTCACGTAGAAATCGTCAAATCCCGTTTCGCGTCGTAGATGTCTGCTTGTCTTGCGACTGTCTGCGCAATATCGCGGAATTGTAACTTTGTTGTGTTTTGTGTTGATAAAAATGCCTTTTATTTCAAAAGACTGGCGTTCACCAGGTGAAGAGTGGGTGAAAACCCAAGAGGGATGGGAAAAGAAAAAGGTGTTGGAGTGCACCGCGCAAAGGTAGTAAACTGTGTTGCAAAATAAACACGATCCTTTGTTCGCACTAGTTCAACGCTACGGGCTATTATTTCCTTCAGTAATTTCTAACAATTTTTATTATATCTACATACGCTAAGCATTCGACGCTTGGTTTTAGTGATTTTTGATTGTTGAAAAAGCTTTTTTTACCTATTTTGTATTGCAGATATGCCGCTATAACTAACTATAATAACACAGACGATAATCAACAAAAGACTTGGTAAGTGCAAATTTGTTGTTTTACGTTAAAATCAGCTGTTTTTGTTGTTGTTTGTTCGTTCGTTATTGATTTTTATTGCGCGCGTGTGTGTGTGTGTGTGTTGTGAGTCCTTCGCCTGGTTCGAGTGAGAGACTAGGAGAGTATGAAGATGTAGGTATGTAATCACGAAGATATGTTAGTTAGTGCCTATTGCTACCGGGATTCAGCGAACTTTTTACACTTAGCCCCCCTTTTCCAACTACATGGTGAGTGGGATTGGAATAGCAAGTAGCAACACAAACATTTGCCCTTGCATTGAATCCAGATAGTATGGCCGTAGCATTAGGGATCAGTCTATGTAAATGTCTATTATTTTTCAGTTTCATTAGGTACCTGGGTATATGGGTCCTCGTGAATCGTTAAAGAAAGATATAAACGTTATGACTTTACCTTCACTATACATTTGTGAAAATATAATGTTCATACGTAAAAATATAGAATTGTTTAAATCAAAAATGGAGGTACATAATATCAATACAAGACAAAAAGATAAATTAGTTGTTCCGTATTTTAGATTAGCCAAAGTTAAAAAGTCATTTCTTGGAAGTAGTGTACGCTTTTATAATAAATTACCTCTCTCAGTTACCAAGATGACTGATTTCAAAATCAAATCTCACATTAAGAAGGTTTTGAAAGAAAAAGCCTATTACAAGGTAGCTCATTACATTGAAGATAAAGATGTCTGGAAAAAGCTGCACTCTGCACAAATGCACCTTATTCATACTTATACAAAAGCCAGTACTTAGTATTTTAGAGATACTATTTTTATTTTTTTGTTAAAATTTGAACTTGTTCAGGTTATTATTTTTTATTTATTTTTCTTGTTTTGTTTTTTTTTTTCATCTTTTGTATTTATGTGTATTATATTTCTTTAAAAATTGATAAAAATTTAGTGGAAAAAAAAGCTAACATTGTCAGATTGTCCAAAAAAAAAAAACAATAATATAAAAAATGTAACCTTGCTGAGTTTCTTGCCGGTTCTTCTCAGTTGAAGGCGACTTCCGAATCGGTGGTAACTTCAGTAGTTTCGACGTTCATAAGTGCCCTCTTAGAGCCTAAACTGAATAAATGGCTTTGACTTTGACTTACCTAACTTACGTACGTACACGTAGCTACTAAGAACCATAGCTAGTACGTCCGCAATAGATTACACAACGTAATTCCCTATAACTTTCATATATTCATTACCTTGCCTAGATAATAAATCAGTTTATTCAATAGTTGATCAATTCAGTGTTTAGTCTTTCTCGATTATGGTGAATAAAAAAGCTTTTTTTATTATATTTTATTATACCTACCTAAAATCCTAGATTCTAGGTAGTTGGTAGGTACTACCACTACCTATTGGGCTGTTTCCCATTACTGACCAGTATGCTGCCATAATAATATGGAAACATAATTCTACCAACTAACTAGGTAAATACTTACCTAGTAAGTATGTACATACCTACCTTATTTATCTAGATATACTTACTCCATTTTCTTTTGGTATAATTAGTCTGATTACATAGGTATTCTCGAATTACCTAGGGAGTGTTTCACAAATTCAAGAATAAATAACTCACTAACTTGGTTAGTACATCTTATATTTTTTCAGCCGCTTATCAAATATCCGAACATTATTTTATAATATTAGCTTTGTATGTACCTACCTACCTACTATAACCCCACGCGAGAGATAACTTCACTGTAAACTCGAGATTTATTTCGGGACGGATGGTAGGTTAGGTACTCCTGTAGATTTAAGAGCCACATTTAATCTTTGACCATAAAATCAATATCGACAGAATTAATACTTAGGTAGTAGGTATCCTTCATTGTTTCAGGTTAAACAAACTATATAAAAATGGCTACGAGTACAAACTGTATATTTTGTATGCTTGTGGTGTCTGGTATTGAGTGCCTGAATTTTGCCGGCATTTCGTGAGCAAATACAAATTTGTTTTGGTCTGTATCTAGGTCACGATGAGATACCGAGTCAGGTCAAAACGCTGAAGAGAGAATAAATAGTTTTCAGTGCCCACTTATTTAGTTTACTAAAAGAATTATGTAAGAAACTAGCCTAGATTTTGAACTAGAGCAATGGTCAATGGGAACGCTTCTTAAATTTATAGCAATTTTTAATCGGCTTCATTTTATACTCTACTAGCTTCCGCCGCGCTTTCACACGCGTTCCCGAGGGATCTTATGTTTTCCCGGGATAAAAAGCCTTCCTCGATAAATTAGTTATCTAACACTAAAATATTTTTTCAGTTCGAACCAGTAGTTCCTGAAATTAGCACGTTCTACCAAACAAACCATTTATCGAGGAAGGCTATAGGCTACTTTTTATCCCGGGAAAACATAAGATTCCTCGGGAACGTGGGTGAAACCGCGGGGCGGAAGCTAGTTAATAATATAAATGTTATCGAACCGAGATGATATAATAGTAACTCGATTAACAAGTCTAAAAAAGACATCACCAACAAACAATAAATTAAAACTCAATCGACACGACACACAAATAAAATAAATACTGAAGAAAACGAATCTAAGAGACATAAATCCGATACGATCAAAAGCAGCATAAGGATAAACATAAAAAGAAAAAAGTCTGATATCAAATTATTTTTACCCTAAAGGAGCCGCCCACAAGCATAATGAAAACATCCAAAGATGACTCAAATGCCATTTAGGACATTTCCCAACAGGCAGGAAAGAACTTATTTTTAAAGACTTTAATTTGAGACAACGAGGAGTGAGATGTCCCGTGCGTGATAAATGGCTTTTAGTTCCTTATACATGAAGCACGCTTTTGATAATACAAATCAACATACAATTTGACGGGCCGGTTGGCGTGGTTGGTAAGATACCCTATCTATGACGCCGCAGGTCGTGGGTTCCATTCCCAATCAGGACAAACATTTGTGTGCATGAACATGTCTGTATTTACAAAAGAAAAGTAGTATAAAATATGTAGTAGGTATATCAGTTATCTGGCTTCCATATTACAAGCTCTGCTTAGTTTGGGGTCAGATGGCCGTGTGTGAGGAATAATGTCCCAGAATATTTAAACTTATGTTCTCTACTAAAGACAATTTATGATATACATACAATCGGAAAATTAAAGATAACGAGAGAAGAGAAAACCAAGAAGCTTGGAAGTACTTTGTTTTTGAAGACGACGTTTATTCTAGAAGTCGCAACTGTAATTCTAACTAAGATAACATATTCATCTAAAGTCTTTTAGTATTTTATTTATTCAAAAGTAATTTAAAGCAAAATAATGTTTCGGAGATAAGTGTGGAGCCAAAATTAATGGACAATATTAGGGACAAACACATGTGAGATTTCAGCAAAAGATTCCAATGATACTTGAAAAACTACATAAATTAGAAGCGGCTTGCTAGAAATTATCATCATTATCAATAGCTCATAATAAGTGCCCACTCTAGGTCTTAGACTGCTCAAGCATGCATATTTCTTCACTGAAAAGCCAGTTTCAGCTGATCCGGACCTATGTTTTGTTTAACCCAGTGATTTTCAAATCATGAGTGCACCACGACTACCACGGCTAGTTAGATGCTAAGAAGAAAAAAGTAATTAAACAGCTGCACATGCAGTTTCTAGTGTTCCAATCAAAAGTAATTCATCAACGATTAACGCCAGCTCAGCTCTATTTGTATACTAGGTTACTTGAACGGGTCAGCAATTAGAAAGTCCACAATCGTGATGCATTACAGCAGTTGCGTCCTCAGATCAGAGACAATGGCGGTGTTATTATATACGATTTCTACATGTCGTTTATGAACTATTATTAGAGTGTAAACTTTATATTTCTGTAGAATTTTATTGTTACAGCATCAACGAACAATTGAATATGTTGAATCGTTTGATTATTTTCTTTAGAATTTTGTTAGTAACTACTAGTATATCTGGTTCATGAGTATTTACCCATTGCATTTACCTACTGGTGTCCATAAACATATTCTCTCTTACTTACGCATTTAGGTCTACATATCTGAAAGATCAATAACTAAAACTGTGAATTTACCAAAATTTTCTACTATCTGCTCCACCTTTCATGCGTTTTTGAAGAAATAATACCTTCTTCAAAAAGTTGTTCATGTGTGAATAAATTATCTTAAGCACATTTGTTTCCTTATATGGTCACAATTATAATATTTCCGAGTGCTGTAGCTCGTGTGTTGTTATCGCGTATTTTACCATACGCATTGTCCATATATGTCTTGAGACAAAAATCAGTGCTTATGCGTCATTGGTTCAAATAAGACGTATGCTTATTACCATGCCGCTCACAAGACAACCAACGTTGATTTTATTTCCTATAGAAAAACTTATTTAGAACTAGCTGTCCTTCGCGGTTTCACCCGCGTTCGCGAGAAATAAAAGTAACCTATGTCCCCTTTCCATACCGTAGGCTATCTGGGTACCAAATTTCATCGCGATCGATTCAGCGGCAAACATACTCACATTCTCATAGTTAGGATTCTTCTCCCCAAAACATTGTCCTTTTCCAAAAATGGTATCATAATCTGGATATTCTGCAATTAATTAATTAAATTATTCAAAGTTCTATGAAGCAGAAAAGCAGATATTGTGTCTTGTATAGCAGATGATGACAAATCAAAGATGCGACTAAAATTACCTATACTTGTTGCTTTGCCGTAATTGGCAAATTTAATAAAAAAAAGAACGTCGTTGTGCGATTGGACCAAATTAAACTGCGCATTTAATCTCCTTAATATTATGTTTTGCGGCTCATTTCATTTCACAGTTCGTTTACCCGTGACTAACGCAGCTACCGTACTGCTTAAATCTACCTGTGCAATATAAATAATACAGCACAATTTGCTATATGTTTGCCTTTTTAAATTGACTAGTGACCCAATTTGGTCAGTTGCCAATTGCCAATCTATCCGCGGTTGCTAGAGTGGTTCTTTGATAACGCTTGACTTGATTTAGTATTGAATGAATGAGGTAGGTATAGGATTTTTACAGTTCCTTCGAACTGATTCCTTTAAATTGTTTCATCAGTTTGTGGATAGTGTTTTTTGCTCATTACCATCGTACTATAATGAGTCATAAAATATCTCTGTTGATTCTCTGTCGATAATAATATGATAGAAAAAAAAAACTTGTAAAGGTTTGTCTTTTAGATACATTTCAGCTCTTACATCATGTTTTTCTCTATCATAATTTTATGCCATTATACAAAATTGATTAAGCTCTAATCAATTAAGTTCTGGAGATAATCAATCTACTCTAAAACGTTCTCGTTGCTACCAACATCGGTAAACAAGTTCTGCATATTAAAAAATTCATCCACCATCTTTCCTATAAACTGATATTTGGCTTCTTTTATTTTGTCTTTATCATCGATTTGGTGGTATTCATACACAAATGTTTAATTTATAAGATAGGTACCTACTGCTAGTAGACCGTAGTTCACCGAAGATCACTATTAATCATTCATATCACACCTAAGTATATGATATTATAACCTAAAATAAAGATGTACCTATAAAAGTTATAATTGTGTCGGATAGCGTGAAAGAAACGTTTCTAGTTACGGAACATTGTTCTTGCTTGAACTATTAGTTATTTGGCAAGTACATTGACCAACGAAACGAATCGGGCGTTTAGTTGCACAAAGGTAACGAGAGCTCGAGTCTTTAAACTGTTTCCTAATTCATATCATTTATATTTCGAGACATGATGTTTACAATTATTAAAATCATTTCAATGTGTTTTTCTTCATTATCATCAGCAATCATTTTCAATGAGAATTCTACTGGTAGGAAATTTGTTTTGTGTTCTACTGGTAAATGTTTACATTCTGCTGTAAAGTTTAGTGTTGTTCCAGTAATGTGCCCTTTAAGTTTATCATGATTGATTAACCCACGGTGACCCTACCTGACAGCAAAGGACTGCGAGTTAGAAAATCAAGCAAATGGGCCACACCTAATTCTTTCAGGTTTCGATCGGCCGCACCCCTTAAAGGTTACAGGAGCCATTTGTGGAATTGCATATATACCTCGATTGTGCATTTAATTTCTATTGTTCGGCTAGTCGGTATCTTTAGCAGGGGAGATGAATATGATCATGACTTTGGAATACTTTCAATATATTTTTGTAAGCCACAGAAGTATCCTGAGGCAGGATCCAAGATTGGTGAAATAAGAGATAATAATTGGTCACCATGTTTATTGCTAATTTGAAGGCCTTTATATTTAATTTTTCTTCTGCAAAAAGTCGTTGACGAATTATGTCACTATGAATTCTGCATACCTACTAATTGGTCGAGAATTCGAATCGATTTCTTTGACTGGCTGAAAGCTTTCTTCACATGATCACATTTTTGATATCTTTCTAAAATAGCTGAATATTCTAGGTATGAAAAAGTTTAAATTCTCTCTAAGTTTAAATTGAAACTATCTGCTACAATGTAGGTAGAACAACTCATATTTTGAAGACATTATAAGCGTCTCTCATTGTACTAACTAACAGCCTAGCTCAAGGTGCAGAATTCATAACGAGTTTCTTCGACGCTTGCTGGCTGTTACTAGAACGGAAGATATTACAAAACATTACTGTGGTGTTAATAACAAAGTATAAGATTGTTACGAATCTCTTTTTGCGTATCGTAATGCGGCTGTACGCTTTATTAAATGTACACAAAAACTTTGTTACATTTCATTTGTTTTATCTGCAATTTAATACAGTAATATGCCTTTAGTGGTCCCCCAGCATGAGTAATGAATACCAGTTTTCAGTTCTTGACACAATGTTTTCATGTTTATTATTTGTTTAATTTTAAGTAATGCAGAACAAACAAATTATCCGTTTTACGTATTGATTTATTAATGAGTCGAAATTGATCGACTTTTTTACCATTAACTACTAATAGTAGGAAACTTTTAGTTCCAATGTCATTAGAAGTTTGCTGTGAGGACAAACACAATACTTACGTCACGTTTGTTTCCTTTTCATTTTGAAATAGAGTTTGTGTTGTTTCAACAGAAAGGAGATTTAATAGCTTTCTATGGGATAAGTAGAAATAAATCAAACATTCATTCAATTTCAAATTCCGAATAGTTTGCACCTCCAAAAATGATAATCAAAAAAATTAATGCTCAATAATGCTGATCGATATTTTTTTTTCATCAACTATGCATCGGTCATTGATCTTGTTTTCTGATGTAGCTTTTAGGTCATCCCGGTTATTTAAAAACATCTATGCTTTATTTGATAAACAATATTTTCTAGGTCAGGTTTGGACATCCACATCCTAATAACGTAATCATCGCAATAATTTGGGTCACGGTCAATATTCGACAGGATATATTATGTTGTTTCATTACAAAATCATTAGATTGGAAGTCATCCAATATATTTATTTAATAACTGCTGAGATTGAAACTAATGAACTGATGCTACTTACTTCCGCAATTTTACCTGTGTACCAATGTTACTTGTTCACGCTCAAACGACTGGACCAATTTTGATGAAATTTGGTACAGAGGTAGCTGACAACTTGGATTAACTTAGGCAACTTTTTATCCCGGGAAAACATTAGAACCCTCGAGACCGCGGGTAAAACCGCGGGGAGGAAGCTAGTAATATATAATTACATAATATTTATGTACGACGTATGTCCGAAAGCAGATCTGGAGTTCTTGCCAAGTTTTTGAGCTGACATGTCACAAAATATATCGTCGTACTATAAATAACAAGATTCGTAACAAGTCACAATAAATAAAGAAAACAAACCACTCCATAAATCGAAGCGGAACTCAGAAAACCGTTATCATTTTCCGATCAACTTTAAGTTGACAGAGCGACTAAGTTAAGATGACATCTTATCCTATAATGAATAAAGTGAAGGCAATGTTGCCATGAGATATTATCCGGTGAAATTGACGAGGACGGATGTTGCGTGAAACGCTATTGGAAATCTACCCTATGGTTATCTGTGGTTATTTCTGTCAGAGTAAGCTAAGTTTCTTATTGTAGTGTAAGTACTTTCGATTCCCTTGTGAGGTTTATTTTTAACCACGGAAGTATGGACGGTTAGTTTTTTAAAAATACATAACTAATAATGCTGGAGAAAATACTTTTGAAACCATAAAATTTTAAAATCTTATCTTAATATATATAAATCTCCTGTCACGATGTTTGTCCGCGATGGATTCCTAAACTACTTAACCGATTTTAAATTAAATTGGCACACCGTGAGCAACTCGAGAGAAAGGATAAACGGCTGGACCGATTTGGATGAAATTTTGTGTATGAGTTGGACAGGACTACGTCTGTCGGGACAGCTAGTTGTAATATATAAACTTTTTATTTTTCCGTGAACGTCGCATTATGATTATTATTTACAAAGTAATTTGCCACGCGTGTGACAGGCACAATGAGGAAGTTGACAATGCCCATGTAATTAAAAATAAAATACTCACCAATCACTCACAATTAAATCATACGAAATAAAATATACTTATCTACAATAACAACGTAAATCCCAAATAATTCAACTGACTAATTTATTAAATGTTCCAATAAGAACCAATTAGTGTAACATAAATCATCAAAATGAAAACAATAAGCGTACACTACACGTGCACCTTACTCATTTGCTTCAATAGAAAACAAAGATTCTATTTACATAATTAATTGTTCCTCATACATTATAGTTTGAAGCGAATTAATCAAGTGTTGCTTGAGACCTTCTTGAGACAATAGCGAATCTAACACTTGAAATTGTCATTGAAAAACCGACCATAATATTTCAAAAGCTTATCGCAATTGGGCTAGTCTTACCTCTCACCCAGTGCAATAATTGCGAGCACTTAGAGACAATCTATTTTTTTTTAAACTGAATAGGTAAATTACAACAAGCCTAGAATTAAGTAATTTCATCCGATTTCCGAAATAGACACGGAAACAATTAAAATGTGGAGAGCGAAGAATCTAAACTATTTATTTAGTGGATGACATTCTCATGGAACGCAATAAAAGCGTTATTCATTCTAAATTAGGAATGAAACTGTTATAAGTGTAAACAGATGTGTCTATGCGAGGGGTGATTAAAGGTTGGTCGTTGTCCGACCATCCTTGGCAGAAAGCCAGGGTGTCGAGTCAGGGAGACTTGCCTTGTTGGCTTGTAAAACAACTTTGCCGTCTATGGACCACGTTCTAAATTCGAATTTAAAATTGTGTCGCAGCAACATAATTTTGTGTAAGTGAATCGAAAATTTCTCGATAACAGAATAACATGTTAAAATTCTAAAAAAAAAAAAACTATTTCAGTGTTGGTCCCATATATTGGAAAATATCCACCCAGTAAATATTTACAGGTAATTCATATGATAGAAATATGTTTCTTTCAGGCTTGTAACTGTATTTTGTTTGGATCATCCTTGGGGCGGTTTCGTATTCTATTTGTATTCTATCTCCTCTGTAACTAATACTGATTACATTACAAACTCGTTCTGCCTTCACAATGTTTTGCTTGACAGAAAAAAAAGGTGTAAAACCGTATATTTTTAATCGTATTCCAATTTCAAAAAGATATTTTTTTAAGAACAACTATCATTTTCTTTCTCAATCTCTGCAAAATTTTCTTTCTTTCTTTTATCTATTAGCAGTGCGTGACAGTATTTAACTATTTGCAAAATGATCATGACCTTGTATAATCAGACATGCGCCTGACAGACGAACGGATAAACTACAAGTTCAACTTTTATTATTATTGATATGACCTTGTGCCAGCGCCTATGTTATGCAGCTCTAGTGTACTGCCATAGAGTGCGTAATGCGTTTCACTACAGTGAATTATTATTATAATAAAATAAAAATTTGCATATCTAGGGCACATGATGGTGTGAGCTCCTGTAACTTATCATGACGGCTTGTCGCAGGGAAATCAAGGTTGTATACCTAATATATGGGAGAAGACTGGCTTTCCTTTGTAAGAATTTGAATTTCGTGGACACCTAAGGAAGTTGGAGCACCTGAATAGAAAGTTATGGATGTAAAATTAAGACATTTAGAATTCTCAAGATTTCATTACTGTGACTTAACTAAGGCCTTTGACTGCGTTGAACACCTTACAATCCTAACTAATATCCTAATATTATAAATGCGAATGTGAGTGTGTTTGTTTGTTTGATACCTTTTCATGCCTAAACCGCTGAACTGATCGCGATGAAATTTGGTATGCAGATAGCCATGGTAAATAGGTAGGTAGATATGGCATGGAGAAGGACATGGGCTACCTTTATTCTCGGGAACGCGGGTGAATCCGCGGGAGACTGCTAGTTGTCAATAAATGTAACATACTGCAGTTTTTCGGTAGGTATCAAAATCTGTGTGCCCCTCCATGGATTTATATTAGGTATTTTATTATTTTAGTTTACTTAAGTATACGATTTAATATCTGTGTTACTTTTGTTACATTTACATAAACTTCAAATTGTAGTAACAATTTAAGCAAGAGCAACAAGCTCATAAATTAATTTGAAAGAAAAATTAATTTGTACCTCAATAAAATTAACATGCAAGTAAATGCGAAACGCGAATTGAAATTATTTAGTATCGTTTATTTACGAACACGCAGATAGATTTCATAACATTTCAGTTTTCATAAATCTTTCTTAATACTTGCAACAAAATCTGTAATTCAAACTGGCATTAGAGCGGTGGCGCCTATTGCCACATGCGATTGGCTGTCGTGAATGTTGCGCACGCGCCGACCCGGAATCGCTTCGCTTCAGGAACAACTGGTTCGAATAACATCACCACTGTATTTTGAGCTAGAAATCTTAAGTGGTATCTGAAAACCAAAGATCATCCGTGAGTGGCGGTTAAACGCATTCTGTTTAGCCGTTCTATTTTTAAATCGTGCTTAATTCATAAATTCACTTCAGTCAACCAGTGTTCCATTTATGAAGGAAAAAATATTGAAAATAAAAAAAGAAATTTGATTTTGTTTATGGTTAAATTATCGCGCGCGTAACTTTCGTCACATAATTAGCTAGTGACATTTCATGTAGGTACTTTACTCGTAATGCGTAGAGCCAAAGTGACAGTGAAATTTATTTACTTTCACGCTGCAATGCTACATAGGTAGGCTACCTAACCTAATATTAGATAGACCACAATCACATAGGTACTAATAGGTAGGTCACATTAGTAGGTAGTAGGCATTTAGGTATTAGGTTTTAAGCTTAATTTTAGATTTATTTACTTCTATATTTTATATCTACTTGTTGACTAAATAGTAAACAAAAGCGAATCCTCAATCGAATTACAATTCACACGTCAACGACCTTTAGTTACTACTACACAGCCCATACGCTGACCAGTATAACGTGAGCCATTCGCCTCTACAATAAACCTTATAAATAATTAGATCTTAGTAAATAATTGTAGGAACTATACAGGTCTTCATAACTGGTCGTCAGCACATTGCACCAGCGTAAGACGTGAAATGTTAAGTCAGATTCCTTGTATAATATAGTACATAAATGATATAACGATAGTTGAATGATTAAGCACTTTATAGCTATAGATATAATGGCAATATTTAATTGAATAACTATATAATAAAAAAATGTTTCCGCATGTTATTATTTTATTTTAAAATGTCATTCTTTACGTAAGATTGGAGTTGTTTTTATCGATAAAGCATTTTTATGATCAGAGATGGAAATTATGGAATATTATTTATTGTTTTTAATTCGTGCTCTGCAGAAATCTCGATGACTTCCTTGAATTTTTGTCGTGAGTACCCAAGAGGTATATTAAGTAGTACTTGGTACTTAATCGTTTTTATTTTTAAAATCTTTTAGCTCACGATGGTGTAAGTCAATTATCGACGGGTAGATTTTTAATATCATGTAGTAACTCTTCAAGATTTAGGCTCAGTCTAGTTTAGGACCTGCTTAATAGAATACGGTTACTTACTTTCTATTCAATTGCCAGCTTCTTTTGAGCTTTAGTTTCTAAAAGTTATTACCTAGTAATACAGAAGAGTTCGACACCTTTCAAGACTCAAGGAAGAAGGACGATAAATAAGCAATTGCCTTGAAGGTTTAATATAATCATTAGTACCAAATACCTACAGCTGGAAAAATTCGAGTAACGCTTAACCACAAAAAGACCGTCCAATATAGAACCAATTGAATTACGTAAAACACTTTCTAACGACCAAAAGTAACTACCAGTTCTTTATTGTTACAAACACCGCGATCGTTATGACTGACAAAACACCATAAAATGACGGGAAGTCGCAGTGAAACTATGATTATTTACCTCAAAGAGTTATTAGCTACTTACTGAAAATTGTATCCAAAATTGTGACTTGTTTGGAATTGAATCTGTATATACTGGGTGTTTTTTTTGTCACTGGCCATACTTGCAGGGGTGGAAGTACTCATCAATATGAAAGACTTTTATGTTGGGACTAACTCTCGAGATCACCAAAAATTATCAGCTGTCCTTACAAAAGTTCAATACCTACTCGACCAAAATGTATCAAGGATCCATTTTATTTTTTGCGATATCAGAGTTGGTCCCATAATAAAAGTTGTTCATATTGATGAGTACTTCCACCCCTGCAAGAATGGCCAGTGGGGCGGAAGGCTATAGTATCTCGTATATTAAGCAGCAGAAATTAATAATTTAACTTACAGTTCCTGGTTTTAATTTTATATAGCTTTTATTTTAGCTTTCGCCCCGCGGTTTAACCCTGTTTCCCGGGATCATAGCATGTTACTACATCTGTATCTGGTCCATAAACTATTTATGCAAAAAATCATGTTGATGCGTTGCTTTGCTGCGTGAATGAAGGGCAAACCAATAAAAACCCTTTCGTATTTATAATAGTAAGGATTAGACATCAATCTGTTACAGGTGCGTCAAGACAAGACAGGAATGAGCAGTGGAATTTGGTAGAAGTGTGGCTTTACTCTTTAATAGTCGAAGATGTCAGCGATAGATTTGTACCAAAAAAATCATGTCTAAACTAAATTGTACCTAATAGATCTTCTATAAATCCTACGGGAATACAAAATTACGTGAAAAAGTTTATGTAAAAATATCATATCAGTTAACAATACCTTGTAGATACGACCGGTATAACGAAGCCTACCTTTGCATCTTACAAGCCCATTTACAGGGTCCAATTACATTGGACGTTTTTATTTGGGTCACCCTTAACGAATGTCTAGCGACCCATTTAGCTGGGTACAGTATTTAGGGTATTTTCCCGTTGCTATTTCTGTAGGGTTTAGTACGCGCTTAGGATATTAAAGGTTTAGTGATATTATGAAGCCAAATCTTGAAAGACAATATATAAATTAGGAGACTGAGCCAATGAATGCACAGTTTGTAGGACCTAATGTTAAAAATACTATGAACTGTAATAAACTGCTATAACTGTACAAAATCGCGCGCGTGCGACTCTTCAATCATGGCGTTCAAAATGGCGGCATATCGTTTTGAAATTCACTTGTGAAAGCTACCACATTTAAGGCTGCTGGTTATCTCGACGAGATGTTCTATTACAGAATAGGTAGTTTGCGTTTATGAAAACGTGATAAATCACGGGTTGATACGTTCCGTATCAGGCTTAGGACTCAACAAAACACGTTCTTTTTCCCAGATTTTGAGAGTTAGTAACCGGTTCTTGAACATCATTACTAACTTTATTCTCAATTATTTGGATTCGTTTTACCGATGCCTCTGCACAAATAATTTTATAAACTTCTGAACATTCCAGGTCCCAAGAAGGTGATGATACAGAAAAAAGTGCAAATGATGCGGTCTCCAGGATACCACCACATTGTCATATCACAATCAAATGCACCCGAGAGGTAAGTACCGTTTAAACTTGTCAAAAAACAACTTGTTAAAACTGGCTGGCTACCACCCTAAAGTTGAAAATCTGTCGCCAAACACCTACCTGTGTTTTAGCAGCTGCACTTCAGAGCCAGTTATTTTTTTTTTCTATTTTACTTAGGCTTGTGTGCTTACCACCTTCGGCCATATCATCATTTACCACAATGAGAGTGATAAAACACAAGCCTATGCAACGTATCTAGAAAAAAAATACCCTTTTTTTCCCCCAGATAGCAGGCTTCAACGGCCTATCAGAAGCGGTCCGTCGTTTAGACTTCTCGTCAGCAGTCCGTGACGTCAGAAGGTTCAACTATATTTGCGCACTCTTGGAATTACTGCTCGGCAGACAACGGTTGACGCATCTACCTGGCGCAGCGCAGAAACTGCTGCTGTCTATGTTGGAACAGCTTGCTGATCAGGGTGAGTGGACATTTAATGATTTAGTGCGTGTTTTTGATAAGCTGTTGATTTCCATCTTGTTCAGCGGTTGCTTGGAGACTTGAATGAATAATTATTACCTAACGAAGTGAATAGATCATTTTTGATTGAACAAGTACTTAATTAAAGAATGGATATTTAGCAAATCATTCCCAATAATTTTTTTATTTAAATAAATTCTAACATCTGATATTTGTCAGACGCTAAAGTTAAAAGCTTTCGCCCCGCGGTTTCACCCGCGTTCCCAAGGGATCTTATGTTTTTCTGGGATAAAAAGTAGCCTATGTGCTAGGTTTTGCAGACTATAATCTATCTCTGTGCCAATTTTCATTCGTATCCGTTCACTGGTTGTAGCGTGATTGAGTAACAAACATCCATCCATCCAAACTTTCACATTATTTTATAATATTAGTAGGATTTTGACGGCATGAAGTGTCAAACGAAATGGGATGTATATCAACCATTGGAAAACAACTCTTAGCGCAATGTAATTAGAGCTACAGCTGGTTTTATCTCACTTTATATTCTTATCATCTCGCTACCTAAAGCTTTTAAAAGCTGGGTATCAGTCGTATACCAGTATATAAGTAATAATGTAAATAAGTAGATTAAGTTACTAGTTTATATAATAGATACATACACTTAGTGAAGTTAGAAAGCGATTTTCTCTTGAAATATCGAATGCAAATTTGAGATAACACCTTTATCATAATAGTAATTTGAAAATCGATCCATCAGTACTCCGTTTGAATTTTGCTAAGTGTGTAAACTGGGTGACTTTTAAATCTCTGATAATACATGCAGGGGTGGATGTACTCATCAATATGAACAACTTTTACTATAATATATATATATATATAGAATATTTATCTGTAGGTAGGTACCTAATGCTATGATCTGCCGCTCTTCCTGATTATTTGGGCATTTCAAATCAACGAGTAAGTAAGTAATAAAACTGGATTGAATCACTGCGTCTTACGGCGACGTGTCGTATAGTCATAGAGAATCGTTCGTTTAACAAAAATCCCAGAACGATCAGTTCCCTTCAGAACGAAGGCGAACCCGTGATAACCAGTATCGCCATAGATCGAAGAACTGCATTTGTTTACGTAGGGTCGTACACGTCAGTCGTTTATTCCAGTGGCCCAATCGCAACAGAATCTGAACGCTCTCCGCGCGCTGGTGGAGGCGGTGGGCGCGGCGCGCGAGGCGGAGCGCGGCGCGTGCTGGGGCCGGCCGCTGGGCTCGCGCGCGCTCTGGGGGCACCTCGACCACGCCATCGCCCGGATCTACCGGATAGCCGACGGCATTCGGATTCAGGAGGTACGGGATTTCGGCGAGTGCAGCTGCCGGAACGCACTACGATGGTGGCCGGTCGACGGGTTCTACGAAGTGCCTTATCGCCGTGCTCCAGTTTCCTTACGATGTTTTCCGCGGGGATTAGCTATACCAGATAATCTAATAGATCAATTGTGAATTTGTGCTTTCCAGCCGGGACCGGAGGTAGTGCCTAAACTTCACGACATGCCCGAGGAGTGTATCAGAGAGATTTTATTGAGGATATCGGACCATAGAGATTTAGATGTAAGTATTTCTAGTATTCGCTTATCTGAACGGTGAAATTATAGGAAAAAATAATAAAGTAAATGCAAAATGTTTTAAACAAATAATATTATACTTCAATGTAATCTAGTAGGTATGTATCACATTGCGGCGGTCACTGCATCTGAGTGAGTGCGACGGCAATATATTTGTGAGCGAGCGACAGAGACAAGTAATGACAGGACATTGTACGAAATTCCGCCTGTTACGTGAATGCGCTTTAGGCTGCCCGCCCCAGTCCGAGCCTTAGCAATAATTACGCTTTTTTTTTTTATGTGAGGCGGCGTCGTCGGCGTGGAGCGTGATGTCGTCCGTGTGCTCGGAGCAGCGCACGTGGCGCGAGCTGGTGCACTTCCACTTCACGCGGGGACAGGTCGACGCGGTCAGGAAGGACGATCAGGACGATAAGGATCTGGACTGGAAGAAGGTGTTCCACCAGCTCAGGAAGTTAGTTTCAATCACAAATATAAACACATTTTCATTTTCTCTTATCTAATCCATTGGGTATGCACTTAAAAATGTGTTAAAAAAATAGATCACTTTGGACATTTTTTCAAATTCAAGTTCGTTCAAGTCTATTAATATCTTGTCATATATAGAACATTGTCATTCTATGATAATTTTGATACAAAAAATGAACGCTAGCAAATCATTACAGGTGACACATGTGAAACTATCACTCTGTTCCTTGACCATGTACCTATTTTCCGTCCTTTTTGCATCAGAAACGTTTCATTTTCGTTACATATAAAACGTTTCACTTCAAAAAGAAAGCTATATCAGAAGTAATATTTTATTGTGATGATGATACAGGATGTACGGACTCCGCGAGGACGCGCAGTACGCGGAGACCCTGTCCCTGTGTCGACACTGCAAGTGTCTGTTCTGGCGCTCGCTAGGACACCCCTGTATAGCTGACCAGGTATCTATCATAACTAACCTTTAAAATATCACATGGAATCATGCCTGACTTTCTTTAAATGTCCCAAGTATTGCAATTTGAGTCAGATACACGATTCAGCGGATTACTGAATGTTGGGTCATAAATTGGTTGTCTTTGAACCCATTCTCAACATTAAAGTGGGTTTTACGTTGGAAATGTGCAACGGGAACACCAAAGACCTTTCGTTGTTATCTAGAAGGGTATGAAAGTTATGTTCAGAAGTTGACATTCTAAGGCAGGATATTATTATATACTACATATTTTTGGGTTCATATTTCTTAGTATACCAATTGAATTATATCATTAAAAATAATAAATGTGAAATTCGATGTTGTGACTGTTGGTGACTCAAAGACGCAACTCTACGGATTTGGATTAATTTTGGCACACAGATAGGTCGTACCCTCGAATAAAACCGAAGGGTGGAAGATAGTTTCATAAATTAAATGTGATCATGATGTTTCCCAGTGCCCAGAATATCGCGAGAGGCTGAAGGAGGCCGGCGGACCTCTCCCTCCGTACCCGATCCCACCCGCAGCCTTCCTCAAGTTCTTCTCGCTCTAATTCGATGAACTGAACGAGAATGTCACCCGTCTCGCTGTATGCTGTCTATGAGACTGTATGTCGAACTCGGTGGGACGAACGAGAATGTCATACTTTGGAATCTATGATGTTTCAAGACACGCTCTATGCCCCATAGAAGATACTGTAAGGCTACGCGCGCACTACGATTTATTTGACATCATTTTTTTGTTTGTTTGTTTTATGATGTATGAATATCTGTTTTACCGCATGTACGCGGACTTACGTACATTTACATAGAGTTTTGTGCGGTAAAAATATCTTGCGGATATAAAGCGTAGTGCGCGCTAGATCAAAGATATTTTTCTAGACTTGAACTGTGTTTAACTTATAGAAAAAGATGTGGCTTAAATTATGAACTGTATATTAGAATTATTTAAAAACTGACAACAAACATAATTTAATAACTATTCAAAAGTTTTCGGGTAAACAGAGATTCAATATATAAATTAATAAAATGTCCACATCTTTCTTTTTGGGTATGTTACGATTGAATATATAAATTCCTAATATCTAGTATACCATACGCTCGCTCTGAGGGTATATACATATATTAAAAATAAAATAAAACCAAAAAAAAATATTAGCTATGGTAAGCAATCTCAAAAGCGAGCGTATTTTACTTTTTCTGAAATGACTGAACAAGATCTCAGGCGGAATGGCCTATTGCGAAATATTAAAAAAAAACTATCAATGCTATGCGAAATGATAATTAAATTCACAAAATTGGCAGCTGATTAAAACTCTATATGAATTTGTTTTTCCATGCAGCATTTTATATTTTTACAGTTTTTGTGAATAAAATTATCATGGCATAGCATTGTTTAAGGTTATTGGTATAAAATAAGTAATTAAAAATGTGTTCCATTTTTAAACATGTGTAATCAGATAGTAGTTATGAGGACTAACTTGGCTAAAAGCTAAATTAATTTGGTCATTTCTAATTACAAAAATTGGATAATAATGTCAAGCACAAAAAATATTTAATCATTATTTAGTTTAGGTCCTGATAAACCACTTATAAACGTTACAATTGACTACCACCGCGCACCGGTTCGTAATACATTTTATAAGACTCCGGCAAGAACAGTGCTTCACCCCAGTGGACGTTAGCCCTAATTTATTTGAATATAAAAAAAAGAATGCGACATATTTTACCAGAGAACTAAGTTTGACCAAAAGATAATTTGCTTTTCTTATTTAATCTAATTTTAGTTGTTAAAATCTTTCTTTTGTTCACTTATTTTTTTTTTCGCACTAATGCTTGAACAATTGCTTTAAAAACTTAATTATATGTGATATTTCCAAAATTTGTATCGATATTAAGTGTGATGTATTCGCTATTTAACCTTGAGTGTTGTTTGTTATGTTTGAAATATAATATTTATGTGCAATGATTAATTTTAAAACGAGCCAACTCGTAGGAGGAATAAATTGGACCGTTAGGGAATATAAGAACATTTTATCCCTTTACTCAATATAAATTCGCGGGTATTATATGAATTCTGTGTTATAATTTAATATGAATATGACATGAATGAACCGTACAGTGCCGTACATTCCTCCTTACATACTTCTTTAGTTTCTGACAGAAAAATCCGGCAAATATCGAATACCCCATAGTGGGGGTTTACTGCGAAAAATATAATACATATAGTTTTATTTATAGTACTCGATAGATCATCGTTTTGAAATATGAACCAATAGATCGCAGCAAAATTTACGAGACCTCTTTAAACTTGAGGCCTAGAGGAACAATTAGGCAATCTATGTCATCAGGATGGTTGTTCTTACGAAGTTATCTCTTTTACAGCAGCATTACAAATTAAATCGTGATTTCGTTTCTCCACGCTCGACCAAAGTATGCGTTTAAATAGACAATGCAATCTCAATTGAAAGGCATGCAGTAGCAGATCTAGGGGGGGGACTTGAGTCCCTTAGCCCCACCTCCAAAGCACCTGGGTCCACCTCTGACAAATCACAAATAAAGCTTAATATTATCCTACTACCCTACCGTCAGCTGGGTCAAGCCCCTCCCAAACCTGGATCCACCACTGAGGGCATGCCTATAACTGATTTAAATCAATTTTGTCGCGAGAATAACTAATGGCAGAGAATATTACTTAATAGATTCCCATCTTATATTTAATATTTGTTCGCATTTATCGATTATAAGTGAATATGTAACAGTATTATAACTTGTACCTTGTTATTGTTGTTAACCTTGTTTAAAACTTTGTTTATCTCCATGAAATTATTTCAACACAAAAATATATTAACTTATAATGAAAGTACTACTTACTAAATATAATATGTAGTTAATTTATGTAAGAAATAAAGAAATATTTTATTAAAAACACATAGAATTCTGCATTGTTCTAAATAAGTGTAGTAAGTATAAATATGGAGATATATCACTAACTTAAAATCTTCGCCTTTGGTGGTTAAGCTGAGACCTCTGCCTATTTCTTAGGAATAATGAGCGTTAAATTATTTATGTATAAATATGATCTGACTTAAATTGTAATATATGTATAAAGTTATTGGGCCTAAAATTATTTAGACATCTGTTAATAAAATTATATATATTCCGTCATAATATAAGTAAGCCGTTTTCAATAGTGACATCTTGTGTGATGTAATTACATGTCTATAGTTTTTTTATAAATTGTTAGTGTGTCGTTATATCCATTATCCACCTTTGTTAAAATGTCTTGTACACACACAGAGAGTACAATGATATGTTATGTGTATACAATGTCTAACTATACATTGTGCTTTAACCATATTTAATGTTATAGAAATCACTATATAAAATAATTTCTAAATCCCAACCTGTCTGTACCGTATGCGATTAATGTACCATATAGTATACATCTGTTGAGATTAATATGTGGAGATTGTAGAGGATTCTGTACATATAATTCTCCATTCATTGGTTTGTCGTATTTAACTCTTACGGTACAGATATGTTCCTTTACAGATAGAATGTGTGGTAGAGCAGAGCAATATGAAGGTGACACAAAATGTCTAGATTATAGCTATTTGATTATAAACACACTCTTGATTTATTTACTATATTCTATATTGTAGTTGTTAATATTGTGATATTTTAAGATAAAAATAAAACTATAATAAGAACTTAGTCTTGAGATGCTAACACAATGTTTTAGAATAAAATATGAAAAATGCAGCTTGATTACCTACTCACTTAAGTCATATTTAGTTAAAACTGTGATGTGTTTTTGTTTGAGCATAGGAATTGTTTCTGATTTGTGTTCTATACTTTACGGTACTTTATATGGTATGTTTTTGAAATAAAGTTATTTTGAGTAATTATGTATATTACTATACAAACAACCAACTATTCAACCAAGCCAAGAAGTAATGCAAATATCACAGGCAGCTCTATTGATTAATAATAAAAACTTCTTCAATTATTGCAATGAGTTAAAAAATCAGATGGCAGAGAAAATCTATAATATTAAAACAACATTTCACATTGACATACTGCCATAGCCGGGCACTGTTAATCAAATAGTTAACGTTAATCGTTAATCCGTTAATATGTGTATGGAATCCAACATCCATGATATGGTTTTATTTTAATTACTACACAGTACACTTTTTCTATCTAACTAAATTACACTGCACTCTTCTTTATCAATTATCAACACGCAAATGATCACTGACAGTAATTTATAATAACAACAAACAAACAAACAAAACACTCGTCACTCTAAGCACCGGCGCTATGTAATGAAATGATCATACGAAAAAAATCTCTTCGCAGTTTTCTTTCTGACTCGCACGCGCCGGCAAAATATATCTAGTTTTGTTTTTGTTTCACTCGCTGCCACGCGCCACCCGACTGCCGTGCGGTAACTATTAGGCATTGGATATAACGATTAACGGACTTCTGCATATTAACGGAAGTTTACGTGTCCGTTAATTTTTTTAAAAGTTAACTTAAAAGTCAATCCGTTAATCAAAATGTTAACTTTGTTAATTAACGGATTAACCAGTTAATGCCCAGCTATGCATACAGCACTACCACTTTTATAAGTTACATCAACAATATTTTGTTAGAGCAGAAATTACTTGTAACACCTCAAAACAATTGGAATCACCAATGAAATACAACAACAAGAAACTCATGCTGTCTCATAATATTTGTAGACTATGACAACCAATTGCTAAAAATACTTTCACACCTATAAAAAAATACATCTGTGATACATTTTTATAAGTTGTAGTGTAGTGAAAGTGGTAGTACTGTAATTTTTATTGGTACATACTTAGATAATAGTAATTGATTACATAATTAGTTCAGTTGTATTTCAACATACCTATATTATTCTATTTAGGTATTTTATTTGACAGGACAGAACCATTATTTCATTATCTACACAATATGAAAAAATTGGTCTATAGATGTAATTGTCCTAATCAGAAGCATCTGTTTAAATAAGGACAATATTGTGCAAACCTATATTGAGTGCTGCACACGATAATTAACATTGGAAGCCAAGAGGCTTGCCAACGGAATGCATGTCTCCAATAGAAGTCTAGGAACCTTTTATTCAATATTTTAAAGATATTAAATTATTGAATAAAAAAAAATAAGTTGAGTAAATTATGGTTGGAGGGTAGCCTTATGGGCTTGAGTACTCAAAATAACATGTCAACAAATATTTATATTAAGTTAACACCCACAACTCACAAATAAGCCAGTACTTACCTAAAGCATTACCAAATAATATAAAACCATATGTACATAAATAGAGATCTATTCACGTCACTTTATTATACAAGATTGTCCTTCACTGCATCACACTGCTTCACAATATCTTTTAAATTATACACTAAGTCTTGCAGCTGCTGACTTCCACATGTGAAGTTCACATCATATCCTGCGTCAGTTATTAACGTTACCGTGTACAATAAATTATCTGACCCAGCTCCCGGAGCATTGCTCACAATCTCTAATTTCCATTTAATATCTGTTAGCGTGGGTATCATTACATCTGGTACTCCTGGGGGATTCATATTTATCTCAAGTCCACCACTACGTAAGCCACTTTATAGAAAAGGCTGGAAGATAGCTAGCAGTATTAGCTGGTTTATTATCTCTGTTGATGAATGTTGTTATCAATTTTTACTTTTCCCACTGAAAATTATTTTCCAATTTCAACTTATTTTGACTAACACAAACAAAATTTGAAAAATGGGATTTGCACTGAGAAATCTGACAGTGACAATAACAAAATTGACATTAGCAGTCAGCTGTAGTTGTATTCGTCCTTTTCGGGACAGGCAAAGGTCTAAGCCATACAGCCAATTCTTGTATTATTTTTTTTTCTTAGTTTTATATCAATGCCTGCTATGCTTAAATTTAAAAGCCAAAGCCAAATCTGTCACGATACTTTCACTTCACTCGTGCACTTGTATTGATCTTCATTGGACAAAGCGCCACCGATTTTATAAAATAAAACTCATAATACACTGATTTCTGATTTCATGAAAATAAAACGAAAACACGTCACTTCGCAAGTTCCCGCCAAATAGTCCCAGCTGACCGACACAGACAGAGTACTTGAGAGTACTGAATGGGTACAGTTAGCCCCAAAAGTAGATGCATTTGTGATTTGCATAATGTGAATATGACACGCGACACGCACGGTACATCATATACTTTTGGATAATGCTTGATGCGTTTTTTATGTAATTTGTTAAGTTCACGACTCTACCAATACCCTCTCTATTAGATAGAAAGAAAAGGAGGGAAAGGAAACAGTCACTTAAACTGTTTAATATTATATATATTTTATTACATTATTGTTAGTACATTAAACAACTTTATGAAAGTTGTAATATTATTCACTCATAGTTACATTTTGTCATTAAATATAAAAGTAAATTGGTAGGCAAACATTTTAAGGCACAATTTAACATTTTACTAGACTCGCTTTCAACCATCTCATTGAATTGTAAAACATTATCTCTAGTTCTAAATTGCACATGCATTGGTTTCGAGATTCAGTATGTATAATAAAGTTTCCATTCATATAAAAATATTGTCAATATATAAAAGAAAATAGCAAGGAAATCTGATTATATCCATTTTTAAGTCTTAAGTTTAGCACCATACAGACATTAGAAGGGTAGTGTATTGATTATTAAATGTTAATATTAAATATCAAAAATTAAATATTAGAAACACAACCTAAGTACTAAACAACAATTACAATACTGGCAGTTAACTTATTTTTTTCTCAATGATTTAAAATAGTATTTCAGAATAATGGCACTTGCTTACATAATTGTAACGTATATTTCGATTGCGACCATATATTAATAATAACCAATAATTTATGTATGTTGATTATGTAACTTTGTTACTATTAGTTTCAAATTGAAACAGATAAATCGATAGAAATATTATGCTGTCGAAAATGATTCCATTTTCATATTATACGGTTATCAGAACATAATCAGAAATATGCTACATCCAACCGGTTTGAAACTGATTGCAATCAAGTTACATAAGAGCCACACTGGTAACCTTTCAACAAATTCTTCAAATAGTTAGACATCCTTGTTATTTCATTATTATTTTTGTGTCTAAATGAAAAAGGCATTTGAACATGGAATATAATGCTTTTAAATCATTTTTTTCTTTAATAAATTACAATGATTTGTGAACTTAAAATCTACACGCATTGCACCTCCTAATGCAAATATAACTCTAACAAATCTCGTAGTACATTCTTTTAAATGAATCAATCAACGTTTCATCTTCTCCAGAATGGGTAGTATCATTTCGAAAGAGGGTCGTTTTCCGGGATCCTCGTTCATGCAGATCTTGATCAGTTTGGAAATGTGAGGGGAAACACCTGGTGGAATAGAAATGCGGAGGCCTTCAAGAGCTATCTTCATACCGCACTCCATGGGCGATAAGTCAGCAAATGGAATCTGAAAAATAATGTTACGTATATTGTTTATATCTTTACTAACGTTAAACGTTTTTACGCTAAATTAACTGAACTATGGCGTTTAGCAGAAAAATAGCTTGAGCTCTGGAGAAGAGTGACTCTCAACATTAATTTTACGCACAATAAGTAACAAGGGCGATTCTCAACATTAACCTAACGCACATTATGTAACAAGGGTGATTCTCAACATTAACTTAACGCACATTAAGTAACAAGGGTGATTCTCAAAATTAACCTAACGCACATTAAGTAACAAGGTGATTCTCAACATTAACCTAACATACAGTAAGTAACAAGGGTGATTCTTAACATTAACCTAAGGTACACTAAATAACAAGGGTGATTCTCAACATTAACCTAACGTACAGTTAGTAACAAGGGTGATTCTCATCATTAACCTAACATACACTAAGTAACAAGGGTGATTCTCAACATTAACCTAACATACAGTAAGTAACAAGGGTGATTCTCAACATTAACCTAAATATTAATTAAATGAATAGTAGTGATTATCTAGTGACCTCTCTAGTGGCGAGCTCCCACAGCAGCACGGCGAAGCTCCACATGTCGGCGGCCTCCCAGTTCCTCTTGGCGGCGGGCTTCACCAGCGCCTCGGGCGCCATCCACGCGGGCGAGTACACGCGACCCTTCTCTTGGAACGAGAACTTAGAGTCCGCCATGTTGATGCGGGCCGTTAGATCTTCATCGATCTGCAAAGTATAGTGTATTTTTTATTTAATTGTATTGACTTTTTTTACATGTCGAAATCATAGGTAAACTATAGTAGGTATCACAATTTTTTTACATAATTATTAAGTAAAAAATACTACTCGGCATTTGTTAAAAATATACAGTTAGACAGTTAAAAGTATAGAGGTAGCAATTTTTTATGAATATTTTAGTTTTGGCTTATATTATAACATAATAATATACTTAAATTAAATCATCAATTTAATAAATGTTTATTGCATTTTAATATGTTTTTTTTAATATTGATTATCGTAATTAATATAATAATAAATAAATGCATGCTATATTTACGTATAACTATAATTTAAATAGAAAGAATTATAAATATCAGAAATAAAGGCTATTTGAATTTTATTTGTTGATAAAAATGTCTTTTAAGATTTATGTAAGAAGGCCGAAAAGCGGGCAAGCAGTCCACTCGCTTTATAAAGCGAACAAGGCGACCGACCGTCAAGTGCAAACTCACCATAATATGTTTGCTGTTGAGGTGGTAGGTGGGCAGTATCTGATCCCTCTGCACCTGCAGCGAGTGCAGGTAGTGCATGCCGCTGGCGACGTCGTGCGCCAGGCGCAGCGCGGCGGGCGCGTCCACCACCACGCGCCCGCCCGCGCCGCCGTGCAGCAGCGCGTGCAGCGAGCCCCACGACATGTACTGGGAGATCACCACCAGCGACGGCGGCGACACGCAACAACCCACCTGCGAGAACGGAACGACAAGCGACGCCGACGAGTCAACTTATGTAGGTGACGTCGTCGACGCCGTCCAGAATGACAGTAGGATATACGTGGATGACGGACAGTATACTGGACTGCGTTTCGTTTTAAACAGTACCCGGTATAGCTAACTATAAAGGAACGGCTTCTCGGTATACTCGATTGGCTTCACACCTTACGGTGCTAGCGGTGTATATCGGAACATACCCTAAATCGGAGGTTCTCAAACTTTTTTGTCCCCTTGCCGATTTTTTGTGTTCTATTGTCGACGGGCCGGTTGGCGTGGTTGATAAGATACTCTATCTATCACGCCCCAAGTCGGGCGTTCGATTCCAAATCGGGACAGACATTTGTGTGCATGAACATGGCTGTTTGTTCCGACTCTGGGTGTAATTATCTATATAAGTATATATTTACAAAAGAAAAGTATTATACCTATGTAGTATATCAGTTATCTGGCTTTTATAGCACAAGCTCTGCTTAGTTTGGGGTCAGATGGCCGTGTGTGAGGAATAATATCCCAGAATATTTATTTATTGTGTAGCCAAAACTATACCCAGATTACAATCTTTCTCGGGGTAGCCTCACTCCCTAGAGAACCACAAGGCCGGAGAAGATACTTCGTCATCACATCAGACAGCCGAACAACTGGCTTAAAGAAAACCAAAAAATCTTCCAAAAATGTCTGGAGTAGAAAATGTTGAAATCATGGAAGCAAACTTGAAAAACAAACTATCCCAGGAGGGTACCAGCGATGCTGGAGAATCCCTCCCTGAGTATCACTCAGGCTGCCCCTCGTATTTTGGGGGGGGCGCAATATTGCAGAAGGATTTACCAAGCAAATCCAAAACCTATGTGCAACAAGCATTCCACCCAAGCTTGTTTCAAACAAGGCCAAGAAGTGCCTCACTGGGTAACAACCCAGCAACATCTGGATCCAATGTTACACCAGAACCAACGAAAAATGATGAACCCAAAACCGGCCCTCCAACGTGGCAGCGAGTTCCAACCATCAGGAATCCTAAAAGGCGGAAAATGTCAGACAGTCCTCCAGAAGAAACTATCGAAACATCTAATAGATTTAGCGAACTACCAATAGATCTAACAGATACAGATGTCGATTCTACTACAAAGAAACCCTCTAAACCCCCGCCTACTATCATATAAGGGATTGAATATGTCAATAAGCTAACAGAACTGCTCGAAACTGTAACTGAGCGCAAGCAATTCACCTATAAAATAGTTAATAGAAACCAGCTAAGGATTAATTGCGTTGATGTGGATGTACACAAAAAACTTATTGGATTAGTAAGAGAAAAAGAACTCGTAGGACATACATTCAATAGAAAAGACGAAAGAAACTTTAGAATTGTTATTCGGAACCTACATCACACAACTCCACGTAGTGCAATAAAGGAGGACATAGAACAAACTGGAAACACTATTGTTGGAGAAATTATAAATTCAAAATATGGCCCTGAAAAAAAACCCACATCCACCTTCATTGTAAACCTTAAGCCTGGACCAAAAAACAAAGTCATAAAAGAGTTAAAATATATTTACCACCAAGCAATAGTGATAGAGGACCCAAGAAAAAGGAAATCAATCCTACAATGCCAAAGATGCCAACAGTATGGACATTCAAAAAACTACTGTATGAGACCATATAGATGTGTGAAGTGTGCTCAACCGCATAAAACATCTGACTGTACTAAAAAAGACCGTAACGCTCCTGCCCAATGTGCGCTTTACCATGGGGCCCATCCAGCTAACTTTAGGGGCTGCGAGGTGTATAGAGAAATCCTCCAAAGAAAAACAGCTATACTAGAACAAGTGGAATACTGGTATAGTATAGCAGCAAAACCAAAGGAGGCAAAGTATGAAAGTAGAGAAACTAACACTGACAAACCAACATATGCACAGACACTAATCAATGCAAATAACTTTAACACACCACAACAACAATCACTTGAAGATATTCTACTGAAACAATCAGAGAAATTCGAGATTATCCTTCAACAAATGAGTACACTTATGAGTCTCATAACAAAACTTGTCGATAGACTAACAAAATGACTTCATTACGCTTAGCAACTTGGAACATTAATGGACTGACACCGAATAAAAATGAGGAAGAACTTCTAATGTCTGAACATAAGCTGGACATTCTTCTAATTTCAGAAGCACACTGCACAGCTACAACCAATGCCAAATTCAAAGACTTCGAATGTTACTGTACAAATCACCCTGACGGAACTGGCCACGCTGGTACTGCTATAATCGTGCGTAATTCGCTGCAACATCATCTGATGCCAGAATATAAAACTGACCATATACAAGCCACAACAATAGCCGTCCACGATAGCATCGGGTTTCTCAACGTTACTGCTATATATTGCCCACCGAAACATAAAATCAGTGAGTCGATGTTCTCACATTTCTTTCGGACTCTGGGAAATCGCTTTGTAGTTGGCGGTGACTGGAACGCAAAGCACAGTTACTGGGGTTCCAGGCTTACTACCACCAGAGGAAGACAACTAAAACTAAGCATAGATAATGGTAGGTTATCCGCTGTATCCACATCTGAACCGACATATTGGCCGAGCGACCCAAATAAAACCCCAGATCTCTTAGATTTCTTTGCGGTAAAGGGACTATCAAAACAATACGTGAAACCGGAACCCTGCTACGATAGCACATCAGACCATACACCAGTACAGCTCACCGTAAGTACATTAGTCATAGACTGTGCTGAATTAGAGCCGAGACTTTATAATAAATCCACAGACTGGGAATCTTTCAGAGATTTTCTTAACGAAAACATCGAACTTAAAGTGGCATTAAAAACGCCAGATGACATAGAAAATGAAACAAAAAATTTCACAATGCTTGTACAGGAGGCATGCTGGTCCAATACTCCTGAAACTAAATCCAAACACCGTGGAGAAAATTACCCACAGGAGATAAAACAAGCTGTTCTGGAAAAACGAAGACTGCGCCGAATTTGGCATCAGTCTAGACATTATGAAGATAAAAATAACTTCAACCGTGCGGCAATAGATTTAAAGAAAATGTTACAGCTTTGGCGTGATAACACCCTTCATGCACAACTAGAATCGCTAACTGCAACCGCGTCAACCAATTACTCACTATGGAAGTTCACCAAAAATTATGGCAGACCTCAGATTGCTAAATCTCCACTAAAACGAACCCGTGGCTGGGCAAGAACGCCGCAAGAAAAGGCATTCGCAGAAAATCTTGAGAATGTATTTAGCCCGAATGAAGTAGCTGACATTGAGTATGAAAGTTTAGTTGATTTGACTTTGGACCAGGACTGTCAAATGGCTTGCCCCCCTACGCCAGTAACAGTCCAGGAAGTCTGGAAAACTGTTAATGCTCTGTACGACAAAAAAGCACCAGGCTATGACCTTATAACAAACGAAGTATTAAAACAGCTGCCAAAAAAGGCTATTGTGTTTCTCACAACACTCTATAATGGAATTTTGAGAGTACAACACTTCCCAAATTTGTGGAAAGTGTCCCAAATCATGATGATACTTAAACCAGGTAAACCACCCAATGAAATAACATCTTATAGGCCCATCAGTCTGCTCCCAATCCTGTCGAAGGTATTTGAAAAGCTATTACTGCGTAGAATCCAGCCTATCATGGAAGAAAATAATGTAATACCTAGCCACCAGTTTGGATTTAGAAAACAACACTCCACCGTAGAACAAGTCCATAGAGTATGTGATAGGATAAGAAAATCCCTGGAAGAGAAGGAGTACTGTTCCTCAGTATTTTTGGATATTCAACAGGCTTTTGATAGAGTCTGGCACAAGGGCCTGCTTTATAAGATAAAAACCACTCTTCCACACAGCTACATGCCATTATTTTGCTCCTACTTGTCAGAACGACTATACCAAGTCAAAGAAGGAAGAACCACTTCTAAGTTCTATAACATAAGAGCCGGAGTACCCCAAGGGTCAGTGTTGGGACCGTTGTTGTACACACTGTACACTGCCGACTTACCTGAAATAAATGGAGTCACCACTGCAACTTTTGCCGATGATACAGCGATACTAGCATGTCATAAAGATCCCGCCATAGCCACACACATTCTACAAAGAGGTCTCGATGAAATAACAGACTGGCTAAAGAAACTACGGATAAAAGCTAGCACGACCAAGTCTGTGCAGGTCACTTTCACACTCAGAAAAGGCAATTGTCCACCGGTACACCTGGATAATACCACACTTCCTCACCAGGACCATGTGAAATACCTGGGCCTACATCTTGATCGCCGGTTAACTTGGCACCATCACATTAAGACCAAGAGAGAGGAGCTGAACATCAGATACAGACCTTCACTGGTTAATAGGACGAAACAGCAAATTATCTATTGATAATAAACTTCTGATATATAACGCCATTCTGAAACCAGTATGGATGTATGGCATACAACTATGGGGGAGCGCCAGCAACTCAAACATCTCTATCCTGCAAAGAATGCAGAATATGATTCTAAGAACCCTATGCAATGTGCCCTGGTTTATTACAAACTCGGAAATCCATGACCAACTACAGATGAACACAGTGAAAGCAGAAATCCGAAGCACTACTCATAAATACCAAGGGAGATTAGAGAAACTGGCAGCGAGGCTGACAACACGTAGCTACAATAAACGCCTCAAAAGGAAAGAAATCCTTAATTAAAACGAGTAGTTGCCCTCGCTGGAGGACACACTCGACCTGACATGGAGCTCACAGAACATCTGCTTATAATATCATTACTGATCGTAGATTAAAAGCACAACGAAATAAAAAATACAATCTATGTATTTTATATCAAAATCTATTGGGACCGATAACTTATTAATCAATATTAACATTGTATTGCAAATATAATTGAGTAGATATTCCTAGTTTTTGTGTTAAATACACTTAAGACTTTATGATTAACACAGTACAGTAAAATATCAAACAATTGATTAACTCACCACGGGCAGGATATTGGGGTGCGAGAATATCCTGAGTTTGGGAAACTCTTCGTTGAAGTCCCTCTGTACGCGCGGGGTACACTCGCGCACGGCTAGTATCTTAGCTACGATGTCATTCTTTTGCCATCTGCCGCGCCATGTTTCACCTGTTGAAAGACAATTCTATCTCAAAAAATATATATATATATATTAATCATTTATATGATGTTTTTTGAATTATAAATACCTGATGGTGTAACAGCTACCCTGGTGTGCAACGCCAGCTCGTTGATGTTGATGCCTTTGTGCCGGGACAGCGTGGCGTCGCGGCTGCGCGTCTTGAGCCCCAACCACGACTGGTCCTTGAACTGGATCTTCTTTAGATCCTGCCCTTGTTGGGTTGCTAGTTCGTGTAATCTATTGGACATTGATATTGATATTTAGCAACTTTTCAGCACGGTTTCACCCGCGTTCCCGGGATAAAATATAGCCCATGATACTGAGGGATAATGTAACATTCTAATGGTGAAAGAAATTTTAAAATTGGTCCAGTAGATTTTGAGTTTATTTGTTACATACATACAAAAATACAAATCTTTCCTCTTAATAATATTAGTATGAAGTATAAATAATAAACATACCTCTGCACAAGTTGTCCCCTAGTTTTATCGAGCGGTGTATCACCATACTTATTGGCGAGAGAGATAAGCCCTCCAGCGGCTACCAGGTCTTCGGCGATGGCGGTGTAGCCCCAGAAGCAAGCGTAGTGCAGCGGGGAGTTGCCGTGCTCGTTGATGAAGTTCACGTCCACACGGTTTTGAAGTAGCTGTGGTAAGTGGTTTTAGGATTAGAATAGGCTACTTTGGTTCAAAGTCAAAGTCATAATTGATAATTCTTGAGGAAGGTTATGGGCTATTTTTTATCCCAATAATGCAGGTTTAAACGCAGTGAACAGCTAGTTTGTACATATAAAATGGTAAACTGACTGACTGGGTCAACACACAGCCCAAAGTGCTGGACTTGAATTTTGCACATTGATACCTTATTAAATATATGGATCCACTAAGGAAGGATTTTTGGAAATTCCAACCCTAAGGAGGTAAAATAAAATCCCATTTCCATCCCACAAAAAAGAAGGAATATATTATCCTATCCTAATAATATTATAATGAGAAAGTTTGGATGGATGGATGGATGGATGGATGGATGGGTGTTTGTTACTCTTTCACGCAAAACCTGCTGAACGGATTTGGATGAAATTTGGCACAGAGAAAAATATAGTCTGGAATAGCACATAGGCTACTTTTTATCACGGAAAAACAACAATCTCATGGGAATGCTGGTGAAACCACTGAAGCTAGAATTATATATTATTCATCCTATTTTTGGAAAGGCAAGTGATTTTGCACCAGGTCACATTGTCCAGATGTTCTTGTGACTCAAGCTTACAAACAAACATATGAAACATAATGTAGACTACTTTAGTAACACTAATAAGCTTATATATTTATTTACTTTTAGGAAGATTTACAGCAAAATAGTACTAACAGTTGAATATTCATATGCCATTTAAAAATCTCCACCAATAGATCACTATTTGCGTATGTATTAACAAAGTGAAGTTAAAAAATGTGAGACACGTAAGATTAGAACAATAACTCGCAATTAAATTGTAACAACAGTTAACATAGTAAGTTACAAATAAAAATTGTAAAATCCAAAGAACTTAAGTGCTATTAATCTACAATTTTTAAATATACAGTACTTGCCA
Organism: Tetheella fluctuosa; assembly: GCA_951216915.1. Lineage (NCBI taxonomy): Eukaryota > Metazoa > Arthropoda > Insecta > Lepidoptera > Drepanidae > Tetheella > Tetheella fluctuosa. The sequence continues at coordinate 10,738,324 of OX578223.1, read as the reverse complement.
ATTGAACAATAGGTCTGTGTCCGTGTGCAGCAGCCAAATGTAACGGTGTATCATCACCCATGTTGGTGACATTGATGCGGGCTCCTCGTCTGATCAGCATCTCAACTATCTTCAGATGGCCTTCTTTGCAAGACCAGTGGAGCGGACTGAAGCCATGGTCATCACTATAACAATAATTAAATAAACAACATGGGCGCTGACCCGGTGCCTTATAGGATAAACAAGTTTGACAATACTGATATTCAGGATGCTGTTGGGACTACATTAAATTTTATGTACAGGCTATTCTATAAATTTATTTTACTACTATTATAAAAAGCAAAGAAATAAAACAATATTAGTATAAGCTTGAGGAAAATAGTTTTTTATAGTTGTAGTAAAATTTTATTTAGTCCAGTTTGTATAAGGATACTTTTAATTAATATTTCCTGCACATTCATTATTTATATTATGACATCATCATAGCATGAGATAGGGTACACATTCATAAAGAAGCTTTTGCTTAGTAGCACTAACTAAATGGTTACTGGTTTATACTTACAAAATTCTTTTATAGTTGTCTAAATCGCATGAGGCAAATATAAAATCTGTCTAACACATACTGGTCTGTTACGGTAGCTGTACTTGTGAGCTAGTTCCTTATAAGCCTTGTGTGCTTACCAGTTTCAGCCACATCATCACTTACCGTGGTGAAAATATGGTCAAACACAAGTCTATATAAAATAGAAGATTCTAGATTCAGAAATTTTGACTGTTTAAAATATAAAAACCATGAGACCAATGATTGAAAAAAAAACTGTTTTGCAATTGTCATATTACATATAGATAGTTAATTCTATATGTATAATAAGGTTCTGTTGAAAGTGACTCAGTTTTCTCATGTTTAAATTCCAAGATCTTGAATTCATCAGCTTCTGATCTCATAACTCATTTCCAAACCATAGATTATTATTATGGTTAAAAGCTGACTAATACTAGGCCATGAGAACAGTGGGCGTGACTTGTAACACCTTTTACGGACCATCTGGACACACCATATGGATTGTTTCTGATATTAAAATAAACAAATATCTTTAACTTACCCCTGGTTCATGTCATGTTCGGTGTCATCCAGCCAAACTCTCACTTGGAGTGCATTTCCTTCCCTACACCACTGAAATATATCTTCCATTTTTAAACTCACTTACACACCACCGTATTTATATATTTTGAATATTTAGCAGCGGAAAAGCAGATGTTGGAAAAATATTGATTGTATTTCACTGAGATATAGATAAAAACTAAATATTAGAAACAAAAAACAGATTCATTTCGTATCGAGACAAGTACTTTTTGACAGTTTCGCAATCACTAAAAATAATTTATGGTCCTACAAAATTATAACGGTTCTACATAATGAAGTAATCATCGGACTTCCTTGTTTTTCACGTACAAACTGAATTTACCTATCTTTGTTTAGCGCTGAAACAAATGTACGCTTAAAATGAATAGCATTATACCATAGTGCTGCCACAAGTATTATTCTATTTCTACACAAGATTATTATAAAATAAAAAGATTATACCATTTTTAAAATATGTTCCTATTTGCGTATTTGTATTATTAAACAAGGGAACAGCATTTTTATTGCATGAAATATAACGACTAATATTATACACTATCGGGATATGCTGATTTTAGATCTGACTGAAGTCAGATTTTTTGTAACAGCTTTAGTATATAATGAAAACGTGATTTTGAAGAAAAAAATATTTAATAAATAACCACTACATATTATACTCACTTTTATAAGATTTTCTTGCTTGACTTAGTTCACAAGGGCTGTATTAACGCTCCAACAGTAGCCCGCCATCATATGGCCATTCCAGTGACCCTGGTACCGCTCCTTCATAGTGCGACAACATCTTTTAAATAAATAGTACGAAATTCTTCTTTCTTATAATAAAGATTTCTTTATTTAATCGATGCTATTTTAGAAAGACCAAGGTCTCTGACTAATACGTTGAGCTCTTCCTGATTAAAGAGAGAGGCTAAGAAGAAATATCTGCATTAAAATCAGTCACACTTTCATCACTTGAAGAACAGTTTTTTTTCTTCTAAGTCGTGATCATTTTGTGTAGATGAATGAAGATGCTTGTGGTACTGACGCATCACCGGAGAACAGGACTAGTCGAGTAACAGATAACAAGTTAGGGTAAAACCATTTGGACTGGTTTCTTTGGTTAATCCCGTTAATATCAACCACGCCATAATAACAATCATCCTGATGATTTGAAAGTTCCCGCCAGATCATTGGTGTTTGGTAATTTGGTACTTGAAATGGGGTCTTGTCTTATTCGCCCATAATATCAAAGATTCCACGTCCACGCATGTTTTACATACCATAGAAAGCACCTAATACTTGTCACCGGTGTCCAAAGTAATCGAAATACACCGTTTTATGAAGTCACGTCTACAATTTCTAAATATACTGGTGATTTTTTAGTCACTGGCCATACTTGCAGGGGTGGAAGTACTCATCAATATGAACAACTTTTATGATGGGACTAACTCTCGAGATCACAAAAAATTATCAGCTGTCCATGCAAAAATTCAATACCCTACTCGACCAAAATGTATGAAGGAACAATTGTATTTTTTGCGATATCTAAGTTGGTCCCATACATGGATCTAGAAATAAGGCGGACGCCACCTCATAAAACAATTACTGAAGCACCCACAGTAAGCCAGCTCGCTTAAATGCATACACGTCCGGCACGCACACATTCACACCACACTAAGCCGGCCGCCCGCCATTACGCTCCGAACCACACACACACACACAGTTACATCGCCGCCATTTTGGTGCTTCAATAGTTTCTTAGCGGCCATCTGTCCGCCTTTTTGTCTAGATCCATAGTCCTATCATAAAAGTTGTTCATATTGACGAGTACTTCAACCCCTGCAAGTTTGGCCAGTGACTAAAAAAATCATCCTGTATATTCACAATAGATGATGTTACAGAAATAGTTGGGATCGTTTTTGCAGATATTTCTCGCCGTGGATATTGTAAAAATAAAAGTACCGCTCAGATTTATGAAAGTTAAGTGTAGTAAAAAAATATGGCCAATAGCTGTATGTCAAAAACTAGAGCTGTTGATGTTGGAGAAAAAAGAGGGTAGATTTGAAATCAGCAATCTCGAATTAGTAAACAACAGCCATAAAATTCCATGCAACAAAAAAAATTTACTAATTTTGTCCACTTGTGTTATGAATAACTTGGCAAAACTGCAATATTTTTATAAGATCGCTTTATTATTTATCATCATAATAAGATAGAGGCAATTTTTTGTCGTCCACGAATGTTCCAAGTTTTTGGTCGACTTTTTTTTTCATGGAATAAAACTGTTTTTATTTATGCCATAAATAAACTTAAAACTTTAAGCGGGTCTCTTTTTTTAAATTTTTAACTAATATAATTACGTCAATTTCGTTTATACGAAATAATATTGTTATTGGTATTTCAGCTTTAATTCCTCCTCTTATCAAAACTAACAAAATTTTCTTGTAAAAGAATCCCCTTCGTTTATCTTTAACTAACGTGACATTGGCGGAATTGTGCTATTGGCTTCAGTCGCCATTCTATCAAGAAGAAGAAGAAGATTGTTATTGGCGCTTATGGGAAAAGATTTATGTACGTACTACCTACTAATAAATGTACAGCCAAGTTTTCAGGATCTTTTTTTTTGACGTTTTTTATCGACCACAGTCTGTGCGGGCCCTAAAATGGATGCATGGATGAAAAGTTAAATACTTTTATTTGGTCTGATATAACTAATCACAGCCGGAGAGCTGTTCAGGCGAAGTGCAATGCTCAAAACAGTTCTCATATACTTAAACTTTATTGTTACTATAAATAAAATCTTAAAATAACATTATTTTTTGGCAAAAGTTATTTTCATTGCATGTGTTGGTGTGATCTTGAAACCTTGCAGTGCCTCTTTCGCCGCTGCAGATTGCATTTCATTTGCAAACTCTACAAACGCGATGTCATGTCTATTTGGTACAAGACGTACTTCTTTGAAACCAGGGAATCTGTAAACAAGGAAAACAGCTTGTGTCACATATAGTCAGTGAAATGAAAAATGCCGAATTCTGTATTGATAACTCTGCTACCTCTGTAATGTTGTTGTATCTGAACACTTTATTTTTATTATAAATATATCATATGGGTTGGTTTCAATATCTTAATGTTTCTTTAAATAAACATGTAATAATTTTTTTATAATTATTTTTGCCAACAAAAAAAATACTCACTGGTTGAAAAGCATAGACAACATCATCTCCGACGTCTCATCAGGTAGGTTGGTAAGGAACAGAATCTGGTTAGGTGGCTGTTCAACATTAACATTGTTTAGTAAGCTTGGCTGACCCATGTTGTGAGCAGCACCAAGTGGGGCCTTACTCTTCTTCTTTCTGCTGTCATCAGTCCCTTTAGGAAGTTTGGGACGTTTTGGTCTCTCTTGGAAGGTGCCCTTAACTTTAGCAATTACATCACTATCAGACTTGCAGTATTGAATTCTCTGTAAATCAACATAGTTCAGTGTAAGTTATGTGCAATTTGCTTGTTCATTTATGACATGAGAAAGCAATGTATATATAGAAAATGCTCTGGGCCATCTTTAGCTATGTAGTAGATAAACTGATTTCTAAGTATCCCATTTCAATCACTATTATGTATTACAGATTAATTAAAACTGTGAAATATTCACATGGAAAAATATTCAATTTTGCAAGTTTTACATCATGTTGCCGAGACCCATAGATTAAGAAGGGGTACTGGCCACTAGCTGCATAAAGGTGGGCTTGCATTTGCAGATGATTTATAAATAAAAATTACCATTGGTTTGTCGTAAAAAGGGAATCCTTGCATGCTCCTCAAAGCAACTGTAGCGCTGGATATCTCTTTGAATATTACGAAAGCTTGACCTCTCATCTTCAAAGTTTTTAATGCTACAATGTCCAAGATTTGTCCAAATTGTGAGAAGATTGCATATAGAGATTTCTTTAATTCCTCCTTTTTAATTTTCTCATTTAAGTTGTTTATGTAGATCGTGTGATTCGGACGAATATCCATGGCTGAAAGAATGTAATAAAGTAAGAAATAACAAGGTTTCAAAAATGGCTTTATAATTTTGGGAGAGGAACTACAAAATATATGAACATACATTTGATAAAAAATGCATAAAGATATGAATAATTATGATAAAACCATGATGAGAACTTACTCATTTTCCAATGATTTACACGCACTTAGAAGCGTCTATATAATCAATATCTAGCAATTTAAAACCGATGGATCTTCTGTACGTAATTATAGGTAAGTTTTGTTGAGTTTTTCTACTAGTACCTACTAAACTAACTAACAAATTGAGGTTATAATTAGGTAGAGGGACGCCGCGAAGCACAGACTTAGTAGAGATGTGCCGCGAGCGAAGCAAGCCGAACGATGAACGAATCACAGATAAAGTAATCTTTTCTCTGTTTCTAGTTTCTAGGCTGTGGCGATAGTGACAACAGCACAGAAGAAATATAAGCAGTAATCCAGTTTCAAACAAACGGCCGAAACGAGTGACGTCATCACGCGAGTTTCCCTTACTTTGACGCTAAAGATATCGCAGGTCGCAAACAGAGCGAGTTGCGCGCGATGCATTGTTAAGATTCATCGTGTGTTTGTGTTTATTGTCAGCGTTGAGCGTAGTACTACGCTACGGTTATACGTTAATCATTGGTACTACGTATTGCTTTTATTCCATTTGGATTATCTATCTACATTATAAACATGTACACCCGTAGAAAGAAAATGTTGACTTGTTTAGATGTGAACTTATTGCGTAATGACAACAAAAAAATATGCAGGTCGATATTTTGATTAGCACAAAAAGTGGCCTAGACGCCGTAATTATGATGAAAGAATCTTCTTATATTTTAGTTACGATTTCTATGTTTTAATTTTATGCAAATGTGTCAAGTTAATCCTAAGTACTTGCTTTGACTATACATATATAGAAACATTTTGAGATCCAAGGTAGAATCCAACGATAGTAATACTTAATCATTTTACTTGAAAAACAACCAACTTCATAAATATCAATTCGTTTTTGCTTCGTTTTTGTGTGCGTTATCGCTGCCAATTAAGAACCAAGTTTTGATAATATTTATTTTTCGATGTTCGGTTTTTTTTATACTACATGGCGACATAACTCTTAAAAAAATATATTTTATATAAATTATTATAATTTTTAAAACATTCCTTCTGGAGCAGTTGGGTAAAGAAGCAACACTTCTTCAAAACTGAGAGACTACAACAAAATATTCTTTTTAAGCTATTGTATAGCTTTTATCGCGGGCTTTGAGCGCGGCGACCGAATCAAGAAATTCCGTAACGAAAATAAAACCTAAGTAGAGCTGCTCCGAAATCGGACGAATACGTAAGCAGCTGTTTGTGAGAAAGTATATAGATGTATATGTATCTATTAATATCGTATTATATAGTAGTATATTATATTATCTTTGGCCACTCACTACACTTTACTCAAAATCCTCCATGGTTTTAAGCGTGTCCGTCCACACGACTCAATTTAATCGTCTATTTGAGTTGCCTTATTCTAATTGTCCTCCATCTCTGACTTTGAGATTTATCGCCAACTGCTGTCCAGTACAATTTGATTGCCAATTGCATTGCCGATCAAATCGATTCATCTTGAACAGGGTTTTTTATCCATCTCTCCGTCTTACTACCGTAAAAATGGGCATCACTACGTAGGTTTTCGCGCGCTGTCAGTCACTCCACTAGCAAGCAAGCAGTCGAGTAAAAATCAATAAGTTAAGATTTGGATATTCTTTTTTATGAATTGTATCTTTTTTTCATAATACGTTTTACATACTGAAATCACAATTTGATGATAAATAATTTACTGAGACTTATTGTATAGTGCTTTTATTAGGACATGCATTCAAAAATGCATGATCTAATGACCGATTTGGAAACTGTTACACCGGAGTTGTGGTTGGCAAATGAGAATGGATGGAAGAGTAAATTACTAAAATTGTCTAATTGGCATCAGGTACTTAGATTTTGTAATAATTTACACTATATTTAATTTTGTAAGTAATGTTTTTAATTAATTGTTTGACCTTTATTTAACCTCAATATACTTTGCAGATTCCTCTAATAAATTCAAATGCTTCACATAATTTGCCAGACAGCACTCTAGTACGTTTCCGTGGCATGGTACAGGATATGCACAACCCTGAGTTTTATTTTGAACAATTTGAGGTCTTCAATACTGTTACAAATGAGATCAAAATTAAGACTGGAAAGTATAGAGACACTGCCCATATATTGGTATGTACTTATATTTTATATCAATCTTGTTAATGGCTCTATTAAAGGGAACTAAGAATCAACAGGTTGTTCTATAAAAGCTTATGTTTGCCCTAGAAATGCACACATCTCTGTGGAGTGTCTGTCTGTTTGTATGCTTAGTTATTCTGATAAACAGACTTTAGAGAATTTCTTGCAGAAGTTTTATATATATATAATACATGCACATTATATTTATAGATATCATAGTTTGTAATCATTGATTGTAAATATTAATTGTAAATAAATTAGATATTCCAATTAAAAAAAAAAAAAAAGAAAGTAGAGAAAAGTTAATATTTTGTATTTAAGTTATTCAAATATTTTTACATTGCTAATGTTGGAAAAATTATGAGATACGTCATAATAATGTATTACGTAATTGTATATCTTATAAGGTCTACAGAAAAGTGTGATGGTAGGTTATCTCCTTAGGATAACCCACAGTAATCATTTTTATCTAATACATCTTTTGACCAATATAGTTGTAATCCTTATCCAATGTCATCAAACACAAAAATAATGGGAGGAAAGCGGCATTTTATTTTAAAAGTGGGTCATATTACATATAAGGAATTAGGTCGGGTTGCTAGTATGTAATAAATCTAATTTTGTTTTGAAATGTAATTGCTGATTTTCTTATGATGGGGGCATGGGGAGAGGGGCGGGGAAACTACTGAAGAACCTTGACCTTTTGACTTGACACATGAATAGTTGATGAGAAATATTTTTGTTTTTCACTGAAGGCGGCAAATTTAACATAGCGCGCCCACTCTCGATTTAATTAGTAGGTACTAAAGTAAATCCCTGCTCATAATTCGAAGCACAACCTCAGTATCATGAACTGCATGTCCAATTTATTGGGTTACTTAATTCATTTTCAGGAAAAAGAAAAAATCAACTACACAGAAAACTTAAAGAGTTCACAACGCCAAACCATGGTAGTTGTATCAATTCCAGGCTTCAATGACTGGGCTCAGGAACTTGAAGACAAAATAAACCACCTCAAGCATTTAGAAGAACAGCCAAATTCATCCAAACGTTTCAATGAGGCCACTAAGTTAAAAAGAAGCTATGATGAAGCAGATGTTGATTCAGATGCTATGGACGTAGTTGATACTGAAATAGCTAACAAGGAACCTAAAACTGGAGAGAATGTTAGTAAAACTACTGGTACTGTGTCACGGGAGCATTTATTGAACTTTCCACTGCCTGATGTACAGAGCAAGTCGTGTATTGTTAAGGTAATTGTGGTTTTTGCTACAATTTCTTTTTATAAATTTTCAGTGCTAACAAAATTTAGAAATTCCGTTACTTTTTAGTTTATAGTCTGGATAAAGCTGTTCGCACATATGTCAGCATCGTACGAGCCGTACGCGCCGCATTTTATGAAATAAGGCGCGTACGGTGCGGGTGAAATGTGCGAGCTTTCATATAATTTTAAATGCGGCGCGTATGATGCTGACATATGTGCGATCACCTTTATCCTGTGCTATGCAGCCTGAGTGAGTGACAAACAATCAATATACAACTTATATAAACATGAAACTTAGTAATGGAAGGGTAGGGGGATCTCCTTCCCTTTAATAGCATCAATAAGAAAGCTAAGAAAAATCAACTTCTACACAAATAAAACTAAAGGCAACACCTAGTTACTACATTTAATAACAGAAATTCTTTGATCCACCCTTCCCGAGCCAAAAAAAAACTTAAATGCAGTAAAAATATCTATACCATTTTACCATGCAAGATAAAATATATTAAAACCACATTTCTATCTATGATTAAAAAAGCCTCTCTGAATCTCCAGATATATGACGACAATGAGAACATCAAACTAAACGACATGATAGAAGTAATAGGCTTTCTCTCTGTCGACCCGGCCCTCTCTGCAGAGTTCAAACAAGAGAGGGACCCTCTACTTGAGCCACAGAGTGAGTCAGACGTGGAGACAATCACCCACAACCCACCACCGAGTCTCGTGCCACGACTTCATGCTGTGTATGTGAGGAAGTTGCAGCACTGCAATCCACTGGTTACAGAGGAACTAGATCCAGGTATGATATCAATGTTTAAAAATGGAACTGTTCTTTAATACACGTTTTCAAATGTCGGGAATAGGAAGTTACAAATATCTATCAATATATTGCTGCTGTTATATATAAGCCTTCCTTCGGACGCAACTATATTGCTGCTGTTACCTACATGTTAATATTACTTATTTATGTACAATTGTAAAAAGTATTTGGATCCAATTTTTTCATATACAAAAGCTATGGTCTTTATACTTCCTAGTATTTTTTATTTTGCAACTACTTGTTGAATTCCAGGTGCAGTATTGAAAGATGCTAACTCGGCAAGGGAGCACCTCCTCAAAGCACTCACAGAACTGTTGCTTGGTGATCAACTTGCAGCTGAATATTTGATCTGCCACCTTATTGCTTGTGTGTAAGTAAAAAATAAGTTTATTTTCAGCTAGCTTTGCCCTTCTCCTTACCGGTGGTAACTTCAGTCAATTCGACCTTCGTAAGTGCCCTCCTAGGGCCTAAACTGAATAAATGACTTTGACTTTGATTTGCATTCCCGAGATCCTGTTGACAATGTTTTAAAGGGTCCCCTACCCCTAATGTGAGTTGGGTCGAAAGATTGAAAATACCATTGTGCTATGATTTTCTTCACCTAAACCTCAAGCCCATGTTAGGATTCAAACCCACACTCGTCATGGCATTAATTAACTGAGCTATTATCTCATCTAAAATATTTGTAATATCCATAGGTATCTCCGGCAAGACACGATGAACCTCGGTCAATTTTGCCTGAATCTATCCAATCTGCCGACACAGAAGTATCCAAACTACGCGAAGCAGTTATATAACATCATCAAACAATTTGTCACCAAGAGCTACTATTTACCCCTTACCATTGAAAATATGAATACTCTCTCATTGTTGCCTAAGTAAGTAACAAGATATATATGAAAGATAATGAGACAGTGCTATACCAGTGAAAGAGAAGGAAAGTGAAAGTAGGTCGTTGCTTCTCTTTTCATAGTATAATGCTGTCTCATGACCTTAAGATAAAATATTATAGTATCTTCGCCGTGTGTGACGTCCTTAATTCCGTAACCAATAATATAGATGTAGTTTGATAAATAATTTAAAAAATGCACCAGCATTCAAATACAATCAAAATATATAGGCCTTTTGACGCACTTATAATACCGGTATAAACTCTAATACCGGTTTAGAAGATTGCTTTGATGAGAGGAGCCGGCAATAAAATCAGTATTCCATAAGTACAACCTTTTTTCTATCCATACTTTATTGATTTAGAAAATCATAATTTTCCACGGTAGCTTAAGTTTATGACCCCTTTATAACCCCTAGATTACAAAAACATTTGTGAAATAATAATAAATAGTTTTTATATTATTTTTTTACAGAAAAGACTATGAATGCAACCGTCTCACTAGTGGAGTTTTACAACTAAGTAAAGACACACACCTCGTCTTAGATGAGACTCGTATGGAACAAGGTCGGTTAGACGCAACCGGAGTCAACAACATCGCAGCTCTGGGACACATGATCATGACTCAGAAAGTGGAATACGATTTCAAATATTACAAGATGGAGTTCGATTCCGATATATCCGTCTTGATACTGTCCGAGGGAAAGTCATTGTTACCGGTAAGGATTTTATTTTATTTATGTTTTACAGTAAATTACAAAAACTGCGTGTATGTTTTACACTGGAAATGTAGAAAAGTATTGCCACACGAATTGATGTCTTATTTGTTACTTAGATAAAAAACTAATTTGTTTAATTTTCCAGAGTGATTACCATATCCCCTTAAAACCAGAGGAGTCATCGCTCAAAATATTTGATGCTATTGTGGAGGCTGCCACATATTACTTGAAGGAGGATATTATGAATATCATTAGGAAATTTTTAACTAGTCTTAAGCTTACCAAATATACGATTAATGAGGATTTGCAGGTAAGCTATAGGGACATTAAGTCCGCATCATGCCTATGGGCCAGCACACATAATTCTGGCGTAACACATTTTTTGCGAAGAACATTTTAAATATGGAACAAATAAAAAAAAGTACCTTATTTTTCAGTTCGTCGAGGACGATTTCATTGAAATGCGAAGCAATTCAGATGAAGAAAACCCAGTTACAGCTGATGATTTACACAGGCTACTTGTACTCGCTCGTTTAGTGAGCTTATCCCGAGGGTTTGATACCTTAAACAAGGAATGCTGGGATCTAACAAAGAACATGGAAACTGAGAGATTAAATAGGTTGAAAAACAGAACCGCGCCGACTATATAAGCTGTATTTATCTTTATATATTAATCAATTAAATGTTTTTTAATTTATAAAATTTCTTTGATGTCATGAAGTCATGGTATTTTTACATTTTATAAAATTTCCACTTATTTCACCATGATAACTAATGATAAGTGATGTAGCTGAAGATGGTAAACACAAAGCTTAGAACGAACTGGCTCTCAAGTGCAGCTGCCGGAATACAGTGGTAGGTGATTACCGATAGATTTTCAATTTGGAGGTGGTAAGAGGTGGGTACTATAAAGTATCCTACCAATCAGAAGAACCCTTACCCTAATGATAATAATTATAATATGCTCCTGATAATGGCGTCGCGTCGGTTAGTTTATTGGGTTCAGTTACAGTAAGATTAATAGGGCTCGGATTTGAATTCAGAGTCAGCCGATATTTTGTCAATGTTTTTTAGACTGAATTCAAATTGGTGGTCCTGTCAGGACGGGTCACTCTCATTTGCTGAGTAATTCAGAGGCTTAACTACGTAAATAGTGTATGGCATCCACGGAGATGGCATCTATATTCGGAACCCACGGTTGCATTCCGATTGACAGCTCCTATATTCTCTTCTTCTTCTTCTTCTTCTTGATAGAATGGCGACTGAAGCCAATAGCACAATTCCGCCAATGTCACGTTAGTTAAAGATAAACGAAGGGGATTCTTTTACAAGAAAATTTTGTTAGTTTTGATAAGAGGAGGAATTAAAGCTGAATTATTATATATATATATATATATAAGGAGACTAAAATCTTAACTTATTAGTATTTAAAAAGTAGGACAAAATCAATATAAAGGGAGAATCAATATATGATAGTAAACATTTAAAATTAATTGGACGGGGAATTTCTGGAGGGAGAATATCATAAAGAGACAACTGTAACCTGGGGCACTCAAAAAATAAATGGTTAGTATTTCCCTCATCAAGACCACATTCACATAGAGAATGATCCTTTACTCTGATTTTGTGTAAATGGACAGGAGTAGATGCATGACCTAAACGAAGACGACATATTGTGGAAGTAATTGGTTTATTCAGTTCCCGAAATTTAAAGAACCAAGGAATCTTCGGGATAAACGGTTGAATGTCACCATAGTATCTACCTTTTACATGACGAGAAATTTGCCATAACTTACTCCAAGATCCCTCCATACGAGGCTTTGCTAGACTACCTATATCCGCAGCAAATATATCTGAGTACTGAAGAGAGCCATCACGAATAGCACACCTAGCACATGAGTCAACAGTCTCATTACCACGAATGCCACAATGACTAGGAATCCATACAATAACCACATTCAAACCAAGAACAAAACAATCATATAATGCTTCTCTAATTTTTAGAACGATAAGATGATTAGATTTGGTGCGGAAAGGATTAGAAAGAATGGACTGAAGACAACTTTGGGAATCTGAGAAAATAACAGATTGGATAAAGTTGTGCGACTTTACATACATTATTGCTTCCAAAATAGCAATAGCTTCCCCAGTAAAAACGGAAGCAAGAGAAGGACATTTGAAGTTTAAAATAATTTTAAATTTAGGGATCCATACCGCTGAACCTACATTCTCGTGCTCAGAAATTTTAGAAGCATCCGTGAAAACATGCAACCAACCAGGCCATCTGTTTGATGACTCTTCTATAAAATGCTTATCAGCCTGAGGAGAATCCTTATCAATCCCTATACCTAAAAGCACATTGGGATGATAAATCAAAGCATCATAGTTGGTGGCGAATAAAGGATGAATTCGAATTTTCGATATTGGATAAGGAAGACGAGAAAGGGAAACAAAGCTCCGAATGAGACAAGGAAGATTAACTAAACATCTATACCGGTCAGAAGAAGATTCAAAAAGCCTAGATAGTTTATGAAAAATAGGATGAGATGAATTTTGAATTTGTTTGAAAAGAAACCTGTCACAAAGGTATTGTCTACGCAGATGAAGAGGGGGGTCGACACATTCCACCTGCATCGCATTGATGGGAGAAGATTTCATTGCACCTAAAATTAAACGGAGACACCTGGACTGGACCCTATTTAACTTATCAATGCCAGATTTATTGCAATGATCAAAAAAGAATGCTCCATAGTCCATGAGACTTCGAACAAGTGCATTATAAACAAGTTTCTGAGTATAAGGATGGGCGCCCCACCACACACCAGATAAACAGCGAAGAACATTAATACCTCTTTCACATTTTTGAGAGATGTAAGAGAAATGAGGAACACCAGTCATTCTTGAATCTAGGATTACACCCAAAAACTTAACTTTATCTTCCAAGGGAATCTCCTTACCCTCAAAGTTGATATTAATTATAGGAATTATTCTTTTTTTCGTAAAAATTACTAATGAACATTTGGATACAGATAGAGAGAGACCATGATCAGCAAGCCAATCACCCAAATATTTGAGAGCGGAGTTTAATTTTAAAGATGCTTCTGAAGCTGAACTAGCTGAATTATAAAGGACAATATCATCGGCATATTGTAGGATCTGACAGAAAGAACTTACTGAACGCTCAAGGTCATTAGTGTAAATGTTATATAGGAGAGGACTTAAAACTGACCCTTGGGGAAGGCCTCTCCAGACATATCTAGCATGAGATGAACAGTTTTGGGATTTTACTATAACAGTTCTCTGCATGAATAGGTTGCAAATAAACCTGACCATCCTCTCAGGAATACTCAACTGAAGAAGTTTATTCCTGAGTACCGGAAGAAGGACATTATCATAAGCAGATGCAACATCCAGAAAAGCTCCCACTAGAAACTTTTTTTTTGTAAATGCTAATTGTATGTCTGTGGTAAGGATGCTTAAACTATCTAAGGTGCTCAAGCCTTTCCTAAACCCAAATTGAGATTTGGCAAGTAAACTTCTGCTTTCTATAAACCATTCTAATCGAATGCGAAGCAAATGTTCCATAATTTTAGCAAGTACCGATGACAAAGCGATAGGTCTTCTGGAGTTAGGATCAGAAGGATCCTTTCCAGGCTTTAGTAACGGAATCACAATTTGAGTTTTCCAAGATTCTGGAATCATGCCATGTTCAAAAAATTTATTAATAATATCCAAAAACAAAGATTTTGTCTTGTCACTGGCTCTACAGAGAAAAGAGTATGGGATACCATCAATGCCTGGAGAAGAATCCACTAGGCCATTCAGAACTCTATGGAGTTCATTGAATGAAAACAAAGAATCCATTTGACTATGGGATGGAAGAGGACAGAAAATATTAATGGGAATTGAATCCATAAACGGAACAGAAGGAGGGGCCAATTTATCCGTAAATGCTTCCAACCAAAGTGATGGATCGTTTGAGGAAATATTGTTTGTAGTCTGAGATCCTCTAAATCTACGAATCTGTTTCCATACTAAAGAAGGAGGGGATCGTGGAGATAAGGATTCACAAAACCGGATCCAACCCCCCTTTTTTTTTGAAGATAAAAGTTTACGCGCTCGAGCTGCTGTGTGTTGGTAGGTGAGGAAATTCTCCATGTTCATAGAAGAATTATAGCATCTTTCTGCTTCACAACGCTGATGAATGATGGCTGTACAATCAGAGTCCCACCAAGGAGGAGATAATTTGAAATTGACCTTCTTTTTCAATGGGATATTAGCATCTGCAGATGAAATTATGGCATTAATAAATTTTTCATATATAAATAGACAATTTGTAGATTCTAAACAAGGAACTGAATCTAAAGTATTATCTAAAGAATTAGAAAAAGCAGGCCAATCGGCTTTGGATAATCTATATTTTAAAAGAGGAGTATGACTATAAGAGGGTAAGGAACAATGAGAAAAGGATATAATAATTGGAAAATGATCACTTCCATAAGAAGTTGCAAGGATATCCCATGATAAAAGAGAAGATAAAGATGAAGAACATAGAGTAAGATCAACAGCACTTTTAGGATCTTGAGTGGGAAGTACTCTACGAGTTGGGGAGCCATCATTGATAACACAAAGACCATTATCATCCAAAATATCTAAAATAATTGAAGCAAATGAATCACTGTGACTGGAACCCCATGAAATATGATGGGCATTAAAATCACCCATTATGATTTTTTTTTTTTTTTTTGATGTTTCTGCTCCATGGCAATCTGTTTTCCAACAATAAGCCACTTCTTTGGTTGATTTCTCAGTTATGTTTTCCTCAAGAGCCATACTTGTATGAAAATCAATTTCACACGACTCTCTTGATGTCAAGTGGTGAATCTTTTATGTAGGTTCGGTATGTCACTTCTTTTTAGCCGGGTATGCTGAAGAGCGCCTTCTCCACTCAGAGCGTGTGCCAGTTTGTTGACATGGACGGTCAGTTTCTCCTGGTATTTCAGGCTGTTTTGAGCTATTTCCTGCCGAACTGTTTTTAGGCCGAGGTCGAGGTATATGTATCTATTACTTATACAATGAGGGATGCCAAACATTGTTCTCAGAGCTTTGGTCTGGAATCTCTCCAGGATATCTATACTACTGTTGCTGGCCGTTCCCCACAGTTGTATTCCGTAAGTCCAGATTGGTTTTATGGTAGTTTTGTACACTAGCATCTTGCTGTTAGGATTTAGTTGTGATTGGCGTCCCAATAACCAGTTCAGTGACCGCAGTTTTCCATCTAGTTGTTTGCGCTTTGTCCAAATATGTTTTTGCCATGTAAGTTTCCTGTCTAGGTGCATGCCCAAGTATTTTGCGTTATTATCTTGAGGGATAACTTTGCAGTTTAGCGTTACCGGTGGACATGTTTCTTTCCTAAGTGTAAATGTAACATGTACCGATTTGCTCTCATTTGCTTTTATTCTCCAACGCTTCAGCCATATCTCAACTTCTGTCAGGTGGTTTTGCAACTGTGATGATGCCGTTTCTGGGTTGCTATGAGCTGACAGTAGCGCCGTATCATCAGCGTATGTCGCAGTTGTGGTGTAATCAGTTGTTGGGATATCTGCTGTAAAAATGAGGTATAGTACAGGGCCCAAGATACTGCCCTGAGGAACACCTGATCTTATTTCGTGTACTTCTGAGAGATCATCGCTATGCTTCACTTGGTAGCATCTTTTATCTAAGTAGGATTTAAGTATTCGGAATAGACAATGCGGGAGATGCTTCTTTAGCTTGAACAAGAGGCCGTCATGCCATACCTTATCAAACGCTTGGCTGATATCCAAAAAGACTGCAGAGCAATATAATTTGTTTTCAAGGCATCTGCTAATGGTGTCAACTATACGGTGTACCTGTTCGATTGTCCCGTGTTTTTCCCGGAATCCAAATTGGTGGTTCGGTAATACTGTACCTAGATGTTCTTTCATCCTGTTAAGCAATATCCTCTCAAACAGTTTGCCAATAACTGGTAGCAGGCTGATAGGTCTGTATGAAGTAGCTTCGTGTGGGGGTTTAGCGGGTTTTGGTACCATGACTACATGTGCAATTTTCCATTGCCCAGGGAAATGTTCAAGTCTTAAGCTGGCATTAAAGATGTTAACTAATTTCATTACACCTTTATGAGGCAGGTTTTTAAGTAATGTGGCATCAATAAGGTCATAGCCGGGTGCTTTACCTTCCTTGAGGTTCCTTATTTCTTTCACAATTTCTTTTGGGCTGGTAAGTTTTAGTGGAAGACACATTTGATTCGCTGATTCAAGGTATTCCTTGATTTCTCTAGTATGTTCGGGATTGTTGTCAGGGAGTGGTTGGAAAACTGTTTTCAGATGCTCCGCAAAGATTGTTGCCTTTTCTTTATCTGATCTAGCCCATCCTCCTTTTTCGTCATTGATAGGTGATATGTGGATTTTCGGGCGCTTTAGATTCTTGGTAGCCTTCCACAGTGAGTAGTTTGTGTCTTTCGTTGAATCAAGATTTGAGAGATAGTGTTGAATATTATCATTTTCTAGGGTGCTGATAAGGGCTTTGAGTTTATTTGAGGAACTATTGAATGCAGCTTTATCACTTGGATATCCTGTAGTATGCCAGATTTTTCTCAATCGACGGCGCTCTTGTATTTTCTCTTTAATATCCTTTGGATATGAGTTATATTTCAGAGGTTGTCCTTTACCTGTCCTTTTTGGAGTTGCAGAATTGGCAGCATTGTGGATAGTCATATTAAGTTGTTCCAGTTGTCTTTCAAGTTCTTCTATTGTATTAATTTTGGTCTTTAGTTCTGTCTCTGACGTGATTATATTTTTATAGATTGTCCAGTTTGTAGTGTTCAAGTTGTATATTCTTAGGGGCGGTGCCACCAGATTAACTGTTGTCGTAACATTCAGTATAACTGGTGTGTGGTCAGATGTGAGATCTATTCGTGGTTCTATGTTTAAGTAGTTACTATCTATGTTTCTAACAATAAAAAAGTCCAATAAGTCTGGGATTCTTTGTCTGTCGGTAGGCCAATAGGTAGGTTCTCTGCCGGAATGACATTCTAACTTCATCTCTTCTGTGGCTTTACATAGTTGTCTTCCTCTAGTATTGGTCAACCTAGATCCCCAATTTAAATGTTTAGAATTCCAGTCGCCAGCACATATGAATCTGTTACCCAGTGTAGAAACCATTATGATAACAGGAGAAGGAAGAGAAGAGATGATAGATTGCAGAGCAGGCTCAAGTGAAGAATGAGGATGAGGTATATAAATAGAAAGGAATGTAACATTAAAAGCCCTTAATGCAACAGCATTAATGCTAGGATAACATACCGGAATATCAAATTTAGAAAATAAAGTACCATGTTTAATCAGCAGGGCACTACCACCATACCCATCATTTCTGTCATCCCGCACACAATAGTAACCAGGAACCCTGAATAGGGAACCTGGCACCAACCATGTTTCCAAGATGGCAGCAATGTCCGGCATATGATTATTTAATAAGTAAAGAAGTTCATGTTTTTTGCGACGAATACTATTAATGTTCCATTGAAGGATTCGAATGGGAGCCATTGGAATTGAATAATGATACAATTTGGGAAAGTTTATCGGCAACGTGGGACGGTATATTATTAGAATGACTAATGAGGTTAATGATCAAAGAAAGAAGAGAATCCAGAAAGTTTTCATTGATAGACGAGGAAGGGGTTAAGGAAGGAGACTGGGACAAAGCATGCCCATTTGGAAGGGAAGAAGGAACATTCAACACTAAAGCTCTGTGAGCATCCCTATTATAGCCTTTACCAAGAGGAGAATGAGGGCGACGTTCACTGTATACAGTTTTTCTGTAAGATGAATGAGGAGAACCAGATTTATTTATAATAGAAGGGGAAATAGGTTGGGGAACAATAGTTTGTGCAATTTCAGCATATGATCTGCGGACAGGGGGAAAATGGGATGACGCTTCCTCATATGATACATTATCCTGGGACATGGACAATTTAATATTTTTTTGACGGTCATGCTCAGGACATTTTTTATATGTAGCAAAATGATTGCCAGAACAAAACAAACACGAAGCTAACTCCTCAGTCACATTACAACCATCTCCAGAATGAGGCTGAGAACAACGATAGCAACGAGGATTGAAAGCACGACATTGGGTTTTAATATGGCCAAATCTACAACAATTATGGCATTGGATTGTTGGAAGACTATACATTTCGACTGGAAGTGATGTGTGAAAAGAAAAAACTCTAGGAGGGATGAATTGACCATGAAAAGTAAGAACTACACTCTGAGTTGGAATCCAAGATACTTTACCATCAACAACACTTTTCCTGTTCAGTCTTCGGGCCTTCAATATATACCCACAGCCATCAGGAAGAGACAATGATTCCACTAGCTCATCCATTGACCACTCAACCGGTATACTACGAATTAGACCCATGCGAGTAATATTATAGGTGGGAATATTCACCACATATTTATATTGAGGTAGCAACGAACAATCGAGAAAATTGTTTGCATCCACTGCTGACATAAACTCTACAGCAATCTTATTACGACCAACCTTTTTGATACCGTCTTTACAAATATTTTTAACTTTATTGGTAACTAAAAATTGACCGAATTTGATAGGTCTAATTGTAGTACCGGCAGAGGGATCAGGTTCAGACCTAGAGACATGTACGATAAAGGGACCTTTATCTTCCTTTTCGTAACATTTGAAGCCTATAATTAAACTATGGTGCATATAAACCGATTGAATCGATGGGGATGAGGAACTCGGGTCAACTATCGTTTTCTTCGAAGTCGAGACCGACGAGTCATTTTCGTCAACAACCAAGCGGCGTTTACTGCCACTTAGAGAAAAAAGAGGAGGAGAAGCATCTACATTTACCTGTTTGTCCGGAGGATCAGGAGGATCAGGAGGAAAAGAATCCATGATAAGGAAGTGAACTTAATACAAACCAGTATTTGTTACCACCGCCAACACATACACAGCTAAATTCCGCCTAATTTAAAACAAAACAAAGAAATCAAAAACAGAAAATTGAAAGAAGCCCACTAACACGTGTATCATTCAACACTCGCGAAAACGGAATTCCAAAAATTAATTAACAATATTTTAATTATTGACTCGACATTGACAACCAGGGCTGCCCTCCTATATTCTCATTTCAGACTTCCATTCGGGATGAGGCTGACGATACAGACCTTTTATCATAACTTGTCCCCTAGCCTTTATGTTGGCACTATTGATTGACAATATAATGTGACAACAAATTAAAACGGAATAACAGGGCTACCAACTTTTAAACGAAGGGACAAGTTATGATGAACGGTCTGTAACACAGCATCAACCTAAAAACGAAATTCGTCCTTTTCGATCGGAATGGCAACCGAATGGGTCTGAATAAAGGGAATTATGCTACTTTTTAATGGTCACACTCAAAGAGTATGCACGATATGGTCTGGTCTGGTCACACTGGTAAAAATAATAAAATGTCACAGTGACGTGTACAATATTACGAATGAATGAATATGATTTATTGATTGATCCGATTTAAATGAATATTTGTAACAAAAATTGAAAGAAAACACATTTGTTAACAATGTCAAGCAAGAATAAATCCTCAGAGAGTGTCACTAAGAGTAAAGGAAGCGATTGCGTTTGGAAAAAAGCTTTCGTAGCCAATACAGAATGGCCAGATAAGGTTAGTTTTTATAAATCACGAGACTTCAATATTGTCAATGAAAATGTATTTGAATAGTTACTTTATAGAATCTGTTTATTTCAGGATGAGTTTCTAGACGTAATATATTGGATGCGGCAAGCTATAGGCATAGTTTTTGGTCTGTGTTGGGGGTTGTTACCCTTGAAAGGATTCGTCGGATTATTATTGTAAGGATTCCTTCTGTTTTTTTTATATTATTACTAGCTGTCCCCCGCGGATTCACCCGCGTTCTCGAGAGAAAAAAAGTAGCTCATGTCCTCCATGAAATTTGGTACGCAGATAGCCTATGGTAATCTGCATACCAAATTTCATCGCGATCGGTTTTGCGGTTTAGGCGTGAATAGGTAACAAACAAACTCACATTCGCATTTATAATATTAGTTAGGATGTATAAAAATATGTTATTAGTAAATTGTTAAACTAGTTTGACATACACAAATAGCACAATAAAAAAATAAAAACTAAATAAGTACATAACTGTTAGAATATATAATGGCAAATATATTCCTGATCAATTTATTTATATACAACAAGTATTTACAATCATTGTATAAAATACAAACTATAATATATAGAAAACATCCTGGTATTTTTTTCAGATTTGTGGTTGTCAATGCAGCAGTGATATATGTCTACGTAAACAATTTCCAAAGTATTGATGAAGAAGAATATGGTGGCATATGGGAAATAACTAAAGAAGGTTTCATTACTTCATTTGCTGGATTTTTGGTGAGCATAATAAATCTGAAATGAGTATTTCAACTATTATCATTGTTTTACTAAATTTATACTTACTAAACTAATGTGCAAGAGAATCCCTTGGAGTTGCAAACATAAATAGGCTATGGTAAAGGCTTACCAAAGCCTATTGTTACTCGTCTGTCACCATAATGGTACAAAAAAAAATCTAGCTGCATGTAATGATGGCAAATTTTTTTTGCCTAGGTTTAGCTAGCTATTATTATGAATTATATATAGTACTAGTCTATAAAGTATTCTGTATCTATTTCAGGTCACATGGATTATCATGTACACAGGTTTACATGGAATGAATAGTTTATGAGACAATAACTAACCAAAGTGATTAGAAGTGAATGTATCAAGCCAAGACAGTCCAAGTACAAAATGTGTGAACTGTAGAATGTCTCCGTTTTGTATGTCACAGATTTGATCAAATGTTTGTAAAAGGAACATGCTTTTTATATGAATATGATGAAATATTTAAAATCTTATGATTTTTTTATTGATGTCAATTTGGTTCATTTAGAGATTGATAAAATAAAAACACATTAAAGTAAATGAATAAAAAACAAAATACTTACTGTATGTTATTGTGGTTTTGTTCATGGAATAAAATTAACATTAATGAAATAATCAGTTCTTTGAATACATACCTACAAGTTCCCAACAAAAATGTTGGACTGTAGTCTTCCAATTACCCAGGTGGTGGACCTTCCCTTCTTGCTGACCCCATTTCACCTCAACATGATACATAATATGGGCTAGAAAGGCTGCTCAAGCAATATTGCTAATGCAATTCATTTTTCGAATTCTCGGCAGATCCTACTTATTTCAATATGTTTTATGTAAAATAGACACTAAAAATAGTCGCATATATACAATTTAATTAATTAAAAGATTTAGTATTGGTGAATCTGCTGTAAATTCGGAAAAATTAATTGCATTAGCAATATTGCTTGAGCTTCCTTTTTAGCCCCCCAGGAATATAAACTATATTAATTTATAATTTGTCAAGACATTTTTCAAGTTGCATATATTTTGTCATTGAAAACTTCCCTCATTAAATTGTTTATATCTAATATTATTTATTTGTTAGAAATTTTTAATAACAATATTTTATGAACTGTTTGTTAAAGATGGTCTGGTGTAAGGAATACCTTACACCATATTATTTGTACTAATTAGATCCCAAACGCCATTTTCTTTCTGTTTGGTACACTATTCTTGGTTGACCTTTAATCCTACAGATTGAAGGATAGTGTAAATTTTCAGTAAATATTGAGATATCCCTAGTAATGATGGCAAGAACACTATTAACTGGAGCATTTGTTTTACAATATGTAATGTAAGTGTAAATAAATTGTACATCAACATGGGACACTGTTCAAGACTATACAGTAGACTAGCTTTGTAGAAACAATGAAGTTTGGAAATCAGCCATAATGATTAGAATATAATACTTTTTACTTAACTACTTTTGGATAAATAGTTATCCATTTTCCAGTGACCATTTACTGTTAAATCCAACAACAAATTTAGAATCATGTAGAATGTGTGTCCAATAGTTTAATGCTTGATGATTACATTTTATTTGTAAATTCTTAGAATTCTTCTATGTACTCACACATATTACTGTAAAATTATTATCTGTTGTAATAGCAAAGCAAAAGCTATTTGCATTTTCGTAGTTTTAATGGAATAATATATTATGTAAGATTTAATTATTTGTTAAGTTTCATTAAATATGTTATCGATAATTTCACTTAAAATATTATATCTTGTATTATTTATTTTGTCCATGCAATAAGAAAGCAATGCAATGCTGTTATATTGTGTGAAACATTGAGAGGAATAGTCCCGGAGTTTGTGTGAAGCATTTGTTTAGAACAAAAATTATAATGTTTGATTTAATAAAATTGTATAACATATATTATTTTTAATTTATAATTTAATGAGACCCTATTCACACTCACTTAACTCAGATTTAATAAAGCACTGATCATTCAAATTAACGTAAAACAAATGACGCCATTAAAAGTAGGAAGGTATATAGGAAAAACCGACATAAATAAACAGCATTTTATTTTGACAAATCAATCATCCCGCCACGATACAAATACATCATCAGTTCTATATCTTTGTGTAACAGTAGCATCTTTTAGTTCCATTCTAACGCCAGACTGAAACGCTAAAGCGCCCGCATATGCAATCATAACCCCATTATCAATACAGAATCTCTCATCTGTAGCAAATACTTTTGAACCACGTTCTTTGCACATAATTCCCATCATGTCTTGTAGACGCTCATTGCAACCTACTCCACCGACCAAAAGAACCTAGGACAGAAAAACCTACTTAATATTTTTTTTTATGTATAATATGTAAAAATTATTATTGCTTGATTGACTTGATTAGACTGTGACATCTATTAAAATATTAATCAGACATTGAACATCAGCTTGTTTTTAACTCAAGGTAATTTGAGCTTAAAAATATAAATACAAGGCAAAGAGAGAAATTAGTTGTTTCATATTTTAGACTAGCCAAAGTTAGCAAGTCATTCCTTGGTAATTGCGTTCGTTTTTATAATAAAATACCTCACTCGGTAACCAAGATGACCGATTTTAAATTTAAATTTTACATAAAGAAAGTTTTGAAGGAAAAGGCTTATTACAAGGTAGCTCATTATGTTAAAGATGGTGCACCTTGCATAATGTTTCTTCATTATATATTTTTTTTAGTTTTAGCCATTAGCGTATTCGCTATTATTTAATAAGAACTTGTTTGCGTTACATTTTATTATTTACTTTATATTGGTATTTTTCGTTTTGTTTTAATTGCATATTATATTGCACATTTTGCTGTTTTTGAAAAAATATAGCCAATAGTCAGATAATAAAAAAAAAAAATGTAACCTTGCTGAGTTTCTTACCGGTTCTTCTCAGTTGAAGGCTGACTTCCGAACCGGTGGTAACTTCAGTAAATTCGGCTTTCTAGGGCCCAAACTGAATAAATGGCTTTGACTTTGAAAGGTTGAAATTATTTATCTATACTAATATTATAAAGCTGAAGAGTTTGTTTGTTTATTTGAACGTGCTAATCTCAGGAACTACTGGTTCGAATTGAAAAAATCTTTTAGTGTTGGATAGCCCATTTATCGAGGATTCGCGGGATAAAAAGTAGCCTAAAGCCTTGGCTACGTTATAACTCGGGAAAATATAAGATCCCTCGGGAACGCGGGTCAAACTGCGAAAGCTAGTATTCTATATTTGCATGACATTAAAAAATGTCTTATTTATGGTAACACCAGCTTCCGCCCCGCGGTCCCGCAGGTTTTCCCGGGATAAAAAGTAGCCTATGTGCTATTCCAGACTATAATCTTTGGTAGGAAGTAGGATATCAATTTAACAAGTGCTAAATATTGTCAACATTACCTCATCAGATCCACAATGAGCCATGGCCCGCTCAGTTATCTCCACTAACATGGCAAAGATTGTCTCTTGCAATGAATAACACAGGTCTTCAGGCGTATACTCCTTCAGGAGCTCATCAATCTTGTCTTCCATGTATGATAGTATGCCTGAGAAGCTTACATCCATACCTGGAGAATTAATGATAGCCTAAATTATTGGGCCCATGACATTTGTAACTATTGGGAAAAGACTAATTCACACATTGCTTGTGCAATGTCTGTGAAACAGCTTACAATGGGAACCCAATATTTGAGAGATGAATCATGACAAGTAATGCCAATAAAATAATGCAAATAAAATTATGTTTGTTACCCTTGACACAATATGGCAGATGTAAATATTTCTTTCCCTTCTTAGCAGCTTGCTCAATATTGTATCCTGGACTTGGTGCATTTGATAACTTCAGTACGCGTGCAAATCTGAAAATTGATTAAAGATTAGAGACTGTATGACATGAGTTAAATATTTTTATAACGTATATGGGAACTTTTTTGCTAATCATAGATATATAATTTTATTTACTAAGCCCACAGGTTGCTAATAAGTTTTACTTAGTTGATCTGACCAATATAATACAGCTTCTTTTTTCGAAATGAACAGTATGACTATCATAATAAGCTATCGGGAACTTATCAGCAAACTGTGAGTCTTGCCCTACTGAGAAAATGAGAATATCTATCATTATTTAGGTATAATTTCCTTGCCTATCCAAACAATTACCAACAGCAATATCAATGGTTTCTCCAAATATCCTGTACCTCTGCCTGGAGTATGCAATTATCTGTGTGTTACCTCCACTCACATACAATACTGTAGGGTTTTTGGCCTTAGTTATTAATCTACCCATTTCTATATCTGTTGAAACCATGTTAAGGATTGTAGATTTTTTACAAGCTTTTATTTAACTTGCAATGTTTGTTCGGGTGGAATCTTGCAAGTCGAATTTCACCCATTTCCAGTGGTTAGATTGACTTGATATTTGGTATACATTAGTATATTGGAAGACAATGCAAGTACTGTCAACAAAAAAGCTTGTATTAAAAATGAAATTATTTAAGTGATGGCCACACCATCACTTAAATCATTAAGGTACCAACATCTACAATTAATCTAGCATTTAAGTTTACCACCTGTTGCACTAGTATTAGTATAAATTTAAAAGGATACGTCCGATACAATGATTGACTCCTAAAATAGGTTTGTTCCACAACAAAGCACAAGTTCTTGCGACAATAGCACAGACCATGAGCGGAGCACCCATCCCCGGTCCTTTAGTGTAGCATACCACATCTATATCTTCTGGTTTTATTCCGGATTGGTCCATTGCTTCCTTTAGAACCTCATGGATGTTTTGCTGATGATGCTGGGCTGTTTCACGAGGTAGGAAGCCTAAAATATTAATAATGATATTGAATAGAACATAAATTAAGACAATCAAGACAATAATTTTAATAAAAAAGTTTAGTAGTGAGTAGCCTTAGGGGCCATTTGATTAATTGTCTTGAAATTTAATGATTCCAATAATTGTATTTATGAATTAGCGATACGATATAAGTCAAAACCGACCCAAATAAGTCATGGTTTGTAGATATATGTATAACATATAACCTAACATGAAATATTATTTCAAGTTAGGTTATTAATTAAAGATACGAAAAACGTAGTCTTACCCTCTCCTGGCGGTGTGATGTATGTTCGCCTACAATTGGCAAGTATTTCGCCATCTTTCACTATACCAATACCTAACTTATTTGCACTCCCTTCGAAACCTATTGCTATAACCATTATTTAAAAACAATACTTATTTTAGATAATAAAATTCACGTTTCGTGGTTTGTTTACCAAACATATCATGTCTGTCTGCTGTCTGTCACTGTCAGTCAACAGTAGTGATAGGGTATGTTCCGATATACACTGCGAGCACTGTAAGGCGTGACGTCATTTAGTATACTGAGAAGCCGTTCCTTTATAGTTAGCTATACTGGGTACTGTTTAAAACGGAACGCTGTCCAGTATACTGTGTGTCATCCACGTATATGTAAACTGTCATTCTGGACGCCGTTGATCACGTGATCATAGCACTGAGAGCACCTTAACTCGAAAACGCCAGTGCTCACAGTACAAAAATGGCGACGATTTATGACGTCATATATTTCCCTAGGATACTGCGGCAGTATACTGTCATCTATAACGGAAGAATTTCTTCCCAGTGAGAGTACTGAACAGTGCTCGCAGTGTATAACGGAACATACCCTTAGTATATTGAGAAGCCGTTCCTTTATAGTTAGCTATACTGGGTACTGTTTAAAACGGAACGCAGTCCAGTATACTGTGTGTCATCCATTGTCATGGACGCCGTTGATCACGTGATCATAGCACTGAGAGCACCTTACCTCGAAAACGCCAGTGCTCACAGTACAAAAATGGCGATGATTTATGACGTACTAACTATGATACTGCAGCAGTATACTGTCATCTATAACGAAACGAATTTCTCCCCAGTAAGTCCTGAACAGTGCTCGCAGTGTATAACGGAACATACCCTTTGACATAAAAGTAAATGTTGCATGAATTCAAAATTGATCCACGCAAAGCCACGCATATTATTATATTATTATCAGGAAAATAAATACACTTTTACTGAAGTAAATTAAGAAAACAAAAAGAACCTTATGAAATTAGAGCCCTCGCAGACGAATAGCGCCAATGTTCTCGTGCAGAGATGATGCATACACGCGGTGTAGGTACTTATAACCCGTTACCCGGTTCATTTCTTATCTTAAATGGTGGTGCTTATCATGCCCTCTCGCTGGTATACTAGTGCCGTCTATACTCACTCGAGCGTACCGATGGCAGAAAAATAATCAGTCTTGAATATCAGATTTATTTGAGTTGATAAATGAGTAGGTATGTTACGAAAACTATTTTTTTTTGTAAATCAGAATCCTTGGTTTGTTTATTTTGAAGTCATACTAATTGAAATAAAAAGGACTCGGTCTTGTTCATAATATTAATTTAGTCCAGACATTTTTTCTGCTCACTGTACTGTCTGTTAACGCAAGTACAAGCCGCCATTTTAGATTCGTTTCTTTATTGAATCGCCTTATATTTACCCATGATTTTAATAATCGTAATAATCGCCGTGCAATCTAACTCGGCCAGATTGAAGTTAGACTTTATAAGCGTGAAGAGTTTCAGCACGCATTCAGGCATGATATTAAAGACGTTCAAAATTTGACTTTCCTTTCATTTCCAATACAGCAGGTAGTGTATATTTTATACATGAATAAGAACATCAGACAAATAAAACACCCACGTTACGTAAGCTTTACAAGCATATTGTATTAGACACTGAATTATGACAAAAATGTTTTATAATAACACAATCATGAATATTTATTTATTCTTATAAATTATTAGCTGGCACTGAAATTATTAGTTCCTGACACATTTAAGCTTGTGTCTTACCATCATCATTGACTTCGTCGACGAAATCTGCTAGCATATCTTCAACAGTCACACCATCATTAGGTGTAATTTTAGATGTCACATTATCTTGAATGTCTCCATTTTCAACAACTTTTTCTGGTGATGTTTTAATTCCATTGACTTTAGGCGTATCAATACTAGTTTCCAAATCTTTATTTTTTTGTAAATCACCTTCTTGAGAACTCTTGACTAACTGTCCACAAGTTATTTGAATATCGTCTGTGTCATTTGTACTTGGTAGATTTTCGTCATCTAGTTTTTCCAAGACAGGCACTTTTTCATTTCCTGTGTTTGGATAATCGTATGCTACTTCCATAGATAGTGGACTTCTTTCGAGTGAATTGTTTAATATGTTCGGAGGCATTTGGGTTCCTGCTTCGAAAATATTGGTATCTGTATGCAATACATTATCAGGTTTATTGATTTTTTTGACAATTTCTTTAGTTGCAGTTGCATTAATTTCTTTATTTTCGACAGTAGTACTGGATTCTATTGTGTCTACATTTTCAGCTGTCTGATTTGTTTCTTCAGTGCCATCTTCAATATTTTCGTCAACAATCATTAGAACACTTGCCGTTTCTGGTTCCCCAACTTCATTACTTTCTTCTTC
This sequence comes from Tetheella fluctuosa, assembly GCA_951216915.1. Lineage (NCBI taxonomy): Eukaryota > Metazoa > Arthropoda > Insecta > Lepidoptera > Drepanidae > Tetheella > Tetheella fluctuosa. Next base: position 10,709,166 of record OX578223.1, on the reverse strand, counting down.
ATAAACCAATGCGGCAAGTTCACTCTCCTCTACGTCTGAATCATCGCTTATTACAACAGATGTCACTGAGTCACTACTGACGCTAATTTTAGCTGATGGTTCATCTAAACGAGGTTTCTTGCTTGACGGTTCATCTGGTATTGTTATAACTTCCTCTGCTAGATCTTCTGATGGCATCCTGTAAAGATGTAGTTGTAAAGGGTATTAAGATTGCCTGATAGAGTTCACCAAAGTAGCGGCAAGCAAGGTGGTCGTTTTGACATAAGGGTATCTCTACTGTCTCGCTATGTATGTCTCTTTTTCATATATGTACAGATATGGGCTGTCAAAACGGCCATCATAGCTGCCGCTATTAAGACCGCGTTCTCATGTGGTGTAACTGATGGCTGTTTATTCAATTTGCATAATTCTTCTATTGATCATCCTTTAAGATAGTTGCATAATTTTAGCCACGATCTTGTAGACTGAAAACTTCTATAATAAAGGCTTCATCATTTATTAAATTCAAAAGGTACAGCTACAGAATAAACTATTATATTTCAATGCCAAAAGGTTCATAATATTTCTGCTACATACCTCTCAGCCCCCAACAAGGACTCCAAAACGGCCCTATTTCTGTCTGATATCTTGTGTCTTTTTTCACTTGCTTCCTTCTGCTTTTCGGGATGTACTTCTAAAGCGAAGTTGAGTGACGGCGGCGAGCAGTGCAAATGAAGTCTTATGTCCAGTAGTGCTTGGGAGCAGAACTTCGATATCTGGAACAAAATTATGACATGACATTATGAACTTTAGATAAAGATACAGGATAAAGGTTGGTAATGGTACCGAATTTTGGTATAATAGTTTCTAAAGTTGGTCCATCATTCAGCAATTCGCAATCATTTTTTTTTCTCATTTGTTGTTTATACTTATTATATATTGATTTAGAAATTGTTAAACATTAAATGGAAAAAAAACCAACATTATCAGACTGTCCAAAAAAACATAACCTTGCTGAGTTTCTTTCTTGCCGATTCCTCTCAGTCGCAGGCGACTTCCGAATCGGTGGTAACTTCAGTAACTTCGACGTTCATAAGTGTCGTTCTAGGGTCTTTCAAAGTCAAAGCCATTTATTCAGTTTAAGCCATTGAAGGGCACTTATGAACGTCAAAGCCACTGAAGTTACCACCATTTACCGGCGAGAGACCAGTATGGAAAAGTCTAAATAATCACTTACATGTCTGTGATGACTATTGATCAAGTCGGTGTACAAGTGCAGACAATAGTGCGTCGGAGGCGCCACCGCTGCAGCCTCGCCGGTGGGGCAACTCTTGCGACACGCTTCCAAGGCGCGCACCAGCGACAGTCCGCGCTCGTCGCTGAGCGACGACATGTTGTAGCACGACCGGACTAACAGCTCTTGGAATATCTATGGGGGAATATAATTGCTGCATGCAGGCCGCCCGAGACTGGTCCTATTGGAGATCCTTAGGGGAGGCCTATGTCCGACAGTGGACGTCTTGCGGCTGAGATGTTGATGATGATGAAATTGAAAGGTGTTTTACAAAAATAGTACATAAATTTACAACTTGGCATTGAAATAAATAAAGAGCGTAAATACACGTGCGTGACACAAGTGAAACTATAGTTCTCTCTTTTTCTTTTATTTTCCGTCCTTTTTGCGTCATAAACGTTTCAATCCGAAACGTTACATATAAAACGTTGCATTCAAATTCAACCTTGAAATTTCATTCTCATCGCGCCGAATAAGGTACACAAGCCGCTGAAAGAATCAAGAACTTATGCATTCACGTACGTCTAAACGCAGCCTTCGGATTAATTAAAAATTAAGGTCTTTATTTTTTTTTCAGGATCATAATTTTCTTTGAAACAAAAAAAAAACTATTGCTATGAGACGCCCTTCCAGGGGAAAAATGCAAACTGTTATGAAAACTTAACAAACAGATAGACACAATTTCGTATTTATAGTAAGGACATATAAAGCTTACCTTGTGAGTAGCTGGTTTTAAAAATATGCCACATACATAAAGAAACGCTTCTACACATTCCAAAGCAGCTATTGCAACTTCATCATTAATTTCTTCAGGACTAAAACAAGAATATAATTTGTAAACAAATTTAACTTTATCCTGTTGATTTAAAGTTCAAAATTAAGGCAACTTACATAGCTATCTTGTTCTTTTCGCCGGGCATGTGTGAAGCCATGTTACTCTCTTGTAACATTGTATTAGCTAGTTTCCTTTTTGCTTTCTTACTGAGATGTCTAGTTGGTTGGGCGTTCATCTGTATACATTTAAAATATTGAAAATTTCCTACTTTTATAATGTTACTAAGTTACCCGGTAAATATGAATCTCAGATTTAAGGAGCCATCTACATATTTACTACATTTTTTTCTTTTTAATGTCAGTAGGCTGACAAGGAGGCATGCGGTCTACCTGATGGTAACTACCGTCGTCCATGGACATTAGCCAGGAGGATTGCGAATGTGTTGCCGACCTTAACATACCACCTCAGTGGTAGTGACGTCGGATGCCACGGCAAAGGTCGTGGGTCCGAATCATACAATGAGCTTGTTAAATGATAAACAAACACTTCCGTATAATAATATAATAACTGCACACACTTACAATTGACTCAATAATAACAAAAATGACAATCGATATTATATTTCTGTAAGAACAAAACCATAGCGCGATTTAAAATACAAGTAGCGCCATCTATTGGTGGTGAGCGTAATTTCCATCTTAAACATCCTCCCGGGCGAAAATATTGAAATGTATAAGGATGTTATAACAAAAAAAACTATAACTAAGAAGACTCCAGGGGCAATGGACATAATTTGGCGACTGGCCGTTTAAAAACATTATTTTTGTACTGTAAAGAAACTACACGGGTAATTCCATCAGCACCTGGGTGCTTCTGTATGACACGTCCCAAGAGCCATTTTCCCGGAGGTAGTCGTTCATCCTTTATTAAAACAACCGCACCTAACTCAATATCGGGTTGTTGGACACACCATTTATATCGGTGCTGCAAAGTAGTAAGGTACTCATTCTGCCATCTTCTCCACAAACTTTGTGTCATGCGTTGAATTGTCTGCCAACGATTAAGACACAAGTTTAGCTTTACTTCTTTCACTGAAGGTAGTACTTTCAGCTCAACAATCTGTTGGATAAAAGCTGCTAAAATAGCTTATAGCTTATTTTAGTGTTTGTTTATCATTTAACATTGGTCCTTCGAATCGGATTTTTCAGAGTGAGTATAGTGAGTGAACAGTTCTTAGTGTTGTGACGTGTAAGTGCCATTTACGGATTTTGGTATGTACAGTAGACTATGTCAGTGAAAAAGAACTTGTAAAATTCTGGTTAATGAAGTTAAAAGACTTAGAAAAAATTGTGGAAAAGTTCAAAACACTTAGAAATTTTATAGATGATTGGACTTTAACTTTTCACTGATTAGTGGACTTAGGATTTTTACTGATTACGGCACTTAGAAAATTTTTGATATTCTTGGACATAGAAGAATAATACGCAATATTATAGGACTTTGAATTTTTTTTGTGATTACAACACATAGAAAAAAAATACTGATTGCAATATTTGAAAAATAACTTGTAAAATTTAAAGATGTCGGAACTATGTATTACTCAAAAATTACTCGCTCAAAGATTAGAAAGTCTTTATACAAACACCAAGAAGAGTCCAAAGACTCGTTTAACACGTGGTTATTTGGAAACGCGACTTGAGACATTAGAAGATATTTGGAAAAAATATACAGAGCAACACGATGAAATAATTACGTCAATAACTGAAGAAACTTTGAAGAAGATTAGTTATGATGCAGAAGCAAATTTTCAAAAAACGGAAGATAATTATTTAGATTTAAAATCGTTTATAAAAGATCATATCATAGAGATGACAAGAAGTGATGGGAAATCGACAGATACTAAGGAGGGAACATCTTCTGAATGTAAACACATTTCCAAACCGAAGGCTAAACTACCACCTTTATCCTTGCCTAAGTTTTCTGGAAACTATAATGACTGGATGGGTTTTCGTGACTTATTTCTTTCGCTTATTCATAATGAAGCAAACCTGTCAAAAGTAGAGAAACATCACTATCTGCGATCTAGCCTTTGTGGCGAAGCAGAACAATTGTTGAAACATTTGGCAGTAACTGAAGCAAACTATGATAAAGCATGGCAAGCGATTGAATGAAAAAAATGAAAATGAAAATATTTTTTATTCAAATAGGCCTTCACAAGCACTTATGAATAGTCTGACTCTAACGCACGGTTCGGAAAAGGTTGCTTTTACTGAGAAGAGCCGGCAAGAAACTCAGCAATTACTCTTTTCAAAACCAACTCAGATTCATTACATCAAATTATTTATCTAGTCTCACTGACAATATGTGTGTGTTATATGACAGTAAGGAAAAAAATATATATCAAAATTATGAGTAACTTAGTAAACAAATGGATTGCAAACTTAAGCAGACCAGCCCCCACAAGCAGCACCTGTTCACAAGTATGACGCATGTGGCAGCCATCGCCCTCCTCGCACATATTATAGGGAAGTGAGCGACCCGCCACACGACGCCGCCGCAAGCAAAGACCCCAAAGTGAGCATGACTAACTTAAGCTTACTACAAATAATACAAAGAGAAACTATTTCGAGAAATACGAATTATAACACACAATATGTTATCACTGAGACTATTAACAGGTTTATAAATCAAAATAATAACAATAATAGTACACAAAAGTAACAAATCTACCAAGCATTAGAGTCTTTGAAATAATCATTTACAGTATAATAAGCATTTTCTACTAATACAGCTTTAATCCGTTCCTTAAATTTTTGCAAAGGCAAATTTAAAATTGAAGTAGGGATTCTGTTATAGATGCGTGTACTTAGTCCTAGAAATGAGCCTTGCACTTTCTGGAGTCTATAGGCAGAAGTTACAAGTTTGTGCTTATTTCTAGTATTGATAGAGTGCACATCACTTTTTTTCGAAAAAAGACTAATATTTTGATGCACAAATAATATATTTGCAAATATATATTGAGATGCAACTGTGAGTATGCCAGTTTCTTTAAACTTATCTCTGAGGGAAGTTCGAGAGCCCAAGTTATAAATAGCTCGCACTGCCCTCTTTTGTAAAATAAAAATTGTTTCTATATCAGCAGCTTTACCCCAAAGTAAAATGCCATAGGACATGACACTATGAAAATAACTAAAATATACTAATCGAGCTGTATCTACATCTGTAAGCTGTCTAATTTTTCTAACTGCATAAGCTGCCGAACTGAGTTTTGCCGCAACTGATGAAATTTGGGAGCCCCATTGAAGCTTTGAGTCTAAAGTAATCCCTAAAAATACTGTTGACTCAACAAGATTTAGAGCTTCATTATTTAACATTAAATTACAGCCTACTTTTTTTACGTTGGGTAATGCAAATTTAATACATTTAGTTTTTTTTGCATTTAACACTAGATTATTAACAGTAAACCAATTCAATACCTGAGCTAATGCGCCGTTTACATCGTCATAATTAGATTTAAGTCTATCAACACCAAAAATCAGTGAGGTATCATCAGCAAACAGTACAATTCCACAGGTATTTTTAACATAAAAAGGAAGGTCATTAATATAAATTAAGAATAGAAAAGGACCTAGAATAGAGCCCTGCGGTACACCCATATGCACAGGAGAACCAGATGATTTAACCCTATTTACATCGACACTTTGAATTCTCTGTCCTAGATATGATTTCATAAGATCAAGTGCCATACCTTTTACTCCATAATAATTTAACTTACGTAAAAGTGTCCCATGATCAACGCAATCAAAAGCCTTGGATAGGTCACAGAACACACCAATTACATTTTGTGACTTTTCCCAAGCATCAAATATACCTTTTAAAAGTGCTACCCCAGCGTCAATCGTAGAACGACCTTTCGTAAAACCATACTGTTCACAATGCAAAAGTTTATTTAAATTAAAGTGAGCAAGTAGTTGCGATAGAATAATTTTTTCGAATATTTTACTGAGGGCTGGCAAAATGGAAACAGGCCTATAATTAGAAGGATCCCTAGGATCTCCGTTTTTGAAGAGTGGTACTACTTTACTGTGTTTCATTAAATCTGGAAATTTACCTAAGTCTACACATCTGTTGAAAATCAAAGCCAAATAGGGAGCAATGTCATCCATGATACCCCGCAAAACAGTAACAGATATATCCCACAAATCACCAGTGCGTTTAACTTTCAAAGTCTTAAAAGTTTTTACAATATCATGAGATGTTATATGCCTAAATTTAAATAACTCATCGCATTCCGATACATTATTTTTTAACATTATTTCAGCATCTTTAGGTGAAGAGTTTAAGGAGCTGGTTGTAGCTATAGGTATATCACTAAAAAAGTTATTAAATGCGTGTGCTATTTGACTATCTCCACTAATAATTTTATTATTAATATTTAATTCAATACTATTATTATGGTTTTTAATCTTACCCCTTTCAGAGTTTATAATGTCCCATGTTGTTTTTATTTTATTGCTTGATTTACTAATTTTATTTTTTAAGTAAATGGATTTGGCAGAGGCACAAGCTTTCTTGAAAATTTTTGAATAATTTTTAACATATTGAATAAAATTAGTATTTTGATTAAATTTTTTCATACCATACAGCTCATACAACTTAGCTCTACTTTTATAAATACCAACCGTTGCCCAATCGTTAAACTTAATATGTTTATTTCCATTGAAAGTCCTTGGTTTGAAAGTATTGTCAAATTGCTTTCTTATAAAATCAAAAAGTTCGTTATATAGACTATCTGGTTCTTCCTGTGCCATTTCAATAGAAACAATATTTTTGTTTACATTGTTTTTGAATCGAACCATGCGACTTAAGGTAATAGGTCTACATGTTAGTTTATGGGGGGTAATTTTGTTATCATTTAATAGAACTACTTTTTGACCACAATGATCTGAAGTTAGCTCATTAATTACCGATTGTTCAAATACATCACAGCTACAGAACATATTATCGAGGCAAGTGGCAGATGTTGCCGTGATTCTAGTTGGCTCACAGAATAAATTATTTAGATTAAAAGATTTGAACAAGTTAATTAATCTTACTGCGGTAGGTGAATCTACTAACAAATTCACGTTAAAATCACCACATACTATTATATTTTTGTTACACGTTTGAGCTTTCTTAAGAGCATCTTCTACTACTAATTCGAATAAACTAAAATCACCTAGAGGGGGACGGTACACGCAAACTATAACAAATCGCTCTAACTCCACACAAGACAATTCAGCAGTGCGTTCGATTGACAAGTCTACAATGTCTTTGCGATCCTTACATTTAATATCACTTGAAACTAAAATTAAACTGCCACCGTGTATAGCTGATTTTCTAACGAACGCACTTATCAGTTTGTAATTAGGAAAACTGAGCAATAGCTCATGATTTTTTATCCAATGTTCAGTTACACAAAAAACATTGACCTTGTGGTATTCTAGAAACAGTTCAATTTCCAATTCCTTGCCAGCTAGGCCCTGAATATTCTGATGTACAATATTTAAATGATTGAGCTTAGCCTTTGTCGTATCTGAAAAACCTCCTCCCCCCTGGACACCTCGTTATCACCAATAACACCAGTGTCAATATTCCCAACCAAGCTACTAGTAGCTTGGTTATAAATGTGTAAATTACCGGCTAACAATGTAGCGATTTGTCGCTTAAACTTAATTGGCAGATAGAGTGTATCTTTTGTCAACTTAAAATTAGATATAAAATTGTTCATGTCAAAATAAAACATGGCGTCACTATGACGATAAATTAAGTTATAAAGTGTCAGTGATTGAAAGCAGATTCAACAATAAAAGAATAATAGTCAACACAATTCTTAATCGTTTATTACAACAACGAAAGTTACTTACAGAAAATGGTCACGGTCTTAAAGAATTGCTTGATACAACCAGGGAATGTTTGAATTCACTAGACAATCTTGAGATTAATACTTCTTCTTGGGATGCAATTATTGTTCATGTTGTTGTTTCCAAATTAGACAATGAATCACACAAACTTTGGGAGCAGTCACTTGGTTCATCACAGGATATACCTACTTTTAAAGATTTGGCATCTTATTTAGAATGTCGATTTAGAACAATTGAAATGATTGAATCTACAAATAAACAACAGTATAAGCCGCAACGAGATATCACTAAATTGCAACAAAATGCTACAAAACCTATGTCATCAAAAGGGCATACTCCTATAAAATCATTTGCAACTGAAATGAACACTTCTTGCACATACTGCACACAAGGGCATTATATATGCCACTGCAAGGACTTCGCTGACTTAGAAGTTACACAAAGGCGAGACTTCGCAAAAAAAAATTGGAATCTGCTTCAACTGCCTAGTTAAGGGTCACACCGTAACTAGTTGCCGACAACCGATATGTTGCAAGAAATGTGGTCGACGTCATCACACCTTGCTTCATAATACTTACACTACGAAGACGACTGCAGCACCTGGAACTCCCGAAGCTACATTACCTGAGGACAAATCATTAATTACTATGAAAAATGAAATGAGTAACAACCAAGACGTACTGTTGGCTACCGCACGCATAGCCATTATATCCAAAGATGGAAGTACTCATTACCTCAGAGCATTAATTGATCCGGGATCACAAGCGTCGTTTATAACGGAAGCAGCTACACAACTACTTGGTCTTGATAAAACAAAAGCTCTTGGAAAGATATCAGGACTTGAAGGAAACAAAACAATAATTTCTAAGGCCACAACTACACTGAAGTTTCATTCTATACGAAGCTTGACACCTATGATTTATACTGAAGCATATGTGCTTGGACGACTCACTTCATTATTACCCTCGCAAGAATATGATATAAATTGCTGGCCAACGTCTGAAAAACTAGATTTGGCTGATCCAGATTTTTACAAACCAGGTTTTATTGATGTTCTTCTTGGTGCTGACGTCCATAGTGATATAATTATAGAAGGGATTCGTAAGCACGAATCTCTGATAGCTGTCAACTCACATCTTGGCTGGTTGATATCAGGAAAGATAACTATGATTGATTCACAACCACGGCAATTAATTGTCAATCATTATGAATTAGAAGTGGATCATTTACTGCGAAGATTTTGGGAATTAGAAGAACAACCAACCAAGAAACTATTGACTAAACTAGAAATTCAATGTGAAGATAATTATAAAAATACACACAAAAGAAATACTGATGGGAGATATGAAGTTTGCTTACCTTTTGAGAATGAAAATGATCCAAAAATAGGTGATTCTAAACCACTCGCAGTCCGTCGATTGCTTCAAATGGAAAAGAAATTCATACACCGACCTGAATTTAAAGACGAGTATTGTAAATTTTTGAAACAATACGAATTATCGGGTCATATGGAATTGATACACGAAGAAGAACACGAAGAACTCGTTGAAAACGTGAAACCTGCAAATAAAGAAAAAAATATAAATAATTATACACAGAAACCAAAGAAACAATTGTACTACTTACCACATCACGCGGTACTAAGAGAAACTAGTATTAGTACCAAACTCAGGGTCGTTTTCGATGGAAGTGCCAAACCTGAAAATGGAAATGCGTTGAATGAAGAATTACTGACTGGTCCGCCCTTGTTGCAAGATTTGCGTGACTTAGTTACTCGATGGAGACAACACAAAATCTGCTTGGTAGCTGATATCAAACAGATGTACAGACAAATACGAGTTGCACTCCCAGACACTGATTTTCAAAGGATTATTTGGCGAGAAAATCCTAAAGATATCATGAAAGAATATAGGTTACTTACTGTAACGTATGGTACTTCTTGCGCACCTTATCTTGCATGTCGGACGCTACTACAGCTTGCTGATGATGAAGAACTTCAATTTGAGGAAGAAGCTAAATTATTAAGAACTGATTGCTATATGGATGATTTGATGTCTGGAGCTTGCACGGAAACAAAAGCAGTTGAGTTACAAAAACGATTGACTGAACTACTGGCAAAAGGAGGTTTTCCGTTACACAAGTGGGCGTCAAACAGTGATTTAGTACTGAATGAAATTCCTACAAGTGATAAAATCTCTCAAAGTTCAGTAAATATTCAATTAGATGAATCAGTGAAAGCGTTAGGAGTGTCGTGGAAACCTAAAAGTGATACATTCGAACTTAAGATTGATTGTACAGAAAATAATGATATTGAAAATTTAACTAAAAGAAATGTTTTGTCGAGCATCGCAAAAACATTTGACCCTCTAGGCTGGCTAGCACCTGTTACCATTGTTGGCAAAATTTACATGCAGAAATTATGGTTAGCTGGTTTAGAGTGGGATGAACCTTTACCTAATAATTTAAAAGATGAATGGTGTACTTACCGTAAACAACTTAAGAGCATGGATGTAATACACATGCCTCGATGGTTAGGAACTTGTGATACTAATGATACCATTCAATTACATGGGTTTTGTGATGCCTCGTGTACTGCTTACGCTGCTGTACTGTACCTCCGAGTTATAAGTAATAATGGTATCGAAGTTAGATTAATTACTGCAAAGACTAAAGTTGCCCCTGTCAAAAGAGTCACACTACCTAGACTTGAACTCTGTGGTGCAGTACTTCTAGCAAAATTATTAGATCATACCAGAACTATTCTAAACATAGATCAAAATTGTTGCTTTGCTTGGACTGATTCCACTATAGTTTTGGCATGGTTGCGGAAAAACCCTAATACATGGAAAACATTCGTAGCAAACCGTACCACTGAAATTCTTAATGTAACAAGCAGCGATCAGTGGCATCATATTAAGTCTGGCGATAACCCTGCTGACAGTGCTTCACGCGGTGTCAATCCTACAGACCTTTCCAAGTTATGGTGGGAAGGCCCTGCGTTTTTGAATGAAAATGTTGAAATTAATTACCCGAATTGTGATATACCTGAAACTAAAATGGAAACAAAAACAAACATTACAAATTTGCTATGTACAACAGAACCTAATAATGACGATTGTACTTATTTAAGAAAATATTCTAGTTTGTTAAAATTAATACGTGTTACAGCATATTGCTTAAAATTTATAAAAATATTTATAATGAGGTATGGAACTGATAAGAACCAATCTAAAACTAAACTCGAACCATACTTGACTTCTGCTGAATTAAAACGTGCAAAAACGATTTGTATTAAAATGTCACAAAATATCTATTTTAAGAATGAGATTGAGTTATTATCTAAAGGTTTGTATTTAAATACAAAGAACAGTCGCATTGCTAATTTAAATCCTATATTAGACTCAGATGAAATATTACGTGTGGGTGGAAGACTTTCGAATTCTCAACTTTGTTACCACCGAAAGTTTCCTATAATTCTCTCCAATAAATGTCATTTATCAAAATTAATTGTTATAGATGCTCATAGTAAAACTTTGCATGGAGGTATTCAACTCACATTGAATATTGTCAATCAAAATTATTGGATTGTGAATGCAAAAAATGTTGTTAAAAAAGTCATACATCTATGTATTCCTTGTTTTAAGCAAAAGGCAGCACCAAAAGCTCCTTTTATGGGAAATTTACCTGAGTTCAGAACAAACCAAAATCGTCCATTTCGTATAAGTGGAGTTGACTATGCTGGTCCATTTATTTTAAAATTGTACTCGGGTAGATGTAACCGAACTTCGAAAGCCTATATCTGTCTTTTTATTTGCACTGTCACAAAAGCCATTCACTTGGAGTTAGTTAGTGATTTGACTAGTGCAGCTTTTATTGCTGCGTTTAAAAGATTTACGTCTCGTCGTGGTCACTGTAGAGAGTTGTGGAGTGATTGTGGTACTAATTTTGTTGGTGCCTCACGAGAATTAGATTTACAATTTCAGAATTCTAAATCTAAGGTTGTTATTGAGATTTCCGAACTTTTAGCTAACGACAATACAACGTGGAACTTCATACCGCCCGGTTCACCTCACTTCGGAGGTCTGTGGGAGGCCGGAGTCAAATCGGTAAAGGGACATCTAAAAAGAGTTATAGGGCAGACGTCTCTTACTTTTGAAGAATTTTATACTCTCCTCACACAAGTCGAAGCTTGTGTGAATTCACGTCCTCTGACGGTCATAAATTCCTCTCCAGATGAGTCTCCATTGACCCCAGGTCATTTTCTCATAGGAGAACCACCTAGCTTAGTTCTCGAAGATAATTTAGTAGATGTTGCGATGAATCGTCTTAATCGTTGGCAGACAATTCAACGCATGACACAAAGTTTGTGGAGAAGATGGCAGAATGAGTACCTTACTACTTTACAGCACCGATATAAATGGTGTGTCCAACAACCCGATATTGAGTTGGGTGCGGTTGTTTTAATAAAGGATGAACGACTACCTCCGGGAAAATGGCTCTTGGGACGTGTCATACAGAAGCACCCAGGTGCTGATGGAATTACTCGTGTAGTTTCTTTACAGTACAAAAATAATGTTTTTAAACGGCCAGTCGCCAAATTATGTCCATTGCCCCTGGAGTCTTCTTAGTTATAGTTTTTTTTTTTTTTTGTTATAACATCCTTATACATTTCAATATTTTCGCCCGGGAGGATGTTTAAGATGGAAATTACGCTCACCACCAATAGATGGCGCTACTTGTATTTTAAATCGCGCTATGGTTTTGTTCTTACAGAAATATTGTAAGGTTTATGTACATTATTTTATAAAACTGTTGGCAACACTGTAAAAAGTAATAAAGAATTACAATATGGCTAGAACATCTTGATTTATTCTTTACATGGCGCTGGGCCAAAAAAAAAATTAATTTTAATGTTTTACATAAGTATTTTACCTAAATAATGAAGTAATTACACTATGTAATCTTAAAGTTATAAAATGTGAGTAAAATTTTGCGATAAAGGTTGAAGATTAGCAGTGATATTGTTGGATACAATTTTTTGGTTATGTACGTTTAACTAACCAAAGTAACCAACATTGTGGTGAAGAAGTTAAGCACACGTTTAGTGCATAAATCTTCAAGAAATAGTGCTGTACGTCAAACAACACTTAAAAGTAGTTAATTATTACCTTTCAGCATAATTTTTTAACGCATTTCAAGAAAAAAAAAAATAACACGTAAACGTTCTACGCAGTAAGTAACACGACAAGAAAATGGAGTCGCTCGATGAAGATTTTTTAGATAATTTTACTGTAACGCAATTGAAAGAAGAGCTAAGGCTTAGATGCTTAAGTATGCAGGGACATAAAAATGCTCTTTTTGAAAAAAGTCCTACAAGTTTATCGGATATAGATAAGGTTTCTTTAATTTTAGAAGGCATTGTAGATATTCGTTGGTCAATTCCATTAGCTTCACATTGCTGTCAAACAGTAGAAGATTTGCTTAATCATGCTTCAGCTTTAGATCAGATTAGAAAAGTAGTACCTAGAGAGCAATATTTTACAGAAAAAAATAATATGTCAAATAGTAGTGAAAACAAGAAAATAAGTAATAGATTCATTTCAAAATTCAACCGTGAAACAGAAAAAGAAGAAGATCAGACATGTTTTAAATGTAAGAAAAATGGACACATTTCTTATAATTGTATTTTTCAAGGAACAAGTAATTTACCAGAACAAAAATCATCACTTAAAAGTAACTTTAATACAAAACCTAACAGCAATATAAAACCTCATTCTGAAGAAATTTTTAGTAAGAAACAGGTAAGCTGTGTACAAAAACTGGAACCAAATGTTACATTGATACCCATAACTTTAAATAAAACTTTACAGCTTGATGCACTTCCAGACTCAGGTTCTGTTATAACGATTATTGACAAAAGCAAATTACCGGAGGACACTCAAGTCTACCCATGGCAAAAAGGAAGTTTTAAAGCTGCTGGTGACGTAATCACACCAATAGGATGGATAACAGCACAACTTCAGGTGGGAAAAATTGATTATATTATGCCCCAAATAGCTATTTGTGAAAACCTACCAGTACCCATGATATTAGGAAAAGATTGGCAATTAGCAGTTTATGCAAGAATTATTTATGACCCTGATGGTAAAGTTTGTATTATGACACCAACTCACACTGAGTATTTTCCTACATTTTCCATAGACAACAGAACAGTTTCATGCTGTGTAAACTCACAAGAAGAAGTTAATAATCCAATTACTGAAGAATCAAAAGAATTAATAAACAATCTTGTCTCAGAATATGATGATATATTTAAAAATGATAATATGAATGATATAGGAAAGTTTCCAGACTTTGAGTTAGAAATAAAATTAAAACATGATAAACCTATTAGTTGCAAACCATATAGATTACCTCAACCACAGAGAGTATATTTAAAAGAAACTATAGAAAGAGAAAATCAATTAGAATTACTTTGTCAAGCAAGAAAATCAGCAGAAGCAAATATAATGAAAGTTCATTTAGAAAATAAAAGAAGATTTGACCTAAAAAGATTTCAACATAATTTTGAACCAGGTGACTATGTTTTATACCAATGGATTAAACCTACTGACACAAAATTGACACCAAAATATAAAGGACCATATAAAATTATAAAGAAGATTGGATCTGTGTGTTATGAAATTGAAGATGTCAGCAAGCCCACAAAAAAGAAAATAGTTCATGTTCAATTTTTAAAACTTTTGTCTAATCCACATAATTTAGATTTAATTTCAGATTTTTCAGATAACCATATTCATAATGATTACCAAACTATAATCGATGAGCAACCCTTGGATGATGACCAAACCCTAAATGATGACCAACCCATGGATGATGACCCACTCAATAATAATAATGAGGAAAAAGTACCGTTTGTGACCAGCAGAGGGCGCAAGACATATAAACCGCGTTCATATAAGCTTTAAGTGTAGTAAGCAGGTTTTTAGTTTTGTATAATTTTTTTCTCGTAGCCCTTGATGCATTTAAATAGTTAGTACATTTATATGATGGCAAGAGTATCATAATCATAATTATAAGTAAAGGTATAGTTAAAGATTAATTAACGATTTTACTTAACAAATCAAACTAACAATGTAATTTGTAGTATGAAAACAAAGTTCTGTATACTTAACCTTAATTTGTTGTTAAGTATTACATGCAATTTATTTAAAAAGATGTTAGATATTCAATAAGTTTACTTTTTTTTGTAAGAACAATAGATTAACATTATTAGTTAAATATAAATACATTTTCTGTTTTCATGTAAAACTTTATAAACAGATTTAACTATAGAAGAGTAGAATTAATAGCATTACAAGTTTTGTAATTAGTTTAGAAGTTTGATGTTATTTTAGTTAGCATTTATTTTGAAGATTTCATTATTTTCTACTAATCAATTTAAGTACTTAGGAAAAAGATAGATGTCGCTACTTTCTTAGTGTTAAAAAAATCAATAAATAAAATAAGTTTTTGTTTTCTATAAAAGTTCATAGATGGCGTTAGTAGTCATACAGTGTTTTCAATATTATATTTTTGATGTTTTCAAAAAAAAAAAACTTGTATAAAGTAAATAAGTAAAAGCTGTTTTATTATGTAAGATTCATGTCATATCAACTTAAATAATGTAAAATCAAGTAAAGTTTCGAATGTTGTTAGACTAAGGGCATGTAAGGTGTTTAGAAAGGTAAATTTTAAAATTGAAATAGTAATTTAAATTTCGAAAATTTAAAGGGCATGTAAGGTTTATGTACATTATTTTATAAAACTGTTGGCAACACTGTAAAAAGTAATAAAGAATTACAATATGGCTAGAACATCTTGATTTATTCTTTACAATATAATATCGATTGTCATTTTTGTTATTATTGAGTCAATTGTAAGTGTGTGCAGTTATTATATTATTATACGGAAGTGTTTGATTATCATTTAACAGAGCTTGAGCTTTCAGTGAAGGAAAACATCGTGAGGAAACCATAGCACGGTGGTAGGGCACATTGTAGTACCCACTTGGCTGACTACCACACTAATGTTGAAAATCGTCGCCAGACACCTAACGGTGTGTTCCGGCAGCTGCACTTGATATCCAGTTCCTTCTAGGCTTTGTGTGCTTACCACCTTCGGCCACATCATCACTTATCATATGGGGATTGTGGTCAAACACAAACCTATAGAAAGTAAAAAAATAACGGCCAAGTGCGAGTCGGACTCGCGCACCGAGGGTTCTGTACAAACTTGTAGGTATGTAAATTTCAAAGAAAAAATCAGATTTATCAATATTTTAGTATTTGTTAGTAACATATACGTAATAATATACAATATATCTAAATTTCAAGTTCATAGGTCAATGGGATTTTAAAAAATTCTTCGGAACAAAATTGTGACAGACGGACACGTGAGTGACAGCAATAGGGCTCCGTTTAGACCTTTCGGGTATGGGACCCTAAAAAAACAACCACTTACAGATTGCCTGCTTGACATATAATAAAGAACACTTACAGTGAGCTGCATAATTTGCTTGTGTGGCGTGACATCTTCTACCACATGTGACGTCAATTCATCCTGCCAGGATTGAGCATTGCCTTCAGTGTGTGCTCGGTGAACGTGCAGCAAGTCCAGCCATTGTGTGAGGCTATTGTATGCTGTACGACGGACTTTCCTATAAACAAAAAAATGTTCTATGTTGATAATCTGTCAATATGTACGAGGAGGACGATGGCTGCCACATGCGTCATACTTGTGAACAGGTGCTGCATGTGGGGGCTGGTTTGCTTAAATTTGCTATCTATTTATTAACTAAGTCACTCATAATTATGTTTCTTTTCTTTTTTTTGTTATAACACACATATATTGTCAGTGAGACTAGATAAATCATTTATTGTAATAAATCTGAGTTGGTTTTGAAAAGAGTAATTGCTGAGTTTTTGCCAGCTTTTCTCAGTAAAAGCAACCTTTCAAACCGAACGTTAGAGTCAGAATATTCATACGTGCTTGTGAAGGCCTATTTGAATAAAAAATATTTTTATTTTCATTCATTTTCATTTTGTTTCGGTAGTTGGACTTGATTACCAGTTCCTTACAGTGTCTGCTTACCTTTGGTCACGTAATCACTTATTATGGTGAAATTGTGGTCAAAGTAAAATATACAACTAACATACTGAATCTTGAAATTTTGCACAGTTTCCTTATACCACAGAGTAGGAATCAAACCCATGGCCCGTGGTGTGTCAGTCATCTAACCTCCACACCAACTGAACTATTATTAATAGGAATAAACTCACCTAGATTCTTCATTGACGTTGTCTGAGCTCCACCTAAGTGTTTGCATAACAAACCTAAACACCAGCGCCGAAAACGGAATGAGATTTGGACCTAAGCTGAAACAAGTAAAGTAATTAATAAAAAAAAACCAGCCAAATGCGAGTCGGACTCGGGCACGAAGGGTTCCGTACAAAAACGACAAAAAAAATCGCATTTGTTGCATGGGAGCCCCCCTTAAATATTTATTTTATTTCGTTTTTAGTATTTGTTGTTTTAGCGGCAACAGAAATACATAATTTGTGAACATTTCAACTGTCTAGCTATAGCGGTTCTTGAGATACAGCCTGGAGACAGACAGACGGACGGACAGACAGCGAAGTCTTAGTTATAGGGTCCCGTTTTTACCTTTTGGGTACGGGACCCTAAAAATGAAGTTCTGTTTGTAATGTCAAAATAACAGCTTTTTACTAAATGAAATGCATATGAAAGTATATAGGGTGATTTTTTAGTCACTGGCAATACTTGCAGGGGTGGAATTACTCATCAATATGAACAACTTTTATCATGGGACCAACTCTGATATCACGTAAAATAAAACGGTTGCTTCATACATTCTGGTCGAGTAGGTATTGAACTTTTGTGTGGAACAGCTGATAATTTTTTCGTGATTTCACATTTAGTCTCATAATAAAAGTTGTTCATATTGATGAGTACTTCCACCCCTGCAAATATTGCCAGTGACAAAAAATCACCCAGTATAAGGTAATTTCCATTCCGGGAATCCCTTAATAATTATTATTTTCTTCTCGAATGCAGGTAAATCCGTACTAATATAATAATATATATAACAAATATGTTATACAATTATTTTGGTTTTTACATAATATCTTAGGTGACGTTCTACCTATATATTATTTTTTGGCATTATTTGGCTGTGTGTATATTTTGTTCCACAGTAGTTATACTATGTACATAAGTTCTAGACGTGAAGACTTAATTGGCTGTCAGATAAACATCCTGTTATTTATCAAGATTGTATTTAACTGTAAGTCTTGCAAAGTCTTTAAATAAATTAAATTAAATATAAATTGTGTTTGTTAGTTTGCCCGACTTTCACGCAACTACGGAGCAATGGGTCTTCATAATTTTTGCATAGAGATAGTTTATAGACAGGAGAGTGACATAAGCTACTTTTTATCCTAACTCGGGTGAATCCGAGAGGCGAAACGTATTCTAGTAATATTTAAATGACTTACCACACTACTAGAGCGTCTAGGGTCCTCAAAGCTTGAGTTTTGACTTCAGTGACATCAAGGGCTACATTTTTACCGCTGGAAACACTAAGCGATTGTAGGATAACTTCCAGAATTATTTGTGGTCGTACTGGTTTCGCTACTGGGTATATTTCTCTACAAAAACATTTATGTATACATTAGAATTAGATTTTAAGTAGTCGTAGTTACTCATCATCAAGTTTAAGGCGATGATAGCTCAGTGGTAGTGACGTCGGACGCCGCGGCAAAGGTTTGAATCCTACAATGAGCTTGAGATTTCGGTGAAAACATCGTGAGGAAGCCATAGCACGGTGGTAGGGTGCTTTTTAGTACTCGCTTGGCTGGCTACCATCCTCAAGATGAAAATCTGTCACCAAAACATCTAAAGGTATGTTCCGGCAGCTGCACTTGATTCCAGTTGCCAATTCCTTCTAGGCTTTGTGTGCTTATCACCTTCGGCCACATCATCACTTACCATAGTGAGATCGTGGTCAAACACAAACCTATGGAAAGTAAAAAATAAAAAACCAAATGATTGTGATGTAACCATAACTTCATCATCTATTTTGATTTTGATATTTTTCATAAATAACACCATTCATTTTTTTTTTCGAATGAATGAAATGTAATAAAAAGACAAGACTGAATATATTAAAACTTTAGTCATAGAAATATTAAGATAAATTGAATATTAAACTAGAATTAGTTTATGTAATTAATTAAATACTTACACGAGCATGGCTTGAATGAAAACGAACACGTTCCTCAGTCTCGTGCACAGTAGTGTCTGCTTATTTTGAGCTTTTGCCACATTAGTTATATTTGATAATGCTATTGATAGTGGTGTGCTGCTGGTGACCTGGTCTTTCTGTAACAAGAAAGGTCGCCTTAAAAAAAGATCATCCAAGAATAATTTTAAAGCATGGCAACATTGAAGGCGAGGTCATGGGTGTAAATCCTTTTATGAGCTTGAATTTTCAGTGAAGGAAAACAGTGTGAGGAAATTATATCATGGTGGTAGGGTTGTAGAATGTGCCTAGCTGGGTACCACACAATCACCCTGTAGCTAACAACTTACCATTGTGTAGTCCTTGTTAACTTCAGTCACATCATCATATAAAAAGTTTTTGTTAAAATTTTCATTTTTAATACAAGCTTTTTTTGGTGACTGTACTTGCATTGTCTTCGAATATACTAATGTATACCAAATATCAAGTCAATCCGACCCGGACAAACATACATACATATCAAGTTAAATAAAAGATTGTAAAAAAAAAAACAATGTTTATAAAACATATGCAGGGTCAATACCCTTAAAATTTCAACCAGTACAACTTGAATTAAAGAATTTTACTTCCAATTCAATGTATTGATCAAATCTATTTTCCTTTAAAACTTTACCTGTCCAATACTATAGTTCTTGTAAATCTTGGCTGTGTTCACAAATATAGCCCCAATGAGCAAATGTGCGGCATTGCAAAGTGTGCTCATTTGCTCTCGCCAGCTTAACTTGGCATTAGCACCCTTCTCTTGGGACGGTCTGATCTGTAAACAAGTTAATTCATGAATTGGCAACAATAGCTGTTTTAGTGATGTTAGATGTTGCAGCAAAGGTTGTGGGTTCAAATCCTATGATGAGCTTTCAGTGAAGGAGAACATTGTGAGAATCTGTCACCAAGCACTTACTGATATGTTCCGGCTAATTGCCTACTATGCATTATAAAAGTCTCCCTATTTTGTCAACCTTCTTTTTAAGTCATTTTTTTTTACATTTAAATAAAAATATAATACTTACACATTCTGTTTCTTACCTATGAGTGATACTATCATGAGGGGTTATGTGTAATTTTCTTTCTCTTCTCTATACTTGGCCCGAGTTGAAATATTACAAATTCCATTTTGAATGTTAATTATTTAGTTAATAACAAAAGAAAAGTCACCTGTTGCAAGACGTGAGCACATTTAGCTGCTTCAATAACATTATAATAGTTGTTTGAGTCTAGAAACTGTACCAAAACTGTTTCTATTGTGTTTCTGTGTGATGTGCAATATTTTGGGAATCTAAAAATAAAAATAGGAAGATTATTTATTGTGTTTCCCATATTATAAAACATCTTACATTTTGTCACTTCATTAGGCTAAATCAGGGGAATTGCAGCTTTTTTGCAAAAAGTCAGCAGTTGGTGCAGGTCCTAAAAAAATCTACATGCAAAAGTATAGCATAGAATATCCTGTATCTATTCCATGAAGAGAACTAAAATTAATTTACAATACTTTATTCAAGCACTTGTGAGCATTATAACTGTACAAATAACTTTTTTTTTTATAATTATATCAGTGGTTTTTAAATGTCATCTGTGACCTTCTCAACATTAAAAATGCTAATTGATAGAGTTTGTAACAATTTTCTCTCATAAAGTTCACATCACAAATGGGTTAACTGTAATATTATAGTAGCTTATAAAAAATACATAGTTCAACATAATAATGGACCATATGACCAACTGAATAAGGTAAAGAATAAAGTGGCACCACTTCTGGGGATCTATGCATTATTATAAGGGTGAGATTGAGGTCTAAAATCCTAATAGACTTGCTATTAGGATTAACTTATACCACTTATCCATAAGATAAATAATTATGTCCTTGGAACAGTTTTGTATAATAAATTAACCAAGCAGTCATATTTATCCTGTGGATAAGTTATAGAATGCTGGTTATGTTGGGCCTAAATGTAAATAGACTATCTACTAATGCAGATAATAGTGCCTTTTTGTTGCTCCACTGAGTGTGGTGGTGTGTGAGGTGTATTGGTTAATATTATACGAATATTATATGCAAGTAAATATAATATATATTGTAAAACAGATCATCTGATCATCAACCAGCGTGTTTTTCCTAGGTTATAATTACCGGCATAAGATATTTTCCAAACATCGTAACCATCTATTACAATCAACTTCTGCATGCTTAGATAAATTTTGGAAATATGCCGTGAGGGCTTCTTTCACTGCATCACTGTCGTTCGGATCTACATCGCGAACTTTGTTCAATATTTGACCTAAAACATGGGCAAGAAAAAATTATGTAGAAATTATTACAGAAAAATAATTACAGGTTATGACAAGTTTGTGAATTTCAATTAATCTAATACACACTCATTTTAAAGGATTTAAGAACGAATATATAGTAAAATCGTATAAAACCCAATTATTTTAAATGTAAATAAACCCACGAGTTCATCGCAAATTTGACATTGACAGTTTGATAAGTCGTAGTGTAATTTTTTCCTCCGTAAAATGATAGGCAAAGGTTAACCATACAGCTTTTACGCCTTTATAGCCGAGATGATAAGTAATCAAAGTACGCATTTTCGCGCGTTATTATTTAATATTACGGAGCGAGAGGACCGCTGACGTCACGCAACAAGCACGCGCTATCTTGGTTACGAAAGCAACTTACAAGTGCAAGGCCGCCGCCGCCCTAATACTGCATAGAATTACGTGAAATAAAGACTAATATAACGTAAGTTATCTAAACTTTACTGTTAAGTAGGTTTTAGTGCAATATTCGCATGTGTTAGTAACCCTGATAATAATTACGCACATTCGAGTGTCGATTAATTCTTCGCCACTTCTTTGTATTGTATTTTTGTATAGTATGAGCAAGCAAATATATCTCTGTCATGGGGTAGCTGGTAGGAGCCTGGTGGATGATCTGTGGTACAGTTTTTCCTAGTAAGAAACCAGTCTCACATATTTGATTAAGAATTGTTTTTAAAATGCTCATTCATAAATGTTTTTAATTAAGAATTTGTGAAGAGAGAATAAATAAAGTATAATTATTCGTCATCAGTGATTATATCCTCTTTGATTGTCATTAGAATGCATGCGAATAAACCGGACATTTCATTGATTCTATTAATTTTAGTAATAATAATCGCCTAAAACGTAGTGATTATATACTCTATGTAATCGCCCACCCGCCCATCATCGCTAAATTCTATATTGTCTCTGATTGGACCAGTAAAAGTGTTCTGTGGATTGGACTGGCTGGATGGAAGGTAAACACGACGCGCTTGAAAATCGTTTCGTTTTTAAAATCAATTATAAAATTATAATATTATTATAATAATATTATTATCAAGCCATAAGTACATGTATAGTACTCTCAAAAAATAGTAAGTATCCATTTGTTAGTTAGTAGCAAACATGGCTACTTTAGATGACAAAATATTGGGTGAGAAACTGCAAAATTACTGCAGCAGTA
The DNA here is from genome assembly GCA_951216915.1 of Tetheella fluctuosa. Lineage (NCBI taxonomy): Eukaryota > Metazoa > Arthropoda > Insecta > Lepidoptera > Drepanidae > Tetheella > Tetheella fluctuosa. The sequence continues at coordinate 10,686,372 of OX578223.1, read as the reverse complement.
GCGAAGATGAGGGCGGGTCTGATGATGAGAGAAGTGGTGATGAAGAAGGGAACATTCCCACGAATTCTGCTGCTGTGAACCCTGAACCACCGCCAGTCAATAGCTGGAATGGTTCAGCTAGCAACACGGGTCCTAAAGGCGTCTTGGAGGACTGGAGACGTTTCAAGCAATTGGAAGCTGAAAATCGAGCTGAGTTGGAAAAAGAACGCATTGCTTTAGCAAAGAAACTCACTCTGACTGTCAAAACGGAACGGGAAGAAGTAAAAGACAAGGAAGTCCAGGAAATTGAAGATGAGCTGGGTGAACTGATGGATGAGGATTTTCTGCTGCAATATCAAAAACAGAGGATGCAAGAACTTATGTCTCAGTTGCAGAAGTCTCCCAAATTTGGTAAGATTATTACTCTAAACAGCCAGGAGCAGTTTCTAGATGCTATTGATAAGGAGGATGAGAAAGTTACTGTTATTATTCATATTTATAACAACAGTACCACTGCCTGCACCACCATGAATGGTTGTCTGAATGTATTAGCAAGTGATTATCCAGGTATAAAGTTCTGCAGAATATCTGCAGATATCACCGGTCTTAGTAGACACTTCCGTATAGATGGTGTGCCTGCATTACTTGTGTACAAAGGAGGCCAAGTTATTGGTAACTTTGTTAAACTAGCTGCTGAGTTGGGAAATGATTTCTATGCTACTGATGTTGAGAGATTCCTTACCGAGTATGGTATGCTTCCTGAAAAGTAATGTTTATGTATAATATTAGTTAATGATAAGCCTGCTGGGCAAGTGTTGGGGTATTCTAGAACATATACCTGAAACTGAGCTTCAAATATTAATTAACCATAACATAATGTGATAGAAATCACTATCAAACATTCCCTAAATTGTGGCATCATTGCCAACTTATATTATGGCAATACTTATTCTCCATCAGATCTGAGGTTGTACTAGTTATTTTAGTTTTATCTATCTAGAATATTCCTAACACCAGAATGTTAAACTGTGTATAGATGGAGCCTTATTGGTATTAATGTGCACACAGCTAGCAAAAGTATTTAGCTTATTTGGAAGAATGCATTGCTAATCTTCCTCTAATTTTAAATAGTAAAAAAAAAAATTGTAAGATAGTGAAGTTTTTGGCATGTGTTGTGAAGTGCATCAGCCTTATTTAATACTTAGTAAAAACAAGCCAAAGGTGCTGTTTAATTTTATCTTTTTTCTTTAATTTTAATGTTTTTAAAGTTATTTAAAGTTTCATGTCTCACTCATTCTCAAATTAATCAGCATGATTATACAAATGTATGATTGAATTTGTAAAATTAAAGTGTTCTAATTGAATATAAATACTATAAGTTATCATTATTATTGTTATTCCCAATAATAAATAATGATTGTGTCTGAACTGTTGGTCAATATTTGATACTTATCTTAATTTTCCCTTTGGAACATAATTTTATTATTATTTTTAAAATATCTTTTATACAACTACAAGCTTGGTTCTTGATAAAAATGCATTTTGGATAGTACCAATTATGTTAGTTTTATGTCATAAATATTTGAGATCATATTTTTTACTAGTACTAAGAATAAGTGGGATATTTAAACGTTTTATGTACCTTATATTTAATACTGTGTGTTCATTTAATGTAGTATTTACATTAGATTGAGTAAAAACTAGTGTGTTTTTGTAATGCTGCAGTATCATCAGTATATTCCGCCTAATCCCCATAATATTTAGCCATCTTGTAACTTTCCAATCCAACTTTTAAAAAGGACCTTTATTTTGAATACCTCTACTTTTGTAATTTATCATAATTTATGTATAAAATAAAATGTTTGGAAAAATTGTCTTTTAAATGTCAATTTATTCATGTTTTCTTTAATATTTATTCTTATTACAATGGATTTCTTTTGAATATGTATTACTAAATAAATTGTTTTAGCACCACTCATCGAGTACTCTTAGATACCTACTAAATACGTACGTAGTGTAGTACATTAAACTCGGCTATACCTTACTAGTGTAAATTGGAGAAATATTTTAATAACGAGGTAATATCAGTAAGGATAGTTTCAGCTTTTATAAAGGCAGTTAAATACACCTACATGAGACAGACATTCCATTGTATCGTCATACTACCTACAACACGTGCTTATATACTTTCGTTTATGGCAATCAAGGCACTTAAAAACGTTCAAGTAATTCGTTTAATGGTAGGTACGCCACCCACACACGTCGACTTTAGCTATTAGGGTAAACAAAAGCGGATCTAGCACTTCCCTTCAAATCCGTCATAGATGCCTTGTCAGAAAGAGAATGAAATGAGATATCTTTGACACATGAATTTACTTCTTGAAAAATGTTCACTTTTCATCTCTAATTAATTTGCGGACAATCGTGAAACAGGCCTGACAGACAACACAGCCTAAACCGGTAGACTTGATATAAATTTTGGAGAAAATATTCCTTATACTTATATTTAAATTTCGAATATTTCAACCCCTAAGAAGGTAAAATCGAGATCGGAAATCTAATTTTATTAGTATATAAGTGTGTTGCATTTTCTTGGATGCAGGCCACCACAACCGGTCCTATTGGAGATCCTTAGGCATAGAATACATTTACTCTAGCGATCCTTAGGGGAGGCCTATGTCCAGCAGTGGACCTCTTGCGGCTGAGATGATGATTATCTTGTATGCAGTAACAAGTGTAAGTCAAATAAATGAATTGCAGAATTGGGACCATAATATAATATTATTCTGATTTGTCTGTAAAACGACCATCCATTTCCATCCATCAACACGACAGCATTATGTTCTAGTACAAAAGCGGCTTATTTATTTATACGTCACACGATAAGTTTCTATGTGTAGAACTTCATAACACTCATAAAGGAACCGTGGAAGTCATTTCCGTTCGTTAAATGCGCTTTCTGTATAATAATGGATTTGAGAACGAAGTTAACCACACTGCAATTAACGGCACAATCGCCGTGTGAAATGAAATGGGAAACAATCGTCTCTCGTGTTAACTTAGTATTTAGCGATAATTTTGAATAAAAAATAAAGACTGGATTTGTAAATAAAATAATAATAATTATTACTTATATTAATTTATTTATGAGACAACTTGTCTAGAAAAGTATCGATACATTATACTTATAAATCTATGTATTTATCTTATAACCACTCCTCTGTGTGGAGAAGCAAGAATACTTTATAACAGTTTCATACTTGGGTTTTCTTTGATCATGGGTATGGGTATCCTTAAGTCACATATTGGTCTGTTGTTTTTTACTTATTTTCAACATAATATTTGTTATTGCTTGTATAATCTCACTCTAGTATCAATTAATAATGGAACTTGGACAGTTTCAATATCACATCTAAAGTATAACATCTATGGGTAATATTTTTTTTAAATCATCTATATTTTAACGGAAGATCTTCCACAGTCTGTCAGGAGGTAAAACAGCAACCGTAAAAACGCAGTGCGAAGTAAACACGGCTTACACTACACGTCTCGCGCGTTACAGCTATCGTATATATAATACGCTTGCAAAATAATTTTGGAATTACGTATAAATATAGAAGGAACAACCGACATTCAATATGCAAGAACGATCCCGCGCAGTAATAGGAATTATATCAACGCGCGTCTAAGTTCATCCGTTAACAGAGTTCAACGACCTCGTCGGACATTTCTACGCGCCTACGCTTCGGAGGTTTGATCGCGGGTTCGTCGTCATCTTCCTCTATGATCTCCATATCGCTATCACTGTCTCGTCGGGACCTGGACGGACCGGGTTTGGGTTCATTGGCCCCGTTGGACCCGTTCGTGGGCTTTTCTGGTTCTTTCGGTGCCGGCATCGGGGCGTCAGTATCTGTGACCACGCGCCAGGATTTTTCATCGTCCTCCTGTTGTAATCTGACCCTGACTTCGTAGTTCTGTAAGAAGTCGTCGACGAGTAAAGCACATCCGTCGTTGAGTCCTATTTCTTCTAATGTCTTGTCGTTGTTATGGTCTGTTTCACCAGGTTCTGAAGATAGAACGACGAGACCTTTGCCTTCGACGGTTGCGTCGGGAGCTTGCATGTTGAGACCGTCTTTGAAAGCAGTTGTCAGATCTTTGAGGGTCAGCTGTTTGAGGTTACAGGCTAAAGCTACTTCAGGTTTCGGCGCACACACGTAGCACTTTGGATTTGGTGGAGTTAGAGCTGGAACAGAGATTTATCATGCTTATTTTCAATAAGAGTATGGAATCATTATTTACAGAGATTATTTAAGTATTTTTTAAACTTTCTGTCATGATCTGTAAAATGTGTTCTTTTATATCTAGTTTTAGGTTTGTGTGTATTCTGGAAAAAAAAAAAATTCTAGATTACACACTTCAGCCATTAAGGAAGTTTAACAACTGTGAGGTGAGAGAACTACATTTGACAAAAAAAAATACTGCTGAGTGGTCCGGGTGGATCCCAAGAGGGTGGAGAATGGGTGTGGAAGTAACAGTTTTAACATACTTTTCTCAGGCACAAACAGTTGTCCGCGATGGTTGACCTTGGGTCGCAGGTAGACGCTGGTGCACACTTGGATGTCTCCCTTCAGTATGTTCTGAGCGCGCAGGACGGCGAGGCCCGCCACTATCGCGTTCGCTGTCGCTATGGCTGGGATTATGTTGCCGGCCATTGCTGTGAAACATTAAAAATCGATTATTGATAAAAAAAATTAAGGTTAAATGTTGCAATGTTGGTTGTACAAACCTATGAGTAGGTTATTATGTTAATACACATATAACTACTGAACCTTTACATTTTATTGGGCAGTATTAGATATTGGATTATACAATTTATTTCCAAATAGCTGTTCCCCATGATTTCACCTAATGCATAATCCATCAAGTCATTGCGACAAAAATTAACGCTAATGAAGTGCTGGACATCTTTAGCAGGAAACAAAAGAAAACTAATTTTAAGTTTATTTTTAACAGTTATTGTTGATTATTTTTGCCCGTCTGCCCCTTCTTGTCCAAGAAAATAATCCTGGATCCGCCCTTGTAGATAAAGGATTCCTGTGAAACATTTGGAATTAATTATTTTAAATTAAAATTTGATATAAACTCACATTTAATTTCAAACCGCGATTTGAGTGGTATATTGAAGATATGAGCGCGTATATTGGCGCACGCGGTGACGAAGTCCATCGCACTCTTTTCATCCTTGTCCCACACGAGGTGGTCGCCTTCAGGACGGCCCTTCAAGTCCGCCTGTAGGGTCTTACAGCTTGCCGCCAATACCTGCAAGAGATTTGGAAGGTAAGATAAACAATATAAGTGAAATTGGTCACTGTGTACATATTTTATTTATTTATGATATGAAATGTTCACAATTTAAAAAATTAAAAAGACCTGTATCATAAATTCATGATATGTTTTATATGGTTTTATCTATGATCTTGTTAGCTTAGTTAATTGTTCATAATTTACAACTGAAAAAAAAAACGGAAAACATAGACAACATATTCAATCATAAAAAATATGAAAAAAATGTAACTTTGCTAAGTTTCTTGCCGGTTCTTCTCAGTTGAAGGCGACTTCCGAAACAGTGGTAACTTCAGTAGCTTCGACGTTCATAAGTGCCCTTCTAGGGCTTAAACTGAATAAATGGCTTTGACTTATGACTTTGACATGGGGTAGTATCTTACATCCATGATCCAGAGAAGTATATTGCAGTATCAGAGCTGTATAATGAAGATATCAAAAAATGATAAGAAATGATTACCTGTGCACACTCATGAACCGACCATGTCCGCTGGTCAGGCAAGCCGGAGTGCTGAGCTGGTGGGTTGTCCTTCCCTGGCAAGTTGTCCCAGCTAAGTGGTGTGGGGGGCCGACGTTTCTTCCACAGGTTCTCCATCGACAACAGGTAGCGTATGTCATCACCAAATAACTTGGAGAATAGCTTTTCAGGATCATAGTTAGTTTCTGCTGCCCATGTGCGAGTGCTTTTCCGTTCAACATTACCTGTTTTAGAATGAATTTTTATGGTAATTGGTTTTTATAAAGAATTTTCAATTCAAACCAGTATTTCCTGAGATTAATGCATTCAACCAAACAAACAAACTCTTCAGCTATATAATATTAGTCTAGATAATTACACTCAGACTCAGGACAAACAGACATGTTCATGCACACAAATGTCTGTCCTGAGTGCAAATCGAACCCACGACCCGCGACGTGATAGATACCAACCAATGCTTCTCTATATTTTTTACTGCAGTGCGAACTAGACTTGGTGTGCTTAACACCTTCGGCCACATCATAACCCTTCTTGATTTCTCTTCTTGATTTATTGTGATTTAACCTCATCATAAATACAATTACGTATTTATGTAACCAATGACATACTGTAATACAATTTGAATTATACCTGCAGTTGTTCCTTCGGTAGACAGGGCCGAAGCACCGGCCTCACCCGCAGCTTCAGGATCAGCTGTATCAGGACTCACATCTTGATCTGGGTCCTCTTCACCAAAAAGCTGGTTAAAGAGATGCTTTGCCCACACAATGCAGTGAATAGGCTCTGATGGTGTATTACGGATGGTGCAACCTGGGAAGGTCTTTTGAGGTGCTTTTGGTTGACATTCATAGCATTGGGTAAGGCCTTTCTTGATTAGTTCAACCTGAAATCGAAATAATTTATTATATAGCATTTATTATTGTTTAATTTTATCTTATTCTAACTCTTCCTGTGATAAAAAATTGCCTATAACCTTCCTTAATAAATGCGCTTTCTAACACCAAAATATTTTTTCATACAGATTAGTAGTTTCGGAGATTAAATCTATATGGCAAGGCTGTACCTATTTAATTAAATAATTTGTATGAAATACATACATGTTAAATTAAGATTCAAGGGAGCAAGGAAGAAATATTGTGATACTAGGACTTGTAAGCCCAATTTAAATAACTAATCACATCTTGCATGATTGAAAAAGTGCATTTATACTAAATTGAACTGTCTATGAAATTATCATTGATACTTTGAAAAACATGTAGGTACCTGGCCAGCATATCCCGCAGTACCTGTCTCTACAAGAGGCACATTGGCGGCCAGACACATCCTGTTCACATGATTACGGGCCACACGGTTGTCCAACGCATTCATTACAATGTTGAATTGTTTGAAGTAACTTACTCCGTAATCATTGCTGAAAATTAAAACTTTTTAAACTTCACACACACTTCTACTAATCAAATGTGACGCTTATTATCTTTTATTCTTTAGCTGTTCCTAATAACAATGGTAAACTTTTAGGAGATTAACAGTTATATTTTTAATGTTGCTGGATACACGTAAGCCATGCAAGTTTCTTGTAGTAATACTTATTTAAATGTTACTGTACCCTTGGGGCATGTTCAAGATGAACTACCTAATAACATATAGGGCTATGTATAGAATACTTAAGAGGTTTTGAATATTTACCAGCAGTGTCACTATGTTTTAAATCATGGCTTCTTAACCCCAGACCACAATATGGATCCCAGCACATAAAAGTTGTGTTCATTTACTAACTGTTTTAACTGGATAAGTTAAAAAGTATGAAGTATGATTTATGATTCTAGTGTTACCAACTAACCTAATTACACTGTCATGATGTGCGATGATTTTCACGTTAGGGTTGAAGCTGAGTGCACTGTCCTTTGCCACCTGAGCCTTAGACTTGCCAACATGTTCTTTGTGAAACAAAAACTGACGATTTAAGTTGCTTACGTCGATAGTATCAAGGTCAATCTATAAAAAAATGAACAATCATCACAATATTTTATACGCAAATACACAGTAAGCCAATCTAAAAGCTGAATACATACGATTTCTATGTGAGGAAAGCCGGTTAACACGAGATTCTTCAATATCTCACAACCTATACCGCCGGCACCGACGACTAAAATCTTGGAATTTGCAATAGCTTCCGTCAATTTCTCGTCGAAAACACCGGCGACTCTCGCAACCATCGTGTTTCAATATAACTAAAGAATTACGGATTTACGATGATTATTTGCAATATTCTTTTAAGCGTAAACGCAAGCAAACGAGAACTCATTAATCAACCTGTCAAAATTGGCGTCAGTTCCTTGAGCGTTCTAAAACATCATGAAAATCTTTTCGGTAAATGAAATGAAATTTTATTTGTATTATGAAGAATCTTAACAACTAGTATTTTGTTGTTACTTAAAAATGTTCTTTTAGCCAGTTCTCAATTAATTAATAATTAAACAACCAACCTGTCTTTTAGATTGGTTTTATTATAATAGTAACAAAATGTGATATGTTAGACTTTTTGAACGTACGCGCTATTTACGTTTAGTTATTGCATTAGACTAGGGTTGCCAACCGTCCGGTTCTCCCAGGACATGTCCTGCTTTTTGGGGAACACCCCACAGAACACTGTCTGGGGCGTCTTGGATAGTTTTTAGAAGCGTCTTGATAAATAAGGTATATTCTAAAACTATTTTAAAATTCGCGTGCCCCTTTTGCAATCCTTACCTACGTCAAGGGCAAAGACTATATCCATGGTTACGGGCCACACAGCTCGCGAAAATTTATTACAAACTAAAGTGTTTGTTTTATATTTTACAACTCGATTTCAACTCAAAAAAAAAATGATTATTATTATTACTTGAATTTAATTTCACCTATTTTTTCTACATAATGATTGAATTATATGACATATTATTGCTACTTTGTTACTGCATCCTGTTTAAAACGAATTGTCCAACTTCAAATACTAATTTTTTGAAATTGTGGTTGACAGCCCTACATTAAAATACCTTGGGGTACAATGATATAATTATTATACTACGAGGGATACTACTAACTAATAAATCATGGTATGCAGGTATGTTAACATTATGGTCCCATAGAAAAAAAAAAGTACAACTATGAAACACCTAAATAGATAGAAAATGTACCTATGTAATACTTTATGTTTGCCAATACATATTTATTATTTCCATGACGTTTCGCAATCATGATTATGAATACATCAGAATATATACTTACAGTCTTTTTATTTTCATAATTTTAATAAGGTACTTATGCATATTCTCACAATTACCCGACTGCGGCGAAGCCAAAAAAGGAGGTTTATGTTCAATATTCTTCTCATAAATAATTCTAAGCCTACGTAGTAGGATTTACTTGATCTTAGGTAGCAAATATACCTTTACATAAAAAAACTTTTAATGGCACCACGAGCCAAGGTTTTTACGCGCGCGCTAATTCCCAAAAATGACCCTGTCTTGGGTGAGAATTGAACCCACGACCTGTGGCGTGAGTCACGCCGCGTGATAGGTATGGTAGGTATCTCACTAACCGCGCTAACATCAATTTATTCAGGTAGGTACTTATAAAAAAAAAAACACGGATATTGAGGTTTTCTTAGTATAAAAACCAGGAAATGGAACGAGTACCTACGATACACTTATCGCAAACATAAAACATAGTTATACGTGGCGTGGTTTTCATTAAAATTGCTTTTAACTTTATGGGATGGCACTCAACGGTTTATATTTATAAAATGCAATATTGTGAAAGAGTCAATGACGTTTTTTATGATAGAAGCTATTGTCGTGGTAAATGGAGTTGTTAAACTAAAAAGTCTTATAAGATTCTTGTCAGTTAGGAGAGTCTATTTGCTGTCGTTTATGAAGACCTCTGCGTAGCTAGACAGATAAGCCCACGAGGCTTCCGTGCAGGCCAATGTTCTATGGTAAATAAATATATTTAAAAAAAAAGTTTCCAAGGAATTTGTTGCAAGCGGCATGCACAGTATTTCAGCTATATAATAATGGGCACTATAACCATAACTCAGTTAACTCAGAAGTACGCAAGCCCATTTATTCGTCGATCAGACATAACTACCTTACTGTAATTAAATAAGAGTACCAAGGAAGAATAACAGAAACCCTAAAATCCAATTAAAATGCGGGTCTTGCGTCTAGCTTGTGCTATTGGAAAATAATCGAATAATAATTTATATTCAGTTACTTCCAGGGCAGTTTGGGTGGGGACTCCTTTGTATTGTTTGATTGAAGTACTTGTTAATATTAAGCAGTAGGTAAATTGATCTCAGCGTGAGCTTGATTATAAGTACCTACTTTCTTTGACATTCAAGGTTTTTTTTTAATTTGGAGATTTGTCACAATTAACAGTGTATTTTAGCAGATGGACGTGAGTATACGGGATCTTTTTAGCGCTCCGTACCCAAAGGGTGCCAGCGGGACCCTATAATTAAACCTACACCATTCGTAGCTTTTGAACGTCTAGCTTTTTAAGCGTAACAGATATAATATATATATAAATAAAACCTACATGTAGGTACCTAGGTAGGTAATAGTAGGTAGGTACCATATTCTTTTGTAAGTATTGCAAAATTGCATAGTTTAGTCGAGTCCGAAGCAACAAAATTAAGTTGGTTTTATTTTATTTTTTACAGACCTAGCATTTTTGCTAAGCTAGGTTTTATATGTGCAGGTGTCCAATTTACTTAGGTTTTTAACCTAAACTCATATTTTGCTAGAACGAAGTTATAATCAATTAAATATTTTCAGATCCTGAAAAAAGTTACATAATTATTATATAAATCATTTCCACTCCCCCATCACACCTTCAATCAGGAAACACCAAGAAATAAATGTAGAATGATTTAATTAATTCTCACATTACAATAAATGGTCTTAATAAAACTGGGTAAACGTAAGTATGTGACATTTTAGCAAATGCGTTGATTTGGAAAATCATTCCATTCGTTTTTGGTTACAATTGTTCAGCCCACGCTCTCACTGGTCTCGTGGTTTGATTCCAACGTAATGCCATTCTAATTGTGCCGCCGAAAAGTGGAATTGCTATTTAATGGTATGTTGTGAATTCGGGACGATGCGGACAAAGGAAAATCTATTTTGGTTGGCTATTTCTCTGGCTATTTGTGATGCATGTTCAGCCTATTTAATGATAGGACACGCGCGCTGACTGTGTGGGTACAATTTTATTTTATAGCAGTAAATTAATATTATAGCAGTATATATAGCACTTTTTGAATGTACAGCTATTTTTTACGCATGATGTTATGCCTTTTTTTAACTTAGCAGATTCAGTATGTTACCATTTTACCAAAAAATATTGCCAAGAATGATATTTACGGAATTATATGATATTGAACTTCTGTTCACGGGTGGTTTTTTATTTGGCGTGATGATTCTGCTTACGTATTATACTAGCTGTCCCGGCAGACCTTATTCTGCCCTATTTCTCTAAAACAAAGTAACATTGATTTTTTTATGTTAATAGGTGCCCCGACAGATTTCGTTCTGTCTAACGCGCCTTTGTTTTGTTTTGATTGACGTCTAATGTTTGACAGCTGGGGACAGAGTGGTTTGTATTGGAAAAGAAAATTGTTGTTTTTACTATTTTCCTCGTATTATTTACTTTTTTTCTCTCCATAAAAACCTTCTTCAGACTTCATCAACAAAAAAGAAATCAGCTAAATCGGTTCAGCCGTTCTCGAGATTTGTGGTCAGCAACACATTCAGCGATTCATTTTTATATTATAGACTGAGAGTTAAAACTGTCTTTATCAGTTATTAATAAATTGTGAATAAATAATTATTACACTGAAAATTAATGATAAATTTACGATCAGACTGAAATTAACATGAGATTTACACAGAAAAATTAATACGTATAACAGTCACAGCTACGATCGATACACAAATAAAACAAAAAAAAAATGGCCGAAAACTGTACCTATATAGTGAGCACGGATGTAAAAAAAAGACATCCGTGATAGTGAGTAAGACAGAAGACCGGCTATAAAAAAAAAAATCGCGGTTGATCGTAGAGGTTTTAATATAATATTTTTTATTTTAAGTCATGAAAAAATAAAAATCTTACCAAAAATTAAAGTTTATAATTAACAAATAAAAAATAGGGGTTGATCGTAGAGGGTTGAGATACATAAGGTACAACCTATATGATGATTTTTTTAATAAAAACTTTTTGATCAGAGACTACTATTTAAACGTTTTTTATCGAAAAAGTTTGTCAAGCCATTTGCTTGCTACATATTTAACTGTCACAAGCTAAAACCACAATAATACACATTTTTTTTACCTTTCAGCAATACTCAAAATATTGATAGCAAAATTGATGCGTAATTTATAGTAATAACAAACCAATATGGCTCCAAAGAAAAAAGGTAAAGGTAAGGAACCTCCTCCTCCACCAAAAATGGCGGCGGGTCCACCACCAAAACCGAAGAAAATTCCACCACCACCTGCCTGTTTCTCAAACGAAGATATTATGGCATTTAAGGAAATGTTTAAAGCTCATGATGAAGATAATATTGACAAGGTTAGAACTATCAGCTTTAATTTTAGGAAATAGTCTTGTTTTCTTCATGACATTTTTGCATACAAATTGATACATTTGTTAATTCATTCAAATAAGAAATTTCATCATAAATTTAGTTTATTTTTAATTCCACCAGGTTCCTATAGAGTTGATCCCTTTAATGTTAAGAAAATTGGGATTCAATCCAAAAACCGCTGAAATAAGGCAGCTTTTCGTAATGTTCCTGGAAGATGACCTCGTTGACACGGTGGAGTTTCACGAGTGGTTATTTATGATCGAAGCCAAAATGGGTTGGGGAGATGACTTTGAGCTGGCTGTCACTAAAGCATTTGCCGCTTTAGGTCACGATGAAGAAGAAACGGGCTCTACTAATTTTGAACTACTGAGAGAAGAACTCTTTACTTGGGGTGAGCCTCTAACAGAAATAGAGTTCGTAGATTGGATAAAGCTTGCAACAAAGGATAAAACATATAATCCTGAAGATGGACTAATCAATTACGTCAAATTTATTGAAAACATGAATAATAAAGACGTGAGGTTTATCAAGGAGCCTATTAATTTCTTCAAGTTGGACCAGAAAACGTTAGCTGAGATGGCGATGAAGAAAGCACAAGAAGAAAAGGCTGAACAAGAGAAGAAAGAAGCTGAAAAGAAGGCTAGAGAGGAGGCTAGGAGGCAAAAAATGATAGCCGACGGTCTCCTACCGCCAGACTAAATTTTTGTTTAAGCATTTAAATTCTTAAGAGAAATCCTTTATATTTGTAATAATCACACTTTTTATCTGTATCTGAACGCACAATAAAGTTTATTGACAAAATACAGGGTCGTGGTTGACCGCATTGTTTATTTAAGGTGGTTGAATAAATAGGAAATCCTAAATAAAGAGAGACGAAATAAATACAGTTCGTACTAAGATTACGATCGACATTTCGTATAAAGGGCTTCGTATGAATAATTTAAAGCGAGCAGATTTTTATCGTTATTTGCCTTTGAGGTTTTTTTGAAAGTAACTTATTTTTAACCATGGCCCTTTTTCTTTAACCAGGCCTCGATGGAGATGCAGACTTGTATCCTACATTGTACGCTACGTGATCTGACGTCCCGGTCCCGTGGGTTTATTATTTAGCTGTGTGTACACAGCCCTATTACATTGCTTTGAATTTTTCGCTTTTTTACGGAAACAGTATAGTCAAATATAGTGAGTAAATTAAGTATTTGTATAATTGGCACATTTAATAGTAGTCATAATTATATGAAGTAAAATCTATATTCTGAGAATATGCAAGGTGGTAGACTCCTCCATTGATAAGGGAAGATTTTCCACCAGGCTAGGTCATCGGGCCCTGGGGACCGCGGTTCAACTGTATAGATGTTGGAATCTTGTACTTGCAGATGTTCAGGAAGGTTTGTTTGTTCGAATCTTGTGGCGCCATCTATCTCCGAGTAGCGGTTTTCTAGTTTCTTGTGTAGTCGTTTTTTGGTATTCTACATTGTATACGACGTAGCTTCCCCATAAAATACGTTACTTTGACATACACACTTGCTCCTATGAACAAAAAATCTAAATAATAAACATCTGAAATCCATTTTTTTTGCAATCAATTGATAAGAAAATGTAATTAATAATAATGCATGTTTAGTGCCTGAAATACGTATTTTAATAAGCGGCGAATAATTTTTATCTTGCGTCTTACAGATATGCAATATATTAAATTCTAGATAAAGGTATTTCTCATTTCTTTTTAGTTATTTCTTTTGATAAATTTAATTACAACTATCTACTAGATATCTAATAAAATTGGCTTTTCAGGAGTGAAGATATTTCAGAATTCAAACCTACTAAGATATAAAAATATCTCCACGTGTCTCATTTAGAATTTTGATTAAAATAATTAAATTGAACCATGATATAAACAGTTTGATCGTTCCAGTGGAAAATACTAGATTTTAAATAAAGCTATTGTATATTATTTAGAAATTCGTTAAAAGTTTGTAGGGACTCTCTCGGTTTTTGATCTTTCTATATCCAGTCATTCTGTATAAGGCAAAAATATAATATAGGTAGGTATATATATATAATACACGGACATATAGGATGTATACAAAAGCATAGTCATATTGAAGCATAGTCATATTGTAACGGGTTGAAGAACTCATGAAGAAATTTTTTTTTCATGAGACCGACACTGATATCTACTTAATTTCGACGATTTCTATTTAATTTTTAATTTTTAGAGTTAATAAAGTTGTTCGAATTTATGAAATTATCTCTACGCGATCGAATCAGGTATGAGGAGATTCATTGACGAACTAGGATCACCAATACAACCCATCAGATTGGCAAGTTGAAGTGGCAATTGGCAGGCCGCAGAACGGATGGCCGATGGGGCCGAAGAGTTATGGAGTGGAGACCACGGACCGGCAAGCGCAGCGTAGGATGTCAAGGTGGACAGACGACCTTGTAAGGTCGTCGGAAAACGCGGGATGCATGCCGCCCAATACCGGTCCTATTGGAGATCCTTAGCAGTGGACGTCTTGCAGCTGAGGTGATGATGATGATAATGAATTTATGACTGCCTAGCTTTTTGTTACTCTTTACAGGCACAGACTAACTATGATTTTCTGTTTAAAAATAGTATCTGATAATCTAATTAGGAACACTCAATAAATGGGTATTTAGGTTTTATGTGTTGTAGCGTAAACAATTACGTAGAATAAGATGGCAGTAAATCGTTGTTAGGAAACAATTTACTGGCTGGCACATTAACTTCAAGGTCCTTATTGACATTAGGAATAAATGCTGTTTGTTGTTTTATTGTTTGTGAAAAGGCTCATCGTCTTTCTGACAAAGTCGCACACACTATGTAAATACTTGCCGAAAAATTTTGGAGAGAATGAGTTTGACAATTCAATAAAAAATACCTAATAATATTGTTTCACCCGCGATGAAACGAAAAAAGAAAAAATATAGCGCACAACTAATTTATTATTGTGTTGATATTGAGAACTTAAATATATAATAGGTAACTTAATTGCATAATAGGGCAGAATATCTAGAATTCGGAATAGTTTCAAAAGTTTCTTAATTCACGAGTTAAAGAGGTTAAAGACCTCATAAAAGAGAACCCTTCTCACAGAATTATGTCACAATTTGCACAAAATGATAATGATTTTAAGAAAAGTTAGAATCACATTACAATTGACCTGGAATGATTAATGGCATTTAAAATATTTATTTTAAACGACACGGTCGAAACGAGCCGAAATACTGCTATTTTTCTGAGTATTTAAAAAACCCTTTTTTTTTGTACAAATCAATGATTGACCTATGATTCTTACATAGATTCTTCAGTACAGTTGGATTTTAAGGAGAACGCGCCTACAGCGCCCTGTACTCCACATTGGAGAATAACAAAACGCGCGCCATAAAGTCTTTAATATAATTTGCCATTGATGGTCACTTGTTGGCCAGCGAACCCAATAAAAAAAGAAAAAAAGTTCACTGAACGGGTCGTGCGTGTTCAAATTGTGTTCCAAATTCAAAAATGACGCGTTCATTTTTTTTGTTTTCTACTAATTTTAATTTATTCTACACTAAAATCTATTGTGACACATAATTATATAAGTTTGTTGCAAAATCCATGAATTAATTAGTAGTATCAGTTTTGCCATTGTGTTTCAAGTGTTTACTTTTTTATGGGTACCCTCGGGCGGCACGGCGGCAGTCGCAATTTGTAGCACGGAGTGTCATGGCCATTTGAGCTCATAATTATTGTGAAGTGCTTAATGTGTTTTGTTTAAAATTAATTTATATGATCGACGCGTAAACAAATGAGTGTCCAAATTATTACTATTAAAGTGTAAGTGTAGAATTAGTATATTGTGCCTGTGTATATTATTTTGGTTAGTGAAAAACAATATCAAAACATCGAGAAAACTACAATAAACGAAAATTGCAAGTAAGTCATACATGAGTTATTTTCTCATCCTTCTAAAAAGGCATAAAACTTAAGGAAAGAGGAATCGCGCGCAATTATTTTTTTATTAACCGAAGTTGTAATAAAATAAACCGGCCAAGTGCGTGTCGGGACTTTTTTATCTTCGATATATATAGGGTAAGCCTACCTATCATTGGCATCATCCAGTTATTGGCACTTTTGAGTTTAAATTGATAAAACAAGGAATCTACGGGTTATGTAAGGTAGCCAGGGTTTAAATTAATAAATAGTAAATCTTTCCTGTCAATAGATGGTAGCAATACACCACAAAACAATATGACGATTTAGTGACAATAATCTACATTTTGAGCTCGTCATTTGGCGAAATTTTATGTAATTTTCTTCAGGAAAGAACTTTACTAATCGTGTTATATCTTGGTTATTTGAGTAAGTGACAGTGTCAAAGTAAATGTGACACCCATATTCATACTTTTAGGCCGTAGGTTAATGATTATTTCTTAAATATCATATTTATATTTTATTTAATTGAGGTGTCAATATTTGGAACAGGAATTCATCTCAAATTCTATTATTGGCATTAGTGCCATAATGGGGATTTTTTTTATTTAAAAAGCAAAATAATGTTTAATCCGTAAATATTTTAAGTAAATTATTGCTTTTCCATATAATGTCTTAACTTTTAATGACATTTTCCAAATGTTGGCCCATAGTGCCAAAAGCGAAAACCATTTTTTGCAGTAGTGCCCATAATAGGGATATTTTGAGTGCCAATAATGAGTTTCTATTTTAAAAAGAAATGAAGTCCCGAATCAAAAAGAAATTAAGATAAAGAAACCCAAAGATAAAGTAAATTTAAAAAAATCAGCCAAATGCGAGTCAGACTAGCGCACCGAGGGTTCCGTACAAACTTGTAGGTATGTAAATAGTTCGTCCATCACGGGAATCTTAACGATTTACTTATGGATTTAGGGACGAACTTAACTTTGTCGTTTGAAAACTTTTGTCTTCATACATTGTCACTTTTAATAAATGCATAGGTTGTGGCATATTTCCTGATCTGATGAAACATAGTAAAGTAGTGCCTTTATTTAAAACCGGTAGTACATCTGACCCCACTAATTTTAGACCGATTTCTATACTACCGACATTTAGTAAAATTTTCGAAAAAATTATAATTAATCAACTATTGGTACATTTCAATAGTAATAGACTGCTTCACAGTAAACAATTTGGTTTTACCAGGGGTAGCTCAACAACCGATGCTAGTGTTGAGCTTGTTCAGAATATTTTTGGCGCCTGGGAGGAGTAACGTGATACCGTTGGTGTCTTTTGTGACTTATTCAAGGCGTTTGATTGTGTACACCATGACTTACTGATCAGGAAATTACGCCACTATGGTATATTAAAGATATTGCACTCAGTCTTTTGTCGTTCTATCCTGGGACCTTTTCTTTTTCTGATTTACATCAACGACTTTCCTTTCCTTGTAGAAAAAAAACATGAGACAGTATTGTTTGCTGATGACACTTCACTTCTTTACAAAGTGAATACACATGATTTTAATTCTTCTGACGACTTAAACAATGCTCTTTCAGTAGTCGTTGATTGGTTTACTATTAATAATTTATTGCTCAATGAGAAAAAAACCAAATGTATCAGATTCAGTCCCAATGTAAGACATTTGAACACAGACATTGTTATTAAAGGCGAAAAACTGGATCTTGTTGAAACAACCGTATTTATAGGTATCACTTTAGATCATAAGCTACAATGGAGTCCACTATTTGTAATTTTGTGAATAGACTTAGTTCTGCGGCTTATGCAGTGAAGAGAATTCGTTCTCATGCAGTGAAGAGAATTCGTTCTCTCACTGACGGATCTACGGCAAGATTATACGGAAAAATCGGAAAAATATACAAAATTCCTAAGAACAGCGATACTCATAGCTTGAACACTAGAAATAAGCACAAACTTGCTGTACCTGTAACTCGGATCAGCAAAGTGAGGGACTCATTCAAGGGGCAATGTATGTATACGTTTCAATAACAAAGTACCCAAAGAAATTCAAGAACTATCTGTTTATAGATTTAAAACGTTAGTTAACCAAAAATTATGTAAGAAAGGGTACTTACTATAAATATAAATTTTCTGATTTTGTGAATGACAAGAATGCATTTGAATGAAATGTTCGCTACACAAGCTATTTTATTATAATTTGATAAACTTTGTTATCTGTAATTAAATAGTTACATAAATTGAATTTAAAAACAAAGATCTATAAAAAATATGCCTTGCTGAGTTTCTTGCCGGAGTCTTCTCAGTCCAAGTGTATTCCAAACCGGTGGTAGAATCTATTGTAACGTTCATAAGTGCCTTACTAGGGCCTAAACTGAATAAATAATTTTGAATTTGAATTGAATTTGACATAGGCCGCGTTCAGTTTACCAATTGCAAATAAGTTTATAATCGCAAATGATTTTCTTTTTGTTTCTTTTACATTGCTTCTGACAAATTTCACGATTCTAGGTCAACGGGAAGTTCCCTATAGGTTTTGGTTTCCTTGAGAGTGTCAATATGCTGTATAAACGGCCGTATCTTTTGATTGTGTTGATTTAGAAGTTTGATTTTTTACAGCTCCAAGGAATTGCAGACCTAAGTATTTGAAATTAATTTCAACTTGATACCTCCACGCATTCCTGAGAAAAAGGTCTTGACAGGTCTGAGACAGACAGACAGACAGACAGACAGACAGACAGACAGACAGACAGACAGACAGACAGACAGACAGACAGACAGACAGACAGACAGACAGACAGACAGACAGACAGACAGACAGACAGACAGACAGACAGACAGACAGACAGACAGACAGACAGACAGACAGACAGACAGACAGACAGACAGACAGACAGACAGACAGACAGACAGACAGACAGACAGACAGACAGACAGACAGACAGACAGACAGACAGACAGACAGACAGACAGACAGACAGACAGACAGACAGACAGACAGACAGACAGACAGACAGACAGACAGACAGACAGACAGACAGACAGACAGACAGACAGACAGACAGACAGACAGACAGACAGACAGACAGACAGACAGACAGACAGACAGACAGACAGACAGACAGACAGACAGACAGACAGACAGACAGACAGACAGACAGACAGACAGACAGACAGACAGACAGACAGACAGACAGACAGACAGACAGACAGACAGACAGACAGACAGACAGACAGACAGACAGACAGACAGACAGACAGACAGACAGACAGACAGACAGACAGACAGACAGACAGACAGACAGACAGACAGACAGACAGACAGACAGACAGACAGACAGACAGACAGACAGACAGACAGACAGACAGACAGACAGACAGACAGACAGACAGACAGACAGACAGACAGACAGACAGACAGACAGACAGACAGACAGACAGACAGACAGACAGACAGACAGACAGACAGACAGACAGACAGACAGACAGACAGACAGACAGACAGACAGACAGACAGACAGACAGACAGACAGACAGACAGACAGACAGACAGACAGACAGACAGACAGACAGACAGACAGACAGACAGACAGACAGACAGACAGACAGACAGACAGACAGACAGACAGACAGACAGACAGACAGACAGACAGACAGACAGACAGACAGACAGACAGACAGACAGACAGACAGACAGACAGACAGACAGACAGACAGACAGACAGACAGACAGACAGACAGACAGACAGACAGACAGACAGACAGACAGACAGACAGACAGACAGACAGACAGACAGACAGACAGACAGACAGACAGACAGACAGACAGACAGACAGACAGACAGACAGACAGACAGACAGACAGACAGACAGACAGACAGACAGACAGACAGACAGACAGACAGACAGACAGACAGACAGACAGACAGACAGACAGACAGACAGACAGACAGACAGACAGACAGACAGACAGACAGACAGACAGACAGACAGACAGACAGACAGACAGACAGACAGACAGACAGACAGACAGACAGACAGACAGACAGACAGACAGACAGACAGACAGACAGACAGACAGACAGACAGACAGACAGACAGACAGACAGACAGACAGACAGACAGACAGACAGACAGACAGACAGACAGACAGACAGACAGACAGACAGACAGACAGACAGACAGACAGACAGACAGACAGACAGACAGACAGACAGACAGACAGACAGACAGACAGACAGACAGACAGACAGACAGACAGACAGACAGACAGACAGACAGACAGACAGACAGACAGACAGACAGACAGACAGACAGACAGACAGACAGACAGACAGACAGACAGACAGACAGACAGACAGACAGACAGACAGACAGACAGACAGACAGACAGACAGACAGACAGACAGACAGACAGACAGACAGACAGACAGACAGACAGACAGACAGACAGACAGACAGACAGACAGACAGACAGACAGACAGACAGACAGACAGACAGACAGACAGACAGACAGACAGACAGACAGACAGACAGACAGACAGACAGACAGACAGACAGACAGACAGACAGACAGACAGACAGACAGACAGACAGACAGACAGACAGACAGACAGACAGACAGACAGACAGACAGACAGACAGACAGACAGACAGACAGACAGACAGACAGACAGACAGACAGACAGACAGACAGACAGACAGACAGACAGACAGACAGACAGACAGACAGACAGACAGACAGACAGACAGACAGACAGACAGACAGACAGACAGACAGACAGACAGACAGACAGACAGACAGACAGACAGACAGACAGACAGACAGACAGACAGACAGACAGACAGACAGACAGACAGACAGACAGACAGACAGACAGACAGACAGACAGACAGACAGACAGACAGACAGACAGACAGACAGACAGACAGACAGACAGACAGACAGACAGACAGACAGACAGACAGACAGACAGACAGACAGACAGACAGACAGACAGACAGACAGACAGACAGACAGACAGACAGACAGACAGACAGACAGACAGACAGACAGACAGACAGACAGACAGACAGACAGACAGACAGACAGACAGACAGACAGACAGACAGACAGACAGACAGACAGACAGACAGACAGACAGACAGACAGACAGACAGACAGACAGACAGACAGACAGACAGACAGACAGACAGACAGACAGACAGACAGACAGACAGACAGACAGACAGACAGACAGACAGACAGACAGACAGACAGACAGACAGACAGACAGACAGACAGACAGACAGACAGACAGACAGACAGACAGACAGACAGACAGACAGACAGACAGACAGACAGACAGACAGACAGACAGACAGACAGACAGACAGACAGACAGACAGACAGACAGACAGACAGACAGACAGACAGACAGACAGACAGACAGACAGACAGACAGACAGACAGACAGACAGACAGACAGACAGACAGACAGACAGACAGACAGACAGACAGACAGACAGACAGACAGACAGACAGACAGACAGACAGACAGACAGACAGACAGACAGACAGACAGACAGACAGACAGACAGACAGACAGACAGACAGACAGACAGACAGACAGACAGACAGACAGACAGACAGACAGACAGACAGACAGACAGACAGACAGACAGACAGACAGACAGACAGACAGACAGACAGACAGACAGACAGACAGACAGACAGACAGACAGACAGACAGACAGACAGACAGACAGACAGACAGACAGACAGACAGACAGACAGACAGACAGACAGACAGACAGACAGACAGACAGACAGACAGACAGACAGACAGACAGACAGACAGACGGATGGAGTATGAAGTAATCCTATAAGGGTTCCTGTGATCCTTTTTTGGTACGGAACTAAAAATGAAACATACTGGGTGATTTTATTTTTGCTGGCAATACTCGCAGGGGTGGAAGTACTCATCAATATGAACAACTTTTACTATGGCACTAACTGTGAAATCACGAAAAAAATATCAACTGTTCCACACAAAAGTTCAATACCTACTTGACCAAAATATATGAAGCAACTGTTTTATTTATTTTACGCGATAACTGAGTTAGTCCCATAGTGAAAATTGACAGTGCTTTCACCCTTGCAAGTATTGCCAACGACTAAAAAATCACCTGTTTACTGAAGAAAAAATACGAGCGGCACTAAGTGCGATTAAAAATGGTATGGCCAATAAGCAAGCTGCAAAACAGTATAAAGCGCCCCGAGCTACCTTAAAATTCCGCATAAAGAGAGAGTGATCTCAAAAGTATAAAAAAAGATAAGATGAAAGTAAAATAGAATGTTCAGAAAAAATGTTTACAAAGAATAAAAATAATGTCTATTTTTGAAAGACAAGAATGCATTTAAATGAAATGTTCGCTACACAAACTATTTCATTAAAATTTTATAAACTTTGTTATTAGTAATTAATTTTTTACATAAATAAAAAAGAACAAAGATCTATAAAAAATGTCCCTTGCTGAGTTTCTTGCCGGAGTCTTCTCAGTCCAAGTGTATTCCGAACCGGTGGTAGAATCATTTGTAACGTTCATAAGTGCCTTATTAGGGCCTAAACTGAATAAATGATATTTGAATTTTGAATTTGAATTTGAAATAAATATTGAAACTATGGACACGTTAATAAAATAAGAGATGAATTTAATAATGCTTTGTTTTAACTTCCTGATTTTTTGAATTTATAATGTTCAACCTACTAAAACAAGATAAAGTTGTTCTTTCTAAACGGTATGCCAATAATTGGACAAGTAAGTGCCAATAATGGGAACTTCTATGCCAATAATAGGATTTTTCATAGACTTTCAGAATTTTAGAAAATTAATATAATTATTACTATTTAATTAGATGAAAATTGCTATAAAACCAAAGAATGAAATATTTTCTTACATACTATCGCATTTTTTGTGTGCTAGCACTTACAAATGTGATTTTATGGAAATTTAATTTTGGAATTAGAAGGAGCCAAGTCTTAAGGTGCCAATGATTGGGTAGTTTACCCTACTACTACCGTGATTTTTTTCGCATATCCAAAAACATTTACCTATCAGGGGGGTGGGACACTTGACTCTTACAAAAAATAGCACTTTAAAGCTTAATATTTAACAAACGGATTCCTGAATCGAAAAATTGTCTTCACAAACCCCCAATATTTTTGAGACCCATTAAGATCCATCCAAGACCCATCCAACGATACCCCACAACATGGAGTAGACGAGAAAAAAAACATTCTCACTTTACGTGACAGGTACATACCCTAAAAATAAAAAAAATCAAGTTTTTATTTTACCATTTTGTCGGCGTGATTAATATTATTATGTACTATGTATGTATATCCATGCCAAATTACAGCTTTCTAGTAGGTACTAAGAGTCTCTGGGCTAAGCTGCGGACAGACAAACAGACGGACTTGGCGAAACTATAAGGGTTCCTTGTTGACTACGGAACCCGAAAAGAGTCTTAAAACCTGTGACGTTTCACGCTTTACACTAATATACAGCAATGAGGAGCGTGATCATAAACAAGCGAATCCTTGATCATAAACACTTCTTTATACCAATCCAAAAACAATCCGAAAAGAATTAATTAATTATAAATAATAATTTAATGTTATGTATATATACCTACACATTATACATTAGCTCATGGAGAGCGTTCGGTGACGCGTGACTATGACGCGAGCTCCATGATTTTTTTCACCCACAAAGTGCTCAACGCGCCTAAAGAAGTTTTCACTTCTCGGTTCAGTGACGCGTGACGATGACGCGAGTTCCATGATTTTTGTTCACCCAAAAAGTGTTCAACGCGCCATAAGAAGTTTTCACTTCAAAAAACTAACGCGTTCAAAGTCTCTCACTTCAAGGCAAAGGTTCTGAAAATACTTAGGTTAAAATCAGAAGAAATATAACCTATTCCGAGTACAGTGTGCCAGAAAATCGGAAATCGTTCCGGAAATACAAAGTTAAGTGCATTAGTAGTAACACCACGTTTTGGCTGTATTCCAGGCGGGTATTGCAAAATGCAACTCTGGGGTAGAATTATGGGTAGAAAACGCGCGCCATAAAGTCTTTAATATAATTTGCCATTGATGGTCACTTGTTGGCCAGCGAACCCAATAAAAAAAGAAAAAAAGTTCACTGAACGGGTCGTGCGTGTTCAAATTGTGTTCCAAATTCAAAAATGACGCGTTCATTTTTTTTGTTTTCTACTAATTTTAATTTATTCTACACTAAAATCTATTGTGACACATAATTATATAAGTTTGTTGCAAAATCCATGAATTAATTAGTAGTATCAGTTTTGCCATTGTGTTTCAAGTGTTTACTTTTTTATGGGTACCCTCGGGCGGCACGGCGGCAGTCGCAATTTGTAGCACGGAGTGTCATGGCCATTTGAGCTCATAATTATTGTGAAGTGCTTAATGTGTTTTGTTTAAAATTAATTTATATGATCGACGCGTAAACAAATGAGTGTCCAAATTATTACTATTAAAGTGTAAGTGTAGAATTAGTATATTGTGCCTGTGTATATTATTTTGGTTAGTGAAAAACAATATCAAAACATCGAGAAAACTACAATAAACGAAAATTGCAAGTAAGTCATACATGAGTTATTTTCTCATCCTTCTAAAAAGGCATAAAACTTAAGGAAAGAGGAATCGCGCGCAATTATTTTTTTATTAACCGAAGTTGTAATAAAATAAACCGGCCAAGTGCGTGTCGGGACTTTTTTATCTTCGATATATATAGGGTAAGCCTACCTATCATTGGCATCATCCAGTTATTGGCACTTTTGAGTTTAAATTGATAAAACAAGGAATCTACGGGTTATGTAAGGTAGCCAGGGTTTAAATTAATAAATAGTAAATCTTTCCTGTCAATAGATGGTAGCAATACACCACAAAACAATATGACGATTTAGTGACAATAATCTACATTTTGAGCTCGTCATTTGGCGAAATTTTATGTAATTTTCTTCAGGAAAGAACTTTACTAATCGTGTTATATCTTGGTTATTTGAGTAAGTGACAGTGTCAAAGTAAATGTGACACCCATATTCATACTTTTAGGCCGTAGGTTAATGATTATTTCTTAAATATCATATTTATATTTTATTTAATTGAGGTGTCAATATTTGGAACAGGAATTCATCTCAAATTCTATTATTGGCATTAGTGCCATAATGGGGATTTTTTTTATTTAAAAAGCAAAATAATGTTTAATCCGTAAATATTTTAAGTAAATTATTGCTTTTCCATATAATGTCTTAACTTTTAATGACATTTTCCAAATGTTGGCCCATAGTGCCAAAAGCGAAAACCATTTTTTGCAGTAGTGCCCATAATAGGGATATTTTGAGTGCCAATAATGAGTTTCTATTTTAAAAAGAAATGAAGTCCCGAATCAAAAAGAAATTAAGATAAAGAAACCCAAAGATAAAGTAAATTTAAAAAAATCAGCCAAATGCGAGTCAGACTAGCGCACCGAGGGTTCCGTACAAACTTGTAGGTATGTAAATAGTTCGTCCATCACGGGAATCTTAACGATTTACTTATGGATTTAGGGACGAACTTAACTTTGTCGTTTGAAAACTTTTGTCTTCATACATTGTCACTTTTAATAAATGCATAGGTTGTGGCATATTTCCTGATCTGATGAAACATAGTAAAGTAGTGCCTTTATTTAAAACCGGTAGTACATCTGACCCCACTAATTTTAGACCGATTTCTATACTACCGACATTTAGTAAAATTTTCGAAAAAATTATAATTAATCAACTATTGGTACATTTCAATAGTAATAGACTGCTTCACAGTAAACAATTTGGTTTTACCAGGGGTAGCTCAACAACCGATGCTAGTGTTGAGCTTGTTCAGAATATTTTTGGCGCCTGGGAGGAGTAACGTGATACCGTTGGTGTCTTTTGTGACTTATTCAAGGCGTTTGATTGTGTACACCATGACTTACTGATCAGGAAATTACGCCACTATGGTATATTAAAGATATTGCACTCAGTCTTTTGTCGTTCTATCCTGGGACCTTTTCTTTTTCTGATTTACATCAACGACTTTCCTTTCCTTGTAGAAAAAAAACATGAGACAGTATTGTTTGCTGATGACACTTCACTTCTTTACAAAGTGAATACACATGATTTTAATTCTTCTGACGACTTAAACAATGCTCTTTCAGTAGTCGTTGATTGGTTTACTATTAATAATTTATTGCTCAATGAGAAAAAAACCAAATGTATCAGATTCAGTCCCAATGTAAGACATTTGAACACAGACATTGTTATTAAAGGCGAAAAACTGGATCTTGTTGAAACAACCGTATTTATAGGTATCACTTTAGATCATAAGCTACAATGGAGTCCACTATTTGTAATTTTGTGAATAGACTTAGTTCTGCGGCTTATGCAGTGAAGAGAATTCGTTCTCTCACTGACGGATCTACGGCAAGATTATACGGAAAAATCGGAAAAATATACAAAATTCCTAAGAACAGCGATACTCATAGCTTGAACACTAGAAATAAGCACAAACTTGCTGTACCTGTAACTCGGATCAGCAAAGTGAGGGACTCATTCAAGGGGCAATGTATGTATACGTTTCAATAACAAAGTACCCAAAGAAATTCAAGAACTATCTGTTTATAGATTTAAAACGTTAGTTAACCAAAAATTATGTAAGAAAGGGTACTTACTATAAATATAAATTTTCTGATTTTGTGAATGACAAGAATGCATTTGAATGAAATGTTCGCTACACAAGCTATTTTATTATAATTTGATAAACTTTGTTATCTGTAATTAAATAGTTACATAAATTGAATTTAAAAACAAAGATCTATAAAAAATATGCCTTGCTGAGTTTCTTGCCGGAGTCTTCTCAGTCCAAGTGTATTCCAAACCGGTGGTAGAATCTATTGTAACGTTCATAAGTGCCTTACTAGGGCCTAAACTGAATAAATAATTTTGAATTTGAATTGAATTTGACATAGGCCGCGTTCAGTTTACCAATTGCAAATAAGTTTATAATCGCAAATGATTTTCTTTTTGTTTCTTTTACATTGCTTCTGACAAATTTCACGATTCTAGGTCAACGGGAAGTTCCCTATAGGTTTTGGTTTCCTTGAGAGTGTCAATATGCTGTATAAACGGCCGTATCTTTTGATTGTGTTGATTTAGAAGTTTGATTTTTTACAGCTCCAAGGAATTGCAGACCTAAGTATTTGAAATTAATTTCAACTTGATACCTCCACGCATTCCTGAGAAAAAGGTCTTGACAGGTCTGAGACAGACAGACAGACAGACAGACAGACAGACAGACAGACAGACAGACAGACAGACAGACAGACAGACAGACAGACAGACAGACAGACAGACAGACAGACAGACAGACAGACAGACAGACAGACAGACAGACAGACAGACAGACAGACAGACAGACAGACAGACAGACAGACAGACAGACAGACAGACAGACAGACAGACAGACAGACAGACAGACAGACAGACAGACAGACAGACAGACAGACAGACAGACAGACAGACAGACAGACAGACAGACAGACAGACAGACAGACAGACAGACAGACAGACAGACAGACAGACAGACAGACAGACAGACAGACAGACAGACAGACAGACAGACAGACAGACAGACAGACAGACAGACAGACAGACAGACAGACAGACAGACAGACAGACAGACAGACAGACAGACAGACAGACAGACAGACAGACAGACAGACAGACAGACAGACAGACAGACAGACAGACAGACAGACAGACAGACAGACAGACAGACAGACAGACAGACAGACAGACAGACAGACAGACAGACAGACAGACAGACAGACAGACAGACAGACAGACAGACAGACAGACAGACAGACAGACAGACAGACAGACAGACAGACAGACAGACAGACAGACAGACAGACAGACAGACAGACAGACAGACAGACAGACAGACAGACAGACAGACAGACAGACAGACAGACAGACAGACAGACAGACAGACAGACAGACAGACAGACAGACAGACAGACAGACAGACAGACAGACAGACAGACAGACAGACAGACAGACAGACAGACAGACAGACAGACAGACAGACAGACAGACAGACAGACAGACAGACAGACAGACAGACAGACAGACAGACAGACAGACAGACAGACAGACAGACAGACAGACAGACAGACAGACAGACAGACAGACAGACAGACAGACAGACAGACAGACAGACAGACAGACAGACAGACAGACAGACAGACAGACAGACAGACAGACAGACAGACAGACAGACAGACAGACAGACAGACAGACAGACAGACAGACAGACAGACAGACAGACAGACAGACAGACAGACAGACAGACAGACAGACAGACAGACAGACAGACAGACAGACAGACAGACAGACAGACAGACAGACAGACAGACAGACAGACAGACAGACAGACAGACAGACAGACAGACAGACAGACAGACAGACAGACAGACAGACAGACAGACAGACAGACAGACAGACAGACAGACAGACAGACAGACAGACAGACAGACAGACAGACAGACAGACAGACAGACAGACAGACAGACAGACAGACAGACAGACAGACAGACAGACAGACAGACAGACAGACAGACAGACAGACAGACAGACAGACAGACAGACAGACAGACAGACAGACAGACAGACAGACAGACAGACAGACAGACAGACAGACAGACAGACAGACAGACAGACAGACAGACAGACAGACAGACAGACAGACAGACAGACAGACAGACAGACAGACAGACAGACAGACAGACAGACAGACAGACAGACAGACAGACAGACAGACAGACAGACAGACAGACAGACAGACAGACAGACAGACAGACAGACAGACAGACAGACAGACAGACAGACAGACAGACAGACAGACAGACAGACAGACAGACAGACAGACAGACAGACAGACAGACAGACAGACAGACAGACAGACAGACAGACAGACAGACAGACAGACAGACAGACAGACAGACAGACAGACAGACAGACAGACAGACAGACAGACAGACAGACAGACAGACAGACAGACAGACAGACAGACAGACAGACAGACAGACAGACAGACAGACAGACAGACAGACAGACAGACAGACAGACAGACAGACAGACAGACAGACAGACAGACAGACAGACAGACAGACAGACAGACAGACAGACAGACAGACAGACAGACAGACAGACAGACAGACAGACAGACAGACAGACAGACAGACAGACAGACAGACAGACAGACAGACAGACAGACAGACAGACAGACAGACAGACAGACAGACAGACAGACAGACAGACAGACAGACAGACAGACAGACAGACAGACAGACAGACAGACAGACAGACAGACAGACAGACAGACAGACAGACAGACAGACAGACAGACAGACAGACAGACAGACAGACAGACAGACAGACAGACAGACAGACAGACAGACAGACAGACAGACAGACAGACAGACAGACAGACAGACAGACAGACAGACAGACAGACAGACAGACAGACAGACAGACAGACAGACAGACAGACAGACAGACAGACAGACAGACAGACAGACAGACAGACAGACAGACAGACAGACAGACAGACAGACAGACAGACAGACAGACAGACAGACAGACAGACAGACAGACAGACAGACAGACAGACAGACAGACAGACAGACAGACAGACAGACAGACAGACAGACAGACAGACAGACAGACAGACAGACAGACAGACAGACAGACAGACAGACAGACAGACAGACAGACAGACAGACAGACAGACAGACAGACAGACAGACAGACAGACAGACAGACAGACAGACAGACAGACAGACAGACAGACAGACAGACAGACAGACAGACAGACAGACAGACAGACAGACAGACAGACAGACAGACAGACAGACAGACAGACAGACAGACAGACAGACAGACAGACAGACAGACAGACAGACAGACAGACAGACAGACAGACAGACAGACAGACAGACAGACAGACAGACAGACAGACAGACAGACAGACAGACAGACAGACAGACAGACAGACAGACAGACAGACAGACAGACAGACAGACAGACAGACAGACAGACAGACAGACAGACAGACAGACAGACAGACAGACAGACAGACAGACAGACAGACAGACAGACAGACAGACAGACAGACAGACAGACAGACAGACAGACAGACAGACAGACAGACAGACAGACAGACAGACAGACAGACAGACAGACAGACAGACAGACAGACAGACAGACAGACAGACAGACAGACAGACAGACAGACAGACAGACAGACAGACAGACAGACAGACAGACAGACAGACAGACAGACAGACAGACAGACAGACAGACAGACAGACAGACAGACAGACAGACAGACAGACAGACAGACAGACAGACAGACAGACAGACAGACAGACAGACAGACAGACAGACAGACAGACAGACAGACAGACAGACAGACGGATGGAGTATGAAGTAATCCTATAAGGGTTCCTGTGATCCTTTTTTGGTACGGAACTAAAAATGAAACATACTGGGTGATTTTATTTTTGCTGGCAATACTCGCAGGGGTGGAAGTACTCATCAATATGAACAACTTTTACTATGGCACTAACTGTGAAATCACGAAAAAAATATCAACTGTTCCACACAAAAGTTCAATACCTACTTGACCAAAATATATGAAGCAACTGTTTTATTTATTTTACGCGATAACTGAGTTAGTCCCATAGTGAAAATTGACAGTGCTTTCACCCTTGCAAGTATTGCCAACGACTAAAAAATCACCTGTTTACTGAAGAAAAAATACGAGCGGCACTAAGTGCGATTAAAAATGGTATGGCCAATAAGCAAGCTGCAAAACAGTATAAAGCGCCCCGAGCTACCTTAAAATTCCGCATAAAGAGAGAGTGATCTCAAAAGTATAAAAAAAGATAAGATGAAAGTAAAATAGAATGTTCAGAAAAAATGTTTACAAAGAATAAAAATAATGTCTATTTTTGAAAGACAAGAATGCATTTAAATGAAATGTTCGCTACACAAACTATTTCATTAAAATTTTATAAACTTTGTTATTAGTAATTAATTTTTTACATAAATAAAAAAGAACAAAGATCTATAAAAAATGTCCCTTGCTGAGTTTCTTGCCGGAGTCTTCTCAGTCCAAGTGTATTCCGAACCGGTGGTAGAATCATTTGTAACGTTCATAAGTGCCTTATTAGGGCCTAAACTGAATAAATGATATTTGAATTTTGAATTTGAATTTGAAATAAATATTGAAACTATGGACACGTTAATAAAATAAGAGATGAATTTAATAATGCTTTGTTTTAACTTCCTGATTTTTTGAATTTATAATGTTCAACCTACTAAAACAAGATAAAGTTGTTCTTTCTAAACGGTATGCCAATAATTGGACAAGTAAGTGCCAATAATGGGAACTTCTATGCCAATAATAGGATTTTTCATAGACTTTCAGAATTTTAGAAAATTAATATAATTATTACTATTTAATTAGATGAAAATTGCTATAAAACCAAAGAATGAAATATTTTCTTACATACTATCGCATTTTTTGTGTGCTAGCACTTACAAATGTGATTTTATGGAAATTTAATTTTGGAATTAGAAGGAGCCAAGTCTTAAGGTGCCAATGATTGGGTAGTTTACCCTACTACTACCGTGATTTTTTTCGCATATCCAAAAACATTTA
Organism: Tetheella fluctuosa; assembly: GCA_951216915.1. Taxonomy (NCBI): domain Eukaryota; kingdom Metazoa; phylum Arthropoda; class Insecta; order Lepidoptera; family Drepanidae; genus Tetheella; species Tetheella fluctuosa. The sequence continues at coordinate 10,654,176 of OX578223.1, read as the reverse complement.
CCTATCAGGGGGGTGGGACACTTGACTCTTACAAAAAATAGCACTTTAAAGCTTAATATTTAACAAACGGATTCCTGAATCGAAAAATTGTCTTCACAAACCCCCAATATTTTTGAGACCCATTAAGATCCATCCAAGACCCATCCAACGATACCCCACAACATGGAGTAGACGAGAAAAAAAACATTCTCACTTTACGTGACAGGTACATACCCTAAAAATAAAAAAAATCAAGTTTTTATTTTACCATTTTGTCGGCGTGATTAATATTATTATGTACTATGTATGTATATCCATGCCAAATTACAGCTTTCTAGTAGGTACTAAGAGTCTCTGGGCTAAGCTGCGGACAGACAAACAGACGGACTTGGCGAAACTATAAGGGTTCCTTGTTGACTACGGAACCCGAAAAGAGTCTTAAAACCTGTGACGTTTCACGCTTTACACTAATATACAGCAATGAGGAGCGTGATCATAAACAAGCGAATCCTTGATCATAAACACTTCTTTATACCAATCCAAAAACAATCCGAAAAGAATTAATTAATTATAAATAATAATTTAATGTTATGTATATATACCTACACATTATACATTAGCTCATGGAGAGCGTTCGGTGACGCGTGACTATGACGCGAGCTCCATGATTTTTTTCACCCACAAAGTGCTCAACGCGCCTAAAGAAGTTTTCACTTCTCGGTTCAGTGACGCGTGACGATGACGCGAGTTCCATGATTTTTGTTCACCCAAAAAGTGTTCAACGCGCCATAAGAAGTTTTCACTTCAAAAAACTAACGCGTTCAAAGTCTCTCACTTCAAGGCAAAGGTTCTGAAAATACTTAGGTTAAAATCAGAAGAAATATAACCTATTCCGAGTACAGTGTGCCAGAAAATCGGAAATCGTTCCGGAAATACAAAGTTAAGTGCATTAGTAGTAACACCACGTTTTGGCTGTATTCCAGGCGGGTATTGCAAAATGCAACTCTGGGGTAGAATTATGGGCGGCCTGGAAATACAAATAACCAACGTACGTAGCATTAAATACTTGGAATGCCGTATATTAGGAGATGTAGGCTTTAAATTGCGTCGGCGATTGTTGCAAACTGAATTTTGTCCTTGGTAAATGTTTCTGTTAAGCGATTATAGCTCAGTACGTGGATTTCGTAACTTTATTTCAATCAGTATCAAATTGAAACAACCTCTAAATTGAAACAAGTATTACGTTGTCGAAAATGATACCCATTGCAATGAAGCACTGTTTGCATATGCAGTAATCAGAACGTAATATAGTTATCATAAAAACGCTATATCTAACCGGTTGCTAATTGAAACTGATTGCAATCAAGTTATGTAATAGCCGAACATGTTGTGGGGTGGAAACATAATATGAATTTAAACATTTGGTAAAAAAAGTATTGAGAAGAAACCAAAGCACGGTGATACGGTAGTTTGATGTAAACACTTGCCTCGCTAACTAGGGTATTTCGGTAGGTTGCATTTAAGAGCCAGATCCTTTTTAGGCTTCTTGTACATACTTTCTAAACTATGTAAAATCCTACTGACTCGAAAATACAATATTTGTATGTATATATGGCGACCGAAAACTCCGAGAAAGTCTCAAGCTCAATTTAAATATTTATAATGTATCAGGATTTTACATATTTCGGAAGGCGACATTTCCTGCAACGAATTTTACCTCAACACCTCGTTTAGACGTACCTTTCGACGACAGATACATGACTTGCATTTTAGCGAGTGTCGTGTTGATTTTACAATGAGAACGAAACGAGGGAATATCTCATGTGTTTTGTAAACAGGTTCTTTGAATATTTTCATGTGCCTAATCATACTATAATATTATAAAGAAAAAAGATTTGTATTTATGTATGTTTGTAACGAATAAACTCGAAACTACTAGACCGATTTATAAAATTCTTTCACCATTAGAATGATACATTATCCTTGAGTGACCTGGGCTATATTTTATCCCGTAACGCGGGTGAAACCGCGGGGGACAGCTAGTAAGATAATAAACTCAATAAATATACGCTTTTTAGGTTAGGTTAGGTTAAGTGTATCATTATCACAACAATTATTCAGCCAAGGGATGACTGCTTATTAGGGTTAGTTCATATCAGGGTTAGTTTTAATTGTAAAGCTAATCTTTGAGGGTTGAAAGTACATACTCACTTAATACAAACAATGGAACTAACTCTGAAAGTAGTTTAGCGAAACTATTAAGGCTAACCCTTTATATAGATTCTCACGGTCTTAGCCTATATGCAGACTTCCATTTAATCCATCTTAAACTTTTCTTACAATAGGGTATTTTACTCCATATAAGAAATAATCTAAAAATGTGCAATTTAGATAGCTTATGCAATAAGCAGTCGGAAAATGTTAGTTTTAGTTCATAAAATAACTTAATTAATTTTAAAATTCATTTCAAAGTTTTCAGTTTTTTTAATCTGTTTCTAAATAAGCGAAACAGTAGCCGCCATTATAATGACGTCATACGGTACTGTATGTAAACTAAAAAGGGTCAACTGAAGTATTATTATTTATTTTTACACTAGTATTCATGCATTCAGGAACAGTACACAAATAAAAAGGATAATAGCTCATTTTTAATTTATTACATTTTATAAGTCCAATTGAGACCAATATCAGCGCATTTATTTACTTACAAGAGACCAAATAACGTCATGACCGTAGAGTTACATGACGTCCAGCGTTTTCATTAAACTACTCCCGACATTTGAAAATATAAAATTGAAATGCATTTTTATGGCACTTATCGATTGAATTAAATTTTTGTGTTTTTTTTGGTGGCTTATTAGCACCTTAGGAACGAATTGAGACATTTTTCAAAAATTGGTGTAATACATATAAGTAGCATCTAAGAAAACTTTATATAGTGATTGTAAAGATCTCTGGAAAAAGTATTTGATTCGTAAGCAGGGCTTAACAGGCCCCACAGTAGAAATTGCATTTTATCAACCAAGTAATAAACTTTTTGTTGATATTGGTATGATACTGTTTTGAGAGAATTTCACTCCGGTCCACAATCACGGTGAAAAAGCAGTAAAATGTAATTACGCTCGGCTGTTGTGCTATTAAAGCGAAACGTGAAATAAAAACTAAAATTCATTAAAACTACACTACATACTAAAAGTTTCGGTTAATATATTAATTGCGCGTCCGTTTTGAAGTGTTGAAACGTTATTAATTAAATTATAAAAAATATGATGGGTTTTTGTTACTCAAAAATCTACGAAATTAAAATCACTAAAAATACAACCATGAACAACGTATTATGCAAACTATAGTTTTATATCTTGTAACAAATTAGAGGAATCAAAAACTAGGCCACGCAAAATATCTTATTAGCGGTCCATTGCGGCTTGCTGACATAGAGTCTTAGGGGACCTCAATCCTGGTCTCTTGTAACATAACAAGGGCTTCTGATGAGTACCTACACCTAAAGGTATGCTTTTGGTGAGAGTGAGCAGCGGCTGGCGAAAGTTTAAAATTTACAATTGTTATTTATGTAATTATTGGCTGAAAAATTAGCGCGTACCAAATGTAAAGTCAAACACGTGTATTACAGTTTTTTCTTATTTCAAGTTACAGTAATTTAGTTGGCCCCCGTGTTTTTACCCACGTTTTCCGGGAAAAGAAATGCCTATTTTTTTTTAAATGCCATAGGCTGGCTACCTTAGTACCAAATTTCATCATTATTTTTTGTGGCGTAGAGGCATCAAGAGGTAGGTTCCAAGCCTTCAACTAAATGAATGTCAGTCTAGGTGGTAGGAGGAAGAAATCAAAAACCCATAAAAAAATAATTTTGACGTATTCTAATCTCTTCGGAGTAAGCAACTCGTATAATGGATCGAACTTCTATTCAGGAAAGTTCGTTTATTCTTTTAATATAAGGTATCTGTAAGGTAGAGTAGGATATAGTGTCAGTGCTCAAGTATAATAAATAATACAAACATAATACTACTTTTCGGTGTAGACAAAACCTATATATAAATTATCTTACACGCAAAGTTAATTAATATACATACGTTGTAGGTAAGAAGTGAGCAAATAATGTAGTGTTACCAAAAAAGATATCGACCATAGATTTCTTTTAAGATATTAAACCTTTACGCTAGTTACAAAATGTACACACATTTAAAAAAGGGAAAACAGATGTAAATACCAAAATACAAGTAAAAAAGTTACCCTAGGTCGCTGCCCTGCGTAAGCGTGTCAAGAATGCTAGCTGTTGATACGTTGTCCTAGATAGACACTAGCCTTCCTGTCACGTGAGGGAAATGTTTGAACTAAGTCTCGAGTTTTCCATAAAGACACGTGGATATAGATCCGTAAAGTCACTAAACAAAAGTACATTCTGATATTTTATTTAATGTCTCTTTTGGTTTCTAAAGGGGCCCCAAACTTTGTGTGCCCAAGGGAAGATTTTTAGTGATAAGAACGCCCATTGTACAGTAGTTTAAGTTTATTCTTGATTTTGTTGTTTTTTTCGTACTATTTTTTCGAAGTACTATAATTACTTCTATCTTTATAATTCCATATAAGCCAGAAGAATATATAATGTATACATAATTATATTTAAAAGCTATATTTTTTTTTGCGTGGTTTTACCCGCGTTTCCGGGATAAAATATAGCCATTTTACTCAAGGATAATGTAGCATTCTAATGGTGAAAGAATTTTTGAAATCGGTCCAGTAGTTTTTGAGTATAAACACAAAATAATACTTGATATATTATTTATAAAAGATTTGATATATACGCTTAGTAAAAGTATTCGAGCTATATCTTTGCAAAATTAATTTCATTTAAATATGTTTAATAAATTAACCATTAACACTTAACAAACGCAACAAAAACTCACGTTCCCATTCAAATATTAGTTCACCATTACTAAGAACGATAAAAATTCCAAGGGTATTATAGAGATGTGGTAACACCACATACACTAATGTTATAAGATCCCCAGGGTGCGCAAATTGGAGTTAATGAGGTGAAGACATTAAGGGATGAGCGTTGATAGCTAACGTTGAAGTTCACTGACTGTGTGACCTCAGCTAAGGGAATAAGCCTTGCGGCGCAATTTAGATTACATTCAAGATTAAAGAACGGCCATATATATTTGTGTCCCTTTGAGGAAATAGTCATCACAAGTGATAAGGGCCATTATATCGTTTTGGATGATTGATTACAGGATATAGTCACACGGTGATTAAAACTGGACTCCAAGAGACACGTCAGTATATATTTTTATTCTAATAAAGACTCTGTCTTTTATGTATTCTGTGACTCTGTTGCAACCTTGCAAACATACTACGACGATGCTACGATTGTGCTACAGGTTTTGCTACGATGCTGCTACGACTTTACTCCATATAACAGAATATATCAATTCAGCTAAATTTATATTTCCATAACAACGAACTAAGCTATTGAGTTTTCGGTAAAAAAGTTTTCTCGTTTTTTTTTCACTTTTCACAGCAATAACTCACGTGAAATCCAATCGGCGATGTCCGACGAATAAAGTTAATTACAGAGAAGGATTATGTAGATAGAGTTTCATTTATTACTTTTTTTTTTGCTGAAAAATAAGATCTTATTTTTATTTATGGGGTTAATTTGTTTGTATTGTAATTGTTACGCTATTTTATTTTTAATATTTTTTTAAGCTACTAAACAATAAATATTTTAATTTCCTTTTACTAAGTAAATAATAATAGATTTATACTATAAGTGTTTTAAAAATTGTTCTGTCTTTGACCAAAATTTTACCACGGTAAGAGATAATGTGGCCGAAGGTGGAAAGCATGCAAATCCTAGATGAAACTGGCGCTCAAGTGCAGCTGCCATAACTGCTTAGTGAAATGTTTTGGGTAACAACATTTATATTGTTATTTTTCACTAATCCCTTACATAATTGTTATTATTATCATTTGGATTAGGTGGCTGTTTCAAATCTCTCTAGAACTTATATCACTGTGACCAGACTAGGCTATTGTGATCGCCATATAAATTAGATTTCGCTGCCAAGACCTGCAGCTATAATAAACTGCTCTATATTCTTAATTCAATTATTTTATAGTTCATGTAAGTCTACTATATGTTATGCAAATATATAACGTGCTCTAATGTATTCATAGTGGGGTACTTTAGCATTTTTCTGACCATTAAACATAGCCTCTTTGAACAGTGAATTATTCCTACAAATAGTTTTGGAAAGGGCATAGAGTGTGGGTCGCAAAGAGGTCAGATAGAGGAGGATTCAAGCATCGCTTTACAATCGCAATGAATGTCAAAAAAATTGAGGATGAGGTACAAATTCAATTTAAAATATAGTTCATAAATATGCAAATTTACAAAATTAACCGGAGTGTTTTGAAACATGAATCCATAGACATTTTTTTTTTATTAGAAGGGTTCCGATTAAAGTAAAAAAAATATGTTTCTATATTCACTTGTAATTAAATGTAAAACTTCACAAAAAATACACGACAATTTCCTTCTAGAAGGTCTATGTATTAATTGTTTTTTCTTTTTATACTTTTTGTATGTTAAATGACTAATATATAAGGCGGCTGAAGAAGATGTAGCACGCTTACGCAGAAAATGCTTGTTCAGTCTGACTTGCCTATGTTTTAGGCTTCATTTATTAATATATAAAGTATGTAATATATTATGTACTAATGTTAGTATGTGATAATGTGTCTATCTCACTAACTTTACTTGGTAAGAGCTGAGCTGCAGTAATTCGCTTGTTTTGGCTGAAAGCTAATTACAGTACAATTTATACATAGCAAAACTTAGCTCCTAAAATAATATTTGGTTCGTCTTTAGCACTTCACACTGCATATAACATCATGTACCTACATGGTTAATATTTGGATGAGCACTAGTCTGAACTCTGAGACTTGTATTAGAGAATAAGAAACAAGAATGAATAAGATTTAGGACGTGTGGTTCCAGGATTTCATTTTATTTTATGAGAAGTAGGAATTATTATTATTAAAAAAAGGAATTTGGAATATAGTCCCTCTGGTTACGAATGTATTGTCAATCTTGAAGAGATATCTGTTTGACACAAATTGACACTTTTTTAAAACGACCTAATGCCTCATAATTAATGCACACCGCGCAGGTTACTGAAGTATTTTAGTCCATTACAGAAAAGAAATCAGCAAATACGTTTCCGCGCAATCAAATAGGATAAGGTTCTAATTCTCGAACGTGAACGTCTTATTATAAGTTTATTAAACTGTAGATTCTCAATTTTTCATAGCATAAATATGAGTACCCTCGCGCTGGTATTATTTTGTTATTGCTTTTAGAACGATGGTAGAGAACTATGTAGTACACACCTGGTTAGTACCATCCTCTAGTTGAAGGATTGTCAAGCACCTATTGGTGTGTTAGGACAGCTTGAGATGAAGTTGCTTATGTTCTTGTGTGCTTACCATCATCGGCCATATCATTACTTGGCATGGTGAGATTAATATAAAAGAAAACCTTTTTAGATCAGTTTAAAATTTGTAGGGCCGTTAAACAAACCAATGTAGGAATCCACCTTCATTACACTCAATATAAAGTCTGAGATTTCCAGTCCATTAAATAATATTTTTTACAACACTTTTACCCTTACAATTTCCTAATAATCATTTATTTATAATATTGACCAATGAGAAATCTTAGAAAATTAAAAAAAAAACGTTATGTTAGAATGTTATCCGCACCATCGAGGCTGTTCAGTTTTTGACCACATTTATTTCAGCCTAACACAGCAGAACGAAAATACGAATTCACTGATGCATTCAAATTACTCTGTGGTATTTCAGGCCTAGTTTATTCTAAAAGGTTATACCAACACTACACGGCCTTCGAAGCCTTCTATTCGTATTTCAATTCCGTGGGCCTCGAATGAAGCTGACATTCGACGGGGAAAAAGTTTTTATGTCATGACGTTTGGTTCTGGAGCGAACAGAAATACTATTGTTTTCATGGAAGATACACAGAGGTACACGGTACCTTATTCCATTTTTGCGACGTACTCCCTAGGTCCTGCGAAGCACATCAAACAACTGGTAACTTTTTTTTTCTTTTTTTTAATTTGTGTAATTGTATTTGACCTCAAACTCACTAAGGTAAGTGATGATGTGGCCGCAGGTGGTAAGCACACAAAACCTAGAAGGAACTGGCTCTCAAGTGCAGCTGCCGGAACTTTACATTTTAATAAACTGTATTTTATCTTAAAAACATTTTACATCGCACGCGTTGGTCGGAGTAAATTCAGTTAATGTTGAAACTAGTAACTTGGTTACGCGCGACACGGAACGAGTTATGGCTAACTATATTACATGGATTACCGTGTTGTTGTGGCAAGTTTTGTATGGAAATAATTTTAAAACATAACCCTCCTTCTGGCGCAGTCGGGTAAAAAGACCGTGAAGTGTAGGTTGGTTTTTATTAAAGATACACCTCTTGATGACGCGCTATGAAAACGAATTTTTAAGCCAGTGTAATTTTTTGTGGTTATGGTCGTGGACTCGAATCCCATAAAGAGCGTCAAACTTCAGTGAATAGTAAGGAAACCATAGTACGGTTATAGAGTACTTTATAAAACCCACCTGGCTGACTACCTACCTACTTTTCAAGTTGAAAATCTATCACCGTGCATCTACCGGTATGTTTCGGCTGCTGTATTGGACTGCTTACGATCTTCGGCTACATCATCACTTACCATGGCAAAGTTGTGTTTAAATATAAGCCTATCCATTAAATATTTAAGTGCGCAGCATAAGTCAAAGCCATTTATTCAGTTTTGGCCCTTGGAGGGCACTTATGAACGTCGAAACTACTGAAGTTACCACCGATTCGGAAGTCGCCATCAACTGCGAACTGCGAAGAACCGGCAAGCATAAACACAAAAAAAAATTATAACCTAAAATTGTTGAGGCAGTTCATGGTTCACCCCTTGTTGCTTGGCAAATTTAAAATAAATAACGTAGTTTTTACTTGGAATGATTTCATATTAAAAGTATTACGTTTTTCAATCCTGAAAATTTCAGCTTCAAGTTATTTTAACATAATTATTATATTGTTGAATCTGGAGCGGTTATCAAAACTAATATTATAGAGCTCATTCCATTGTATCTGCTTTCTCATTAGTTATGATTTAAACAGTAATATAATTTTACGTATCTGACTTTCAAATTAGCGTAGTGCTGTATAATAAGGTTATTTTGAGCCTCCAATGATACTAATATATAATCTAATGTCTGCCAGAGTTATGTTTCATAACGACAATGTCTTTTACTGAATTTATGTAAGACAAGAAAATAAAGGTTTCTATGCATTCAGCTATTCGAAGTGACTATACTCTGTCTCACTCGTGAACTCCTGATTACCGAGTTTCACGAGTGTAATATTTCTTCATTACCCATATTTCATTTTTGGTAAATATTTTTAATGTAAACGTTTACTTTACAGTTGTATTATATTTATAGATATCAACAATGGTGTCAATTGTGGTGCAAACTGTGTAATTTAGTTTTCACAATTATACTTAGGTTTATTATTATTCTCGAAATGCCTAAACTATATTTCACCCTACTTCAGCTGAGACGAGAGCCAATTGTCTTTTAGATAGGTTTAATGTTCTTACCACATCTTCACTGACCATGCAACCATGATCTGGCAAGACCACATTACTGACTACATTTTTGCGTTAACTTGCTGACTGATCGACGAACATTTTATATAACTAGAAATTTTACGCGTATATATAGTTATTGATATTGAGTACTTCCACCCCTTAAAGCGCTGCAAGTGAAATAAATAACCCTGTTTAAGCGTGTTTCATTACAAATTCCATAATTAGGTTACAGGCAGGATTCTAGTTATGTAAACAAAAGCATTCATGTTGAAACTTAACCGACATGAGTTGAATTTAATTTCAGAATGATTGTCGCGAAAACAATGAAGCTCAGCGAAATTGTTGCATAAAATAGAAATAACTAGGTGCATAATTTCAGCGACATGCATACTAATGTCATACGCATCGCAAAGCTATATTTATAGAGCAATAATATTCCTTAAGCTACGAGTTGAAATTAAATGTAACTAAGTATTTAAATGTTTAAATAGTATAGAAAGGAATTGAATTAATTTCTTCTGCCATGCGGTTTCACATTTATAATATTAGTAGGATGTGAAAGTTTGTATGTGTGTATGTTTGTGACTCAATCACGCATTAACGGCTGAATGGGTTTGGATGAAACTTGACACATAGTTAGATCATACCCTGGAATAAGATATATAGTACTTAGTAAATAGTACTTTTATTCCAGGGAAAACATATATGACCCTTGGTAACGCGGGTGAAACCGTGAGGCAGAAGATGGTAAAATATAATTTATATAACAATCGATAGTTACTCGATACGATAAAATTATTAATCTCGAGTACAATAAGTAGGTAATACCCAACACTACTGTTAGATAAATTGAGACGAAGTACATGGATATTTGAATTGACTCAGTATTTTTTGTAAGCTTTTCCATTTATTTCTCAGGATAAGATTACCTCAGGATAAGTTCTAAAAGGAAACAAAAAGCGAGGAGCGTGACAATTCGACGAGGTTTTCATTCGAAATGTTATCGCAAGCCGGTCAAATCCAAGTTGTTACCAGTACCGGAGTTGCCCCAACTGTAATATACTACTACCTCTTTTTACCTATTTTAACATATAGGTAAAAAGAGGAATTGACTGACTGTCTAGAATCGAAATTTTGCAAACAGGTTCCCTCATATAACGTAGGCATAAAAATTTACCCCTATGGTGGTAAAATAGGTGATCGTGGGTGAAGACACGGGGTGGAAACCTAGTGGTAAATAAGGTCTATGTACTTATTAAAGAGAAAGTGCTTCGATAAATGTGCGAGATACGTAAAAAAAAACATTGACATACCTACTACTTATATTCGGAACTTATTTTCAAGTACTTATTTTTGGAACACGCATTTTCGTGATTTATGAATTTCTATGGAATAGATAAAGCGTTGTTTGAGCGCTGTCCATCATATTTTTATAGGCGTTCGCTCTAGCACTGATGATGATGAGCGTAACCTTATAAAATAATACAAGGCGTGTTTTCAAAATGAGATGTTCCAACGACATACCACTTTGAAGGCAATAAAACGACAAAAAAAATCACAAATGTAACGGTTAGTAATCTGACCAACTAGTACGACAAATAGTGCTATTCAATTGGTCAGTTTTTATTCAGAATCTAATGCCCATAAGTCAGCACTTCAATGCCCAAATGTTAATTGACCCAGCCCCGGGCCTGATATTTGTCAACGTATTCGTTTTCGCTGAAATGACGCTTTTATACTCTTGTTTCTAATTTTGCTAAAGAATATCGTAGGTATATACCTACTATTCTCATCTCAATTACAATTTGGAAAATATTCTTCATTATTTGCTTTATTTTTAAAGTTCTATTTCGGGGAAAATATATTATGAAAATTCATGCTTCTAGTTTTATCCACAACGAAGTTATAGGGGGTTGAAAATAGCCTGAACTGCTTCGAGAAAAGAATGGTACGGCCGTGCTTTATTTTTTCTCGACTTGGCGGGGGCACTCCCTTGCCCCCAGATCTCACTAATATTATAAATGTGAAAGTTTGTGTGGGATTTCGATAAAATTTGGCTCACAGATAGAACATGTTCTGGATTAACAAAAAGTATACCTACTTTTTATCTCGGGAAAATGGATCAGATGCATCACGTTCTTCGTAAGTCTTCTGAACTTTGCCTCAAAACTCCCTCACACAGCTCCCAAATTTTTAGTCAGTCTTTCTCTGTGCAAGCTGTTCGACTTTGGAACTCTCTACCTCAAGTCATTAGACAAGCTCAGACTATTGAATCCTTTAAGTCGCAAATATTCTCCTACTATCACTCTCTTTGATCTTTGTATTTCATTTTATTTATGACATTATTTAGTATTAGTATGTTATTTTATTTGCATATCTATATTTATTTTATGTATTTTGTTTATTTCTAAGTATTATTATATTTTGTAATTTATTTAGTATGGTATATTATTATTAGTATAGTTTAGTTTATGTAGAATTTATAGGTTGATACCTGCCACAATTTTTATTTATTTCCTATTACCCAAAGGTTGCCTGGAAGAGATTGCTTAAGCAATAAGGCCGCCTAAATTGTATTCTCTTTCTTGGTTTTATGTGTCTATACTTTTCCTGTATGGAAATTACAATAAAGAATATTTCATTCATTCATTCATTCATCAGCGAGTGAAACCACGGGGCGGAAGCTAGTTAGCTAGTTAAAAATAAGTTTCGTTGAATACATAAAGGCGTCTATTTTGGAAGTTGCCTGGGCAACCTAAAAGAAGAAAATATTTTTTCCCCTAAAAATTTAAACTATCAACTTATAACCTCATTATATACAATTTATATAATCATAAAAGCTTGTCGCGCGATTTGTAAATAAACTAGTACTTACCAATTTAATTATGTAAATTGATCTGCTAAACTTATTATATTTTCAATTTCAATTTAATTAAATACTGATAGGTAATTAAACCTCGCGACAAGCTTTTATGATCATATAAATAGTATATAATGAAGTTATAACTTGATAGTTAAAATTTTCAAGGAAAAAAATATTTTCTTCTTTTTAGCGCGTTTAAATAAAAGCTTTTGTTGTCCTTCTCCTAGACAGGTTGCAGACCAATGCTGATGACGCCCATCTCGCCAAATTACACAAGTCAAATTTATTTCAGCTTGGACCTCACTTTTCAATATACATAATAATACTCTCAATGAGCCCTTTCATTTGATACCCATTTTGCAGAAGTGCATTAAAAATACTATTCCGCCATCTTGGATGGTCCGCCATATTGGATTTCGAATGATGTCACACACCATATCGTGCATTGTCATCCAAACTAAACGTGTATACAAAATTTATTTATTTCAAAGATTCCACGCGAACAAACATACTTACATACATACATTGCAAGTTAAATGAAAGCTTTTAAAAAGAAGAAAACAGTACCTACCTAATGTACTGTGACAACAAAAATGGTCAATCCTCAGCAAAACACTGTTAGCCCGTGGTCGGGTAGCAGTACTGATTTTCAGGTACATACTCTTTCTGCCTGGCAAACATCTAAAGTCAAGCCAAGCGAATATTTCTAATAAACGATTTAATAAAGTATGAATTACTCGAGGTGCCACAGCTTTGCGTTTACTCATTAATTAATTTCAGAAAGTAGTTCATTAAGTTGGTTAAACAGAGAATTTGTAATAAGTGATTTAATTTACATACCTCGGTAACAACCAAAGTTGTTTTCGGTAGACAGCCTCCTTCCTTCTTATATACTTAATTGCAAATTTCTAATTTTGACAGGTATTATACAGGTACAGACAATCTAAACAGAACATGTACTTTAGATAGAACCGACTTAATTGATATAAAGTAGAAACTTTATAGATAATTAGGCCCTGACAGAACAAACAGATACGTTCATGCACACATGATTATACCGGATGGGAAACCCACGACTTGTGGCGTGAAGTCAAGGCATTTATTTTCCACGCTAACTGGCCTATTATATTCATGTATTAACCTTTGACATGTTATTTATTTCAATGACTATTAAAAAAATACCTTATAAACCTAATTTTTTTTTATTCGAAATTTTATAGCGCTAACATAAGATTATATTTTTGTTAAAAAAAACATTTTTTTAATACTTTGTATAGGCTTGTGTTTGACCACAATCTCAATATGGTAAGTGATGATGTAGCCGAAGGTGGTAAGCACACAAAGCCTAGAAGGAACTGGCTCTCAAGTGCAGCTGCCGGAACACACCAATAGGTGTTTGGCGACAGATTTTCAACTTGAGGGTGGTAGCCAGCCAGGCGGGTACTACAAAGTATCCTACCACCGTGCTATGGTTTCCTCACGATGTTTTCCTTCACTGAAAGCTCAAGGTCATTGTAAGATTCGAACCCACGACTTTCGCCGCGGCGTCCGACGTCACTACCACTGAGCTATCATCACCTTAAATTCATTTTATCTTTAATTTTTAATACAAGCTTTTTTTGGTGACTGTACTTTTTGTTGAGTATAATTGCATTGTCTTCCAATATACGAATGTATACCAAATATCAAGTCAATCCGACCACTGGAAGTGGGTGAAATTCGACTTGCAAGATCCCACCTTAACAAACATAGTTACATACATTGCAAGTTAAATAAAAGCTTATAAAAAAGACTTGTCCTGACTGACAGACATTTTTCCACAGCGATTTATATAACGCACCCACTAATAGAAGATATTCCTAAATTTTCACCCCCTAAGCTAGGGGATCGTGGCTGAAACCGCTGGGCGGAAAGCTATTTATACAAAATACAACAAAATGAAAGGATAACTACTAAGTAAAATTACTGAGCGCCGAACACAGCTGACTAAACAATTGTAAGATAAATAAATTGTCTTGTAAATTACATCACTTCCTTCCTTAAGTTCATTTCAGCCACAATTCTGCGCCTTAATGGCATAATTAACTCTTCTTCACCCCTGCTTTTCCTTTAATGGATGTAGTTCATAATTACGTTAGGTCTTTTTGAAAAACTTTTTAATAGTTTTATTACGTTTTTGACTTTTACTGTTTATTAGCAGCATACATTATTTTTTAATAAAATAATTACAGTCCACGATTTTTGTTTCCATCTTTTTAGTTCGCTTTTTACGCAGTCGGGTTTTTTGATTATTTTAATTTAGTCTTTTTAATATTAGGTACCTCATTTAACCTACCATCACTCACTCTAGTCTATTTTACACAACTTTCAATTGATACACAAATTTAATTCTTAAACGTGATGTTGATTTTAGACGATCTAGTCAAGTGATACCCCATAAAATATGGTACGCCATTATTTTCTCTCTACCGCCATTTTGTTAACCACGGCTGCCATTTTGATTTTTCCTAACCTATAACTATGGCACGACAACGAGTCGATAAACACCTCATGCATTTAAATCCATCCAGCCGTTGGGATGCTTCAAGGTAAAAAAAATAACCGTCTTCATTTAGTCGGGTAAAAAGAAAACGATTATTATAATAAGTATAGTAAGCCACTCCAACTAAGTTAACAATACCGGTCCATCTCGGTTTTATTCTTTAGCCATTCTATCTAATTGCGGTAAGTAAATCTCTGCATAGAATCTCTGCAACGGTAATAAAGAGAGGGCTAGCTGCGGGCGATCGTCCGATATCTGTTTACCAATCAATTAGTGCATTTAACCAATGAACAGTTCTTGTAAACATACTGCTAGACATTTGTGGCGTTGATGCTAAAATATTTTAATTAGTAGAATATGTGACCGTGCACTCGCCAAGTCATCATCAAGGCTCATCGCTTGTTTAAAGAGGTCTCTTTTCGACTAATTGAGGCTTCCCGTGACAAGAAGGCTGGCGTATATTTTGCCCAAAGAATTGGAATTGCCATTCAGCGTGGCAATGCTGCCAGCCTTTTTGGCACACTTCCGCTCGGCAGCGATTTGGGGCAAATTTTTTATTTATAAGTAAGTAGTTTTTAATTTTAATTTTATTTAAGTAGGTATAGATTAAGGTTATTATTATCTAAATGTTATTAAATGTTACCTACAAATGAAAAAAAAACTAATTATTATAGAAATAATGATATTTAATATTGAGACGGTCGCTGTAAATGTTGATAGATAATTGATAACTTGACTTGACTGACCTGGAATTCTATTTTTGAAGAGTAAACTTCTTTTAGCGCGGCACGCATATTTTTAGATGAGGTAAAACCTCTGTACTTGCGACACCGTTGAGACGCGACACCGCTATGATGAGACGCAGTTTGACGTTTAGTTTATTTTTTTTTATTGAAGTGAAAACTTCTTTTAGCGCGGTACAGCAACATAAATACCTAGTCTTGCCATAAATATTGTCACAAAGAAAAAACATTTTTTTTTATTGCAAATAATATTTATTACTTTTACAGTATGTTAGTTTAATACATAAATAAAAAACAATTTAAAATATAAAAAGCTTATTCGAAGTGGTCTCCATTGGCTGCAATACAGTCCTTTAAACGTTGAGGCCAGTTATCAATAGAAGCACGCACTCTTTCCATGGAAAAATTCTTCACTGCCAATCGTATGGATTGTTTTAGGGACTCCAAATTATCATGGCGTTTAGAGCAAGCCGTACTCTCTAAAACTGACCATAAATCATAATCCAGCGGATTAAGATCGGGACTAGACGACGGCCAGTCTTCAGCTCTGATGAAGTCCGAAACGTTTACTTCCAACCAAGACTGCGTGGACCGAGCTTTATGACCCGGCGCCGAGTCTTGTTGGAAGGACCATACTTGGTTATTGAACATGGTGTTGTTAAGGGGCTTAACTACCTTCTCAAGAATGGTATCTTGATACACTTGTGCCGATGTTTTGATACCTTTTTCACAAAAATATGGCTCAGTCACTCCTTCATAGCTAACACCCCACCAAACCATCACTGAAGTCGGATAATGCCCACGTTGCACTCTGTCGACTAATTGGGAAGCTTCCTTAGAGCTTTGAGCATAAATACGATCATTTTGTTTGTTAAAATGTTGCTCAACTGTAAAAATTTTCTCATCCGTAAACAAAAATTTTCTGTGACCTCCCTTTGCGTACCGCTTCAGTAGTTGTTTCGATTTTACCACCCTATTCTTTTTTAAATTATCAGTTAAAAAATTACCAGTGCGTCTCTTATAGGCTGCAAGTCCTAAGTCATCTTTTAAAATACGCGACATGGTTCTGGGTGCTATCTTCATCTCCCGAGATAAAATCATTTGCTTTCGGACAGGATTTCTTCGAATTCTTTCCCTTACTGCTTTAACCACCTTTTTCGTACGAACACTACGTGAACGGCCAGATCTTTTTCTGTCACAAGCAGAGGAGGTCTCATTGTACCTATTAATAGTCCGGTACACAAACATTTGACTAATACCAAGCGTATGGAGAGTTTTAAAAATTGCATTTGGCTCCATACCAACTTTGTGTAATGCAATCACAGCGATTCGGTTCTCTTTATCAACCCACTCCATTTTAATATCGCAAAATATTGTCCAATGTATTGGCGCCAAAATTAGAAAACCCAATGAACAATCGTATAAAAATGACAGATTCCAAATTCAAATGTAATATCTTTCTTATTTTTAATTGTAACAGTATTTATGGCCAGACTATGTATAGATTGAGATAAAAAAATAAAAAAGGTTTTCACTTCTGTCGGCACTCCCGGAGTGCAATTTTTGCAAAAAAACCAACCGATAAACACCTTGGTTTGGTTTCCTCACTATGTTTTCCATTACCGAAAGCTCAACTTCGTTGTAGGATTCGAACCCGAAAGGCTATCATCGCTTCGAGATACTCTTGCTACACAATAAATTAAGTACAATGCTTTTGAGCGAGGAACATATACAAATACTAAGAAATTTATTACATCGTTTGGTTAAATATGTATATTCTAAAATTCCGAAACTAACCTTTATACTGATGTTAAGTTCAGTTTCGCTTAAATAAAATCAACCATTCCAAAAACGCACCGCCTTAGTCTGAAATATTCATCTGTACATTTTTGACTTGATTGTGAACGGTACACATTCATCACTCGGCTAATGAAAAGGCTTCCCGACTAGGCGACGTGTACAAAAATATACCACTACCTGGTTTATAATTTGTCATGTTCCACTTGTTATGCTACATTTTCGTCAAGTGCTTAATTTGACGCAATTTTAGGGTATATTTAGACAAGCAATTTTAGCTTTTATGTTGATTTTAATGAAAAATTTTAAGTCGGAAAGGTTGTTTTACATATTAAAACCAACGGGAAACTGTTTAATTTTCGTCACAAAGCTGAAAAACAACAAGAAGATCCAAGGTCAAAGACCTTTCTTTTTAATATATCAAGTTTTTGCTGAGAGTTTGGAGGTTTTCCAATATTTTATATAAGTACGGCTACAGTTAGTGTTGTGATTACGTAGCATCATTATTCATCATTTCAGTTAAATACTCAAATAAAGAGAAAACTCTGGCAGCTAGCCTTTGGCTGGGGAACCTTGCCCATCGGCAGCGGCGACAGCCTCGAGGAAATTTTCTATTTAATACTAGCTGTTCCCCGCGGTTTCACCCACGTTCCCGGTGTAATTTTTTTTTCATACAATCCTTCTCCTGACAATAACGAACATTTAAAAAAATATATTGGCCAAATTGGTCCAAGCGTTGTTGAGTTATGCGCTTACCAACACATTTTGCGATTAATTTTTATATTATAGATATAGATGTTATTAATTTTATTATGAACAACAAGCTTATTTACAATCATTGTATAAAATACAAACTATAATTTCGAAAACATATAAAACGACGGGCTGGGAGCTTTTTCCGCCAACGCATAAGCTTGCCCATCCAAAAAGGGAACGCTGCCAGCCTGTTGGGAACCTTACCTATCGACAGCAGCGAGGGCTTTGAGGATGTTTTCTATATATAGATTGTTATTGTTATAAATAAAAATAAGTAAGATCTGAAATTGTTAGATAACTAATAAAAGTTGTTTTCTATCTAATAAAAATGTAGCTAACTTATATAATGAACTGTTTCAATGAAAATGTGCGTGGGATGTAGCAAAAGAGACAGAACTGCGTATGTGACAGATTTTAGATTACAAATGAAAAGCGATATGATTAGACGACATAGCGAACCAAACGAAAATGAAAGACAGACGGGAAACTATTTAGTCAGACAGGCTTTGAAAGCTTCGGGTTATTAGGGAGGCGAAAACCAATAATGAATTTTCAATATGGATATATTATGTTGGATGTTATTTTTTACTGCTACATTGTGAAATAAATTAGTAGTAACACAAGTAAAAAAAAAAAAATGTTTTTTTAGAAATACACCACTCCTATTATTCTTATTTAACTTAGGAAAACCTATAATTGGCTTATGATAAGTTTTATACGGATTTTGTTATCTTGTTTGTAAATATGCTGTTGGTTTTCTAAATAAAATAAAATAAAATGAAATGAAATAAAATGTAAGAATTAATTATCACTCTTTTGATACGTCTATTGAATATGGAAAAGACTCGATGAAGTCGTATTGATTTAATAAACATGCTTGCATCACTAGTGAATTTTCTTTGATATCTTTATGTAATGAGAGTTTTTTTTTTAATTTGTGGCTAGAGTAGGTTACAAACAAAACATTTTATTACAAAGTCTTATGATGTACTATAAGTGATATTAGTTAACTAACTTAAATAAATATTAAGTAAAAGACATTGTCTTCAAGATACAGGAACAAGAAATTAAAGGTAAAAAAACTGCGTTTAGATCTACCTGATCGCAGTTTTTCCCAGTTGGTTGCCAAAAAGCTGGCGATGTTACCTCATTCAATTGCGACTAATAAGTTGCCCAAGATAAGCGGAAGCTCTTTGGGCTCCTGTTAAGTCATTAAAGCGTCTGGAGATCAATTAACCCAACTACGTGCCTCCGAACTCGTGTTACATTTTTGGTTGTATTTATGCTTAGAAAATGAGAGGTCCATGCATTGTACCAATAATGTCCACCTCATTTAATTAATGTGATGTCCTCTGTTTAATATCTTGAGTTTGGAACAAAACAACCAAAATATCAGTAAATAGATACACAGTTCAAAGGGAACGCCCATTCGTCACGGGGTGACCGATTGGAGTGTGTGTGAGGCGCCACTGTAGATTTGTGTATATTTAATTATATATCACAACTAATATACACTTAGTTTTTTTTTTACTATAGATAGGGTTGTGTTTGACTACAATCTTAGTGATTATTGGTGATAGATACACATCGCTGGGAATTTCAATAAAATTATATCATCATCATCATCATCATCTCAGCCGCAAGACGTCCACTGCTGGACATAGGCCTCCCCTAATGATCTCCAATAGGACCAGTCAAATAAAATTATATACTATTTCAATATATTATATATATAGATATCTTAAAGAAGAAACATACGTCTTCATTGCTCGATTCTGGATTTTATTCGTTACTGTTAATCATGGTTTACATGGCTTTGTATGGCTTTGTTGTTGGCCTGTCGTAGGTAATCCCCAAATATTTTTTCTCGTTTTGTTGAGAAAATTGCAGTATTTAGTTTTCACAGTTGTCACAATTTACTTTTGAAATTGGAATAAAACAGTTCGCACGTAGGATAAAAATAGATTCGTGTTTTTCAGACCTATCTACAGTTAGTCCATACTTAGATTTAAACAAAAGGGGAAAATATGGTACTCAGCCCACAGCCTGTAGGACAATAAAACTACTTCAAGCCGAGATAATTATATCTTCTTTTACCTGTAACAAGCAAAATAAAATTAAAAAGGAAAAATATAAGCATTAATTGTTAGTTTGAATTAAAAATGGCATAGTTATAATATTATTTGATTGAAAATTAGGTTGAAGACTCCTTCCTACTCGTGCTGTGGAGACGACAACTCCGTTTACAACTGAGTAATAGTGCGTCAGCTATTATGGAGTTCTGTTGTCCCATGCGCTGTGGGTACCGTATATTCTCCTTTTGTAAGGCCACATTTGACCTTATATTTCAGTAATATGAAGGTGACATGATCTTGTATTTCAAGAACAATATATCTGAGTGCATGCAAGCTGTATTGTAGTTTTAGTATAAGTCTCTAGATAAACACAATCGTTATAATTGAACCAATACATGTAAGCAATCTGTTAATGGATCCATTACGTGAATCAATATGTGTGTATAGATAGATGGTAAATTGCTACGTGTAAGTACGTATAGTTAATATAACTTTTGTATGATTAGAGAATAGCCTGGGTTTCTACTGTGATGTACTAGGTATATTTTTTTTTCACGATTTCAGGGTTGGTCCAAGTTAGTCAAAGTTGTGCATATTAATAAGTACTTCCACCCCTTAATTACTGCAGTTGAATTACAAATAATCATGTATATATAAAAGGAGAAACTCGAAATTATCAAAACGTCGGAATACAAAAAAAATCTCATCAGATGTGCCATGCTCTTGCAAAAACAGTCCACGTTTTATGACTACGACGGAAAGAGTGAGCTCACTCTTCCCAACGATGATATATTTTCGTATGGAAAGGGCGCATCTATAATTTAAATCTACCTCAAGTAACTTTCTACCTTCGCCTTCACCAAAATAGTCAGAATTTCTCATTACAAGATGTAATGTAGAGTTATTACTTGTTTTACGAGTAATTGTTACAAATTACATTGAAAGTAAAATGTTATTTGTCAAATACGGTTACACAAATAAATCTTACCGAACTTGGTACAAGGTAGGTATTTGTTTGGAACTTTCTAAAAGCTTAATAAATATTGTGGTGTTCTACGAATATTCGACCATTTACTACCCACTGACATTTTAGTTATTTTTATTTATACTGGATGATTTTGTTATCACTGGCAATACTTGCAAGGGTGGAAGTACTCATCAAAATGAACAACTTTTATTATGGGACTAACTGTGAAATCATGAAAAAATTATCAGCTGTTCCATACAAAAGTTCAATACCTACTCGACCAAAATGTATGAAGCAACCGTATTATTTTACGCGATATCAGAGTTAGCCCTATAATAAAAGTTGTTCACATTGATGAGTACTTCCACCCCTGCAAGTATTGCCAGTGATAACAAAATCACCCTGTATAAGCAAACGAACAAAGCTGATATAGTAAAGGTATTTATATTACATTACATAAAGTATTTATATTATAAACTAGCTTTCCGCCCGCGCTTCGCCCGCGCAGACTTTATAAAGTTTCTATAACTTTTTTCCCGATGAAACGAACAGAATAAAAGTTGACGGGCCAGTTGGCGTGGTTGGTAAGATACCCTATCTATCACGCCGCAGGTCGTGGGTTCGATTCCCACTCAGGACAAACATTTGTGTGCATGAACATGTCTGTTTGTCCTATGTCTGGGTGTAATTTATCTATATATGTATGTATTTACAAAAGAAAAGTAGTGATGTAGTATATCAGTTATCTGGCTTCCATAGTACAAGCTCTGCTTAGTTTGGGGTCAGATGGCCGTGTGTGAGGAATAATGTCCCAGAATATTTATTTATTTTAAATTCCAAAAATCTTTAAATGACGATAACTTTTTTGCAACATCTGATTTTAATGAAACAAAGCCTATATTCTGCTCCAAATTAATCTCTGTCTACCTGTGAAAACTAAATGAAAATCAGTGCTTCTGGAGATGTGCGTGAACAAACAGACAGACAGAAAATATTTTAAAAAATCGCTCGTTTATGTTCTATGACCCTTCTTTATAACTTGACCCCCTGTTTATTTTTATTACTTTTCTTCAATATATAGACACACCGGATGGATTCTACTGTTTTATCTGTGGTTTTATTATAATATGTATAGATATATACGAGTAGATAATATAACGTTACTAAAGAAAACAATACCATGTTTAAACTGTTTTCAAGGACAGTGAATAGTAAATACGATAAAATAAAAGTAAATTAGTCTCACTTTCTTAAGAACTCATAAAAGTAAATGGATAGTTATTCTCACGCAGAGATAATAAGATCGTGTTATTAAATCTTGCTTTCAGGTTTCTTTTTGGTTTGTAATAGCCAATTCGCCAGACATGAGTCGACGGTGGAAAGTGCTCTAACTGGACATTTAACTTTGTTGTTACAGGCTGTTTGTTGCTACTTTGTTGGACAAGGACACTAACCTTTTATCTATTATAGAAACATGACATAATCATTGCTTATTTAATTAAACAAGTTTGTAGTAACTTCTATCAACCATACAAAGGAACTTTCACTACCCGTGGATAGATGGCGCTACAAGATTTTACTTCGCGCAATCGACATTTCCTGAGAGCATTCGCCAATTTCGCCATATATAAGGTCCTAATAAATGAAGTACGGTCCTTTTGAGGTATGATAGTATAGGTCATAAGTATTCCGAAAATGATAAAATAAAAATATATATTAAAAAAAAACTGAAATTGTACTTCATAAATACTTAAAAGTAATAAATAAATAAAATAAAAGTAATGTATTTTTAAATGCTTCTTTTTTATTTTTTTATAATAAATTTTACACCTGATTATGCCGTTAATGGTTTTAATTAATGCTTAGTAGTGATGAAGTACAATTTCAGGTTTCTTTTTTCATTAAAATTACGACCGAATATTTTTATTTTATCATTTTCGGAATACTTATGACCTATACTATCATCCCTCAATTTATTAGGACCTTATATACCTACGAGTTTCCTACATCAATGTACCATGGTCTCTAGCCACGATGACATTGCATGACGCAAGATCTTTCCTTTTTAACGGAGAAGTCTACCACCTTGCTTCTCCGTAAATCCATATAAAAGTACTTTTCAAGGTGATGATTTCGAATGCTACAATGAGCCTGAGCATGAGGAAAACATGGTGAGAAAACCATAGCACGGTGGTAGGTAATTTTTATTATCTGCCAGTCTGGTTACTACTCCCAAGTTACTATCTGGTGGGTCGTAAGCTTGTTTGCCACCTATGAAGTATAAAAAAAAGTTGAAAATCTGTTCCCAATCACCTACCATAACATAAGTGATGACATACAATACAGCACACAAATCCTATATAGGGAGTTCCTTGGACTCTAAAGTTCGTTACGGTATTCGACGTCACCTTCCACTGAAATATTGTTGCTTAGATATTTATTGTTACAGCTATTTGATAACATATATGTATATATATATTAGCTGTTTTTTTAATAGAATAAAATACGATAATAGCATAAAAACAATTTTAACTAAAAAGGGAGACCGTCACCAAATGGGAGCGTGTCCAGAATGCTGGCTGCATTTCCACGTTGGAATATTTGAGTTTTTTTATAAAGCCTTTTCAGCTCACAATTTTACTACAAAACATAAATATTTGACTAATTAAAAATTACAAAAGTAAAAAAAATGTATTCGGGAAGCAAAGCGCCATTGAATTACAAATTAATAATTATTTTCCAACGACCCGATGGCAAATGTGAATAAAATCGGTACCCTCGAAACTCTTGAAGCGTAACAACCTCATCTCGACAATTGCTACATTTTTTCAGTATAATTGCCTTACATTGAATTTATAATGATTTCGATTACAAAGATTTAATTTTAATAAATGTAGCAGTTAATAAAAAGGAAGGGAAAATACGCTAGGTACCTATATCGAATTTTACGTATTGTCATTATTACTTGCAGTCCAAATGAGTTCAATAGTGTACTACGTATTATTTGTTTGTTTAAAATGATCACTACACGCCAAACTTTTAAGGCTTTTCTGGCCTTTGAAGTCAAACAAGGAACACTTATAGCTCCGTCATGTCTGTCTGTCACGCTCATTTTACTTGGAGACTACTAGTAATATCATGCTGAAGAACATATTTACATTTCTATTATAAAATATATAGAAAATATTTACATTTATATTCTAAATGAAAATACAAAGCTACGTAAAATTTTTTGTTCGCAGGTATGGACCCACCACAGCCCCAGGATATATTCGATACACGGTCTGCGTACATACCTACATGAGTAGAAAATTCATTTGTTTTCAGTTACCCAATTTAGTTTGTTAAATTAGAGCTTAGTTTATAAATGACTAGCTGTTCCCCGCGGTTTCACCCGCCTTCCCGGGATTAAAAATAGCCTGAAACTTTTCTCAAGAATTCAACCATTAATTGCAAAAAGAATATTTCAAATCCAACTGGTAGTTCCAGAGATTAGCGCCTTAAAACAAACAAAACTCTACTCCTTTATCATATTAGTATAGATAAATATTTATCACTTTTCAAATAACTGTTTAATAAACATGAAGTTTCCAAGGACAAAGGATTAGCCAGCGGCCATTAATTGAAAATCGTCCTGCAGTTATTGGTGCGAACTTGATATTGTTTTCAAAGTTTTAACTTCTTGGCGACAATATTTCCAAGCCAGTAACTGACATAAACATCCATTTATTCAAGAGCTCTTTCGTAAAGGTCGGCCAATAATTCGGGCAGTTTATATTGCTTAGTTTTGAAGAAACGCCGTTGGTAACAAATGGTGATGAATATCGACAGGCTTTCGGTCATTAATCATTATGAGTTCAAGGTGTAACGCCCTTACTCCAATTAGTTTGTGCTCGAAGAAATTACAGCAATCGGATAAGGCAGAGATTGAGCATCTGGTTGTCACGTCTCCTACAAAGGCACTTTTATTTTGTCGATGTTTTAATAGCTCTGACCTGAATTAAATGTTGGTCCATGTGTCGTAGTTAATTTTATTTTGTCACGGATATAACAGCGGTTACTTATACTAGGGATATCTAAGAGTTAAAAGTCCATAGGTTATTTTGCGTTAAGTAGAAATATAAGGTTTTCGAGTGGCACCCAAACCAAAATCTAGATTTAGTTCAATTTGGTTTGTAAACAATTAAACGTATAAATAAACGACTCTCAAAAACTCAGATGATTTGATTTTATTCAGTGCTTAAACAACGAATCGGAAGTGGAAAATGAAAAATTCAAATCCAATCAATGAAAACGTAGCGTAGATTGGTGACAAATTGCAGTGTTTAAAATGCAAAACGATACTAGCGGACCACGTGAACTCGAAATATTTGAATTCCAGATGCGCTCGGATTCAGAAACATAAATATTTGCAGTTTTATGACATCACATAGCTTGGTATATAAGTATTTATTGCAGGCATTTCATGGACAGAGATCAATGTACAGTTAAACGAACTTAAACTTGCGTGCAATCTCTTAATTCTGTAATTTTTAAGTTCCTTTGTTGTGTTTGCTTACTACTTACCATGGTGAGATTGTAGTAGATAATAAAAAAAAATAAGTTACGGATTTTTACCCCAATATGCGGATACATACGGATCTAAGGGACTAACAATCTGTTGTCCTAAATTCTAAATAAACCCTTTTTTAGGGTAATTTACGCACTTTTCTGGTCAAACTCGTCTGAGTAACGGACCAACTTTTTTATGCTCATATAAAATGTATGAGAAAATCTTTAAGCAAAACCCGAAAGTGGGCCCTTTTAATGATACGATGCGGAGTGGGGTAAAGGTTGCTGTTTACTACCAATATTAGGTTAAATTAAGTTTGTTGAGGACTCGCCTGTGTGGGGCACTTAAATGATGCGGTCTTAAAAATAAAAATGGCTTCGGTAAACTAGTTTTCAGCTTTTCCAAACCTACAGCCTAAGTCGTATACATCGTTGAAAAGGTTTTACTTGGTATTTATTGATTACCTCTGTCTATCTCTGAAAAATGAATTGGTAAGTATAATATATTTATGATTCAGGTACCTAGTTCAATAAAACAAAAAGATTAGAAGACAATTTTTATACATAATACAGAGATTGAAATCGTTAAATCGTTAGATGCGCCCTTGCCATACATACGGCGCACGAAAATGTGTCATCGTTGGGAAGAGTGAGCTCACTCTTTCCGTCGTAGTCACTTGTAGGAAGCAGTGAACGCGCAGTCATTAAACATGGTCAGTTTTTGCAAGCGTATAACGAATCTAACAATTTAAATCTCTGACATAATATTGTCAGAAGTTCACGGACAGCTAAGCTCATCAGAATATTAGTAAGGAGTGGCACTCTGACCCCGGGATTATGGGTAATTAGAGCCATTTGCTTGATTAAAATGATTGGTGATACTCGACTGTGTTTTCATGTGAATATGTTATAATCTTGTTATATCATGAATTTGCATGGTGGTAGGGTACTTTGTAGTACCCGCCTGTCTACCAACCTCAGTTTGAAAAACTGTCGCTAAGTACCTTCTGGTGTGTTCCGGCGGTTGCACTTAATATCCAGTTCCTCCTAGGCTTTATGTGCTAACGACCTTCGACTTACACCTATACAAAGTAAAAAACATTATTTTTCATTTTTTTTTACCATGGTAAGACTGACCACAACTTCACTATGGTAAATGATGATGTAACAAACCTTGGAATAGCAGGAAATAGGCTCTCAAATCGTAATACTTTTAAATCATTGTTTTTTATTTTTATTTATTTTGTACTTTTCTTGTATGCCTATTCACAATAATCCACATTAAATTGGTATATACATGTACAGCCTACATAAACTTATCAAGAACCTAATTGCACTTATTATGTTACCATATTGAGTACAGATCATTAGGCAACTAATAAAATACTTCAGCATCGAATTACGAAACATGTTCTTGACATTAAGATTTGCGATAAGAGTTCTTACGCAGCTCATATTTGCTCAATTGCTCTCCAATTGATTTTCTCCATATGCACTCATATGAGAATCGTACCTTATCGATTATTGAGGTATATCGATTATTAGGTACGTCGATTATATCGAGTTAAACGCGTTCTACTCGCGATGGATGTTGCGTTGGTTTAAGTCACAAGAGTACCAGCGCCGCGCTTGAAGGGGCTCGTGTACGCGTTCTGTACGAGAACCCGAGTGTAGAGGGCTACAGCGCAGATGGCGACCACCGTGGGGTTTTAGCTGATACGAGTCCGGCATAACCCAACAACTCCCCCCGGGGCGGGTCGGGTTATGCCTCCTTGATTTTTGTGTTAGTCTTTTGGTGTGAAAATAAGTAAGTAGGTGTCAAGAACAAATTAGCAAATTATAGTTAATAATGTTAATTCCAATGAACGCATAAATGAGTGTGTATTTCATAATATCTTTGACACTACTCGATAACCCCCTTATTCAGACCTGCTCGGTTGCGGTCCCGATCGGGTGGACGGACCGATTGAGTAGTCTACAGAGCCCCGAGCACGAACATCTATCGTAATCGCAGCGTCATCGTGTCGAGTGCCCTAACTCAAATTTGTATGGGAATTTGAAAATCGAAAGGTCCCAAACGTTAACGGACCTGCAAATCGGCAGCACGAACACATTTGACAGTTGCTACGTTTTCCGACGTCACGCTCGTGAACGTTACGAATACGCAGCTTGGTATTGAATTTGGTAGCAGGAACATATTTTGACGTATGGTATCGTCTACTCGCTAGCCAGCTAGCGTCAACCGTCTCGCCGCCATTTTTTAGTGACAGCGTTTCTTAATGTTATTTTCACGTGTAGTGGTAATTTTTTGTTTGTGTGATGATTTAAAAAAAAGTGTTATGATTTTTAGTTTATATTTATTATTTATAATCATATTCATTAATTTCGGGAAATCAATCACAACATTCTAAACATTAAATAGGGAAGCCTCTAGACCTTTTTTTTACTACTATACGAAAATCAACCATTTTGATTTAACAATATTTTAGTGCAATTTCTTAGTCATATGTATTTTTTTTATTAATTATAAATGTTGGATTACAATCTCACCATGATATAAGTGATGATGTGGCTGTAAGTAGTAAATACACGAAGCCTATAAGGCAACTAGCTCTCAAGTGTGACTGCCGAAACACACCAATAGGTGCTTGGTGATAGATTTTCAATTTGAGAGTGGTAGCCAGACATAGAGTAAGTACTACAACGTATCCTACCACTATGCCTTGATTTCTACACTGAAAGATCAAGCTCATTGTAAGGTTCGATTCGAACTCACAACCGGCATTCGAGAGTTAAATAGTTTATTATGAAACTTCATAATAATTGTAATAAGATTTGTAATGAAAGATAAATGTCAATAGTTTAAGTTAAGTGAAATCCAATCCATTAACACTGCTAAAACAATAACTAAAATTAAGGATCACCGTGTTAATTTCCTTCGGAGTCACAAGACTTCATGTCTTACTATTTGTTACTTCTAATTTCAAACCTATTAACTTAGATCTCCATGCTAAAAATAAAAATAAATTAAAAAAGTATCTTCGCGCGCTTTTTTGCCTTTTCACAATTTTGACCAAATAGACTACGTTCAACAATTTTTATTTCTCGATCAAGAATTGGACTGGAGAAAAAAACAATATACCCGTGAGAATTTTGTTGTTATATTACTTTTTATTTTTATCTAAACATATCAAATATGCAGGTTCTTTATTTTATTTTATGTTTTTGTGAGTAAATATTTTAATTTTGTGTGTTTGTACATAACATTAAAATTAAAAATTATTGCTACAAAATTTCTAGACGAATTTAACGTAGCTCGCAAGCTGGGTATCGAGTTGACGATACAACTTCTGTCAAAAATGACACCTACTCGACACGATAACTTTACCAAGGCGATACGCAAGTGGTTCGTGCTCAGGGCTCTGAATAGTATTGCTCCATTTTCTCATTTCAGACTTCCATTTGGAATGAGGCAGTCGGTCGGTACAAGATCGCGGCAATTAAATTTTGCGATAACATAGCGTCAGTCTAAATTTAACGAAATAAAATCGTCCTCTCCGATCGGAATGGCAAGTGAATGGGTCTGAATATATAGGCGGATTAACACATTTTAAGCTAATATCTAAGATTTACTCACAAAGATTTTTTACATCAATACACTAATGGTGAATGTAAGTAAGTTTCAAACCATATAAATACTGAGATACAGTGCAAAGTAACTAAAACGCTCAAAGCTTGTGCTTTAACACTCAAAAAATATAGGGTGATCGTGCTTGTACTCGTAATACAACTTGTGATATATCTTCAAATTGACTGATTTATTTGGCGAAGTAGGTACCTACTAGGCAGATGTCAATGAACTAACATGAACTAACTAATATTATGAATGCGAAAGTGAGTTTGATTGTTTGTTTTCACGCATGAACCTCTGAACCGATCGCGATGAAATTTGGTATGCAGATAGCCTATAGTATGGAGAAGAACATAGGCTACTTTTTATCCCGGGAAAACTTAAGATCCCCGGGGAACGCGGGTGAAACCGCGGGACGGAAGCTAGTTATAAATATTTGTATTTAGTCTTTAGATAATATTAACTTTATAATATTATTAGTATAGACTTTTAACCAAAGTCTCATTTCAAAATCAATCCACCTGCTGGGAAGCCGTCACGCTCAGCGTTTTCCTGTACGTGGTCACCACTCAAGAACCAAAGGAAAAAAACAAGTACATAACCTATATACTTATAGAAATAATAAAGTCACATTCTTATACCTACAATATTTTGTTTTCCTCAAGGAATATATATCATTCAACTTTAATCAGAGATACAAAAAGCAAAAAGGCGTTCCTCAAATACCCAAGCACAGACCCACATTAATCTAGCCCGTTAGCTCCCAACGTCCTGGCAGCTCTTAGACTAGACATTTCCTAAATAAGGTCCGCACTTTATGACGGGAATTCTGATTATTTCGCAATCCTGCGCGCAGCGGCAGATTGTACTGTGATTGTTATGTTAGACTTCTAGACTACTTTGTTCCAGCAACGCGTCAGCTTTCTTTGAACAAACAAAATGAAACTATATATTTATTACAAAACAGTTTTGTACTTACTTATTATTTGTATTTTACGAAAATAATGTATGAATCTTAAATTGACTGTAAATTCTGTATAGGTAGGTACAATTTCCATGGTTGTATAAGTATTTCATATTTAACACTGGAGTAACATCAAGATTTAGACAGCATTTAGGTTGGAGTAGATTTGTGAGGTGAAATTATCTTATCTGCTTACATACCTAAATATATTATTTCTATATTGTCATGGTTGGTATAATACTTAGCAGCAATTATTGCTCTTAAATTAAAATAACAAACACGAATTTAGCTGGATTGTTTAAGGACAAATATAAAGCTTAATTCATTTTAACAGATTGACCTGTGGAAAGTTCTTTACGTTATATAATTCTATTTTATTTTAAAAGTAAAAGCTCCCATCCAAAAATACAAAACGAAATGGTTTCTGGAAAATGTCTCTTGATGTTACGAGATAAAAGGCACTGGATTCGTTCATGTTGTTCAACAATTTCTTATTTTTTCTTAACAGAAGAATATATTATTAAGGACAATGAGAACCCATAAAATATTTTTCTTTTGTACCTATTCCTTTAGCCGTATGCTTCTTGTCAACTTAGTGGTATAAAAAAAAACTTTGATCCATAGATTAGTCCTAACTCACTCACTTACTGACTCATCAACGCTATCAACTATGAAGCTGAAATTTTAAGAGCAGAGGTACTTTATAATGTAGACAAGGAATAAGCAGATTAAAAAGATTAAAAATCAACCCCAAAGGTGGTTAAATAGAGAATCGCGGGTAAATAGTAATATCATGGGACATTATTCCTCACACACGGTTCCTCACACACGGCCATTTGAAAACTAACCAGAGCTTGTGCTTTGGAACATAACTGATATACTACATATACTACTTTTCTTTTGTAAATATATACGCTAGTTATGTATAAAAGAACTAGTCTTGACGGCTTGTTTTTGAGATATAAATATAGAGACTAAACCACTGAACATACAAACATGAAATTAGGAGAATTTTCTTATAGCGTAGGAATGTACTAAGAAAAAAAATACAACCGAATTGAGAACCTCCTCCCTTTTTTTAAATTTGGTTAATAAATTTTATTCAAGGGGGATTCATATAGGGACGGAAAACTAGTAGTAGTGGTATAGATAGTCAGGACGTGTTGTTTTAAATACACGATGTAATCGCTAAGCGTGACCAGGCGGTTATTTCGTAAATCGATATACAGATGAGGTTATAGAATAATTTAACAAAACTGATGCTGCGATGTTTATTTGAAAACCGCAATATAAAATGGCATCTGTTATCACAATAACAATATGTAAATCTTCAAATTTAAATTCAAAACACGTTATATATTCCATTTCGCGTTAAATTCATGAATGTTGTGAGAGTTATTCATTCATGAGTGAAAGTAGCGCATGTAAACTCACACTGAATGTTAATGTTCGTGAATCGAATCGTATCTGTGGATATTAGATACCTACTATGATTGTAATAACGTTATGATAAGTTCTCGATTCCAGATGAGTCGAGAACACTGTGAAAGGTATAGAGTTGGTTCGAATTCTACAATGTACTTGATTTTCAATTTGTGGGCGGTAGTCAGCCAGGGAGGTACTACAAAGTACCATACCACTGTGCTATAGCTTTCCCGAAAGCTGACGTATCAAAGTTCATTGTACGATTAGAATCTATGACCTTCGCCGATGTAACTACCACTGAGCCATCATCATTTTTAAAAACCTTTTATACACTACAAGCAGGACCAGTGGAACCAGTGGGACTAAAAAGGAAGCTCGAGCAATATTGCTAATGCAATTCATTTTTCCGAATTTACGGCAGATTCATAAATACCAAAACTTTAAATGAATTAAATTGTATATATATGTGAATATGTATTAATTGTATTAGCAATATTGTTTAAGCGGCCTTTTTAGGGGACCAGGTCCCGTACATTTTTGGCGATTCTTCTCAATTAAAATTAAAAATATTTGCAAAATCGTTTTAAAATTTTCTACATAACTTTTTATTAAGAAAATGTAACGTAATTACCATAATATACACGAAATGACCTTTGCTAAAATTGAAGAAATGTTGCCGGTTCCTTTTATTAATTTTGCAAAGGCTACAAAGCATTTTTAAAACAAAGAAACTCGACGGGACAAAGGCATTTCTGGTCAACACAATAAGTTAGCAAATGCCGTTTCTGTACCATAAAAAAAGTAATAAGACCATTCACGCGTTACGTAACCCGAAAATAAATTATTTGATTCAATAATTTACGGATATCAAATAAATTTCACATTTCCCTGGAACCTTCAAAAATATAATATAATCAAAGCCTTCCAATTACGTTTTTGTAATAAAGAGATAATAGTCTAAAAACATTAAAGGTTTACGTTGATCAGATTTGTTATTGATTCAACATATTCAGGGAAAACTAAGGATGCCTTGGGTCACAACGATTTAAAGGACAATACTATGTCAATATATTTCGAGTTTTTTGCAGAAATTTCACTATGATTATCATTAATGATAATTACAGATAGGTAGAGGTACTTGGTACTTATTTCCACATTTCACCAAAAAATATGTATATGTGGTGACTACTGACACCGTTTCTCAGCTCATCATCATTATCATCATCTCAGCCGCAAGACGTCCACTGCTGGATATAGGCCTCCCCTAAGTACTCCAATAGGACTGGTCTTGGGTGGCCTGCATCCAGCGTTTTCCGACGATCTTTACAAGGTCATCAGCGTTATTATTCTAAGCATCCACCTTGTAAGTGGACGTCCTAAGCTGCGCTTGCCGGTCCGTGGTTTCCATTCCAGAACTCTTATATTAATAACATTTCTAATCCCAGATTACAATTAATTTTGCTGAGTAAAGAAATTTTACCCAACCGTTTTTTTTAAGTATTTCCTATCGCAAAGTTATAGCCATTCCATGACTAATATTGATATAATGACGATTATTTCAGCAGCAAAATAATTTTAAGCTGGAACTTTATCAAGACTTCTAGCAAAATAAACAAATCTGGGTACGGAGATTTTTAATTGAGATTTAATACAAACTTCTCGGCCGTCATCATTTGCATGTTTATTAGAATTTTATGCCCTTTGAATTAAGAAGACGAGCGTTATATTTTTATACTGGTTTTTAGACATAAATATTTAAACATGGAACATGGAAGGGATGTATGGAAAAAGATTGCCCTCTCCAAATTTAAATCTGTTTTTTTTTGTTAATTTTACGCTAATACGATATGTAGTAGCGATATAAGTACAAATTAACACAAGTCAACGCGATGTCAATAATTCTTACAAGAAGGAAAATATAACTAAATTCTCCTTATTAGATCTATGTATAAATCATGTTATTTATCTACAAATTGAAGGTCCTATAGTATGGTAGGTATTGATATGTGAAACCAAGTCGGGAGATGTTTAACAACATGTTTGGTTAAAACTGCAGTTGATAATGTTGATTAAAGTTGAGACATTTTATTTGTATATTTAACTTCTGTTTGTTTATCCATTGTTGGTATTTTCCGGCAGCTGGAATTGAGAGCCAGTTCAAGACTTTGTGTGCTTACCACCTTCGGTCACATCATCACTTACCATAGTGAGATTGTGGTCAAACACAAGCCTATACAAAAAAAAAAACTTACGATGGATTGAGTACAACGTTCCATGAACCAACCAAAAGTCAATCTACTTTACTACCATAATTTATTATTATACTTACCAGCTTTTTGTTTAAAATCAGCCAGATCTATTTCAGAGTAATTTATCAAAATGAAGTCAGTATTATTTTATATTTACATACTACGAATACTATTTAGAATAAAAAAACATTGTATTAGAACAAAAGTAAACGAGATGAGTTTCCGTCGTCGTGTTAACTGTTTTCATTTTGATAGCAACTGGTGGTTTTTTATAAATTTATATCAAGTCCGCCAGTTTGTCGACGTCGTCCGCGTCCTAGATACATGCAACCTTTATTCTCTTAAAATTAAATTTCAACTTTGAAAGACAAGAACAGATTGCTAGGATTTATAAAATATAAGAAGCAAACCATATTAGATTGTGTTTTTGTTATTTACTTACTTATACTACTTGCTTAATAATGTCATACACATGTATTCGTACTTTATTATAAACCATCAAAATAAAAAATAGTTTGGCTATAAATCGAATGAAAAATGACTCCACATTCACATAGTAACTCTGCACCTTAACAAAAATGTTTTGAATTTGAATTGAATTTCTCGTCTTAAAAATTGAAGGAACTTGAAAACTCGCATTTCCCATCAAGTCTGCGAGCTGCTGATATCATCCGTTTTGCAAACACTCGTAGACTTAAGACTTATAAGCACTTCCTTTTATTCTAAAGGGTGATTAAAAGTCCTTAAATAATATTCAAAAAGTTTGAGAAATGCTACTTGGGTTTTGAGACTTTTTGAGAGAGATATAGCTGTGTCAAAGCAATATCTATTAGGAATTGCATCCACAAAAAAAAAGTATTTGTTATGTACTATTATTATTATCTATATATGTATTTATTTACAAAAGAAAAGTAGTATATGTAGTATATCAGTTATCTGGCTTCCATAGTACAAGCTCGGCTTAGTTTGGGGTCAGTACCCTGAGTGTAAAGAATTTACGTAAATAAAGGTTTAATATCACGTTTGCGTTTACAAAAAAATTGTATGGAAGAAATTAGTTCCATGAGTATTCCGCGAGAGGCGCTGTGCCGATTCCTATAGAAAAATTTCGTAAACGCTAACGTGATAGTAAGCGTTTTCTAACGTCGATTGTTTACACTCGGGGTACAGATAGCCGTGTGTGAGGAATAATGTCCCAGAATATTTATTTATTGAAGTGTAAACTTCTTTTAGCGCGGTACGCATATTTTTAGATGAGGTAAAACCTCTGGACTCGCGACACCGTTATGAGACGCGACACCGCTATGAGATGCGACACCGTTATGATGAGACGCAGTTTGACGTTCAGTTTCTTTTTAGATACATATGCGACCGTCCCCATGCTTGTCAGCCTTTTGACATTTATACTAAAGCTATATTTTGTTGTAATTATAGAAATATTTGTCTAATTGTGCTAGGCTTGCTTAAAATAAAAATTATTATTTATTATATAGTATGGACATGGTTGAAACATAAAAATGAGCCAAATAAATCTATTTCACTGTCATCGATCAGTCCCAAATGCGATTTATAGATACCGGAAATAAGTTTTGCACATTATGCTTCCCAGTAATATGTTCTATTGTAAAATAACTAAGTGATGATGCATTTATACTTTTGTTTACCTACTTTGGTGAATTTTTAACATATTTCAAATTTATATTTGTATTTGGGTCTTTCTTGGCCCACAGTAAGGCTGGTAAATAAAAAATATCATTAAAAATCTTAATGACAGTTCTACGACCAGTCTTATTGCTGAAAAGCAACTGCTGCTTAATTTATTTTATTATTAACGTTCGGACTGCTTTAAAATTTACCGATATATTACTAGTAATTATCATTCATGTAATTATTGTTTATCTACGTAGCTGATCTTGTAGTGCCTACATACTGTACATACGTAGGTACGTTTATTCAATATAAATGATACGTCCCTAATCTTTAATTTATAGAAAACTGGATTAAAATGTTCATTTTTGAACGTTATCAGCTTCGTTCGTAGGTTTTAATTAAAATGTGGTTGTCGCACACGCAATTAATTACGGCGTGTACCCACATTCAAAAAGAACATCGCGACCAAGAAACAAAACGTAAAATTAGTACGTCGACCAAAATAATGTATACTTAGAGTGTGTTACTGTGTTTCTTAGTTAAGGAATGGAGTTTGTTAGATACTCTATATACTTACTATAGATAAAAGTTTTGTTTGGCTGACGTCACGCAAAACAATACGAGTAATTGGCATATATATTTTTATCTATTATATTTCAGCTTTCTTACGTTTTATTTTATTTATTTTTTACGAAACCTACAGGTTTAAAAAAATAATACAATTTTATTATTAAATATTATAAGACACAGAAAATTAGGGATTTACAATATTATACCTTATCTCATAGTTAAAATAAAAAAAAAGACATGTAGGTATGTTTCCGATGAGCATAATAATTTTCTACTAATAGATAAGTATGTGTGTGTGTGTAAGTATAAGGGGTGTGTAAGTGAGTAAGTGAGTATGAAAGAGTGAGGTTTTGTATGTATTACACTATCAAGTAACTTTTTTACATCTGTAATGTACATTTTGACTAACACTTTAGTATAATGGAATAATTATTAATAGTTATTATTTATTATACAAAAACTATACGTAAATATTATATTACAATTGATCCAGTTTGTTTATTAGATGTAAAGCAGTCTTATATCTCACTTGTATCAATACAATACTTTGGCCTGCGGTTCTCAAACCTTGTAAAGCCCCTCTAAAGGGACACAACACAAACTGTTCGGTAAAGCATCAAAGGGGAATATAGGAAACCTTCGGGCGAACTAAGCTTTGGGTGTCTTAATTAATTTGAATCGACTTTATCGTTGTTTAGAAGGTTTATTGTGGACTTTGTCACCCGTTCATTAGCATAAATGTATGTTATTGTTTTTTAATTACAAAACTGATATCAA
The DNA here is from genome assembly GCA_951216915.1 of Tetheella fluctuosa. NCBI lineage: Eukaryota > Metazoa > Arthropoda > Insecta > Lepidoptera > Drepanidae > Tetheella > Tetheella fluctuosa. The sequence continues at coordinate 10,616,930 of OX578223.1, read as the reverse complement.
AAAGTTTTTTGTAAAAATGTAACACTGTAGGTACCGTAAAAATCCGTAATATATTACTTTTATGTAAGTCGGTTGGGGCTTTGGTCGTTTCGGTCCGCTCGTCATTCGGTCCGCGGTCCGAAACTCCCCCTGCTATGTTCCTCTCATAATAGGAGACTCATAGCACAGAGAAATCTATTTCGGCTCCAGTCTCCCATAGCTAAACGTACGTACCTAGTTAAGAGCTTAAAATTGTTGTTTGATTTACAGTGAATGAATATATATTTTTAAATTTATTATTATGTATATCACTTGTGATATTTTTTTATCGACGTGTTTATTAAAAACTAGCTGTTCCGCGCGGTTTCATCCAAGTTCCCGGTTTTTTTTTCATTCATGCAAACCTTGTTCTGACAATTACAAACACAACAAAAAAAGAATTATCCAAATAGGTGCAGTCATTCGGAAGTTATGCGCGTACAAACATTTTGGTGATTCATTTTTATATATTTTTATATCAATGCAGAGTGCTCAGGATATGTGCTGACTTAGCAGGTAAAAAAAGTTCGTAAAAAATATTAAATATTCTTTATTTTATACATTAAATTTTATACTTACAGGAGAAGTAAAGATTTTTAAACATAAATAAAAGACGAGATAACAATCTGTTTTATCTACTTAGCCTCATCTCCTCAATATAACAGTATAAAAATAACGTGTAATATAAAACATACATTTTATATTTGATTAAAAAATAAGGTCAGTTATTAATACAAAAGGCTTAATTTCTCGCGAGCCTCATAAATTTATTCGTTTAAACATACCCATGTTGTGTCAAAACTCTGTACTCTTACATTTGAATGCATGAGTAAATAATTAATTTGTTAATCTGTACCTTAGATAAAACCTAAAAAGGATGTCCACACAAACTGACTGGCCCGGATTAAGGTGAGTGTTAATTTGGGTAAAATTTATAGGTATCAGGCTCCTTGTTGGTATCATTGAATTTCCATTTCTGCTATGTATTAAAACTTCAAATAAAATTTCATTGTTTACCTATTTTTACGTAAGCACCTACGGACTTTGACGGACGTATGACCACAACTCATCATAGTTTCAAGTAATTATTATATGCCTGAAAGGGGTAAGCACACCAAAGTCAATTTACAAATCAATGTTACAGAGTGCATAATCTTATTAAAAAAGAAAATGGCGAAATTACCTATAACCAAAGAATCAAAACCTGTCTTGCCAACGTACCTACTACAATTTATTTTGCATGTGAATTTTTGATAAAATTTTATTATACATTGTCAATATCAGGGGTGAGTATAGAAGATTATTTTTAGCAAAGGATTAGTTGGTGTTGGATTTACTCGATACAAAACATTAATTAACAAACCCGTTGTACAAAATTGATAACGTAGGCTTAGCAGGGTCGTACTTATCAATTTGTGGGATGGGAATTGAATACATTATTCTTATGCCTCGTATTTTAACAAAAATAACGTCATATTTTTATTTCGAATGTGCTTACGTCGTTGACTTAAGCAAGAAAAAGTAACGATGAGCCTGAAAATGTAGCACTTTTAGAAAAACTATATGAAATCCATTCTCATCATTTATTTATTTATTTATAAATTTGTATTCCATAAGGTAACCTTAGGTGGTAAATTAGGTCTAGGTAAATTTATGGACCCTGTCGGGCACAACAAACATTAGAAGTAGGAGAGAGGAGATAATGTTGTAGTTTTTGACGATATAGATATGTGATAATTAATTGAATTTATATAATTTTTATGTCATTTATGTAGACATTAACTGTATAATATGCTTTTTTTTTATTAATATTCATATAATATCTCTATGGCTAACCATAAGTACCTAAGTACTGGCCATGTGTATTATTTTCAAAAATGGAACGTGATTTTATTATAATTTCTTGCCTTCTATGTTTTGGTCCATTTCTTTCCATATTCTGTAATTTTTTAATCATTGTTCAAGTATTTTACTGGTTTTTATGTTAATTTTGTATTGTTCCACATTTTATTTCGGTGCTATCTTATTTTTAAATTCATAAGGAAATACAATATATAGCATACATTCAACAGGAAAATCTAGTGAATATATAAAATATTTTTTCAACGCACAAATACGTCTCCCTCCACCTTTGTGTTGGATCGTATCAAAGCAATTTTCCGCTCGATTCGGACCCCATGAACTATATTGACAATTGACAGGAATGGTGTGAATTTCGTTCGGGATGTTTATTGTTTTTTTTTTTTGCCTGCGGTGACATTGATTTATGCCACAGTTAACAAGCGTGTAATGAGATGGTGAAAATGATTTGCATATTGCTAATTTCAACCGCCATGACAAACTGTGGAGTGTGTTTTTTATTTAGTCACCATTTGAAATTGATGTGATCTCGGCTTCGCTTTATTCTGTCTTAGTAATGTATTTTATTTAAGTATGTAACATTTAGCAGAAAAAATAAACAATTGAAAAAGAAAAGCGTCAATTAATAATATATTTTAATAATGTAAATTAAAATTCTCAAACTCAAACTAATTGAGCTTAGATTACGTCGTGGTAAGGCACTTGTGAACACTGAGAAGAATCCGGCAGAAAATAATTTATTTATGTAGCTAGTAGTACTAATTCCGCCCCGCGGTTTCATCCGCGTTTGCAGTAATTCCTGAGATTAGCGCGTTGAACCAATCAAACAAATTCTTCTGGTTTATAATATTAGTATACATTTTGGTCACCCCTATTGATCGTATTTGAAAAAAATTGGCCCTTAAGCTACCTTAAATAATAATCTAAAAATATTGTATCACATTTCATTTAACACGTTGTATGTACCTACATATTATTATATAAACTCTAAAATATTCAGTTTTCTAAACAAAAATGTTCACTTTCGTAAGTGGTCTTTAAATGTTTAGTTTGGGACTTACAAAGGTATTATTTTGTACCCGGATAGGGTATCCAGTAATCCATAAGGTTTGCCACACATATTTATAAACCGACTAGAGGGATTACAGGCCCTTGTCATCTGGTTTAGAGATTAAGGACATCATGTGTGTAGGTTCTTATATTTATGCTCTAAGCAGAATGTATTGCCTCAGGGAAATCTTCTACTCCATAGATTGCACTTTGTAGTTTTTCTTTCCAGTACCCGCCTGGCTGGCTACCAACCGCATGTTGAAAATCTGTCGCCAAACACCTTCAGTGTGATCCGGCAGTTGCATTTCGGATCCAATTCCTTCTAGGCTTTGTGTGCTTGCCAATTTCGGTCACATCACACTTTATTTCATATATCATTACTATACTCAGATTGTGGGCAAACACTGGCCTATACGATGTAAAAAAAAAAATATACCTAACTAAAACTTATGTTAGGTTTGTTTTTGTATCTGACGAGTACTTCAACCCCGCTTGAATTGACCACCCTGTATGTAAATACAGCTACTGCATGGTTTGACATAATGTTACCGATCAACTAATTCATCTGGCCCGGTCATGAATAAATGTAAGCAATAAAAAACAGTAAAAATAGTATGTATATTTTGTAATAGGTAGGTACTTGTCTAATCGCTGGATAAACCTTGATAAGCTATTCCTCTAATAAGATCATACAAAAACGATCTAATTTCAAACCTAGATACCGTTTATTGGGCCATTGAAAAATCAGGCCATAAATAAGTATAATACTAAATTACATGATTTAATAACATTTAGATAATAATAAAATAACCTTAATCTATACCTACTTAAATAAAATTAAAATTAAAAACTAAAAACTACTTACTTATAAATAAAAAATTTGCCCCAAATCGCTGCCGAGCGGAAGTGTGCCAAAAAGGCTGGCAGCATTGCCACGCTGAATGGCAATGCCAATTCTTTGGGCAAAATATACGCCAGAATATACATGATTATATCTTGCTAATTTCAGAATTAGTTCAATTTTTGGTCACAGGACTAGATAAGTCTGTGGTACTGTAAGCTTTATTTTTAAATATTATCATCATCATCTCAGCCGCAAAACGTCCACTGCTAGACATAGGCCTCCCCTAATAATGATAACGTCACTTATTTCAAAATTACAACCATAATTGGGAACAAGCGGTGCAGTCAAAGGGAACAGGGTTAAACGCACATTGAAGCGCTGACGTCACGGCTGAGCGAACATTTTATTAAACACACGTCATTCACAGACTGGATAACAATGGTGTGAAATATACAAATTTATCGCCTTTTGTTTTTGCAAATTTTAAACCAAATCGTTGCTTTATTGTGCGGGAACTTTTAATAAACCTTTGTTAAGGCTCACGTGCTTGTTTTTACAATTTTCGAAGTAAAATTTTTTAAATAAATGCCTATGAGAGGGATATGTTTTACTTTGATTTTGGATAGGCTTGTGTTTGTTTAATTAATTAAAATCTATAAACTAAAAAACATGTTGCCGTGGTGATAATAATAAATAAATAAATAAATATTCTGAGAAATATGGATATCATAATGGAGCCGAGGTATGTAATAGTATCTATCTTTTTATAAATATAAAATCGAAATACCACTCACTGATTATAATAATGACAAAAGTTCAAGACCTACGACGCTGAAATTTACCTACCCATCAAAGAACGGACGACAAGATAAAGCAGTATTGCGAGGGGCGGTAAGCTAGTAAAAATAAATTTAAGCTCCCATAAACTGGAGTCTCCAGTTGGAATTTTTGACTTGAGGGTTGTAGCCAGTCTAGTCTGGTTTCCTCATAATAAACTATTTCAATAGTATCTATTTTTATGTAGTTACTATGACAAATTCATAATAGATAGATAGACTTGAACAAAAAACATATTTACATTGATACGGGACAGCGTTCCAGCGGACAAATTAGGAACAAAGTCCCTTAAAAATGTTTTCTTCGAACAAAATGTTTAGGACCTAGATTTAAAAAATGTTTAGGACCTAGATTTAAAAAATAATTATAATTACTTACAATTTTACTAACTGTGTTAAAATAAAATGTTACTAGCAAAAGTATCCGTTTTACATTAATTAGTATTTCTTATAAAAGTAATATTTATTTGTTGTTTTTCATTATACTGCTGTTTACCAACTACACATTATATTTACACTATATTTAAATTATGCACTGTAATATAATTAGAACGTTTAAGATTTGATTATTTAAGACAAGCAAGCTCTTCTCGCCTGAAACACAGGTTTTCCTAGTTCAGGCATGTGTTATAGAGATTATACCATAAGAAAATTTTGTACCAATTTATTTTATTATGTTGGCTTATTTAAGATATTTTTGAATAAATTTTATTATTATCATTATTAATGTATCTTTCTGACATCACGGCGCGAGGACCGGTCTTTTTTAAAGGCGTGCGTGGGGATACAGATCCAACACGTAGAGGCCCCTTTAAGATGTGCCCCTATGTTAATGTGTTGGGATGTGTACACCTAGCGATACTATCTCTGTCTGCACTATTGAAGAGATACAGGTAAAGACAGCACCCGCTAAGTGCAAGGACTATTACAGAAAACAAGGAACTATACTGGGTCTATGGGGGGGAACTTGCTGGACTGGTTGTTGGACTATTGATTGAGACAACGGAACGCCTGCCAAATCAAATGTCTCAATCTTTGATGATGTTCGTTATACATATATATTTGATAATTCTGGCAGACGGTGACTCGCCACCAACTGAATGGGCCCCAAAAAAAGTCACCAAAACCAAGGTGACAGAGGGAGCAACATTATTAATTCTTATTAATGCGAAGAGAATATGCAGTATTTTTCACCATTGAATTGAATAATTTTCAAACAAATTAATTCTTATGAAACCGGCCAGGTGCGTGACACCACGCACCGTGTAGAGTTCCGTAGTATGTATAGGCAGCATTACAAGTAGCTGAACAAACAAATTTACAAATAACCTGTATAAACTATAACGATACATAACATGGGAAGATAAAGTAAACAAGTGTTTTGTAAATGTGTGTATACAAAAACATACATAGTAATATAAATTAGAATATCATGGAAGGTTTCAGTGTACATTGTTGACCGTACAAAGTAGCAAGTTATAGTTTACAAAGTTCATTTTATCGACAGAAAAATGTGATTAGACATGTCGGGGATTGGTGTGATAAAAACGCCCACTCAAAATAATAAATATTTATTTATTAATATATTTATTTATTATATACCTAGTTATTGTTATTATACTGACGTACTGATTGATTGACTGATAGTGGTTCACAGAGCCTAAACTACTGGTCATAGAACCATAAAATTTTGTAGGACATATTTCTATTGTATTTGGAAGGATTATCCGATATTCAAACCCCAAATACTTTAAAATAGAGGTTGAATAATAATTATGTCTTATTCCAGGGATAAGAACATATTTTTTTTCTCAAAAACGCAGATAAAAACCGCGGGGCAGAAGCTAGTAATAATTAGACTACTATTTTATACCTAGCTAATAACCATTTTGTTTTGGTACGTATAAATGGTACGACAAAGTCGAAGAAGAAGATTCTATTGACATTATGAAAATTATGCGTGTCTAATATCAATAACGTTTGAAACAGGTTTCTAATCTACAAACAGACAGGTATAGATTCACAGCCGCGGCATTCAGGAGGTGTATACACTACGCAGTTCTCTTCACCTCTACATATGTGGTCATCGCATACTCCTGAAGCTGATTGGCAGGATTGGTAAGCTGTGGGCAAAATTTATTATGAAATTATATATTTTTTTAAAGTACTAAAATAAATATCGTGACATAATAACGATAAAAAGTTATTATATAATATTTTAGATATACATTTTTTGTGATGTCTGTCAATTAGGCTGATCAAGACTAAAGTATAATAACCCCATGCTGTTAGGTATATCAAATTGATGATAATGACGACGAAATAGTTCACCTTGATTTATATTTCCCAACTTTAAAAGGAGTAATAATACATTATAATATCCAGGAATACACCTACTTCAAATCCGATTGTTTTGATCCCAAACTAACCTAAGCTTATACTATGAGGATCAGTACGTGGATTACGTAACTTTATTGAAATTAGTTTCTATCAGTTTCAAATTGAAACATCCTCTAAATCGATAGAAATATTATGTTGTCAAAAAATATTCCATTTGCAGTAGAATGAAAATGAAGAACTGTTTGCATTTACATTATCTAATAGAAACTGATTGCAATTAAATTTTTTCACTTACTATCTATACATTCTCCATCGAAACAGCATCCGCCACAGCATTGTTCGTGATCCGCACACTAACAACAAACAATGTGACAATTAATTAATCCAAATATTCGTTTGATTCTAAATATGATGTGATTACATGGCTTTTTTGTTAGTCATTAAATATATTTTCAGCGAAAACACATGCTGTTGCTATATAAATAGGGATGTATGTATATGTGGACAAGAATTTAAATTATTATCGAATCCAAAATATGTAGCTACCAAAGAAAGAGAAGCAGGTGTTCTAGAATCTCAAATTCTTTCGCTGACTTTAACAGTATCTATCTAATTATTAAATACACAAATCAGATTACAGATCTACTACTTGTACATCGTTTTTCATATTTTTTTTGTGCAAACCCGCTTTGAAGTCAGTTTAATTTTGAGTGTATTCAATATATTTTAAATTTTCTTACATGCGCACTTGAATTTGACAAAGGTTTTAAGATGTATACGTTCCCTTTGACATCATATCACGTGAATACCTAAAAGTAAAAAATCAAATATTTTATTGGAATATGTATATACCTAATTAAGAAACAAATATTAGCAGCAGCTTCTGAAAATTTGTTGTGGAATTTCATTTAGCAAAATGGATTTAGCAGAGGAAGGGAAAAAAAGATGATGTTGATGAAGAAAAATTAGTTCGTAGAATGATTTTGGGAAAATTATGTTAAACCATAAAGTCTGGGTAAATAAACCTGAAATTGAAAATAAATTAGTACTAACACAAAACATTTTTAGAAACCAAAAACAAGAAGAAAATTATTTACCCGTTTCCCGCCGACTTTACAATCCTGCGCGTACGCAACAGTGATATAAACACATAATACAACTAAACTAATTTTTAAAGCCATTAAGTAAAAGCAATTAAAAACAAAATTAATACAATTGAAACTTCATTAAATATTTTTTTTATATTGAACAACGACATACGAACAACGAATGCCATATGTAAATGTGACACGCGCGTGCGATATGCGCTCGCGCACCTGACCTCGAGCGTTGTGTGACCGAGTTAACACAGACGCAGTGACGCTATTACGTGTTTAATGTTAATGGCAATAGAGACTAGTTACAATTGATTGCATATAGGGTGATTTCTACTGCACTCTACATTGCATAAGTACCTACACCACTATCTATCGATAAAAATACCTGATCATATGTTGCACCCGAAACATATCCACATGTTTACTCGATAAAATATTTATTTCTGCATTTATAGGTTATGTTTATTTTTCCAAATTTTAGATATTGTGTATAAAAAAAACTTTGGGCGAAGTTTATAAGCACATAAAAAGGTAAATGCCATCATAAAGAATGTGATAGGTACCCAAATTGTGATAAGTACAGTCAATTGGAAAGCAACATATTGCCTAGCTACAAAATAAAGAAAAAACTTTTTCAATATTATACACGAATCGCTATGCAAGCAAACGAGTGACTGCTAAACTTATGATGCTCTTACAGTTAAAAGTTTTATCATAATATAGCATTTTTTTATTGTAATTCAATTTTGAAAATTTTCAATTAAATTTATATAGAACCTTTCACTTGCCATCCATCGATTACGTAATAAGTCTACTCTATTTCCAAATATTCGACCATACAAATAAGGTCTCTGTAACTGTATTGATTTTTCATCTTTTAATACAAAATTGTTAGTTTCAGAGAGGGGGCAGAGATCTCTTTGATCTGGTTTGTAAGTAACTGTTATGCATGAATAGGTTTTTAACAATTTATGTTTTGTCATTATAATGGCTTTATTGACAAAGTGAAAGCAGTTGAGTCTATTAGGTTACTAATGAAGCTGTAAAAACCGACACATTATTATTGTTACAAACTTATATTTAACATCATGATAGGAGGCGAAATCTTGCAACTGAATTTTAAATCAGTTTCAACCAAACGATTGAGCTGAAATTTTGCACATATTTCTGGTGCTGATGACAATAAAATATAGGATAGATACTAACTCAAGAAGCTTATTTTTTATAATTTAATATGTAAGTGTCAGATTTTTTAAAGTTGTAGTCGACTGGATAAGATTAAGTATTTTCTCAAAAATAACCGGGATAAAACAAAAGCTCTGTAGGATTTAATTAATTACGTGTTTTTAATAATGGTGAGTATGTCTACTCACGTCTATACTGCTGAGAGTATTTGTTTAACTATTTCGGAAATATTTGCATTCAAATACGTTTCCTTTCTATATTTTTATGTCTGATACGATATAAAGGGTCAAAGGGAGCCTGGACTTCACTTTGCATGCGAATGTATGCATTACATCGGAGGGTCGAACGACCTAAAAAGTGAAATTTACAGTTCACTGCCAAAATATGGTCGGCTTATGCAAATCTTGAGCCTTTTTATTGGTACATCAGGGGTGGCATTATCTTGAAAATGGTTTTAGCGTGTCTTATTGTAAGAAAAAAATAAACAATTAAATAAATATGTATTTATGTTATAGTATTACGTTAATGTGTGACCCAAAAAAATATAAACGTTTATACATAAAATGTGCCATTGTAACAAAAAAACGCGAGTTAATCATTGAATAATTATTTTCAATAATTAAAATCTTCAAAATAATTAAGGTGACAAGATAAATCTGCAGTAAAAACTATATAGGTAATGTCTGTGTGATATCGAAGCACAATAAAATGTCAAAAACTTTTTTCAACAAATGAGCATTTTGTTTTGTCAACAATAACACATTTTTTTTTAATTATCTATAAGTAGGTAGGTACTCACTATGTCCCCAGTTTCATAGCAATCTTCACTAGAACAAAAAAATACGTAAAAGTAGAAGATTGTTAATATAAATAATAATTTATTGCGACTGTACATATTGTCGAGATTTATGGACTCGATGTTCATAAGACACTACAATGTCATAGCCCATATATGTCTATTTATTATTGAAAATACAAACTTATTTATACAGCCGAGCTTTTTGTTATGAACGCTATCACAAAGAGATAAGGTTGTTTTTTGTAAGATTCATGGATGAGTAAAGGAAAATACAGAAATTAAGGATGAACTCTTCAGTAGCGTATCAAGGCTGTTATACCACATTTACGAACAATTCGTGATAAATTTTGAATAAATATAATAAAAGGACAATGTCGTAACCACTATTGTTCATCAACAACAATAGAGCATTATTTAGTTAGGCGAAAAAAATACGGAGAGGTACCAACTCTAACTTTTTAATTTCGTCGAAACAGCGAAGTCAAATGGTGAAAGGCTTATGTTTGGCAAAACGTGGATATAAAATTATTGTTTACGTTTTCATTTTAAGGGTCTCAATGGACCGAATAAACGTTCATGGACACATGTTTTTTATATAATTTAATTGAAATGGTTATATGTATTCTGCCTCTATTTGATTTTTTTATTGTTAACTTAAAACAACTGAAAAAGTACGAAAAATGCAGCTAGGCTTAATAGTATAGCTCACCTTAATGAATTTCTTTCTATGTTAATACAGCCTTAAATATCGATATTTATAAATAATGAAGATTGCAAGAAAACCCTTTTTATTTTATTTAAAGTAATCCGCGATATGCCTTACTTACATTAAGATCTTCTCTAGAGATATCGTAAGAAGGGTGTCCATTTGTCATCAGTATTTAAAGAATCTATGGTAAAAAAAGGATCCATAATGGATTATGTACCCTTGAGTATCGGATATCAAACAATCCGTAAATTTCTCGGAAATGTATAAGGCGTACTATTATGTAGAAGTATTTCATGGGATTTTTATTGTAGTTTGACGGAGCATCGATCAGAGAACCGAATATTTCTTTCAATAGGGCTGCCACTGGTACTCAAACTGTAACTGTATGCGGCTTACACGTGGCGCAGGCAAAAAGGGAAATCAAAACATTATGATCACGTTAGTAAGGTTAATTTTGGAATATTTATGAACTAGATAATATATACCTAGTTTATATGCAAAACAATGATGACTTGCTTGCAAATACTTTTATGATGTAGGAAGCTGGTCCTTGCTTTACAATAAAGCTTTTTCCATACAGAGATATCTTCAAAATCATGAAATTATAAAATACTAGCTTACCGCCCCGCGGTTTCACCCGCGAACCCCTATTTTACCCCCTTAGGGATGGAATTTTCAAAAATCCTTTTTTTGGTAGATACCTACATCATAATAGCTGGTTTGAGTATTTGTTTCTAATAATAGGTAAGTAAACTAATTATGGTCCAATCTGTCAGAACTGATAGATAGTTTAGCCTTTAAAATGTACCAGACAAATGGACCGAATCAATTATGCATTTACTTTGTAAATCCACTATAGTATAATCATACTTCATACTTCATACTAATATTATAGAGAGGAAAGATTTGTATTTTTGTATGTTTGTAACGAATAAACTCAAAAACTATTGGACCGATTTCAAAAATTATTTCACCATTACAGTGTTACATTATCCCTTATATTTTATCCCGGGAACGCGGGTGAAACCGCGTGGAAAAGCTAGTGATTCTTATTTTTAATTTATCCCTTTTATTTAAACTAAATTTAGTTATATTATTATATTAATACTGTACTAAAATAAAGAAACCGGCGTGGTTGGTAAGATATCTTATCTATCAGGTCGTGGGTTCGATTCCCACTCAGGACAAACATTTGTGTGCATTAACATGTCTGTTTGTCCTGAGTCTTGGGTGTTATTATCTATATATATGTATGTATTTACAAAAGAAAAGTAATATATGTAGTATATCAGTTATCTGGCTTCCATAGTACAAGCTCTGCTTAGTTTGGGGTCAGATGGCCGTGTGTGAGGAATAATGTCCCAGAATATTTATTATTATTTATTCAATAAGTATTCAAAATCAAAAGATCAATAAAATTTTATACATATCTTTCATTCGACAAGGCCGCTCAATCAGGAAATTAGCTTCGTTGATCATTAGCCCGAACTTGCGACCGAAACCCGAACTTCAAACCCGGCATTTAACCCAAAGCTTTCGGCTAAATCCGGATTGGTGACAACCTTAATTGTTTTTGGATTCTAATAATGCAGGTATATTGTTTTTATCTATGTTGCGAGGGCTCGTAAATATTCGACAGTTGGAAAACAAAAATACTTTAGTTTTTCGTGACGTAAAAAAACAACATTAATTCCAAAGGTCCAAAATCCCATGGGAAAATGTTACATTAAGAAAACCTTTGATAAAAACGGGTTCTCCCACAGGATGATAAAAACGGGACGAGCACAACAAAGTAGCCAGTTCTATTGTTTATTTAAAAAACAAGTTAAATTTTCTCTGTGTGTCCCAATATCATTTCATGGCCGAAACTGATCAGACCAAGAGGGAAGCTGACACTTGCACGTCACACAGCTGCTGCAGCAACCAGTTTCCATATTGCCTTGCTTTAAAACGTATGGCTCAGCAATCAATCAATTATATACTATACCTTATACAAAACATCTAAAGACCAATTTAGCTCCTCCCTATATATACATCCTGGTTTTTTATGTAGGACACCATAGGGCTAAGGTAAGAAAAATATTTTGCACAACTTTTGTGGGAAAAATGATGGACAGTGTTGCCAACAGTTAAACTAGCTCTCCACCAGATTCAACTTCTAAACCAAAAGAAAACCACTAAAATCAATATTTTGGCACTAAAAGGGGGGTCGTAACCACCAATTTAAATGGAAAATCCACTAAGTTGGCATCACTGGATGGAGGACTACAAAGTAAATTTTAATTTAATGCCTGTATAATTCATAATGTAGTATAGGGACTTGGTACATTGTTCATTACTTAACAGCGTGTGTCGTCCCTTAGGGTACAGTTTGACCCCGTCAATTAAGTGTAAGTTACATACTCGTACTCGTTTGGTTGGCTTAATGTGATGCCAGCGACTCTGTTATGACTAATTTGCATATAGAGTTGTTTTCTTTTTACTTAATATTAAAGTTTTAGTCCATAGTTTTTAAGGTTCCGTACGAGAGACTCCGGAGCCCTATTGTTGTGGCAAGTCTGTCTGTCCGTCTGTCTCAGATTTCTAACTTCTAAATCAAGTAAGACTGACAGTATTACCTTTTCGATTTCGAGACCTTTTTTGACATAAAGCTATTGTAGCAATATTTCAAAAACATCGTTATGAAAGAAACTGCAATTTGAATATAATATTTTTTCAAAATAACAAAAAAAAAAAAAATCTTGCGTTGAGTTATAAAGCTAGGAATGTTAAGTTGATTTGATTATTTTATTTTACAGAACCCTCCTTTAATAGTTTTAGTTTTATTAAGTAGATAGGTCCGAGAAAAAGGCATAGAATACTTTTTATCTTGAGAAAACATTAGATCGGGAACCCTAAAACGTTATTAAATAAATGCAAGCCACTTATTGAATTGCATAAATAATAATAGACCTTATAAGTAGTGTTGCTAGGCCCAGCCAACTCGTACGTGGTTTCTTTATTTAGATTTTTCAAACATAAGTAAGTACTTTTGTTTAAATAAAATTGAAACTAAACCGAAGGCAGTTTTTATATGAGAATATGAAGTTCAAAGTGTCAGGTACCTGGTTCTGTTTTTTTTTTCAAAACTCATTCATTAGTATTCTATACCGAAATTAAATAAAATATTTTTATTATGGCTAATTACTTTTTTATTCAACGGGTGCACACTGAGTGAGCATTTATTAAAACATTATTACTTCATTACTGTTTTAATTGGTAAAAGGCAGACGCATTGACCTCTGTCTTATTAGTATAAAATAATATATTTTAAGCATTAGGTACTTTCATTGAAATCGTATAACTAGTCTTCTTCAGCCATTTCTAATTACAAAATTGGAATGATTGATGTAATCTATACTAATACAATAATAATAATTTAATAATTAATATTATAAAGCTGAAGAGTTTCTTTCTTTGTTTGAACGTGCTAATCTCAGGAACTACTGGTTCGATTTGAAAAAATCTTTTAGTGTTGGATAGCGTATTTATCGAGGAAGGCTATAGGCTACTTTTTATCTCGGTATAACACAAGATCACTCGGGGACGCGGGTGAAACCGTGCGGAAAAGCTAGTTGTGAAAGTCCATGCATATAAACCTACCTTTTATTAAACGTTGAGTTTTGTAGTGAGTAGAGTTCTCTCGCGTGCTAAATAATGTATTGTTTTAAAACTATTCTCATCCAAGCTCAAGCACTAGTTCAAGCACTCTCAAGTGAATAGAGACAGGTCAAGCACTTAACTTAAAATGGGGTCGACAATACTCTAGGGGACACTACTGTATTAGTTTTAACAAAAAAGTTTTTACTATGTATATACTAATATCTTTCACTTTTTAAGCTTTCACCTTTTGGTGAAGGAAATCATGTTGAATATCTGTCGTTAAGCACCTATCGGTGTCTACCAGCAGCTGCACTTGAGAGCCAGTTCCCTCTAGGTTTTGTGTGCTTACCACCTTCGGCCACATCATCACTTACCGTTGTGAGATTGTAGTCAAACCCAAGCCTATACAAAGCAAAAAAAAACAAAACATGAAAACGTTATACCTAAGCGAAACATACTAGTAAAGTTAACATATCAATATTGCATAATTCAATATAAACAATACAAACGCTCGCTTTTGTTTTGTGGCTTCAATTTTGTTCCGATAATTCGAGAACAAAAACAAAACAAAACAAACTCTGCCCGAAATATCCGATGGCATTAACTTTTGGCGGTTTCTCTTTCAGATAGTTTTTACGTGACAAACATTGATTTGATCTCTTCTCAACTGTACGGACAGCTTGTCCGTGACTTATTTGGAAAAGTTTTTGTGAATTAGATATGATGTGTGGATGCTAGGCGGTTTTTGATTAGGTCTATGTTACTGCAAAGGCTATAGTATCCTACTTTCAGAAAGTGATTTCCAATATGGTAATTGTATTTTGTTATCTTCACACCCATAACGTAGAAGAGAAAGGTTATAGAATAGAGAATATGGCCATGTATTTTTTGAAATATGTCTATCTAATAATTTTATTTAATAAAAATTATTTTCGTAAAGATTATTCAGTGATTACAATGGTAAATAAACTTGATTAAAATCTATAGGCAAAGTTGTTAATCAGTACTTGAAAAAATTGCTCAGCAACTATCCAATATTACAGAATTGCTACAGAAGTTTTCTTACCAACCCGTTGATAAATAGGCAATCAATTGTTGGAGTTCTTTCACCCTCGGGACTTATTAGTGAAGTTGCTTAATAGATATGGAACACTTCATTTCGTATCTGATAGAAATATCTGATATTCTAGTGTTAATAACAGTCATCATCTATACTAATATTATAAAGCTGAAGAGTTTGTTTGTTTGTTAGGAACTACTGGTTCGAATTGAAAAATTATTTTAGTGTTGGATTTATCGAGGAAGGCTATAACTCAATTTGGCCGTTAGTAACTGTTGTCCCCATATATCGATATAAGTCGCGGTCAATTTACCAACTGTAAATATGTTTATACATATTTACTACATAGTTGGTAAATACTTACATATGTACACTCAGTTATTCCTTTACTTGAGCTACAAGACATTGCTTCTTGCCAAATTTCATGATTCTAGAATACTATAATAGAAAGTTTTGATTGCCTTGCGAGTAGTTGTGAATCTCAATATATGCGGCATACGGCCGTATCTTTTGATTGCGTTGACTTAGAAGTTTGTTTTTTTCACAGCTCCAAGAGATTACAGATATGAGTATTTGATATTAATTTCCACTTGATACCTCTACGCGTTCCTGAGATGAAGGTCTCGACAGACGGACAGGCAGACAACGAAGTGATCCTATAAGGGTCCTTTCCTTTTGAGGTACGGAATCCTAAAAATCATCTAATTTACATGAGGGCAATTTACGGTATTTAAATTCAAATGCAGCTATTATATGTATAGCATGGAAACCAAATACGATACGACATGAACAAAGTTAGCACCATGCATATTTATAGCTTGTCAACTAATTATACACAGCTGTTGCCCTGACAGAATTTTCCTATGGGAACAAAACATAGTAATATTAAAGAGATATTTAGCTATTTCAATATTGTTACTAGTCTCTTTTATTAGTAATATATATAAATCTCTTTTTTAATAATTAAATTTTAAAGTTGTTTTTAATAATTGAACGATACGTCAGATGTTTATCAACGAACGGCCTTTGAAAGTCGAGCATCAAGCATTTTGTATGGAATTAGTTATCCGTGACAGCTAAAATCTTTTGTAAATAAAACTTATTTTATCTTAACTATTCATGCGAAGAAATCTGGATGATCTTTAAAAATAATGCGTTTATTTAAACTTGAATTCAAACAGATACTTAAAGCTGATCAAGCATATCAACTGTTGACTATATACATTAATCTTGAGCTTTCCGTGAAGAAAAACATCAAGAGGGAACTGTAAATCGGCGGTAGGGTACTTTGTAATACCCACCTGGCAGGCTATAGCTAGTTCATTTCTTAGCTTTGTGTGCTTACCATCTTCGGCCGCATCATCACTTACTCTAGTGAGATTGTAGTTAAACCCAAGGAAATTTAAAAAATATATCAACAGTTTATGGTCTAAAGTCCAATAGCTGGACCAGTACAGATTAATTAACTTTACATAGTTTAGTTTGTAATGAATGCTTGAAAATAATAAACAAAATTTAATAAAATAATATCTTATTCATAACAAAATCTTTTTCGAAGATATATAATATTCAATCAATTGCAGATTCGCAAACTGTCAATGGTCCACGTGCGAATGTCAATGCTTCTATAGATGCGTTACTTACTACGATTGATGACAATACAACACAACACAATAGAATAAAACGTTCGTTCAATATACATGCCTGGGACAGAAATGGGTATAGTTCCATCACAGGTTCTGTAACAGAATTGCTACTGTTACGTACTGATACCTGAAACGTAGTCTTTACGTTTATCACTGCCTAGCAGAATAAGCTAGGGGTAGGGAAGAAGGATAATATCAAAGCTTTTCAGATTTGTCAGGGGTGGACCTAGATGCTTTTGGGTCCACCCAAATAGCTTGAGCCCCTTAGCCCCTCCCTGGACCGGCTACTGAGCATGGACGTATGACACTGTCTCATAAGCATTTGTTATCTTTTTAACCGACTTCAAAATAGGAGGAGTTTCTCAATTCGACTTTATGTTTTTATTTTATAAATTTTACTATGATCTGATCATGGACTTTAACAAAAAAGTGAAACCAACTTCAAATCGGGTTTGCACTAAAAAGTATAAAATAACGATATTAGAACTCGTTTTGAAGTCAGGGAAAGAGAAGCACGTGTTCCAGAATCTCAAATTCTTTCGCTGACTTCAAAACGAGTTCTAATGTCGTAATATTTAGTACCGATGAAATTATGAGAGTCCGAATGCTCCAGGAAATGCGGCCGTGCGGTCCTGACGGTCGTAAAATTCAGCTTTCGTATGTTTATGTTCGCAAAACTCGAAAAGTAGTCCATGGATTAACTTTAAATTTTATATAACGTTGCATTTTTAAATAACTTTTTATTTCTAAGTTCCCACGAGAACGGGAAATTAAGCGATTCGCGAAGTTTAAATTGAGCTACAGCAAAGCGTAGCCGGGTTTAGCTAGTTATAAACTAATGGCGTTTACAATTTGTCAGGTGACACATATACAGGTAATTTTTTAGTCACTGGCAATACTTGCAGGTGTGGAAGTACTCATCAATATGAACAACTTTCACTATGAGACCAACTCTGATATCGCGTAAAATAAAACCGTTGCTTCATACATTTTGGTCGAGTAGGTATTGAACTTTTGTATGGAACAGCTGATTTTTTTTTCGTGATTTCACAGTTGGCTCCATAGTAAAAGTTATTCATATTGATGAGTACTAGCTTCCACCCCTGCAATTATTGCCAGTGACTAAAAAATCATTCTGTATATAAAGAAGTTAGTAATTTTACTACCGTTTTAAGTTTACGAGGAAAATTCACGTGTACTACTACGAGTATGTTTTCAACGTACTATGCCGACAGTGCCATTAATAAACAAAATAAGCCCTTTATCATGTTACTTTCCACAATAATCAATATTCAGACATCACGTTGTTATTGACAAAAGTAGCGAGAGACACTGAATACAAATGTATAAGAGGCTATTTAAGTTATGCACCCGAAGCGACTATACTTAACCATCTTACCGTCCCGCGGTTTCACCTGCGAACCCCTATTTTACCCCCTTAGGCCCTTAGGGGTGGAATTTTCAAAAATCTTTGCATCATCATAATAGCTATCTGTATGCCAAATATTAGACCGATCCGTCCAGTGGTTTGACCTGTGCGTTGATAGATCAGTCAGTCAGTCAGTCACGTTCTCTTTTATATATACACACAAAGAAGATATGAAAAAAAATCTTACGTCATATAGCCCGTTTATTGAATAAGGTTCATAGGTTTACATTTATACTGTTTATCCCCAGAACGCGGATGATACACAGAACAACTTGTAACCTTATAACAAACTAGCTGTCCCCGCGGTTTCACCTGCGTTTTCGACATAAAAAGTAGCCTATATTCCTCAATAAAGTGCCTATCTAACGTGAAAATATCATTGTCTTAATTTCATTCAAAATTCCCATATTCAAAAGTGCCGAATTTCCAATTTTCTGCGCAATTTTCTTTTTTTTTTTCATAAGAACCTTCTCCTGACAATAATTAACACAACAAAAAAAGAATTAGCGAAATTGTTCCATCCGTTCACGCGTGATGCGATGACCAAGGGAAATAGGGATTCATTTTTATATATATAGATAATATATAGATAGATAGATATAATATACCTACGTCTATTCGTAACACATAAAATGGGCTTGCGAAAGCCCACAAGGGGCGACGACAAAGCCGAGGATGTACCACCTTTGCCCAGAAAAACTTATCCTCCTAAGTCTCGAAATTAAAAGACGCTTTGGATAATCCCATTCCGCTTCAACCCCCTACTTACTACCCCAAGCGTTCACCCTTGTCAGTAGATAATCTAACACGTGACATGAGAGCCGTCCAATCATAATGGGGTTATCACACAATAACTATAATAATGTTACAAAATACTATGACTAGTGGTGTCAAAATCTATAGGTAAATTTCATCGCTATCGGTTCAGCGGTTTAAGCGTGAAAAGGTAACAAACAAACAATCTCACATTCGCATTTATAATATTATTATTATTAAAGTTAGGATTAGGATTAGGAAGATAGGATTAGGATTAGGATAGAACAGCCTTAGTTAGACGGCTGATAAAATATTGATGAATACGAGCTTAAGTATGTCAACGCCTGATATGTTATTATGAGCAATCCTTTTTTTAAATCAATAAATGATCCTCAGATATTGGCTACGTATTATTTTAACTAAGGCAGGTATATTATGAAATTGTAGAAACATAAAAAATGCCAAGGTTAATAAAAGTGCGTTAATTTAGTTGTTTATCCATACATCGTGTGAACTTTTATTATTGTAACTGGATATAAATACATATGTAAAAGTATTGCTGTAATACGATGTTTCTCGTTAAAGTAAACAACATCGTAATTTGTGTAGTTTCTGCTACTAAAAAGTTGGATCTGTGATAAATTTCTGTCTGTTTTAATTGAAACTGCTTAAATCCTGGTGACACAAGAAGATGCAGAATGATGCAGCGCGAGCGTAAGACGGAGCTGTCACGCACACCAGCATAAAAAAGGGGCCGGTTTGTTTTGGTTCTTTACTATCCATCTAGACATATAAATGATCAAAACGAGAACCATAAAGACCTGATTTATTACACGACTAGATGAGGGCGTGGCACGTGAGGGAAGTTGTTTGTCTTTTTATGGTCTAAAGGAGATGTCTAAACGGAAATACTTAGCTTAGCATGTTTCATGTGAATTGCTTCACATGTATAATTAACAAAATATAAATAAGTAATAGCGTATATAAACATGTATGTTATAAATCCAGAAACAACATTGACGAGATGAGATTTCGATTAACTATCATACAATGTTTATTTTTTGTTTTTATTAATATTTAGATGAATAAAAAATATAGTTACATAAAAAAATATAGAGAAGAAAGAATGAAACGTTTTTGTTAATCAGAAATGGATATGTGCAAATGAAATATACCTACTTGAAAAGAAAAAATATAGAAATATAATAATCCCTATACTTTACAATTATAAATGCGAAAGTGTGTTTGTTGGGTTGTCCTTCTTTCACTCTGCAACGGAGCAACGGATTAACGTAATTTTTTGCATAGAGTTAGTTTATAAACCGGAGAGTGACATAGGCTGCTTTTATCCCGGGTGAAACCGCGCGGTGAGTGAAGGTAACTTAACAAAACTTAAAAATATACTAAGACCATACTTTGACTAATAACGAGCCGAGTAACAAACACGTAAACATATAGACTTACTTTCAAATATACAAACAAATCTTACTGAAAAATAATAAGAAAAATATATGATTTTCTTAGCAAACAACCGCGAGTATCGTAGTGCCAATATTCCCATGGCGGAGTATTACGGCTGGCGTCACATCCGGCACGTGACAGCGCTGTTAATCTAGTTTCCAGTACTGACAGATGTTACCAATGCACTAGTTTACACCCAGTGAACGCAAGTTTACACTCATACGGTTGAATCGATCGATTTATTAACGGTTATACAAACCGTTCTATAATAAATACAGACACGAAATGCTCATTAAATATTTCGTTTTTTTTAATATTAGTCTATTCTATTCTATACTATCTAAGACTTTGTTTGTTTGAACGCGCTAATCTCAGGAGCTACTGGTTCGAATTGAAAAATTATTTTAGTGTTGGATAGCCCATTTATCGAGGAACGCTATAGCCTACTTCTTCTTCCAGGAAAACATAAGAACCCTCGAATGCGAAACCGCGGGGTATAAGCTAGTTTAATATAAAATGCCCAGGCATGAATAAAAACAAGTTATTTTTCTACGAACTCTGTTATAAAGTACTGAAGCTATCGGGAAGTTTTAAATTGACTTCCGATACTGCTTTTAAAGTGCAGAAAATACCGAGGGCAAGTAAGATCGAGTTTCCAACTACAGAATACTATAGGTGTTATAAATTTATAAGTTAACTAGTTGTTCCATGTGGTTTCAACCGCGTTCTCGAGATAAAAAATAACCTATAACTATCCTCAATAAACGGGCTTACTAACACAAGAATATGTATATTTACTATCCGATCAGTACTTTCGGAATTTTCCTACATCCACTCACAAACTCGACCTCTTTTTAATATTAGTGTAAATGCAAAAAAAAAACATGTTCTATTCATCTCACCACATCTATAAAAACCTTTACAATGCTTGAAAGGTAGGTGCTTGGCCATATAATTTTAACTTAGGGGGATGCCCGGCCAGACAAGTGGGTACCTACTACAAAGAACCCCACTACCATGCAAAAGGAATATATTATATTAAAGGATAGCAGAAAATAGGTTAATGTAGTATATTAATATATTTGATGTCTTTGCAATTCTTTAATATGTTTTGCTACTGATAATTTATTTAATCCCATTAATAATATTTATTTATTTATAACTCTATTGTGAACAGGTGCTGCTTGTGGGGGCTGGTCTGCTTAAATTTGCTATCTTTTTATTAACTAAGTCACTCATCATTTTGTTTCTTTTCTTTTTTGTTATATAACACACATATATTGTCAGTGAGACTAGATAAATAATTTAATGTAATAAATCTGAGTTGGTTTTGAAAAGAGTAATTGCTGAGTTTCTTGCCGGCTCTTCTCAGTAAAAGCAACCTTCCGAACCGAGCGTTAGAGTCAGACTATTCATAAGTGCTTGTGAAGGCCTATTTGAATAAAAAATATTTTCATTTCATTTACAATTTACAAGGTTGTTTGAAACAAGAACCATGTTCCAATGCCAGAGTATTCAGGCTTATATCTTACATTATATAATGTAGCAAACTAAAAGTAATATTAAATTATTCTCATTCTGAGCTTAGTTACGTAATTTCGTAGAGTAATTAGAAATTCTATTTTGTGCCGTAATTAAAGATTTATTATCTTTTTTTACTTGCTAATGTATTTTATTGCTAGATAGACTTATATGGATTTTTCGAATATTATATTATTATTATATATATTATATATTTTACAAAGTGCTCTACCACTGTGCTAAATTCAGTTTTAAGTGGTGAGGTAAGTTTAATTAATTTGTGTGAATTTCATGAAATTCCGATTAGTGGTTCCGGAAATTAGCATTTGTTATCACTGGCAATACTTGCAAGGGTGGAAGTACTCATCAAAATGAACAACTTTTATAATGGGACTAACTGTGAAATCATGAAAAAATTATCAGCTGTTCCATACTAAAGTTCAATACCTACTCGACGAAAATGTATGAAGCAACCGTATTATTTTACTCGATATCAGAGTTAGCCCTATAATAAAAGTTGTTCACATTGATGTGTACTTCCACCCCTGCAAGTATTGCCAGTGATAACAAAATCACCCTGTATAGAAAAAAATACGTGTGGCACTCGGGGACTGCCGCGGTAAAGCTATTGCATAGCATTTTTTATCAACTTATGCAATTATAATTATTTATTTATTTTTATTTATGCAGTTTTTTTGTTCTTTGATATTAATTCTAGTTTTTTCTTTGATATTATACACCTATATACTTTCTCACAAACAGCTGCTTACGTATTCGTCCGATTTCGGAGCAGCTCGTTTTAGGTTTTATTTTCGTTACGGAATTTCTTGATTCGGTCGCCGCGCTCAAAGCCCGCGATAAAAACTATACTATAGCTTAAAAATATTTAAACTGTTACTTTCATCATCCCTAATCAGTTTTTGCTTAATATATTCAATGTATAGACACGCTGGTGCTATAATATAGTTTTATTAAATACTAGCTTCCGCCCCGCAGTTTCACCCGCGTTTCTGAAGGATCTAATGTTTCCCCGGGATAAAAAGTAGCTTATAGCCTTCCTCGTTAAATGGGCTATCCAACATTAAAATATTTTTTCAATTCGAACCAGTAGTTCCTGAGATTAGCGCGTTCAAACAAACAAACTCTTCAGCTTTATAATATTAGTATAAACAACCGTACTGTAATCAGTTAGTCGTCAAGCCTTATATACAAACTCTTTATGTACATATTTATCTTACTTAACATAGTCCCTTATTGTAAGCCTCAAATGACTTTCATTTGAATTTTCACATCGTCCATTAAATATTTAAAATCTGTGACGTCAGAACTCACGTTAAACTCGTAACTCATTTGTACTTAACTTTAAATTATAATTCTGGTGAGTTTAATTAACATTTCGCTATTCATGGCGTTGTGAGTTAAGGCACACACCTTTATGGACTACTGTAGGTATTTATAAAAGTGAAAGTGGAAATACAGTAGATTTGATTTAAAATACAAGTTCGTATCATTCAAAATTAAATGTTGTTGAATTTGTAGCTGTGCTACGACGCCTGTTTTTGAGCGTCGTAGCTCTTCTACGGCTTCTACGAATTTGTAATGCTCGTAGAAGAGTTGAGCAATTTAGACACAACACGAGACAATGCTGTTTACTGAATAGTACAAAATTCTAAATCCATTAAATGGTAAAGCCATTACATAACCTGACCTTACTACTATTAAAACTAGTTTGTGGTGTTGTTTACTTATATAATTTTTGAACAATGGCGTTCGTTTGATAAATGATTTTGTACACAAAATTTTAGCATCTTTGTTTTCAAGCTGTAGACGATTAATTTTCACTTAAATTCTGTGTAGTGGAGAACATTATACTGCAATTATTTTGGATGAGTAAGCACAGTTCTTGAAACTAAAAGTAAACTTCATAAATTGCAAACACTAAAAATAGCATGGAAATGTGTTGAGAAAATACCATACAACACATTTTGTGACGAAGATTACCTATACCTTTTCAAAATAGCATCCTAATCCTAACTAATATTATAAATGCGAATGTAAGTTTGTTTGTTTATTTGTTACCTTTTCACGCCTAAACTGCTGAACCGATCGCGACGAAATTTGGTACGCAGATGGCCCATGCCCAAAAATAGCCCTGGGCTACTTTTTTTCTCGACAACGCGGTTGAAACCGCGGGGGACAGCTACTTATATAAGTTTGTGAGGTTGTATGGATGGATGTCTGGATGTTTGTTACTCTTTCACGCAAATACAAATACAGATGGAATATATTCTGGAGACTTTTATAAGAGACTTTTTATCCCGGGAAAACATAAGATCCCTCGGGAACGCGTTTGAAACCGCAGGGCGGAAGCTAGTGATTTTATAAACGAAAGTTCCTCTACCATTAATTGTTCTACTAAAACAAACTACTTTTATACAATTGGGTTTGCCATGACCCAATTAAGGATATAAAGGTTCTCTATACAGGTTGATTACGTAACTTTCTTTGAGCCACCTGTCACGTCAGTCCTATGGCTGCCTCCCCCAGTCTATTAGCATCCGGTTGTCACGTCAATGCCATTAAATTATTTGATATATTATATAACCTTTATATAAAAATGGAGCGTGAAGACGATTAGAGCTTTACGAGTTTCTATTCAAGAAATCTAAGTGAAAATTTGTTACACGACGGATATGATGTCGTGGACACGTTGCTTTAAGTTGCAAGTTTTTATTTATTTTACTATTGAAGCCCTATAAGGCTTTTTTGGTAAACACTTTTAACTGAATACACCTTTTGTACCTAAAGAGAGTTAGTAAATACTTTGTAGTACCCGACTTGCTGGCTACCATCTACCACCCTCAAGTTGACAGCCAAGCACCTACTGGTGTGTTCCGGCAGTTGTACTGGAGTTAAAACCTTGGTTTGAATACTCGTAAATATCTTGTCAGTAGGTAAATATGTAGTTCCCGTTTTGAATTGTTAACAAATTTATGTCAAGATTAATTTAATAATTTAAAATTAGAAATAAAACTAGCTTCTGCCCCGCGGTCCCGAGAGATCTTGTGTTTTCCCGGGATAAAGTAGCCTATCTGCTATTCCAGACTATAATCTATTCCTATGGCAAATTTCATCCAGATCTATTAAGCCGTTCTGGCGTGATTGAGTAACAAACATCCATCCATCCATTCAAACATTCACAGTTATATTATTATATATACTAGATTTCGCCCCGCGGTTTCACCCGCGTGCCCCAGGGATCTTATGACTTCACGGGATAAAAAGTAGCCTGTGTTCTTCTTCGTACCATAAACTATCTGCATACCAAATTTCATCGCGATCGGTTCAGCGGTTTAGGCGTGAAAAGGTAACAAACAAACAAACTCACTTTCGCATTTATAATATTAAGTTAGGAAGTAGGATATGATATAATCTATGGTATTTTTATTAAATCTCCACCAATCCCTATCCCTAATGATTGATAGAGCGTACCAGATAAGCAACGGGATAATTCCGACCAATCATAGTACCCTCGTCTGTCATCATCCTGGGATGACAGCAGCGTGAGTCAGCGGTCTAGGTAGCTTTAGTCTCTGGTACTTTTATTCAAGTCTCGTCGTTGCGATGTAACTGAATTACTTTTTAGATATGTATGAGTTTTTGTATTTTCATACATGAGTGCCTGAATGCCTGTTTTTTTTTACCACCTCTCGGTTTAAATCGCTTTCCCAAGAGATATTATGTTTTTACAGGGTACAAAGTAGCCTATTTTTTTTTCAGGGATATGATCTATACAGGTGATTTTGTTATCACTGGCAATACTTGCAGGGGTGGAAGTACTCATCAATGTGAACAACTTTTACTATAGGGCTAACTCTGATATCGCGTAAAATAATACGGTTGCTTCATACATTTTCGTCGAGTAGGTATTGAACTTTTGTATGGAACAGCTGATAATTTTTTCATGATTTCACAGTTAGTCCTATAATAAAAGTTGTTCACATTGATGAGTACTTCCACCCCTGCAAGTATTGCCAGTGATAACAAAACCACCCTGTATATGCGCTAAGGCAGATTTGTTATTACAGCGTGATGGAGTAACAAATTAAATTAAAGTACCTATGTATAATAGTATGAAAAAATTATAAAGATTTCTATAGTTTTGGTCTTAGAATACCTTTTATTGGGTTTTCATACTGGTCGTAACACTGTGGTTGGTTACTGTGACTGTTTTATTCGGATTAATTTTAATTACTAATCGAGTGACTTTACCAATTTCAAATCCGATTTTCTGTCAAATAAAGACAGAAATATTCTAATGAACTCAGAGTAGTTAAACGGGATAAGCTTGTTATTTATTAAACTTGTATAAACTTTGGTATTAACTATGAACTTTCTGTACAAAAACTTTTAAAGGCTATATATAAACTATGATGGTTACGTACCTAGTTACTAACTTGATGAACAAACTAATGGCTAATTAATTAACTTGTAGCTTACTAACTAGCAAACTATAATTAACCGTTCAAACTTGAACCTTATAGTCTTACTGTAAATTAGAAATTACAACGTCGAAATGTTTCAGCAAAACACGTAACTATTGTAGACTTACTTCAGTCAAGTGCATCGAATCAGAAATGCTTCGAGCATTTTCCGATATACGGATACTCCAGCTTGAACGGAAGTGACGTTTGAAATGATATGGTACAATAGATAGACTGCATTCTCTATCCCTATCATTTTGTTATTGAAAAACAAGGACAGAGGTGTTGATACCATTTATTTTCATTAGCCCATCAGTGAAATTGGGCCTCACGCAGATATTTTGAAACCGCAGCAAATCACGCGAATCCTTTAATTATTCAAACCATCACCTACACCCCGTCCCTTATCTCCCGCATCCGTAGGCCTAGGTTCGCCCTCAGCGAACCAGACGATGCCACCACTCTAGCACAAATCGAGGCTGACGAAGCCCGAAAACAGATACAGATGCGCAACCGTCAACCAAGATTTCGTCCTCGCCGGCGAGGACCGTCGCGACGTCCCTCTCAGTCTCGTCCCGTTTAAGCGGCCCGAGCTGCATATCATTAGCAATCCGACCTTTCCCCAAATAATAATATATTTGTATGCTAAGTCCTCCCACATATTCCCCAGGCAACGTCCTGAGCCGAGGTCGAGCCCCACAGGGGGCACCCTCAGGCTACCGTTGCCCTAAATTTATTTTAGTTTTAAGTAGCGGTTGAGAGCCCTCAGCGCTCGCCGCAAAGTCCGCGTAAGGGTGGAAGAAGGTCCCCTGGACCCACCACCTTCTGTTCCTGCCAAAAAAAAAAAAAAAAAAGTGAAATTGGCTAGTTAGGAAATTCACTTCGTTAAAATCCAACTAGCTCTCAAGTCGTAAGCCCGTATTCGGGTAACCTATTCATTAGGTATATTGACAACTTTATAGAACATATAAAATACTTTAGATTTTAATTGATGCAAACGGATCAACACATTTCTTTGAGTAAATCTATTGTAGAGAACGCCTCGATTCCATTTTTTTTTAACTGAAACCATTGCAGCTGTGTACATAATGATAATGGTAAAATGTATACCTACTCTTCCACCCACCAGATTTTTAAAGCAGCAAAATAAAAGTAGGTACGCAATTTCATACAAAGTATGGTGGTTACAGAAAAATAAATTGTGATTTTACGGGAATTTTATTACCGTCTTTTATTACATTCCTAATGGAAGTTATAGGAATAGCATTCGATATTATAGAAAATGAGGTACTTTAGACAAGGACATATTATTATATTAACTAACTTTTTCCTCGGTGCTACCCGCGATTTCGGGATAAATAGCATTCTTTGTCCATCTCCGGAATCAAAACAACCCTCTGCCAGGTACACTTTCCCTTTTATTTTATTTGATTCGAACTTTACCTCCCTCTCCTACTCTTTGTAAGGGAGGTAAAGTTTGAAAGGAAATATAGATACGTACAATAACTGTAGAGGAACAACTAATTAATATTTTCTAAAAAGGATTGATAGAATAATTCCTGGCTACATTATATGTATTATATCTTAAATTTACTTATATTTAATGGAATGTTGTGTGATTTCCTGAATAAATGTATTTTTGTTTTTTTTTTCATATTTCAAATGTACGAAAAGTCCAATAATATCGTACGTTTTTTTTTAACAAAAACATCAACAGATCCAAGTGATGGTTGGAATTAAATTGTAACGAAAGGTTCGCAAAGTTTGAATTTACATTACGACTAGTCGTACCCTATTCGACAAAACTCCCGTACGGGTCACGTAAGTAATTTGAAACATATTTTATCTACGGGAGGTTCAACAAAAGTCTATGATATAAACCAAATGGACTGAAAGGGCGGGTCGTTATATTCTTTGAATAGATGAAATATTTTCGTGGATTTGAAAGCTATGTATTTTATTTAGGTATTAAGTAAACGTTAATGCAATGAAAGTAAAGTTTATTCATTGTTTACTTTTCTCAGAAACCAAAGAGGGTTGATATATTTGTTTGCACGGTGATGGGGTACTTTAAAGTAGGGCCTGGCTAGCTACCACCCAAGATTAAAATTTTGTCACCACGCATCTAATGATGTATTCTAGTAGCTACACTTGAGAGCAAGTTCCCTTCTAGGATTTGTATGTTTACTTCGGCCACATCATCACTTACTTAGCCTATCTATAAAAAAATCTCAACACTCTCAGCCTGCCATAGAATTTGTAACCGAATTATTCCCCGTCTCGTCCTCGTCACATTTCCCTATAAATGGGTTCTAACTCAAACCTCGAGTAAGGGTACACACTGGTGCAATACAATAGCTGGCCTAATTAATAAATGCATTTTGTAGCCATGCTTTACTTGACAGCTGGAGCTTTGTGAAAACCCAGTAATTATGAATTTTACATATAGGCTTGTGTTTGACTACAATCTCACTATTGTAAGTGATGATGTGGCCGAAGGTGGTAAGCACACAAAGCCTAAAAGGAACTGGCTCTCAAGTGCAGCTGTCGGAACACACCAATAGGTGTTTGGCGACAGATTTTCAACTTGAGGGTGGTAGCCAGCCAGGCGGGTACTACAAAGTACCCTACCACCGTGCTATGGTTTCCTCACGATGTTTTCCTTCACCGAAAGCTCAAGCTCATTGTAGGATTCGAAGCCACGACCTTCGCCGCGGCATCCGACGTCACTACCACTGAGCTATCATCGCCGTAAGATGCAACCGCGCCGTACATGCTATGAGATTTCATATCAGGAATTGCTTTTTATTAAGTAAACTTTAATAATGTTTCTTTAATCATTAAGATTCTATTTAGTTTACTTATGGATCCACGAGGCAAGACCCATGGTATATTTTACTACCTTAAAAAGTTAGCTGGACTGGGCTAAATGCGGATGACAGTGTGACCTAAAGAAGTGGTGTGCTTTGGAGGAGGCCTAGTTCGACCAGTGGACAACAAAAGGCTGATATAAATAAATATTCTGGGACATTATTCCTCACACACGGCCATCTGACCCGAAACTAAGCAGAGCTTGTACTATGGAAGTCAGATACTACATATACTACTTTTCTTTTGTAAATACATACATATATAGATAATTACACCCAGACATAGGACAAACAGACATGTTCATGCACACAAATGTTTGTCCTGAGTGAGAATCGAACTCACGACCTGCAGCATGATAGATAGGGTATCTTACCAACCACGCCAACCGGCTATATATATGATAATGATGAGAGACCTATAGAAATTATATTGTTGCACCACAAGCACACAGACTACACTACATCCCTATACATGGAATAATATTCAACTAAACAAACGTTTATTTACTTACGACAAAAGAATTTGAAACCCATAATTTTATTTTGATCCATATTTTAATGAATATTTTCTTCCAACCGACATTAATTGAAATAATTTACGTCAAGTAGATGAAGCTAGATCGTGATTGACAAAGCTCGGCTTTTCAAGTGTCGTTTTAAGACGGCGAATCCAATTTATCTGGCTACTCGCACTGATAAATTCTATCTTTACTTTAATTAAAATCATTACAGAGAAATGTTTTTGAGGGTCGAGTAGACTTTTGTCTCTGTGGAGAAAATCCAGCCTCATAAGAGTGCTGCTTTACAGTCTGAGTCTAAAGTTATTTAGGTACGGATTGATCGCAGGGGTATCGCTGTAGGTATATACACTAATATAGTGAGGAAAAAAAAATTGAGATATGATTGAGGCATTTAAAATATTTTTAGACGCCTAGAATAGAAGTTATTCTTGGTAATTAATTAAACGACGGTCAAAACTATACAAAAATCACCATTTTTGGGTGTACGCAAAATGCTTACATCCCGTGGGACCTAAAGATTTTTTGGGATAAAAAGTTAGGTACTAATGTTTTATTACATTTAAATCCGTTCAGCAGTTTATGCGTTATTCACAAACATCCTAATATCTATATTTTTACATGTATTTTATTAGTAGGATGACATTTAAATCCCTCTAAAGATATTCTTTGTTGTTTTTAGGAGGAGAAGATTTTTCGCACAGAGAGGATGTAGATGGGCTGTTATTAATAAAGATGAAGCATAGGATAAACACGCGTAATGTCCCAAAATATTCTTGATTTTATTTGTATTTTACAGATTGGGCATGTTCTTAACCCGGTTCCCTTTCATGATCTAAGGAACGGGAAAGAGCAAACATTTAAAGGTTTTAAGGATTTTAGTTACAGAAGTTTCGCGTACCAGATGGAAGAAATGTCAGGGTTAGTGTTGTACTTATCTTGATGTTATCGAAAATTAATACTAGCTTCCGCCCCGCGGTTTCACCCGCGTTCCCGAAGGATTTTATGTTTTCTGGTGATAAAAAGTACCTTATATGGTATTCCAGGGTATGATCTATTTATGTGCTGAGCTTAATCTAAATAATTGAATAATTAGCTGTTCCCCGCGGTTTCGCTCGTGTTTCCGGTATTAAAAAAATCCTATGTTTTAATAGTTATTCTGCTATTTGGGGCAGAGACAAATCCAACAAATCAAAGATCGGAAAAATCAGTCCAGCCATCTTGAGTTATGAATGGTGTAACTTATTTAATCTTAAATAACTGTACATCATTATAACCTATTGGTGAATAATGAAAGAAAGAAAGAAATATTTATTTGGACACACGTTAAAAAGTATGGATATAAAATAAAATAACATTTCACAAAACAACACTTGTGTCGAAATTAGGTGATCGCTCAGCATAAAATTACAGCGACAAGCACCGCAACGCTGGTTTTCAGCGACACCTACCACCTACGGGCAATATTTATTTATTTATTTAGCACATGGAGGACTTACAGCTAATAAAAACAAACCAAAAGAAGAAACCATAGTCACCAGAGGGCCAATTACAAATCCTCACGTATAGATTTATAATATTGTTATTTATGGTGTGAGCACATGTGAGCACATAACAAAAAACGCCTTATGTGAAAATACAATTTAAAAAATAAAAAACTTAGTTCGCATAATATAATACGAATGAAAGAATAGTGAAATTAATATAAACAATAACCTACCGCTACTTGAAAAAAATTAGGCTTAAGCACCTTCTGGCCGAATTCACACTAGTTGAGAATGGATCTAGATCATGTTCCTTGCATATATCATTGAAATGTCTGCTTGCACGCACGATGTAGCTGTTCTGCCTATAATTCGAAGATGTACGAGGTACACGTATGGGTGGATTAAAACGAAGTGTTTTACATGGCACATTAAAATGAAATAAGGACAATAACTCAGGATTATCAATATTGTTATTGAGGATTTTCAACAAGAATAGACAATCAGCAATAATAATAATATTACATATAGGTGATTAGTACCAGGTAGACAAAACAGACAGACAAACAGTACAGATATTAGGTACATACAATCAACAAATTTTAGATAATTATACCACATACATAAATAAAAGCAACAATTGATAATTTCAATCAAGTAAATAAAATAAACAATAGTAGGTAATAAAAAATAAAAATATGCCAGACAATAACCAAAACAAACAATAGGTACTTGATTTAAACGCCAAGTCACTGTTCGAGCTGTCTATCAAATATACATTTTTTTGTATTTAAATTTGAAACTATTAATTGATAGACAAGCTCGTAGCGGTGGAGGCAAGTTGTTCCAACACTTGGTAGCGGCGTATCGGAAACTGCCCCTAAAAGCAGCTGTACGATGGTGCGGTACTGAGAACATAGGCTATAAATTAAAGTGCATATTTTTATAGAAAAATCAATTTTAAGCATTTTCAATTGACGGGTAGTGATGAGATGTATAACCCTGCTGCACCTGTTACGCATTTTATAAAACAATAAAATTGTGAACATTTTCCGTCTGCAATACCAACTCGATATTAAAGATTTTATTGAGAGATTCAACGCGTTTAAACTCACTGTGGGTATAAATAATATTGAATGTTTCTAGTAGAAGGCAAACATTTCCATAATATAAAGAAATGTATTGATCTTAACATGTCTATACTTCTATACCAATATTATAAAACTGAAGAGTTTGTTTGTTTGAACGCGCTAATCTCAACTACTGGTTCGATTTGAAAAATTCTTTCAGTTTTGGATCAGGGCGGAATCATTCAGTCAGGGGTTTGTTATCTTAAGTTACGTAGTTTTTACAAAACCTAGAAAGCAACTATTTCTCAAGTGCAGATTCTGGAATACACAACTACCTAGCTGAAGCACTTGGAGATAGATTTTTTACTAGACGGTCGTAGTCAACCAGGTACTACAAAGTACTTCTACTGTACTATGTTTCCTCACAATGTTTTCCATCAGCAAAAGCTCAAATTCATCGTATTTTGGATACATTTTCGGATTTGAACCCACGACTTTTGTCACGTCTGACGTCACTTTCACTGAGCTACCATTGCTTCAATATTACAATCTTTTTAATATATAAAATTCTTCTGTACGTGTCTTTGTCACCTAACTCCTCCTAAACGGCTGGACCGATTTGGATGAAATTTTGTGTGTATATATGAGTGGGTCCCTGGGTGGTTTGAAAATACAATTGGACCCGGTAGATGGCGTCGTAATCGAGTATGGATAGGACAACGTCTGTCTGGCCTGCTAGTTCTTCTATATGTTTTAAGCACAGCCTTGAACATTAAATAGCTCCCACCTACGAAGGTATACAACAAGGTGTTTGTTTTTCACAAAAATGATGTTGAAAAGTCCATTTTCCAATGAAAGTAATAGATGAAGATTGATGAAGTTCCCTATATTACAAAAGGTAACGTAAAATATTTTAAAAGTAAGTTAGAAAAATAGCTAACGTTATTGAGAATGCAAAGTGACTCTTCAAGATTCCTTCTCGAAAGTTTTATCATGTCTGAGAATGCTAAGTCCTTCTTGTTTTATAGAATCTCATTTAAAAATAAAATACAATATTTTCTAAATTCAAAAGCAAAATATATAAAGAATAGAATAAATTTAAAAATGGAAGCATTTCAGAAATTCCAAGCTCAATTTACCTAGACAATACCGTTGAAGTAACTGTTAAGAAAATCACAGTTTAAGTTAAATAAAGACGGCTTAATGAAATTTGCTTGGCGAAGTATCGCCGCATCGGTTTGTCTCATTTGAGATTGAATACAAATTGATTGAATGATGTCAAATATCGG
The DNA here is from genome assembly GCA_951216915.1 of Tetheella fluctuosa. Classification (NCBI taxonomy): domain Eukaryota; kingdom Metazoa; phylum Arthropoda; class Insecta; order Lepidoptera; family Drepanidae; genus Tetheella; species Tetheella fluctuosa. Next base: position 10,582,962 of record OX578223.1, on the reverse strand, counting down.
ATCGAAATGCATATTGGGATATTTTTAATTAAATCTGCAATTTTTTACTATACAAAAGTGCTTCGTTCAATTTAAATGTAAATAAAGGTCAATGATTGATACATATTCATGAAGTCATTCCTTTTTTTTTGGGTATTTATTTATAGGTAGCATTGATTTATTAATGTTAGGAAGACCTATATATTATTATGTATTTAATAAAGCGTATTTCTTTTTCGAATAAGTTTCATGTTGGTTGAGAGTAAAATAAGTATGTATATATAGCATAAATATAAATATTCTGGGACATTATTCCTCACACACGGCCATCTGACCCCAAACTAAGCAGAGCTTGTGCTATGGAAGCCAGATAACTGATATACTACATATACTACTTTTCTTTTGTAAATACATACATATATAGATAATTACACCCAGACACAGGACAAACAGACATGTTCATGCACACAAATGTTTGTCCTGAGTGGGAATCGAACCCACGACCAGCGGCGTGATAGATAGGGTATCTTACCAACCACGCCAACCGGCCCGTCAATAGATAGGTAGGTACAATATCTACTCTTATTTTTTTTTCTTTGTTTGTACAGACCGTTCATCATAACTTGTCCACTCGTTTAAATGTTGGTAGCCCTGTTATTCCATTATATTGTTGTCATATTATATTGTCAATCAATAGTGCCAACATAAAGGTTAGGGGACAAGTTATGATGAACGGACTGTATGTACGAATAAAAATCTCTAATAATTTAATGGGTAGGTATGTCAAGATGGCATATTTTCGAAACCAATGTAAGGTGACCTGAAACTGAACAAATTTTACCATGGAAACAACTCTGAATTCGAGATTTTTCTTTTTTTTCTATTTTGATAGAACAAGCATAATCTTAAAAATGAAAAGTTTGAGTTTTTTCGAGTTCATCGTAATTTCAGACTTTGTCCTATACCTAGTAAAAGTTTTTCAGGATGATAGGTTTCGGAAATATGCCATCTCGAAATTTCCACCCGGTATAATATAACCTTACTAATCATAAATGTGAAAGATGGATGTTTCGATGTTTGTGAATGCATAAACGGCTGAATGTATTTGGATGAGACTTGGCAGAGAGATAGATCGTATTTTGAAATTCTAACACATATAATATTTCTTATTCCGAAAAAATATTATATCCCACGGGAACGCGGGTAAAACTACGGGGTGGATGTTAGTAACATGTAATTTTTTTAAATTATAATTATTAATTCTAAAAAAGAAACACTTAACATTTCAGAACCACGTAGCGCAAACCTCAAGGGGATTATTTGTACGCGGTGAGATCATTCGTTTGCACGAAAATTATAAGTAACGATTTATATTATACCTACTCGTATATTTATTTATTTAAGTTAAATTAAATTAAGTTGGCTGTTTGGTACGGTCTAGATAAATTAAAGTAAATGAATACCTACTCTGACCATCGAGAAATAGATTGACCTATATTGCTATTTCTTCTTTTGCATTCACTTGAAAACGTACTTATTTTCTGAATACAAATTAATTCAAAGAAACAGGGAAATATGACATCTACAAAACCATTATTAATAATGAATGCTACTCGGAAACGACAGAAGTGCTAGTACTGTTGCTACTGATAACGCACACAATATTGTAGACTGAGTCCTTAGATAATTTCTATGTCTAGATAGACAGTTGATAAGTTTTGCCTCTTAAATCACGCACACTAGGACAAGCAGTACGAAGAAACGCGAGCGTAAGACATAGCTGTCACGCACACTAGCATAAAAAAGTTGGCCTATTCATTTTAGTTTTGGAGTAGCGCGACTATCCATCTAGACATATAAGTAATCAAAGACCGAGTCATTATGTATGTAAAGTCGAAGAAAGTAGTGCCAAGAAAGTTTTTATCTTGCAATTTTACATTTTTTTTACTGCTAGGCGGCAGAAGTTCTCGAGTACTTATTAGGCACACACAAATGGGTTCTTACAGGAGTAGTCATAAATGGTAAGAATATTAATCTTCGATAAAATATATACCTAGATGGTACGTTGTGTCATGTAAGATACATAACAGGAAAGAAAGCCTGAGGAGGTCTTATTTATTTGGTTCAGAGAGCATCTATTTTATTTATTCTAGCGCATATTTTTATATAATATGCATTAGTAATAAATTAAATTAATAAAAAAAAAAACATTACACACACTATCACACTCTACACTGTCAGTGCTTTGTCGATAACGCGGCAATGACAGACTTAAAGAAAATAGTTCGTATATGAATGAAGTGATTTTCTTTAAATTCTTAATACATATATATTATATACTCTTTTGTTTAATTATGGTAATTTTTTGACCACGGACCTCTAGTATAGATAATTACACCCAGAGTTAGGACAAGCAGACATGTGTAATATCTATATTTAAATATTATAAGTAGTCTATCAGTTTTTTGTTTTCAGAAGAATGTCACAGGAATCAAAATATCAATCCTATCTGAACAAAATGTTTGATATCGAGAAAAAAAAAACTTTTACCATAGTCCCATGGTAAAAGTGATGAGTACTTCCCCTTAAAGCATTGCAGGTGAATTACACATAACCACGTATAGGTAAGTATTTTAAATATACCTAAGAACAGAAACCAATGGAGAATTCTCGTTAGTAACATATCTTTAATCATCATTTGTACCACAAAAACAACACAAACGATAGCAACCTCAATATCCTCATATTACGCAACCTTACATCACTTTTAATATAAAGACTTCATTACCACAGATGATGTAGCAACATATATGTACCTACGTAAAGTAAATATTATATTACATACCCTAATATGACCGATTCACGCTTCCTAAAAAGATAATAACGTCACGAGGACAACATGACGATTAAAAAGTAACTTTATACCGAAACGGTACTTAGAGCTTGCAAACAATGACAACCAGGTTTTAATGTATAAGCGATAGCGATATGCGATTTAACTATCCAGACACCACGGATTAACAAATAACTTATTTAATAATTATCTTGGGTAGTGGTAACATCGGGACTGCACTTACAGGCTGACTCAGTAATTTAAAGTCACAACCAGTAAGAGCTTCCACGCTTTTTTAATTTTTAGACACTAGATAATTGACTATTTCTTTAAATCCTTATCCTTACTTAATATTATAAAGGCGAAAGTTTGTATGTATGGATTTATGGATGTTTGTTACTCAATCACGTTAGAACGGCTGAAAGGATCTGGATAAAATTTGGCACAGAGATAGATTACAGTATAGAATAGCATATAGGCTACTTTTTATCTCGGGAAAACATAAAAAGCCTCGGGACCGCGGGTGAAACCGCGGGGTGGAAGCCAGTCATACATAACCACTTATTTAATAAGCTAATAGTCTACGTATAATTTTATGGTTCATAAAGTGTCACACGTCAGATAAAACCTTCGAAATTTGAACTATTCAAAGATTACTCCAGTATTCATAAAATCTATGGAGTAAACTGCAAAACGCTGAACGCTTGTCACTAGGACCAAAAAGTGTCGAAGGAGCGGCGGCCAAATTTGACATTTACTAATTGAGGCCCATAACCACTGTGCAAACATTAGCGACAAGACAGCCACGGTACTTTCTTCGCACAACGTCTCTTCGACTATCCTACAGCAAATTTTGGTAATGGCCGAATTTGCATGTCATATTCTCATCGGTTGAGTTTAACGGCTACATAATTTGTGTATGAGTGAGTTTAGACTTTAGCTAATTAGATGACATAATCATGTAAAGTGCTTATTTTTTGGAAAGTTGTATTGATTGTCATTGATATTGTAAAAAATTCGGTCATTATTTTATAAATTCTATCAGAAATCTCAATACACAAGAATCAGCTATTTACTAGGATAATAGAATAAAAATATAAATTTCATAGGCGACATACCATCTGGTGGACCACTGCCTGCCTTGTCGGCATTGACATAGAGAAAAAAAATACGTGTGGCACTCGGGGACTGCCGCGGTAAAGCTATTGCATAGCATTTTTTATCAACTTATACAATTATAATTATTTATTTATTTTTTATTTATGCAGTTTTTTTTATCTTTTTTCTTTGATATTAATTCAAGTTTTTTCTTTGATATTATACACCTAGATACTTTCTCACAAACAGCTGCTTACGTATTCGTCCGATTTCGGAGCAGCTCGTTTTAGGTTTTATTTTCGTTACAGAATTTCTTGATTCGGTCGCCGCGCTCAAAGCCCGCGATAAAAGCTATACAGTAGCTTAAAAATAATATGGCAGAATAGCTCAGTTGTAGTAACGTTAAATGCCATGATGAATGGTCGTGGGTTGGAAATTAGTTTGAGGTTTCGGTGAAAGAAAACATTGTGAATTGTGAGGTATCCGTGTAACTGGCTAACATCCTCAAGTTGAATCGCCAGGCACTTACCGGTGTATAACTGTACTTGAGAGACAGTTTGTTCTAGGTTTTGTATACTTACCACCTTCAGCCACATCATCACTTACCATAGTGAGATTGTGGTCAAATACAAGCCTATTAAAAGAAAGAAAAATCGTGGACATTTTATCGTGATTTATTTTTAGACATGCTGTCGGAATTAATCTCAGTTTGACGTCGCCGGGAGAACAGATTTACATAAATTCAATATCGTTCTAAATACACGCTAATAGCTTTAATATGCGGCGAGATTGAATATCTCGCGATTCTGCTGCAGTGAATATTATCTGGATAGCCAATTTTATTATGCAAATATTCTTATGCGACCGGTTAATCGAGATCCCTGAAATTGAGTTAAATATGTCTATTTTTACTTTAATGAGAGGGCTTTTTATAATGGATGGTTTAAAATAATGTATTGGAACTAAACTGATTAATGAGTATCGGGGATTTATTTTATGTGATTTTGAATTAAATAGATTCCAATTTTAAAATCTATTCATTATTTAAATACTATTAATTTATTTTATGTACAAGTTTTTAAATAATGTGTTGTTTCTAATGATAAAAGAGTAATTTGAGATTTAAATTAAGTAATTGAATATCTAAATTAGATTCAATTAGTTTGCTTCAATGTGATTGAATATTTATTTTATTTTCATAAGTTAAAAAATTTGTTGAGTTTCTTTGAAAATGAAAATGAAAATATTTTTTATTCAAATAGGCCTTCACAAGCACTTATGAATAGTCTGACTCTAACGCACGGTTCGGAAGGTTGCTTTTACTGAGAAGAGCCGGCAAGAAACTCAGCAATTACTCTTTTCAAAACCATCTCAGATTCATTACATCAAAATATTTATCTAGTCTCACTGACAATATGTGTGTGTCATATGACAGTAAGGAAAAAAATATATCAAAATTATGAGTAACTTAGTAAACAAATGAATTGCAAACTTAAGCAGACCTTAAAATCTATTATGAGGTTTCACTTTATTTTTCTATGGGTAGGCTTATGGTTAATCTTACCATGGTAGATGAACGTGATAAGCACATAAAGCTTAGTCTAGAAGGTAACTGGGAACTCCAAATGGGTAACTGGGATAAAAAAAAAAACGATTGGAAATCAAGACGGGCCGGTTGGCATGGTTGGTAACCCTATCTATGGCGCCACAGGTCGTGGGTTCGATCCCCACTCAGGATAGACATTTGTGTGCATGAACATGTCTGTTTGTCCTGAGTCTGGGTTTAATTATCTATAATAAGTATATACTTACAAAAGAAAAGTAGTATAAGTCATATATCAGTTATCTGACTTCCATAGCACAAGCTCTGCTTAGTTTGGGGTCAGAATGGTTAGATGGCCGTGTGTGAATGTCCCAGTTTTTTTAAATTTTAATTAATAATACTCTAAACTAGAGGATTGACTAGTGAGCATATTGCCTAATCAGTGTTGTTGTTAGGGGAGACTCAGACCCTAACTTAAATCGTGCAAACGTCTGTAGAGGCCCTAATTTTACTTTGTCACTATGATGCCATTTGTATTATAATAAAAGTAAATGGTGTATTAATTTCGGTACACTCTGTTGACTGTCTCTGATCTAAATAACATGGAAACCATTCATTATATTTGTGTGCTTTGATGTGGGTCGGCATAGACGGCAACACATAAATAATTTATTTAAAAACTAGCTTTTCACCCGTGGTTTCGCTCGCGCGGACTTTATAAAATTTCTATTCTTATTTTTTCGTAAGTCTACTCCGATGAAACAAAAAGTATTTGAAGCGCCACCAGCCGCCCGAGCATTCCTGGCACCCTAGGCGAAAAACTGAAACGGCGCCCTTTTAAGAAAATTCGTGACAAAATAAAACAATACTTAAAAATGTAAACAGATTAACAGCCAGTTTCCAAGAAAAAAAAATTGTCGAAAAAAATATGTAATTTTGCATTAAAAAATAATAATTTTCAAATTGTAAATAAAAAATACGGTATTATTTTTCACTTTTTATGCCGCCGATTGACGCCCCCCTAATACGAGCACCCTAGGCCGTCGCCTAATTAACCTATATGAACGGGCCGGCCCTGAGCGCCAAATTAACCTGTGAAACCGGCATGAAAATCTATTCGATGGTTTCGGATATTAGCGTGTTCAAACAGACAGACAAACAAAACATCTGAAATGGTTTCCTAGCGTCCTATTACTTGTTGTTTGTTGTTTGTTACTCAATCATGGCAGATTGGCTGAACGTATCTGGATGAAATTTGGCTCAGAGATAGATTATAGTCTGGAATAGCACATATTCTACTTTTTATCCCGGGAAAACATAAGATCCCACGGTTACGTGGGTGAAACCGCGGGGGACAGCTAGTATTATATAAAACAAAGTCGTGTTAGTTACACCATTTACAACTCGAGAGCGGCTGGACCGATTTTTATGATCTTTGATAGATTTGTCTCCACCCCGAATAGCAAAATAACTAAACATCGGAAAAATTGACGAAAAATATATTTATCAGGAAAATCGCGAGTGAAACCGCGGGGCGAAAAGCTTGTACCTAGGTATAGGCTTGACATTCCCGTACTCAAAGATTTCATACAATGTTTTCTTAAAGGTTACTTCTACACCAACAATTATTTGAATAATACATCTGTATCCATATTACATTATTGGTGGGATGCTAACATGGCATATCAAGATTTGTTCACAAGTCAACATCAATTTATTGAGTTCAACCCTTATTGGTGTTAAGATATCTTGACGTTTGGTTCCATTTTGATCAAGTACAATGGAATATAAAATGTTTCTTGGCTGGTAGTGATTGTCGTTAATTTTACAAGATACTATAGATGTATTTTAATCTAGTTTTTCACCCGCGCCTTCGCTCGCGCTGACTTTATAAAATTCCTATAACTTTTTTCTCGTTAGCCAATTCCGCAGTTGTGCGCGAACCACCAGACAGACAGACAGAACATAATTTAAAAAAATCATGAGTGTCGTGGAACACTCGGTTGGAACGAAGAAGCGCGCACCTATGACCGGCCACAGCCAATAGCATACGTGCTACGGATAACCGTCTACAGTAGTCTACACTAAAGAAAGGGTCGTGACTTCATCGACTTCGGGATTTTCGTATTTCATTCCAAAATCCCTCACCCCTCGACCCCTCCTCACCCCCGGGTTAGTAACATATATAAATACATATTAAAGTAGAAGAACAAGCAAATAAATAGTATTTTCATTCGAAATTATAATACGTAAAAAACTGTCAGCCCAAGAGATTACGTGGAGTGGAGTGCGTTGAACGAAATAAACTGATTTGACATTTTGAAAGCATTCAGAAACAGGTAAACTATAACTAAATATACAATTTGTGCGTATCCTTCAGCTTTTAGTGCTACAAAGTCTTTTGTGTTGTTTAAATTGATGGAATAAGTTTGTTGTTATGTGAATTATAATATTGTATGTTATGGTTAAATAATTTTTCAATTCGAACCAGTAGTTCCTGAGATTAGCGCGTTCAACCAAATAAACAAGCAAACTCTTCAGCTTTATTATATTAAGTATAGATTATATAGTATATAGATGTAACCTTGCTGAGTTTCTTACCGGTTGTGTTAAGTTGAGGTTGAATTCCGAACAAGTGGTAACTAAGGATCTCCAAACTTCATAAGTACCTACATAGGGCCTGTTCATTTTATTTGATTGACTCGCCTAGTGGTTATGCTACTTACATAAACAAACTTTTCAAATTATTCTCATAAATATTGGTAATGTTTGCTCGGGTACTTTAACTATGGTTTAATGGTCGACCCTTATCATAAGTGTAAGACAGGAAGAAAGGTATATTGTATGATTGTCATGTCCATAGCGGAAGATGTCGGAAAATATGATATTTATATGTCAGTTGACTACTCGAGTTTGATCGCCATCACTTTTTATGAATAACTATTTATTAGATTGTATATTTTTGTTAGAAAAATGGTAATAAAAGTATATTTCTCAAGCATCAATAAATACATTTTTATTTTATAAAGAAACAAGGAAAATAACTCGTACATCTGTAATATACCATTATGGTAGAGTTTTATTGCAATTAACTAGCTTTTACATAGGTAGTATAGTTTATTTTGCACTGAAAAAAAAAACAAAAAGAACGAATACTTTTTTTAGTGGTTACCCTATAGAAACCAAAATATGTAAGCTTATACGGAACACTGAAACTCTTCCATATCATTAGTATTATTACATGTCTACCGTAACATTTGAGTGATTTATCAGGTATAGTACCTATACATCACTCTGATTTAGTCACGTGATCGTTATTGACAACTGTTCGTAGTCAAATTATCAGTATTGGAGATTTAGTATTCAATCACAATTAAATTATCTAGCCAATCTACTAATTGCTGATTTATTGATTGTTTATAATATAGCTTAGTTTATAGTTTGATCAGCTCTAGGTTCATGATTTAAAAGGAAATAAATGGAAAATAAATATTGTTTACTAGCTGTCCCCCGCTGTTTCACCCGCGTTCCCGAGAAAAAAAGTAGCTCATGTCCTTCTCCATACCATAGGCTATCTGCGTACCAAATTTCATCGTGATCAGTTCAGCGGCTTACAAACAAACTCACATTCGCATTTATAATATTAGTTTTAGGATTTTTGCTTTTTTGTTAGATTTGTGATGCCACAAACAACTGTTACCACATATAAATAAGTTAGTCTGTTTTTGGTCTCACGAAAAAGATAATTATTTCAGTTAATACTGAAACTTAAATACTTCCATTAAATGTTCAAAAGTTATCATTTCTGAAAATAGAAATAAATTAATAAATAATGTAACAGACTGACTGACAATCAAAAATTTAAAGACAAAGTTTTTGCAATGCAAATGACATCGAGTGGCTTGGAAAATTATTTGAAACAATGTTTATTAATTTGTTCGTTGCACACTCTTTTTGAATTAAATACAGTTATTATAAAAAGTTATGATTAATAGTAATTATAGGTATATTTTAAGAAGTCGATTTTGTGACCCCCGGAGATTAATGAATGAATGGCACAATGATGACTATCTTATGAGAATCCTAATCCTACTTTGTTTGTTTGTTACTTTTTCACGCTTAAACCGCTAAGCCGATCGCAATGAAATTTGGTGTGCAGATAGCCTATGGTATGGAGAAGGACATAGGTTACTTTTTATCCCGGGAAAACATAAGATCGTGGGAACGCGGGTGAAACCGTGGGGCATATAAAATAGTAAGAAATCAAATAAATACTTCTAAAACTATGCTATAAAATTTTATATTACCACATTAATTACGCTCCATGTTAAACGATAATTGTGTAGACGAAGTCATTGCAAAAAGCTAATTTACAATAAAATCCGCATTGTTTAAGTTCGAGTGTGTAACAATGGGAATTGAGCTAGAGCTGTAACTGTTGCAGGTGTTGATACGAGCTGCAGACTTGTTCGTAGCGAGAAGAGAAACAGAAGAGATTTAATAACATAACATTTAACCAAATTACTTTTAAAGATTTCTTTCTTAAGGTGACGATATACGCGAATAACCATGTCCCGCACTAAGCTAACGGGTGAAAGAGAGAAAGAACAAATGCTATTTCCTGGTAAAAATTTTATAAAAAAAAAACTGATTGTTTTATTGGAAAAGTAACAAAACAGTTCCCTTTGTATTAGATCTTAGGATGTCTGTTAATATTTTCAAGTTATTATGATGTTACCCAACAAGAGAAAAAAACATTTTCAATTTTAAAAAAGCACATATTCTCGTTTTTTTTCTGACGTTATCAATGAAAATTTTTAATTATGAAGAAAATAGTTCCCTAGCATAAAGGGGTCAGTCGTGTCATGGTAAACCAGCCTCCGCCAAACTGGTCTAACTTGGCGGTCAGTCAGATGATCCCAATATGGGACATCCTCTCAGATTCCTCTCACAATTATACATTGTGACGATGTCCCTAGCATAAATCCTTTAGTTTAACATATATTTTTCTTACATCATTCTTTATTATATAATAGCTTTATTTATAATAATGATTACCTATTATAAATATTTACAATCAATGTATAAAATACAAACTATGATATATAGAAAACATCATATATTTTTTTACAAATCTCTCGCATTAAAGAATACAGAGAAAAATTAATTTAGAACCATCATTATCATCATATTTTATCATTTTTTACCCGCGCTCCAGGGCTTTATCTATGTACCAAGATTTATCCAAATCCGTACAGACATTACCGCGTGATTGAGTAACAAACATCAACACAAACACACGAGTTTTTACATTTTAAGGACACAGGAAAAAAGGAGCTCATTAATATTCTCATTGTTTCGAGTACATCGAAGAATTAAACCTAAAATCTCAATTTAAAAAATCACACATTACTTACTCGGAAATTGATTTGTACCTCTATGAAAAAGGAACAGTTTATATTTAATACAATTAATTATTGTTTTATAACATTGATTTAGTAAATAAATAATAAGTAGTTTAATTTTTTATTGCCTATGTCCCAAATGTAACTGGGAAGAAGGTGGAATTCGTGAAGGTGGATTTACTTGGACTTTACGCAAAAATTTGCCCCTTTTATCATTATTTAAATAACGTGGTCTAATTGGCCATTGAAAAATGACATGAACAGGTAAATGTTACAATATTTTCATTTACTATGTAAACTGCCAGATGTAAATATGAATGCAATAAATAAATACTTACATAAATAAAACACTTAAGACTAGATTCTATGCAAAGATAAATTATTAAAGTAATTTTTAACATCCATACAACACCACAACACACTAGCGGTAAATATATTGCCAAATTAGTTTCGTATCACTCTGAAACTCGTGTCAATCTAAAACAGATACCCTTTCCCCCCGTTAGCTACTTGCGAACAATTTGTGAAGTTTAACAATTCGTAAAAGTCTACGAATTAAGAATGTGCGATCTTTAATGGTTGCTAAAATTTTGTGTCAATTACATTTTGTGGCACACAATGAAGTTGAATAAATATAAATCATTAGCTAATCCCCGACGTGTGTTGTAATACCAGTATTTTTTTATTTTCTATTTGACAAAATCAAACGCGGCCGTGCACACAAAAATTCAACAAAGATTCATCGCAATCGGATGAATGATAAAGAAGCACATACGTTACAAACAAAAAAAACATATCATAGAGTGCAATATATTTGTGCTACTGCTACTTACAAATATATTGCACTCTATGATATTGCACACACCACATCTATGCGAGCGCGACGGCAAATTTTTTATGCGCGAGTAACAGAGATATGAATAGACAGGTCATTGGACGAAATTCCGCCTGCTATGGGAACGCACAATAAGAACACTGATTAAATTTACGTTTAGATTGATCAAATAAATGTTTTACATATGTTATCGAGTATTTCACTTCCTCCTTTTTATTCTACTTTTTATTCAAAATGTGAAATGATTGCTTGGCTAAATTAACGCTTTTACTCATATAAGATGCAAGCATGTTTACATCAAAGATAGATCAGACTCACTCAGATGCTCAATCTAAGACTCGTTAATGTAAATATTATATTAGCTTACGAATCGATGTTACTTGATGGGACGATCAATACTTTTTCTTTTCTAATAAAACTTTGCTAATAAGACCATAAATGTAAATAAAAGACAGTCAAAAGGGAAGACCAGCCGTTAGTCTGGCGTCGCATGTGTCCGGGGACAGTGATGCACTTGTTTATGCTAGCCAGTATTTACGAGTACGGTTGATAATAAATGGTCTTTAATTTGGCTGTGCAGTTGCTGTTTTTTGTGGGTTAAAGTTCCCTTATTTGTATGCTATACGTGCTATAGTTGAACTTTAGAGACAATTTATTGTTTCTTCTTTACAAGACTCTGTAAAATATTGTACAATATACAATTGTTTCTGACTAACTTGATAGGTTATTTATGTTTACGATTCACCCGCCATGCTTCTGTGAAAGAACTTCAGTAACTTTGTCATCAATAGGGGTGAATATATAAAGGTTTTTAGCACACATCCAAAACTTCGTAGTCATATTATTTCTAAAGGAAATATTTGTTATACAACCTCTGTCCCCAATTGGTATAAATTTAAACCTATGTCAACCACTCTCCCGGGATCTGCCACAAATTGAATAGTCACAATGAAATTTTACAACCTTTTTGTCTCTCCCTATCATTACACCCTTCTGGTAAATTTTATGTCCCTTCAGGCGATGTAGGCTAGAGGTCGTTTAAAGTTATGTAGGAATCTACAAAGAGTTAGTGTTACTCGGTATGTCCACAGCGTAATTACATACAGTGGTCTATCGCGTTTGAAGTCACGCGACATGCCGCTTTGTATAGGCATTCGTAATTGCTCCATTGGGTCCCAAGCGAGTGTGTGGCAGCTCGGGCTCGCTACCGCCCCTCTCTCACCCCGCAAGCCCCGCACGATTGCTTTGTCTAGACGTGTCCGTTGGCTGACTGTAAGTTACATAGACTGTGGTATGTCTACTACAGACATTGGTTTTGAGGAATCTTAATTAACAAAGATAAATTAATTTAGAATTACATATAACAGAACAGTTTCTGTTGCGGGCGTGTAAAGGTTTATTCAGAATAATTGATAGAATTCATAGTAGGTACCTAATAAAAAGACCGTTACTTTAATGTCAGTAAGTTTTGTTTTAATAATAGGTAGACAGTCTACGTGGCTACCTGCTCGCCTGCTGCTCAGTGTGTTCTAGAGTCTATACATATAATAGAGAGTAGTAGTATTCTGAAGAGCTTTTTGACTAGGCACCGGACTGATGTGTAAAAGCATCTTGTCTTGCAAGCTTCTGATTAAAAAAAACATAACTTGACGTTTCGTAGAAAAATATATAGACAAATGGCGCTCTCTCTAAGATACATTCTAATTCTCTGAAAATTACACCCTACGAATAATGCAAGTCATAGTTCGACACAATAACTATGTAACAAATGTAACATGCTTATGAATACATGGCGCTTTACTCGTATTTTAAATAGAAAATGTAGTACAATGAAAATGTTGTTTGTATAACGTTATTTCAAAATGAATTCTCAGCCTTAGCCCAATATTTGTAATGTTTTGTTTTTCTACGAATAATTAAAAATAACTGCCTCGTTAAAACTGTGATTTATGATTTTATTATTTTATGTACAATAATAATATTATCTACTTCCTCCATGTTTTCATTAATGAATCTTTAAAATAGCGAAACCCGTTTATGACTTTTAGCTGACATCCGACCCTTAAAAAGACGTGATATTTACCGAGATTTATTTATAAACGCTCCTGGCGACGGTTGACATTTACATAGGTACACAACGTTATTCCATCACCCAAATAGTAACCGTACCGATACATGCAAAGAGCAAAATTTTACTTGTATCGTTTTTGGCTCATTATTTAGGGCACAAAGTGCGCAGAACGGATGGCCGATGGGGTCGAAGAGTTTTGGAGTGGAGACCACGGACCGGCAAGCGCAGCGAGGACGTCCACTTACAAGATGGACAGATGATCTTATAAAGGTCGTCGGAAAACGCTGGATGCAGGGCGCACAAGACCGGTCCTATTGGAGATCCTAAGGGGAGGCCTATGACCAACAGTGGACGTCTTGGGGCTGAGATGATGATGTTGACGACTCATTTATGTCTAGGGGTATTAAAATAACGGAGTTATCGTGGTCTGGAAATACTGTCTCTGCTTCATGAACAACACTCGTGACTTGAACAGCAGACGTGAGAGAAAGAAAATAAATAGAATAAAAGTAATATAAATGCTCGGGTATAGAATAGATGCTACGGTGTTCCCCAGAGTGTCGTAAAAGGCGACTAAACCATAGGTGGCCTGGTAGGCTATTCTGAACTTAAACTCGACGGTGAAACCACGCAGTGACTATTATCTGCCTCACTCGTGAACTTCTGATTACCGAGATGCACGAGTGAGACAGAGAATAGTCACTGCGTGATTTCACGGTCGAGTTTAAGTTCAGAATAGCCCAGCTGTAGTGCGCGTTTTGAACGGACAGCCTTACAGCGCTCGGCCGCTCTCGCCAGCGAGGTCGGGTATTTTATAAGGAATTCAAAAAAATATATAAATGTATAAAAATATTTGAGCGTCTTCGCTGCTAGGATCTTCGTATGATGCAAAATTTACTGATGTGAAAAGGAATATGGGACATAGGAGGAATATCTTGCGATCTAAACATGAAATAGTATGTTATTCAGTAGTGGATTTAGTAAACGCTATTATATCAATGTTATAGTTTAAATGAGATTTTTTAAAATATATTGCTTATTACTAAATACTACGGTAAAAGAATTTTAATCATAAAGATATAAACGAATAAATCACTTGGCTTCTGCATTCTATGCCGGTACCTAATACTGGGAATCGATGTACAGTCCTATTTTGTCCAATAACAATGATATTTTTAGAATAAATGAACTAAGTGAAAAATATCTACAAAAAAGTTGGTACTCGAGTGCGAAAGCTCTCAAGGATCGGACCTGCTCAATTTTATTCAGTTAAAGTATCGAATTACCATATTGAGTTAAAGTGGGTTTATTTTGGGTAACGTTAAGGCTCAATTCACATTGTGGTGAAAAGGAAGTAGAGGCAAAGCGAATATTTGAATAAAATTTTACATTTTAAGCTTTGACTCCATCGAATACATAGTTAAACTATACTTTACAAATTCGATATAAGACCAAAAATGCGTAGTATGGGTCTTCCAGAAAATCCTTGATAGAATTCCTGCGATTACTGATAGCTTTACGGGGAGAAACCGAGTAAGTTATTATTTCAATATAGATAAAGTTCAAAATGCAATATTATTAGGTACGAATATTCCGCTGCATTGTGAATTAAGCCTAAGGAACACTAGTGTAGCGTTATAGAGATTCCATAATCGATAGCCATAGTTTCAATCTTATATTTATCATATACAATATGTTTTATTTGGGAGTTAAGTTACGTTAAAAGTACCTTAGTTTTATATTATTTTGCTACTAGTTTATAATGTTAAATCGATGGAAAACATCTTGGCAAGGATACTGAATATCGATATAAGTGATCGATTCATACGCTTTCGATTTTAGGGTGACACTAGGTAACGTCGAATTGAATAAATCTGTGGATGGATACGGAATATTAATACAGGTTTTAGATCCCCTCCGAAGCTTAGAATACATCAAATTATTGTGTTTCGTTTCGAGACATGTTGGCAACTTGTTCTTATATCGGTAGGTTTTTTTTTTACTTTGTATAGGCTTGTGTTAGACCACAATCTCACTATGGTAGGTGATGATGTGGCCGAAGGTGGTAAGCACACAAAGCCTAGAAGGATCTGGCTCTCAAGCGCAGCTGCTGGAACACACCAATAGGTGTTTAGCGACAGATTTTCAACTTGAGGGTAGTAGCCAGCCAGGCGGGTACTACAAAGTACCCTACCACGTTTCCTCACGATGTTTTCCTTCACCGAAATCTCAAGCTCATTGTAGGATTCGCTGAGCTATCATCGCCATAAATATATACAAGATTTCGAAATCTAAAATGGATGACCTAGCCGATGGCGGGAGTTCTTCCCATTTCAATGGAGGAGTCCACCATCACTACTTTGCTCCTACATAACTCCTTGACAAAATTTTCATATCGTTATTGAACAGACTCTTCTGAAATTTTGCTCTGGTTTTACTTACTCTAAAGATCTACTAATGCGGCGGGAGGTAGTTATATTAAAATCAAACATTGAATCTGTTATGTTTGAGATATTATTTGTATAGGTACCTATACAGTTTGTATGATGGATTACGTATTGGAGTAAATGTTTGTCCTTTGATGTAAACAGTAAACAGTAAACAGTCAACTCCTTTAATAACTAACATGATTTCCGTAAAGAGATATTAGTACAAGTTTTCAAATGTTAGTTAACATACAGGTTGTTGATTTTAATAAAGGTTGAAATTAAATTCTGCTGGAATTTCAAAAAATATCTTCGTGTTTATTTGTTTATACACAATTTTATACACAATAATGAAGCCTCTTAACTTCGCGAGTAACGAGAACAAACATACTAACAAACGTTGAACTTATATACTTATATTAAATTATAAATTTTGCTTATTAAAATCGAATAATTTCTCCATATACATTTTCCTAATATGAATCCTGTATAACTTTGTATTTACTTACCTTTACCGAAGCGTTTTAGCCACATTGTTTCAAATAACACAATGAAGTTACAAACAGTTGCGCTGAACCGCTTTGAACTGGTTGGGTTCGATTCAAACAAGTTCACCAGGAATTCAATACTGAACTTTTGAATGGATTCTAAATGAAGGGTGGGCATTGAATAATAATGCGAAGCGGGGTGATTAAAGAATACTATCCTAACCTATCCTAATCCTAACTATCCTAACTAATATGTGACTAATAAATGCGAATGTGAGTTTGTTTGTTTGTTACCTTTTCACGCCTAAACAGGTGAATTGATCGCGATGAAATTTGGTACACAGATAGTCTATGGTGTGGAAAGAGACATAGACTACTTTTTTTTTTCTCGGGAACGCGAATGAATCCGCGGGGGACAGCTATCCTAATCCTAATCCGAACTAATATTATAAATGCGAAAGTGAGTTTGTTTGTTTGTTAGTTACCTTTTCACGCTTAAACCGCTGAACCGATCGCGATGAAATTTGGTATGCAGATAGTCTATGGTACGGAAAAGAACATAGGCTACTTTTTATCCCGGGAAAACATAAGATCCCTGGGGAACGCGGGTGAAACCGCGGGGCGGAATCTAGTAGTATTATAAATGTGAAAGTTAGGATGTTTGTGACTCAATCACGCATAAACGGCCCGATGGATTTGGATCAAACTTGGCACATAGATAGATCATACCTTGAAATAACATATAAGGTACTTTTTATCCCGGAAAAACATAAGATTCTTCTAGATCGCGAGTGAAACCGCGGGGTGGTTCTTTCTTTTAATACACATGCTGTGTTTGAGTATATTATGAATACTACATAAAAAAAACGAAATAGTGTTTTAAATTAATAAATCTAAAGAGGATTTTATTTAAGTGCTTCAATTAAATATCACTTGAGCCTTTTCCTATGCCTATACATATGAGTCTGACATACTTTGCCATTATTATATCATATTATTTCTCCATATACATTATCCTAATCTGAATACTAAATTACCTTTTATTTACTTATCTTCACCGAAGCATATAATAACCACAGTGTTCTAAGACTACAAATATTTTTTTGCTGGAATTTATTATTCAACCGAAAAACCATCTTATTTTTTTTAAATAGCATCTAGATTTCCCATTTCGTGAGATTCCTGTAATAGTTCGGCCACTGACCATTTTGCCCTGTTAGCTTTGCTTTTTCCAGCCATTTTGTTTTCAACATGTATTAGATAGCCTTAGGGGCCTATGTCTAGCAGTCTTGTGGCTGAGATGATGATGATTTACATGTGTATTTAATTTCGAAACAAATGATAACGATAACACGGTGAATAAGAAAGAACAATTGTAAGATATTTAGATATGATTTATTTAATTTCTCATATATCAAAATATATAAAATAATTCGAGTATATTACGAAAGAATTAAATATATACTACAACATAACAAATATCTATTATTATGTGCAATCGGCAAAAAGATGTGTGATGCCGAAAAGGATTGCCCCGTTTTATACCTCTCCCATGTAAATGATTCAAATCATAACCTCGTCTACGAATTCAATGATATTTGTTACCAAAGCAAATTCATAAATTGGGATATTTGCTGTTCCCTTTTCAGGAGAATAGTAGCTTTGTCGACATTCAGAGATAGATCAGAGAGCTCAAATGTCGTTGAAAAAGTTTGCGTAATTGGAGAATTTTCGATATACCAATCTCACGCACGGATTTCTGAAGATATGTTTATACTTTATAAATTCTTGCTTTTCTTCAGATTTTTTTATAGACTTCTAATTTATGGTAATATAAAAAGTTTATGAATTATAAGTTTAACAACTTGATATTTTCATGTTTTATAAAATTCTTGCGTTCATTATTCGTCTATTTCCAGTATAGGGAAAATATCGTGGAGCATACGTAAAGTGAGAAGTCTTATCACTCAACACTTTACCTTATCTCCGTGGTGGTAAGATTTATTTTCTTGTGAAGGAATTTTGGTATTTACTAGCCTAAACCCGCACGAAAAAAGGGCGTTTAGGTAAAGCATGCAATGCAGATTTTAAAGCTGAACATTCGATAAAATGCTCAACCAACCTGTATAGTTTTTGAATTAAAAATAAACTCAATAACAAATTATATAAAATGCTGAGTTGCTTGTGAAAAAAAACAAAGTAATTTCAATGTAATAGGAATTTACCCACTATCCCTTGGTTTCTGTTAACCCACCCAATCGTCTAAACGATAATGGTTATGCCGGCTCCACTGAAAATGTAGTATGTGAATGTGTTATTTCTATTGCATTTTTTATTCTAAGTGGTACTTGGTGGTACCTATTATTTGCACGGTGATAGGGTACTTTGTAGTACCCCCCGCCTGGCGTCACTTTCATGTTGAAAATCTGTCGCCAAGCACCTACTGGTGTGTTGCGGCAGTTGCACTTGACAGCCAGTTGCATTCTAGGATTTATAAAGGTCGGCAACATATTGGCAGTTGTACTTGAAACCCAGTTTACAACACTTTGTGTGCTCGCCACCTTCGGCTACATCATCACTTCGAGTTCGGTCAAGTTTTTATAATGTTACAAAATTGTGATGTAACTCGGGATTGAAAATCAGGTTGTTTGTATTTTGTGGGGAATAAATCTATTGCCTACATCCGAATATTCATTTAAAGCAATGTGTTCACCAGACAACAATTGACAAGCAACAGTGTGCCAACGTTGTACAACAGCGTGTGACGTGCCAAATGATGCGGATCGTGAACACACGAAAAGCTCCACACAGGAGCTCACGTTTTTGGCTAAATGTTCAGCAACTTGGGCAACTGAACGCCAATCTTTTTCCTCAGCGACAAAAATTGAACCGTTGTATTTCTCTATAGAGATGTATTTTAGTGCTCCTACTTACCCGACTACTAACACTAAATTCTTCTTGTTCCCCACTTTCGTTTTTTTTTTAGTTTCTCTATCGGCGTTGCCTAGCGCATAAAAATCGCAGACCGTGGGAACGCATTGAAAAATATAGGTACAAGAATTGCCTCAATGTCTGTCTGCTATAACAATATTGAATAGTTTTACTTCGTCTATATTATTCATAATCTAGCGACATATCGATATTGAAAGGAAATCTTCGTCAGCCACGATCCATCACGTACATACTATTACGTTCAATATTTACTTCGGCCATCGTTCGTGGGGTATCTCAGTCAGGGTCGGATTAGTTGTGCTTCAAATATAAGTGGGGAGGTTATAAATATTTTTAGTTAAGATACCTACTGTCCGTAGGTAACTAATAAAAATAAAAAGTGGTGAATTTAACACTTGCTAAGAGTATTTATTAGTTTAATGATACATTTTTTAAACACTGTATAGGATAGGTACTCCTATGACAATTCCATATTAAAACCTAAGACTGAATATATAGTAAAATAATGTTTAATTAAAAATGATTTTCGCAACATCTCTGATACTTATATGTCATTGGATATTTTATTACTAAAGTCTCAAGAGGTACCCTAAAAAAATGTTTCTACAACTCATCACAGACAGACGGATGTTTGACTACGGAACCCTAAAACTGGTTCTAATTTCCACGACAAGCCACAATTAAATGGTATTTTAAAATTCGGTTCTAAGCTGTATAACAGATATAGTATTTACTAAAACGAACATAATATAAAAAAAATAACTAGGACATAAAAATCTATACTTATAATATTATAAAGCTAAAGAGTTTGTTTGTTTGTTTGAACGCGCTAATCTCAGGAACTACTACTGGTTCGAATTGAAAGTGTTGGATAGCCCATTTATCGAGGAAGGCTATAGGCTACTTTTTATCCCAGGACAACATAAGATCCCTCAGGAACGCGAGTGAAACCGCGTAATACAGATTGGGATATTTTCACCACAAAACCCGTAACAAAGAAATTTCTCCGAGATTACGTGGTCAGGCCGAGTTTCGTCAACGTTTTTCTAAATTATTTTAATAGCTTAACCCGAGTTACAGGCGTTGCCTAGAAACAAGTCTCATTTCGTATCACCACAGGAGTTTCTAATATTGATAGTACGACCCTAAGTTGTGAAGTACACCATTTACTGGAGACGAAGGTACTTGATGTAGAAAAATCTTGTGTACCTATTAGTCCTTAATCATCTGAACGTAATCATAACTGTTTTTGTATCATATTAATTTCACTATATTCTTAGTTTTTTCCGATATAAATAAATTGTTTTTTTTTTTTTCGTGGAAAATATTATGTTCTTTTATGAACTGACTACTAACAAACCTAACCCTTTACATAATTTGGAAATAATTTCAGATTCTAGTTTCCGTTATTTCTATAATGCTTACATAGCTCCACCCAGAGACCGTCTCCGATCTTTATATACCTAATACTAGCTTCCGCCCCGCGGTTTCACCCGCGTTCCCGAGGGACCTTATGTTTTCCCGGGATAAAAAGTAGCCTATGTTCTTCTCCGTACCATAGGCTATCTGCATACCAAATTTCATCGCGATCGGTTCAGCGGTTTAAGCGTGAAAGCGTAACAGACAGACAGACAGACAGACAGAGTTACTTTCGCATTTATAATATTAGTAGGGATAGGTACTAACACTAAACCATTAAATTTTAATCAATAGTTTAATTTTGAATGTCAATTAATACTTTCGTAAGTATTATAGTATGGTTATGTAACAATATATAACGATATTCTGGTATGCTGTACTCAGATTGATTGCTAAAATTAGTTCTACTTGAATTGATGTTTGGTAAATATCAAATTATACGGGTGTACCTCGATGTAATTAAATCTAGCTGTATAGCGGTTTCAACCTCGTTCCCGAAAAAAAACCTACCTTATATTCCTTTCCATACCTTAGGCTATCTGCGTACCAAATTTCATCGCGTTTGGATCAGTGTTTTAGGCGTGAAAAAGTAACAGACAAGAGTTACTTTCGCATTTATAATATAAGTTAGGATTGTCATTTGATTTTTCTATGTAAAAAAATATACAGTGGAACATAGAACCTCCTCCTTTTTTGATGTCGGTTAAATATAGGAGCCAGTTCCCATCTACAATACTGCCCTTCTAGGCTTTATATGCTTAACATCTTCAGCCACATCACAAAGTCATAAAAAAGACTAGGTATTAAGACTCTGCATTCGCCAGCAGTTAGTCACGTTGTCCAGCTTGCTTATTCTCTAACAGGGCCATATTTCCAAGCAACTTGTGCAGTTGTTTAGAAATATGACCGGCCGGGTAGGTACAGGTTCAGAGTACTTTTCAACAAAAAATATTTTTTACTTAGTACATTTCTACATTAGATCTATGACTTGCGAAGCTATGAAAATAAAGCGATCCTATTGGCGGATAAAAACGCATCCCTCGCTACGTATCTCTAGTGGAAACGCTGCCTAAGTCCGTAAGTTTTTTTTGCATACATTATCGTTTGTTTATGTTTTATCTGGTAATATTTGCGATGTCTATTTCACAGTTTAGCATTAGTGGTTAGGTTTTTTTATTAGGTACTAGTGCTTTTGTATAAATTGCTTTTTGTAGCCCTTTGTACTGGCGCTAATGTTATTACGATTCTTAGGCAATATAAATTGCAAAATATAAATAAATTACTGTACAAGTTTTTAAAAACAAAGTTTATATAATTAAAATACCTTTCAGTAAAATATTGTAAGTTGAATAAAAAACACCGTACCCTAAAAATAAATTCGTATACCTAATGGAAGCTTTCACAAATACGAATATAAATCCTAATATGACTGTTGTCACCCTAAGGGATCGTTCTAGATTTTAAGGTAAGATTGCTTTACATTCCTACATGATTTGCAACCAAGCTTAAAGGTTATCCCAAGGGGGAAATATTGTTTTTGAACATTTTTCTAAATCAACTAGATTTTGTGGAATACTTGACGCTTTTGCGCGATATCCATTAACAACTAGAAAATAATAAAAAAAAAAATATCTCCTTCATTTTATCTAGATTGGTAACTTAGATTATGTTTGTTCAGACAGAATTTCTGTCACTGAACAATGTGTTTGTAATGTTTTCAGACTGGATCCAGACGTTTGGATACCCAAGTTACTCAAACTTTACCGATTAGCGACATGTGGCTCTCAAAGTTTGGACGTCTCAGCTTAAATAATGTCATCCTTCAGAAAGAATAGAAACGTGATCTTAGGTACTTACTTCAATTGTCAGTTTGGTAGCGTGTACGTTAAGTTAGGGGTTTACTAAACACATATTTACCTACTTTATCTAAATTAGTATCAAATAAATTTAGAATCAGAATAGCTACTGTTTTGAACAACCGTGATTTAAATTTAAAAATAGTTAAAATTAAAAAATACTTAAGTGAAAAAAAGAACTCATCTTTGGTACACTTTATTGATACAATGACAGCAAATTGCACATTATTTCATCCATTGACATAAATTACAAGGCATTTGTTATGTTTATATACATTTATTTTAAACATTCCATTTACAAATAAAAAAATATTTTTAGCAAAGCACAGGCTTTTATCTAAACAATTGTAGTACAATACTATACATTCACACAAAAAAGTACTTTCATCAATGGGCTCAAAGTTCATTGTCGAACTACATAATTGACGTAAATACTTTTTTAACTAATTTTTTATTTACAACATTAAATATTCTAATTAATTTAACATTTTTTCTGTACAAATTCGTATATTTAAGTTATGTACACAATTCTATACTATGACAATTATTTCTATGATAAATATTTTAAAACAAAAGCAAGTTTGTATTTTTTATTCAAGTAAGGATGAACCTACCATGACATAGATCGAGTTTCAAATGTGATTTTACACTAGCAAAATACTTTGTTTATTTACATAAATTAAAAGAGGCAGCATTCACAAGTTTTTCACAATTAATATTTTTCTTCAACTGTTTTTTTTTTACCCAACAATTTATCTCCCTTTCTTACAAACACTATTGAATAAGCAAATACAAAATAAATGGTGGTTATACACATATAATAAGTGGTTAATACATGCGGTAAAAACTTATACATTAAATTCAAAATTCAATAAAATATTAACACCTTTTATCGGTTTTGCATGAACAAATTCAAGTGACATTAATTATATTTTTTTAAACGTTGAATAAAAATTAATTTTTAATTTGTTTGTTAAAACTAATGAGAAATTATATTTATAAATAATTTAACTTTTCACTTTTAAAAGTTTATCATCTGTCTTCAACGTCGCTATTACCTGAAAAAAATAAAGAAAGATTAATTTAGAACTTCATCCATTTAAAATGAAATTTCCTGTTAATTGTAAAAGGTCCATGGCAGTTAAGGGTTGTAATTAAATACGAATTTTTAAACGGCTATTCAGAACATCTGCTAAGATTATTAAAGAAAAGTTTTATACTATAAAATCTGAAATAAATCCTCTTTACTGGAATTTATGAGCTACGTTTAAAATAGTCCTTTTTTTATTCATGAATTTTGAAATTAATATCATCATCATCATCATGATGACATGCAGACAACAAGCATACAATAAGGACTATTTATCAATTTACAACCAAACTACAAATCTCACGTAAGATTCCAAAATATGCCATCTGTAAATATCCAACTAATCCTAATCCAAACTAATATCATAAATGCGAATGTGAGTTTGTTTGTTCGTTCGTTTGTATTTTTGTTTGTTACCTTTTCACGCCTAAACCGCTGAACTGATCGCGATAAAATTTGGTACGCAGATAGCCTATAGTATGGAGAAGGACATGGGCAACTTTTTTTCTCGGGAACGCGGTTGAAACCATGGGGGACAGCAAGTATAATAAATATTTTACATTGTATTTTTGTTGTAAATATGTAGGAATAGTCCTTATTTGATATTTTGACTAGCTTACCGCCCCGCAGTTTCACCCGCGAACCCCTATTTTACCGTATTTTACCCTTAGGGGTGGAATTTTCAAAAATCCTTTCATAGCGGATGCCTACATCATAATAGCTATCTGTATACCAAATTTTAGCCCACCCGTCCAGTGGTTTGAGCTGTGCGTTGATAGATCAGTCAGTCAGTCACATTTGCCTTTTATATAAACAGATTTTGTTGACAAAATATGTACAAATATGACAAAATAGAAACTATATGAAATTTAATTATCGTTTAGTCCCGGCCAAATGTATAATTAGTATCTACTCATTCTACTTGGAGCAACAGTATCTTAAACCCTTATCTTCGTAGTAAACTTGAATGTTCCTTAATGTAATTAATATTATATCTCATAATCAGATAAAATCTTGAATATTAATGAAATACTCGCACTGAATTTCTAATTTTAGGCTCGTTTTTATTGCTCTCTGTGACCTAAAAGCATCCATTGACGTTCTTCAGGCACTTTTTATTACGTGAATAATAGTAATTTGTACGGTATGTGTAATAATACTTTATGTTCAATAATTTGGAAGAAAATTACAGAGTTATCACGTCATCATTTTTAAGGGTGACGTAATGACAGAGCAAGGGAAGTAATGAAGATTCAGATGGTGATAATAATAGTGATGAAGCTTTGTCAAAAACCTTTCTAGGTTTTATGTTTATCACATTTGGCCACATCATCACTTTGAAGGATTTCTCAAACGTACTTTTCACAAGAACCAAAACTATGAGGGATTTTATTCATCTTAGTCATAATATCTTAAATGTATGAACGCTCTATAAATCAGAATCGAAACGTTTTCAGAAACTGCAAACAAGATTTAAAGAGAGTATAGATGATTTTTATAGCTTATAAAAACCATAGTAAGCAAGCAAATGTTTTGTGAAAGATGTGGGGTGATAAATATACCCAAAACGACTTCCAGTCGTAAATAATGCTTTACTCAGCGGTCTGGAGTTTTTTTTTTATTAGTCTACATAAGATTCGTCCAATGTCTGTATTATTGTGAAATTTAAGTCAAATATAACTTTTGTTTTATTTAGTTTGTCTTCAGGCATCGTGAAATACAGGGAAACTCAATTTAGGACTTGAAATGTGTCTCATTTGTAAGATAAAATTACTTGAGAAATTGAAATGCTCGACAAAATCTTTAACATTGTATCAATAAATTATTTCATGTCTTACACTTCTTAAGTGATATATTTCATATGAAAAACAAAGGTTTTTACTTACGACAAAGCTACAGCGCTGAAACTATAGGCTCCTTATCCGAAGTAGTTACAGTTTTATCTACAAACATATACATATTAACACAGTCTTCATTAGGACTCGGGTTGCCTTCAGGCTTCTCATCAGGACTTATATTTTCTACATCATCATAACCTTTTAATGTATCATTGAACTCTATCTTATATCTAACTGAAGGTATTTTATTCACAGTGGATGTCAAAAGTGATTCTTGTACAGTATCATTACCATTACAAGTCTTCTCGGATCTAAACATCCCTGTTCTTTCAGATTGGTTAAATTTTCTCTTCGACCTCTTTGTGACTAAAGCTCCTAAGCACGGGAGTATCTGCATAAACTCTTTTCTGAAGTTCTCATTTAGCCATGCGTACAGAAATGGGTTATAGCAAATTGAAGACATAGCAATGAAGTGTGCAATGAAAAATAACACCATGTAGTATGTCCAGTCCTCCGCCAAAGAATAGAAGTCGCTGCTGATGTTGATTAAGTTTAGTGGCAACCAAGAGAGGCCGAATATAGCTACCATTGCTATTAGCATCCTATTCGTTCTTCTCTTTCGCTCTCTCTCAGCGTCTTCCTTCTTACTATTCTTACTCCCTGGTCGAGTTTTCAAGCGATCATTCAATTTTATACTAACGCATGTATAACAAAATGCCATGACAATAAAAGGAACAACAAATTGCATGATGGTTGTAACAGCTCCAAAAGCTTTACGTATTTGATCGGACGGCCATTTCTCAGCACAATAAACATCTTGGAGGGCCATGTAATAGCCGTAGGGAAATGTGACGGATAGGGAGAATACCCATATAAAAATTATCAGTCCGATGCAAGTTTTGATCTTCATACGAGGTTTAAAAGGGTAGATTATGACGAAGAACCTATCTATAGCAATGGAGGTAAGAGTTAACGTTGAAATGTAGACACTGCAGCCTTGTGCATAAGGCATGATGTGGCAAAGCAGCCCACCGAATACCCATCTTCCTAGAAATGTGTAAAGAGGGGTAAATGGTACAGCAAACACGCATAACAATATGTCTGATAATGCGAGGTTCGTGATGAATAGATTAGTAACAGTTTGCATGGCTCGATTCCTTATGACGGCGTAACATACTAATGCGTTGCCAAAGATTCCAACTACGAAAATAATCGTGTATGCTGTGCAAAAAGCGGCTTGAATCGCTTTATCTTCGATGGGGTCTGTACTATTTTCGCTATGGTATTCATTGCTGACTGTGCTTAAAGTATCATTGAAGAGTTCGGGCTCTGCAATTGTCCATATTAATTCGGTCGGCATAATTCTTTCGTCTCCTTAACTTGGCATCATAAACCTTTTAGGTTTGCTTCTATCATATTTTATTGATTGTTGGATTGTTATTTCATTTTTTCGTTCTGTTTGATGTTTAATATGTCTCATAGTGTTTTATTAAAGTTGAATTTACTATTTTTATCTGGGTTGAACTTTATAAATTGTACGTTCTTCATGAATAAACGTTGTCTTCTTTATCTAATATCATCGTTGTTTGTTGTGGAGTTTAAATCTGAAACAAAAGTAATTAAAATTGTTAATCAATGTCAACTTTGATGTGAGTTTGAAAAAAAAATACGTTTAAAATGTATTTTAGATAGATCTTAATTGTTTTGCATCAGTCCAAGTTTTTCGTCATTAAGCACTATATTTTCATAAAAATATAAGTTAATAAAGCTAGCTTTGCCTGATTAGATAACTAATTTAACTTCAACAAAGGAAAATGTATCTTTGAGTCCACAGCTTACTTAGCAAACTATTCTCAAAAGTTTCAAAGTTATTATTCCTTCATTTCGCAATCGCATAGACTTTATGAACTCTCATAATGAACAAAATGTAAGTTATAATAATATAGCAATCTTATAATAAAATTGGTATTTGTTGAAAATTAAAAATAAGCGACTCATACATTTATACTTGCATAATACAAGTTGTATTGTCATATCCGGGAAATTCAAAATGTTCACAAAATAAAAAAAATATAATATACACTTATTACATGGATAAGAAGTATCTCGCATCATTATACAGTATGCTATTACGAAGGAAATACATTGGTAAGATTTACAGCATTCACCCGTGCGTACAGTATTCATTTTTTGGGTATAGCCGTAGCGACAAGAAAAATTGCGCGTAGGTAACTTTCTATGTAAAAAAATAATAATTATCAATCTCCCGTTTCATTAAATAGGTTAATATCATTCATATAAAAGCAACAAAACCATTTTTATTACAACTTTTCATTGAAGTTTCAAATAGTTATAATTATTTTCCTCAATTATTTTTTTTATGATGGAAAGATAACCTAATTTTTTAAATCTATTCTAAATGATTGTGTAGTTTCATAGTATACCAGTCATTATTAAACCAATGTCTAAATTCAGTCATCATATGTTACAGCGTTGTTTTATTATTATAGATCTTATCAGCACCGAAATAACCAATAAATAAAGATAAAAAGTGGAAAAAAGAACAATGAAATAGCAATTAAATTCTAAAATATGGAAAGCATTTTTATTTCCTTAATAAAATTAGATTTACAATAATAATGTGATTAAAGAGCATGCAATTTATAATTAATAATAAAAAAATCATTTTCAATTCATAACATTTTTATCTAGGACCTTTTCATAGAGTAAAGGCCTCCTCCATTTTTCTCCACATTGATCTGTTATTCGCTTTATCAGCCCAATTGTCTCCTGCTGCCTTTAAAATCTCATCGAGCCATCTCTCCGCTGGTCTACCTCTGGTTTGTGAATGTTTGATTAGTACAGCAAAAATCCCATGAGTTAGTCAACATTTTAATAAAACAATACTCTTGCATAAAAAAATATGTTATTCCAGATTATTGCCCAAACCTCTTTTTTAGCATGTATAGGTGAAAAATAGCCTAATAAAATAAATCAAAATAATTCTCCTTCAAGCGCAGTCGGGTAGATATAGGAACTTTTTTGTTTCGCTATCTATTATCGCCTCGGAGGGGCCGCTACGCAACACGCAATTTCGTGTTATTATTTTTTTATGTTACTGTTAGATACTTCTCGGTTCATATGATTTCTTTGACTTATATATTAATGTCTTAAAAGGACCTCAACTAATAAAGTTAGATATTACATTTAAAAAAAAAATAAGGCCTCAATATAAAATACAACTTTTCTATCTACCAGACCGTCAATTTAGCAAGAGCCACTTTGATTTATTAATATTGTTAAAAGCCAAATATCTATTCGTTTATTGGTTCTCAGAAAATTCTAAGAATATACTAGGGGACTAACAAATACCTATTATATTTTTGAAGAAATTTAATAATGTTAGCGAAAGACCTATGGATCATAAATATAGTATTTTCTATTATAATACTATCTTCAATTAACTTAATAATATCAATAAAGTGATATTAGTAAGCGTCTAACGATATTACATCTCAATTAATTAATTTCTTTTAAAAGTTACAGTACCAATCAACTTGTGAATCAAAATCATCCATCCTGTCGGTTGATCATCTTCGCAGTCATAGGGATTTCAACCAGCTGGTTGAAAAGAGAGATTCTATACATCAATCGTAATTTTCAAACTAGGAATGTACTGCTAGAAGTCCTACCCTGTATATGTAGTTCCTTAACGAACATTTATAGGATAAAAATGTAGTTTTATTATCCTAGTTGACCCCTTATTATCCTACTCTTGTACCGGAGCTGACATCTTATGGGTACATGCAATATGTTATCCAATGATATTGTAAGTAAAAAGATATAAGCGCTCAGCAAGCGGCACGATAAAATGTGGCTAATAAAAGACTTGATTGACTTCAGTGTCGCGTTGCCGGCGTCAACGGATGCACTTCTCGTACCGAATTATTTAGTTATTTATGTGTGTGTTAGTGTGCCATTTTTGAAGATCGAATGTATGTAGGTAACTTATATACACCTTTTTACTTATAATATCATTGATGTTGTCTAAATGCCTTCTTGTAAATTGTAACAGTTCTCCTTACAAACGAGTAATAGTGCGTAAGCGAGATGAAATTTTGTTGTGAGTGGGTACCGTATTTTGTTTTAATTAAAACATGAATTTAATCGTCATCAATCATAGCTTGGGTATCATCATCATCAGAAATTCAGGAGATTGGGTATACAGTACAGTATCATTTGACTAATGTTTTAGTTAATGATATATTAAATCTATACTAATATTACAAAGCTGAAGAGTTTGTTTGTTTGGTTGAACGCTCCAGAGACGGGCCGGTTGGCGTGGTTGGTAAGATACCCTATCTATCACGCCGCAGGTCGTGGGTTCGATTCCCACTCAGGACAAACATTTGTGTGCATGAACATGTCTGCTTGTCCTGTGTCTGGTTGTAATTATCTATATATGTATGTATTTACAAAAGAAAAAGTAGTATATGTAGTATATCAGTTATCTGGCTTGCATAGTACAAGCTCTGCTTAGTTTGGGGTCAGATGGCCGTGTGTGAGGAATAATGTCCCAGAATATATAAGAATATAAGAATATATAAGAACTACTGGTTCGATTTGAAAAAATATTTTAGTGTTGGATAGCCCATTTATCGAGGAAGGCTATAGGCTTTTTATCTTGGAAAAACATAAGATCCCTCGGGAACGCGGGTGAAACCGCGGGGCGGATGCTAGTATTCTTATAATGAACTTTAGTCTAGGTATGTCAAGTACAGGTGTACCTAATAGCTGTATTTAACGTACCAACAGCTACGTAATGACCATCTTACGTGATAATGTGTTATGCCACGTACACAGCCACGATTTATCACGCGTCTATTATATATAAGAACGTACTAAAGCATGATTAACTACGACATATTTTTAAAAGAATACAAGGCTACAAGAAGAACTACAGTAACCGATATAGCTCTGAGGATTAGCAAACTGAATACAACAAAATAGACTTTATTGTGTACACGACATGGCAGAAAATTAAAAACAAACAATGAAAAAAAACCAAACTAGTCAAGTTCTGGGCGAGACGGAGGATCTTTTAAAAAAGACAAAATGTTTTGAGAAAGACGTTTATTCTCCAAGAGCGTAACTAAGACTAACTTTAATTCTAACTTAAATCTAGGGTCTGGACATCAGACCACCACAGAGCGGATGAGCTTATCTATGTGCTTGCCGTGTCAGCGTCTATATCGTTAGAATATTGAGCGCTGACGCGGGTTGATTGTAGAGTCGTCCGACGTAACTCCTCCCTCCTCAAGTTCGAAGTTCTCTTTGATGGGGGAACTTCGAGAGCATAATTTTATACATAATAATTTTGTATGATATTTATAGATCAAATAACAAAGCGTTACAAATATCAGGCAATAGACTCCAAGAGTCCAAACACTTATACTACGCACTTCAATAATTGCCCTTTCACTTTCACTATTTAAGTTGTCACTAACAGTTTTCTTTAACGCCAATGACAGGATCCTTAGGTCATCCAGGTCGACGCCTTCCAGGTTTACAGGTATTGATTTAATTTGTTCAGACGGAGCGATCGAAGGTAAGTTCACAATTGATAACTTTGGGTATGTTACGTTTTCTGTATACATTTGATGCATTTTCAGGGTGGTTTCTTGAATTTTTACTTCACAGGGATCGTCCAAGGTAAGTATGTACGTGCCTTTAATCTTATGACGAGTTATTTCGTCGTTACATGTTCTTGTAAGTAGCTCTTCGTCTCTACTGTAGATAATCCATATATTAGTTTGCAGGAACTGTATTCTAACCTTTTCAATAATTATGGGGATTTGAGTGCATGACGTCACGTTTTCAGCATACGTCATCAAGTTGGTGATGCAGGGGTCATGAATAAACTGGAACGTTCCATCATCAGTGCAGAGGAAGCTGGACTCGTCAATTTCTCGGCATTGGTGAGTGAGCAGTCTAATCTTCAACCCTTTCGCCAAGAGGTAAGGATACTTGGGCATTATGACGACAGTGGAGTTATAGGATAATACAGGTAAGGGTATTAATTTATAATAGATATAAGTATCTTTTTCGATCAGAGGTATTTCCAAGAGGTAAGTGATTTGGTTTTTCTTTAAATAGGCCCTTAATGTTATGGCTTGCTCTATCTTAACTAGGTTTTCTAAGCTAGGTGTAAAAACTAACTTTTCTAATCTATTAATATTCTCAAGTACGTACAATAGTTTATTTGACTCTATTATAGATTGGTGTAAAATTCCTAACCTACTGAATGATAAACTAGTTTCTATTTCATTTAGTTGATTATATATTACCTGAAAATTATGTATAAGTAAATTGTATGTATTTGTAAACTGAATTCCTATATATTCTAATTCTTTGAGATTTGCTAACATCTCAATTTTACTGTTAAGTTGAACGAGGTTATTATTTAATATGAGTGTAGAGTTTGTCAAAAGTTGCACCATTTCGGTAATTACCGTTAACTTACGATTATTATGGTTTTGTTGAGACTTAATATCGCTAATTAATTTATCGTATTTAATGGCATCGTCATTATCAAGGTTTCCGGTTATCATTTTAAAAAGTGAACCTAGTGGATTAATAAGGCCTCGTTTCGTACGAATAGTTGGAATGATTTGGGTATATTTATTTATAGTTATATTTTTTATGTACTCTACTTGACTTCTTATATCTAATAAACTATCAGTAAAATTTGTATTATCAAAATTTATCTTAACTAAGTTATCTAAGTCCGAGAGTCGTTGAATGTTAAACATTAAATCTTCTTCTAAGGGTTTAATGTCCAACACTCTTGCGATCGTCCATTTGTCTCTACTGATTACTGCAACACCATTTTTCACAGGCAGAATTCCAGGGTTTTTATCTAGTGCCTGAAGTTGAAGGGCCTGCAGTTGGGTCGCCATGGCTACTGCCAGGAGGATGTGGAGGTGCCTGTGAAGGGCGTTTAACATTTTTTAATGGAACCTTAGTTTCACGATTCTTTATTTGAATGGGAACTATGTTTCTAACAATTTCATCTGAGACTGTAGCCTTTTTAAAACGCGGTTTATCTTTACTACTCCTTTTATTGACTTCTTTCGCAAATATTGTATCACCGGGTTTTACTTTGAACTCTATTTCTCCACCTCTTTTCTCTATTATTTTCTCTTTACGTTTAATGGCTTGTTCCGATAAATGATCGTATAGAAATTTAGTTCTCTTTGCATGTTCTTTAATTAGTTGTTGCATGTATTGTTTTTCAAATTCTATGTTAAATACATTTCTAGAGTCTGTGTGGCCTAATAAAACTTCAAACGGTGTAAAACCAGTGGTTGAATGAATGGCATGATTGTAGGCCATAATAGCATAAGTCATAACAGTGGCGGCATCGGTGCACTTGTGTTCGTATTTAGCCAATCTGTAAATTTCTACAATAGTGGAATGAAATCTTTCTATGAGACCCATAGAATTGGGATTGTTAGGGGTTCCAATGTGGAGATCTACTTTGTAAAGGGCTAAAAGTTCTTTTAAGAGGGCATTGTTAAATTCGGAACCAGGATCTGAGCTAATTTTGTTGGGTACGCCATAAAAGGAAAAGAATTTAATTAGAGCTCTTACTACCTCGGGTGTGGATCTATTAGAGATTTCGAAAGCTTGGCCAACTTTACTAAAAGCGTCAATTACTGTCAAATAATACCGTCCTTCGATCGAAAACAGGTCAATGAAGATTTCGTCTAGGGGTTTCGACTGAGTGTGTGTCAGTTGGAGTTTAGGTTTTAGCGGTTTTCGGTCGTATTTCATACGTTTGCAAGTCTCGCATGAATTAATAAAACTGGAAATAGTCTGTTCCATATTATGCCAAAAGTAAGTACGTTTGATGTGAGCTAAGGTCTCTCTAATGCCACGATGGCACGTTTTACCAGTATGATATTTACTTACGATTTCTTTTTGTTCAAATTCATCTTCTATAAATATTACCCTTTTGGTACACTCAAGAAATTGTACTGATTCCCTTTTAAATAAATGTATTACCGTTTGCGCAAATTGTTGCCTATGCTGTTCTTCTTCAAAGTAAATAAAATACTTAGTATTATTTCTTATATGTTCTTTTAGAAATTGTTTTACAAGGTCTGTTCGGTTCAAAGGTAAGTGTACTTCAAGAATCTTTTGCTTTTCTCGAGATAAATTCTTAACAGCTAATTTATCAATAGACCACGAATAAACTAAGATCTGATTCGGTTTCGTATCTATAGCTTCTTGCAGTATTGGGATACCTTTAGATTCAGTGTCTTGCCCTGAATGAGCTGTATCTGTACTGGAAGAATTTACAGAAGCTGTTAAAGTTGAACTCGAAGGGCATGGTATTGAATTGGGAGAAGGGCATGTTTCTGTTTTTTCTGAATCTGAAACAGTCTGAATGTCGTCGTCGACTGAAATTAACGATATTGTTCTATCCGGTTGAGCTAGAGTCCTATTTTGTTCATTACCTAATTGCTTTATTTCTTTTATTAGCTGTTTTATTTCTCTATTCCTATTTTCATCTGTATCAATATTAGCTTGTGTGGACATATTATCGTCGTTGCCTATTGCATTGGTTCGGATTCGCGATAGTGCATCTGCGTTGCTGTTTAGTTTACCCTTTTTATGGACTATTTCAAAATCATACTCAGATAATCGTAATCGCCAACGTGTTAATCTACTATTTGTTTCTTTCAGGGAGTTAAGCCAGGCCAGAGGTTTATGATCAGTTATAATTGTAAACTTTTTACCATAGAGATAGGGGCGGAAATGTTTCACTGCCCAGACTATTGCAAGTAATTCTTTTTCAGTAACACTATAGCGCGTTTCAGCATCGTTCAACGTTCTACTGGCGTATGCTACTGGTTTGTCATTGCCAATTGAGCCTTGCGAAAGGACTGCTCCAAGAGCGAAATCTGAAGCGTCTGTTGTCAGTATGTAGGGTCTGTCGGGATCGGGATATTGTAATATTGGGGCATTGACGAGTAACTCTTTACATTTTTGAAAGGCTGCTATATATTTCTCGTCGTCGACGGGCATTGAGCGCTTTTGTTTCAATCGGGCCGTCATTGGTTGAGTTATTTTTGCGAAGTCCTTTATGAACTTTCGATAGTAGCCAATAAGGCCTAAAAAGCTCTTTATTTCTGTCGTAGTGCGGGGTAATGGATACTCTAAAATCGCTTTAATTTTATCGTTGTTAGGTTTCAGACCTTCGCTAGTTATTGTATGTCCTAGGTATAAAACTTCTTTTCTAAGAAATTCGGATTTGTCAAGCTGTACTTTCAAGTTGGTCTGTCGTAGTCTGTCAAAAACTGTCCGTAATTTAGATATGTGTTCTTGTAAACTAGAAGAGTATATAATTATGTCATCTAAGTATACTAGGCAGTGGATGCCTTGTAGTCCGCGTGACACATTGTCAATGGTTCTCTGAAAAGTTGCCGGTGCTGTCTTAAGTCCGAACGGCATACGGGAAAACTCGTAATGACCTGAGTTTGTACTGAATGCGGTTTTCTGTCTGTCGTCTTCAGAGACTTCTATCTGATGGAAGCCACTAGCGAGGTCAAGCGTTGTGAAATAACAGCTGCGTCCTAATTTGTCGAATAGTTCAGTAATGTTGGGTAATGGGTACTTGTCGTCGATAGTAATTTCGTTCAATTTTCGGTAGTCTATAACGAGTCGGTATTTTTTTTCATTGCTCGCGTCTGCTTTCTTGGGCACTAGGTGCACAGGTGCACTCCAGGGAGAGTATGATTCTTGTACTATATTGTTTTCTAACATTTTATCTACTTGCCTGTTAATTTCGTCGTTTATTACTTGAGGTTGTCTATAGGGTCGGATAAAGATAGGGTCTTCGTTTCGCGTCCGGATATGGTGTTTGACTTCGTTGGTGAAGGTCAATGGTAATTTTTCAGTGTAAAATATATCTTTATACTCTAGGCAAAGTTTTCTAATAGACTCGTTTTCTTCAGAGTTCATATGGTCTAAACGTAGTTTGCTAATATTTTCGGTTAGTATTTGGTCAATTTCTAAGTCATTTCGGTCGTCTAATTTATTCAAGTTGCATTTTTCACTATCATATTTAGTCACTATAAAAGGTCTTGTAATGGTAAGGGTCATCTCGTTATCTAAGGTATTCTGTATAATCGTTGACGCGTATCCATCTTCGCACTTAACTAATGCGGTAGGCATTCTTACACCTTCACAAAATAGTTTATAGTTTAGTATACCATCTCCATTTTGTAGGTCGGTCGGTAATCTAACTCTTTGTTCGCAACGTGGGGCTAATTTAATTTCATTATTAGGATTGTAAATAATAGGTATTGCTGATGATTGGGTATAGAGCATTTCATTTTGCATATCTATTTTCGCGTTCAGTTGTTTTAGAAGGTCACTTCCGATAAGTCCGTCATAACAGCTGTCTACGTCATAAATGTAAAACTTATGTGTTTCAGTACTATTAAAAGTCGGGAATAAGGGTATTACTATTACTTCATCATGTCGGCTAGATGCGTGGGTGCTTATGACTTCAAATGGCTCATGGTGTATGAAATTTTCGAAATATTCGTGAGCTTTTTTGGGACCAATAAAAGATCTTGAACTTCCGGTATCTATCATGAATTTAGCGTTAATTTCAGGTATTATTATGTATGGTAGTTTTAGAGTATTGTAATTAAGTTTTATTATTTCAGGGGTCTGTCGGAGACATCGATGTGAAAATTTTCTACGCTGTGAATAGGTGGGTCTTGGTATTCCTGTTCTAAGGTAGTCTCGTAGGTTTCGGCGTAGTCAGTAGGGTCATTATCATTACAGTCATAGTAATAATTAGTTTCGTTATTTTCGTACGTACAGACAGTGTCGTTATTTTCAGGTTCATTTAAGTTATAAAGTTCATTCATCCTGAATCCTTGAGGTTTCATTGGGGGAGCTGTGCGCATGCTTACATCAGTGGATATCTGAGGAGCTAATTTTTGTGGGGGGCGGTAGCCGAATTGTTGTTGGCCTTGGTTAAATTGGGGTCGATAGCCAAATTGTTGCTGACTTTGGTTGAATTGGGGTCTATAGCCAAATTGTTGCTGTCCTTGGTTTAACTGAGGTCGGTAACCAAATTGGGGTGGACTTTGATTAAATGAGGGTTTGTAACCAAATTGCTGTTGACCTTGGTTAAACTGTGGTCGGAATCCATGTTGTTGAGAAAGCTGTGGCTTGTACCCTAGTTGCTGGGGTTGTGAAACAGGTAAGTTATTTTGTTTGCCAAGTGGTACACCGAATTTAAAGTTAGGCTGTAGTTGGTGTTGGTTTGAAGTACCAGAAATATTTTGGGGGACACCGAATTTGAAGTGTTGAGATTGCGGATTCATAGATATGAAAGGCTTCATTCCAAACTTCTCTATAAAAGGATTTTGATTTAAAGATTGAGGTTTTGGCTGCAATGAATTTTGTGACCTAAGCATTTTATTTCTAGAACTGTATTGGTACATGAAGTTAACTTCTTCGAGCACTATGCTTAGGGCATTTTCTAATGAATTCGAGCCTTTGAGACGCACGATGCGAAGCAACTCTTCCGGTAAGTTATATAAAAACACATTCATTGACATATTGTCATAGATTATTATCTTACTTCGACGGAGGCTTACATCGTCGATCAAGTTGACCTTGGCAATCAATGTGCTTTTAACGTGTTGGATTCTATTGCAAAAATCTAGATATGACTCGCCATTATTAATTTTTAAAGTCTCCAATTCTATCGCGATACAATCTTCTGAACGGGGATCACCGAAATGTTGTTCAAATGCATTTTTTAATTGGGGCCAAGTATCTAAATCTTGTCGTTCGCTAATAAGTGCGGCTGCCCTACCTGTTAATCTCGAAGTTATAACGTGGAATACATAGAGGTCTTGTTGTGGATTTCCTTCTATCCTACAGCATGCTATTACGTATTCGCACTTTCTAATGAATAGACTGAGTAATTTTTCGTCACCGTCGAATTTGGGGATGACGTTAGCAAAGTCGCGGGGTACTTGCACTATATTATCCATTATTATATTTATAGTATATATAACTAGTCTATAACTTGTAATCTATGTATTTATCTATCTATGTAAGTATGTATTCCGTCGTAATAATTTTATATTCTATTTCTTTATAATACATGCGATTAAATAAAAATCTATTAAAAGAAACCACAAAACACAATTCAATTTCTGGAAATAGCGTTCGGAATTTCTAGATACATATAACTAAAATAATGAATAGGATTGGACTTAGACTGGAAATAGCTATTTGGGTCTACTCACAGACTGCCCATGTCCCTCGTTGAGCCTTAGACGTTCTCCTCCGGGTCACTGTGATATCACTCACAATTTTAATGTTCTTGACACTATTTATTTGGTTCGTGGATTTCCGTAAAACGCGTGAAAGCGCACGCCGCGGTGTACTGATTTGAGTTTTTCGCGACGCGGAAATCCTACCGGCTGCGCCAGTCAAGTTCTGGGCGAGACGGAGGATCTTTTAAAAAAGACAAAATGTTTTGAGAAAGACGTTTATTCTCCAAGAGCGTAACTAAGACTAACTTTAATTCTAACTTAAATCTAGGGTCTGGACATCAGACCACCACAGAGCGGATGAGCTTATCTATGTGCTTGCCGTGTCAGCGTCTATATCGTTAGAATATTGAGTGCTGACGCGGGTTGATTGTAGAGTCGTCCGACGTAACTAACTGCAGTAGCAGAGGGTAGGCGGTATTTTTCGTAGAATCAATAACCGATGCGGTACACGAGTTCTTGACTGAAGACCGGCATAGGCGAGCGAAATGCCTGTGTGCGTAACCTAAGAGCGGCGCAGCAGGTGGATACGGAAAGTAAAGGAGTGGAAGATATGGCAGCTATTTGGGAAAGGCCTGTATCCAGCATGGCACTTCCATTTGATGCTGATGATTATCATGATAATCTAGATTTTAACTGCACAAAGTCATTAATGCTCTAATTACGTTCATTACGTTGTTAAAGCCCATAAGACGTTTCAATGTTGTTAATCTGTATACCAATGAAATGGTAAGAGTGAGTGGGTGATATATCAACGCACAAGCCAAATTGCTGGTTCTAGAGACTTGAAATTTTGCACATAGATACCTTATACAGTGTAGGCATATTTTTGGAAAATACACCCTTAAATAGGGGTTTGCGGGTGAAACCGCGGGGCAAAAGGCTAGTTGTATTTGAAATTTGTAGCAAAACATTTCAGTGTTATTTTTATGATGCGATAAGAAAGTGATATAAGTTCAAGCTTGAATCGCAATTCCTGGAATAATTATTTTTAATTTTAGGATGTACCTTCCATACGTGGTCCAAGGTATTTTTTTTTATATTTAAAGAGTTTTAGGACGTGCGTCCCATTCATGAGCCAAGGGTTTAACATTTTGAACCAAATATGACGTAAATTAGGCTTTTATACCACCAAAGAGAATCAAATATGTCTGCCGGAATCCAATCGAATTACCCGGAGCCTATTACCTGCCGGCCAGTGCTGGCAGTAATCATATCAGGCTATTAAACAGTATGATGTAGTTTAGTGAATGTAGCACTCAAAGCCTGGACGTTTTGAATAGCTTCGCACACAAAAACGTTTCTAGCGATAAGATAAAAGAATAAAACTTTTTTCATATAAAAGCATGCCGCCTACCTACAAAACTTTACTGTTACGTTACCTATATGTATCTCTGTCATAATAAGGTAACTCTAGGTTATCGTTTTGTGAATTTATTTCAGGTAAAACTTCGTTTTGAATGCTTTCGAGTCTAGACTAATTCAAAAACAAACTTGAGAGAGATAGTTTAGGTTCTAATGAAGTGATGTGATTATTTCGATTAGTTTATCGATACTTTTAACCATCGAACAATAAATAAGTAATCATTTTCTAAGTTTCTATGCACTCATTAATAATCAATTGTGTATGTTAATTGTATATAGTAGTTTCTTTCTGTAACTAAATAGATACGTATAAAATATAATGTTAAAATATTTTTTACTTGTGATTCAATTTAAAGTCTCAATACATGATGTATACATTTTCTTCAGCACCTAATAAAATAAATTTTGTATTTTGCACTGACCAATGTCTATAGAACCATAGATTAATGATTCAATATGTCCGGTAACTTATTAATAAAATGTCAAATTGTATTATTAATATTCTGGGCAATTTTCCACCAATATACTTTCTTGATCTCACAAATTGTAAATCCCATCGTGCCATCCCTTTTATTCACTCACTAGGTTGGTAATTCTCAATTTCACATGGCAATCTAGCTGTTGATGCCGTAGGCTACGATTTATTACTGTGGCTACTCGAGAAAACCGTATCTACGTTGGGTATCTACCAAGGTATATATGTATGATAAGCAATAAAGAATATATTTAGACGTTTATATCATCCGCTGGCATTTTGGATTGAGGTTACGCTTGAATTGATGTATGAGGGTTCTCCGTGGATGTATTTAGCTATAATATGTTTTATAGGAAATACATATGATAAATGTTCTGCGCTTTTGGTATTATATTAGTAATATAATAATACAATGTATGTTCATTTGAAAGGCAGCAGAGCTCATTGTGAAATATGATTTATCTTTATGTTTCGTTATTATAAGTAACACAAAATAGATTTGTGACTAAAATATGCAGTCAAAAAAACTTAAATATCGTTTTTGGAAAATATAATAAACAATCGACATAAATGTACCTATATATATAAAATAATTATATCGATGTAAAGACTATCGACTATTACCAGCACTAAAAATTGTGGCTTGCACTTCTTCGTAGCGTTCATAGTCTAATTTATTATATTCTAAAATATTTAATATATTTATTGTATCATAACTTGTGATAATTTTAAAGGTAAATAATACCTTATCACATTTATTACGTCATATCACGTAATCGACGTTTATTGTGCTAATGGGTTTTGCTATAATATTTATTTATCATGATTATAATGATTTTGCCACTTTGTTGCCAATTTGTGAGGTTACGCTTTAGTGTGTCTTAATAAAAAAAAAAACAGGTGATGCATCGGACAAAAACAATTACAGGCCGATATCCTTAGCTACAACGGTAGCGAAAGTGCTGGACAGCTTGCTCAATCGTATAGTGAGCAGTCATTTGAAGCTGAATGACGCTCAATTTGGTTTTAGACCTGGGCAGTCTACTGATGCTGCGTCGCAGGATCGCAGCAGCTGCGATTCTGTGCCTCAAGCATACTGTCCGGTACTACACAGTCAGAAAGACTCCGGTTGGCGTGGTTGGTAAGATACCCTATCTATCACGCCCCAGGTCGTGGGTTCGATTCCCACTCGGGACAGACATTTGTGTGCATGAACATGTCTGTTTGTCCTGAGTCTGGGTGTATTATGTATATAGGTATGTATTTACAAAAGAAAAGTAGTACATGTAGTATATCAGTTATCTGGCTTCCATAGTACAAGGTCTGCTTAGTTTGGAGTCTGATGGCCGTGTGTGAGGGCTTTTCATTTAGTATCGTATGATTGGTACAAAATGAGAACTGAAACCAGCATTCCAGATGAAATAACGACGACGACAACTATGACGTAATTTGGTTGTGGAATACATCTGTCCAGTTTTTTTGTTTGAATAAATATTTATTATGTACCGAAAGTACCAAATTCCCCAGTATTTCCCGGTACCGGTATAATTCTGTGTACCGGGAATTCAATCCCCTGTAGGTACCGGTACAATATTACATTCACGTCTCTAGGTTGAGATTTTTTTTTGATTTTTTTTTTATACTACTAGGTGACAAACAAGCTTACGGTAACTCGGTACTCCTGATGGTAAGCGGTTACCGTAGCCTATAAACGCTCATAACACCACCAGCAAAGAAAATACAATATTATATTTTCCCTGCCAGAGGTATCACTCACGCGTTGCCAACCTTGAGACATGAAGTTGTTAAGTCTGCTGTGCCTGTAATTTCACCGGCTCC
This sequence comes from Tetheella fluctuosa, assembly GCA_951216915.1. NCBI lineage: Eukaryota > Metazoa > Arthropoda > Insecta > Lepidoptera > Drepanidae > Tetheella > Tetheella fluctuosa. The sequence continues at coordinate 10,541,076 of OX578223.1, read as the reverse complement.
CATACCCTCCTAACCGAAACACAGTAATACAAGTGCACTACTATTTCACGGCGGAATTAGATATGCCGGGCGAATTCTGCATTAAGAGTTCTACTACCTTCTAAAATAGACTTGTATAATAAATAAAAACTGTAGTTTCAAGTAATTAACATGCATTAATGGCTCATGTGGTTTAATAAATATATATATATCATATATTTTACGACTCTCTCGTCCATTTTATTTATTTTAGTATTTACCAAGAACATGGAACCTGTCAGGTAAACAAGTCACTGAATACCTATTATATGATGGGTATTGTAAAGATTGTTCTTCACAATTATATTGTTAATTATGAGTTTGTTATATTTGCTGATCACTAAGGGCCTCGGGTCAAACAAAACCATGAACAACGTTCGTCCAAATATTTAAATAAATAAATATTCTGGGACATTATTCCTCACACACGGCCATCTGACCCCAATAAGCAGAGCTTGTGCTATGGAAGCCAGATAACTGATATATTACTTGTCTTTTGTAAATATATACATATATAGATAATTACAATCAGACACAGGACAAATAGACATGTTCATGCACACAAATGTTTGTCCTGAGTGGGAATCGAACCCACGACCTGCGGCGTGATAGATAGGGTATCTTACCAACCACGTCAACCGGAAAAGTTAACCTACAGATAAATTAATACGAAAGTGTGGATGTTAGTTACTCAATCACGGTATTAAGACTGGAGAATGGATTTGCATAAAATTTGGCATATAGATAGGGAAAACATTAGGTCCCTCCATTTCCAGACAGAAACTTGTTTTAAATATCTTTATAATATGGGGTAATAATATTACAAATGGAAAAGTATTAGTCTGTCTATCTGTAACCTTTTGTTAAGACGGTTGACTCGTCGATAGGTGATGCTATGGATACATTGGGTATGTATTATTTTTCCACGTGCTATTTAGGTTACTGCAAGCTCATGTCGTCATATGCTATGCGAGTTCTAAAATAAATTTAGTATTTTTATCAACTGACGCGAGATATGGTGAGTGGTGATTGACTGAGTGCTATAAAAATAAAAAATTACCGGTAAAGAAAATATTCGCTCCATTTCTCTTCTCATTGATTTAAATGCATACTATTATTGTTGAATCACTGAAGGTTAATAAAATTATTATTATCACTTAAAAATGAGTAACTTAGGAAATGCACAGTGGTAACTGGTAAGGTACTTTGTAGTACCACAGTCCATGTAACTCTTACAGTCAGCCAACGGACACGTCAAGACAGAGCAATCGTGCGGGGTTTGCGGGGTGAGAGAGGGGCGGTAGCGAGCCATACACTCGCTTTGGACACAATGCAGCAATGACGAATGCCTATACAAAAGCGGCATTTCGCGTGACTTCAAACGCGAAAGACCACTGTATGTTTTATACGCTGTGGTAGTATGGTCAGCAATGTAAACTCCAAAACAGATTTAAAAAAAAACTACTGTATATAAAATCTATTCATGATGTAGAAATTCATAGTATGCAGGTTTGTAGACAAATTTACCAAATATCTGTTTACTTTGTCTTCCCATATTATGGATAGTTTATAATATAATATAATATAACAGGTGTTTTGTAAAGGATCTTTTCAGTTACTTATGTTGCTGACCGTATTTATATCTTTAGTTCAATATCGAAGTGCGTATTTGGGTCACACCATGACATTTTTCTTCATAACTATACAACTACATTATGAAATCTTAAATTGATACCTTATACAGCGATTATAATAAAAAAGCCGTTACTTTACCCCCATAAAGCATGGTGTCAATAGCAAATCGCCGAGTTTTTTATGTTATTGTCGGATCCATTCCGCTGATGTGGGGTTCTGACGTCACTAGCAACGTGACAACGGTTTAGGTAACGCTTTTATTTTTATTTAACTACTAGAATACGCCCCATGGTTTTACTCGCGTTCAAATTAGTCATACACATACACACAATTTTTTTTGCATTTTTAATGATACAGTTTATTCCAAATACGAAGTCCCATTTGACATTTAAGAATGTCACAGAAAAATAAACCTTTCATCCATTCAATATCATCTATCAATCAATGTAAATAAAAATGAATGGCAAAATGTGTTGCTAAGCGCAAAACTTGAGAACGGGTGGACCAATTTCGATAAGTTTTTTTTAAATATTTGTTGAAGTCCGAAGAAGGTTCTTATGAAGAGAAAAATTGGAAAAGTTGCCTGGAAAATTAGAAAATTCGCTAAAAACTGAATGTATGGGATTTTTGTATGAACACAAGATACAGATATTTTTGCTTTAGTTAGCTAGTTTATTGAGGAAGGTTATAGGCTACTTTTTTTACTTAGGAACGCAGGTGAAACCGCGGGGGACAGCTAGTCTATAATACATATGAATCTAGTTTTCTTATATGTCGAATGGGGCTGAATTGTAGCAGGATAAACTTAGTAGTATAGCTATTTTTTTCATAGAGTAAATTACATTGCATCTTTCTTTTAAAACACCTAGTTCTAAAATTGAAATTCTTGTCCCGTGGGACATAATTGTGAGAGTAAATATTTTATGGAAATGTCTTCCTCGGCGAAGTAGATACGGGATATACTGAGTCGTAAAAACATTTTTAGAATAGGAATATGCAATAGGATATACATGGCTATTATTTAGTTTAACTAAACTTTCAGGGTTAAGACTATTTAGAGTTAGTCAAAAGTTGTTTGTTTTATTAAGTACCTACTTTCAAACCTGAAAATTTAGGTAATCAATTAAAACAAACACATAAACCAAACAAATTAAAATTAAGTATGTCATCACTTCCACATGACACAGTTTAAATTATATAAACTTTATACAACTTTATTGCTCACTGTAAATACATGCTATGCATGTATCCGAGCCATTTTATATTTTACGGTTTAGGGATGCGACAATAAAATTGGCAAACAGATTTTTATTTTATTAAATGAAATAAATGACAATGGCTTTTCGTTTTTGTACTTACTCGTTTGTTTATTGTTTTGGTTTGTTGGATATCATTTTCATATACTAAGCTGTAAGAAGTTTAAATTCATTTTGTAGAATAGGTACCTATGTTACTGATTTGTATTATGTGGGTATTATGGTCACAGGCCACAGCCAAATTAAACCTTCCTCAATATTTTCACGAACGGTTTTTGACCGCAGTTATGTGTCCCTAAAAGAAAAAATATTTTATTTTCATTGGGGAACCAACAGTTAACCGAACATTGTGTATATAGAGAGAATCATCAATTCCTTACTGGTAGCATAAAAAAATGATATTAAAAACTTTTTTAATTATTATTATTAATATTATAACAATATCTTCATATAAACGTAAAACTTTTATTTAATTTTTATTATGATTATTTTCAGCCCTATAGGTGGTTATCGGTGTTAATCAACGCATTGTAAATTAAATATATACCTAAATGTATATAAGGTCCTAATAAATGAAGTACGGTCCTTTTGAGGGATGATAGTATACTTGTTTATAGAAATCTTCTTTAGAATAAATAGACTGTATTTGCTTGTACAGATTTTAATTCCCTTTGTAGGGTTTACAGTAATAATTAAAAATATATATATATGACATCGTTCGGCTCATCCGACTCTCAAAATTGGCTAAGAAAAAGTAGTTTCGCGCAGAGGGCGCGGAAGAGGGTGGCGCTGTTCGTCTATGGTTTGTTTGCATAAACAATCTCCGCCTCCTTGAAAAGTGGAAACCTTCTCCTGGTTATGGTAGATCCATTAGAGGACAAATTTTGTTGATGGCTCGTCTTAAAACACCTTTGCTCGTCTTTATGTCAGCGACTCTGCAGGCACCATCAGATCCAGGATAAACAGCGGTGATTCTTCCCAAAGGCCATTTCAATGGTGGGTTGGTTTCTTCTCTGATAAGAACTAATTGATTGGGTTTGATGTCCGGTAGTCTGTTTTGCCACTTAGTTCGTTGTTGGAGTTCACAAATATATTCCTGGCTCCATCTACTCCAAATGTGCTGCCTTGCTTGTTCTATGCGGGCATATCTGTGAAGTCGGTTCGGATTAGCATCTTGTAAATCAGGGGCAGGTAGTGATGTGAGTGGTCTACCTACAAGGAAGTGCCCAGGGGTTAAAGGAACAAGGTCATTCGGGTCTGAGGATAAAGGAACCAGCGGCCTCGAGTTCAAAATTGCCTCAATTTGGCAGAACAATGTAGTGAGCTCTTCAAATGTAAAATTAGCGTTACCAGCGACCCTTTTTAAATGAAACTTGGCAGACTTCACAGCTGCTTCGTAAAGGCCCCCAAAATGAGGGGAATATACAGGAGAAAATTTGAATTTAATGCCTTCATTGACCAACTCTGACACAGCATCTGAATTATTTTTTACAAGTGCAGCGATCTCTCTATTTGCACCGACGAAATTTGTACCGTTGTCACAAAATATCTCGCGAGGCTTTCCGCGGCGAGACATAAAGCGTCGCAAAGCTAATATAAAAGCTTCCGTGGTCAAGTCACTCACAATTTCGAGGTGAACCGCTTTTACCTTAAAACAAATAAACACACACAGATAGCATTTTACTAGCCTAGCGCCACGACCTTTTTTATTAATAATCATAAAGGGTCCCGCATAATCAGTTCCCGTGATCTCAAATGGAAAACCTGGGGATAATCTTTGTTTAGGTAAGTTACCCATAATTTGTTTTGCAACTGCTCCCTTCAGTCGCTTGCATGTTAAACAATTATTACATACTCGTTTTGCTAATATTCTACCACTTATCGGCCAGTACTGTTCCCTAACGACTGAAAGAAGCAATTGCCAAAACTTGTTTATAGAAATCTTCTTTAGAATAAATAGACTGTATTTGCTTGTACAGATTTTAATTCCCTTTGTAGGGTTTACAGTAATAATTAAAAATATATATATATGACATCGTTCGGCTCATCCGACTCTCAAAATTGGCTAAGAAAAAGTAGTTTCGCGCAGAGGGCGCGGAAGAGGGTGGCGCTGTTCGTCTATGGTTTGTTTGCATAAACAATACTTATTAATAAGAATTCTGAAATGATAAAAATTAACAGCATAATCAGTGGTAAAATTATTTGTTAAAGAAAAATAAATAATGGTTTTAATTAATACTAAGTAGTGATGAAGCACAATTTCAGGTTTTTTTTTCATTAAAATTACGACTGATTTTTTTTTTATTATTTTCGGAATACTTATTAAATAAGTATACTATCATCGCTCAAAAGGACCGTACTTCATTTATTAGGACCTTATATACATAGTAACGAATATCCAAGAGAAACGTAAATTAAAATGTAAACGTAAAACGCTTCTAAATATCCCTATTGTTTTTTTTAATCATAATTCAGCTCTATATGAGACGTAAATTCATAAAATTAAAACAATAAAGAATAAGTATATTCGTAGATATGTTAAAAAAACCAAACAATCACGGGGAAGAAGGTCATGCGTTGTATTTTAATAAATCTTTTACTGTACGATTATTTAGATCAGTTTATGGTTGGAGTATAGATGAGGATAAAAAATGGAGATCCTTAAGGGAGGCCTATGTCCAGGAGTGGACGTCTTGCGGTGGACGCATTTGAGAGCCGGAGCCGGTGTAGGATTATAAACAGTGATAATTTTGATCTGATTTTGATGAAAATGGATATTGAAGAATTTTGTATGAAAAGGACTTAGGATAATGTAGTAAATGTGATTTTATTTATTATTATTATACCTAGCATGAGTATTTTGTATTTAATTTTAAAAATAAAAACCTCACGCTAGGTAGGTATTTTAAATGAAAGCAAGTTTCATTTTTAAACAGATAGACACTGTCTTTATGGCAACGAATAAAATTTAAATAACGATAAATAAAGAGCACTATTTTCAGCGCTTTTATTTACAGTTTAGTTTCAGTGCAATAAAAAGCCATATCACTATAAGAATAAAGGTCAATTTTATTGCTCAAATATGTTACTCTCATTTTACAGTTCTAGTACGTGTTCTGGAATGAATAAATCTCAGTTAACGGTTTGAATAAATTGAATGTGTCGGCATATTTTTTAGAAAGTTATTTTCCTCAAGAAGATTAATGGATTTTATCGAACACTCTAAATGTACAAAGATTTAGGAATGTGGTCTTATAGTTGATATAGATATGACTTGTGAGATAAAATTTAAAGATAACGTAATATTTATCAATCAATTTTTTTATATATTTTTTTACTTTGTATAGGCTTGTGTTTGACCACAATCTCACTATGGTAGGTGATGATGTGGCCGAAGGTGGTAAGCACACAAAGCCTAGAAGGATCTGGCTCTCAAGTGCAGCTGCCGGAACACACCAATAGGTGTTTGGCGACAGATTTTCAACTTGAGGGTGGTAGCCAGCCAGGCGGGTACTACAAAGTACCCTAACACCGTGCTATGGTTTCCTCACGATGTTTTCCTTCACCGAAAGCTCAAGCTCATTGTAGAATTCGAACCCATGACTTTCGCCGCGGCGTCCGACGTCACTACCACTGAGCTATCATCGCCAAATATTGTCACCATGACCATCCTGAAACTCAATACGGATTTCATTACCTACTACTACAGGACCAACAGCCTGCACACATTCCGTGTGTGCGTAGATAATTATCATAGTGTTGAATCAGCACTGTTGATTCAACAGCAAGTGTTCGCGGTTGGGCACAGCCGATCGAGAGGGACAACGCCATTCATAAGCAAGCGCCATCTCTTTAACTGTCATTAGCTCGCGTAGCTTTCCTCCATGGTTCCTCCCTTAGACCTCCATAGGCTTTGCGGGTCGCGAGACTGCGATACTAACACGGGGGGAGGGGGGGGGAGGGAGGAGTGACGGTTCTTAACCAACCATTTTGGATTACAATATAGGTAATTTTATAAATAATTACTCCTTTCCTCCTTCTAAGTAGCAAAATCTACTTTTGCAGCTAGTTGGCACATAAAACTAATGTTTTCCACAAAACTTTTTAATTTTCTTCCTAGTTAACTTAGACACAGTTAATCTTAAATTACCCAGTTAATTCAGCCGAAAGACGAAGGTTTAAAAGTTCTATGAAGAATGAATTACAGCCTCTTACTTACAGCCTTCTCAAACGCCAAGATGAAACAGAACCCTATTCCTTACAGATAAGCTATATTTGTGAATGCAGAAAGATTTAAGGGTTTCAACATTGTTTAACAATTTCTTAACAATCTTAAGTAATTTCATTTTTTGCTCAGGTCTTTCAGTTCAAACAAAAGGGGGTTTACATAAAATTGGCAATTTCAGTTTGTTATTGTAACATTTTTTAACTAACTAATTGACCTCATCCTGCATTCTAGAGGATTTTTAAATCTTAACAGTTTAATTTAATAAAAAAAATATTATAGACAAATGAGTAGTCTTTACTATATAGTAGAATATTATTTCTTATCGTTTGAATGATTAATATAATTTATAATTGTTGTTATTATACCTGAAGCTTAAATGATCGAGTGCGAGAAAGATTTTCATATAAACTGGCGTCAAATTTTCTGTTGGAATTTAGTGCCAAATCCAATATTTATCTAAATTAAAACTATTTTCAGTTTAGAATCGCTCAGTAAAATAAATAAACTCAAATTCCATTGAAAGCAGTTTAAAAATAAACTGAAGGAACGTTATTTTTACAGTCCCGACAATATTGAGCAATACTTTAAAAGTCTCCATTTGTTCCCCAAATCAGTTCAAGGGTGACTCCATTTCTTTGTAGACTAACTACGCAATCGTTTTATTCCGAATACATCGCTTACTAACATACCTAACGGTGCTCACTGAAAGAACAAAACTTACAATGAATAATATTATAATCAGATTATACGGGTCGTTTACAACTCGAGACGTTTATGCAAATAATTTCAATGAATCAGCTTCATTTGAATTTTCTCAAAGAAATATAATATTATGGAGCTTCTGGGTTTCTTTTATAAGTTAATTTGTATGACCCTTGCTTTAAAGCCATCTAGAATTTAAATTCTTTATTTGCGATGATATTGTGAATGTTAAAATATTCTTTTATATGTCTTTTATATTAAATTTTGTATAAAAATCTTTATATAAGATAAAAAACAGTACAATCCGTGTACAAAAAGACGTAGATTTAGAAAATCGACAACATAAGGTACTTTTCCATTTTTCGACAGTAAAAATAAATTGCAGGAACGAAAAATGGATTGGCTTCAAGTAATAAGCTATTAATATTAATATCCTAAATACTTACTCATTTTTAATTTTTCACGACCTATGAAACAACTAATGCTTAAAATTTTATCGACTATTATAAATAATATTATGTCGGGAACGTGTTAGAACGAGTCATAACTACGCAAGTCTCGAAATATTAGCAATTAAATAAGGCGTTTCTACAGCACATAAACATGACTTCTTTCCGATACCGAGCTTCTTTAATGGAACATTTAATGTTCTATAAAATACGCTGTAAAAATCGGGTCTGTCTTTAAAATAAAGTTCAAATTGAACTTGGTTTGCTGAAGGAAAATGTGGGTATTGTTATCGAAAAAGTTATGCAGCTAAATTGCATTTAGGTGTGGGAACGATATAACATAGTGTTTAATAAAATCCTACTAACCTAATCCTAACTAATATTATAAGGCGATGATAGCTCAGTGGTACTGACGTCCGACGCCGCGGCGAAGGTCGTGGGTTCGAATCCTACAATGAGCTTGAGCTTTCGGTGAAGGAAAACATCGTGAGGAAACCATAGCACGGTGGTAGGGTACTTTGTAGTACCCGCCTGGCTGGCTACCACCCTCAAGTTGAAAATCTGTCACCAAACACCTATTGGTGTGTTCCGGCAGCTGCACTTGAGAGCCAGATCCTTCTAGGCTTTGTGTGCTTACCACCTTCGGCCACATCATCACCTACCATAGTGAGATTGTGGTCAAACACAAGCCTATACAAAGTAAAAAAAAAAAAAAATGCGAATGTGAGTTTGTTACCTTTTTACGCCTAAACCGCTGAACCGATCGCGATGAAATTTAGTACGCAGATAGCCTATGGTATGGAGAAGGACATGGGCTATTTATATTATAAATGTGAAAGTTTGGATGTATGGATGTTTGTGACTCAATCACGCATAAAATGCTCAATGGTTTGGATGAAACTTGGCACATAGATAGATCATACGTTGGAATAACATATAGAGTACTTTTTATACCGGGAAAACATTTGATCCCTCGGGAACGCGGGTGAAATCGCGGGGTGGAAGCTAGTATGCCATAAAGCGATTCTGTGCACTATCCAAGAATTTATTTAGGTTTAAATAAAATCTCACAATATCGAAACTACTTTATATTTACAAAATTGATGAAATAGTACGTTTGCTTTACTTTAATCTGTATTTGCATGGAAAGAAGCCATGATGATCTTTCTTAGCCTATCAGTTTAGTAAAAAAAACATTGAATTGTTATAATAGGTGACAATAGTTTTAATGACATGATTTTCAGCTTGCGCGATTGCATGTAGGTACCAAAAATGTATTGTTACAAAAGCAGTGTGTCAAAAAACTCTCAATCAATATGACCATTGTCACCTAATAAAATATACATAGGTACTACAGAAGAATTTGTTCTTGTCCAAGACATAAGCGAAAAGCGAGCAAAGTTTCAATATAAGCAAATATATTTTTCTGATGTACGTATGTTTAAGGTATAAACGTGTATCTACTGTTTTTTGTGGGAGTAAGGAATTTTTCTTTTTATTTTAATAACGTTTTGATTTTATTAATTTGTGATTGCTTAAAAGATATAATATTTTGTAGTCTCTTCCGATCAAAGGATCGTGCCACCTGCCTAGTATTTTGCAAGTAGCTAAACAAATGCTAACATTGTCTTAATAACATAATTGTGTAGTGTGAATGTCAAGCGCACGTTCGGGATACGGAACAAAATGCAAAAATGTGTAACGAACGCGGCGATGAACCGCACCTCAGCCAGTCAATGAGGTGCGTGGCGGATCGCCATGTGAAACAAAAGTTGGAAAGGTACACCTAAAATAGATTTTATCCAGCATTAAGTGTTTGTAGACGGATTGAATCACACGTAGATTGGCATTATAACAATTGATATTTTGCTTACCATTTATAACTTGGTCCACCAAAAAATAATATACGCTCGACTGCGCAGCGCGGTCCGTGGTCATTTCGTATATGAAACGAACAATTTATATCGCCTTTGACTATCTAGTTTATTTGGTTGTATTGTTACGAAGCACGAGATGTTTAAATTGATATACCTACCTACTATACATTCATTTTATATTCGTTATTCAAAATGTTATCCTTATTATATATTTTTTAGAATGTGGGTGTTTTTCTTTTCTGTCAACTCACTACAAAAGGAGTTATTATGAGGCCGAGGTTCTCGCATGCTTGCCCTAAATATGTCTATTGAATCTGACCTTAATGTCAATCAAGTGCCCCAACAACAGGTTATTTGATACGTATAACTAATAATAAATAACTGTAACATTCGTATAATATAACCGTGGCGTAATATGTGGACCATCCTTTAGGTAAATATTTAAGGCGATGATATATCAAAGTAGCGGATTTGCATCCTACAATCCTTCACCAAAAGCTCAAGCTGAGCTTTTGGTGAAGGAAAACATCGTGAGTAAATCATAGCGCAGTGTTATGGAACTTTGTACCCGCTTGGCTGGTTTTAAGTTCATTAAGTAGAACATCTATCGCCGATCAACTACCGGTGTGTACCGGCAGCTGCACTTGAGAGCCAGTTCCTTCTAGGCTTTGTGTGCTTACCACCTTCGCCTAAATCATCTCTCAGTTAAAAATATAGGTCGAATAAAAAAGCTTGTAAGCACTCACTTATACAATTGTGGAAACATTAAAAATGCAAACTTGTACAGAACAATCCGTGTTTCGAATTCGGCTCGTTTCTATGTTACGGTTTTTGTTACCTCGTCATATTTTCAAACAAATGCTTCATTGTTAAGTTTTCTTGGTGGATTTAACAAGAAAACTGGGCATTACTGTAAAAGAGTTTTCTTTTCTTTTCCAATGTACCTACCTATAAGGCTCTAGAGTAATAAAATTGTTAAAACGTTGGTACAACTGACATAATACTTCGAATACAATAAATAACACGGGTTGATGGAAAATAAAATATTAGTTTATTATTTTTAAATTAATATACCTATTACATAACAAAAATACCAAGCTATTTATGAATAAAACATTGTACCAAGTCGCTGCCTAATTTCCATTAGGCAGCGCCACTTCCGTTTGCGAGAAAGCTGGCAGCAATGCCAATTCTTTGGGCAAAGTATAAGCCAGCCCTGTCGAAAGGCATGAACACGACCATAGAGGAACTCTTTGAACAGATAGTCCAAAAAAAAAAAAAAATGTAACCTTGCTGAGTTTCTTGCCGGTTCTTCGCAGTTGAAGGCGACTTCCGAACCGGTTGTAAGTTTAGTAGCTTCGACGTTCTTATGTGCCCTTGTAGGGCCTAAACTGAATAAATGCCTTTGACTTTGACAAATTATGGGGTTTTGGTACCAATAAGGTCCGAAAGTTTCACCCCAAAAATAAAAATATATATTATTGAAGTGAAACTTCTTTATCGACGTATGGGAGAAATTTTTGTAGCAAATCGTCACGTTTTTCGGTTACGCGCCATGTTGCTTTTATTATGTTTTCCCGTATTTTGGAAGGCAAAGGGTTCTAGCTCATACAGCCTAGCCATTTATCTTATTTATCTTCTTAGTTTTGAATTAATGTCTGACATCTTAAAATATAAAGGTATGAAGTTAGCTAACGAAAAACATTGTGTTTTTTAGTAAGCGTTACTTCCGTCAGAATTTTAATCAGGGACTTTTCAGTAGTTTCACTTCTACCATGTGTGACTTGCACACAAACACACTTTTTTATATATTACTAGCTGTCCCCCGCGGTTTCACTCGCGTAGCGGTTTAAAAAATAGATGTTGACCGAATCTCAGACCTACCCGATATGCACACAAAATTTCATAAAAATCGGTCGAGTCGTTTCGGAGGAGTATGGTAACTAACATTGTGACACGAGAATTTTATATATAAGATTTTATATATACCTCTTTTTACCATGGATATGCTTGTTTCATCACAATTTCATGGTAAGTGGAAGTGACCCAAAGTTGTAAGAATACAAAAGCTATAACTAAAACTATTTCTCAAGTGCAAGTGCCAGAAAACATGGCGATAGACTTTTTACTTGAGGGTGGTGAGTGGTGAGCCAGTGGTGAGCCAGCCACATGGCCTTTTATTAAAATTACGAATAATAATTCGAACGCCATGTTGGTTCCAGAGACCTCAAAAATACTTAGCACCATTTAAAGATGAAATAACTATCCCCCTTAAACAAGATGAATGTCGCCATTTTCCTTAGTCAGTAATAGAAAAGTCAATATGTCCTATAATTAATATATAATATTAATTTATATAATTACAAAACTGGTAAAGACAGTAGGAACAGATAAAATTCTAGTCATGATATTGACAAATTTATTTCAAAGATAGGTACCGCAAATCCCTTTGAAATATCGTTATACTAACAAATAATCCACGAGTTAATGGACCGATTAAGCCAAATGTCTCGTCTTTGTCTAGCGATACAATACTAGAGCATGACAAAACATAGCTTAGATTGAAGCGATTAGGTGCAGATGATGTTCGATGTGAAACAATTCTGTTTGGTTTCGAGACATCTCTGTGGTAAGATTATTTTGCTTATCATAGAAATAAATAGCTTTCATCAATCTTATTTTACATTAATATTTTATTATAATGATATTTAAAATATTAAATACCAAATAAATATAAACATCAGAAAATGTACATTTCTTTTCTGATAAAGAATACCGACGAAAATACTCGATAAGTGATTTTATTATTTTTTGCCATCGTGTTTTATTTACTTTTTCCCCTATAGAGGCATGTATGTATCAGAATTACTGACGTAATAAAATGATTACGTCACCCTCGTTGTTACACCGATATTTTTATTGAAGGTAAATAAAATGCTTCTTACTCTAACGATATTTCTTCCCTAATGATGTAAGAGGAGCCTGATAGTGGAAGATGTTTCCTGTATATATGTTTTATGGAAAAATATAATAATTTATTTGTTTTATTAGGTATATTTTGTTTAAGAAATTCTTTATTTAAAATTCCGATGACATTATTTTATAAATTCTAGGTTGACACTATATAAAATAATTTCCATTTATTTATTAATGTTATATACGTTTCAGGAACAAAATAAGTGTAATCAAGAGTTTTAATTATATTTTTATACGGTCTCGAGTAAACAGCATTACCGTCATGATGTAATTATGAATTTTGTTGTTTGTTAAAAGACTGCTCGGACAGTGAAACGGAACGGGCAGTGTTTATTTCGCATCATTAATTTACATGGATGTTGTATTTACATTTCATTAACTCTGAAGTTTTCTCATTATTTTTAGAGCTACGATGGAATAAAAATAACAATCTACCTAACTAAAGTTTGCAAAGGTAAAAAATGTATTCACTTAAAATCAGTACTTTCATTAAAAAGCTATTTTTAGATAAAAAAAAACTAGTCCGCTGTCCCCCGTGGTTTCACCCGTTTCTGAGGTTTTCCAACTTTTTTATAGTTATTCTGCTATTCGGGGTGGAGACAAATCCAACAATTCAAAGATCATAAAAATTGGTTCAGCCGTTCTTGTTTTATATACTGCGTGATTTTTTAGTCACTGGCAATACTTGCAGGGGTGGAAGTATTCATCGATATGAACAACTTTTATTATGGGACTAACTGTGAAATCACGAAAAAATTATTAGCTGTTCCATACAAAAGTTCAATTCCTACTCGACCAAAATGTATGAAGCAACCATTTGATTTTATGCGATAGCAGAGTTGGTCCCAAAGTGAAAGGGCAAGTATTGCCAGTGACAAAAAAATCACCCTGTTACGAGTATATAATACAGTTTTCAAAAGGTTTATTTTCTAAAATACCAACACCAATATCTTCAACTTTAAAAGAAACTGTGCTGTGGCTAGATCAATGCAAATTAAGTTACCTACTACACAGTTTGGAACAACGACGTGACTACTACCAACTCCTACGATCTTCTACGAAGGTTGAATGCCAAGTGTATTGTAAATGTCTTCGGCACAACTCAGTGTAAAGAAGTTCTGATATACGTCATAACACGTCCGGCCCAAGAACATAACCAACTTATTTCTTTATTAAGAATACAAGTATTGATATTAAACAGTATTTTATATATTGAATGCTACGTTAATTATAAAATACATTTCTTGATGGAAAAAGGCACTAAAATGTGGGAACATTATATGTAATTTTATATATCTTAATATATAAAAATCCAGTGTCATATGTATGTTCCCAGTGAACTCTTCACCAAGTCAACCGATTTCGATGAAAGTTGGCATTTTATGTGTCTAACTTGAGATATAGGATTGTTTATATTTCGATTAATGGTCTTAATAATTTATAATTAACAATAAACTGATTCTTAAATCAGATTTTTTACAGAAAATGTCGGACCATCTATTGTGAACTTCTCATAGATGGCGCCACGTCGTAAGTTTCATAAGTCTCAAACAGATGGCGCCTTAAATCAGATTTTTTACAGAAAACTGTCGGACCATCTATTGTGAACTTCTCATAGATGGCGCCACGTTGGAATTCAAAATTTCTTTTTCAACAACACGTGGTGCAATGTGATATATACGTATTTTTTTTGTGTTTGATGAAGTCTAAGGTTTTTATGGAGAGAAAAAAAGTAAATAATAAGAGGAAAATAGTAAAAACAACAATTTTCTTTACCAATACAAAGCACTCTGTCCCCAGCTGTCAAACATTAGACGTCAATCAAAACAAAACAAAGGCGCGTTAGACAGAACGAAATCTGTCGGAGCAGCTATTAACATAAAAAAACAATGTTAGTTTGTTTTAGAGAAATAGGGCAGAACAAGGTCTGCCGGGACAGCTAGTATAGTTATATATATTAGTAACTAAAATTATGTAAATTACAAATTAATAAAGAAACAAACGATTTAAACTAAAACTCCTTAAACAGCACTCAATATGCCTAAAACGTTCCAATTAAACGCGATCACGTTCACTTCCACTGAAAGGTAAGGCATTTTTTGTAAAAACATTATGATTGAATCAGGTTCCGAATTTACACAGAACTAAACGAATAAAAATATCCATATCCCAACAAAATCTAGTAAAACATTGGGCAAACAAAATTTCCATTTGCTGACATGCATATAAACTTATTTTATCATCGCCGAGCGAAATCTAAAGCATATGTAATCTTCTTTGGTGATAAAATTAATACTCCATGAGATAGGAGTTTCGACCGAAAATTACTAGAAAAAAAAAAAAGGTATAATGGGCGTTTCTACAATGGCCGATAACGACACCGATCCGATACTAAAATGTATGAGATTAGTACTGTCACGATATCGGCGGCATTTTGGTATCGGGTCGGTTGTTGTTATCGGCTAATGTTAAAACGCCCATTGTAATACCGATTTATCTATCTATCTAGCTAATAACATGGAGGACATTGTTCTCGATCAATGTCCCGTATTAGATTGAAAGGACAATAACTTATGCGATACTATCGCCAATGGACGGACGGCGAAATAATTAAAAATAAATAATTAAAAAATATTACGGTATCACCACATAATACCTATATCGACGCGGATTCGGGTAAAGCCGACCGACTAAAACTTTATGTCAACGGTGGGTGGAGACGAATTTTCTCGGATTTGCTCGGCTCGTACGACGCGTTTAGCACTAAAATAGGTGATTGCGAGTGAAACTACGGGATGGAAAGCTAGTTAACGTAATATGAAAATAATAGGATTATGTACTTGTGGTTTCGCCTGTAAGTGTACTATCCCAGAAAAAAAGAAAGAAGCGGGTAAAACCGGTGGGTGAAAGTAAGTCCGTAGACAGTAAATCTTGTATAATTTTATTGGTTCATAGATATTGAAGAATAAACTTAATGCACTCAATAATACGTAATTTTTTGATATCTTTGTTCAATCATTTTATGTTAGGTACATATTTATTGTAGGTTTATTGCTCTTTTACTTTTTTTTAAATGTTTTCTATTAATTTTGTATATTTGCAGAATAATCCATTTACATATTTAGTTTTATGTATTACGTAATTGCTTTGGATTGAATATAAAAGCACATACATTTTAGAACTCGACTCGCGATTCCTGGAATTCATTTTAATTTATTACTAGCTTTTCCGCGCGGTTTGACCCGCGTTCCCGCGAGAAAATATAGCCCATGTTACTCAAGGATAATGTAGCTTTCTAATGGGGAAAGAATTATTAAAATCCGTCCAGTAGTTTTTGAATTTATTCTACATACATACAAAAATACAAATCTTTCCTCTTTATAATATTATATTATATTAGTTATATTAGTATTATTATATATGTAGATATGATTTAGTTTTAAATCGCGTGACCTAAAACTAACTAGGGGCTAAAACTAAAAATATTCTTGCACTAAGTACTACTTAACTGTCAGTTTCTGAAAAATCAAAGCCCTCTTTATAATTTAGGTTGTAGTTGTAGGTACTGTATTTGTAGGTAGTAGAACTCTTAGTGCAGAGTTCGCTCGGGAAAGTACTAATTCCGCCGTGAAATAATAGTGCACTTGTATTCCTGTGTTTCGGTTAGGAGGATATGGGAGCCGGTGAAATTACAGGCACAGGAGACTTAACACCTTCATGTCCCAAGGTTGGCAACGCGTGAGTGATACCCCTGGCAGGGAAAATATAATATTGTATTTTCTTTGCGCGTGGTGTTATGAGCGTCTATAGATTACGGTAACCGCTTACTATCAGGTGGGCCGTAAGCTTGTTTGCAATCTATGTAGTATAAAAACAATATAAATGCGTCATTAATAGTGACAGGTATACTTCTTGAATGTTAGACTAAAGTCGTACTGCCAAAATATTACGTTTTTTTTAATATGTTTAGTGATAAAGTCATTAGAGTTCTAGAAGACAGAAGCTAGGAAAACCTCCTGACGTTTACACACTTAGTTTGATTTTACAAATGAGCATACAAAAAAAAAACAGTCAGTTTGAGATAATTTATGTGATAACTTTATTGTCAGTAGACTTTAGTGCAAGTCGTAAAAATTACATCATGTTTAAACCTTTCACTGATAATACTAGCTTGTAAAATATTATGACTAGAATGTTCTAGTTTTGGTCACTATAAAATGTCTGATGTCTAAATTACATGATTGAGGTCCGTTTTACGGAATGTATGTCTTGAATGGAGATTGCAACAATCGAATTTAAATCTTGAGTTTATTTTTGATTACCCATTTTTTATATGGAGGTTTCTTTATTATGGGCTTGTGTTTAAGATAGTGAAAATCAAAGTGAAATCAATCAAATCAATCAAGTGATTGTATAAGTACGATTTCCGTCTCATTCTCTCGACATAATATGCAAAGGAGACCTAATAGGAGGATAATAGAGCATCCAAAAACAATTCGATTCTTTTTATACTGGGAACGCGGGTGAAACCGCGGGCAACAGCTAGTATTTGAATAAAAATGCACACTATTGCGAACTACATAAGGTTTAATTTCAATACGATAAAAAGAGTTGAAACGAATTCCATTCAACAAAGTAATTTCTGCTTTCCACTATTTTCCTGTTAGGTATACATTGTGTAGTCAAGAAAAGAATAACGCAAATACCAATACACAAGTGTAATAATTAACCAAAACGCTCTACTCTTTGTTTTACTGTAACTAAATAACGTATATCAATAGGCTATTTTTGAGAAATGAATAACATTTGTAGGTGGGAATTTACTCTTGAATTTTATAGGTTTATGCGTAGGTTATAAAAATGTTTTATATCTCTTTGCATACCAGCAACAATATCTACTTGTATTTCCATAACTCTTCATCATGGTGTTATTTATAGTCAGCTTATGGATCATAACATCTGTATGCCTGGCTACCAATCATTAGAGGTCGGCGCACTCAATGTATAGGTTATTGCATTTAGAATACAATAAATTACACTAAAAGACAAGCTAACCTATACTATAATATTATTAAACGCGCTAATCTCAGGAACTACTGGTTCAAATTGAAAAATTGTTTTAGTGTTCGATAGCCCATTGATCGAGGAAGGCGTGAGTGAAACCGCGGGGCGGAAGCGAGTGATAATATATGTTACTATCGTAACTAGATTAGCAGTGTATGGCACTGCCGCGTAGCAGGCATAGTTCAGACTTGACGTCAAGTATCCCTTTCTCACTTTGATATGGTTAGTTTCACGGTAGAAGAAACGAGACACACATGGTTTCCAAAGATACGTCTTTTGTACTCGCATGTGGTTACGTTTTTCCGAGAATTATTAGATAGAAGATTGTAAGGCGAAAAACCACTGATTTGGACATCTAATTTTATTTTACCATAAATGCCTTGGTAACTTTTATTCTTTTACAAGAATTGTGAACAGAATACAAAAGCTTAACTACCCCATAACAGTGTGATTACAAGCCTATATAAGGCTTAGTTGGGTTTATTTGTTATAGGGTCGTTACTTGACTCTTAGGGCCCTTTTGATAATCAGCAGGATTTAGTTCGAGTATCCGTATTTGAGGAGATTTCAGCTCTTGTATTTACCATAGGATTACATTTACACATAATGTGGATGGTAAATTTATGAGTCAGTAACACTTGCTTTTCTGTAAGGAGATCGCTTTTGTTGTTACGATGAGTTTGTCGTACAATTAATAAATAAAAAAATATTTAACGTTTTTTTTTTTTAAGATTTTATTACCGGCTCTTTTCATCAAATTCCGAACCATCTGACTCTATCAGACTATTCATAAGTGCTTTTGCAAACCTAATTAAACAAAAAAATCGTTCATATTTATTTAAAATCATTAAAAACTTTTTATTTTAGTTTTTATTTTTTTGCAATAGGAATCAATGCAAGGATAACTAACTACCTAATATAAAAAAACTGGCCAAGTGCGAGTCGGACTCACACACCGAGGGTTCCGTACAAACTTCGTCCATCATTCGTCCATCAAGGGAAATGCATAATTTTATTTATTTACCTTATTTGAGGTTGGTGCCAATTAAGCTAGACCTCTAAATTGTATGAGTGCCCATACAACTCAGAGGTCTTTATTAATTGGCGTAGCTATGTATCCCCCTTTAATTTTCAACTTTTTTTATTTTTTAAAAATTTTATTTTATTTGTGCTGTAAGACCTTGCTGTTTGCCAAAATTTTTTTTTATATTTGAGACGATTGAATAAAAGGTAAATTGCGGTTTACGATTTATGACGTATTAAAAAAAAACTACTAACTAGATCTCGTTCAAACCAATTTTCGGTGGAAGTTTGCATGGTAATGTACATTATATATTTTTTTTAGTTTTATCATTCTCTTATTTTAGAAGTTACAGATGGACACACACACATTTTATCACATTGGAAGTGTCTCTCGCGCAAATTATTCAGTTTAGAAAAAAATGATATTAGAAACCTCAATATTATTTTTGAAGACCTATCCATAGATTCATCAAACCCATAAGTGTGGGGTCACTTATGGGTTTGATGAAAAAAAGAGTTTCAGTTCTAAGTATGGGGAACCCCCAAAATTTATTGTTTTTTTTACTATTTTTGTGTGAAAATCTTAATGCGGCTCACAGAATACATCTACCAAGTTTCAACAGTATAGTTCTTATAGTTTCGGAAAAAAAGTGGCTGTGACATACGGACGGACAGACAGACATGACGAATCTATAAGGGTTCCGTTTTTTGCCATTTGGCTACGGAACCCTAATAAAAAAGGATAACTTGACGCTATTCCTCTATTTAAAAAAAAATGCGTATATACATACCATTTTCTTAGACCGTTTTTTTTTAAACCCGAACAATAGTTCCTTTTTGATAATTTTATTCTAACCGAATGTCCATTCCAGCGGATACTAACAATGAAATATCGAATGCAGAATTTGCGTTTAGTTTGCTAGTCGAAATTGAACTCTTTTCCGGGTCTGTTTGTTATTTACGGATGGTAAAACCTACTCGAGACGTACTGTAATAGCTTCTAGTGATAAATTGGAGTAATTCGCTGCGATGTTCGGTAAAAAACTGAATAAAGTACTTACAAAGTGAATAGAGCTTATAATTCAGTGAAAAGAAATCTAAAAACCTCTTATGAACCACTTTTTAAACCACTTATGATAATTTCCCATAAATAGATTTATATCCCCAATAAATCTATTTGAGGCATATGATCCCAAAATAATATAATACTTAAAAACCTCACTTTTTATATTGTATAGAAATAAAGTGTCCTTCTAGGGCGGTACTCGGATTAACATAATCTATGAATAAACCGAGCAGACTCACTCGGTTGAACGTTGAACAGGATTAGATACTTGTTTACTAACGCCCGGATTACACATTCTTAAATTTAAGTCAACACTCAAAAATTGATTGCGTAAAGGTTATTTTTGTGGACGCTTACTAACTTCTTGTACCTTTTGTCTCATTACTGAGGGACCTTTAAGAATTCTTCTCGGGGACTATTTTTTGACTTCTGGTAATATTTTCAGCTGTGTGCTGGTAATGTGGTCGTAATACCTATGCTTGTCGAATATGAAATATTGGAAATATTAGACATCGAAAATAGATGAGTTGGTTCGGTGTACTGTCCAGGGGATTCAGTATCTTTCTCCAGGACTTCTTCATGCCATATATTAATAAAGGAAACACTAAAGATGTCACCAGTCTGCAATTGATTTATCTCGATATGTTTTTATCTGCCCATACATCTTGTGGATATTTCCTGGCATTTGTCAAATAAACTAAATGCAAGAAAAATGAATTGCAAAAACTGTAGGACGAGAGTTATCAATCAAAATAAATGTCATACATCGTTTTTCAATTGTTTCAATCTCGACTTAAGCCGTTTTCTGTATTTCGGGCCTTAGAAGTTAGTACTTGAGTCTCGGTTAACTTGAATGATTACTCTGTCTCTAGTGGTAGACATTGTTGAAACATTTACGTTTGAAGTGGTAGATATTGTGAATATAGGTACGTTTGTTCTCTGTCGGTAAGGATGTTAATGTTTGAAAGCGTGGTTAGTATAAAGATTAGGTTGGCTTGACAATGTTAAGCTTAGTTTAGTATAATAGCGCGTATTACTAGTACTTGTAATACTTGTAGTATTTCTAGTACTAGTACTCAAAATGAAGTAAGTAAAAAGTGAGCCGCACACGTTCAGACAATCAGCGGATATCCTATTGCTTGGAGTTAGTACAATACTTGAATACTGAAACACGTTCTCTTTGAAAATCTCGGCAACATATTGACGTCATTTTGAAATGATCTTTATACGGAACTATTAAGGGCGGCTTTGCATCCGCAATTGAAATCTAGTTTTTCATATTCTGGTTATCATCATTTTTTTATATCAGAAGACTTACTTTCATGCTGACAGTAGGTAACAACAAGGGCTTTACCAATATGTTGACGACCTTTCATCATCATCATCATCATTATCGCAGCCGCAAGACGTCCACAGCTGGACATGCCCTATGTCCATCCTTTAAGTATCTCCAATAGGACCTTTAGAAAGCCTGGCTCTGATTTTATCTCTAAAAAATAATCATCATAAATATCAATAATGTTTTATATATTTTGTCAAACAATGAGATAATTCATCTCTCGATGTAATTACGCAATAAACAGACAAATAACGATTCAATACGTTGTAATTTTGTTTGTTGATTAAACGTCCCCTTAATTAAAGCTCCATGAAGCTTTACCAGGCGATAATTACAAATTGTGCGTTTTATTTACCAACTATATAAATTTAAAAGCTCTATGTGGTTAACCTAGTTTTTTATTATATAGGCTTGTGTTTGATCTATTTACTCAATGACAATGTTCGCGATGAGTACATCCCTTCACCGACACCTCATTTGTCAGCATTACTGGCCTATTTATTCCGATGGCGAGCCTCCCAAAACCGAAATCAAATATTTATTTTCGATTTAAAAATATTTTGTTATAAAGCTTTTATAAATACGTAATACAGGTTGGGAAAGTTACATTTTCTTGGATGATAAATTAAAAAATGTCTCTCATCTGTCTGTTGAAATTTAATAAGTAAATAGTACCTATAGACTCAAACTGACCATCCCTCTTGGATTTTCCTATTGCTGCTATAAAATATTAGCAAAATCTTAGGTTAACAGGAGGCTATGTGATGTGATACCCTAGATGGATGTTGATAAAAGTTAAGATATCCATTTTATAAACATTGTACTCAAAAATTTCACCTCATAAAACTAAGAGCAAATTGCTTTCTCGTCAAACGACTTGAATTCGGGAAACTTCAAACATCTTTAGTTAGGAAACAAACAAAGAAAACGAAAAACGATGTCTTTCCTGAAATTGGATTGCTAAAGGCTCTTTTCACTATGGGGTGTAATATACATCCGAGTGGTCTTCCTATGAAATAGACAGAAACCAAGTCGTGCTGCCAGTTATTTTTTTATGTTTTTACCAATAAATCGTAAAATATAATATGAAGAAATTAATAAAAAAAACGGCAGAGAGTATATATTGCTTATTATATTATAAAAACATGTTGCAAATATATTATATCGACAGATTTGAAAACCACTAAAATCGGAGGAACAGAGGAACTAAAATCGGAGGTCTGGCAACAATGGTTACTCAGGGAGCTCGGTTTTGTAGGTTATATAGAATATGTTACATCTAAGTGAAAAGGGTTCTATAAAGAAAGTACGCTGAGCAATATCAAATTATATCCAGTATAATATATTGTATATACCACAGTGAAAAGGTACCTTAAAACTTGTTGATAGTTCTGTTCCGCAACTTGCGCACTAATTGAACTCAAATAAAAAAAAGTTACCGCTGTGTTCTCAAAAATCTTGTTCTTACTAATTTGCGGTAATTGGCAAGAAACTATGACGCAACAACGTAATTAAATAAAAAAGTGGATTTTTTTAAGCATTGATTGCCTTCACTTTGAACTATACTTCTATTTCCATTGTTTTCTACTATACAGAAAATTATATTTAGTAGTAGCTCACTTAGCGTCAAAATTAATTAAATTGTTAAAAGACTTATACTTAAGTAGTTTCATAAGCCGAGCTTACCCAAAGAGTTGCATCTTAAGTTTCCAGTTCGTAACTTAGTACCGTACAAAAGACATTATTCACCACGGAATACGTTATAGGATTTATGATTTATTATGACAAAATTAATATTGTAAAGTTAGGGACTTGCGAAGCAGTCTCTGTTAAAAGTTTATAGAAGTTGTATAAATGCAAGGACACATTCATTGTTAGTTTTTCTTCATTAAAAGCTCCGGCTTATTATAGGATTCAAACTCACGACCTTCGGCACGACATTTCCAAGGCATTTAATGTAATATTTTATTGTTGGTTCACTTAAATCATAATAACTTTGTAGTACCCACCTGGCAGGCTACCACTCTCAGGTTGAAACACTGCAATTGAGAGAGCCTAGCTTATTTAGTGTTCACATTACTTATAGTGCACTTATTGCAGAGCTCAGAATCTTTGTTAATTCAATAGCTATAGAAAAAGACAGGTAAAGATAGGCAATCATTATACATAATCGACGGGTCTGAGTGCAGGAGTTGATTATTAAATCTAAAAGATCATAAATCAAGATCATATCAACGAACAGTCGGTCGATAACTTTGATAATAGAAAAATCGATGTTTATTTTTATCTTGATGGACACTCGAGATGTCAAACAGTATTTTCATCCAGATTATATGTTGAGTGACGACATTGTGACGCAATATTAAATAAATATCAAGTGCAATTTCCGGAACAGATTTTTTCAAGTTAAGTTCTTCTCGAGTTTTTTCGTCACTGAAAATTAAAGCTCTCTGTCGGATTCAAACCCACAACATGCGTCTCGGCATTTTATGTCACTAACACTGAGCTACCATTACTTCAAGTATAAATTAATGGTTTTATACTGCTTTGCACAGGCCTGTAATTATAGACAATGTTCTCAACTCTGTGAAGTCAAGACAACAAACTAATGACAGTTTACTTCTCCATCGTCCTTCATCACATCCAACCCTATCTATTTATATTTAGGGTTAGATAAAAATGAAACAGAAAGGTCAGCTTTTAATAGGGTACGAATAATAACGATGAACCGATAACTTTAATTGTTGTATCAATTATGTAAAGGTTGACAGGGAAATTGATCCAACAACCCTTCCGTCATCGACCGGCATTCAAATTACTCGACTAATTGAGGTACGTCATATACATTCTCCACTTCTAATAACCCGGTGCTGTAGGAACGGGTAGATGTTCGATAGTACATTGAGTTGTGAGCGAGAAATCTTGAGATTCTGAAGAAATGGTGGATACAAAGAAATGAATGCACACATACAAAATAGAGCTTAAAGAAACATAATTTAGAATTATGTGATAGCTTCTCTAATGTCCCCAGCGGATATTGAATCCACTAGCATTCTTGGAGATGTACCTGTTGAGAACAGCTCCGGTACGATTCTGGACAAATGGAAGTGGGGTAACTCACGAGCGACTCGCATCAGTACAGTCACGAGCATAAATATATATATATTTAGTAAAATTCTAAAGCGTATTTTTTGTGAAATTACCATAGTAACTTTGAGATAACACCTATATCATAATAGTATTGGTTCCATAATACTATGTTCGTAACATCATACAATATCAATGAGTACTTTCAGAAAAAATCAAGTCAAAAAAAAAAATGTTGAGTATATATTTATGCTCGTGACTGTACCATAACGAAGTTGTGGCGGCTAGACCTACCGTAGATGGTCCCTGGTGCCTTGTACAGGGTGCTAAGAGGTAGTGTACCTCGCTGTATAACCTAACTAGGTTGGGTAAGTGCAGCTACTAAAATAAATCTCCATAGGGAATAAATATGAAGAGCCTCTCAGTTACTAATGAATAGTAGGGCCATGTAGAAGCCATATTAATAAATACTTACCGCGTGTCTGAGACTGACCCCAACGGACATGTGGACATTTCCGCTACGTAGTACGAGTATCTATTGTTAGATAAAAGGGGACAATGTAAGGTATTTTTATGAAGCCCTGTCCGAACATAACATGTCTTTATTTGCTCTTATTTGGGACATTCGTTTGTATGTATATTTAATATGTATGATTCGTAGATGCGCCCTTGCCATACAAGGCGCACGTTTTTTAAAATTTAATATTTAAGACCTATATGTATTTATACCACATTCCCGGCAAACAAGCATACGGCCCGCCTGATGGTAAGCGGTTATCGTAGTCTATGAACGTTTGCAACATCAGACCTATTACTCGCGCGTTGCCGACCCTTCCCCCCTCCCCGATGAGCTCTGGTGACCTTACTCATGCGCAGGAACACAACTATAAGTTATTTGACTGCGAAATTCTGTAAGATGGAGGTACATAATAATATAATTTATAGGAGAAAAAAAAAAACATTCTTCTGTATAATATTTGAAATATCCTTCCAATTTTATTAAATTTGATTGACAAGAAAACTAATAAATGCTGGCACAGGTCGACCTTACATTAAGGTTATATCATACGATTTAGTTTCACTTTTTATGCTTATGGTTATATTGACTACCGCAAAAAATATACTATGACTATGAATGTAATCGAAATAAAAGGTGTTACGCTACGCCGCCGGCGCCGCTTGTCACCAAATTTTTTTTTAGTTTTGTATTGATTTTTTTATGTAAATGTTGAATGAACAAAATCCACTTTTAATGCATTACTTAAACTGTTTTAATATTATATTAGTGTATCTACTTGTAAGCGTTAAGTTTCTTTTGTTATTTATCAATAAAACAGTAAACCAGACTCAATCGACGGTAGCAATATAGGTAAAGGTATTGGTACACAGAAAAAAAGGAAATAATGCACTTTACCCAATAGAACTATGTAGTATACTTGTATTGAAAGGGCGATCCATTCACGCAAGGATAGGAGAAAGTGCATTATAGCAATTGGGGGATATACATTTTCCGATTGCTTAGATTTTAGATGCGAGCTCTGCTTGTAGTCATTCTGTATAAAGAGGTAATAATCTTTATAGATACAAGCAATAACTAGACTCGTTTATTAAATGTAATGTCGACAATATGTTGATAACCTCGTGATTGATTTGTAGTAATAAATCTGTTGTAAATGGTCTCGTTAATTATGTTCCTATGCCCGATATGGATCTAAGTATACTTCGACCTTTTGCATTATCTTCTATTTATAATAGATTGACCTGGTTGATCTTAGTACTTGGAAACATGTGAGGAAAGTTATGTGCAGTCGGGGGAACCCCGCCAGGAACGAAGTTCATTAGTATTTTTTTTTTGGTTGATTGTCATTACGAAATTGCAATAATCAGAAAATGCAACTCACGTATGAATTAAAACAATTACAAACAATAAATATTTTCATGCGATTCACTCTTACTCGTATATAATAGATAGAGATAGACAGAGAGAGAGAAAGACGCATGAAGTGGGCATAACTTGTGACGTCACATACGTAACGCTTTTTGCTTACGTGACCATTTCTGCCAGTCAACTCCGACCGCAAACCGAGTAAAGGAACGTTTTGTTCCAAAACATGTCAAAAATATGAATATCCTAAATTTTTCCTAGAAATTGATCCTTATTAGCAACATTAGGGTTCGATTCCTGGCTAGGAATATTGATTTTTCAAAAATCCAATGATGCAGTTTTAATTTTCATCAAAGTCGGACTCGAGACTCTTTTGAGTAATTTTCGCTATTCCTTAGGAGTTCGCCATTCACGCCCACTTGAAAAATTCACCTGTATATTACTGCAGAAATCAGAATATCATACAGATGCCAAATTTCATAGAATTCCATTTATCTTTTATGACATTGTGAAACACCCACATAAACATATACACGGTTATAAATTTGTTATTGTTATATTGTAGGTTCCGTAGAAGGATCAAATTCGTATTGACTTGCCAATCTTCTAGAGCAAGTAGAAATTTGACGACAGCCTAATGGCTCGACCTGTGATTTCTCAAATAACGATGTAAAGAGAATCATTCAAATCGTTTGCTTATAGGAAATAACTTAGCAAATCGCGTAAACAGAAACGACTCGATATCAGCTACGGTAAACACATTGAATATTTATACTAACACGAGTTTCCTTACAAATGGCGTTTATTGACGGTTTATTTGTCCACATTATTTGTGAATCCATTACTGATGTACTACTTACTGCCTATACATTAGTTATAGTATTATAGCCTTAACTTATACTTCAAAGCTCTACGTTTTTGTTTATACTTAGGCACTTAAGGTTGCCCTTTATGTCCTTAACTTACGGTCTAGTTTTGTCAAGTTAAAATTACATAATGGGTTTTAAAGAGTTTAGTAAGTAATGACGTAACCTCGGTTCTCTGCTAGCTGTTATATAGTAAAACCTTCTGTTGATTTAATTGAATTACGTGATTTGGGATGTAGTTTTGAGACCCATTCGCAGGTTCAAAGTCAAAGTCAAAGCCATTTATTCAGTTTAGGCCCTAAAAGGGCACTTATGAACGTCGAAACTATTGAAGTTACCACCGATTCGGAAGTCGCCTTCAACTGAGAAGAACCGGCAAGAAACTCAGCAAGGTTACATTTATATTTCGTTTTTTTTTTTGGACAATCTGGTTAGGTTAGGGGGTTATTAAGGTGGTAAAAAATACCTAAACTGATTTGCTTTTCTAAAACAAAAAAACAATTAAATTCAGACTAGAATCACAATAAGAGTTGGTGGAGTCCCAGTTCTGCAATTTTATTTCCCATGTAAAATTATGAAATGAAAATGTACAATAAACTAAGCATTTTATTTAGAGGTGTTAAAAGTGTCTTCCTCTTATCAAGAAACGTAAAGATAAGACAGTGAGTGCCACTGAATTTGCAGTAAAGTCTCGCTCAGAACAATTACGAGTGTAAAATAAAACAGTTTGTTGCTTTCTAGGGTAAGCGAGTGGCAAAATTGGCTATAACGACTCACCACACCCGCTCTGTGATTTTCTTTTTGCACTGCACTTTTACCAACTTCAATTTAGTAAAAGCAAAAATGCTATCTTGTTACGCAACGTATTGATTTCTTTATGGAAGCATCTAACCAATTTGCTATGGCAGTCGTAATGAAGAGAAAAGGATGAAACACATTTATTTCGACATACACAACATTATCATTATCAGCAAATAAATCACATTATCCTAATCCTAAACCTAACTTAATATTATAAAGCGAATGTGAGTTTGTTTGTTACCTTTTCACGCCTAAACCGCTGAACCGATCGCAATGAAATTTGATGTGTAGATAGCCTATGGTATGGAGAAGAATGTAAGCTACTTTTTATCCCGGAAAAACATAACATCCCTCGGGAACGCGGGTGAAACCACGGGGTGGAACCTAGTAATATTATAAAGGCGAATGTTTGTGAGTGTGTGTGTTTGTTTGTATATTTGTTACTTCTTCACGCTCAAACAGCTGGATCAATTTTAATGTAATTTGATATGGAGGTAGCTGACACCTTGGATTAAAACATAGGATACTTTTTATGCCGAGATAACATAAGACCGCTTAGGAACGTGGGTGAAACCGCGGGGCGAAAGCTAGTAAATAATAAGAATAAAAAGAATAGCAAGCAGACTCTGCAATAATGTGTGATGTTGAAAAGATTGCTAGTCAATTCTAGGTACTCTGAGGTAGGTAGTAGGCTTATACTTTCAGAAGTGCTTACTTCTGAACTGATTTTCAGCCAAACCTTTTATAACATAACGAAAACCAATTCTCTGCTAGGCTTTATGTGCTTGTATCTTCGGTCACATCATCAAATATAGTAAATTAGTTTCTACATAGGTAGATCTTAATAAAAAAAAACCATGTGACAATTCGGTAATTCCTGCAAGTCCGCTAAGTGAAATCATGTGCCATTCAATTTGATTTGACGATTCCTTTCAGTGATACCCAAGTGATTAATCTGTTCATACGGTTACTCACAAGTATTGGCCAGTGATCTTGCATACTTATTATCTAGTCCCCGACATCCGATACTTTCTGGGTATAAATCCCAAAAAAATATTCCAAAAACGGGAAGGGACTACACTGGGGAATAAACTAGGTTAAATTTACATGCAATGTTTACTCTACTATGTCTGTTTTTTCAAAAAAAACTGCAATCAAAAGTTTATTAAAAACGAGCGTTTGTAGCGTAAGCCCGCAGCTTTACACAGCGACAAATTGGCGCTGCCTGTAATTTGTTTCCAATTACAACAATCGATCGGTTGGATTGCGATGTTTATTGCCCGCTTTTTATATAATAATACTCGCTGGCTGGCTATGTTGGTAGCCTGATTTATAAAAGGTTTTTCTATATCTAAAGATAGTGCAAAGTACGATAGGAAAAATAATATTTATGCGTATTTATTCATAAAGTTATTAAAGGTATAAAACTAATAATTTATGACTTGACTAAACATAATTGAAGACTTAATTTAAAAAACCACCTTAGTCAAATTAGTTAGTTTTACAGTAGAGTAAAAAAACTTCTTCACGTCATCATATTTAACTTTTTATATTATACTTGCTATTTATTATGATTTGCACTATATTAGCTATGATTTTGCATATTTCGGACTTTTTGAATTTTTTAAAAATCCTTCCTTTAATTTATGTCAATAAATGCTTTTTGCCGAAACACGTTGACAAAGGTTGGTTTATGAAGAATCAGTACAACGAATAAAAGCAAATATCTCATGACTAAACTGGTCTTTTAAGAAATATAAAATATATTTAGAAAACATACGAATTCCTCTACAAGATGGCGTAACTAACGTATGTCATGAAATTTTTGACAAAGGTGGTTTTTTTTAAAATAATGTCTTCAATTACAATGACATTCGGAGATATGAAGAAGCCATTTAGTTTGAAATATAAAAAAACAGTTGAATATTAAAAGATCGTACGCTCACTAGAAACTGTTTCTATATAAAATAAATAAAATTCAATAAATAAAATTGTGCATTTCCCGTGATGGACGAACGATGGACGAAGTTTGTACGGAACTCTCGGTGCGCGAGTCCGACTCGCACTTGGCCGGTTTTTTTTTATTAAACTAAGTCTTCAGCGATGGATATTCCAATGTTGAATAAGATGATCATCAAAGTGACATAAGACCCCAGATAAAAATAACATTATTTATCTACGTTAAATCAAGTTCTAGACTAAGTGAAAAGGCTTTTACATCTGTGGGAGGCAACAGCCTGATTGAAGAACAATCATGAAACGATTTCGGAAAACGTTATCGTCTAATTAATTAATTTGTGCCAGAAAGCACACTAACTTGATTTCTATTTGCCAGATGTTACTCTTAATCTCAAATTAGAGCTCTGAAAAGCTTGATTGATCACATTGGTTATAAGACAGCATTTATGTCAATTGGTTTTTAAAGGGTTATTTCTTTTTCTAATTTAATTGTTATTCGTTATTAGATATTTATAACATTTTAAAGCCAAGCATTAGGTAACGAGCAGTTGAAATCGAAACACCTATTTATTATCTGAATTATTTAAAAAGTTATACAGTGTAGGCATCCAGTAAGGAAGGATTTTTTTGGAAATTCAAACCTTTAGGGGGTAAAATAGGAGTACGCGAGTGAAACTGCTGGGCTAGTTTAGATTATATAAAAGTAAATTACTTATAATATTTTTTTAACTATGTTCTTATCAGCAAAATAAAATTTGTTTTGTTTGTAGCACTTGACTTAAAAATTGAGTTATGATAGTCGGTAGTGACTTCACGTCACCCTACATCTCCACATAATTTATCATCGCAGTTATCAAAGCGCTTTATCAGCATGCATTATTTATTAATGACATACGACTACCTTTTCTAGTTAGTTAGTTGTAAAGAGAAGCGGTTTTAAGTTGCAGTGCCAAATACATTCCCCCTTATACAGACCCATTCGGTTGCCATCCCGATCGGAAAGGATGATTTTATTTCGTTAAATTTAGGCTGATGCTGTGTTAGTCACTGAATTTGTGGTAAGCTTAAGTTAGTCATGCTCACTTTAGGGTCTTTGCTTGCGGCGGCGTCGTGTGGCGGGTCGCTCACTTCCCTATAATATGTGCGAGGAGGGCGATGGCTGCTACATGCGTCATACTTGTGAACAGGTGCTGCTTGTGGGGGCTGGTCTGCTTAAGTTTGCAATCCATTTGTTTACTAAGTTACTCATAATTTTGATATATTTTTTTCCTTACTGTCATACGCGAAAACACGCGAGTATAGACACACATATTGTCAGTGAGACTAGATAAATAATTTGATGTAATGAATATATTCCATTAAATAAATTTTATGTACTTTCTCTCCGAGTGCAAGGCCGTGGAACGACCTGTATAGTAAGTACTTACTTATACGCAGCGGCTATATCGCAAGCGATATTATCAAAGATTTTTTATATCTAAAACTATGTTTTTACAAAAAAAAAATGCACAATCCAAACAAACATAGAGTTAGTTTTATGTAAGTATACTTGTTGATTAATATGTCCTACCTCCAGTCCGGTGGGCAGGCAGCCTTAGAATTGGCAGATATTTTAAATTCATGTTCATGTTCATTCTGTCTCAGTCAATACCAAGTTTCAAATAAATCTGACAAGAATATTATAACCTTGACAATATATACCAACCCCTATCTGCCCTTAGAGATTACATTTAGCAAGACTGAAATACGTGCTCCATTAACTGTGTCGAAGAAAATTAATGTCAAGTTTCATGTCAATCGTGCAGAAAATGATTATTTCCAGTACAAACGTTACACATTATAAATTTCAATTTATTTTACATAATGGTCGGTATTCTGTCGTTGAAATTATTTTCATGTAATATAATATTGTATTTGGGGTAAAAATATTTTTATGAATATAATTGCTTATATTATATGTAACCTACTCGGGAATCCCCGAGTATTATTGAAAGAAAGAAAAACATTTATTTACAAGAAATGGATGCACATACACAAAATAGAACTTATAAGAAAAAAAAAAATTATGTACATATCTACTCGGTTAATATATATTTTTAAATCGTTTCATAAGTTCCAGTACATAAAAACAAACTAATTTTACCTTTTTATTAATCAAAAATATTCACTGTTGAGTGTAGTTATTCTTTGTAATGAGATCTTATTTATATTATATGTATATTTTTTTATGATAACTGAATAGTCTGACAAGCAGGCAAGCTGTCCACCTGATGGTAAGTGGTTGCCTACCGTCGCCTATGGACTTTGGCAGAATCGGGAGATTGTCAATGAGTTGGCAACCTTTACAAAACCTAAGAGGAGACAATGCTATGATAAACCTATGTAAAAATTACTAAACAATATTAGACATTGTATATTTTAGGAAATAAATAAAATAGGTAGGTAAATACATCATAGGCCCCAGTGATCGAATTTATTTAAAAATTGCTATCATTTAAATTGCATTAAATGAATTGCTGTAATTAAGTAAATAAATAAAACAGTGAAATAAGGCAATTTTCTGTTTGTTGAATAATATATATTTTGAGTATTTTTTTATGAATAAGTTATTTATCTATAGTACTACACTACATATTTAATTCATAAATAATAATTTAAAAAATTGTTAATCGTTTGTTTTGCTTTAATGACGAAAATCAATCAATTGACTAATTTAAATATTCAATTTCAAAACAATAGCATCTCAGCAATAATAAATAATTATTCACTATTTTGTAACTTTTTCAAATTATGTATACCTATTCATGAATAATTTTCTGGCACAAATACGGTAAATTGAATAAAAACTAATCAAGTAGTTGGTAATATCTGTTCAGCTGTGTAACATTAAAAACATCTATAGGTACTTACCAAAAGAAACGCAATCAAGGAGCCCATAAAACTTTCCAGTCAGTTTGGGAAGAAAAACAAAAAGTTCACGTTAAATAAAAAAAAGTTCGGATATAGATTCAAATAAAAAACTGTGGCACAAAATTTTTAAAAGTTATTTCGAATTGGTGATATTCGAAATTTGTAAAATATGAATTTTCACAAACTTTTTCCTATACTCGCGTGTTTCCGCGCGCAAGTGTACTTCCAAATGATGTTCCACCGTGTTTACGCATCAGAGTGCTAAGAGAGACTGACTCTGGTATCGCATCTCACCCACCAGTCAGTCGCGTCGATGATACCAATGGTAGGTACGTCACTTCGTAATAGATTTTATGGTCGTACGAAGTGTGAACTTTACGAGTTATCTCGTATTCACATTGAAAGCAATTCAATTCTTTTTTTTTATGAGTTACCTACATAGGATATAAAATATTCTCGTTTATTTATACCAAAATTTCACCCATGATACTGAAACGTGACTACGAGTATGGAAGCTTAGTATGTTTTAAGAAAACTTGTAAAAATGTTCTGATAAAATGGCAGGAGGAATTTCTGTGCCAAAATATTTTTCCTGACTCTACATGGCATATTTACCTAAACAAGTTGCAGTTGTGGCCAAATGACACAGCGGCCTTCCGGCCAACCAAATATTTTAGTTCATCTAAAAATCATATTTTAGGAGAGAGCATAGCGATATGTCGCTCATGGAGCAGCTCCATTACGGACGTACCTCCACCTTACAGAATATATATATATTTTTTTGAAGCTGACTAGAAGGTGGTGGGTCCAGGGGACCATCTTCTACCCTTACGCGGACTATACGGCGAGCGCTGAGGGCTCTCAGCCGTGGCTTTAAACTAAAATAAATTTAGGGCAACGGTAGCCTGAGGGTGCCCCCTGTGGGGCTCGACCTCGGCTCAGGACGTTGCCAGGGGAATAGGGGAGGACTTAGCATGCAAATAAAATATATTATTTGGGGATCGGTCGGATTGCTAATAAGCAGCTCGGGCCGCGTTTAAACGGGACGAGACTGGGAGGGACGTCGCAACGGTCCTCGCCGGCGAGGACGAAATCTTGGCTGCCGGTTGTGTATTTGTGTTTGTTTTCGGGCTTCGTCAGCCTCGATCTGAGCTAAGGTGGTGGCATCGTCTGGTTCGCTGAGGGCAAACCTAGGCCTACGGATGCGGGAGATAATGGACGGGGTGTACGTGACAGCCTTACAGAATACCGCAGAGAAATAACTTACTAGTTGTGCCAGAGCTCAGGGGAAGGGTCGACAACGCGTGAGTGATTACCCCTGGTGTTGCTAGCGTTCATAGGCTACGGTAACCGCTTACCATCAGGCGGGCAGTAGGTATGCTTGTTTGCCGACTATGTTGTATAAAAAAAAAATAGGGCTACCTAATAATATCAAAACATTCAAACGGCAATGACGTATTTCTATAGGTATGTTGGTGTCGGTTTGTTCTCAGTGGGCTAACTAAGTGGGCTAAACAGAAAAAAAATAATTCTAATTCCAAAGATTTTTGATTTTTGTTTTTATCAACAAGTTGATAAACAGGCAGACGGTCCAACTGGCGCAGTATATTATTGTACCATGGTCCATCTGATAAAAATATTCTTCAATTTAATCTATTAATTAACTAAAATTTTGTGTCTGGTCGTTATGGTTATTACTACTATATCCTAACTATATATATAGTTAGGATAGTTAGGATTATATATAGTTATTATAAATGCGAAAGTGAGTTTGTTTGTTTGTTACCTTTCACGCTTAAACCGCTGAACCGATCGCGATGAAATTTGGTATGCAGATAGCCTATGGTGTGGAGAAGAAGGCTACTTAAAACATAAGATCCCTGGGGAACGCGGGTGAAACCACGGGGCGGAATCTATACTTAATAAAATTTGAAATGTAATGATAGGAGTAGATTAATTAAATCAATAATAATAAAGATAAACTGTGCTTGGTGCCTAGTAAAACGCAGTTGCATATTTTGTAAAGCTCCAGAAATTTTTAATAAAATCCCAAAATCAATACGGAAATACGACGACATTTTCACTTTTAAAAAGCGCCTCCATGATTTCCTTATTATGAAATGCTATTATAATTTATGTGATTTTTTAAGTGACAAAACGATATAGTTGGTTTTGTTGATACTATATCTATAATTTTGACATGAATATAATATTGTACCTACTAGAATTTTTGACATCGATGTATTTTAGTTTTTTATTTTATTTTTGTTATGGTTTTAATTTTGTATTGACTTATGATGTTTTTGTATTTGTAAATCTGTAATAATTAAACATTGTATGCCTAATAGGCGAGACATAGTTGAACCCTAAAGAATGCCTGACATCTGTATCTAATATTTTTGTACCTATGAATGATTCACAATAAAAATACTTTGTCTTTGACTTTGAAAAAATTTAATAATTATTAATTGACGGGTCATTATGTTTTAAAGTGGTCGAGATGACAGATGACATTTCATAGTTAAATAACTTGTTTTTACCACGTTGCTTTTTCAATTTAACTCACGCCAAGAGTTGCTGGAAACAGTAACTTTGCTAGTTGGGTGTGGTAGGAAAAATATTTGTTTGTATGAAATTATTAATATTTATTGGGCCAAGGTGAAAGTATTAGCATAAAAACTAGTCATGTTTTTTCTCTTTAAATTCTAGGTAGATCCTACATGAATCAATTTAATTCAAGCATACCTACAGATTTCTTTAGCCTTTTAACCGAGACAGAAGTTCGTTCATATCGTCGAATTAATTTCCTTATAAGTTTACGACACATGATAGCTTGGCACGGTGAAAATAAACAAAAGAATTGTATATATAGTATATTAAATTAAGTAAAGGTTCTTTAGTTATGCTCCAGTTTTTTTTAAATTAATGTAACCACATCGGTTTTAATAGAGTTACTTACAATAATGATTCTAAGTTACGTAGCCATAGTTTTTTTCCATCTGATATTCGTGAGAGGGTCAATAGCTTTATGTTTTATCATAAGAACTAGATATATTTTTATGAATATGATTATGATACAACATTAGCCAACTCTCTTACGAAAATTTTGGAGAATAAATGTAATAAATCTATTTATAATTTTAGAGCTAAAAGCAACCTTTTACAACCTGTTTTCCCCCTTATCAGTCTCTCAGATAGGAAACAAGGGCCATGCACCCGACTATCAAATGCTTTAAAGCCATGAAAACATTTTAATAGCGCTGTAAAATGTTTTTCAAACTGTCAACTCTAAAGTTTTCTTACTGTTATGTTGTTAAAAATATTTTGTTCAAATGAGGGGCACAGCTGTGTAAAGATATTGCTAGAGTATGCAACAAAACATCATGTTTATACAGTAACATTGTGAGAATAATTGGAAATTCCTTTGTGTTTTAATAAAATAAAGATTTTACCATGTTATACATTATAACTACAAACACAAAAGACTTAAAGCTGCCAAGCGTACTTATGTTATTAGTTACATGAGCATGAGTGTATTCGGTAGGTAATACCCAAGTATTATCCAGCTATACAAAATTGATCTCTAAGTGGGTGGAATGAAGAGCTAATGTTTAGGTATCTCAAAAGTAGGTGTAAATACTAACGTTTATATCTACCCAAATAGGGTTATCCAAAATTAAACCTCCATTAGGGTAATGTCATGATTTTTATGTATTTTGGCAAAGGAGTATTTTAAAAGACACTTTTTATTTCGGCGTCCACAGGCGTGATAGAACCGCGGGAAACAGCTAGTTTCTTATATAAGTGAAATTACAGGTGTATTCTGTGGAATACTATTATTATTTGTGACGAATTCTAATTTAATACACTGAGTAAATAATAAAAAACGAAGATATTTAATGTCGCAAAAGAATGAGATTATATACACACACACAGTCGGCTATCAAGCATACGGCCCTCCTGGTGGTAAGCGGTTACCGTAGCCTATGAACGCTTGCAACACTAGATGTATCACTCACGCGTTGCCGACCCTTCCTCCCTCCCCGATGAGCTCAAGCGACCTTACTCACGCGCAGGAACACAACTATAAGTACTTAGCTACTTCAATTTTAGTTTTTTTTTTATATCACTACTAGCCTTCCGGCCTGCGGTTTGATCCACGTATCCCTATATTACCCTTAGGGGTTGATTATCCAAAAATCCTTCCTTAGTGGATGCCTACACTGTATAAGGTCTCTATATGCAAAATTTAAAGTTTCTAGATCCAGCGGTTTGGCCTGTGCGTTGATAATTATATATCAACAGTCAATCAGTATTATATATTTTCACTACTATAGAGTAATATAATAAGCCATTGATATTTCTTCTGATCTATATTCCGTTGCAATACGAGTAAAACCATGATACGAAATCTAACATAAGATGGGGCATGAAATGCAGTAGGGAATAAAATTGGTTACCCAGGTGTCAACGATGTCAAATGAGTTAAATTTTTCTTCCAGGTGTGCGTCCGCTACCTGTCACCAATGACAGAATGTGTCAACGTGTTGAAATGAGAAACGTCAATGAAAAATGACGACATTAGCGAAAACAGCCCAATCTTCACTCCACCACCGGGCCGGATCAACAAGGTTTGAAAAATTTCACAAAATTCCTGTCATTCTTGAGGTTATTTTTTTATTTGTTATATATTATAGTTTGAATCCTCAGGTTCTGTTTTCGGGAGATTTCTTTATATTTTATAAAGCTATTTTAAATTCAGCCTTTTGAAATTTCAAATGGTATTTGATTATTTTAAATGGATACACGGCGCGTATACCTAAATATTATTTAGTTATTTAACTACTAAGCTACTCATAATTTTTTTTTTCGCTATAACAATAAATCTGAGTTGGTTTTTGTTTAGTTGCTGAGTTTATTGCCGACTCTTCTTAGCAAAAGCAACCTTCCGAACAGTGCGTTGGAGTCAGACTATTCATAAGTGCTTGTGAAGGCCTATTTGAATAAAAAATATTTTCATTTCTTTTAATTTTTATTTTATAGCTACAGCTCATGGTGTACAAATAAAAAACCGGCCAAGTGCGAGTCGGACTCGCGCACCGAGGGTTCCTTACAAACTTCGTCCATCGTTCGTCCATCACGGGAAATGCACAATTTTATTTATTTACCTTATTTGAGGTAGTGCCAATTAAGCTAGACCTCCAAATTGTATCAGCCCCCATACAACTCAGAGGTCTTTATTAATTGGCGCAACTATGTATGTATGGGGACATCTTTTAATTTTTAACTTTTTTATATTTTAGAATTTTGCCTTTATTTGTGTTATAAGACATTGCTTTTTGCCAAATTCCGTGATTCTAGGTCAACGGGAACTACCACAAAACAAATAAAAGGGCAAAAAAACGCGTTTGTTGTATGGGAGCCCCCCTTAAATATTTATTTTATTTTTAGTATCTGTTTTTATAGCGGCAACAGAAATACATAATTTGTGAAAATTTCAACGCTCTAGCTATCGCGGTTCTAGAGATACAGCCTGGAGACAGACAGACGGACGGACGGACGGACGGACGGACGGACGGACAGACGGACGGACAGACGGATGGACAGACAGTGAAGTCTTATTAATAAATAAGGTCCCGTTTTTACCCTTTGGGTACGGAACCCTAATAAGGTAAAAAATGTTTAAAAACTATTGTACATAATTATATTATTATACTATTAATAAAGTATTACCTAAATTTCCAAGAATGCCACGGAAGAAGGCAATACTGAGTGCAGTATTTTATATACAAGTAAACATTTTGTTTGCATTAAATCTCCGGAGAGATCTCATAAAAGAGATAAGTGAAAACAGTGAGTGGTACAGGGTGTGGAAAAGTATTAAACTATTTTATGTCCAACCAGCTTTTCCCTGTGGTATAAAACTTTGTGATCCTCTTGGTTACCTACGTAACTAATGGAAATTACAAAATTTCAAGTTTCTAGTACTAACGACAAGCTTTGTCTGTTAGTGAGTTATTGTTCTTCTTTTTGTAAGAGCTGACGATCAAAGAGAGCGAAAACAAGTTACAACAGGTTTTTCCCTCTGATGTCTCAATTTTCCCAGAACCATCCCTAAATCATGTTCTCAAAATAAATAACTTCTACTTTAGTAAATTTTTATCTAATAATGATATTCCCATGTTTTTGTATAGTTATGATAAAATTTTCGCTCGCGTGAAGTTATGAATATTTGAGAAACGATGCCGTAAACTATTTGAGTAAGATTTTTTATACTTTTTTAGCTATGTTATGTTGTTGAATCTACTTGCCGACGAACTTTCGGCTGACTGCTTCGGGGATAGTAATAAAATCTGAAAGTCCCGGCTCAATATTGTAACTTTAATAAGAAATCTGATAGGAATATAGGCAAAAAAAAGTGAATGTGTGGGTACAGACAGATATTGTATAAGAAAAAATATTAGACCTAAGTTATTTATATTTTTATAAGAATGGAATATTCTATTCTAAAGTAGGTACGCCTAACATGCGTTTTATTACACTTTTCGTAGACTTAAAATTTGTCTGATGACTTAAGTAATTTTAGACTTTTTTTTAACTTTACATAAGCTTATGATAAAATAGAACACATATACTATACATACCCACATTGTCTTTATGTGTCTCATTTCATAACTAGGACTAAAACTAAATCCATTAAAAATCCGAAATAAACACGATGAAATGTTTATGAAGTATCCATTCCTGTGGCTCTTTTGTTTCAAATTTTAATGTAACTTAGATGTTTTGTACTCGATCTTTAGTGCCTTGTTATAGCTTTGGGCAAAAGTTCTTTAATAATAAAATCGGATATAATGTTGCCAAAGTATCTTTTAAGATTATTTTTAAAATCCTCAATGCCAAGCTTCTTAATAAAAGTTTGTATCGCCCTCAATATTTGGACATAATAATGATTTCAATCTAATTTTTCATAATAAATTTTATGAGATTTATATATAATATTAGGTTACATCTAAATCTCTTTATATTTTGTAAACATCCAGTATACAACCGCGTAATTCAAAAAGTTGTTTAGTAAATAAGTACTCCAAGGCAACCATAAACAAAATAGTCTCATTACACTTTTATTCGTATTCACATTTTTATTCGTATAGGCTTGTGTTTGACCACAATTTCACTATGGCAAGTGATGATGTGGCCGAAGGTGGTAAGCGCACAAAGGCTAGAAGGAACTATCTCTGAAATGTAGCTGCCGGTTGGTGTATGGCGACAGATGGGTATCCCCCAGCCAGGTACTACATAGTACTCTACCACCGTGTTTTGGTTCACCAAAATCTCAAGGTGTAGGATTCAAACCCGCAATCTTCGCCGGCATCCGACGTCACTACCACTCACTTTGATAAATAGAGCAAATATTACAGTGTTAAGCTCCCGGGGTATCATTAAAAATGATTAATAACACAACGATTAAACACATTCCACTATATGGTATCGTAATTCATCTAAGTACATTATGTATATTATTTACACCCATTTTACACCCCCATTACACTCCAGTTTAATATCTGCTTAAACTCTATTCATATTAGAACGATATTTGGGTCGCGTTAATAGTTTAGTTTACGTCAGTGATTATAGTTGATATCTATGGGCGGAATAGATGTGAGGGTTTTGAGAGAACCAATGTAAATAATAAGATCCCAAAAATACAATAAAATTAACCCTACTTATTATAAAAGCGAAAGTTTGCAAGGATGGATGGATGGATGTATGTTACTCTTTCACGCAAGAACTACCGAACGGATTTGGATGAAATTTGGCACACAGATAGAATATATTCTGGATTAACATAAAGGGTACTTTTTATCTCAGTAAAATATAAGATCCCTCGGGAATGGGGGTGTAATAAAATAAAATGAAATACAATATCAATGATGAAACAAGCCCCTAGCCCCTTTATTTATTTATTTTATTTATTTTAATGCTTTGGGGCTGAACATAATCTCAATGACCCTATAAAGCTGAATCCAGCTTTTTAATCTATACAAATTAATAAAATAGAAGTGTCTGATGCATATGAAAGCAAGAGTAATGAGTAACATTGGGTAGGTACTTTTATTGGTTATAGACTATTTTTTTTAACGGGAAAAGCGGGTGAAACTGTGGGGAACATCTAGTATAAAATATAATAAAAATAACAAACAGCACACCATGTGTACTACCTATATATTATGTACTTATGACGCACAATACTGTTTTTAACAAATAACTTTTCACTTTCCGTAAAGTGACTAGGTAATCCCATAATGTAATCGTTAATCACAACGAATTGCTGGATTATAACGATTTACGGTGTCCTAAAATGTAGAGACGCAAGGGCATAAAAAATAAGTTTATCTATAAGACTTTGACTAGGATTGAAGGTTCACTCACATGTCTAGATTTTAATTTTAGTGCGCTAAGTTTGCTTAAGATTTTTAGGAGCTATTAAATAAAATAATTACAACAAATAAACTTCTTCCAAGTAAAATAAACATTAATATGTGTGAGGCAAATCATACAAAATATATATCTATAGGTATATAATATACTTAGTTCCTTTTTTTTAATGTCAGAAGGCTGACAAACAGACAGAGCGTTCCACCCACCGTCGCCTATGGACATTAGCAATAACAGGGAGATTGCTAATGAGTTGCCGACCTTTATAAAGCCTAGAAGGCAACTGGCTCTCAAACGCAACTACTGGACTGTAGGACTTTCAATTTGAGAGTGGTAGCCAACCAGGCGGGTACTATAGAGTAACCTACGACCGTGATATGGTTTCCTCACGATGTTTTCCTTCACCGAAAACTCAAAGTCAGTCAATGTACAATTGGTTATTTTCTTTTGCAGTTAAAGTATATCATCTCTGTGAGATTATAGTCAGTAAGCAATTTAAAACATATCCTATATAATATTATAAAAGCGAAAGTGAGTTTGTTTGTTTATTTGTTTGCTTGTTACCTTTTCACGCTTAAGCCGCTGAACGGATCACGATGAAATTTGGTATGCAGATATCCTATGGTACGGAGAAGAACATAGGCTACTTTTTATGCCGGGAAAACATAAGATCCCTGGGGAACGCGGGTGAAACCGCGGGGCGTAAGCTAGTATAAATAAATATACATTATACATAGTATCAGTCAGTCCCAAAAGTAGATTATCAATTTAGTACTGTGTCACATTACGCAATTCACAATTTTCATACAAAGTATCAAGAGATTGTCAATAGATTATTGTGAAAGGGTTCTAAATTAATCATTATCTTTTGGGGCAGGCTGTTCATACCAAAGAGTAAAACTGAAGCGAGATCTTTTTCGGATATGATCTCAAATGAGATATCGACTCAGTTTTAATTTACTAAATTCTTCGTCTTTCGTAATATTTATTTTTGTTTGATTACCTATGCCATGTGTGTTTATGTGAATAAATATGTTTTTGATAAAATTGATTTCTTAGAAACAGCTTATTGAACTTGTATTATTTATTTATCGAGATACGATATCTTGCTAAATATTGTCGAGATTATTTTACTGGAGATTTATAACAGCAGTTAGTACTTATATCTACTTGGAATATTGTGGTACAAAAATACGATAAATTTAAGGCGTGATAGTTACTGATCTATCACGCTTTAAATTATCATCAACACAATATCACTTATAAAAAGCTTATCTTTAGATTTTGTTAAGACCAAAATCTCTCTCTGTTTATAAAATCTAGAAGGAAACTGGCTGGTTCCCATAAATGGAAGGATAACTCACTAAGAGACATGTGCTTACAAGGTGGTTTGCTGTGCCAAGCTGCCCGTATCCTCGCGGTCCTCAACTACGCCCGATGACTCTTCATTCTCAGATGTAATTTTATTATTCACATTTCTAGATGCCCACAGTTTACATGTTTGTGTGTGTGCGCACTGAAATAGGTACATACTACCTTGATCGTTACGTAGATCTGTACCTCATATCGTATATAATCTTATCTGCAGAGCGGATCAAAACTGATGAGATGAGAGTACCTTCTATATGCAGTAATAATTGGCATAAGAATTGAGGGAAAAGTTGTAGAAGATCAGTGTCACCACAAAATAAAAGCATTGGCTACAATTTCTAGGTAAAGTAGGTATTAAATTGTTATAAAAATATGACATAATTGTAGAGAACATTGTTGCTCATAAAATACCTAGGTAAATCCCTATGAGGCCATACGTCAGTCTAGTCTAGGTACCAAGCCTTATTTTTCTCTATTTGATGAGTTTTGCTCATAATTATTCCACTGTTTTATTCATTAGATTAATATACAATTTGTTTGATTAAAATGTCACAAGAATAGTTATATTTCAGAGTCATTTCATTATAGTTATTATGGCACTAAGGTTATATAATATGAGTGAGTACTGAGAATCAAAAATGCGAGAAGCAATGAGATCAACTAAAGGAAAAGGTTTTCATTCAAGCCTGTTAAATCTCTAAGAATATTATAAATATTAATTTTGAATTTAGTTTTATAGCTGCGCAAATTTTCTATGAAGAAACTAGAAGAAGTCTATATTATATATAGATGATGAATAAGCACAAATTTGTAATTTCTCTAGTTAATGGTTTAATAAAAACAAGAGTATTACCCCAAGTATTCGTCTACACTCATCAATAGTTTTGAAATCATCGAGACATTAAAACAAACACTGGAGACCACTTACGATGTGTTTGCTAACGTTTTATGTTTTGTTTATAAATAAGACTCCATGAGGTTAAAGTACTTTAGTATGGATAGCTCTAGTTTATCTGTGTTTACAATTTAATATTTATTCGATAAATTTTTAATCCGTGTCAATATTTTTGTCGGTAGTTTATAAGTTTGTAAATCATGTTCTGTTTTTGTCATCCGACAAATGGTTATAATTATTTAGAACCTACAAGTGGTTATATAGGTACTGGGACTCCTCGAAGATTAGTATCTACATTATGGGGTCCATACACTTTCACACAGACTCAATATCCGATAATTAGGATCGTATAAAATTACATATTCAGACATAGTTAGTTGTTTTTGCGATCGATATGTATAATGTCATTTAATAACATTATGTACTGTCATTTACCTCGGTCGTCTACCGATCGATTGATTAATTCCAAATGAAAGTCTAAAATTGGGAAATAGGAGCCATTTATTTCGGTAGACTACCCAATATGTTCGACAGCCGAATAAGGTCTTCGTCCGAGCAGCACTGAATAGCCCTGAATGTGTAGACACATTTGAAATTTTACATTGAATTTCAGAAGGTGTATAGATTCCATTACAATATCAAACTCTTACGTATCAGAATATTTTGCACATGCGATATTTTGCTTAGTTTGAGATATCTCGGAGTTAAC
This sequence comes from Tetheella fluctuosa, assembly GCA_951216915.1. NCBI lineage: Eukaryota > Metazoa > Arthropoda > Insecta > Lepidoptera > Drepanidae > Tetheella > Tetheella fluctuosa. The sequence continues at coordinate 10,496,521 of OX578223.1, read as the reverse complement.
ATTTTGCTACAGATGATTGTCAAGCAATTATAAATATATCTAGTTTGGTATGTTTGTAAAAAAAATGTTTGTATTCTAATGTAAAAAAAGTGAATGAATGAATAAATAAAATATTTTTTATTGTTAAGTATATTGTACATATATGTTTATTCACCGGAAAGGTACAAACAGGAAAAGTAAATATTTTAAAAAAAAAGGAAGAGTATACAATCTAGGCGACCTTATCGCATAAGCGATCTCTTCCAAGCGACCTTTGGGTAACAGTTTGGGTAATTGTGATAAGAAAGAACGCGTAAAATCTCCATGTTACCTAATTGGGTTTTGAAAGTATTTATTGAGTTTAAAGAGTATTTATTTCATATCTAAACTGTTTACTCTCTATGTACTTGGTTGCATATCTTCTGGCGATCTGCCGGATTTTCGCCAGCAACACAAACATTGCGGGTTATGATACTTGAATGCGATTACCACACCCGCCAAATCGGCTAGCATAAAATTAATCATTCGAGTAATTAATATTTATTTTCAGTGCAGTTATAATGTTGCACGCCCTACTAGTCTGATTAATATTATAAAATGGAAAGTTCGTGTATTCTGGGTAGATGATAGGTGAACGAATTTCAATTAAGTTTGACATATACCCGGATAAAATTGGATATCTCACGAACACGGGTAAAACCGCACGGTGGGGTTTGTGAAATATAACTCTGTAGACAAACTCTGAGAGTAAACAAATTAAATTTTAATTTCTTTAAAAATTCAGTTTGCCACAGCGCTGACGGCAAAGTTTTGCTTAATGTTGCTGATTTTTTCTTATAAATTGTTCACTTTCGGGCAATATTGAGTGATGAGGTTACTTGCAAACTCTCTCTTATGTTTTAAACAAAAATGCAATTCAATTTGCAATTTCCAACTTAACTTCAATCTTGTCTGTTTTTTCGTCAATATGAGAATAAAAAACTTTCGTATTATCAACTTATGGCCTAAATAATGTGCAATTTCTAGGTCTTCTTAAATTTTATTGAATTATAATTATATATATATATAATATGGAAGACATTTTGTTATATCCCACTCTACTAGCAGTTCCCGGTGGTTTCACTCGCGTACCCGAGAAAAAAGTAGCCTATGTTACTCTCCATACCAAATTTCATCGCGATCGGTTCAGCGGTATAGGCGTGAAAAAGTAACAAACAAATAAACTCACATAAAATGATGACCATATAAAATATTATATGCACATACTGTGGGATGAAGTGCTTCCGCTTCCCAGTAAATGGCGGCAGTGGCAATTAACGCGGGCTTTCGCATTATAATGACTACCTACTGCAAATAAGTGCATAATATTCTGTGTTTAAAAATTGAATTGTTATTTTATAATTATTTATCTAAAGCGCCTTCACATTAGCTATTCTGCCTACTACGGGAACGCATTTTAGTACTAGGTACTAATTATTATTTTTATCTACAGATTTTTTGAAATTCATCATCAGTTCTTTAATTGGTGGAAACAATCATCAATATGAAAAAAAAATATTATCAGATCAACCCTGAAATCGTGAAAAATAAATTCAAACTAAACATTTTGATCACGCATTTGATTTTTGTAAAAAAAAAATGGTTAGATAATATGTTAATAATGAATTGCCTATAAGGCTACAACATACTGTGACAATAGTTTTGGGATATTGACCTTGATTAATCACTAGCTTTTCCGCGAGGTTTCACCCGCGTTTCCAGTAAAAAATATAGCCCATGTTACTCAAGGATAATGTAGCTTTCTAATGGTGAAAGAATTTTTGAAATAGGTCCAGTAGTTTTTGAATTTATACGTTACATATAAAAATACAAATCTTTCCTCTTTATTATATTGGTATAGATATAGATATGTGGGTAGCCCAAGTCTCCATTATTGCTAGAAGTAGCAGCAGTAGCAGGAAGACGAGATTTATCTTAATTAGCTTAGCTTAAAGGAATTTGAGCACCTTCTAAAATCTAGGGCAAGATTGCATGATCCATACATGTTGTTGAAAACAAGATTATCTACGTATGACGTAATTTAGAATCATTATAACACACAATACGGTGAACTAAGTCACGCTTTACCACGATTTTTCTCCACGATATACTTCCAAACGTTTATCTTTTATCATTTCCGGAATCTGCACTGATTATCTTATTGTCAGTATTATCTAATCTCTTGTCGATATTTCAACACTGCACACCTACTTGTGCATGTAAGGTAACTATCTAATATGTGGTCCTTTTAACGGTTTGTACGCCAGAACCAAAAAGCGACTCGATAAGCCATGTTATATTTTTTATGATATTGGCTGCACTGCACTGCATTCGCTCACCGAAAGCAATGCTTTTTACTGACTCAACATTTTATTTTATTTCAGGATAGTAAGTGCTACATCGTCATTAGAATCAGTTTTTTTCAGTGGTCCAATAAACAACAAATAAAAACCCATTGGAAACCCAAAGAGCAGCATTTTTTCCAATTCCTTGCCATCTGCATTCAGTTTATCGCGTTGTCACATTTTGGCATAATTTTACAGGCTTTTCTTATTATGACTAAGAACCATGATTAATTCCACAGTTTTAACATAATAATCAAGTTAATAAATATATTATTGTTAATGTTTAGGTTAAGTTAAGCTTAGTTTACTTACTTTGCCCGCTATTGTATAGTTTAGCATATCTCTTATCATTTAATATGAATTCTAGAGTTGTTGAACTTGTTTCGCCTGAATAAACTTTAGGCTCAAATTAATTTTAGTGCCGATGCCGTCGGCTTAGGATCAATGCTGGAGTTAGTTGCACTGACGCAAGTAATGCGTCAGGCATTCTATTTCTCTCGCACTTGTTATATGTGCATTTTTTGTCACACTTATTGTAGTAAAATCAAACACATGACATACATTTTAATCCAATGTATCAATACAATTCAAACAATACGCTATCTTTTATTTATATCACAATGACTTTGATTTATTATACAGTAAAAACGAGACGAGACAGATTTTATGATTTTAGTCGAAAGTCTGTCGTTTATGTCTGTCGCTACAAAATCCTTTGTTTATCCTATCTTTTCAGCCTTTTGTGGTAGGATTACTTGCCTCGAATATTTGAATAGATCTGTATTCAAAACATTTACGTTTATCAGCTTACCGCTATAAGTAGCTGGATATTTGTATGGTCATGCTATTTAATTGTCACTTTGGAGTAAGGCGCTCTAAATAAAAAGACACAGGAATTTGAACCCACATCAGAATTTATGTTGTTGAGTCATTGGGATTTGCAATAAGTAGCTCTTGTTGGACTACTGTTTTTTTCTTCTTTGATTAAAACGACCGCAGGCCACTACATTTTCGCGGAACAATTTCTATGGTAATTCTATGTAAATGAGTTTATCTTAAAATGTCTTCCTTTTTGTAGACATAAGAAAACATGGTAAAAAAATCCGTATGTTTCTTTTAGAAAATACTTCCGCATTGCAATCATGAGAGTGGTATAAAGTTTATATCAGCTAGATAGCAAAATACGATAAAAATTTTAATATTAGAAATAGTCAGTTATGTGCTTGCAAAAAATTTTTATAATTGGATGGGATCAAGGTTTACTTATCCTGATTGCCAAAAAACATCAGATACCCAATAAAAATAAGAATCATCATACGATAAATTCTCGGCTTAAGGCTGCATTCCTGTTTAAGTTATACATATTTGTAAATTTTCAGATAGGTATAAATAATTTATTAAACTATGTAGATATATTGCTTGTTAGTGTATTACATGCTCTTTTAGTAGTTATTGATTGGTTTACTATTAATAATTTATTGCTCAACGAGAAAAAAACCAAATGTATCAGATTCAGTCAACCCAATGTAAGACATTTGAACACAGACATTGTTATTAAAGGCGAAAAACTGGATCTTGTTGAAGCAACCGTATTTTTAGGTATCACTTTAGATGATAAGCTACAATGGAGCCCACATATTTGTAATTTAGTGAATAAAATTGGAAAATTATTTTTCTCAGTTACGAATCTACGACAAAATTCGTTTATTTTAGTTATTTTCACAGCTTGATGTCTTACGGCATCCTCCGGTGGGGTGGATGCCGACATCAATAGAATTTTTATTCTGCAGAAGAGGGCTATTCGCGCAATTTATAAATTATGTCCTAGAGATTCTCTAGAAAAGATAAATTCAAATCCATTAATATTATGACTGTCTCGTCACAGTACAATTATGAAAATTTAATTTATGTTCGGAAAAATATACAGAATTTTCCTAAAAACAGCGATACTCATAGCTTAAACACTAGAAATAAGCACAAACTTGCTGGGCTAAACTAATAAATGATTTTGAGTTTGAGTTTAAGGTTTGGGGATAACTGAGTAGGTTCCTATTATGACGCAATGGCACTCTAAATCACATCGAGGTCTTGGTTATAGTTAACAAAACAAGTTGACGATGAAGAAACAATTTATTACAAGGAAATATTAAAGATTTTGTGAACCAGATTGAGTATTTCATCGGCATCTAATATCAGCTCATCTGCGACCTTACTGCGGGGCACAGGCATCCCCTAAAACAAGGGCGTAAGGCGTCGATATACGCAAATAACCCTGTCCGTAAGTGGGGGCACTTACGGGAGAGAGAGAGACGAACAAATGGTTAAATTTTATTAAAACAAAAAACAGATTGATTTTTAGGAAAAGTAATAAGTAGAAAGTCGGTTAATATTTTCAAGTTATTTGGATGGGTAAAACAGAAGAAAAAAAACATTTTTAATTTTTAAAAGGCACATATTCTCGATATTTTGTGAGGTTGTCAATGAAAATTTTAAATTATTAAAAATATTGTTCCATGGCATAAATCCTCTAGTTTAACATTATATTTATATCCGACTTTCAATTCAAGAACTTCTTTACAAGTCTCTTGCATTAAAAAATACAGAGAAAACATATTTTTGTCTACCTATCGTTGCCTTAAGAGATTAGGTTTCTTCATGTTTTTTTTCCTTCACTATATTCGGAGGTGAAATGAAAATTTCTCTGTTTGTATATGGCTGAATGTAGGTATTTACATGAAACTTGACACATAAGTAGATCATATCCCAGAAACTAGTTTTTAATAAATGCGTTAGTAAACAACAACTATCTCGTGGTATACTCATGAGTATTGTATAGATAAATATTAAATAGATTTTAACAGTTTAAATGAAGATCCCGCTCCCAAATTGCTTTTGTCTATTCTAATATCTACATATATGTGTGTATTAATTGTTGAACACAACAGGGTGGCGGATCAAAGCGACATTTAATTGCAGTCTCCGCGTCTGACGTAATTACACGCAGAGATTAATGTATAGAACGTGTTCGCAATTTGGGATTGATTTAGGAGTTTATTTTGATAAAGTGTTGAGTGTGTTTTGATTTAGAGATTTGAGCTTGAGCTATGTTCTCGTTGGCAAAGCATTTTATGCCCTCTTCTCGTTCGGTGACCTTATAAAGGTCGGTTGGATTTACAGCAATTCGAAAAAAAATGAGTTCTTTTATACAGTGTGAATATTGTATATTGGAGATTAAGTGTATTAAAATTATACATGATGTTCTCAGGTTTATAGCACTATGTTCTATATCCTACAGCAAAAATACAAAAAAAAAACTCCTCGAAGATGCCGCCGCTGCCGATGGGCAAGGTCAGCAGGCTGGCAGAGTATCATTTTTGCATGGCCAAGCTAATTCAAGATTAAGATACTTTTTAGGGTTCCGTACCCCAAAAGGTAAAAACAGGAATCCTTATAAGATCACTCTCTTGTCCATCTGTATGTCCGTGTGTCACCACCGATTTTCTCAGGAACGGGTGGACTTAGCAAGTTGAAATTTATACCAGATACTGAGGTCTATAGTCCCTATTAGGTGTATAAAAATCAAGGTCTTGAGTCAACACGATAAAAAGATATGGGCAAATTTATTTGTTTTGTGATTGCATTCATGAACGTCTAGGAAAACTGAAAGCTATATTTTATGATATTTCAAACACACAACTATTAAATCTCGAACTAAGTAGAGTTTGACAACAAGAAATGCATTCTGTATTGTAAAAATACATCATGGCGACATCCCAATATCGCTAATGAATTACTTTTACAACGCGTTAAGTGCGAACCACTTGTTGAGTGACTGCTTTCAGTTTCATGACATATTTTACTCAAGTCCGTCACTTACTGTGGTACTGTTATTCGTGCATAGATGGCGTTGTATCTTTTTTTCTGTGAGAAAAGGTATGTATAATTTTTAGGTCGTAAAATTCACTATTAGCCAAAAAAAAATTCCAATACCATTCATTGTCACATTCTTTGGGCCTAGTTCTAAGGTCATTTACTATGACCTTACTTAGTAACCTAAGACCATAAATAGGGTATAAAACGAAACTCCTTTGAAATCAGTGCCGACAAAAATGTTAAAATTTTGAAAAAGTTGAGTATTTAGTGCGTAGGGTTGCATACTCATTTCGAAATACCCTGTTGGTTAAGTGCATGTGACTCAAATGTAGCTTACATGACACGATACAAGTATATGTAAGCCTTGAAGGAAACTGGCTCTCAATTACAGCTAATAGGTAGTAGCCAGCTATCTAACTGGTATCTACCTATCTAGGCACTAAGTACAAAGTAGGTACGACGCGCGACAGTCACTTGGCATTTGCATCCAGCTGAGTCAATTTTTTTTTTCATTTATTTAGGTAAACAAACAGTGACAAAATAAGTAATAGTATAAAAAATAAGATATAAGCAACCTTTTTCATATTTTCCTTAAAGCAATGATATTATAATAAAAAAGAGGAGAATATGATTATATTAAGGTAACTAATTACGTCTTTTATTCTGAAAATGGCTTAAGCCAAAGGTTTGTTTCAGTAATAAACTTTTAATGTATGCAAAATCCATCAAATGCATTTTTAACCGACGAAAAAACGGAGGAGGTTCTCAAGTCGACGCGTATATATATATATATATATATATATATATTATGTTTAACCACGCATAACTTTTTCCAGAGTAGTCCGATTTGGATATTTTTTTTTGTTGGAAAGGAGATTTTTGAAGGGTGGTACCATGATAAGGAAACCAGGATCTGATGATGGCATCCCAGAGAAATCGAGGGGAACCTTCGAAAATCTTAGTGGCGAATAGTGCGTTTTTCTCATTCATTATTAAGTATTTTAAAGCATTACTATTTAATGAAGGTCTGGAGTCGATCTGATAATAGAGCCTAAAGACAGTCGAGGGAGCTCCTCAACGACAGCAATTACCTGGTGTTTGGGCTTGATTAATTTGTATTGATGAGAACTTTACACCTAGAAAGGGTACAGCCCAAAATTGGTCCCATGTAAATTTGGTAGGGTAGGAAAACAGGGAATGATTGATTGATCACTCACTGATTGTAATATATGAAATCAAAAATTATTAGAGCCACAAAAAATTATAAAATAAAAACTTTTTAACAAAAAAAATTAAACCGCCGAAAAAACTGAAAAGCAAAAAATAATAAAGCTTTTTTAATTAACATTAATAACTAAGTTCTTAAACTAATGTAAGTATAACCTAAGTAATTTTGAGTCGGCGCCAAACAAGCAAGCGCATTTTTTGGAATGTTAATGTTTATCACTGGAGATTTCACGTTGCATTGTGGTTATTTCTTTAAATTTAAGGTAATTTAGTGATATTTGTTTATTGATTGGTTGGCGCCGATTCAAAATTACTTAGGTTATACTTACATTAGTCTAAGAGCTTAGTTATTAATGTTAATTAAAAAAGCTTTATTATTTTTTGCGTTTCAGTTTTTTCGGCGGTTTAATACCCAATGCAATATGAAATCACGTTTGGTTTGCAGGTAACGTTCAGGTTACGTTCTGTCAACTAGCCTAACAAGAAAGTCGCGTAGGCGGTTGATTTCCAGAAGACTTAGTAATTCTTGTTGAAATCAAATGAAACAATTTCCTTTGAGATCGGTTTGTAACCGCCCCCTGCACGTTTACGTAACCACTCATATATTAATGATTCGTCAATGTGATTTTAAGTTGATTGGTTGAGTTCCTTTCTGTAATTTAGTGATGTGCAAATGCAAAACCAAGACGAGACTGAGTCTCGGTTTCATGTTGTACCTATTCGAATTTTTGATAATGGTCTTGATCATGCTCTGGATCTTGTTTCAAAAGTAGAGTATTATTATTATTGGGACCTATTTAAAATGATTACATTAAAAATGGATACTTTTGTAAGACAACTCTGGCCACGTATGAATGTGTTTTTTTTTGTTAAGTAAAAAGTGTGGTTTATGAATGAGGACTATTTATTTATCTATTTATAAATATTTTTACTTATAAGGCTTAAAAAAGTAATATATATGGTTATTTTATTCTGGGACTATTATTTACACAGGGTGATCTGATCCCAAACTAAGCAGAAGTTGTACTATGGGAACTAGAAATTTGATAAACTACATAATAATATAGTACTTGTAAATATATACTATATCCAACAGTGGACGTCTTGCGGCTGAGATGATGGTGATGATGATGAAGAAATATATACTTACAAACTTCATTGCATAACATGAAATCCCGTACAGCAATTTAGGTATATTGATAGTACTAATAATACCCAGTCTTGGAACAAACAGACATATAGGAAATGTTTGTCTAATACGGGAATCAAATCAACGATTCGTGGCGTGATAGGATATCTAACCTCCTCATCAACTGGCCTTTCATTGTTTGAAGTGAAAAGAGAATTTCGAATTCCGCTTGTCACCAACTTAATCAATCTTTGTTTGTCACCCATTGTGAAACAAAACAATACCCGAAGTACCGCGCCGCGCCGTGACCACGGGAATTGTTTGTATCCCATCGAGCTTTTATAATTTCATTAGTACCTTACCTAGTTATTGGTAGGTACTTGCAAAAGTGACTACTGTTTATAAGATTTACTATTAGTTATTTATATTTTATACTTAAAGTAACATAAATTCGATAGCACACGGTGTTTTATAACAATTCAACGGTTTATGATTATCTTATTGTAACTTTATTTCTTTTGTAAAATAAATATTATATTCATGAATGTCGGAAACGGCTTTAACTATTTATAAATCTATATAATTGCGCCTTTCCCGAAAAAACGCGATTTTACAAAAAAAGAAGAAATATTACGCCAATGTCACATCGCTATCAATGCGCCATCTCGTAAATTTTGAAGGTGCAACACTTTGTGAGATGGCGCTATATGACATTTATAAAATACGACAAGATTTTACAATAAAAATAAAACGATGAGCAAAGCTCGATCGCCCAGGTAGGTACTTTCGATAGTATAATGGATAAAGCAATGGAGTTAGGTTACATGAAATATTTTGTATGGTATCTAAGAGTAATAAAGTGCAAATGATTGCTCAAGTCTTAAAAACACATGTCGTGATCTTGGTACTTTTATTTCTGTAAAACCGAGACTAGACTGCAAGAACAAGGCTGAATTTGGGCATCACTACTGAAAATTAAAGGAAATGAGTCTTCACAGAAATGAAGGAAAATAAAAATTGATTTTTCGTTTCATTAAATTTGCAGTTAAAGACGGAGAGTTATTAAGAGGTATGAAATAGAAATTAGTTAATAAATAAGGACATAATTACAGAACACCTGTACAAAATAACTATTCAATTGGTAACCACACATTTTGTAAATGTAAGTCCACAAAAGCCTGCACACCTATACATTTCTACATCATGGATAGTTTAAGTGTATAAGTATTTTTTTATATTGGATAAACTATTTAGTTGATGACCGTACCTATTAATAAATAGGCTTATAATAGGCGCATCCATATAAATTAGAAAGTATAAAATACATACCTAAAAACCAAAGTGCTTTTTAATATACGTAAATCTTTTTTCAAAACTGAGGGCTTCTTTCCATTTCCCAAATTACAATGAGGTGTTGGTTTTGTCCGTTTGTCATTACCATCCGACCTTCAATATTTATCCTGAATAGCTGATTTTTTGTTGAAATCATCAAAAACCGAGGTTGAATTTCAATGTTCACTTTCGCAGCTATGAGTGAAGTGGGAAACGAAATCTACATGATGTATGAAATCATTTCGTAGGGACAGGGCATGCATTTTATTGGCACCAATGATTCCATTTTCAAACGTTTCTATCAGGCTTTTTTTCTGTAATGCACGATGCTAGGTACTTTGTAGTATCCAACTGGCTAGGTACTCTCATCATGTTGAAAATCTATCGGTATGTTCTAGTTGCACTAGAGAGCCAATTTCCTTCTAGATTTCTACCACCTTCATAATTATCATCACTAACCTTGGTGAGATTTCTATATTTCTATATTGTATTTCACAGCCTATATTAAAATAATAACTTACGTTGGAAAAATCTAAAAAAGTTTAAACTTTTTAAGAACAAGAGAAAATAAAATGAGAAATCTCATTTAAAAGTTTATGTTGGACAATGGAAAAAAATCCGTCGTACACGTTGGTTTTAAAATATAAATACCTGAAGCAAATGACGTAGAATCGTATAAAATCCTACTGAACTTACCCGTGCGGGATAATGAATGGCGTCACTAGCAACGTGTTAACGGACTCAAATAAATACACAAAAGTAAAACGAAATAGGATCGGGTGTGTCTATACTGCTTTCATTTTGTTATTAAATTAGTTTGACCCAACGCTTGGGTTGCTATCTGTTTATCTAATCACAAAATCCAGAATAATTATTAACGAACTCTTTTTAGGGTTCCGTACCCAAAGGGTAAAAACGGGACCCTATTACTAAGACTTCGCTGTCTGTCCGCCTGGCGTCCGTCCGTCTGTCACCAGGCTGTATCTCAAGAACCGCGATAGCTAGACAGTTGAAATTTTCTCAAATTATGTATTTCTGTTGCCGCTATAACAAACAAATAATAAAAACAAAATAAAATAAATTTGGGTGCAACCTATATGGTAGTTCGCGTTGACCTAGAATCACGAAATGTCCCCATACAGACATAGTTACGCCAAATAATAAAGACCTTTGAGTTGTATGGGCGCTCATACAATTTAGAGGTCTAGCTTAATTGGCAAAACCTTATTCGAATAAGGTAAATAAATAAAATTGTGCATTTCCCGTGATGGATGAAAGATGGACGATGTTTGTACGGAACCCTCGGTGCGCGAGTCCAACTCGCACTTGGCCGGTTTTTTTTCACTTTAAGAGTCACCATAATTTACAATTTACATCATTTTTTTGCCAAGATTACGATGACGACAACAGAAGTAAAATACTCTGTGACTGCCACGAGTTGTGGCGTGGCAATCACAGTGTCTTACTTCCACTAATGACAAATGAATAGATAAGAGATGTGTGCGTAGTGATTTCACGCAGGTGCATGACACGTGAAAAATTATTTGTGTCAATCTGTCAGATTACCAGGGGTATGTGATTATTAATGATTTAAAAAAAAAATAACTCATCATCTATCCTATATTATCTATATATAAAAATGGATCCCTATTTCCCATGGTCACCCCATAACTTGAGAACAACTTTATCGATTTCATTCATCTTTTTAAAAGTTTTCAACATGGACGTGGCCCGGGACAAACATAATGTTTATTCTAAGTCTGGGTGTAAAAGTACAAACCCTGCTTTACATTACAGTTTGAATTCAGATGGCCATGTCTGATTATTTATTTATTTAAAAAAATATTCCTACCTATAATTATAATATCTTTTTCAATTACGAAATTTCTATCTGATATCAAAATTCTATTAAACATATATTATGGGTAATTTTTATTTGAACCATGTTTTATCTTAGCGTTTGAAAAAAGCTTAAAACTTTCACACGGCTTGTCTTATTTTCCTGTGAAATATGTACCTTATTAAAAGCATGCTAAAGAGTATTTTGACTTGACAATGATGTTCAAACAAAATTTGAATTGTATATTGATTCGTATTAATTTCCATGGCGCTATTTCCCTCTGTACTAAATTACCATCCATCGGTAAATCGATTTACAAGTCACAAGATACAAAACGTGATGGGGAATAATAATTCGTTTGCGCAATATCCGACGATTAGTATAGTACAAGCAAAATCTTCACATTTTTTGAGTTTATGTTAATTTAATTTTGGATAGTTGGCGTGTAAATAGCCAATTCCGGATTTAATATTTATATTTATTGACCAATACCTAAAATTATGGTAGATCGCGGTTTACTCGAAATGAAAATATTGGACCGATACACCCTCAAATGCCAAATATCGGTGCGGAGATAGAACGAAGGCCCACGTACCTTTAAATCCTTCAGGCACCTGCAACCACTTCAAAAGGGACGTCACAGGCGATGATGTGGTCTTCGCCGGCCGGCACAATCTTTTTCTTCCGAATTATATGATATTATTTAACTCTGCGGTGTATTTTTTATATAGTTTTATTTTATTAGGTTAGCGTATTTTTATGGATTCTTTATTGTCATGTATATTCAGCAACGTCACAGAGACATAACTGTCATATTTTTAAATATTTTTTTTTTTTATGAAGGAGTCCACCAAAAAGTATTAAGACGAGCCCGATCTGATGACGACGCCATCTATCAGAGGCATTAGGCGACCCAAATTCATTATCGGAACGTGTGCCTTCTGCATGATATTTAGAATCAAGAAGGCGTATCAATCAAATCAAAAATTAAATTTAGTATAATAGATGTTCCGTAATTTTGGCAAACATCTATTTCCTACCTACAAATGGTACAAGCATCAGTGTTTAACCAATTTTTTTTACCAGTATTTATCTCTATGATCCAATTTGTCTCAAAATGATTCAACTATTACAGTTCTGAATAAAATAAAATGATTTTAATTATTATTAATTATTATTTAAAATTTTATATAATTGATTTTTTATTTATGATAACTGTTTTAATAATATTGTTCAAGAGCACATTTATGAGTGAAGTGATATTTTTTACATAATATATATTCTTTTGTTTAATTAAGGGTGAATTTTGACCACGGGCGACCACTAGTTTGATTAAAATACTTAAGAGCCGGCAACAAACTCTTTTCTTTTCAAATAAGTTAAGATTAAATAAATTTAAAAATTACATTTGTCAAAAGAAAAGTAAACTGGAGACTCAAGCCAACAAAATTGTAAAAAAGTTCACGTAATTTATATATGTATATACAATATACATGGGTCGATAAAAATACCTACCTTTCAAATGAGGAAAGGTGATAAATAAATATTTTCTATGTTAGATATTATTCGTAGCTTCTTGTCTACGAAGCCATCGACCTCTACGGATATCTTCTGTCGTAGACACGCCAGCTACGAGTGCAGACAGCTTTTTCGTGGGAGTTAAATATACGATTAAATAAAAGAGATACGCTTGGATCCTTTTCTATTCAATTTTTTAAGCTATTGTATAGCTTTTATCGCGGGCTTTGAGCGCGGCGACCGAATCAAGAAATTCCGTAACGAAAATAAAACCTAAGACGAGCTGCTCCGAAATCGGATGAATACGTAAGCAGCTGTTTGTGAGAAAGTATATAGGTGTAATATCAAAGAAAAAAAAAGAAAAAAAATACTGTATAAATAAAAATAAATAAATAATTATAATTGCATAAGTTGAAAAAAATGCTATGCAATAGCTTTACCGCGGCAGTCCCCGAGTGCCACACGTATTTTTTTATTTATAGTTTTCTTATTTCCTGCCTGATTGACTGCCACCCTCTAGTTGAAAATTTGTTGTCAAGTAGCTACCGGTGTGGTTCGGTAGTTGCAGTAGTAAGTAGTTTTAGCATTTGGCTAATATTACGACGACCATTTATCATCGAGTGAAAAAATTACATAATTACCTATATAACAAACTGAATATTACGATATTTTTAGTAAACTAGCTTCTGCTCCGTGGTTTCACCCGCGTTCCTGAGGGATCTTATGTTTTCCTGGGATTAAAAGTAGCCTATGTGTTAATCCAAGGTATTAGCTACCTCCGTACCAAATTTCATTAAAATCCATTCAGTAGTTTTTGGGTGAAAGAGTAACAAACATCCATACATCCAAACATTCGCGTTTATAATATTAATAAGTAAGGATGAGGATTTTAATTAAAGTAAGTATTAGATAGAAATCATAAAGTCAAAGTCTATTGATTAAATAGACAATATTTTCAACAAATTATGTACCATATAATTTATTTTATATTATTTTTTACAGTACCAACATTATGACCAAAGAGGTATCCTTATTTGAGGTCTGTACTTATAACATTACCTTTATTATGGAATGTGGGATATGTATGTGAGTGTGACGTGTAATATCTGTTATAAAATGCAAGTATTTTCATTTCCACACATTCAATTTCTTGTTAATAGGGTGGTAAATTTTCACGCATGATTCGTGATTCTGCATTATGTAAATATTATCGTACCCTGAAATTGGATTTCCTCCCGTTCACTCACACATTTCTCCCAAGTAAACCCCATATAAAGGGAGGTTATGGGTTCCACGTCATTTTACTTTGGCGTACCTACGACTACGTACCTATTCCTTGACGGTTTCACTATGTTTTTCTTTTAAAAAAGTGTTTATCAAAATGATAGGTCTTGAATGTGAACCATACCTAAAACAGTTTACTTCGTTATAAGAGGCTAGATTTATTAAGAATTATATTTAATTTTGTATTAACTATAAAAAACGTCACCAGTGAAAACATAATCTAACTAATATGTCATTCTTACAAGTATTTAATTAAACTAGTATTAGCTCTGATACATTGACACTGTGGTAGGCTACTTGGTAGTATTTGTCTGACTAGCTACCACCCTCAAGATGAAAAAGTACTTACCGTATGTTCCGGCAGTTGTACTTCAGATCCAGTTGCCATCTAGACTTTAAAAAGGTCGGCAACACATGGGACACCCCCTGGTATTGCTAATGTCAATAGGCGACGATGGCTACGGTTGTTACAGCCTCTAAAACCTAAGTTTATGCACCTACATGTTGCCTCAAAGTCAGCAACAAATTCCTTAGATTGAGCAATTGAGCGATTTATTAACTGTTTCAATTTTTTTGAAAAATGTTTCAATTCCATCATTATATTCTGTATTTAAAATACATACAAAACACGAAGGACTTCCTCAGTACAGCAACTTATTCTGAGGAATACATTAAGTACAAAGTGCAGAGTGGGTCTCTTTTACTGCGACTGCAATCCGTGCCTTTATGCCTCTAATGCACAGTTCACTCATCACGTTCCGATAATTTCCAGTCTCTATCCACCACTAAAGACGTGACGTGTGGCTTTATAACAAAACTTCTTTAAATACACCTCTACTCAGAGTAAATTTACTTTGTCGTTTACTATAACATAGTTGAGAGAAGTTGAGAGTGAAAAGACTTTTTTTGGGCTATCGTACCTTACGTAGCCTATTGATGCTTGCAACACATACCTAAAAGTGCGATGAACTATACCTATAGTTCATGAGAAGAACTTAGTCAAAACCGCTAAGTGCTTTGAATTTAAGGTAAGGTGTTTACCATCTATTACTTCAAGTGATCACATTTAAGTGCATCAGTTACGTATGTGTCCCACATCGGAAAGTGCAGACCAACTCGAAAGGTTCTTAGGAATAATGACGTTCATTAAACCACGTGTATGTATTTCTACAGGTTTTTAGGTTGTGTAGACATTCCTTTCAACTAACTCCTGAATACTTTCTGAATGTACCGTTTTATTAGTGGTATGAAAGGAAATGCAAGAAATATACTTACAAATATGTTTCCGTATTTTCATCGAGTTATTCCACGAATTTGAAAATTAATACCGGTAGTCAGCAAGACGGATGCTAAGAAGTGGTCCAAAGAGTTTTATAATCTATGTAGCGCGTAAAACCTCGCTTTTTTTCAAAATACTTTCTGTTCATCAATTGCAAAACTTTTCCCCAATATATTTATTTCCTTATATAAATAGGTGGTGAATACGATCATAAATTTTATTATTATATTTATATCAACGAGTGATTTAGTATCAAATGCTTATCTAGCCGATTAACACAAAATTTACGGTTTCAAATGCAATCATAAAGTGAGAAGTTTTTCCCACTTTCTATTCATATACCTTATATCCTCATAGTTTCTTTACGTTATAAATATGGTGTGTGAGTGGCACACTTGTCTAAGAGAGCAGTTTCCCGGCTGTTAAATAGTCTAATCAAAGTTAACCGACATGTTAAAAGCACTCGCTTTGCCAGGAAATAGTCCTAACTAAATGGACTGAAGCATAAAAAGCGTTTGAAAAATTTTAAATTTCAAAGTCAACGCCATTTATTTCATTTAGGCCCTAAGAGAGCACTTATGAACTTCGAAGCTACTGAAGTTACCACCGGATCGGAAGTCGGTCTTCAACCGAGAAGAAATGGCAAGAAACTCAGCAAGGTAAAATTTTATACATATTTAATTTTATTATTGTTCTCAACCCAAAGTTCATTGCAAGATTCGAACCCACAACATTACCTATGGCTTCCAACTCACTACTACTGAGCTATCATCACCTTTTTGTTTCAAAAGTGGTATACAATTATTTTGTCCAAATAGAAAACTCAAAGGTCTCTAGGGTTATCACAAAGGTAAACACAGCAGCAACACACTCGTAGTTTAAGCAGCAGAATCAAACCTCAATGGACTCATAAGATGTGCAGTGCAATGACCTATCCCACCTCGTTGCGGGGAGAGTAGGGATTTCAATGAAGAACACATTGTTGAGTGCATTCTTAAATTTTAAAGTAAAACATCCATTTAGGTACCTTATTTTATGATAAAATTGCTTTGAAAATAAATCAGAAATTTATTATATAATAGGTATACCGAATTTAACACAAGTCTATATGTAAAAACAACGTTGAAATTAAATGAACTGTAAATATTTTTCTTTTTATAGGCTTCACAAGCACTTATGTATAGTCTGACGTACGGTTTGAAAGGTCGCTTTTTGTTGAGAACCAACACAAACAACTTAGATTTGTTACATAACAGTACCTAGAATATTTGCGGGTTATATAGTGTTTTTTTTAAGTTATAAGTCGTGTATTTTAAAAGTTACATTCACCTGTAAGTTCAAACATTTGTTTCTAGCCTTCTTATTATAATATGCTCAACATGTAATTAAAAGTTCTTATATAGCTTCGAATTTTAATTTAAAAACATAAACGTTTTAACAAAAAAAATAATGTTTAATAAATTTATAATAATGTTATATTTACGTATGAAAATATAGAGATTTTCACTGCCTAATTTTAAAAAAGTAGAGCATTTACTGCCTAATTAAATTTAACATTATCTTATCTTATTACTTTAAAGTACTTTAAACGAACAATTCTTAGATTAGGTTTAGAGATACTAGCAAATCTCCCGCAGTTTCACTCGCGTTCCCGGAATAATCATTAATTTCCAATAAAAAAGGAAATAATCGAGACAATAACTATCCTACTACCAACTATCCTCACTCACTCACTCACTCACTCACTCACTCACTCACTCACTCACTCACTCACTCACTCACTCACTCACTCACTCACTCACTCACTCACTCACTCACTCACTCACTCACTCACTCACTCACTCACTCACTCACTCACTCACTCACTCACTCACTCACTCACTCACTCACTCACTCACTCACTCACTCACTCACTCACTCACTCACTCACTCACTCACACATTAATTCATTTATTTAGTTTTATCTCATGAAAGAGGTTTAACTGTAATACCACTAGAGCAATCGTGTGAGGTTGGCGGTACGATCTCAAGCTGCCATACACTCGCTTGGGACATAATGCAGCAATGACGATTGCCTATACAAAAGCGGCATTTCGCGTGACTTCGACGCGATGGACCACTGTAAGTTTTTTACGCTGTGGTAATACGAACAATCGGACTATTTGTCGAAACATTATTTTGATCATGTAATACGTGCAAATAGTCTCTATACATGTGCCAATCGACTTTTTTCGCTCAGTAGATTCAGCGAATCAAACTATGAAAAACATACGAACAGATAGACAGACCGACATGAGAGTAATCCTATAAGGGTTCTGTTTTTCATCGTATGTACCGAACCCTAAAAACATAATAATTTAACGCTTTTATTTTATTTTATTAGTAGTAATTAGCAACTCTATTCCTTTAATAAAATTTTAAATTAGGACGAATATTAAAGATTGTTCAATATCCATTAAGACCAATCTAATGCAATACATAAGTACTGAGTTTATTAGAATAATTATAAGTATTTTTTTCACTATGATCTTGAATTAATATATCTATAGCCATTTAATTCCTAGACATGCACGTTACTCCCGTACTCCACCCTTTTTATTTCAGATATACAATTTTTAGCCATATTAAAACAAAATAAAGGTAATCACTAATTTCATAGCCCGTGTGACGACACTAAAACCGGCCCAATAATGCCACTTTACGGTACGGGATTAATAATATGAGGCCTATGGCATAGTGGACCGCCCGCTGACCCCTTGCGTGATTGCAAATAAACTTTATCCGCTAATTTAGGATCTAATCCTTACTTTATCGCCACTTTCCTTTATGAATTATTACTTTAACCGTTTTATTACTATGCCTTTTATATTAATTCAATTTTAAGGTATTATAGCCTAGAAGAAACACAGGCAGGTGGTTTATATTGCAATTTTAAAGAATAATTTGGGAGTGGGTGTTAAAGCATCTAAAATAAGTACCGAATTGTAGCCAAGCACTATACCGCGGTGTGTTACCGTTTACATGAAAGCCAAATCTATTCTAGAATTACCTATATAAAATAAAATAATAAATAAATATTACGGGACATATTCCTCACACACGGACATCTGACCCCAAACTAAGCAGAGCTTGTATACTACTAGCGAAACCAGATAACTGATATATATAGATAATTACACCCAGACTCAGGACAAACAGACATGTTCATGCACACAAATGTCTGTACTGAGTGGGAATCGACCCACGACCAGCAGCGTGATATATAGGGTATCTTACCAACCACGCCAACCGGCCCGTCAAAATATGTAGGTACTTGCTATATCTTCATGAAATAAATTCGTTGAATTTAAGTGACGTTAGTACCTGGATTACGTAACTTTACGTACTATCTGTTTCAATTTGAAACAACCTTTAAATAGATAGATCGATATCGAAATATATCTATTTTGAAAATGGCTACATTTGCAATCAAGTAATGTTTGCATATTTAGTAACCACAAAGAAAAAAATAACAATACCGCTATATTGAGGTGCTTTCAAACGGATTGCAACAAAGCAATATAATAGAACCGCTGAGTTCCGATTCAATATTTTATAAATAAAAAAGAAACATCCGAGATTACATCTAATTTAATCTTTACTGATAAAAAGTAAGTTGATAGGCTGTTGTCTCCATTGTTTGAATAATGATTAAGCAGAAACTGAATTTCATATATACGTAGACTAGCTTCCGCCCCGCGGTTACACCCGCGTTCCCGAGAAAAAGTAGCCTATGTCATTCTCTATACCATAGACTATTTGCGTACCAAATTTCATCGCAATCGGTTCCGTGGTTTAGGCGTGAAAAGGTAACAAACAAACTCACTTTCGCATTTATAATATTTAATAAAGTTAGGATAAAAATTTAAAAGTTAATAATTAATATAAGTAGATAACATATGAAATGATTTCTCAGAACACGAACAATGAACTTCAAAGAATGCTTACGACATTTACTTTACTATACTTGTTTACACTATACGCTTCGCTAGGTCACAGGCGTAAGATAAACGTAAGCGTAAATTACACATAGTGACAAAAAGATGGGTGGATCTACGTCAAGTAGTTACATTGCTTACAAATACTCTCATTATAACGCCCAAAGGAAACAAGCATTGATTAATTAATGAAGATTTTTTTGTTTATTTACATTTCACTTGTGTAGGATTTTCATAGAAATCCTACACAAGAGAGAGTAGAACATAGCGATATGTCGCTCAAAGAGCAGCTCGACTGGGGAAGTGCCTCCACCTTACAAAATACTGCAGCCAAATAACTTATGGTAGTATTCCTGCGCGTGAGTAAGGTCACGAGAGCTCATCGGGGTGGGGGGAAGGGTTTGCAACACGCGAGTGATACCCCTGGTGTTGCAAGTGCGTTCATATGCTACGGTAATCGCTTACCATCAGGCGGGCCGTATGCTTGTTTGCCGACAATGTTGTATAAAAAAAACGAAATCTGAAATCTAGATATTTAGAACTGTACTTAGCTGATTTTTTGATAAGGCAATATTATTGAATCGAAACTTATGTAAAGTCTCAAAAATAGATTGTGTTCATTGAAAATAAAACTAAGATCTATGTTACAATTTCAACTGTTTCAATCTTAACTTAAAACTAGACTTATATTTATAACGCTCATAGTATAATAGCGACTCTATGGATCCCGTATCTTTTATACGCTGTATTAAACAGTATTAAAAATAATGTATGTCTTTGATATTCTATTCAATAGCAAACCTCAGTTAAATCCATAACAGAATTAATACCTAATCGAATTCTTCTAATAATATTATAAATGTGGATGTATGGATGTTTGTGACACAATCACGCGTAATCCACGGGACGGATTTGGATGAAATTTGGCACACAGATAGAATATATTCTAGAATAATATACTGGGTGATTTTTTAGTCACTGGCCATACATGCAGGGGTGGAAGTACTCATCAATATGAACAACTTTTATCATGGGACTAACTCTGAGATCACAAAAAAATTATCAGCTGTCCATACAAAAGTTTGATACCTACTCGACCAAAATGTATGAAGCAACCATTTTATTTTATGCGATATCAGAGTTGGTCTGTACAGAATACTTTTTATCCCGGGTAAACATAAGATCCCTCGGGGCGGAACTTAGTAATTTTTTATTGATATGCCATCACCTGTAGCACGCGGTCAATGCAAAGAACCCACTTCTAAACTAGCGTATACATTTCTACGTCAATGTCGGACACTTCTGTCTAGTTAATCCAGTAAAGCTGTGTTTCAGTTCCCTCCCCTTGTCACGTATTCGTCACGCTCGTCTCCGTGGGCTTAATTAAGAAGTGACTACGCAACTTGGCGATGTTGTTGAAGTTTGATTAACATGGTTGTCGTGATCAATTTACCAATGATTTATGAGCGTCTTGTCTAGTTTGAAAGGATATTGAAAGAACTACACTGAAGAATCGATGAATGGTTATTATATAGGAATGAAGGATATATTTTGCATATATCCCACAATTGAGTAATGTATTTTAAACGAATGTTGTTTGTTTTCGGTCACTACTAGTAGTTGTCAATTGAAAGTAATTTTTATCATGATTATCATCTCAGCCCATTAAATATTATTTACTTGTTATTTGCTCTATTTTCTCAGTCTTGAAGATAGGTTCTGGGTGAAGGAACCAGCTGCTTTTAACATTTTTCGTTAATTGCCCCCTGTGGTGAAAACTGAGATGTTGGCTTAAGAAAGTTGGTTGAAATTAAAATACATGGTCTTAAAAATATTTTTTAATCAGTAAATCGTATGCCTCCAACTGACTAACACGCCCGAAAAACACTGTTCTATCCGATAATTAAAAACTGATATAAAATATCACAAACGTTTTAATTTCGTGCGTGCGTTCCGTGCCCAGACTCATAATGATGGGATAATGAATCCCAGGAGAGTTTCATTATCCGATCGGACGAATTTTGCTGTGTTTTTTATTACCTATTCTTGTGGTGTAAAATAACGTTATTTAATATCTCGTCTCGTCGTGGCGACCCGTTGCGCTGATGAAATTATACCAGAGACTTTGTGAGGACAGTAATTTTGTAAGCTAATGAAAAATATATTTTGTCTTTTGTTCTCTTTTCGTTGGCAATAGACAAGTTTATTTGTCTCGAGAATAATTTGTTTAGAGGAAATATAGTTTCGACTAATTTATTGTTGACACATCTGAGGTGGCACTTAGCTTTTTTGTTATAATAGAACATAAAGTAACATAAACATAGATTCATAAAAAAAAGAAGAAGAAGGAAGATATACAGTGTAAAGCGAGTTAATGACACGGTAAAAATACTAGAAAAACAAAAATATTGTGAATTTCAAATTGTATATTTACTGCAGGCATAAACTAGTAAATTCTTAAATGTAGAACCAGCTTTAAACATCCTCATGGGATTTTTCTGCGATAACACTTTTATTATTGTAAGAAGTATTTCTGTTAACGTTCGGTCAATTACAATAAATACTACCTACTGGTGAACATTCAGGAAAAAATAATGATCTAAATACTGCCACGAACATATTGACACTATTTTATGGAAGTGAGAAATCAAACTGAGGAATTTTAATAATGTGCTTAGTGTTTTTTTTTTAATTTTAGAGTGCTGGCGAGCAGGATTGCGGTCCACTTCATGGTAAGTGGGTACCGTCGCCTATGGATATTAGCAGTACCTACCAGCGGAATTTTTTTGAACTTTATAAAGTTTAGAACCCAACTCGCTCTTAAGTGCAACTGCCGAAAGTCAAAGACAAAGCCATTTATTCAGTTTAGGTCCTAGGCCCTTCGAAACGTCGAAAGTACTGAAGCTACCACCTTCGGAAGTCGCCTTCAACTGAGAAGTACCGGCAAGAAACTCAGCAAGGTTCCATTTTTTTTACAAGTAGGTTAATATAATATTTTTTTTTTTTTGGACAACTGGACTATGTTGGCTTTTTCCATTAAAATGTTTAGCATTTTTTGTGTATTAACACATAAACACAAAAAATGAAAAAAAAATAAAAACAAGAAAAAAAAAAACCTGAACTAATTCAAATTTTATCAAAAAGTTAGTATCTCTAATACTAAGTACTGGCTTTTGTATACATGTGTATGAACAAGGTGCGCAAGGTGAACAAGGTGAACAATGCCAGTCAGGCAGATACTACAAAGTACACTACCACTGCTATAAATAAATAAATAATAAATATTCTAAGACATTATTCCTCACACACGGCCATCTAACCCCAAACTAAGCAGATATACTACATATACTACTTTTCTTTTGTAAATACATACATATATAGATAATTACACCCAGACTCATATGTTACGCTTTCCTCATGATGTTTTCCTTTACCGAAAGCTCAAGATCATTGTTGGATTCGAACCCACGACTGACACTGAATACAGATATTACAAAGTACACTACCACTGCTATAAATAAATAAATAATAAATATTCTAAGACATTATTCCTCACACACGGCCATCTGACCCCAAACTAAGCAGATATACTACATATACTACTTTTCTTTTGTAAATACATACATATATAGATAATTACACCCAGACTCATATGTTACGCTTTCCTCATGATGTTTTCCTTTACCGAAAGCTCAAGATCATTGTTGGATTCGAACCCACGACTGACACTGAATAACTACCTTCAGATGAACCCTATCTTGTCATGGCATTGGGCACCTATAGAGACGAACGATTACTAATATTTAATGTTTTTAGGGTTCCGTACCAAAATAGGACCTAAGGGCTTACCTAAGGGTAAGACTTCGATGGCTTTCTTTACATTTCAGTGATAGAATTTGGTTGCCCGCATCGATAAATATAAAAAAAAAATGTTTAGTTAATTCTCCATTCTCCTTCTACGTTTCTGAATTATGTCCTTCTCTCTAAAGATAGCGTAAAATCAGTAATAATTCAAACTGTTAGATATATACAAAAAAATATTTGAGAAATCGTTTTGCTCGATAAAAACAAAACGATTTATCAATCTAGATCTTGTTTAGAAAGAGAAGAAAACAATTTTAAATACAGAGTACCGCAAATGTATGTACCTATCCATGATGACACAATCGGTCCAGTGACCTAATTCTCAATCGCAGACGGAGTGTAAGTGTGTTTGATCCCGTGTTGACATAAAGTCAGTTTAGGATTATTCCCGACATGCCTTTGATATAGAATTGAAACGGTCAAGTAATTGAAATTCATTATGAATAGCAATTTATTTATAATAGGTTGAAATACTTATTAAATGTGTAAAAAGGCTTTAAAAGTTACGTATGATCATTATAACATAAGCATATCTTCTCTGGAATTAAGCCTGGGAATTGGAGGCTTTTTAGGGTTCCATTTCTAAATGGCAAAAACCCTCATAATTTCATCCTATCCGTCCGTCCGTATGTCACAGCCATTTTACTCGGCTTAGACTTATGATATCGGCTCGGTAGGTGCTTTATATTATCATGGTGTAGTTAATTTATAAAAAAAACGAGTTGGAATTTCATACATACCTACTAAGGGATAAAAAAAACAGTAGGTAAGCGTGGGGAGGCTTTAGGTAGGTTTTTAAAATTATTTTTTTTATGTCAACAGGTAGACAATCCATTTGAGATATGCGGTTCTAAAATATGAAAAGTATGTCCCCCTTTGAACTTTTCGGGGTGGAAAATTCTATAAGCATTTACAGTAGTAGAATAAAAATAACATTTTCTATCGGTTTGGATGTAATATGTTCTGTACTTTTGAGAAATGGGATATTTTGAAGTTTAGCAACCGCAGAAATAACTTTGTCTTTCACAGTATGTTTGAGAAATACTATGTAATACAAAGTTATTTTTGCTGCCGACTAAATTAGCTTAGTAAACTATAACTTGCCACTTTGTACATGCTACGGAACCTTACACACACACTGTGTGCGGTTCGACACACACTTGGCCGGTATTTTATACTTATATTTCTAGGAAATTTGAACTATCTTACTTACTTCCTTCCTATCTAATATTATAAATGGGAATGTTTGTGAGGATAGAGGGATGGATATCTGGATGTTTATTACTCTTTCACGCAAAAACTAATGAATGGATTTGGATGAAATTTGGCACATAGATAGAATATATTCTATACTTTATCCTCGGTTGTTAAATAAGATCCCTCGTGAACGCGGGAGAAACCGCGGGGCGGAAGGTTAGGCTACATTTATAATAAGTGTCTAAAGAATCTATTTGGTAAATAGGCACAAAATGTAATTCGAAGGTTTATATCAAAATAAGTTTTTTATATTCGTAATTGTCATATTTTATTCGATAAAATTATTTATCTCTTTTTTTTTATTGAATGGGCTTGCGTTTGGCTTCTGATCCTTCGAAAGACGAAGAGAAAGCCTAAGATGGAGCTCGCTTACCCAGAAGAAACCTATTCACTCTGGCATTGAAAGTCCCTTGATTGTAGGAATCAGGAAACAAAGACGCCGGGAGCAAGTTCCACTACTATGTTGTTCGCATTATAAATGAGGATGCAAAACGTTGTGTCTGTATGTTTGGGATGTCTACAACACTAATTTCTAAAACACTAAGAGTATATTGAACCATTCGATATTAGACTGAGTATAATATCAAATTAAAAGAGTATTTAATTTAGTGCATGGAACCAAGTAAATAGTATTTTTAATTGACGGACGATGTCACATAAATTACCTATTTTAGTATAATGCTCAGAGATTTTTGTAAATTACTCCCTTAATATTCCGTTTGTTATTATTCTATTATTACCTAAGCATAATAGGTAACTAAAATATTAAAAAAAATCAATTTACAATACGCTACAAAAGAAAAAATATAGATAAGATTAAAAGTACGCTTTTTGAACTACTTCGCGATCCATCAGACAAAATACCTATAAGTAAAAAGATACAAAATATCAAACAAATAAGGTTCAATATCCTAAAGTTTTTAAACCTACTAATAAAGCAGAAAAAGTTAGAAGCCACCTGCTAATTTCAGTTGCCAATGTCTCGTGTGGAGCGAGCTATAGAGCGCAGATTTTCAAAATAAGAACGAAGGCATGGCCCATGGGCGACGCCGAGCGTTCAGTCCGAATACAGCTTGCGTCCAATACGTACGGTGATCCCGCTGCTAACGACTTTCAACAAGTAGACGACAAACTTGGCTTGAAATAATTACTGACTGAAAAAGAAAAACAATTTGAAAAGAAATAGAATTCGCAATAAATATTACGAACTGGCCTTTTTGGACATTCTTTTTGTAAAATAGAAAAAAGACAATTAATTTGTATTTTAAAAAGTGCGCTGTAGTTTTGTTTCTTTGTACTAGGTAACTATTTTGACAACTTTTAGTTATTTTACGAATCAAATTTAATCATTGCTTGAAAGTAACTGTGTAGCTGCAAAGAAAACTAACCTTTTAGTTGTCGTGTTAGTTTTATGAGTGTTACGCTGGCGTTTCAACAAGTTACTTCGTAGAAGGTAAGTTTTTTTATAGTAATACAAAGCTTTATTAGTACCTACTATAATTTGATCGAGAAAATATTGTCATTCTTATAAAAACTTTTTCATTGCTATTAATTTTTCTTTATCAAACTATAAAACCACCAAACATTGATTAAAAAGGTATTTTTATTTTTACTAATAGGTACTATTGAAAATTCTACTGATATACAAAAAAAGAGTTTTAGGTTTTACCTTTACCAATAAATTGCATGTTTTATACAAAACAATATTAAAACTACTATATAAGTCGGTCGATATTTTTTTAATTTATCTGATCTGCGACACTCCCTTGGGTGATAAATCACCTGGGTACTAACGTCATATGTCTGCCACACAATATTTATAAATAAGTACCTACTTAATTAATTTTTGTTCATTTGATACTAGCTTGCCACCCCTCGGTTTTACTCGCGATCCCCTATTTTACTTCTCAGGGATTGAATTTCTAAAAATCCATCTTATTCCATGTCTAAATCATAAAGAGAAAAAATTGTACAAGTGGTCTTGTGCAAATTTTCTGGGGCCAAGAGTTCGGGCTGGCTGATGATGAGTCGGGACTTTTCTTTTTTATTTCGTAGATGTAGTGTATATTTGTATCAAGGAAATTATTACGTGTTCTAACTCCATACCTCTTCTAGACTTTGTTTTTTTTGTTCACCACGTGAATAAACAAACCGTTTTAGAGATTTAAAAGCTTTACGTAGAACTTTTTTGTGAAGCTTATCAATGCAGTTAGGAAACTGTAAAGTTCAAAGGCGAGTTAAAAAATAATAATTTACAATTAATTTATTTTACGAGCATTGTAAGATAGATTGAGGTACATTATTATCTGCCTATTTAAATTGGAAAAAAAGTATTTTAATTATAGTTTTATAAATATCTATTTACACGTTTGAAAATATATTTTTAAATACAGAATTTTTGACGGCACATAATTTCAGTAATAATTATTAATTTCAACAAATGGTAACTACTTATGTACAGTTCAAAAGAAAATACAATATCCGTTTTATACTAAATTACTCTCACATTAATAAAAGATTTAATTTCCTGTTTGGGTTTACCGACTATTAGACTTGGACTCCATCCACAATTGAAGTGAATAATCATTTTATAGGCAAGTGACCCTCGTCATTGCTTTTTCTAGGGTGTGTTTGACATCAAACAAACTATTATAAACTTAATTTTCAAGCGCAAACTGGACTCGCGAACTAAGTGTTCCGTACCGTCAAAACAAAAAACTGTCAAAAATAGTTATAGTTTTGCAGATATCGATTACTCAATATTTTCGTATTTAGAATAGATCTTATTTTTTTACCTACCTACCATTTTTATCAGTCATTATTTGAGCCACGGAATCCAGAAAAAGTCCATTCAGCTACATCATCTAAATTTATCTCCACATCTAATGCCTTTTTATCCTCACATTTTCTACCCACAACACTTTGATGGTTCTTGATATTCTTTACAAACTATGCTCACTGAAGAGTTTCTCATTTAATTCTAAACCAACACGACATGTTGGCTTAGAGTTGATTGATGTAATCCACTCATTCTCCGATTTCGATATCGATACCAGATATGAAAACCAGGTCATTGTTTGTTGTGACATGTAATATTGAAATACAATGATTTCACTTAAAATAAGGGTGGTCATCTATATACTTCAATATAAGCGAGTTCAACGGAACAAATAGGTATGTTTGTTTGCTACAATAATCCTACTATCCTAATCCTAATCGTAACTTATATAACTTATAAGTTATCCTAACCCTAACTTATTTATTAATATTTATTTATTAATTAATATTATAATATAATTTATAATAATAATAATAATCCTAACTAATATTATAAATGCAAAAGTGAGTTTGTTGTTTGCTTGTTACCTTTTCACGCTTAAACCGCTGAACCGATCGCGATGAAATTTGGTATGCAGATAGCCTGTGGTATGGAGAAGAACATAGGCTACTTTTTATCCCGGGAAAACACAAGATCCCTAGGGAACACGGGTGAAACCGTGGGGCGGAAGCTAGTACGACTATAAAGGTTAATGAAATGTGTCCAATATTTTTTTATAAATTTTTTGACACTTTAGTTTATAGCTTTTGCGAACTATTTCCCTGTCTCTTACCTATATTATGTATTTATCTACATATACTTAGAAATATGTATAAAACTTTATGCCCACAGGAAACCTCTTAGCTCTGAGAACGTAAAATTAAGTAGAAGAGGGAAACCTATATAAAGCTGGCTATGAATCATGAAAAATCTATCATTATTCATTCTTAAAGCCTATTGCCTTTTGAGCGCTGTAGTGGAATACCTTTCAGAGGAGCCTTACCCGTGATATTAATAATGCGTTATTATTATATTTTAGGGTTACGTCGCCAAAACGAATTTAGTAAAACGGTAAACAAACTGTGGAAACTTCCATAATAAACAAATTCTCAAAGTTTTATACAAGAGATCTTCGTTCGGACAAATTATAAGTCTTTGATGCTAATAAATTCTTCAGCATGACAAACCCAAATAAGATTTATACACATGTCATCTGGATATCCAACCATTAAAATTTGAGATACAAAAATAGTCTACCATGTCTTTTTATAATAAACAAGAGTCTTCAACAACGTGGCCTCCAATTTGACATTCCATAACAACGCAGATAGTTCGTAATCCCTTAACACTGGTGATCACATGATAAGCTATCAACTTGTTAAGTATTTAACGAAACAGGCTCTTTCGGCAAACATACTTTGTGACTGAAAATCACGCATGATGTTGTATAAAATATAAATGGGAATAAAAATAAGCTTTTTAGTTATAACTAACTTCTGCACCACAATTTCACCTACGTTCCCGAGGTATCTTATATTTCCCTGGGACTAAAAGTACTTAATATATTATTCCAGAGTATGATTTTATTATGTGCAAAGTTTCATGCCAATCCATTTAGCTGTTTTTGCGTGATTGAGTCACAAACATCCAAATAAACTTTCACATTTATAATACTAGCTTCCACCCCGAGGTTTCACCCGCGTTCCCTAGGGATCTTATGTTTTCCCGGGATAAAAAGTAGCCTATGTTTTTGTCCATACCATAGGCTATCTGCATACCAAATTTCATCGCGATCGGTTCAGCGATTTAAGCGTGAAAAGGTAACAAACAAACAAACTCACTTTCGCATTTATAATGTTAGTTCCTCAGGACCGCGGGTGAGACCGCGGGGCGTTAGCTAGTCCTACTTCCTACTATCCTAATCCCAACTAATATTATAAAAGCGAAAGTGAGTTTGTTTGTACCAAATTTCATCGCGATCAGTTCAGCGGTTTAGGCGTGAAAAGGTAACAAACAAACAAATAAACTCACTTTCGCTTTTATAATATTAGTTAGGATTAGGATAGTAGGAAGTAGGACTAGCTAACGCCCCGCGGTCTCACCCGTGGTCCTGAAGATTATTATGTTTTCCCGGGATAAAAAGTAGACTGCTATTCCAGACTATGATCTATCTCTGTGCAAATTTCATCCAGATCAGTTCAGCCGTTCTAGCGTGATTGAGTAACCAACATGCATCTATCTAAACTGACATAATTATAATATTAGTAGGAAGTAGGATAATGTTTTAGGTAGGACATTACATTTTGTTGGAGTAATTTTTACATCTAATTTATTGAAGCATGGTAACAAAAATCAATGCTTCGTGAAATTGGCCGTTTTTTTTCCTTTTTTACATAACATGATGAGTTTTGAAATGCTATTCAAATACAGGCTCTAAATTCTAACGCTAAGTAACGTAGTGACGTCATACGCCGTGTGTCTGACCTAAATCCCACAATGTTTTCCTTCAGGCTTTTGGTGAAGATTTTCCTTCAATCGTGAGAAAAATATAGCACGGTGGTTGAGTATTTTTTTGTACCCGCTTGGTTAGATATTACCCTCATGTTGAATGTCTGTCGCCTAGCAACCAGACCTTAGTTTAGGTGATATAGAAATTTGGAGTATGTAGGTATGTAATACATGTAACTATCCATATTGATCTTTTAGTGTATAGGTATTAATAAATTTGAATCTGTTCAACTACTTATGTTGCTGAATGTAAAAGGTGTGTCCCGGCAGCTGGACTTGAGAGCCAACTCCTAAGGTTTGTCATTCTACCTTCAGCCCTATCATCACTTACCGTGGTGATATTTAGGTCAAACACAAAATTTATACAGGTAAATTGTTGTAGAGAGCAAAGTGCTCAGTTTGATATATTATTATTAAGCTATTGTATAGCTTTTATCGCGGGCTTTTATCTAGTAATATCAAAGAAAAAACTTGAATTAATATTTAAAAAAAACTGCCTAAAGAAAAAATAATATCATAGTTTGTATTTTATACAGTGATTGTAAATATTTGTTGTAAATAAGTATAAAAATAAATAATTATAATTGCATAAGTTGATAAAAAATGCTATGTAATAGCTTTACCGCGGCAGTCCCCGAGTGCCACACGTATTTTTGTTACCACATCTTTGTACTAACGTGGCCATTCGTTTTCATTGACGCAAGATAAACAAACCATATTTATTTCTAGAGCACCCAGACCTATTTTTAACGTTCACCCGTAAGTAGAAACACGTGTTTTAGTTTTATTTATCGAATAAGATAAATTTACGTGAAGTTCGACCAAATAAAATAAAAATATGAATTTGTTTGATTGTGTGACGTTTATCGTTAACATTTTGTTTTCATTCGAATTTCAAATACATTATATTAAGGGCCGTTCTTTTATTTTATTTCGTAAAATGTTTCCGTATCGAAGTGGTCAGTGGAAGTTTTTGTATGCAATCCACCCAAAAATGTTGCGAAGAAAAATTCCGTACCCTTATTGTAAGCTATTCTCTCCCTTCTTGTTTGTTTGGCGTGAATCTTGTTTTTCTTCACTCACTTCCTGAATTATTTCAGTCTGAAAGGAACAATCATTAGGGTCACTGATTTGCGGATTCTTTTATGATGTTTGACTTTTTATTAGCTCAGTTTTGAAGTGCAAATAATAATCTTGGCTTGGAGAATAAGAATTACTTTTCTTTTTTAATATACAAACATGACATTAGACCTTTTTGGAACATCCATTGAATAATTCAATTATGTAAGTGACGGAAGGTTTGAATAACATGGACTATTTAGTCCCTGACACGTCTCACGTTATTTCATGAACGTTTACTTACCATAATGTTACAGTCAAACGACACTATTAAGTTTAGTCTAGAATTCAAAATAGGTTGATCTCTCAATTTTTCTCATTTGTTCAATCAATTTTTTGAATAAAAATTTCTGATTCGTGAAATAATTCGAGCCTAGACTACTTATAGAATATTGCCGCGTTGGCTACATCAAATTTTATCGTTATTTAAAAACCCTATGTTTTTATAATTATTAAACAACTAGCTTACCGCCCCGCGGTTTCACCGGCACCCCCTCAGGGATGGAATTTTCAAAAATCCTTTCTTATCGGATGCCTACATCATAATAGCTATCTGTATGCCAAATTTAAGCCCGATCCGTCCAGTGGCTTGAGCTGTGCGTTGATAGATCAGTCAGTCAGTCACCTTTTCCATTTATACATACAGAAGATACATTGGTTCCTTATCAATATATAATATGGATATTTGTAAATAAGGAACCAATGTATAATTCTATAAAGTTTTGAATGCAAAATGGATACATTCATAAATCCATTTCCATACACAATTTACATTTTTAGATAGATTTACATTTTATAGGCGCTTGTTAATAAATTAAAACACAAAAAATATGATATACATACCTACCTATACCTTAAATTACCGTGTTGTAAACCAATATATGGAACGAGTTTTCTGAGACTAATAATTTGTTTTGAATTTAATGATTTAATGAAAAAAAAAAATTATATATGTATATGATCATTGATTTATTTTATTTCTATGCCTTGAACTAATAACTTAAGTATAATCTTTTATCTCATCTTCAAATAAGAAAATCAGAGATTTAGAAAAAAAATGGAAAAGTACTTTGAGTATTTCTATATCGGAGAATCGGGTTGGTGAAAAGGCGAGACAAAAACTGATTAAATAATAAATCCAAAATGTCAAAAGGTTGCGGATTCTTTATCCTTGTATTGAATACGTAAAATGTAATTATCTTTTTATATTTTGATGTGAAGGATATAAATAAAGCTGGGACAGATGAAACACTTTATAAAGATTTTTGTGTTCTTCTTGATTTTCATAATCAGTACCTACCCTACCTTAATTAATGTTAGAAATTATATAAGATATTTTGTAAATTGTAAAATAACTCTCTAAGGCATAAAGCTGCACTTGAGAATAACTTCCCTTCTAGACTGTGTATTTTTCACCTTCGACAATAATAATATCATTACTTTATCACTGCGCATGGGCGTAGCCACGTTTTGATATAGGGTGGGGCAAAAAATATAAATTTAGAGAAGGTAGGTATCTACCTAGCAAAAATTTCATGACTACAATAAGTCTGAATGAGTCAACCACGATGGAGCAAGTGCGCCAATCTACCACCATGCGTACCATGTATCACGGTGACATAGTTGTAAAAAATAGATTTAAACAGAAGCACTACCTATATCAACATGAACGATTACATAAACCTGACAAAATATCAATAAATCGAAAAAAAGTGAATCCTACACTGTCAATATCAGGTACTTTATTGTTGTAACAGAGATAAGCGGTCGTTTATCTAATCCGCTGGGATTGTGTGCGATTTGACGTCCGGTGCAATTTGTTAGATGGAGTAATGCCCTGATTTATGTACATCATTTATGTAATGAACTAGCTACATTATATCATCAATAAACCTAATTAAACAAACAGCGCATCTATCGCGCTTCTCAAATATTTTACCTATAAATTCTTGTCCAGCCATTATGCTAACAAATCTTTAAGAGCTATGAGGCCACAAGAGACTCAGATACTGCAGTGAGTTTGGTAAATAATTAAATCTTTTTTCTATTGCGGATAAAATTGCTAAGACTAAAGTCATCGAACTCATCGATTTTTTTACTATTTTAAATGGGCTAGCAACTCACGCGGGCCGGGACTCTAGTCCAGATCCTACAACTTATTTACCCTTGTCTTAATGGTATGACGTATTGTGATGTTCAGAAAAAAAACGATTTCTTTCAGAACAGAAACTAAAAATGAAAACGATGATGATTTTAATGACGTATAATAATAATAAATTGTTAAATAGATTCAAGGTAATAGATCAGTAGATTAATTAAAATAATCATGCCAATGATAATAATAAAGAATTAGACATCAGCTAATATTAAATCCAATTTTACAAACTACAGGTAAGAATGAAGTCTGTCTGATTGAAAATTTCGAAATCAATTTGTTTGTTCATCTGCAGTTTTAAATGACAAAAATGGAGAAATGTTTTTACAAAAATATTTACGTATCCTACATATTATTATAAAACAAAAGGGAAAACATGTTTGATACATCATTTTGTTACACATTGATAATAAGTATTCTATTAATTAATTTACTAACTTTAAAAAAAAAAATACATTTTCGTGTCGACTTTGCCAGCAAAAGATTAACAAAACAAGATTATTTATTTTTAATAAATAAAAAATAAATGTATACCATAATACCAAAATGACATGTTGCGTGTAAAGAGCCCATTAATATAATGATAAAACTCAGTGATAACACTAGGCACTTAGATAATTAAAGAATTTGCTAAACAGACAATAATAAACACGCAGATATACTTACATTCATTCACAATTTATATCGAACAATATGACATCAGGAATTCAGGACAATAGGACATTATGAATATTTCTAGAAGCTATCTATCTAATCTCTATACACATATGAAATTCACCAGCAGTGCTTTATGGAAGTACTCATCAATATGAACAAGTTTTACAAAAGGATCAACTCTGAAAACACGAAAAAAAATTGAAACTTTTCATGCATTTTGAGCAAAGTTGCTATTGTTACAAATAACCCTGTAAAAGCATTTTTAGAGTGCTAGTTAGTAAATGTATAGGCTCACAAAAATGCAAAGTATGAAATAAAATATAAAAAAAACATGAATATCCTGTAAAACACGCATCCGGCTAGGCTATTAGATTTAATTGTTCCACTTAAATGGGCCCTTTGAGTCCAGAACCATGTTTAAGTGCCTGCACTCCATTTTTCAACTCAATCCTTTCATCTTTGTTTGGATTTTGCATTTGCAATAGTGATTAAGCTGTGCTTTGATTTCTGGTTCTGTTTTATCTTTTTGATTGAATAGACAATAAAGTAGAGTTGAATTTCAAGTATAGTTCATTAACTATCAAAATAAAAGAACCGAGTCAAATATCAACCTGAATTCAGGACCGTTTAAAAATACTAGTGGTTTATTTCTTGTCATCCAATTTGAAGTTTTGTTGCCTGTATCTGAAAGACTTCTTTTGAGATCTTGACCCAAAATATGGTGTGATATTTAAGCCTTAACGGATCACTGATTTTAGTAATCCGAGTTCACGCCAACTCGACGTCTTATACCTGCCGTCTGTGTTCACTTCCCGAATACTTATCGCTGACAAAAAAAGGAACGGGTAAGCGAAAGTACCATACTTGGTCCAATTTTTTACGACCTTACTTAATGTTGGTCAACGACCTTTATCGGCGCTTTTATATAATCGGTCGTTTACTGAAGCCTATCCTACTGGGTTTTTATTTTGCTGTAATCACTTTAGATAGAGTTTAGACACAAGCACATTTGGTATTGGACAATCGATCCTTGCATCATGACGGTAAACTACATAACTAGTTTGTGCAGTTATTGGGTTAAACTAAACAGATATACCGTTCACTGGAAAAATAACTAAATCTATCGATAAGAGTATAATAGTGTCGTCCGGCAGCTGCTTCTAATAGTAAGTTCTCAGTATCGATAAAATGTCTATATCGACCCATAAATTTAGTTAGTGCAGAAAAATCTGTTCATATTCATTAGCAACTTACAGTATTTGTCAGCTGTCTTCCAACCTCTGAAAATCTGTCACTACCAGTATATTCCGGTAATTGTATGAGAGCTAGATCTAGGCTTTGTGAGCTTTAATACCTTTACTACGTCACATACAACGTTGCGTTTATGGTAAAACATTTCAAAAATATCTTCCATAATAAACTATTTGTGAAATTAAATGGTTTACTTTCCGCATCCACCTTTTTTATCACATGGCACAATTTTAGCAATTATGAAATCATGTA
Organism: Tetheella fluctuosa; assembly: GCA_951216915.1. Lineage (NCBI taxonomy): Eukaryota > Metazoa > Arthropoda > Insecta > Lepidoptera > Drepanidae > Tetheella > Tetheella fluctuosa. The sequence continues at coordinate 10,460,818 of OX578223.1, read as the reverse complement.
ACAATAGTCTTAACAATAAATATGGTGTTAACTCCGAAAAAATCATTCCACGATAAATAATTCGATACAAATTCAATTCTCCTACAATTTAGCCCGAATCAGACCGTAGTCACGCTCCACACCGGAAATATTTTTCGGTCAATATATTTCGTTAACGTCAATAGATTGTTCGGGTAATATTAGTTTTTACGGGCGCAAAGTTTTTCACATTGAACCTTTCCAATTTTCTCCCATAACTTACTTGCTATTATGGGGGACAGCTATGAATTATTTTTGTAAAGGATAACATTATTATTAGGATGTTATTTCTATACATAGTTTTTTTATACTTAATGGTATCGTCGACGATGATTTATTATGGCTCTTGTTAGGGGTTCCTTTCCACTTTTATGTCAGTAAGTTGACAAGCAGGCAGACGGTCCATCTGATGGTAAGTGGTCACCACCGCTTGGGGACATTTACAATACCGGGTGGATTGCCAATATGTTGCCGACGAGCTTTTTTTACCTACCTACGTCCTTTTTGAGGAAGCCAATATAGTAGCGCGTACCGTAATGGGGAACTCATTCCTATCCTAATGGTCTACAGTAGGAGATACGTTCGACTGCATCGTTGCGTGGACAATCGAAGTGGCTTGAGCATATAAGGATGAGCTCCATATCTCCGGCGAGTGGTGCGACGGTAGAAAAGTTTAGATGGCACCAGGTCAAAAAGATCATCAGAAGACTCCACATTATATTCCTGGTAGAACACTCTCTCCGAAGGCTGAGAACTAAACTGCCAGTAATGATACGAGTCGCTATTGCACTGAGGCAAGTGGATCAAGCTGATAAACGGGTGCGCCTGCCTAAAGGTGAAAGTAGTAGGTACTTACTCCATATGCGCTAACCTGCACTTAATAAAGCTGTTGCTGCTGGAGTGGTGTGAAGTACCTCATGGACCTAATAAGCTTTCTTAAAAACAAGTTTGGCTTTGCTCTCCAAATGACTTCGGAACTGGAAATCACTCGCAATGTCGTCACCGAGGATACCAATTACACTTTGAGATGACAGATAAATCTATTAAAATTACATTTTATTAGGCATAGTTCCTACGACATTGGTCCATTCTAGATGCGTTATTTCGCTCGTTCCATGCAAATTACGGTGAACAATAGCAAAAATAATTCTAAACCAGACAATATAAAGCGGAATAATATCTGTGGATGTGAAATTAGTTAATGAAGCAGTCCTGTGCTTGACAGATTGGAAAATTGCTACATAAAGGCAATTCGTATGTAATTGGTGTATTACTTGGAATGGGCTATTGTTGGATTTAGAGACAAGTCCTTGGTATGACTGAGAGAAGGCAAAATTTCCGTTCCATCCCTTTTTTTGTTTTAATTGAGATATAATCAAGACAGGCAGTTCAGCTATTTAACCGCAAAGGCCTAACGGAATTTTATGTGCTAAAATGAACTGTGAAGCAAGTATCAACTTAATCGACTTCGAGAAACATATCATGTTCAGTCATATACATACTCTGTTCCGATACTGTGAGACCGAAAAAGAGATTTTTGATTGTTGATTTTATTGATCTTCTATCTATACGTAGATTTAACTATCTCAGTGCCACACTAGGAAGGGCTCGTGTTTGCGTTCTGTACGAGCCGAGCCCCTCTGCAGCGCAGATGGCGACCACCGTGGGGTTTTAGCCGATACGAATTCAGCATAGCCCGGCTGCTCCCTCCGGAGCGGTCGGGTATTCAATGAGGATTTCCCCATAAAAAAGCTCTTCTGTTTAGTTCGGGATCAGACGGTTGTGTGTATAGAATGTCCTAGGATATTATTATTATACACGAGTCTGGGGAATATGCACGCCAATTTATCATGTGGTAATTATACGATCTCGTACTCGAGCATAGTTAGTCGGATATATTACGTTCGTAGCGGTTGACCTGATGACCCAAGCTTTCCTCACGGTCAATAAATCCCGGACAAACGGTGGTAGGGTCAAACTTCATCTACCAACTACTGTTTAATTTGGGTAACCTCTTCATTTACACCGATGCTCTACTTTAGAGCGCGTAAATCATGGTGGTGATAAGTTTGAAATGCAAATTACTCGAGGTGCCTACATTTTGTTAGGTATTTGTTAACCTTTGTTTGTTGAGAATGGAATATCTGAATGATATTTTGAAAACAATAATTAATACTCGAGCCTTCTAAGAACATGATTATTGAAAATATTTAGTTCTATATATTTGCAACAGATACATTTAAATTTTAATATTTTAAGTCAGATTTCTAACTATGACCACCTATGACATAAGTATTTCTGCCGAACTATAATATAAAATATCTTGCCTATTGTCTCTGATATTGATCGTCTTCTGGTAACTGTATATGCAAACAGTGCTTCATTTGGAACCATTTTTGACATAGTAATATTTCTATTCATTTAGAAATTATTTCAAGTTGAAACTGATTGAAATTAATTGCAATAATGTGACGTAATTCATATATTAGGTATTCATATATCAGGAAATCGGTAGCGCGACCGTTGCAGCGTAGGCTGTGTAGTCGTTGGTTGCAGCAAACATCCGGTGCTTGTTCTCGTTCCACTACCGGTTGTGTCACTTACGTAGGGTTGTCACATTAATATTGATTTAGGCACTGGTTTTACTCAGGCATTTTAATATATATATATTAGTAATTACTATGGAACAGATATATGTATTTAGAGATATGCACTATGTTTTTGTAGGTCTTACAATGGAGAACACAATTTTTTTTTTGGAAATGTCATCTGGATCTAGGAAAAATTACAAGAAATACTATACATAATATAATACTTTTTTATTTCCGAACCGTTGGTAACTTCATTAAATTCGACCTTCATATTCTATAGCCGTAACTGAATAAATGGCTTTGACTTGATTAATGCATATTTTTGTATGTTCGAAATAGGAATCGCTAGCCAACTTGTAACCGCATCACTACAAGGCCACGGCAGGTCAGATTGCTCCAGCTAATTGATTTAGTCCACAAATTGGAGTAATTCATCCTATTATTGATCCTTTGTATCTATCCGATACTGTTTTGATTCTGCACGTATTATTTGTATTTGCGACATAGAATAGAAATATAATTATAATATAGTACCTACTCGATATTTGCATGTATTTCATATAGAATAACTTTTTTATTTGCAAATAAATAAGCTTTCTTAAATAGCAAATAAATGAATAAGTTTGATTCTGCTATTGGTTTTTTATTGTATATTAATTTAATTCTATTTTGAAATTGATTTCTTCCTATGCTATATATATTCAATCGCCATGCTTTTCTTGAGACGCAGATTACTGAAAAATAAATGTTAATAGACTGTTTACGTCCCGAGTTTCTCGGATAAGCAACTCGACAACGGAACACGCTTAATTGCTCGTAAACCCATTTTTTAAACGATGCCATTAACTAGCAAATAGTTATTCTACATCATGTGAATTTATGCGTAATGAATTTGAAATTATAGTCTACGTAATAGTCGGATGATTAATTTAACTAGGATTTACTGCGCTTGTCTAATAAAATCTTCAACTGATATCTATAATAATAATTATTGTAAATGGTACAGGCTATAATTATACAAGACACAAACCTTAGAAACGTAAATGTGAACTATGGTAATAACATTAATTATTAAATTCTAGTATTTATACTAGATATACCCCCAGATTTACCAGTGTCATGGGTGGGTAGGTACAACACTCCATGGAGTCTCATTTAGTTAGGCGCTGTAGCCTGTGAGTGCGGAGCGTGCTGGTACAGTTGGGTGGCAGGAGAAGTAACACTTCCCGCACATTTGTATTCTGAGGGAGTTTTTTTTATACCACTAAGGTTGCAAGCAAGCATACGGCCCGCCTAATGGTAAGCAGTTACCGTAGCCTATTAACGCTTGCAACACCAGTGGCATCACTTGCGCGTTGCTGACCCTGCAAAAATCTCTTTACACCTTTCTTGAAGAACCCCATGCTGTACTCCCTTGGGAAAACCACGGCGGGGAGCTCGTTCCACAACTTTAGCGTCCGTGGCAAAAAGCTCCTTTGAAATCGCACTGTAGATGGCTACCTTTTACTCATACCATCGCACCTCTCGCCATCGGTCTCGTACAGTGTGATTTAAAAGGAGTTTTCTACTGCGAACACTCAGGTTGTAGAACGAGCTTCCCGCAGTGGCGACCTGAATCCAAACTAGACAGAGCTTATACTATGGAAACCAGATAACGGATATACACATACATTTTTTTTTTCTAAATTACATAAAAATAGATAATTACACCATTACATTTGACATTAAACGTTGGTCTGATGACATCAAAAAGATTCAGGTCCATTATGGCAAAGAACAACTCAAACAAGAGTAGACTGGAAAGAACTGGAGGAGGCCTTCATGTCGCAAAGACACGCTGACGCCCAATAACTAACATATACAAGTCCAACTACTTAGATTAATATTAATAATAATTAATTATATAGTATGCAAATATTGTATAAAAAATAAATATTATATATAATTATCTTATTATTAAGCTTTTATTGCCAACATAAATATTCTTACAATATATATATATATATAAATGATATATATATATAGAAAACATCCTCAAAGCCCTAAATATATATATATATCATTTATATATATATATATATTGTAAGAATATTTATATTTATATCATTTATATATATATTTAGGGCTTTGAGGATGTTTTCTATATATCATAGTTTGTATTTTTTACTTTAATTGTATATATTAATTATAAATTATATATAATAATAATATAATTATATATATATATATATATATATATATATATATATATATCATTTTTATATATATATTGTAAGAATATTTATGTTGGCAATAAAAGCTTAATAATAAGATAATTACACCCAGACTTTCCTGTGTCAGACAGTCAAACAGACATGTTCATGCACGCAAATGTCTGTCCTGGATGAGAGTTGAACCCGCGACCTGTTGTAAAGTGATAGGTAGGGCATCTTACTATCTACGCCAACCGGCTCGTCAATTAGTATATCAAATACCTAATTAATACAATGTTAGTAAGTAAATACATTATTTACAACAAAAATAAAATACATAACATATAAAAAATGTCCTCGAAACTGATATTCATATGCTCAAATACATGTACATTTTATGTAACAATATTATTTATATGTAAAGAATTTAACGTTTCGTATAAATTCCTTGGCAAACAAGATTTCTGCTGACAATTAGTCAAGTTGAGGACCTGTCAGTGACAGTGAAAAGGGTCCTTACCTACTCGTATTGTGCCTCTAATGCCCCGGAACAGTTTAATATAACGTTCAACTACATGAACGTGGTGGGAATTTACGTTTCTGTGACAGATCTGTGATTAAAACATTTTGAACACATAAAGTTTCATTATCTCATCTAATGAGGGGCTCTGTCAAGTGTCTATTAAGCACACGCATTGACAAATAGACATTTTATGACTTGATCACTTATTTTTTGTTATGCATATCAAAGGATGTTAAAATTTATCTAATTGCGGATCAATTTTAAAGGTAGAGAAGATAAATAAAATTTTAAACTATGTTAAGTATGTTGTTCATTTTTTTTTATATAATTGTATGACACTTAACTATGACTGGCTTGACTTTTAACAATTATATTATGGTTTCAACATGTTTAATCAAATATCATTGATGTTATTATTCAAATCTTAGTTTTGCAGTTTAATCCAATAAAAATTAGACTATAGATAAAAGAAATCTTCAATTAATGCAGGAAATGTCTTTTTTATCAAAGCGAGGCATACGATTTTAGAAAGAATCAAGAAAATAAATGACGTAAGCCACTTTAAAATTCCATGAAAGAGATCTAACGAGCAGATTTTATAATACAATAAAAAAACGTTCATTTTAATAGCAATCGTTCATCAGAAAAATCTTGATTTATGAATGGCGAAATACAAAGGAAACGTGCAATATTTCACGAAGAAGCTATATTTATTTATAGTAAGTGCTTTTGTTGGCTTACAGTCATTATTGTTTATGAATTTCTTCAACAACAAAAATATTTTTTATAGGGCGTAAGTATTCTCTGTAGTTTTATTTGTTCGTTTAAAATAAATGTATAGTAAATAACTAAAAGTAATGTAATTTTACTAGAAATATTTTTTGTAGCTATCTAAATAGTAAAGTAGCTTACGTCGACTACAAAAAAAAATCCAAGGATATAATATAATGAATTAATTGTCCTAAGCCGACTGTGGTTGATTTTAAATAAACAAAACAAATAATTATTTTATTATACCATCAATGTGTCAGTACCTTAATACAAAATTTATTTCGAAAATTAGTTTATAAACTTTTCTCTGACCTACGTCAATTTACGAATAAACTCTCTTTGAATATAGAAGTTACTTACAACTTACGAATAATTCCAAATTTGTTGAAGTAAGATAAAACTTTTGTGATACATCATAATGAATGAAGATACATTACGATAAGGAGAAATATGAGTTTATTTTGTAAGTGAAGCTATTTCTTTTTGACTGATTGGTCTTGAGATTTAATGTGAAGGTGAGATTATCTGACTATGGTTTCCCACAACTCAAATACTCGATCAATATATTGTAGTGTACAATCGATGAATAATCCGAAGAAATACTTTTACAAAATGCCTTTGCAACGAGTGGCAACTATAGATTGCAGTGCTCAAAAGGGCCTATTACACCATTATATCAATCACAATAATATCTTGAATATGGATCGCGCAATTAATAAAATATACCACCCATTTTTTTTTTTTTTTTTACTTTGTATAGGCTTGTATAGGCTTGGCCGGTTGGCGTGGTTGGTAAGATACCCTATCTATCACGCCACAGGTCGTGGGTTCGATTCCCACTCAGGACAAACATTTGTGTGCATGAACATGTCTGTTTGTCCTGTGTCTGGTTGTAATTATCTATATATGTATGTATGTATTTACAAAAGAAAAGTACTATATGTAGTATATCAGTTATCTGGCTTCCATAGTACAAGCTCTGCTTAGTTTGGGGTCAGATGGCCGTGTGTGAGGAATAATGTCCCAGAATATTTATGTCCCAGAATATTTGTGTTTGACCACAATCTCCCTATGGTAGGTGATAATATGGCCGAAGATGGTAAGCACACAAAGCCTAGAAGGATCTGGCTCTCAAGTGCAGCTGCCGGAACACACCAATAGGTGTTTGGCGACAGATTTTCAACTTGAGGGTGGTAGCCAGCCAGGCGGGTACTACAAAGTACCCTACCACCATGCAATGGTTTCCTCACGATGTTTTACTTCACCGAAAGCTCAAGCTCATTGTAGGGTTCGAACCCACGACCTTCGCCGCGGCGTCCGACTTCACTACCACTGAGCTATCATCACCTACAAAAATGATTTTGTCATTGCCAGTTTAAAATAATGAAAAAAGATTACAACTAAATATAATTAATTGTGACATAAATAAAATTATGTTATCTCATTTGTATGCTCGACCTTAATATAATTAAATAATAAATTTATTTCGTAAAATAATGTACAAAATACAAAGTTAACAGTCAGTTTTTTTATTCCAAAGGGTATACTTCCGAAATTATCCCATATAAATTTTATTAAAATCTGATCATGGACTTTGAGGATATGACGGAAATCCTCAACGAAAAGGAGCACGAATATTGCGATTGAAATATCTTCTTCATTATTGTCGACAATTATTATTCATAATGCATATCCTCAATCAGTGACATATCTTGATAGGTATTCAATACACAAGAAACTAAAAATGGAAAAATAAAATTAACATTTAACAAAAAGCAAAACCGGCTTCAAAGTACACTAAGTTGTACTAAAAAGTATCAAATAACGATGTTAGAACTCGTTTTGAAGTCAGCGAAAAGAAAGCACGTGATCATACTTCTTAGTACAACTTATAGTGTAGGTACTTTGAAGTCGGTTTTGCTTTTTGTTAAAAGTTAATTTTATAAATATTATAATAATTATGTCAGTCATTAAATGACGCAAAAGCAACAAAAATAGATTCAAACTTTCATCGCCATGACCAAATTTGAATGGCTGTGTAAATAACGGTTCGATTCAATGTAAACGATAGTGTTTACATAGTCCCGTGTCAAATTGTGCAAACTTCGATAATGGAGCGGCTATTAGGGCTATACGTGTATTAATATCAACTTTTTGCCCTCAATATCTTGGGGAAAGGGCCTTGTTATTTATTACACAGATAGCGCGAAAGCATCCAGAGGTAATTCAATGAGAGTAACTGAATGCTGGCATATTCGTTTGATTTATTTCATAGGAAATATTAGGCTTTATTTATATTAAGTAGACGTCTCACTTTGCGTCCAAAATCAATCAGTTAGAGCTCACAGTGACAAAAACTATTAAAAATCTACATTTTAGTACCCATCTGGCTGGTGTCCTAAGCTTGAGAGCCAGTGGGTGTCTGAGAATATGTTAAAAAACATACCTCAGTCTTTGCTATCGAGATACCGGGTAGAAACATTTTGTTTCGGTGTCGCATGAGTAAAAAAGATGGGATTTCCCCTAGAATCCAAGTTGTAGCGTACGAAGCAATCCCTCAAAGTAAAATGTTAAGTAGAGCAGTTTACAATTCTCTTTCATATTTCACATTTATCTAAACTTGCTGCAGAAACGTATACATGCAGAATATTTTATGGCGGGTTAAAACAGCACATATGAAGATTTTATGAAGACTTTACATCAAAAATGTTCTTTTCTAGATCTGCTTTTCATATTATACCTACATTGAAAAGATGCACGCACACGTTGATAATAAAACACTATCTATATACTACCATATTTTCCCTTCTATTTCGCCCTTTCCTAATTAATACTTATGAAAGACAAATGATCCTGATGTACTAAAGTCGCCAGCAATTTTTTAGAGATCCGTAGTCAAACGGACCCTTTTAGTTTCGTTATGATGTCTATAGGTTATGGTGATTTTACTTTTAACCTATAAACAACGTCTTTGTCGCTCGAATTTGGCACATATACACAGTTATTATTAATTGATTAGCTAAACCTTTAGGGTTAAAAGTTCATACAAATCTTAAATACCTACCAAAATGTATGGTGCAGCAGTTTTTTTTTCACTTTCAGTGTTGGTCACATAGTACTTTAAATTCAACTGCAAGTTGTGATGTTGGACTTTAAAATTGAACTGAAATAAATTATAACCACAGCAAAATTAAAAACTAAAATTACAAAATAAAATAATTATATTTTTTAAATTTAAATCCTCTCGAGTAGCTTATCGTTGAATTACTAATATTGTTTACCGTTTACACAATATAAAGAGCCAAAGTGGCCGGTTTACATCTGTCCCCAGCCCCTACAGCTAAAACTTCTGTAAAATCAGAAAATACATAGAAGAACTAAGAAGCCAGAAGTTACTCTCATTAACTCGTTAAACTCATGAATGAGAGTCTTCCAATTTGTGACTGAAATATTTTGCCGGTAACAAACTCCAATCTCCATGCAAAGTTTTTGGTTAGTAGTAAACATTTTTTTAGGGTACGTAATAAAGTAAGGATGTATTTTTTTCTCGTCTACTCCATGGTGTGGAGTATCGTTGGATAGCTCTTTCAAAAATATTGTGGGTTTGTCGAATATTTTTTTCCATTCAGGGATCCGTTTGTGAAATATTAAGCTTTAAAGTCCTACTTTTTGTTAGAGTCAAGTGTCCCCCCCCCCTCCTCTGCCAGCAAAATGGTGGTTTATGGATATGTGACAACATTCACGGCTTTACAAGTTTACGAGTAATAGTCGACAAACTTATAAAATGTACTTGGAAAAGTAAAAAAATCGTACAAATTCCATTGAAAATTATTAGGGTTTTAAAACACATGAAACAACAAAAAGCCCTCTTTTTAGTCAACTTTATTGTGATGGGCAACTACGGAACCCTATATTGCACGTGACCCGATACGCACTTGGCCGGTTTTTTTTCATTAGTTGTGCTTGGACAATTTCCATCTAAACTTACTCGAAGTAAGATAGATATAGGGGTGGGTGTAGGATGTGCCAAGTACATCCATAATAACGTTATCTCGAACAAGGATATACTCAGGCGTACTGACTGATAGTAATTGACTGACTGACATTGTTTCCCACAGGAATCTGCAATCTTTATAGGATTGATAGCAACATTTCCTTGTGTCCTTTAGAAAGGGGCTTGCTCTCTGCTCTAGTTTTCGCAACACGAAGTAATTTGCTACTAGAGCGCTAGGTTTTGGCAGTTTTGAAGGCTGCTATTTTTGCTTTTAGTTTTTTGTAGAAGTTTAGTTTCTGTAAACAAACAAACTCTTCAGTTTTATAATAATATAGTATAGATAAGATGACTAAAGAGAGAGAGAGAGAAAAACCTCGAATTTCGTTTGCCATTTGATGTTCATGAACCTAAAGGGTGCCTTCACATACATAATTGGTGATCTGTCAATATATTTGATTGCGGTCGACTTTGATTGATTGCTAACGGGAAATGTGCTTAGAGCGATGATTTGAATCCAATTTTTTATTCAGATAGAAAAAACAAGCCCATAAATTTTTGCTTGTCGTTTCAGTTGAATAAATTATGGAATCAAAATTTTACTGTTTCACAGTGTCTACCTGGTTTGCGTTCAACATAACATAGGTCTCTACTCTAAAGTATTTGCAGCTTCTATATGAGCACCTTGCTTATACATATTTACGCAGTAACTATTAAGTCGGTCATTATTATCACCACTTACCATGATGAAATTTGTGGGCAAACACAAGCCAAAAACAAGTTATCTTCGAATTTATGACCACTGAAATGACTTCTATAATGTTTGGGCAAAAGCTTTCTAATGTTCATCAAAATAAATCAAAAGACAAACCCATTTATTTTTAAGTATTAAACATTGCTTTTAAAATGAAGCTGACAGTTAATTTACTTTTGGGAGCGTAAGCTTACTGAGTGGTGCTTAAAAATAAGCTGGTGAATTATGAAAATTTGTAGAGAAATCTAAAAGTGGGTTGATAGATATTTCTTCGCCATAGATCGATACATCCATATCTCGACTAATACCTCATTATAGAATGATAAAGTGCTGCATGGCATGCTACAGCATACCTACTTGCACAAGAGCATATATCTTGCTTGAGTATTACTTGTTTTTTTTTAGCTGAATAATAACAACAACAAAATACTTACAATGATTGGCCTTACCACTAAAAGTGATCTCTATCAGGCAAGCTTCATGATTTTTTTTTATATTCCTACAATATAATCTGTCTAATATTGATGGATTATGTATAGAATAACAAAGGATTGAATTTATAATATGTAATGTATTTAAATAGAAACAGCTTTGTGAAAACAACGACAATGACAGAAAAGAAGTAAGACAACCAAAGAGTAATTGGCATAGATACTGGCAAGTACTAATACAATATACTAAATCGGTTGGTTTACAGTTCCAACACCTGCCCTTAAACTAAACGATTTGTAAACCTAGACGAGATACACAATTACAATGTTTATCTTTAGCTAAGCATTTAGTTAATACATCCGCAGGCATATTTTCAGTTGACAAATATTCTAAATTAACAATTTTATCATTCACAATTTGTCTTATAAAATGATGTCTAATATCTATGTGTTTACTACGATTATGATTGATTTGACTATTACAAATTTTCTGTGCTGACTGACTATCATTATACAATGTTACTGATAAGTGTTTGCCCAAGCATTCATAAACAAAACTTTTAATAAATGTAGCTTCCTTTGCTCCTTCACACAATGCCATGTATTCCGCTTCTGTGCTCGACAGAGCCACTGTTCTTTGTTTACGGCTTTCCCATGACACTGCAGAATCACCTATTGTAAACACGTAACCAGTGTAAGAACGTCGATCTAGCTGGTTAGATGCCCAGTCTGCATCTACATATCCTGTAACATTTAATGTAGTTCCCTTTTTATATACAATATTATAATCCATGGTTCCCTTTAAATATCTTAAGACTCGCTTAGCTGCTTTCCAATGCACATCCGAGTGACAATTATTAAACTGGCTCAATAAGCTCGCTGCATGTGCAATGTCAGGCCTAGTACAAACGGCTATATACATAATGCATCCAACAAGACTTCTATACTTTGAATCCACGTCATTTTGGTTTCCCCTTTCAAGTTTAATGCCACATTCTAAGGGTGTATTTACAGGTTTACAGTCAATCATATTAAATTGCTCTAATACTTTCTGTATATAATTTTTCTAATCAAGAGCAATTTTATTTGGTTCTTGACTTAATCTCATTCCCAATACATGTGTAGCTCGGCCAAGGTCTTTCATTTCAAATTTTCTCATCAGTTCCTCCTTCAGCTTTTTCTTCTCCGGTATACCCTTGCTAAAGATAAGAATATCATCGACATACAGAGCCAATATTGTGAGATTTCCATTGATGTCCGACTTTATGTAAACACATGGCTCACTGAGTGTTTTTCTGAACTGGAGGTCTGTTAAAGCACAATCAATCTTATCATACCAGGCCTTAGATGCCTGTTTAAGTCCATATATTGCTTTATTCAGTTTGAATACATGGTTCTCCTTACCATTTATTTTATATCCATTAGGCTGTTCCATGTACACAGTCTCCTGCAATTCTCCATTTAAGAAAGCCGTCTTGACATCCATATGGTCAATGTGCAAGTCCAAGTTGACTGCCAGGGCAATTAATGTACGTATGGTTGAGTATCGTACAACAGGTGAATATGTTTCCTTGTAGTCAATCCCATATTCTTGAGTAAACCCTTTCGCCACAAGACGAGCTTTATAACGAAGTAACTGACCTTCTAATCCAAGTTTCTTCTTAAAAATCCATTTACATTTAACAGCTTTCTTTCCTGCAGGCAGTAATGTCAAGTTCCAAAGTTCCAAGCTTTGTTCTTTTCAAATGAATTATACTCTTCCTCAATGGCTTTTCTCCAATGGTCTTTATCAGGTCCTGACAATGCTTCTTCTATCGTCTGTGGTTCAACACCGTGACTTGCTGCTGCCATGGCAACTACAGCATTTACAGTTTCTTCAGTGTCTTCGCAATCACTTGACACTCGATCCATAGTCATGTCAGGATTCCATGTGACATCATTGGGGTCATCGCCAAAACTGGAGTCAGAAGTACTCGTATCAGTTAACAGGCGACAGGTTAACATTATCATTTTCACTTGTATTTACATCATCCATTTCATTACTAGTGTCATGTAGCTGACAATCAGTAGTGTGATATTCCTGATTTACGTTTAAATCTTTGTACATTTTTTCTTCTAAAAATTGCACATCTCTAGATTTAATACATTTGGAAGGATTTTCTGGATCAATTAACCTATATCCTTTTGATTCAGTACAATACCCCACAAAAATGTATTGTTTACTTTTTGAATCTAATTTTTTACGTTTTTCAACAGGTATCAGTGCATAGGCTACACAGCCAAATATTCTTAAATTAGATAAATTGACTTTATTACCAGTCCATTTTTCTTCTGGTGTTGTGCCTCTCACTGCCTTACTTGGTGACTTATTCTTAATGAATATTGCTGTATTCAGTGCCTCTGCCCAGAACCTCCGGTCTAGTCCAGCATCTTGCAGCATGCATCGCCCTGCCTCCATAATTGTGCGATTGGCCCGCTCTGCCACACCGTTTTGTTGTGGTGAGTAGGGCACGGTTGTCTGGTGTTCGATGCCATGCTCTTGCAGAAATATCTGGAACTGTTTGTTAACATACTCACGACCATTGTCTGTTCTTAGCATTTTTATTTTTAAGTTAGTTTGATTTTCCACCAGGCTTTTGAAAATCTTAAATACAGACAATACTACATCTTTACTTTTAATAAAGTAACCAAATGTCATTCTTGTGAAATCATCTATAAATGTTAACAGATATCTAGCACCACTAAATGAGGAAACTGACATAGGCCCACATAAATCGGAATGTATAAGACCTAGTTTCTCTGTGGCTCTGTTATAAGACTGCCGTGGAAATGGTAGTCTACTTTGCTTCCCCTCAATACAAGCTACACAGGGAGTATGTTTACTATTAGTGTAATCAATTCCACTAGCCATACCTAGTTTCAGTAACTCCATACTTCGCCTGTTCAGGTGTCCGAGTCTGCGATGCCATAACTCCTGTGATGGGTTCGCTTTACACAAATTCACAGCTTCTGCTCGTTCATTGCCCAAAGCCTGGACCTCTGGCTCAATCAAAGCCACTAATTGAGACGCCGCAGCAAGCTCGCGTTCCTTTGTTGGTTGTTGACTCGCTGTATCCAGTTCATAGACACCATTAACCTTTGTAGCGCTGGCAACTGAGATTTTATCACAATAAACGTTACATTTTTGTGTATCAAAATGCACCTCAAGTCCTTTTGAAGCCATTTTTCCAACAGAAATAAGATTTGTTGACAATCCCGGCACGTAAATAACCTCACTTATTTTCGTAGATTGAGTATGTCCTTGTAATAACAATTCCACATCACCATATCCCTCACTATGTATCTTCTGGTTGTTGGCCACTGTCACCAACCGAGGAGTATCCACAACATAATTTTGTAATAAATGTTTGTTGTTTGTCATATGACAAGTCGCGCCGGAATCGACATACCAAGCATTGGAGTTCATGTCCACAGCTAACGCAGTCAACAAAGTTCCGTTCCACGCTTTTTCACATTTTTCACCTCGTTTCTCACTTTTGTTTATTTTGGTCGGACAGTTTTTAGCATAGTGATTCGGTTGTTTACATATGAAGCACTTGACCTTCGTGGAATGTTTATATACCTTTTTCGTAGGCCGGTTTGTAAACATTGCACTTTCTTCCTTCTTATCATTGTCTCTGCGTAAATTTTCTTGTAGTAATTTACTTCTCACTGTTTCACTACACAATTTAATGTTCGAATTTTCCAATGCCATAATGAGCGGGTCGTAATCCGACGGTAAACCGCTTAACATTAATACTGACACAAAATCATCGTCTAATGGGGCGTTTATGTCTCGTAGTTGTTGATCTAGTTCCGTGATCTTCAAGAGATACGCTTCCATATCATTAAATTGTTCCAATTTCAATCCAAACAATGTACGTAAAAGTCCAAGACGTCTACACAGCCCCCTATCTTCATAGGCTGTTTTTAGATTGTTCCAAGCTTCAAACCCCGTGGTTGCGTTTCGTACATGGGAAAACGACGATGGCTGCACCATTAAACATATTTTTGCAAGAGCCCGTAGTTGCTTGCGACCATCTTCGACCTTGGGAACACCAGGTTCGGACTCTTCGATGCAGTCCCACAGGTCTTCGTGAATCATGTACATCCGCATCAAAAATTTCCAATTCCCATAATTTGATATACCACTAAGCTTTTCAAAATTGACTGCTATTCCGGAACTCGAGGCTGAAGGCGCCGGCAACGGCAAAGATGGAACCTCGTTTTTCGGCATCTCGTATTTATTTATTTCAACGAAGAAACTATTCACGTACTTTTAATTATCACGTAGTCTGGGCCCATAACCTGATGGATTATGTATAGAATAACAAAGGATTGAATTTATAATATGTAATGTATTTAAATAGAAACAGCTTTGTGAAAACAACGACAATGACAGAAAAGAAGTAAGACAACCAAAGAGTAAAGATTTCATAGATGGCATAGATACTGGCAAGTACTAATACAATATACTAAATCGGTTGGTTTACAGTTCCAACAAATATTGTAAATACGGCAGATTTTGCAATATAGCTGCGATGTTGGTACAGTTTTAAAAAGAGGGATTTTGCTCGCGGCGTAATTCACTTCCTTATTTGCTTCACGCTATTTTTAGGATATAGCGGTAGGTACCCACCTCCTAGCTCATATTTCATTAATTTTGTAAATTAATCCGTTAAAAAAAAACTTATAGCGATGGTAGCTCATTGGTTGTGACGTCAAATGTCGTGACGAATAAGATTCGATTATTACTATGAGCTTGAACTTTCTATGAAGAAAAACATTGCGAGGAAACCATAGCACGGGGGTAGCGTACTTTGTTAATCCTGACTGACTATCCGAAAGTTGAAAATCTGTCACCAAGCACCTATCTTATACTTGAGCGCCAGGTACCATCTAGACTTTGTAACGGTCAGCAACACGTTGGCTATTCTTCTTCTTCTGGTATTGCTAATGTCCATAAGCGACAATAGCCACATAGCATCAAAATCTGGTTCTCTGTTTTGCCCACGTTCCCGACTGATATAATATTTCCTAAGTGTTAAAAATCCAAAGTTTAATTCCAAGGCGCTAAATGTAATCTAAATACCACAGATATATATGTACACTAGATAACGCAAGTATCACGATTTGTATTGAAACCAAGCGTGCCAACTTTTCAACAGAATATTTAAGCATAATATAATTTAAAAATAACTTGCCTGTGATAGGAAATATGTCCTTGCCTTTGGGGGCTCGAAATTTTTGGGCTTTTGCAGTTAATTATCACGCAACGAGGCATTTTTTTAGTTTTCGCGGCCGTCCGGCTGCAACAACAGACGCGCGCGGACAGTAAGTAGCGGCGGCCAACCTTGACGCTTTGTCGGGGTTCGGACACGGGAAGTACATGCATTTGCGTTATCTAGTGTACATATATATCTGTGCTAAATACGTTCAACTATTACAACTTGACTGATTTTAGACATAGAGACAAACTTTTGCTTTATGATATTAGAGGAAATAAAATACTTTTGCACATATATATTGAACCTACTTTATACTTGAGTGTTCGCCACTCTCTCTATTTGCCAGGTCATATCCTCTTTTATTTATCTCACTCTGCTCTCATTTCACTCTTTGGTTCGTTGTTCAAAGAACAGAATTGAATTGAGGTATATCAAAAACTGGTGTGATAGTAATATTTATTGCATATTTGTATTTATTAGTTTATTTGATTATTTATCTATATTACCTAATATTTGCCTTATAGTGTACTAGCTTTTCCGCGCGGTTTAACCCGCGTTCCCGGGATAAAATATAGCCTATGTTACACGATGAAGATGTAGCTTTCTAACGGTGAAAGAATTTTTAAAATCGGTCCAGTACTTTTGAGCCAATTCGTTACAAACATACTTACTTACATACAAATCTTTCCTCTTTATAATATTATAGTATAGTATAGATTGTTTAACATAAGCCATATATATGTCGTTACCTATCATCCAATGGTTGCCTGGAAGAAATCGCTTGAGCGGCCGCCTTAGTTGTTATCATTAAATCTTCCTTCTTTTTCTTTGGTATTCTATTTGAGTTTTTACTTCTAATGGATTGTTTTCGGGATTCAATGGCAGTCGATAGCTTATCATGTTATTCATTGGCATGGGGCAATCACATACCTTATCGATAACAATGTTTATGTACATACAATACTGTTAGTAGCTCTGTATGTTGTTTTGTCTATTTTGAAAATGTATTTGTCTGACAAACACGGATGTATCACACAAAATATAGTTAAAATTATTGACTTCGAGTATAGCGACGTATTTTATTGAAGACATTTTAATATTATCTGGATCTGGTTAAAAAAGAAATAAGATAGCATAGTATTAGATACCTTTGCCGCCTCGATCGTCCAAACGATTCAGTCGGACATTCTTACTGCGGACCATTACACTGTCCATTACATCAATCAGGTGGACTATCTGCCTTCTTGTCAACCTGTTGATATAAAAAAAAATACAACCGAATTAAGAACCTCCTCCTTTTTTTTTAAAGTCGGTTAAAAGATCACCATAAATATTATGTGATGATCTTTTGTACATTAAAATTAGCTTAATGTTGAATAAAAAGAATTTTGGGATATGTATGATGCCAAGTGATGACATTTAAAAAAAATGTTCTCCAACTACCTAGGTGTTGCAGAGAAATATCATAAAAGTTAAGTTTATTGCAAAAATTCTTCTTCATACCATTATTACTTCTTAAAAAAAGTTGTATTACAAAATACATAGGTTTCACATTAATTAAAATAACTTATTACCTAATCCCCGACGGCACCCTCGCGGTGCTATCGCATGTTAAGCCGTGACCGCTACGACCCATTGACTTCCTCGGGGCCGCTTCTGGACGTGCGTTCCATTTTTTTCTGTATCCGAAACAATAACTTAACAAAGTTTCGCCGCAATTGGACGCTCGCCTACGTTTTAAGCAAACAGACAAACATTGATTTATATTATACTGTATAGATTAAAAACAAAAAATATAGTATTTTTAGGTATTAAAATACTGCCTTGGTCATGAATTTACATCAGTTTATATATATAAAATATTTTATATATTTTTTCCGCCAACGCATAAGCTTGGCCATCCAAAAAGGGAACGCTGCCAGCCTGTTGGGAACCTTGCCTATCGACGGCAGCGAGGGCTTTGAGGATGTTTTCTATATATCATAGTTTGTATTTTTTACTTTAATTGTAAATATGTAAATAAAAAAATAAAAAAAATATTTACAATAATTGTATAAAATTATATATCTTCTAATATACAAAATTTTCGTGTTACAGTGTTTGTTTGCAAACTTCTACGAAACGGCTTGACCGATTCTTATGAAATTTTATATGTATATTCGGTAGGTCTGAGAATCGGTCGTAATCTATTTTTCATACCGCTACGCGGGTGAAACCGCGAAGGGCAGCTAGTATTAATATTATATTTGCTATGCACAATACCATATAGTTGAACTATAAACTCAATACATTAAATTTATATAGAATATTGTTATTGGTTTCAAAATAGGTTTAGTTTAGTTTTAGATAAGCGACAGAAACGCATATATTATTTATATTATGTATAAACCATAAACATGTTTCATGTAAACAGATTGGGTGATGTTAGAATTATTCGTTTGATTTTAATATTTACATTTATTATGATCATGATTGCAATTTGTGTACATTCTAAAAAAAGCCACCATAAATATTATAAACACTTAAAGCGACTAACAACAACAACAAAGAAACCAAGGAAGAAACCTGAAATAATTTGTAGGACATTAGGTGCTACCATGAGGGGTAAGTATTATTCCAAGCTCTCTCCTCATTTATTGGTTACTTTTCCATTTCATAAAAAGCCTTATAGATGGTCTATAAAAATTGCATCGAGCTGGAAATTGTATCTTAGACACTTACGCGCTATTGCAACAAATTACATGTAAAGGTATATTACTACTCATAAGCAATGCAAGTCTCAAATTTGGTCCTTTAATAACCCTAGCTAATGATGCAATGCATTTTAAATGAATTACGTATTATAGGATGATTTTTTAGTCGTTGGCATTACATGCAGGGGTGGAAGTAGTCAACATTATGAACAACTTTTACTATGAGACTAACTGTGAAATCACAAAAAATATCAGGTGTTCAATGCCTACTCGACCAAAATGTATGAAGCAACTGTTTTATTTTACGCGATCTCAGATTTGGTCCCATATTGAAATTCGTTCATATTGACGAGTACTAACACCCCTGCAAGTAATGCCAACGACAAAAAAATCAACCTTTATATAGGTATATATATTTACTCAAACCATTTATCCATAGCCCGTCACAAAGTCTGTTTCCTCCGTCCTGATACGGGACCATGTAGAGCTGACATAATACAATGGTACTATGATGTGAGACAAAATAGATGCTTCAGATTCTTCTGGGGTGGTTGTCAAGGCAACGGGAACAAGTTTGAAACCGCAAGAGAATGTCATAATTATTGTTATCTCAATGTTTCAACGAAAAGTAGTAAATATTACAATTTTATTGTTGACATACATGTATATTTGACCACGTGTTTCGACAATAGTAGTAACTTCAGAAGCTTCGACGTTCATAAGTGCCCATCTAGGAATAAATGGCTTTAGACTTTGAATTTGAGTAGTTTAAGAGATGTCATGTGAGTGGCTGAGATGCATGATATTGTGGTGTTTTTTTTTACACTTTTTTGATATAATTTGTTTACCAAATATGAAGTTAGAATGTCCACGAGCTAAACTACTTCTGCTGAAAATATTCACTGTAGTAGAATATAGACCGATGCATTTAAAAAGAATATAGACACTGCTCATTAGTCTTTAAAAAAATAAACATACGAATAATTCACTTTGTATCCTTTTCAATGATCTATAGTATAGATTGTATACAAGTTGTATAGATTCTATACAACGTCCTGACTATTAGAGCCCTATACTCGCATATTTCAAAATAACCTTGGCCGATTTATTTAAATTTTAAACAAACAACTTTTTTAGCTGATATTCCACATTTCTGCTCTCTTTCATTTGATTATGGATCCTGTTTTGGACATTATTACCGCTGGGGTTGGGATAAATTTTCCAAGTAAGTGTTGTTATGCTGAAATTTCTTTATTTACGGTCACACATCCTATTATAAACCAAGCAGAGATTGTACCATGGAAACTAGATAACTAATCTACTACTATACTACTAATACTATATCCACTATGCTTATTAATTTACCCCCAAAAACAGAAGAAAGATGGTCAAATGGTCATGGTAACAAATGTTTGTCTGAGGTAGGACTGAGAATCGAATCAGGAAGAATACAGACTATCTAGCCTTTTTTTTCGTGGGGAAATCCGGCTGGTTTATGCCGGACTCAAACCGGCTAAAACCCCACGGTTGTCGCCATCTGCGCCGTAGAGGGGCTCGGGTTCTCGTACAGAACGCATACATGAGCCCCTCCAAGCGCGGCGCTGGGATAGCTCGTCCCGGACGATACCGTGTGATGTTGCAGTGCTATCACATGTTGTCACCGCAACGACCCATTGTCTTCCTCAGGACCGCTTCTGGACGTTTGGGGCTCCCACTCCGGTTGCCCACGGCCCCAAAGTTGCCTGTTTATTCACCGTTTATGATAGCTGCTATGCTAAGCGCCAGCTACAGAGGAGAGAGTATCTATCCTACACTAACCTATCAAATAATATAATGAATAATAAATTTGCAGAACATGCAGACGACGACTTTACTCAGGATGTGGAGGAAACCAGAATAATTTTGAAAGCAAAATAGACTGTTTAGCAACATGCCTTCAGGCGCCCAAAAACAACTTGCAGAAGACAGACATGATCACCTGCGTACCTTTCCATTACGAAAAATACAAACCAAACATCCGAGGCCTTATTTAACCTATTGGAGGCCCTGGGCACATTAGGATAATGGGGCCCCTATGACCTTGACAGAGCACTACAGTTATTTTGTTAGAATAGACAAAAAAGGTAGATAAGCAAATTCCTAGTTTTTTTTGAAATCCACTAGGATCAGACACTAGGACCGTTTCGACCTTTTATGTTATAATTCAGTATTTATTTTACACCGAAAATAGTCGCTAATATAAAACAAAATAGACAAATGACGTTTTAATCAAAGAATACCTCAGAGCACAGTCAGTAACAACTGCAAACAAAACAACACCACAGACAAATACAGGGGAAGTCCCGATCGTCGAGTCATTTTAAACATTATAAATGTAAAAGACATTTTGAATATTTTTTTATCTTTTTTAAGTACTTTTATATTTTTTATCTCAATTAAATTGGTTAATTCAAACTTGGCGCTTCGCTTCGTTCTGATAGGTGAGTTTTCTGATGTACGTTTCTAAAAAAGATCTTTAATTATTAACACTGTTTTATCACTTTTATTAAATTTTACATTACAATATAAAAATTGAGGCAAGTGTTTTCCGTGAGATCCAGTATTGAACTGACTCTATCTCTTGAATCGACCTAAAGGCGCTAGGTCCTATGATGCTTAGTCAGTCAGTATGCACTTTTATATACTAGTTACTTTTGATGAAAGACACATTTTTTTTTATGAAAAAAATGTAAGTAATATTCTACTGATGATTTTTCTTTAAAACAATGTAATTAGTATACCATTCAATTGTATTTTTTATATATTTGAACATGCTGAAATCGGAAAGTCTGGGCCTGGCGAGAGTAGAGCACCTTCGCGCCTGCTAATGCTAATAAGTAGGTATTGTAGTCAGTCATAATCGTTTGATTTTGTCGAAATAAATATGTTTTTCGGTAATGAATATAGGTTATGGTTTGGTGATCTGGCAGGAAGTGGGAAAGAGGGGCCTGTACACAACTGATCTATTAGTTAAAGTGGATAGTCGCCATTTTGAATTTTTAAAGCGCCTATAAATATTCTGGGACATTATTCGTCACACACGTCCACCTGACCCCAAACTAAGCAGAGCTTGTGCTATAGAAGCCAGATAACTGATATACTACTGATGTGTATAGCGACTAGCTACCTATCTATACCTATGTAACTGGATGGCAACCGCGCAGGCGCTCCCCACACGCCGCGCGCCCCGTTGTTGCACTTGTCGCCCGTTGACATCCTAGCTAGTAATAAACCTGCATTCGCACCGAACGTTCGTGTTTCATTATCTATATAGCTACTACCTCTATCGTACGCGCCTACTCTTCACTGGCGACGGTGATTTTTTTACCCACAGAAAAATGCCACATCTAGGAACACTTCAAACGTTCGACCAAAAAACTAGTGAGTGGTCAATTTATAAAAATCGGCTAGTTCAATTCATTAAATTAAACGACGTCAAAGAAGAAAATAAAAGTGCCATACTGATAACGCATTTAACGGACGATGCCTATCGCCTTTTGCGTAATTTAGTGTTTCCTAACGAAATAGAAAAATTGAAATTTAGTGAATTACTGGACGCACTTGAAGGTCATTTCAAGCCTAAACGATGTTCATTTGCGGATAAGGCAAAATTTCATGGCGCTTTACGGGGTAAAGAAGAAAAATTGGGAGATTGGGCTGCACGTTGAGAGGCTTAGCAAGTCACTGCGAATTTGGAGCAGCCTTGGAAACCAACCTGACGGATCGTTTCGTACTAGGGCTTGGTCCAGGGCCAGAACGTGACAAGCTTTTTGAGCAAGACGCCTCAAAGCTTAGCTTGAGTCAGGCCTTACAATTGGCGGAACAAGCTGAATGTGCCCGATCAGGACAAGCGATGATGACAAACGAACAGGCTTCCATCAAAGAGGAAGCGATTTATCGTGTGCAGAGTGGATGCTCACGCCGACATGGAGGTGGCTACAGCAGCGAGCAAGGCGGCTGCGGCGCGCGCGGGGGCGGCGACGGCGCCGGCGGCGGTGGCGGTTCGAGAGCGCGCGGCACGGTCGCGGCCGGCCGGGGCCGCGCGACGCCCGTGAGACCGCAAACAACGACAACGGCGCCGGCGTGGCGTGATCAACGAGCCAACGACGAAGGTTCCCGTTGCACAGTGTGTGGTTTGTTTAATCACAATAAAAATAAGTGTCGATTTAGGAACTATCGATGTCAAAAGTGCGGCGAAAAAGGTCACCTAAAAAAGGTGTGTGATGGGTCCAATAAGTGTTCCCGTAATTATAAAATTGATGAAACCGGCAGTGACGCGGACACTGACGAGGCAAGCTGCAAAGAATGCAATAATTTTAATATAAGGTATGTGACTACAGATCCTATAAAATTAAACTTGACCTTGGGAAAAAAGTGTATAACTATGGAGCTAGATTCAGGGTCAGGAGCTTCAATAATCTCGGATACGTTGTATAATAAATGCTTTTCAAATTACCAACTAAGGAAGAGTACCCTAAAAATGTGTTTATATAACGGACATAAAATTTCGCCTTTAGGTTATTTTTGGGTAGAAGTTTTTTTTAATGACTCAAATAAAAAATTAAAAATATTTGTGATTAAAGGTGGAGGGCCTCCCTTGTTAGGCCGAGATTTTATGTCCGCCTTTGGTCTAGTGCTCACTACAAAGCTAAATAATATAAGTGACGATAGTGAAGTTCATGCGTTGTTGGAACAATATCCGGATCTCTGGCGGGATGAGTTAGGTACCTTCAATAAGTTTAAAGTACACTTACAATTAAAGGAAAATTCTGCACCAAAATTTTTTAAGCCTCGCACCGTTCCATTTGCACTTAAAGATAAGGTGGAAAAAGAACTAGATAGACTAGTAAGTTTAGGTATTTTAGTTCCCATTAGTCATTCTAGCTATGCAACTCCTATAGTCCCGGTTTTAAAAGAAAACGGCAAGTTAAGGATTGCTGGCGATTTCTCTGTTACCTTGAACAAAGACTTAATTATAGATAAATATCCCCTACCTCGAATAGAAGAGGTTTTTGCGAAGTTAGGGGGAGGAGAGTGTTATACTAAGCTCGATTTAAAGAATGCGTATAACCAATTTTTATTAACTGACTCGTCGCAGGATCTGACGACTATAAATACATCAAAAGGGCTTTTTAAATATACGCGGCTCGTTTACGGTCTCGCTAACGCGCCGGCAATTTTCCAAAAAGCTATGGAAACCTTGTTATCTGGCATAGAAGGGGTTAGCTGTTGGCTCGACGATATTTGTATAACGGCAGTAGATAAAAAAAATCATTTATCAAGATTAAAAGAAGTCTTGAGGCGGTTAAATAACGCGGGTCTCCGTTTACAAAAAGAAAAATGCGAGTTTTTCAAGGAAAATGTAACATACCTAGGCTACGTAATCGACAAGGATGGTCTGCGCGCTAGTCCAAAAAAAGTTCAAGCTATTTTAAACGCTCCAGAACCTAAAACCGTTACGGAGGTAAAACGATTCCTCGGCGTCGTTAACTATTACCGGAATTTTATACCTAACGCGTCTGCCATTATGAGTCCGCTCCATGAGCTACTACGAGCTGGTGCACAGTGGGAGTGGACGGACCGACAACGGCGCGCCGTGCAGCGTGTTCGCGACGAACTTGTATCCAAGCGCGTGCTCGCGCATTTTGATCCCTTCGCGCAGCTTGTACTAGCGGTAGACGCGGGGCCCACAGGGCTAGGCGCGGTACTCTCGCAACGTGATAGTAACGGCTGTGAAAAGCCACTGGCTTTTGCTTCAAGATCCTTGGCGGCGAGTGAACGAAATTATAGCCAGATACAAAAGGAAGCGACTGCTATAATTTTTGGGGTAAAGCATTTTCACCAATACTTGTATGGCAGAGATAATCCTTTTATTTTAAAGACGGATCATAGGCCGTTAGTTTCTATTTTTAACAATAAAAACGGTATTTCTGTCACTACCGCGTTAAGATTACAAAGGTATGCTATAATATTGTCTGCCTATAATTATGAGGTACAATATACGTCTAGCGATAATAACATTGTCGCTGATTATTTTTCGCGGGCACCCCTAGCACATACAGTATCAGACAGTGATAGGGAATATGACACCTATTGTTCTTTAAAGTTTCTAGAGTCAAATTTACCGGCTGTTTTATTTAAAGATGTAAAGCGAGCCACCGATAGCGATAAATCCCTGCAAACAGTCATCAAATACATGAAATTCGGTTGGCCACGCAAAATAAATTGTAAAATAATCCGTCCATTTTTCCAGTGTAAGGCTGATTTGCAATATGAAAATGGTATTTTATTGCGAGGGCATAAAGTAGTTATTCCAAAGTCATTAAGAGAACGCATGTTAAGCGAATTGCACAAAACACATTTGGGAATAGTTAAAATGAAGTGTAATGCTCGCGAAAGAATGTGGTGGCCTGGCATTGACAATAACATAGAGCGATGGATAGGGTCTTGCGAAACGTGCGCCGGGATGCAAAGCGCGCCTCCCCGAGCGGTTCCCGCGCCATGGCCGCGCCCCACCGGCCCGTGGAATCGCATCCACATCGACTATCTATCTATCGAGCAACGGGTGTATCTTGTTGTGATTGACGCTCACAGTAAATGGGTTGAATGCATCCACATGCAAAACGGCGTTACTACACAAGCTCTAATAGCTAAACTCAAAAATTTATTTTCTATATTCGGTATACCTAATGTATTGGTTTCCGATAACGACGTGAAAATTAATTCAGCTGAATTTAATACATTTTGTTCCAGCAACGGCATTAAGTATATGACTTCTCCCATTTACCACCCAATTAGTAACGGACAAGCAGAAAATTCTGTACGTACTTGTAAAAGAATGCTAAAATGTATATTAAAAGAAAATGTATCTCAAAATATTATCCATGAAAAATTAATAGGATATTTGTTTGATTACAGAAACACCGTGCACTGTACGACTGGTGAGTCACCAGCTAAATTAATGTTTGGTAGAAACTTAAGGTCGCGCCTCGATTTAATTTCACCGGTAGGTAAAAATAATACTACAAATATCTGTCACAAGCCGGACAGCTTAGAGCATAGCAAATTGGATTGCACGCGTCTACAGGTTGGTGACGTTGTCTGGGCCCGGTGGTACAGTGCTCGGAAAGAATCTTGGATGTTAGGTTCAATCCAGAAAAAAATAGGCATAAGAATGTATCAAGTATTTATCTATGATTCTAGCGTTACATGTATACGACACATAGACCAATTAATTAAATATAAAGGTGATTTGGCTAATAAAAATAATAACAAAGAAATTGTAACCAACACTGATCATGGAGCACCTGCGTACCGCGAAAGCTTAAGTACCACAATTCAAAAAGAACATCATGTTCTTCTTGACCATGATGACCAGGTCCGCGCCTTCGATCAAGCGGAGAGGGGTGTTAGTGAGAGAGTTGCAACTGAGGGTTCAACCGAAGCGGATTCTCGGGAGGACAATGGGCAGAGTAAGGTGTTCGATGATGAGGGTGAACAAAGTAGCCAAGAATTTGTACAAAGCGCACCAGCGCATGAACTTATTTCAGAATCAATCTCAAATAGAACTACGCCGAATCGGCCAAAAAGAATTAAAAAGAAAGTTGATAATCCTGATTATTATTATTATTAATATAGGTTCCTTAAGTACCGAAACTGTAATTATTTATCACTTGTTTACTTTGTTAACAGGTTTCTTAATTAAGTGTGGAGGAATGATGTGTATAGCGACTAGCTACCTATCTATACCTATGTAACTGGATGGCAACCGCGCAGGCGCTCCCCACACGCCGCGCGCCCCGTTGTTGCACTTGTCGCCCGTTGACATCCTAGCTAGTAATAAACCTGCATTCGCACCGAACGTTCGTGTTTCATTATCTATATAGCTACTACCTCTATCGTACGCGCCTACTCTTCAACTACATATACTACTTTTCTTTTGTAATACATACATATAATATATAGATAATTACACCAGACATAGGACAAACAGACATGTTCATGCACACAATTGTTTGTCCTGAGTGAGAATCGAACCCACGACCTGCGGCGTGATAGATAGGGTATCTTACCCACCACGCCAACTGGCCCGTCAATATTACTATTTTTCTTTTGTAAATATATAATTTTATGATTTGCGTATAATGCGTACCCTGTGGCAATGCATTATTGTATGTATTAGTAATTTAATTTATTTACATATTTACAATTAAAGTAAAAAATACAAACTATGATATATAGAAAACATCCTCAAAGCCCTCGCTGCTGTCGATAGGCAAGGTTCCCAACAGGCTGGCAGCGTTCCCTTTTTGGATGGCCAAGCTTATGCTTATGTATTAGTTATGTTTTTTATAACTTTTTATAACCGTACATTGGTTCCTTAACAATAAATAATAGACATTTGTTGCTAAGGAACCAATGTACCGTTTTGAATGCAAAATGAATACCTACCGTTCATAAATCCATTGCCATACGCTTCACATGCAAGTTACAACATTTCGTTTCATAGGCGCTTGAAATAAACCTGTTTGTGAGTGTGTATGTTTGTTACTTCTTCAAACGACTGGACCAATTTTGTTGAGATTTGGTATGGAGGTAGCTAATACTCTGATTAACACTTAAGCTTCTTTTTATCTCGGGAAAACATAAGATCCCTAAGGAATGCGGGTGAAACAGCGGGGCGGAGGCTAGTATTTCATAAAAAAATAGGTATAGATTTAAAATTAGAAATCCATCTCGCACATATAAACCTCAATCATGCCATGGTAAGTGCCTAAAAGGAAACTGGCTCTCAGGTACAGCTACCGAAACAGACCGGTAGGTGCTTAGAAACAGTATTAATTAACTACATGAGGCAAAGACAAACAGGAGGGTACTTCAAAGTAACTTGCTATGGTTTATTTACAATGTATTCCTTCATGCAAACCTCAAGTTCATTGTAGGATTCGAACTCAAGAAATATTCCAGTGTTTTTGTTTAATGTTTAAATTATACTGATCTACGTAACATTTTTCTGTACCATAGCTTAAATCGATTGAAATTACAAAAGACATACTACTTATCGATTTAGCATTGTCAATCACGAACCTAACCAGCGAGAAAAAAACTCTATTATGACATCTTGTGGGTAAGTAGCGCACCGACCTTGTTTTGTGGGTATAGAGTTTATATTTTAAAAACAATTTTATTTCTATATATACGTGAGAGATCTTTAGTAAGAATTAAGTTACAAATAAATCGCATTCACATTCGTGTACTCACAGTCGTAAAGGAATAATGAACGTACAAAGCCCGTGTAGGATTATGTCGAGCGTATTGCGTAGGATTGGAAATAGGCAGCGCCCTGAAAACGATGTGTCTTTAGCTCTTTTTCGTTACGTGCATGTTATGATTTTCGTATTCCGTTTATTTGTTACTTTTGCATCGGGTTTAACCCGCGACCTGAGGGTAAAAAGAAGTCTGTCATTCATCATTATCATCATCATTCAACATCAGTCCACAGTTGGACATAGTTCATTCTCTGGATGAAATAATCCCGATGCTCCGTTGCTGCGTGAAAGAAAGACAAATTAACAAACACACTTTCGCATAAGGGATATAAGGGAAGAGATAAGGGATAGTTATGAAAAAACCAGTAAACGAATTTTACATATTTTGTTCATTTTATCGTACATTTTTTGTTTTTTTAAAACATAGGCGAACATTTGTTTTACTTGAATTAAAGACACGTGGATGAAATTGTATCCTAAATTAACCATATTGAAATTCGTCCAAATGGTTAAATTCGTGTGGAGTAGGTATATTTTGTGGTATTTCTCTTCATGATTATTTCATTGGCTATTTTTCCAAAAAGGTGTACAAGTTTTGCTTTTCATAGACATAAAAAAGAAAGGTTAACCCGAGGCAAGTATAACAAAGGGTCGAAATAGATGACTTTTTACACATTGCCCACACAAACCCGGATATATCAATGGGATCTCCTAACTCCTTTGTAAAACAGGGCAAGAGCCTTATTATGCCTTATTTACCATTGCCTTAGCTGCAGTTAATAAGAAAAGTTTTTATGAAAACACCTGTAACTGAAGTAATGAAATATCTTATCTGTCTTATTTCGGTTTTGTTTTAGATCTATCTACGACGTAGACGGTTTCATTACAATGTTCTGTGGTTTGCGTGTAAATTAATATTATAAAGTTGTTTAGGAGTTGTCTAATGAAAATTGTGAATGGCGGCGGAAATTTCAACTCAATAGAATAAAGGTATATCTAAGTTCAGGTATGGTAAGAAGTATTGTTACACTATTTTCTTTGTTATTTAGATATAAATCTTACTAGCATAATTATCCTAACTATAATATTATAAAGGTGAGTTTGTTTGTTTGTTACCTTTTCATGCCTAAGCCGCTGGATCGATCGTGATAAAATTTGGTACGCAGATAGCCTATGGTTCGCAGAATGACATAAGCTACTTTTTCTTGCTTCCTTTCTTTACTTTTCCTTACTTTTTCTTTCTTTACTTTTGAAACGCGGCTGAAACCAGACACTGGAGGGAGTAATATCATAAATGTGAAAGTTTGGATGTATGGAAGTTTATGACTCAATCACGCATAAACTGCTCAATGGATTTGGATGAAATTTGGTACACAGATAGATCATATCTAGAAATAATATACTTTAGCGAAAGAAAATAAATTAAATATAGTATGTACTTTCTTACCCTGAAAGTTAAGAATGGCAATTAAAATTAATCTATACTAATATATATTATAAAGCTGAAGAGTTTGTTTATTTGAACGCCCTAATCTCAGGAACTACTGGTTCGATTAAAAAAATATTTCAATGTTGGATAGACCATTTATTGAGGAAGGCTATAGGCTACTTTTTATCTCGGGAAAACTCAAGATCCCTCGGGAACGCGGGTGAAACCACGCAGAAAAGCTAGTTCTGTATAAAGTTACAACCCTCGAAAACATTTTTGTAGATATATATAATTATGATACGAACATACAACCTTTAATAGGATATTGCGTCGAACTATTAGTATCAAACTTCAAGTAACATTATAGGAATAACTGCTGTGTGGAGGCACCTTTATATTTAATTCCAATTCCAATGAGAGTATACTTACTTAGTATAATTTACTTTAACATTGCAAAGTAAAGTCGCGTGCGTCTCAAATATAGAGTAAATAAACATGTTTAAAGCAATTGAGTCCAGATCGCGAGGACATATCTCGATTCTCATTTTTAATCTATATATAGGTACTACTCTTAATAATAACATTATTGACTGCACGCACATTTAACCGCGTCAAAACCATAAAATGTGTCTTACCAATCAATTTGTGGTAATAAGGAATGATAAATACCGTGAAAGCGGTCGCCTGGCCTCGTAAAAAGATACAATTTATTAAGCAATTACATTCAACAGCCATTAGCAGCGATGCCGACACTTTTTATAATAACAATAATAGTGGTGAGGTTGTTAACTGTCTGTCTGTCTAGTGTTGTAGACATGGGTCATAAATTTTCTAGTATCATGTTTTTAGGCAAAAAATTAAGTAATAAATTTGAATAAATCAACGTATTAATATAAAATAAGGATTCACATTAATTTCATAATTTTGCTTTAAGACTATTCTATTATAGGAATTGATCCTGAGGTCTATGAGAGGCCGGCCTCATCTTCATATATAAAAAAAAACGTGTGGCACTCGGGGACTGCCGCGGTAAAGCTATTGCATAGCATTTTTTATCAACTTATGCAATTATAATTATTTATAATTTTTTTATTTAGGCAGTTTTTTTTTTCTTTGATATTAATTCAAGCTTTCTCAAAAACAGCAGGTGTTTCGGTCGCCGGTCGCCGCGCTCAAAGCCCGAAGCCCGCGATAAAAGCTATACAATAGCTTAAAACTGTCTACTTTTGTACTGTAGTTTGATACCTTATAATTAAAATTGAAATAAAAAGTCGTTTTAATAATTAACTCAATTAATTTAACATAGGTTCAAATGGCTAAAATCTGCCTGATTAAGTATAATGTATTTATATTTTAAACTGACTCTATTTGGCGGTCCCACTCGGTCATCATGATATTATTGTAACTAGTCTACGTTTTTTGAAAGGATATGCAATTTACATAACTTATTTAAAATTGATTAGCTCTCACAATCATCAGCTAAATGAAAAAGTCACGGGCAATGTAATATCTTTCATGGAACTCAGTTTCTTTCTCCTTAGTTACTAGACTGAAAAAAATCTTATTATATTTTTTTCATCGGCATCCACCACCAGGGTAGTAACAAATCTAATTAAGGTTGTGACTAGCGCACATAAAATGGGTACATGAGATAAGGCAGGTGGATGAACAGCCTGACAGTGAGGCAAAAAATATACGTTTTGATACATGGCCTTAGGTGGTCGATAAACTTACTACTTACTTAGGTCACTTATTCATATTATTTCGTTTAAAGGTAGGATTATTATTACTAAGTGTTTCACGGTATTATAGTTGATAATGATTTAAAAAATGCAGCAGCAGCATATAAATCGATGGATTTATTAACGCCCTTATATATTATTTATATTATTAGTGGGAAAACCCGGGAATAGAATAAAGAACTTTCAGTTTTTTAGAATTTTCCGGGCTACTTTTCAAATTTTTCTTTCATCAATAATCTTATTCAGACTATTTTTTTTTATTGCCAAATCGGTCCAGCCATTCTCAAGTGATGCGCTTACCAACGAACAGCATTTAATTTGTATTTATCTATATCTATACTTAATATTATAAAGAGGAAAGATTTGTATGTAAGCAAGTATGTTTGTAACGAATGGGCTCAAAAAGTACTGGACCGATTTAAAAAAATCTTTCACCGTTAGAAAGCTACATCTTCACCGAATAACATAGGCTATATTTTATTCCGGGAACGCGGGTGAAACCGCGCGGAAAAGCTGGTATTAATTAAATTATTGTTGCAAAATATATATTTCCTTAAAAACACACAGAATTGAAACTGTTTTTCATACTCACAATTTAAAACAATATTTACAAACTCTTTGGCCATCAGAAATAGGCGTATCCTACAAAAAGAACGTAATATACAATTCTGCTGAATTGTACCCGATACTCAGAGACAACGTTAATTTGCGACGGTATTAATGCCGTTTTAACGACTTCAAATTATTTCGTTCTGCCATTACAATTTTAAGCACAAGCAACCGTTGAATTAATTCTCTCCAAAACAGTGAACGGTGGTGGCTGCCACAGGTGAGAACAGATGCAGTTAAAGTCTGCGATGTACCTACTAGATTATATTTGTAATATATGTTACCTAAAACAAAGCAGAGATCTTTCCATTCAGTCATTTAAATTCCTTCGATAAACGAATGAGACTTTACACTTGTGTCGTGTGAAAGGCACACAAAATCGGAAACATCTTTTAAAAGAGGTTTTATTCCCACCGTAAATTCCCTGTAACCATAAACAGACTGCTTTCACAAAGGGAATGTAGGTACTAAAATGGTTGCTTGAGATATTTAAATTAAATTTCAAATTGTTTCGTGGGCCTTTAAAATTAAAGTTTTGCTGGAAACGTTTAACGATCACATGAAATGTATTATTATTTATTTTCAAAGTATATAAACTTGTTGATTTTATTAAAGTGAGTGCAGGACCATTATATGAAATAACTTTTGATCTAAATCAATTATTCAGTAACAATATAAGTAATAAATAATAATTTTATAGAAGATCATAGTTATTAAAACTAAAAAGTGTCGTATTTCAAGTACTATGCCATTTACAATCTTTACAGTATTCAATCATTCTGAAAATCCTTTTTAATTTATATGCAACATTTTTGTAGTCGACCCACATGGTTCCAGCGGAATATTACGTCATATATGAGCCATCTGCGATAATGTGTTTCGGGTTTATAGCGATCGTTTCCGTTGCTATAGCAACCATCCGTATACTATAAACGAATCTGGCAATTTCCATCAAGCGAAAGTAAATTTTATTGTACAGACAAAACAGTACAATTGTGTTTTGAATGGGTTGTTAATTGTTTGAAAAAAGCAAATCCAACCAAACTGTGGTTGCAAATTGGAAATAATTACGCAAATGCATTTTTTATATATAGGTTAGATTTTTCATGTGGGCGTGGATGGCCATATCCTACACTATAAGGAATAGCGAAAAATACTCAAAGGAGTCTCAAGTCCGATTTTGATGAAAACTAAAACTGCATTATTGGATTTTTGGGAAATCAATATTTCTAGCCAGGAATCGAACCAAATTACTTTCTAACCGTTTAATTATGTTTTACTATAAAGTAATACTAATTTTTTTACGCATGCCTAATAAAATATTGATCATATTAATAAAAGAAACTTTTCCATTTGTTCACAGATGGACTGGCAACAATCAATTGTTCTCAGTACTAAATCTTGGCGAAGCTAACATGCTATCCTCATACAACATCAGCCACGATGATGTGGCTGCAGCGGTAGCTGGCAGATATGATCAATCTTCAAGCATGTCTCTAAATGGAACCTTGGTCGTCTTGAAAACACTAACAGGAGAATCTGTTGAAGTTATAGATGATCCTAAATCTAACAAAACTACGGACATTATAGACGTCAAAGTCGTACAAGTCGCCTTTTGTATACTATACACAATAATCTTCATCCTAGGGGTCTTCGGAAATGTTCTCGTTTGTTATGTGGTCTTCAGAAATAGAGCCATGCAAACTGTTACCAATCTCTTCATAACAAATTTAGCACTATCAGATATACTGCTATGCATCTTTGCTGTGCCTTTGACACCAATGTACACTTTCCTAGGAAGATGGGTTTTTGGAAGACTACTCTGCCATCTCATGCCGTACGCTCAAGGAACTAGTGTCTACATATCCACACTTACTCTAACATCAATAGCCATAGACAGGTTCTTTGTCATAATATACCCTTTTCACCCAAGGATGAAGCTGAATACTTGTATATTTATCATCGTTTTTATCTGGGTTTTCTCACTAGTAGTAACTTGCCCGTATGGTCTCTTTATGGGTATCCAGATAACAAACAACAGGACCTACTACTGCGAAGAAAGTTGGCCTTCAGATAAATCGAGGAAAATCTTCGGAGTGTTTACAACTGTGTTACAATTTCTAATACCGTTTTTAGTGATAGCCGTTTGTTATACATGTGTAAGTATTAGATTGAATGATCGAGCGAGATCGAAACCCGGTGCTAAAAACACTAGGAGAGAAGAGGCGGACAGAGATAGAAAAAAAAGGACTAATAGAATGCTTATAGCAATGGTTGCTATATTTGGTATCTCCTGGCTGCCTATAAACCTGATAAATATTTTCAATGATTTTTACGCGCAGATGACTGAGTGGAACTATTATTTCGTCTCGTTCTTCTTCGCACATTCGATGGCAATGGCGTCGACATGTTATAATCCTTTTCTCTACGCATGGTTAAATGAGAATTTTAGAAAGGAGTTCAAACAAGTACTTCCTTTTTTTGAATCAACTGGTGGTGTGAGGAACAGTTACCACTCAGGAAGAATGCCAACACACAAATCTGACAAAAATATATGCAATGGTAATGAAACCATTCAAGAAACTTTATTGGCTTCATCTTTCAATAGAGGGCCGTCGATAAAGCAACGGATTTTGGAAGGGAATGGAAAGAAAGATAACGGTGTTGAAGTTGAAAGTATATTGTTGGAGGATAAGACAATCTCAGCGACTTTCCATACAAAGAGTGAAAATGTTAATTTACAGTTAATCGATGAAGAGTCTCAGTTCAGCGAGCCCAAGGACAAATCCCCACCGATCTAACTGTAAGTATACAATCAAAAGTTGATCCATATCCAATTCACAAATTTATGACTTGGAATAACTCGAAGTACCTTTATAATGTTTTAATAGTTAATTTAGTACTATAATAAATGGAAACGTGAACTTGTCTGAACTTTTGTAATTTGTTATGGCTTGGACAGCTTCCAGACTAGTTTCAATAAATGATAATTCATAAAATATGAATCAGGTTGCGTATAGCTTCGTAAAATCAATTATTTTTTCAAAAAAGTTTGTCAGTAGCACTTTGTCAGTAGAGTTCATAGTTTCTCTCGTTTTATTGTCCCCTTTTAAATTTTTTGTGAAATTGGAATACGCTTCAAGCGAGCTGATTGCAAATTGCCAAAGCTTTTTGTTCATAGTCAAAACTCTATAAAAATCTAGTGTTAATTGAATTTCCTTTTGAGAGTGCGGTTATTCAATACTGTTTTACTGTTGTATATACTATAGGATAAGTTATATCAAAAAGAAGTAGATCATCCCAATATGAGGCATGTTTATCAAAACAATTTACAGGAATAATCATTATATAAAAGATGTCATTGTTCTTGGACTAAAACATGACGAATCTATAACTTTTTTTAATTCCCAAAGGAGTAATTTTAGTCTGCAAACTATTTTAATGGTGCTGTCACTAAACAGTTAAATAACTGTTATTAACAATTTCACAAATATGCAACTTTACATTAGTGTTGTAAATTTGTTATGTAATTATGTTATATATATAACTGGTGTGTAGCACCACAATATTTGCTAGTCACGCTGTACCGTGTTCACGCTGTCAACAAGATTCTTAGCTCTTAGCTTATTTTCGTGAAGTTGCCTTTGCAGTTGATGCACGTCTAAAGAAAAAAACCGGCCAAGTGCGAGTCGGACTCGCGCACGAAGGGTTTCGTACCATTATCTATAAAAACGGCAAAAAAAAACGCGTTTGTTGTATGGGAGCCCCCCTGAAATATTTATTTTATTTTGTTTTTAGTATCTTTTGTAATAGCGGCAACAGAAATACATAATTTGTGAAAATTTCAACTGTCTAGCTATCGCGGTTCTTGAGATACAGCCTGGTGATAGACAGACGGACGGACAGACAGTGAAGTCTTAGTAATAGGGTCCCGTTTTTACCCTTTGGGAACCCTAAAAATAGTAGCAGCCCTTTCTCACGAAAAGTTATTCCTTTTGAACTCTCTCCCTTGGATGTCTGATCTTATTATTTTCCATTCTGAACTCTCCCTTTTATATTAAAATAATTGGCAAACTTTTTTTGGGAAACTTTTAAACATCTGACAAATTCAATTATCAGATGAGCCCTCTTAAGTTTATTTGGACACAAACTTTTAGACGTAAAAATGGATTTAGAAAGGTAGTTTTGGATAACTTTATCGAATTCCAGTCCACTATAGAAACCACTTATATCTGTTAGTGCTGATAACACCCTTATTACCAAACCGTAAAGTGGATATTACAAAAATGCGGAAAGATATTTTGTTCATTTGAAATGTAACGATAGCGAAAACATTCCAAGACTAAGCGCTATCTTCGTAAATTGATATCATACATTAAAGTCGGAAATTTCAGACTTTAATTGACATGACCGACCAGAGTTTAGTTGACTATGGGAAATCGTCGGAAAGCAATTTAGTGGTGTAAAACCAAAATAAGTTTATATTTAGTGTGCTTTACATATTCTGTGACAATCTATACCTACTTAATCCTAACTTAATATTATAAATGCGAATGTGAGTTACTTAGTTTGTTTGTTACCTTTTTACGCCTTAATCACTGAACCGATCGCAATGAAATTTGATACGCAGATAGCCTATAGTATGGAGAGGGACATAGGCTAATTTTGTTCTCGGGACTGCGAGCGAAACCGTGAGGGACAGCTAGTTTACTATAAAGATTTTATGAACCTACTATAACTATATTACAGATCTAAATCAAAGATTTATTATCATTATCAACTAACTGTCATTCCCGGTTCCCAAAATAAAAAGGAGCCAATGTTTATCTCCGATGTCCAAGCTATGTCAATTAGTTCGTAACAAACAGATAGAAAGAGAGACCACATTATTTTTTATAAATTATACTGACTGATCTATCAACGCACAGCTCAAACCACTGGATGGATCGGGCTAAAATTTGGCATACATATAGTTATTATGATTAGGCATCCGTTAAGAAAGGATTTTTGAAAATTCCATACCTAAGGGGGTAAAATAGGGGTTCGCGGGTGAAATCGCGGGGCGGTAAGCTAGTTGAATATATGTGACTAGTATAATTTTGATTGACTAGTAATAACTGAAATAGACAAAGCAAGCAATATTTCTATCACTTTCTTGCATTTGGCAAATGACAAGTGCAGTACAGACACAAAGCCAATAAGCCAAAGCACTATATACATTCAGAGTACCGTAAGTGAAATATCCCGTCATGACATACGCGAGCACCGTGTTCGCTCACGTTGCTCCCAAGCAACTTCACACCCTTCAGGTATTACAAAATAGGTTCATGCGCAAAGCCACGGGCGCCCCGTGGTACATGCGCAATGAAAACCTACACCTTGACTTAGGTCTCCCCACCATCAAACAATTCATAAAACGAAGTGAAATATGCAGTGTTTTTTTGTCTGTCTGTCTGTCTGTTTAATAACGTTAACCTACCGAAACTACTGAATGGATTTTCATAGGATTTTTACAAATAAGTAAGGCTTAGTTTCAAGCAAAATATAGGCTTTATTTTACGATATTGGCTCTGTCTGCGCAAGCGAAGCCGCGGGCCATAAGTTATTCAATAATCTTACTGGTGAGTATAATATTTCAGCACAATAGCGTAGGTGAAACTAATCTACATGCAAATTAGTTGTAAACAGGACTCTGATGAATTTTAGGACGTTTCAAGTGGATGTGATTTAATTCATTCAACTACTGATTTAAATTGCAGTGGAATAAACCTGAGATAGGACTTTTTATTTAGGTACTTATATCGTGAATTTTGACAATTATCTTTAATTATTTCTCAACTAGCTTCCGCCTCGCGGTTCCACCGTTCCCGAGGGATCTTATGTTTTCCCAGAGATAAAAAGTATCCTATATATTCATCCAAAATATATTCTATCTGTGTGCCAATTGTCATGTAAATCCGTTCAGCCGTTATAGAGTTGAATGGTAAAAAACAACCAAACTTACAAACTTTCACATTTATAATATTAGTAGGATTGTTGAGACTCTTTCTTGTATTTTAAGTTTTTTGTGGTAGTGACGTCGGATGCCGCGGTGAAGGTCGTGGGTTCGAATCCTACAATGAGCTTGAGCTTTCGGTGAAGGGGTTACACCCGCCTGGCTGGCTACCTGCCTCAAGTTGAAAATCTGTCGCAAATCACCTAATGGTGTGTTCCGGCAGCTGC
Source organism: Tetheella fluctuosa (assembly GCA_951216915.1). Taxonomy (NCBI): domain Eukaryota; kingdom Metazoa; phylum Arthropoda; class Insecta; order Lepidoptera; family Drepanidae; genus Tetheella; species Tetheella fluctuosa. The sequence goes on along the minus strand of OX578223.1, from coordinate 10,422,277 downwards.
ACTTAGGAGCCAGTTCCTTCTGGGCTTTGTGTGCTTACCACCTTTGGCCACATCATCACTTAGCATAATGAGATTGTAGTCTAACACAAGCCTATACAAACAAAGTAACAAAAAAAAACAGAAAATAGAATTTCTTAAAAAAAAAACTCTGTACATAACTTATTCTCACCAAATCCGATTGTTTATTATCATTTGTAGTTTTCTTAGAAAAATGTGTTTATATGCATGTCTACTACATCTTGAGAGATAGACACAAACAAAATTGAATGAATGAAACTGAACGATTGATAGCACACATTTATAGCACTACAAAAACAAATATGTAGATTGAAATTTGTTGCTAATATATTTTCGGAAGGCCGGAATTTCTTCTAAATATACAAATAATTCTAAACTTTATTTGGATTCTAATATAATTAGTGTTTGAAGAGGGAAGTAATGGCTAAGGAGTGAGAAATACAGCCGGTACGTAATTAACACCTTTTATCGAGGGAAATACAGATTCAGCATCAAAATAGACAAACTCACTGTAAAATGTTCAGAGTTGATTAACGTTTAATTATCTCCCTTGTTTGATCTTACTTCATTACATCTCTATTCTTGATGGGCATGTTTTCTGAGAACTGAAATAGTGAAACATATTATTATTATTCATTTAATTTTATAACTAGCACATCGTGAATATATTCCTAACTACAAACAACAAACTAAGTTTACTCCATGTCAGGTTTTGCCATCGAATATAATAAAGCTCTCCGTACACTGCACTGTACAAGCATAATATTCTTGAGTTATCATCAGATATAATGTCATAAGAATCAGATGGTAGTGTTTGTGTTCCAGAATATTTATTGTTTAATGAGAAAACAGTATAGATCAGAATCTATGCAAGCACAATGGATAAAAGTAGTAGGTATACAACTAACGTCATTTTGTATTTTTTTGTATCCAAAAATGTATGATGGCACGAGAAGACCTGCCCTGACGATTACCTTTTCCCTATAACTAGGCAATAGAATAACGTCCTATTGATTCTAAGTCATAGTCACACTGTATTTTACCCATTTTGGTAAATAAAATCTCGTCTCATTTGCTTATTTCCACCTAGCTCGTATTTACACAAAATTTCAGCTTGGTTATTAAATAAATCTAACGCGGTAAGTTACAGAGTGCGGGTACCTTTGAACTGAATTCAATTGAAACCACGACTGCCGCCAGGAAGTTTGAAGACAGTAGTTATGAGTAATTTATATTACATTTTCAGTACCAACTTGAGCGTGTTGTACTTGTTCATTATAGAAACTATAATAAAATAAGAGGAAATTAAATTGGTGCAAAATTTCCACGAAATTTTAATTTCCTAACCGACCCAAAATTTATTATTTTATTTTTAGAAAATTAGCTCAGGTTGCAAGAAATCTACTATATAAAAATAAGTCAGGTTTTCCTTCCTGACGCTATAACTCCAGAACGCACGAACCGATTTCCACGGTTTTGCATTCGTTGGAAAGGTCTTGGGCTCCGTGAGGTTTATAGCAAAGAAAAACATAAGATCCCACGGGAACGCGGGTGAAACCGCGGGGCGGAAAGCGAGTTTCTCATAAAAAGAGTAGTTCGTTAGAACCCTTCAAATTAGAGTTTCACTAAATCTTTCATTTACTATTTGTAATATTTATTTTCTTTCTTTTCAGATTGCAGGTATATCTGATCTGATCCGCGACAACGACGCCACGTCAACGATAGTTAAATATTTGTTGTAAATTACAATGTTAAATTTAATTAGTCATAATTTTACTGTTGTAAAATACAATTTTAAATAAAAAGCTTACAAAATAATATAAAATATTGCTTTGCTTGCTGTGATGCATAAATGTTTACATAATATCAAAGATGTAGAGATAGAAAAACGTTACTTGTAAATACATGTAAATTGGATAAAGTTTATATTTCGTTATAAGCTTATGGGATTTTAAATAACCTGTAAAAAGCAAGTACCCAAAATGGCCTACTCATCTTATTAATAATTGTATTTTTTTGTCTGGCAACACTAACAATTAATTAATTAAAACTTTTTGATTTGTGTTCTTTGAATAAACTAATGAGCCCAATTTCAAACTTTGATTCGAAAGCTTTCGTTGCTGTTAAAGAGTTATTGACTCAATATTTTTTTTATTGAATATATTTTGCCTTTGAAGACTAACGAAGTTCCAATTAATGCAGTTATCTCCTTAGTTTTTTTTTTTATTTGAAACAAAGTAAAATTGCAATAAATGAAAGCTATGAATCTTTGTAACGAATGAAAAGTTTGAAATTATGAGTTTATTAGAAGACACAAATCAAATATATTTTGTCGAAGACTATTTATTATATTACAATGGAATGTACAAAATAATTAAGGTTAATTAATAATGATTAAATTACAAATAAATTGTGTAAATAAGTTAAAATTATTCAATACTAATAGGAGTTGGGAATTAATGTAATTCCCTTAAGTAGTGATTCTATAAAAATGATTGTGTTTTAGTATGTACTTACTTACCTAGTTTATTATGTTTACTGTTGAAATCGTGAAGAAATAAATGAGGATTGGTTATTTTGTATTAAATTGTTTACTTTTATTAAATAATTCGATCATTAATTCACTAATACACTAATATAATAAAGCGGATGAGTTTTCTTGTTTGTTTGAAAGCGCTAATCTCTGGAACTACCAGTTGGCTTTGAAATATTCTTTTTTCATTTGATAGCCCAATTCTTGAGGAAGGTTATAGGCTATTTTTTATCCCGGGAATGCGGGTGAAACTGCGGAGAACAGCTAGTATTACATATACCTTTTTACAAGCACTTACGTAGGGAAGTATTTATTACTTGTTATAATAATGACAGAGTGGTTGATGTAAGGGCTAAACCTGACTGCTACAGGCATAGAATAAAAGTTACAGGTCGTAAATTTGATTTCCATATGTCTGTTTGATCTCGATCTGGGTGTAAAATTGGAAATATTAAATATTTCAATGGTATAATACATATTATTTAGTTTTAATTGCAGCTCTGCTGAGTTTGGGATTAAATTACCATGTGTAAAAAAAAACTAGGATATTATTTAAAAATAATACGACACTAGAAGTACCTACTTATAAATAATTTATTTACATACTTACAATCAATGTATAAAATACAAACTATGATATATAGAAAACATCCTCAAAGCCCAATTTTATACTTTCTCCAAATATTTGCATGAAGTACGTACTGCATATAATCTGTTCAAGTTGAGGGTAGTTTGTAATTTACTATCGAACTCTTTTCGATTGGCGGCGTGCGCGGTGTCAGCGGCGACGAAATCAGTAAGTATCATCGCGTTGAGAAGGAAGGACTTTCCTTCTCCTTTTTACTGTGACCTTGCTATATCATACAATTTAGTTGTTCTATAATCCATAGTGTGTTTTGGACGTGCAGTGTGTGATTTTCAAGTACTTTAAACTTAAGACCTCTCAAATCTGAACTCCCTGTGATTGCCGAGGATATCTGCGATGTATCTTCAGCCCCTGGAAGATGATACAGGTAGGTGATATTTAAATACTTTCAAAGTCAAAGTTAAAGCCATTTATTCAGTTTAAGCCCTAGGAGGGCACTTATGAACGTCGAAACTACTGAAGTTACCACCGATTCGGAAGTCGCCTTCAACTGAGAAGAACCGGCAAGAAACTCAGCAAGGTTTATTTTTTTTCTTTTTTTTTGGTCAATCTGACAATGTTGGCTTTTTTCCATTAAATGTTTTACAATTATTAAAGAAATATAATACGCATAAACACTTATAGGCAACTACTTTTTTCTTTTACTTTGTAGGTATAGGCTTGTGTTTGCACTTGACCATAATCTCACTATGGTAAGTGATGATATGGCCGAAGGTAGTAAGCACACAAAGCCTAGAAGGAACTAGCTCTCAAGTGAATAAATATCCATTTATCATTCAAGAATGATAAATGGATATAACATATAAGATAACATATAAGTAACATATAAGATCATTGGTCTTGACCAATGATCTTATATGTTACTCGTAACTAGATTAGCTGGTTACGGCACCGACGCGTTGCCACTTTGTATATGACTGTGAGCATATCTGCCATAGTTCCCAGCTTGACGTCAAGTGTCCTTGTCTCTTGACGTAATTAGATTGACGGTAGAAGAAACGAGACTAACATGGTTTTCAAAGCTACGTCTTTGGAATACGCAAGAGTCCACGCATTTCTGAGAAATGTTCGTAAGGCATTCCTATTACAGTATTTGTAAGCTCACTGTTCAATACACTAAAAAACTGCTAGCATTTATATTTTTTTATATTGCTATTAGCCTTACATATTCATCGAACTGGTTTAAGATCGTGTCGACAAAAAAAAATCCTTTAATAGGCTTCCTAGTTAACGTGTTAAGTATTTCTACAAAAAGATTATTTTACTTTGACAAAAATAATTCCACATACAATATAGCTACCAGATTTCGCTTATCTTCTACAAGACAGCACGGCTATAAACATCAAGTAAGCTAAAGAATATTGGATCCTAAAAACATGAGCAACGGTAAGAGGTAATGTATGATCGAGATAAGAGTATGCCATAATGTATAAGGTATATCTAAGATCTTCATTTGGACAAATATTATATAGACAGTTTATTTTTGGCATGGAAGTTTTTGATGGAACAATAAAAATTTATTATATAGATAAAGATTTCACAAATTACAGCTGTGCCATAGCTTATACTTTTTTAACCGATGAAAATGATTGATAAATTGACAGAGTGTGCTCTTATAATTATTGAACTGAAATGCTCAATATCAATGCGGTAAAATTGAAAATGTTAACAGAACAAAAAAAAACATTTGTGTCAATTTCAAAAAATTTAAAAAATCGAGAAAATTACTTCAACAGTATGAAAATCTTTACGATAAGCTGTAGGTATATATGTCGCTAAGGAAATGACGCAATAATCGTAACATAGTATGCTATGCAGCTTTGGGACCGGTTACAGTGATAAAACTTTATGGCTCGAGCTTTCAATTCGGTATTTTAACTCGAATTTATTCGACCGAGCAAATTGAGTTACCTGGCTCTAGGTTTCTTTGGTACAGTTTATTCACTGGATTGTGTGTGAATTCTTGTTGACTCCTTTTAAAATTTAGAGTAGTTTGGGACAGATAAATTCTACTAAACATAATATCTTCTTTAAAGTAGATTTTTATATCATTAATAAACTACTACTTACTTGAAAAAGAATTCATTTGACAATATGGTATATCTCTTTATCTGGTAATGTTTGTCTCTTTTTGTTACATGGATGGATATAGACGGTCAGTGTGACTTTTGAAATCTCAAAAAGTTAATAATAAAGGTATTGTCCATTAAAAAAAAGTAAATTCTTTATGAATGTTTGTTACTCGGTCAAAATTTATATCTGAATTAATTCAAAATTACATGGAATAAGGCATTATAAAATACATATATTCATACGTGTATTCTGATATTAGTTTCCCTCTAAACTATAAGATTGCTATTAAATTCCAAACCTATTTCACACATAACAATCAAGTATAATTTTCCTATTCACAAAGATTCATACATCGAGATATTCTGAGATAATATTTCCGCATCTAAAGGTAATCAGTCACCCAATATACATTAGGTATGTAATATACCTACTTACAGGTGGTATATTAAGAAGGTATGGAGTTATATTTCCTGTCTGTGGTATAGAAAAATGAGTCATGGTGTACGAGGAGTTAACCCTTGTCAGTATTATTACAGGTATTATAAATAAATAATGGATTCATTCCATTTGGTCGTCTTGGTAATGTATTATCATTTATTTCATTAGAATATGTTTGTATTGTAGGTCAAAAGTGGTCATGGCATATAGACTTATGATATATGATACTATGTAAAAGAAGTAGTATATGTATTATATCAGTTATCTGGCTTCCATAGTACAAGCTCTGCTTAGTTTGGGGTCAGATGGCCGTGTGTGAGGAATAATGTCCCAGAATATTTATTTATTTATTTATGTTTTATAATATAGTTACTACGTAACTGTTTCATAACTCTGTTGATTTTCGTAATTAGCCAGCGATAGGAAATGGGTTGGCACCTCAACCGCGTTTAGCTTTTCTGTTAGGCTACCATAGACAATGAGGAGAAATAAGATTAATTTAAATTTTTGTCTATGTCTTTTTTTGCCTTTTGTAAATTTCATTAATAAAATTTCTATAAATAAAAAACATTATTATATATTATATACCAATTCAAATAATATATATCCTAACGTATGAATCTTCACTGACAATAGAAACGTTAATAGAGTTATACTTTCCAATCTTTCTTCAACGAATCTCAAAAAGAAGAAAAACGATTCGGATTTCATCCAGAAAGTAATAAGAAAACAAGCCGCAAACTTCGTTCATTATAATTAAAACTAATCCATTATTTAAGCTCCAGAAACTTGGAAGTATTTCACAAAAGAAAGGAAGTGAATTTGAGCTTGATTCTTTTATTTCAAAGAGTGAAAACTTTGCCTGACTTTTTCGTATATTATGATCTTGTCCAGATGCGCCAATAAGTTATTTATGGCATTATACAAAAATATGACATCTAAAATGTATGTTTGTACTAATTATTCTTTTTAAAATTTTGTGAAAAATATTTTTCTAATAGCAAGTAAATGCTTGAGACATACATAATTTGAACTCTAAATATTGACACTATTTTACTTTGAATCAGATTAATTAATTAATATTTGAAAAAAGGGACTACCTAGGTTACAGTTAACTAGCATATTCCCGCAGCTTTAGCTATATTACTGAGATAAAACGTATAATATATCTGTCAAATTCCAAACTCTCCGGCAATATTAAAAGATTAATTTTCACCAGTATTCATTCAGTAGTTTATATCTATCTAACGCATACATAAAATACCATTTATTATGATAAATAATAGTAGGTAAGTTTTTCTAACCCAAAATTTTATTAGTAGAATACCAGACAAATTATTCGTCAGGTTAGTTAAGTTAGGTAAGTTCCTATTGAACACGCAACGAGAAAATAGGTCAACCGTCAATAAAGCTCCAGGGAAGGAGATCACATGCTTTATGTCATTGGCACTAGATAATAAGACTAACTTTAAGATGAACTTGATCTTAAGAAGAGGTGTTATTATTTATGATAAGTTTTTAAAATGGCTATAATTTAAATAAATACTTTCACTTAATTTTATAAAATTTTTAACATACACTCGGTCTTCAAATGCATTTTAGTTCTGAAATCAACTATCAGTCGTCAAATTTAAATTCTGACTTCATTGCAGTTGAGCTACGTAAGTTCTATTGGTTAATTACAATGCATAGCAGGTTTCCTCTAATTCGGTTGGCTCGCGAATGGGACACGCGTCCCAAAACTACCTACAAAAAACATATAACTCCAGGAATCGCGAGTTAAGTTATGTACTTTCAAACCATGCCTCTAAAGGAAATTTGTTTCTCATACCAAAGACGTAAAAAAAGAAGGTTACATACAAAATACAATTCAAGTCAGTAGGCTCTTATTGGAAATGCTCCACGCTAATATCAACCCATATTTAAAATACTGACGTACAATCTAGAAATATCTTCAATCAGAGTTATCAAAAAAGAACATTGACTTTTTACGCTTATGCTTGGAAATATTAAAACAATTTCTAAATATTATGACCTTTTCACGCTCTAAGCTTTCTAACGTCAATTTGACTCTTTGCAAAAAAAGTTGGCAAGGGTTCAAAGTCTTTCTGCCTACTTTTTAACTTGTAAAATAAAGACGAAACAAATTGGCAATGGTTTTGTGAAACCTACATAAGGTTTTAGGTAATGACCTAAAACCACAATTTTACCGTACTAAGTAATAATGTGGTGAATGGTGGTAAAAGCCACAAAGCTTAAAAGGGAGCCTGCTGGAAAACACCAATAAGTGCTTGGTGATAACCTAAACTAGCAAGCGACTATCTGACTGCAAGGAAGTAGGTACGCTATTACGCCATCTGATAAAACTGAATCCTTTTACTGTCTTTTCTCCAATCCTTGAAATCTATACGTTATAGTTTTGATATCTCGGCTCCTCTACCTACTTATTCACAATTCGGCACAAGCGGCACCGTCAAGTCTGCGGCCTTATTCTGGTGCCTTTGTATCACTAGATTCATTGAATATCATAAAGGAATGCTTGATGTTGTCACGCGTCAGAGAGCGATATGCTCAAAGAATGAAACATCAGACTTCAAAGGAAAATGATTTTAATATAATAATATATGATATGAAAGTTCCAATCGCACTATTTAACTGAGTAAAAACCTAGCTAAAGAAATAAAGATTCTTAGACATCATTTGTGTTTTTTTTTTAATATAAATAAGTAAATTTGTTTACTACGAGCATTAGTATGATTAATATTAAATTATTTATTATTAGGTATTATTGAATGTCAGAAAACTATTGAGGTCGTCGTCATAACAGAATTGAGATTCCCATTCATAAATAAGTCCAATCAGAATAAGTACTCGTTGCTGAGCGAAGTCGATGAAATCTAGTCGTAAGTGGTAGTAACGTGATAATTACGAATCAAATAATTGAAAAGATAAGATGATCGTTTGTAATATTCAAAACTAGGATATGCCCCGCAGTTTCACCTGCATAGAAAATTAGGACATATTGGAATTTCTGATTTTTAGGGTTCCGTATCCAAAGGGTAAAAACGGGACCCTATTACTAAGACTTCGCTGTCTGTCCGTCCGTCTGTCTGTCTGTCTATCACCAGGCTGTATCTCTAGAACCGCGATAGCTAGACAGTTGAAAATTTCACAAATTATGTATTTTTGTTCCCGCTATAACAACATGTACTAAAAACAAAATAAAATAAATATTGAAGGGGGGTTCCCATACAACAAACGCGTTTTTATAGATAATGGTACGGAACCCTGCGAGTCCGACTCGCACTTGGCCAGTTTTATTTTAAATTGCCTTCCACTGTTGAGCTTATAATTATCCTAAGTTTCATGTTTCTAGGCCTAAATGTTTGGCTGTGTATTTTAATTTCATATAGTATACTTATATGGTATTCCGGCAGCGATAGCGAATCTTGGTTCTCCAAAAATGTGTTGAAAAGAGGTCTATACGGTCAATGACCTATTGGTAAACTTCCGCCTACCTGTCAACCTTCTATCATAAATTTAAAAATAAAAACATATTTTAAGGCCAGGATTAGAGTATGATATTTTTTTTCCTTACATACCATAATAATAAATTAATTAATTAATTCCTTCACTATGTTAATGTACCAATCGACAATTGGTTATTGTATATTTGTAATTATTATACTCACTGGGAAAAATGTTCCCATTAAACCTTCAGTTTCATATACCAGCCAGCATGTTCAATATTTTGATTACCTATTCATGAAGGACCTAAAGTTTTAAAGGTGCATCCCAACACACACCACGCGAGTCAGGTCACGTATCCGAACAATCACGCGGTGTATTGAAACGTCCGTCCGTCCCGTGCCGCGCCATATTTCCTACAACTTCTACAGAACTATATTTTCATGACGTGACTGACTGGAAATTTAACGATAGCGTGATTGATGTGTGGATGCACCTTTATCTAGCATTTAATTTATTATTTCTGTTAGTATATTTTTTTAATATTTTCAAAATGAGCTTCTATTTACCTTTGGAACTATTTCTAATTAGACCTTTTAATTAAAACCATAAGGGTTTAGAAAAATATTCAACTGAAATAAATTACTTTTTTGCAAGGTTCGTTAAACAAAAAATATGTGCGTACCACGGATATGGAGTGTTTATTTTTTAAGTAGGCTGAAAATAGCACTTTATATGTCAGCAGCTCAATATCTAGCAGGGGTCTGTGCCAAATGTCGCCGATTATTACGATGGCACTTCTCGGCTACGTACTGCGAGCCAGACGTTCATAATACCTCCTTTTTTGTCCAAAAAATATGTATTAAAAACTGTCATCTTTAGGTTGCCTTCTTTGGGCTAGATAAGGCGATGATAGGTCAGTGGTAGTGGCGTCGGATGCCACGGTGAAGGTCGTGGGTTCGAATCCTACAATGAGCTTGAGCTTTCGGTGAAGGAAAACATCTTGAGGAAACAATAGCACGGTGGTAGGGTACTTTGTAGTACCCGCCTGGCTGGCTACCACCCTCAAGTTGAAAACCTGTCGCCAAACACCTATTGGTGTGTTCCGGCAGCTGCACTTGAGAGCTAGATCCTTCTAGGCTTTGTGTGCTTACCACCTTCGGCCATATCATCACATACCATAGTGAGATTGTGGTCAAACACAAGCCTATACAAAGTAAAAAAAGTAAAAAGTTGCTAGACTAAGTTATTACTACTATAGGAGGAATACTGGAGAAGAGTGTTTTAATGAAAAGTGGCCAGGCCGAAAATAAAATCTTTTGAACTATTTTTTTAATTACTTAATAATGACACTTATATATCTAAAATTATTTCAAGTTATATCCCATCTAAAATGTAGTAATTCTGTCTTCCTCAAAGTTATCTTCATTCACATTCACATAAAATTTTATACTATTTTTTTTCTTAGAAGGCACTAAGAAGACTTGTTTGTCTGTAAAAAGAAGTGGACAGGAAAAATGCCATTTCCTAATGAGTAAATAGACAGAATTCGTAAAAGTCAAAGTGTAAACGTAGTATGACTGATGAGAGTCCTGATTGATCGTACAATGGACCACTGACGAGGGGTATTTTATCTCTGAAACATGCACGCTGTTTTCACCTTTAAAGTGTGGTAATACTGAATATATTGGCTTATTTAATGTAGGTTCACGATTTATGATTCTGCGGTTGATAGTACTATGTAGACACGGCCGAGTGGTGTAGCTCATTGAATCTGGTTTGTTGACTGACGCAGTGCAATCACAATATCCCAAATTAATAGGAGTTTTGAAATTGGTAAATTGAAAGAAAGAAAAATAGAATATACATTTATTTTGATCTCTGCTTACTTGAGGGCAGATTTTTAACTTGAGTGTGGTAGCCAGCCAGGCGAGTACTACAAAGTACTTTACCACTATGCTATGGTTTCCTCTCGATATTTTCCTCCACTGAATTGTGGGTCAAACCTACAAATTTCGTCACGGCATCCGACATAACTACGCCTGTAAGCCTGTTTTCCAAATCAAAGTGTAAATTATACCTATTCAACTATAGGTATTCAACTTTCATAAGCGCCTAGACCTAATTGAAATCTTTCTTTGATTCAACTATGGATGCTTAATAACACAATTCGTACTCAGCTATAATATTAGGATATACCTACTCACTTAGCCTCTTAAATTAAAGTACTTAGTATGAAATCCTTCGTTTTTCATGGTGATAGTCTCTAAAGGGGGACAGTTCTTTGTTAGCTCATAAATATGCATTATTTTAATTGCAAGGGTCTAATACAACCTAAAATTGAAGTCGGAACATTTTGCATTAAATAGGCTGAATGACTTGTGTGAATGTGAATACTTTAATATGGAAATTAAAAACTGAATAGAGTTGTCTTGGGATGGATTTCTTTATTTTGTTAAATAATGTAAGACACCTGTGAAAATTTTACCACATGAAATAATATTATCTAATAAATTGTTTTCTAATACTTAGTTTGCTTTGAAAACTAAAAAAATCATTTTTTTACTAAAAGTATGTAGGTATTTAAGTTTAATTTAATAAAATTAATGAATGAAAAGAACAGCAATATTGGACATAATAAAAGTATTGATATTTCCCTTTGCAATACAAATATAATTCCAAAAGAAATAAAATGGTTAGTAACAGTGAAAAATCGTTGGAGTGAAGTCTAATATTTTCCCACTTTGATTAACTTTCAGAGAAAAATAAGTGCCAAATATCAAATATTTGTGATACATTTTCTCATTTCCGTACTAAAATAGGTCAGATTTGATGGAAATATTTCCATTAAATTTGTACCTTAATTTAGAATAATTTATTGTCTTTCGGAAACGTACTCTTTAGTATATAATAGGTATAGTATGATATAATTAATAATTATTATTATTCATAGCTTTAACTCAGGCATAAATATACCAACCCAAAAAAAAAGTGTTATTATGATAGATAACATAAAACATTTTTTGTCACTGGCAATACTTGCAGGAGTGTGAATAAAAGTTTTTTTATTTTTTTATATACCACTAAGGCGACAAACAAGCATACGGCCCGCCTGATGGTAAGCGGTTACCGTAGCCTATTGACGCTTGCAACACCAGGGGCATCACACGCGCGTTGCCGACCCTGCAAAAATCTCTTCACACCTTTCTTGAAGAACCCCATGCTGTACTCCCTTGGGATAACCACGGCGGGGAGCTCGTTCCACAACTTGTTCACACAAGTTATAAATAAATAATAATAAATATTCTGGGACACTATTCCTCACACACGGTCATCTGACCCCAAACTAAGCAGAGCTTGTACTATGGAAGCCAGATAACTGATATACTACATATACTACTTTTCTTTTGTAAATACATACATATATAGATAATTACACCCAGACACAGGACAAACAGACATGTTCATGCACACAAATGTTTGTCCTGAGTGGGAATCGAACCCACGACCTGCGGCGTGATAGATAGGGTATCTTACCAACCACGCCAACCGGCATCACACTGATGAGTATTTCCATCCCTGCAAGTATTGCCAGTGACTAAAAAATCATCCAGTATAAATAATTTCCTCTAAGCTGCCGCCTATGCCGACGGGGAAGGTTATAGCGTTTCCTATTTGGATGGTTAAGTTTTATTTAAAACAGTGACAGAATCAATTTAAATAAAATGAAGACATTCTACGATACAAAGTATTACTGTCAGCCAGGATTAAATCAGGATTATATCATCTAACTAAGGTATAAATCCTCCATACATCATCAAGCTAATGCGTTGGCGATTTATTGAAATTTATTTTATTTTACTTACATATTAGGTATCTTTTTTTTTTTTTTATTGGTACGTACAATGCAATATGCAACGTGCATTATTTTTTATTATGTATTGAAACTTTTTTTTATTTCCTTTTTAACCGACTTAAATGAAATCTATAATAACCCTTAAATAGTGCAAAAAACTGATAACGAAATCGAATACCTTGAAACGTGCAATTCTTGTATAGGTATATATTATATATAATCTGAATCTCGGAAACGGCTCCAATGATTTTCATGAAATTTAGTATACAGGTGGGGGGGGGGGGGGGCAAAAACAATTTTGTGTCCAGTAGCTACATTTAATTAAAAATAGCTTTGAAATAAATGTATGGTCTTTAAACCGAATCGGGGGAAGAGAAACCGAGGTAGTAACAAACGGACCCAATTATGGGTGTTTGTTCTATGTGTAAATCTATATAAGTTTCTATAAATTGAAAACGTAGTATTTGTATAGGATAATCAGTAATAAAGAAATATCACAGAATATTTATTATTATCTAAAATATTACCTATAATTCGATTTTAGGATGTAAAACTATACCGGTAGGTAAGTAATAAAGTATATAGTACTAGTTTTTCCGCGGTTTCACCCGGGTTCCCGGGATAAAATATCATGTTACTCAGGGATAATGTAGCATTCTAATGGTGAAGGAATTTTTGAAATCGGTCCAGTAGTTTTTGAGTTTCGTTACAAACATACAAAAATACAAATCCTTCCTCTTTATAATATTAGTATGAACGTATGAATGATGATATAGTAACCTTATATTGATATTATGAAATGGAAAGCTTTTCAAAGCGCTTAACTTTCTTATAACTTGATTTCTTATAATATATCTTATCATACGTTGGCAGCTCCTTAACAAAGTTATTATTTAGTTTATTTAATATTATCTCAAGTTTTCTTTTACAATACTGACCTGAAAGGTGAGAAATGGATTTCTCATGTTCTTCCATTAAGTTATTAAGTCTTAACTTTTGATAGAAACTAGATCCTTGTTATTTGTTGAACATAATAAAAATATTTTTAAAAAATCTTTTTGAAATAATATTTTCTATAATAAGTTAATTGTTTATAGCAAATAAATAATATGGTTCATCATTTTGTAACTTTTAACTGAAATAATAATACAATAAAAACTAAATTTAAGTAAGCAACAAAATTTATTCCAATTTTGTTTTATTTAAAAGTTAACTATGTATCAATACCCACTTATGACGGGTCTTTATATATCTAGGTCCAACCTCAAACTAAACCCGACTCAATATACACTCAAACTTAGACAACATAGACAACTATCATCAGTAGAAAATCCATTTTAGTTTGGGATTAAACGTATGAAGTTAAAAGTTGAAATAGTTTTATTTCAAACAGTTCAAAACACCATAGAACTATTATCGTAGAAACATGTCGACGTCAATAATTGTGAGGCAACTCTCGGACATAGCGTTGGATTTTACGCGGTGAGTAAAAGGATTTTTATTACACATAAAATTATTTTTGTACGCTACCGACGCTTCTGTGGTGCGAGTATAAGCGAGTAGCGAGTGCGGAAGGTGGATATTACAAAATATAATATAAAAAATATTTTACCAAGGAATCGATGCGTTATCCTAGAGAAATAAAACCAACCTTATGCACAAGTATTAGGGTCGTAGACCTAGTTTAATTTGTTTAAGAGTGCGCTGGTAGGTGTAAGAACCAACAAACTTCCCAAAAAGCGCTGGCTTGATGTCCTAAAAGCAGGCATGAAGCCAACATTATGATACTTAGTTTCATGAACACAGTACCTAAGTCAGATAAAGTAAAAAGTTTAAACCAGAAAGCCGATTCTAGTATTAAACTAGAACAAATGGAAGAGAGGAGAAGAATAAAGTTCAGCACTAAGTCCATATCTACCATTTTAGAGATCACGAAATTATTTCAAACTAACTGTTCCCCGCAGGTTCACCCGCGTTCCTGGTTTAAAAATTAATCAATAACCAATTAAAGTAGCCAGAGATTGTTCTGTCAAAATCGGTCCGGCCGATTTGGAGATTAGCCGGAACAAACAGACATACAAAAAAAATCTTTTGTTATTAGTACCGTATATACTTTTAGTAAATATGCATGCATTTAGTTAAAATAAATTATTTGGACATTACAAATAGACAATACAATTTAATTGTATAAAAAAAGAATAAGTAAGTATTTATTTTTTTAGTTAGTATATCTTGTAACTTAGATCACAAAGATCGTGACACTGACACGTTATTGAATTATTTTTTGTAAAATACCCGAATGTAGTACGAATACAATACAGCGCGTACGACGCGCGTCGGTCTCACAGAATGCAATATAAGGGAAAGGCGATGGGTAACCACATTTTACACGCAAATTACCTTGAACACTCCTTAAAAGCTTTCTCTTGTTATTTTAGCTTTTATTAAGCAATTTCAATTAGGTTTCATATGGCTGGGCGTGAAAAGGTGGTTACATAATTATATCCACATATTATAAAACAAAGCCCGCCGCCGCCGTGTCTGTCTGAACGCAATAAACTAAAAAACTACTGAACAGATTTTCATACGGTTTTCACAAATAGACAGAGAGATAGAGTGATTTATGAGGAAGGTTTAAGTATGTATACTTAAGCTAAGCGCACATTATGGCGGATCGCAGCGGGCCGCATCGCAACGGTCCATACGAAAGAGAGGGATAGTACTACTTCTAGCCTTTTTCGACCTATGGCCGTTGCGATGCGGCCCGCTGCGGCCCGCCGATAATGTGCGCTTAGCTTTAAACCTTGTTTTGAATACCTAAGTAATATATTTTTTTGTAATTTTACAAAATATTGAGCGTCTCTTGAATAGATAAAAACAAAAACGCTTCGTGGAAAATAAAAAAATCTGGCGGAAAGTTTTCATTCTTCGTAATTTTTTAAATTAGCGCGAAAAAAATTACATCGATATTATTTTCCTATTGTATTGACAAATAATGATTTTAAGTTATTCGAGTTGCTGTTTTGATTACTAAACTTTGTATTTTTGCGACCAACATAACCAACTTAAAGGTACGAGTATATTATAATGAATATGAAAGTATTTAATTTTATATCGTGATACCAATAACACGAGCGAGAACATGTGTTGGGAAGCCAGGCAGTAATTATTCCTTGAAACGACTTGTTGTTGGTATGATAAAGTTATATCAAATATTTGTTATATTATTTTATTCAGATGTATTTATGTACTTTAGGTACTAGCATTATATTTTGAGAGGTTCACTTGAGAGCCAGTCCCCTTCTAGGCTTTGTGTGCTTACCACCTTTAAGCATAATATGAAAGAAAGAGAGAGAAAAAATGTTTTGTTTTTTAATTAAACAAATAAATTATTATAAAGTGTAGTAAGAAAACAGCATACAAAAGTTGTAAACAAAAAAGGTACCTATACGACTCAGCCTGACGCTGAGGTAACCTGATTATTCTGTCCTCACAGTAGAAGTGTATAAGTCACGAATATCGTTGGAAACATATCATAATTTATCATGGTAGTTGGTGAAATTGTAGCCAACACAGGCCTAGGACCAAATATTTCAGAACTAAGAAAATGTTAATAGTTGATGACACATTAACGAAACTGCACCTTATTCCGACGTCCTACGGTTGCCATTCTGATCGGTAGGAATGATTTTATTTCATTATGCTGATTCAGTGTCAGTAGCAGTCTTCATTTGCCACAATCGTGTTCCGATCGACTACCTCATTCCATTGTAGTTTGAAATTGGAAAATAGCATCCATTCGATTCGGTAAACTACCCAATCGGTTCGCGTCAACCGTATCGGTAGGTACCGCAACCGAGTAGCTCTGAATAACCCCAATTATCAATATTATTTTAACTTGGTGACCTTAGTTCATTTTTTTTGAGCAAGAATGCAAATTACAGTTCATATTGGAAGAAGTAGGTACTTATATATTTATTTATTTTTAACATGGGAAGACCATATTTGACCATAATCCCACCATGGTAAGTAATGATGTGGCCCGAGATAATCACATAAACCTAGAGGGAACTGGATCTCAGGTGCAGCTGCCGGAACACACTATAGGTCCTTGACGCAGAATGTTTACGTGAGGGTGGCAGTCACTCTATGCTATGATATGGTTTTCACAGGATGTTTTTTTTTATTGATAGCTCAGGGTTATTCTAGATTATCTTTGACGTAAGTTAGTTGCGCTCTTCATTAGTTTCAAATCAAAGCCATTTAAACATTAACAACTCATTACAAACAGAAACACACAGATTCTTTCCCACGTTTGAAATAAGAAAGAATGTAATTTTGCGGTTTCGGTTACATCAGAAAGGCAAGCCCCAATAGTTTGGTACTACGTGACCCAATCTACATATAATCAAATTATGGAAAACTCAGCTCGAAGAAAATACGGGTCCCACTAAAGGAAACTAATGGTTACTCGAAAAAACCTTCTGAATTCGCAATGAAATGCTAAGTTCTTCTTTTTAGCTATTAGTGGAATTCCTTTGATGGACTTGCCTTTACTGAAGTTTTTTCTTATCTTTACCTTTTTGTATTAGATTTAAATTCACTTTGGATAGTTACTAAGTTGCAGACATCATGAGAATTTTTATGCATTTGACCACGGAGAAATGGTAACTATCTGTTGTCAAACACCTACCAATGTGTTCCGGCAGCTGCACTTGAGAGCCAGTTCTTTCTAGGCTTTGTGTGCTTACCACCTTCGGCTACATCATAACCTACCATAGTGAGATTGAGCTCAAACACTAGCCTATACATAATGTTAAAATAATGTTGAGGAGTTAATTGTATTTTACTGTCCAGACTTGAAATAAAACAATTGACAGCCGAGTAATGTTATCATTTTAAAAGTCCTTTTTAATTTAAACGAGGCCGTTAAATTGCGATTTCGGCCGAGACTTGTTTAGTACTTTTTTAATTTGCGAGGAAACAATAAAAGTTTAATTTACACAGTTAGATAGCGACAACTATTCATCACTTGCCTTATAAAATCTAATTCATTTTTTGATGTTCTATACTCATTTTTAATAAAGAAATGAAAACTTATGAAAATATATCCACAATATACAGACTTAGTTATTTTTTTAACTTTTGACAAGAAATGCGCATTCAGCCTTTAAAAGACTATTCTTTACTTCTTATACTAGGTATATGATATCTATATATCATATACCTAAAACCCTTAATTCATGTTAGTGTGTAATTAAAGAACCTCGCCACCACTCATAGTTCATTTCAAGTTCAATTTTTATTTTATTTATTAATTTTAAAATATGTAGCAATTTCTATTATTTTTGTGTTGAAGATTGCTGGCTAGGGCGAATTGACGTTTTGTTTTTTTGAATAATGAAGCATTTTCTCAGCAAGTGGTAAAATGATTTAGGTATATAGGTAGTTATGAATCAACGACTAATCATCTCGATGCCTGATTAAGATACACATTAGAACTAAGTTGGACAGCAAATATAAAAAGACTAGTTCTTGCAATATTTCCACAGAAAATAGTAAATCACACTAATATGCGAAAGTTTGTGTGTGTGTGTTTGTATGTTTGTTACTTCTTCACGGTTTAACCAATTTTAATGAAATTTGGTATGGAGGTAGCTGACACCCTAGATACACAAGATTCCTCGGGATCGCGGGTGAAACCGCGTGGTGGAAGCTAGTTTAAAATACCAGGATGCGGATCTCCATCACTCACACAATAATAAAACATTAGGTATATAGAGCTCCTTTAAATTGCTTGCACAACAACCGATTACAAGTTTGTCACAGTAAATTAACATGCAGCAAGCAAACTTGTTTATCTGTTGCTGAACCCACTTGTCTGTGTCTACGTCTTGGTGAGGTGAAACTGAATTTGCTAACTATTGTTTAAGACCTACTACTTCGCCAAGTGCTATTAATTTAGATTAAACTCTACGAGATGGGAGACAAACTTGCTACTTTGAAGAGATTATTTGAAATCTTTAGATATTTGAATTAAATTAATGATTAATAATAAACTATCTAACCCCTGGCGTGAGTTGCTATGACTCTTCTTTTTTTCATTGTCAGAAACCATCGCGCAACAACACGCCAAATTTTCGTCACAATCGGTTATATCGCATACGTTACCAACAAACAAACATTCAATATATAGTAGCTAAATCGTCATTCTGAGGTAATAGCATTCGATCTTCACATATGTATATGCTCGTGACTGTACATTGTTTAGTTTGGGATCAGATGGCCGTGTATGAAGAATGTTCCAGGATATTTATTTATTTCTAACTGAGTATTAAACGCAAAATACTTTCATATTATTTACTAATGATACTCGTAGGGCCGCATTTAGGGGAGGGCAACCGGGGTCACAGCCCCGGGGCCTTCACAAAAGAGGGGCCCCACAATAGAGTCTTCGGAAAAAAAATCTTAAACAACTTTTCCTATGATATTTTTTTTCGCTGTTTTACCTTACCTACAGTACTTTGTACAAAATGATTATATTGTTCTTAAATATTAACAGAAACCATTGATCCATATTTGTTCACCCCAATCAGGCAATCAGTAAAATGTCAATATCTCAAATGGCCCTGATGAGCACTTGCATTGCAAGTCTTGCAATTTACTACCAAATTCTCCAAGATCAAAATCAGAGTTTCATTCCTAAGCCTTGAAATTGCATTGAGAATGTATTTAGTTTTGATGGTATCAAATTGCACTGGAGAGCGCTCAAATTCAAATTTCAAAAATGAAAATTATAAAATATGGGCTTCGAACCACGATGGGACAAAACCGTCTATCAAAGCTTTCTCTCCTGAGCATTGAAAGTGATTTACTTCACTAAATCACGGAACTAGATTTCAGCGTAACCATCAACGATTTTTCGGCGAAAAAATCTCGGAAGGTTCTGTTCGTTAACCCTAAAATTTAATTTCAGATAATTCTTGTTTCCTATGGTATTTATATATGTTTGTTAAATACTAAAAGAGTCTACTTGGTTTCACAATAAATAATTCATTGAAAAACTCTACTGAAAAAAATGTATTATTTTATTTGGAAAATAATTTGGAGTCAGGGGGCCCCTCTTTATTGCCCCGAGGCCTCCAGCCCTGGATACTCGTGTTTCTCGACAATAAATAGAACCTAGAAAAGAATACATCTACTGAGCAGACATTCTTAATCATTTCCAAACAATTACATGCTACATTAAACCAAAAAATGTTTACTATCTCTGCTAAATATCGTTTGGATAAAATTTATGTTTCCCTTAATTTTTTCTCAAGAGGCAATTACCGTTGTAGGCTGTGGTAAATGGGGCAGAAAGTACTGAGAGAACATGTGAGACTTGTGTTTATTCATAGTTATTTATAAGATTTATGTTTATTTAATGGATTTTAGTTTACTTGTTTATGTAGGAGCAAGATGGTGGACTCCTCCATTGAAAAAGAATGATCTTCTGTCAGAATAGTTCATTGTGTCTGAAGACCGTTGGAGTCTTGTATATATCCCGAGTACTCAGGAAACTTTGATAGCGCGATGTACGATTTTGTGGCGACATCTATCCACGGGTAGCGGATAATTTCTTGTGTAGAAGATAGATGTCGGTGCACTTGTTATTAATTACGGATGTGTTGTTATTTCGAATGTTTTTTTCATATAAATGTTCGTAGTGAAGTAGGTAACTATTGATTCCGACTAAAAGTCTATACTATTCCATAAAGATCTAGGCGATTATAGCTCAGTGGTCTCAACATTGAGCTTGAGTTTTAGGTGACGGAAAACATCGTGAGGAAACCATATTAGGGTAATTTGTAGAACCCGCCTGGCTACCCTCATGTTGAAAATCCTCCAAATACCTACCGGGGTATTCCGGCAGAGATGCCATTGGAAGCCAGTTCCTTCTAGGCTTTGCTTACCAGCTTTGGCAACACCATCACTTTCGATAGTGAGATTGTGGTCAAACACATACCTATATAAAGTAAAAAAATAAAAAGTAATAAAGGTAATTATTTTTTTCAGATATGTCAGAATGATACAAACGAGTGTTGTCAGGGAGGTGCGAGGTAAGTGTCCGCTTGTTAGAGTATAAAATATAAGTCGTAGTATTTATTATTATCCTCTCTAAGTTATACGATCCGAAAAGTAGCAATAAATAATAATCTATGTCTCAATAATAATTACAATAAATTTTGTATTAACAACATCAGTCAGATAAAGGTATATACATATTAGAGTAACGTTTACGTTGATGTAAATGTCTTATACACGTGCAACTAAAAAAATATTCGGTTTACAATTTTCCCTAATTTTATATGTACCAACTGAAAAGCAAAACTCACAAGCCTGACTTATCGACGAGAGTATGCTTGTCTGTCGATCTACGGAACATATTTTGGGGAACTGTGGGAATTGTCCCATCTGATTCCATAATCACCCTTTTCCCATCGAGCCGCATGGTATCGGGAGAATTTCCATACGTACGTTGTCAACATCCCGTCTATTTGGACACAGCGTTTCGCTGTTTCATGCAAGCAGCAAAGGAGTGGAATACACTTGCAGCGTCTGCGTTTCCTGACACCTATAATTTGGATACCTGCACAGCCTTGACTGTGAATAGGCATCAACTGAATAAGCGTGTAACATACTCGATTTGGATTCACTCATCCCAGAGTGAGCCAAAAACTAGCTCATATTATTAAAAAAAAGAGTATTTGGAACTGAAAATGGAAGCATTCTATTCATTCAATATTTTCTAGTCGGTATTTTATCAAGGACAATATGGTCGTAAAAATGATAACAAAAATTCTATTATAAATAGTTACAACGCAAAGGGGCACTAACGGGACACTGGATTCAATACACACTAAT
Source organism: Tetheella fluctuosa (assembly GCA_951216915.1). NCBI lineage: Eukaryota > Metazoa > Arthropoda > Insecta > Lepidoptera > Drepanidae > Tetheella > Tetheella fluctuosa. The sequence goes on along the minus strand of OX578223.1, from coordinate 10,400,338 downwards.
ACACCTTTTGTGAAGTTCTATCCTCTTAAGCTGAAACAAAATACTCATCTGGGAAAATGCCAGTTACGCCCAGATGAAGTAAAATCAATCCATTTTAATAATATAATGTTTATTATGCTGCAGATCTTGGTAGTGAAATTTAATAAAAGGCTGAAAAATATACAGCAATTTGAAGACGGCAGTCTAACACCAATGTGAAAGAACCTTAACATTCCACACGGTTATGAATGTCGTCAGTAGATAAGGATGCTATAAATTGAATTTTACTACATTATAACACATTTTGAGACAATTTAGCGTCTCGCGCGCCCTTGGAAGCAACTTTTATTGCAAGCTCATTCAATTTGGTTGGGTTATGACTTTCGTGTCTCACTTATGTGGATTGGATTAGATAAGGACAAAAAATGTGTTTTCTTAATTAAAACTCTGAACACGGAGGCTGACCTAAAATGTAGACTAAAGAAGTATATTACAATACCTGTACTTGAGAGTTATTTACTTATAATAATAATCATTTATTTCGGACCAAAACAATATTCATAGTAGTTTTAGTAAGTGTTATGGTGTAGCGTCTTTTTCTCCTTCCTACATCCTTTTGCGCAGTGTTCGAATACTTTGTAGTACCCCTTACAAGAGCAGAACTAAAGACCTAGTTCTCTTCTATGCTGTGTATATTTATCCTTCGGCCACATCATCACTTATGATAGTAAGACTGTGGTAAAACAAACGGCTTATCTATTATAATGTAAAAAAAGTTAAGAAAATGCCACCAACATTATAAAAATAGATTAAAAAAAGAAAGTTAATGAAATTCGAGACAGTAATTAGTCTAAAAATAATTATTTTCCTGTCTGCTATTCTTATTGGTAAGTACACTTACTTAAATATAATAAATAACTAACCAGCTTATCATTATGTCAAGTAGTTGTTGATATTCAGGATATTATCGGGAGCGTTGTCTCCTTAGGAATTATTTAGGAGTTCAATTTTGAAAAACCTTTCCTTATTGGATACCTGCAGACGTTTTGTAAGGAATCTGTAAGCAAAATTTCAAATTTCTATACATTGCGGTGGAGCTGTGGGTTAATACATCAGTCAGTAATTTTCTATTGTTTTTATATCTAAATAGATATATTATACTTACTTACTCATTTGTGAAATTTATACACCCATAAGGTTTTTTTATATACCTTTTTTAAGCTCTATACATATAAGAGTAACGATTAGACTAATAAACTTGCCTGTTAATTATTTATATTTTGAAAGACAAAAAAATACTAAGAAAATAAATTTCTACTATTTTTAGCAAGGTGAATGTGAAAGAAAAAAATTAAATTCTCTTTCATATGTTTCTCGGTTGTTTATGTCCTTTGATAAAAGCAACGAAAACTTAAACTTTAGGGTCTATGTTTAGTCTGAATTTACAACTAAGATGTTAATTTATAGGCAAATCTGTAAACCAAACAGCCCAAACAGATTGTAACACAGAACCGAAGGTTTGTGGTGTTTGTGGTCCGCGTTACAATCTGTTTGCATAAGTAAAAGCGATCCAGTTTTTATAACAGGGCAAGACAAACTGGATTCTGTGTTATCCGCGGGCATATTACACGTCCCAAGATTTTTTAATGCAACATTAACAAATTAGTCAAAAGGTTTTCGTTTTTAAATAATAATTTATACTAGCCGTCTCCGCGGATTTACCTGCGTTCCTGGGATAAAAATAGCCTTCCGTTTCATCACGCATCACATATTTGGCACAAAAATTGAATATATTTTGGATTAAATACATATAATAAGAGAGGTAGAGCAAAGCGATATGTCGCTCAAAAAGCAGCTCAAATGGGGAAGTACCTCCACCTTATAGAATACCGCAGCCAAATAGCTTATAGTTGTGTTCCTGCGCGTGAGTAAGGTCGCCAGAGCTCATCGGGGCGGGGAGAAGGGTCGGCAACGCGCGTGTGATACACCTGGTGTTGTAAGCTTTCATAGGCTACGGTAACCGCCTACCATCAGGCGATCCGTATGTTTGTTTGCCGACAATGTGGTATAAAAAAAATACTTTTACCCCGGGAAATCACCATATTCCAAAAAACTTGTGTAAAAATCAGCTGTTACATACAAAATTTCAATACTCACATGACCAAAATATTAGGAGCATCTGTTTTTTTTTGCGCTTTCAGAGTTTGTCCCTTTGCATAAGTTGTTTGTAATAACAACCCTAAAAGTTTTGCAAAACAAATAAATCTAACCCTGCATGAATTTATAGTAAAACAGCTTATGTTATTTTAATCAGTAGATAATTAACATATATGAACAAAATGTAAAAACAACACAACAAAACGTTACCTTAGCTAATCATATAATCCAATAATTGCAAAGAAAATATTTTCGAATCCAACCAGTCAGACCATGAATATTAATAGAGGATTGTCAAAGAGTTATTACGTCGATAGATTGCCGGTACTATCGAGTTATCTCCAACCGACCCTGCCCTTAACATAGTTAGGGCACCGCCGCTAAAATGTCGCTGCCTTCCTAAGACAGATCTGATGCTGTTTAATTTGATTACCCTTCAAAGATTGTCATTATTGGGGATTAAGTTAACGGATTTGTTATGATTGTGAATTGTTTATTGTGATTGATTAATGTGTTGATAGATTGAGTGGTAATTGTTACTATTTAATTGTTAATAGCTTAGAGTTTCTCGTTTCATTTAGATATGTTGTTGATGCTGATTTTACTCGTGTATCTATTAATTAGAGAAAGTCTTCAGTTATTATATTTTTTATCGTTACGATTTAAAATCATACAAAAAAATCTAAAAGTATGTAAAATTTCTTAGTACTCTAATTCAAAAACGTTATAACAGCTAAAAGAACAGTATATACTTGAGGATAAAAGTACACTTACAGTGGCCGATTTCTAACAAACTACTTTCAGTATGTGCATTATGTTATGTTACATGTTGTTTTAGCAATGCGTCATTTTACCACCACAATGTAAAGATACAAAACCGTCCGTACACAAATCGAAACGAATGTAATTAATGAGCAAAAACTACCTTTTAATACATTACGCCTACACTTCGGGCCCTTGAGATCTGATGAAACCTTATCTCTGATATAACTTAATTTGCCGTCAATTCTCTTTAGTAAGTAAGGTTGAGTACATTGCCTTACTCTGGGACAAAATATTTGAATCTAAATCATGCTACTTACATTCTAAAAAAAATAATGACCCAACAACATAACATATTTTTTTTTTTTTTCGGGCCGGTTGGCGTGGTTGGTAAGATACCCTATCTATCACGCCGCTGGTCGTGGGTTCGATTCCCACTCAGGACAAACATTTGTGTGCATGAACATGTCTGTTTGTCCTGTGTCTGGGTGTAATTATCTATATATGTATGTATTTACAAAAGAAAAGTAGTATATGTAGTATATCAGTTATCTGGCTTCCATAGCACAAGCTCTGCTTAGTTTGGGGTCAGATGGCCGTGTGTGAGGAATAATGTCCCAGAATATTTATTATTTATTTATTTATTCTTACTTTGACCACAATCTTACTATAGTAAGTGATGATTAAGAGCAAGCTTTTTTTGCTTACCACCTTCGACCACAAAATCGCTTATCATAGTGAGATTGTAGGCAAAGATAGAAAAAAAAATAACCCTAAAAGAGTGACATTTTAAAACGTGTGCTACGAATCCTGTGGACCTTTTTCGTAGTAATGCTACGAGCGTAGCATATCCAGATTACAAGTTTTGCCAGTTATCTAAATTAATAAAATGTAAGGATTTTTAAATGTTACGATGTATTTAGAGGTGTATTATAATTAATCTCAAATCAATACTTATAGTAGGTTCATAAGGTTTATGCCTCATTCGGATACCAAATATGATACTAGTCGTACGCTCTCAAATAAAATCCGGAAGCTACTTGATGGTACTGATAATTGAAAACTCACGAATCATCATTTACTGTGTCGACCGACATTTACCGGGAAATTAGCTGTTAAACTGTCGTGAAACCGATGAAAAACCGATGTATTACGTTTGCTCGATCACACAATTGATATTATGCTGCTTGAATACGTTTTAGCCTATTATTTTTTGATAAATAGAACCGTAAAATTTTATTTTATTTTGTACATTGAATTACATTATCTTTTAGATGAAAATCTGTCAAGTACCTAATGGTGTATTTCGACAGCTGTAGGCACTTGAGAGCCAGTTTACTTCTAAGCTCCGTGTGTTTACTACCACCAATTACATATTATTATAATTATTTCGCGAAACTTCCAGGGTTATCCATACCAAAGTTCAATACCTACTCAATCAACAGCTGTTTTTTTTTTGAGCTTTCAAAGTTGGTCCCGTAAAAAAGTTATTTGTATTTGTAAATACTTTCAACTTTGAATGCTTAGCTAAATTATTAAAAATACCCTTGTATATTCAATTAGTACATAATAGCGACCGCCCCGGATTCGCACGGGTAGCAGAGCATATACGCCTACATTTCACGCGCGCGTTATCGTTTGTCTTATTAGCTAGACAGTAGGCAAGACGGTGCGGGGGAGGGTCGACGATTGCATCAAGCGAGGCGCTTGAATTTTATTCTCAAGTCCGTATTTTTTTTGCGATTAATCCTATGATATTCGTTTAAATTATAATGGTGTAAAGTAAAATAATGCGCATGAAATGCTTAAAGCCATTCACTTATTTAAAATGATAAGGATTAATACCGATTTTGTGTAAATAGCTATATAATTGCCCATTTTTTAAAGTATTAAAAATCTCTTAAGGAGATTGTCATGCTCTTGTGTCTTGGCAGGGTCTGGATGCTAGTCTGTTAGGTCATTGTGTAAATTATAGACACTATTATTAAAGATTACATTTAATTAATATTTGTACGTCAGCCATTGGTATATTGACGGGCCGGTTGGCGTGTTTGGTAAGATACCCTATCTATCACGCCGCAGGTCGTGGGTTCGATTCCCACTCAGGACAAACATGTGTGTGCATGAATATGTCTGTTTGTCCTGTGTCTGGTTGTGATTATCTATATATGTATGTATTTACAAAAGAAAAAGTAGTGTATGTAGTATATCAGTTATCTGGCTTCCATAATACAAGGTCTGCTTAGTTTGGGGTCAGATGGCCGTGTGTGAGGAATAATGTCCCAGAATATTTATTTATTTATTTATACATCGACGATGAAGAGGCTGAGAGTAGAACAGTGTTGCCAGCCTACATGGATGATTAATTACAGTGGCAGAGACAATTGGTACTACATGTAACAGAGATATTATGTCATCGCAGACTTTTTCGTAGACCTATATAAGATACACAATCCCACCATACATCATTTTGTTATATCTCAAAGAGTTTAGGCAGCGTTTTCGTTGAAAGCTCCCAGACGGCTTATTTTTTTTCCAAAACCTCCAACAAATATCATTATATTTTAGCCAATGTATACAAAAACTTAACAAATTATATACTAAAACCTTCCTCAAGAACCATTTTATCCATAGGTGAAAACAGCATGAAAATCGGTGCAGTAGTTTTTGTGTTTATCGCGAACAGACAGACAGACGCGGCGAAGGACTTTGTTTTATAATATTATGTAGTGATTTTAAATGACAACCAGCAATTATGTTCTCTATTCATATAAATACACTTCAACAAAACAGGCAGTGGTACCGTATGCAGTAGGCGGACCGTTGATAGTAAACCAACCTCAAGTACCTGCCATAATCACGACAATTTCCCGCTAGCCTGCATAGTTCCGGCATTTGGAACGTATTTATAAATAAATGTTTCGATGAATCATTAATAATACCAATTTAATCAGTTTATCGTATCACTCATCATTATTTGTGGATTAAAGCATTTCGAACAAAACGGATTTAATTTAAAATGAATGTCCCATGTAACGAGTAGGTATAATTCGGTAAACTAGTAATATACAACGTGTTACTTTTAATGTCCCATAGTTCTAAAAAAAAAAGTAAACTACCCTAAGAAAGTAAAATATATACCAATATAATAAAACTGAAAGTCTTTTTTGTTTGTTAATGTCTGGAACTACCAGGCGCATTTGGAAAAATCCCAATTTTTGAGTAAAGTATTTTATCGGGAACCGCGGGGAACAGGTAGTAAAAAAAAACCTGCCAAGTGCGAGTCGGAATCGCGCACGAAGGGTTCCGTACCATTATCTATCTATAAAAACGGCAAAAAAATCACGTATGTTGTATCGGAGCCCCCTCAATATTTATTTTATTCTGTTTTTTAGTATTTGTTGTTATAGCGGCAACAGAAATACATCATCTGTGAAAATTTCAACTGTCTAACTACCACGGTTCATGAGATACGGACGGACAGCGGAGTCTTAGTAATAGGGTCCCGTTTTACCCTTTGGGTACGGAACCCTAAAAATAGGAACTTTTCTTATATTTTGCTATTTATTATCGCTTCGACGGCGCTTGGCAGCGCACGGCTCCGTGTTATTGTTTTTAGTTGCTGTAAGATATATGTTTCTTTATTCATATGATTTCTTTTGATCTTTATATTATAGACGATCCAAAAATATAGTCAGTAATATTTAGGACTGAAAAATAAGGAAAATACAAAACACTACATTACAATAATGACATTTAATTGAAAAATATAAGAGATCCAGAACATATATGCCCTAATGTTTTGCAACATCCAGTTTTAGCACGTGTTATTGAAAGTCCTAGCAATGCTAAAGGTTATGTGTTGCCAACATCTAATTAAATGGCAAATAGCACGTTGTAATCAAAGAGCTGTTAACTTCTCGCTAATAGGAAATGTTCACTACTTCCGTACTACACTAATTAATATTATATACTCGTACTACGTGTTTATAGCAAGGTGAAATAAGTATTTGTATGAACCTATACGCATATTTTTTTATTTTATTCTGAAGATTCATCCAGTTTCTGGTGAATCCCTTAATGTTGAAGGTCATGACAGCTACCATGATATGGAGTTATCCTTATAATGTGACCTGTAGGAATATTTTTGAGGCAGTGTTATATCAACCACTTTCAGTCTAAAGTTATTTTATTATTTATTTACCCCAATTTAAACTTGATTATTTTTATGATGACAAATAAATTGTGGATGTTTCTAATACAATCATACTGCCGTATGGATTTGGATTATTTCAGACATAAGATTCCTCGAGAATGCGGATAAAACCGTGGAGCAGAAACTAGTTCCTGATACTTGTGAATCAATAGTTAATGAAAACTACTTTCTATCAGTTTGATTATTTCATTTAAAAAAAAATGGGAGTAAAACAGACTTGGTATAAAGTTCACTACTCTCTGGCAATTCAATACCTATATATAAATTTACTAGCTGTCCCCCGTGGTTACACTCGCGTAGCGGTTTAAAACATAGATGTTGACATATTCTCAGACCTACCCGATATGCACACAAAATTTCATCAAAACCGGTCGAGTCGTTTCGGAAGAGTTCGGTAACAAACACTCCGACACGAGAATTTAATATATTAGACATTATTTTAGGATATTTTGTTATCATTGTTTGTTTTCAATCCACTATAATTGTTCGTTTATAACCTAATGAAAAACATAACATGCATTGTATTCTGACATACAAACAGACCGCTGTTTATTGATGTTATCTATTGATCAACGTTTATCGTGTGCTTGTGTTGAAGTCGATTAATGGATTATTAAAATGAAAGAACAATTACTATACTAATGGCGTTCAACATGTAAATAATGCATGTCAGAAAATTGTGTTGTCATTAAATATTGAACTTTAATGGAATACAAATAAAACCTATTTTTACAGTAAAGTAATAAAAACTTTTTATGAACATGAACTTATCTATATGTTTTTTCTTGAAACCTTTTATCGTTTTAACCCACATTTTAAAACTCGTATTTGATCACAATCTCACACGAAATCATCAAAGTGACAGATTAAAATGGTTTTCAATGTTGAGATTATAAATGTAAACGCAAATTTATAAATTTACTAGGTCAGGTTAGGTAAGTTTATAAATTTCCTAGAAAATAGGATCCGTAAGTTTATAAATTTCCTAGAAAATTTATAAGCTCGCGGATCTTGTTATTTTCCGGTGACATAAATATATATTACCATTAACATGAAATATTTTAAAAACCCTGTATCCTTAAAATATCCAACCCTAAACATATTATACAAAGCCCATATAAATATAAAGTAACAGCTACTATGGGATCATCATTTCGGATAACAATTTCCAAAGCTATTTCAACATTATTAAACAACAACTTTATCCGATAATAAATTCCAATATACCCCAATAATTGCGTATCGAAGTTATCGAGAAAGATCTATAAATATAATACCATTCACTTGCCCTTTCAAATGCTAAGAGGGCTTCAGTCTAGGTGTACGTATAATAGGTAGTGGAAAGAACAAAGGCCTCTTCTAGGTACTCGATGGGACTCACAATATAGTCCTTGAGTGGCCGAACAAATTCTCGTTGAACGGAGATTAATTCATATTTATTCGTATGAGGTAGTATTACCGGGAAATGCCTTTAGTAATGTATGTATGTATTATAATAATATATGTACTTATTTAGTGATTCTAATTGACGATGTATTACAGGGTGAATTTTTCAAATTGGCATGGATGGCCAAATCCTAAACTATAAGGAGTAGCGAAAAATACTCAATGGAGTCTCGAGCTCGATTTTGATGAAAACTAAAACTGCATCATTGGATTTTTGAAAAATCAATATTTCTAGCCAGGAATCGAACCCGTTGATTTTTAAATAAAAACACACACATTATTATTACGCCATCCGATAGCGTTGCTGATAAGGATCAATTTCTGGGAAGTAATAATAACAGTCCCAGTCATGGTGCACCTCTTCAACTTTGTGGAAGCCACACAGTTCAATTATTTTTTATCCCAACGACCGTAAATAAGTGGTTACTGACCGATGAAATGGTGACACATTAACTCATTTCACATTATAATCTATGTATAATATATTAGAAAGTAGTACTTGTAGTACCTAAATATAATATTTTTACACTTTATAATCAAACAAGTTAACCTACCTTTTGTTTCTTTTTTTTTGTTACATAAGTACCTGTTTTAAATAATAAAAGACACAATAACACAACTTTAGTACTTTTGTAAGTATAAAAAGACTTATTTTTGTCGTATTGTGAAACTTAAGGCTAAAATACGACAAATTGCATTTATACAGCTTCCCTTTTTGTAAAGAACTGTGGTACACGTCATTCAATGTTGGATGAAGCTTTATTATAATTCCTAGTTTGACTGGCTTACCACCCCACAGTTTCACCCGCGTTCTCGACTGATCCTATATTTTCCCGAGATAAAAAGTACTCAATATGTTATTTCAATGTATGATCTATCTATGTGCCAAGATTCATCTAAATCCATCCGTTTATGCGTGATTGAGTCACAAACTTTAATATTACTAGCTTTTCCGCGCGGTTTCCCGCGTTCCCGGGATAAAATATAGCCCATGTTACTCAGGGATAATGTAACATTCTGATGGTGAAAGAATTTTTGAAATCGGTCCCGTTATTTTTGAGTTAATTCATTACAAACATACAAAAATACAAAATTTTCCTCTGTATAATATTAGTGTAGAATAGCTTCCGCCTAGCGGTTTCACCCGCGTTCCCGAGGGATCTTATGTTTTCCCGGAATAAAGTAACCTATGTGCTAATCCAGGGTGTCAGCTACCTCCATACCAAATTTCATCAAAATCCGTTTGGTGGTTTTTTCGTAAAAGAGTAACAAACATCCATACATCCATACATACAAACTTTCGCGTTTATAATATTAAAGTAAGTAAGTAGGATATTAGGTTTTATATCCCAGTCATAGTGTAATAGCTCTTTTGTCCAAGAAGCAATCTATACTGATATTATAAAGCGGAAGAGTTTGTTTGTTTGTTTGTTTGTTTGAACGCGCTAATCTCAGGAATTACTAGTTCGAATTGAAATATTCTTTTAGTGTTGGATATTCCATTTATTGAGGAAGGCTTTTTATCCCGGGTAAAACATAAGATCCCTCGGGAACGCGGGTGAAAACGCGGGGCGGAAGCTAGTAGGTACATTATAAAAATCCAGTATACCACATACCTATTGTTCAAAATAGCATAATTCAATAGAATCGCTCTTGTTGGAATAAATCTAGCTATTTATTAGAATGGCAAATAGGGATACATGTTTTCTGAATATATGAATATGAAACCAAATCACGTCAGAAAAATATTATTTTTCGCAACAACGTGACCTGTATTCGTTATAGAGATAATTGAAAAGCGGTAAGAACTTGCATATTGGTTATTTAAAATAATATTAAGTATAAAGAATGCGTTAAATAAAAGAAACCGCGGGGCGGAAGCTAGTTACCTAATAATAACAAAAAACCATTTATAACATGACTCGCGATTCCTGGAATTATATTTTTTTATATGTAGGTAGGTACTTAGGGGACCCGCAAGCCATTCGCGAACTAAGGTGTTCTAAATTGGGATGATGACGACATATCAAATCAGCAACTTTTTATGAAATGTCAAAACGATAGGTTTACATCAAGTTTAAATTGTGGCGTCATTATTGTATAGCATCTAAGTTCTACTCTTTATAATACACTAGCTTTCCGCCCCGCATCCGCGTACCGTAAGTTCCAAAAGTCTTTCTTTAGTGGATGCCTACACTGTAAAAGGTATTCACGCATTTCAAGTCTCTAGGTCTAGCGGTTTGGGCTGTGCGTTGATATAGCAACAGTCAGTCAATTTACCATTTTATAATTATACAGAAAATTGGTAATTAAAAATCATATATAGGATTTTTTTTTATTGGTTAGTGTTTGATACTTTATACTTGCCTGTAATCACATTACAGGCATCTTCCCTATTGTAGCTCAGTTATTACTGAAGATATTTATAAATATTTGTTTATTCTCTGTGTAAAAAGTACAAACCATCCACAAGCGTGGGTGCTAGCTTTATTATTCTGTCGCTTTATTAAAAGTTTATTGGCCAGCGAAGCTGCACTTTGATCACTCAGGGTGAATAAATTATAAGCTTTTAATTGACTTTTGGTATCGAACTGGTTACAAATTCCATTCAACGTAAATATGGATTCATTGACATGCAACTAGAGAACGCGAATTTAATTGACAATTTCAGTTGCCAAATAATTACTTATAGTATCATGATTTACCTTATTTGTTTAAAATGTGAAATCTATAAAAAAAAACAAATAAGCTTTAATATCACATTGAACTATTAAACTATCAATTCTTTATTTACAATAAAAATTACAAACTGTAATATATAGAAAATTTCTTCAAGCTACCGGTGCTACCGATGATGGGCAAGGTTCCTAACAGACTGGCAGCGTCTTTTTGTATGGCTAGCTAATGCGATGGCGGAAAAGTATTTCTAATTTAAAGTTACATTCGTAAAGTGCATAAAATATAACATTTAAATCGACTAAATATTATTTCATAAACTACAACAATAGTTGAATTAAATAAACAATGACAGTAAACCAAGTCTTCTAAACGTATTTGCTCAATTATATCGAGTCTGTCACAGACGGGACATAAATTTAATTTGAAAATCAAGCTCAAATCGCCGATTAACCGCAAATCCTTTGAGGAGTTGACAAAGCTCAGCTTAACCCTGTTTGTTTCCGTTCAAAACTTGCCAAGATTTATACCGTCCCCACTTCCTCTAATGAACAAGTTTGAATTAACGAAATAATTAAAATTATAAAGGGACAGTTTGCCTCTTTAATGGGTAGCCTTTCCAGTAACGGGTAATTTGACATTAATAAACAAGTGTTCGGGTATTTTTCCCATTATAAGATTTACTACATTTTATTAAATATATCGGATGATGAGCCGATAGTCTACCGAATTGAATGGCTCCTTATATTTTCCATTTTCAGACTTCCATTCTGGATGAGGTACTCGATTTAATTTAATATAATGAAATACAACCTATCGTTCCTACCGATCATAAGCAACCGAGTAGCTCTGCAAAAAGAGGATGATTTTAAATTTACAATTGAATTAACGAAAAGGAGAAAGAAAAATACGTATAATTTATGTGATATGCTATATTATTACGGGCGGGCCGGTTGGCGTGGTTGGAAAGATACCCTATCTATCACGCCGCAGGTCGTGGGTTCGATTCCCACACAGGACAAACATTTGTGTGCATGAACAAGTCTGTTTGTCCTGAGTCTGGGTGTAATTATCTATATATGTATGTATTTACAAAATAAAAGTAGTATATGTAGTATATCAGTTATCTGGCTTCCATAGTACAAGCTCTGCTTAGTTTGGGGTCAGATAGCCGTGTATGAGGAATAATGTCCCAGAATATTTATTAATTTTACTTTGGAGACTACCCCATTCTAATCAAATTGATTCATGACAAATAACTACTCAATTTTGATACTTACCCCATAAAACCCTGACGTAACTTGACTTTATTAGATATAGTATTTTACAGCTTAATAATAAAACCTACGTTTTCAAGTCAGGAGGCAATTTTCTAAGTTACAAAGTTATTTACGACTGACTCTATGAAAGGATCCAATGCCCGTTTTCATAGATTCCCTTCATAGATTGGTTTGAGCCCTTGTAATTGGTATTCTAACAATCGAAACTGTACTTTATAAGTACTATCTTAAAGTTTACAGTATATGCAGACATTGATGCATGATTTAATCAAGTCTACATGAATTAATAAAATAGTTAATTTAACTTATTATATATAATATATAAAAAGAACAATAATATAGTATTCACGTAATACCAGGGCACTCAGAAAGTTTTGAGAAAAAAAGTTTTTATGTATGTGACACTGGCCAGTTATAATTTATTTAGAAAACACGATTATTTGTAAGTAAAAATACAAACATTCCAATTACAAAACAGCCCTCCACTTTTTTTAAGAGCTAATTTGAAGTATCGTGTCTCATTGAAAAATAGATCTACGTCAGGAACACTTTTGCGGGATGATTTTTTATGATTTCAAATGTCGTCTTACACCGGACGAATCGTCGGATAGACTTCAGATGTCATTTATTGATGAAGGCTCTTCTAAAGCAACCGTATACCACTGGTATAACGAATTTCATCGCGGTCGACTAACTTTGAGGGATGAAAAACGAAGTGGTCACCCTTTGACATCTGTTACGGAAGGAAACGTGCTAGCAGTGAAAAAAATAATTCAAGAGAATAGGCGAATTACTTATGAAGAGCTTCAACACATACTGCAAATTGGATCGGGAAGCGTTCACGAAATTCTACACGAGCATCTTCGCGTGAGGAGGATAGTTTCACGCTGGGTGCCGCATGCGCTAAATAACAGCGTTCGAGAAGGCCATAGAAAAGGTGTCTCGCGGCGTATTGGAAAAAGTGTTTCGAAAATTGGTTTAGACGCATGTAACTTTGTATAGATACTGGTGAAAATTTCTTTGAAAAGATTAAATAAAAAAAACTTAACTCATAAAACTTTTTTTTAAAGTTTCTCAAAACTTTCTGAGTGCCCCACGTATTGCACAATTTACAAAATGTATTATTAAAAAAGTAGTTACAAAAAAATACGAAATACAAACTGTAAATTATAGGTATTGAACTTTTCCTCCAAGCCACTGCCGCTGCTGATGGGCAAGGCTGGCAGCGTTCCCGTTGGCGGAACACCAGCACACCAACGGCTTGCCGACACTCCACGGGATCAATTTGCCTCTTGCCGTCGTCACGCGCAATTCCGACTGGTTTATTACAATTATTATTATTTGGTTAATATTACTTAACATGGAACGTAATGGTCGGTTGAATTTGTTACAGCGAAAACTTTGGAGAAAATTAAATTATACTAATCCAATTAAGAGGTTCTATTATTGTTTGGAGAGATATTAGAATAATTTGAACATAGTATAATAGTAATGATTATTATTTGTCTAAACCTAAAGTTCACCAAACAACAAGTATCATTTGCCAGTATTTTATTACAATTATTTAAACGTTTCATAATTACTTATATGTTGTATATCAGTTATCTGGTTTCCATGGCCATTATTTTTTATTAATTTAAAATGTGTATAATCTTCCAGATTGTTTTTTAAATTTTCGCTCAACATCTTTCATTTAAATTCGTAATTTAAAAAGTTGTATAAAATAAGTATATGACATTTGATGATAACAGATATTTGGAACATCTTATTTTCATCCACCGAAGACTGAAGTTTATAGGATTCGAACTGACGATCATTCACGAGGCACCATATCTTAACTTAGATTCACATCACGAATTCACCAACCAATTAAGGCTACTTGACTACCTACACAGAAATCGTTTATTGCGAATTCTGAAAACACATTTCTCCCGTACAAGTTTGATATCACAACAAACTTTTCAAATTATGCCTCCAACTTGTTCGCGAAGGTTACCAACACATATGCGTCAGTTAACGTGCCTATACAAACAAAGCTTGCAAAATTATTATAGCTACCTACCTATATTATTTTGGAATATACTTGTTTGTACAACTATTGAGTTCTACTAGTTAGGATTGTGGAAACTTTTGATGGTAATATATGAATTTTAACTGTTAATTACACTGGGTACTAGATGGCATCCTTTAAATACATATGTTGGTTAATTATGCAAAACAACCAACCAACCTATTCGAAAATCCAGGAAAAAAGTATTAGATATATTTTGTTCGAACGAGGTTGAACTTTAGTATGACTTTTAGTTTTAAATTATATTAGAGATTTTAGAGTTGGTCTCATAGTAAAAATTGTTCAACTTGACAAACCCATGACCATGATATAACCATTACCATAATAACCATCTCAAATTATCCCCCCGGTATATGAGTGCATAAGAAAATTACCAATATTCAATTAAGTAAAGTAATTCATTAATAAATCATTGATTAAAACAATAATTTGATAGTAATTGTAGGATACTAAAATAAACTAGATACATCTAGATTTTTTTATGTCAGAAGGCTGACAAACATGCATGCGGTCCATCTGATGGTAAGCTGGCTACCGTCACTACCGATCATCATTAATTCATTATCACGGTAATACTCATTGCACTTAGCTTTAAGAATATTTTGCTACTACTATATTGTTTTCCTTAGTGTATGTTTTGTTGGCTGTCCTTATAAAATAAATAAATAGATAGTTATTATTACGGTAATTTCATATTCACAAGCATATTATTATCAAAGACGATCAAATTTTTATTATGGAGTCAACAAACATCTCAGATAAAACCGTTACGATATAGATTACAAAACATGAATTATTGATTGCTACGGATAGGCTCCGCGCGTTCGACCAAAACCGCACAAGTAATCTAAAAGCTCATCTAGAAGCCCATTCCAGTCCACTGTTGGACATCAGCTTATCCCAAGGCATGCCATTCTCTCTCACCACGTTCAGCCCACCTTTTTTGACGTAGTCAATTTTTGCGAATAGTTTAACATGTAATATTATATCTGCTATAATTTTGCAAATCAGTGACCCATGAAGCTAATATAGATTATTATATATACTTAGTACTTACCCTCGAGAGCTGTCTTCCAGAAACATTTCGCTCTGTTTAGCATAAAAGAACGGATATCCGCTTGGCAAGTAGCTGATAATAGAATTTCCTATTCTCCGAGACATTTTAATAAAAACGGATTAAAGGATGATTGACAAAGGATTTAGTTGAAATTATGGAGATATACCCCGTCTTACCTGTTTTCCTTTTGATGTAACGTAATAAGAAACGTAATCTATTTAGAATTTAAATTATCATTAATAATGGTTTGGAAAATATTTATTTTCTGACTATGATAATGATTTTGAAAAGCAATTTGTTATATTCAACGAATCTGTATTGAATATTTAATGAAAAATAAAAATTTGGGATATCAGTCATACACGGTCATCTGATCTCAAAATAAGATTAAAAGTTCTTGCCAATTCTACTCTACAATAATTAATTATTAAAATAATTAACAAAAAAACTTGCTATTATGGGTACATACATTAAAAAACACCTTATAAAAAGCATACTTAAATGAACAGTTAATCTATCTGTACATAGTTTGATTGTACATCAATTTAATATACAGGGCAATTTAATTGTTTAACTAATCATTTAGAGTTGAAAGCATTCATTAATATACATAACTTTCACAAAAACACAAACACAGCTTACGCCATAGGTCGTGGGTTCGATTCCCAATCAGGACAAATATTTGTGTGCATGAACATGTCTGTTTGTCCTGTGTCTGGTTGTAATTATCTATATATGTATGTATTTACAAAAGAAAAGTAGTATATATAGTATATCAGTTATCTGGCTTCCATAGCACAAGCTCTGCTTAATTTGGGGTCAGATGGCCGTGTGTGAGGAATAATGTCCCAAAATATTTATTTATTTATTTTTAACCCTGAAATTTTAGGTAAACAACTAAAACTAACCCTACATACATATATATTGTAACGTAGTAAAAACGGGTCTTTAATTATTTAATTTTTATTAAATATTTTCATTTTCATTCGATTATTCAATCGATTAATCGGTTTATAAATTAATATTTTTCCTTGATTAATTGTCTGTAGCTTTCTATTATCTATACGGTTCGCAGCCAATTAATCAATAGTTCCAATATTAAGTGTTTCTTTAATTGTTTATCAATTATTATTGAAACATTATATTTGCCTATTGATTTTTAATCGATTGATCGATATGTTTCCGAACGTAACTATCTCTTGAGACTGTTTTGCTGTCTGTGGCCTCGGTTGTCCTCGAAGTTACAGCCAGTAGATCAGTCCCATATTTATTTGGCATTCATAAGGAAATTAGGGAATCGATTTTGTCGCATATTTGAAAGATACTGGATTTAATTAATTTATTTTTTTGTTCATATAAATTGATCGTTTGTTTGAATGATTTAGTCAATGGATCGATTCGGTTTTCGGACGAAACTTAGTGTTGTCAGAAAATAAATAAATTTTGGACATCACCAATTTACCCATTATTTTTCAATTTTAGTTACATATACTATTTTTTTATATAGAAATGATTTAATGTTTGCATAACAAACCTTATTATATTTTTCAAAAGTCACGTTAGGTTGTTTCTAAGTATTCAAAGTACGTTTCTTACCTTTGTTGTGAGTTCGATCTCGGCAGATTGTCCCCTTAAAAGGACAATATTATCGCCATATTCTGGGATTATTTTTAGTTCCTTAACCCTGGGTGGTGCTCCTTGGATAGGGCAAATGGAGTGTCTTTCATGTCTCACGATGCGACGCGTGAGCATATATTTTAATTCAAGCCAGTTTACCCTTTGATAATGGTGAGTATTACTACAAGTGCTCGAAGTGTTGTCTTCTATTAAGGGTTTCGATCCTTAATTTTGGTGGTTTTTGTTTAAGCTTGGTGCAATCGCATCGGCCGGCCAACGTCGCGTGGCGTGGCATTAATTATGACGACAGACGTGAAATTGCAAGCCTCCTTGGCTTTTACCAAGGTACGTTACTTACTATTAAGGCATATTTGTGTTTAAATCCAGAATTGTCCAACTTCATTGGTCAAACTGTGAAAGATTCCATGAGGTCTCATAGGTTAGGTACATGTGGGTTCCTCATGTTATTATCAAGGAGTATATTCCCTTAATTTGTTAATTTATTTGCCAGGTTATAGTCGTTAATCCTAAATAAATATTAATTCATGTTAATATGTCTATAATTCCTGTCGGGGTTAGATTTTCCCATCTACACTCCTATTATTATGTGACTGTAATTGAGGACTTTGTGTCCATTGCAGGAGGTTTTTTGTTTCGGGATACTACGAGTTTTTTTTACTACGAGTCTACTACTTCTTCTTATACTACTTTTTCTGCTGCTGCTACTTTTTATACTGCGGGAACCTACCGGGTCCTACAGCTGGAAGGAGCAACGAAAGGTTTTATAATATATATATATATTAAATAACATTAATCTGAACATTATGGTATAGT
The DNA here is from genome assembly GCA_951216915.1 of Tetheella fluctuosa. Classification (NCBI taxonomy): domain Eukaryota; kingdom Metazoa; phylum Arthropoda; class Insecta; order Lepidoptera; family Drepanidae; genus Tetheella; species Tetheella fluctuosa. The sequence goes on along the minus strand of OX578223.1, from coordinate 10,382,243 downwards.
GGCCGTTTCCACTATTGGCGTCCAATTAATTTTAATGAATAACTTAGTAATGCAATTCATCTCAGGTAACCCACAATATTTCTCCTTCTGAGAAGCTAGGGCATATATTAAATAAACTTCTACTTTAAAATAAATTGATTATACTATTCTGAACCGGTAAATTGTGTTTTATTTTCTTCAGGGGTACCTTTTAGGGAACGCAACGGACAAGGGGGGGGGTTAAAATCCGTTACGTTACAATATCCATAAGTAGATCCAGTAGTCATTTATAAACCAGAAGATCTGCAAAATATGTGAAACAAAATGTTAATTTTACAAAATAGCTGTTTCACATAAACGTGAGCAGAAAAGGGGTTATTTTAACAAATTAACCAATTGCATCAATTATTCGCGTAGCGGTATTTCAGCATTGCCTCGTTGTACAGCTGTCAGTTACAATCGACAGCCTTACACTAAACCATTCATGTTATACACCAAACAATGGGTACGACTGTCGTACGCACGCGACGGATAGAGACACTGTATTCCTGTTGTTGTTGTTGAAATTAATCTAAATTGCATGAAAAAATACAGTATACGGTATAGAGATTCCTCTATTCAGTTTGGTAGTTTTATATCATTAAATTAAAAATATCTCTGAAATTGATAAACCGGCCAAGTGCGAGTCGGACTCGCGCACGAAAGGTTCCGTACCATTATCTATAAAAACGGCAAAAAAATCGCGTTTGTTGTATGGGAGCCTCCCTTAAATATTTATTTTATTTTGTGTTTAGTATTTGTTGTTATAGCGGCAACAGAAATACATAATTTGTGAAAATTTCAACTGTCTAGCTATCGCGGTTCTTGAGATACAGTCTGGTGACAGACAGACGGACAGACAGCGAAGTCTTAGTAATAGGGTCCCATTTTTACCCTTTGGGTACGGAAGTCTAAAAAAGCAACCGTAGAAAGATATTTAGTGGATTATATATTCAATCCTTTTACAACTGTTTTATACATTCATAAATAAGTAAAAGCGAAACTTAAAATATATGGGCACTGAAATAAGATCAGTGAGCATTATTGTGAAAAGTAAAATAAAAACTTCGTTGAGATCTCAGACGGAAAACTTGCTGGAAACCGACCTCATAAATTAGACGTTCCGTAAATATTTTTCATTTGCAGCCAAGTTAACATGGAGCTGTGAGAGAGTAGTGTTTTTTATTGCCACGAGATTTGCTTGAAAACCTTTAGCTTGTACATTTTTGTGTTTATTTTATCGGAGGTCAGTTAACTCTTTTATGTCTCTTAACTTTTTAATCATAAATCAAGTGTAAGTTGAGAAAAATGGAGGAGAGGGTCAGTTACTTTTTACCATTTACTATTATTGCCAGCTCTAATATTCACTTTTTAAGGCACTTTTTTTTACTAGAGAACCCCTCCTAATGCATTGCTATTATAACTTAAAGGAAAGAGAATACAGAGTTGAATATTGCGTGTGCTATTTGTACACTGAACTGAGTGACCTTTTTCGTAATTCTTAAAATTTTACGACAATTGTTTTAGTTTTTTGTTTCTGTATTTCGTGAATAAAAAATATGTTTTGGATGCACAGCTCTAATATAGTCTGGAGATTTCCACAACTATAGCTACCCAAAATGCATCTAATGGCTTTCAGCGATCCTAAACAGTAATCTTTCTGATATTAGGTCATTGAACTCATTACTTTCAAGCACATATCACTAAAGTGTTAAATAATAATATTTAACATTAACAAGAGTGTTTCTAAAGTTAAATGACATTTGTCTTTGTTACACTGTAACCTTATGCAACAACCTACCTACTAATGTAACGTGTCTGCAAACATTTATGCCATTAGTAACTTTGACATTTAGGAAATGTGAAAACTTCAGCGGAATCCCTCGTATAAACAAATTAGACACTCCGTTGTTGTAACATAATATTTGTTTAACTATTTTTCGCCTTTACCCATAGTTCTCAGGATTTAAATAAACTAAACGAGTACCTAAATAAGAACTTAATAATATCTAGATTTAATCTACATTTATTAATTAAATGAATATTAAATAAATAAATATTCTGGGACATTATTCCTCACACACGGCCATCTGACCCCAAACTAAGCAGAGCTTGTACTATGGAAGCCAGATAACTGATATACTACATATACTACTTTTCTTTTGTAAATACATACATATATAAATAATTACACCTAGACACAGGACAAACAGACATGTTCATGCACACAAATGTTTGTCCTGAGTGGGATTCGAACCCACGACCTGCGGCGTGATAGATAGCGTATCTTACCAACCACGCCAACCGGCCCGTCAAATTATTTGTTTATTTGATCATATTACGCCTTCCAACGAATAATTATGGCATAAATTAATCATCATTAATAGTTTAGGGTTCTAGTAATAAGTCTTGTTGTTTTCTTTACTTGAATAGAAATTACCAATTAGATTAAATAAATCAGTGGTAGGAAATTCGGAATACACCAATCAAAGTTATCGAATTGTACTCTTGTTTTAATCTTGACATAGATTTCCGGCCTTTCTCATAAAACGCAATTTATATTTTTTTGTCTGAATGGTCATGTATTTATCGCCCACCTGCATGTGATGTGAAACAATCTTTCGTTATTTATGTGGCCAATTAAACTGTATTTATGGGTAGGGTGTTTGTTTCGGAAAACCATAAGTAAAAAATTATATGCGTTTATTTCGTAAAATAAAAAGGGATAGTATGTAAGGGAGTAGGAAGCTTCTATTACCTGGCATCAGGGTAATGCACTTCCATGCTTGAAATATAAAGTCAATTAGTGTCGCAAACAAATATTTATAAAATGCTTGAATTCGTAATTACAGAATACAATAGAATGTGGAATGAGCTCCCATTACGAAGAGTAATAAAGGTGAATGTGGGTGAATTGAATATACGGGAAGAGTTAAACCGAAAAAGGACCGAGGAAACCGAGGAAGGTTGCTTTTACTAAGAAGAGCCGGCAAGAAACTCAGCAATTATTATTTTCAAAACCAACTCAGAATTTTTACATAAAATTATTTATCTAGTCTTACTGACAATATTTGTGTTTACCTATATGACAATAGGGAAAAAATAAATCAAATAAATAAAATAGTGGAAAGAGTAAATGCAGATGCAAATGCAGTAAATGGAGTAAATGATGGCTGAATGGAAAAAGATGCTTATTTGAGCACAGGACAGGTAGATAATAATGAATGAGCTCCCCATTATGGTATTCCCTCAGCGTTATAACATGGAGGGAGATCTTCAAGAAGGTCGTCAAAGGAGCTCTTCAAGGTGGACAACAGATCGGGATTGCTTCTTGTAGGTAGGCTTTAGTATGGGTAGCTCTTGACAAACCTACTCATAAATCTACTGTATATATAAAAGGAAAAGGTAATTGACTGACTGATTTATCAACGCACAGCTCAAACCACTGGACGGATCGGGCTAAATGTTGACATACAGTTAGTTATTATGATGTAGGCATCGGCTAAGAAAAGATTTTTGAAAATTCCACCCTTAAGGGGATAAAATAGGGGTTTGTGGGTGAAACCACGGGGTTGTAAGCTAACACTTCATTCAATGAAATGTTGTAAGTAGTACCTAACCTCGCCTTGCCTAATTGACTTATTGCTAGCAATTAATTAGCATGACCGTACAATAATGATGTATTTACCATTACCATTAGGAACTTGGTCATTTAAGGCTTTTTGTAGACTTTCTTTACAAAAGAGAATTAATTGGTTTTATTTACTTTATTCAAATTGTTAATTCTATGTACATACTCATTCCTATGTTTGAATAAATGGTGGCTTACTTATAAATATTTGATTTTTTATCATTGACTTATAGGTGGTTAATTAATACAAAATTTTAATAGATTACTGGTGGTCCCTTCCGTAGCCTCTACCTTCTAAAGTGCCCTTCAAGAGCTGACAGCTTTGACTTTGACTTCCATTTTGATATACTTACCTATCACGGATATTACACATATAAATGAATATTTATATTTGAAATATGAATATGCTGCCGACATGGTTTAATCAGTTTGATTGATCTATGTAAATGTTTGCAAAGACGTTATCTGTAATCCATAAAAGGAAAATGTATGTAATACATTTTACCTGATAAATAACATTATTTCTTACTGGAATATAACAATATTGTTATATTCCAGTGAGAAATAAAGGGAAAATAAAAACTGTCATAAAAAGGAAACATGGTTCCGACTATATTTTATTGGATGAATTTTACAGAGGTCCACAATTTTTTTGTGTCCGTTTTTTTAGTTTGCTTTTTACGTAATCTGGTTTTAGTTTTTTTTTTTTAACATATTTTTATTTATTTGTTATTACTTATGCATAAAAAATTTAGACCTAAAGTACAAAATTATAGTTTCGCCAAACTGCACAACATAGTTTGTTGGCGAAAAGATGCACTCAGTTTTAGTACGCATTGTTTTTACATCCTTAGGTACCTCAATCAATTTACAATAACTCACTCGAGACGTTAAACATGGTTTATGGTTCAGGAAATATGAGGATTTTAAAAAACCTATTTTGTGATATTCCACAAAATATGGTACTACGCCAATTTTTACTACTTAAATTTTTTATTCCACGGCCGCCATTTTTATTTTATTGAAAGAAAACCTAGCCTAGGTTCTTTATGCTATGGTTTCCACATGATGTTTTCACCGAAAACTCAAGTTCATTGTAGGATTCGAACCTACGACCTTCGTCACAGCATTGACGACGCCACTGATTACCATCGCCTTCAATTTTCATCTCAAAGTTTTCCCATTGGAAAACCCTCCGTTAAAAAACTTCCGACAGCAAATTAATCACTCAAAAAGAACGAATTGTTTTGACATTCAAGATTATGGGGCTGAGAAACACGGTAACTCTTATAATTTAAGGCTTAAAGTTCCAATTCTATTACCAAATCTCTTACGAAATTTGTAAATAGCTTTTAAAAGATTACGTCACATATAACTTTATATAAATGTGTTTGTTTTTTTGAAATATGAGACTCATGAGAAGTAAACTGATGCAAATTTATAGATTATGAACCAATTCCATTAGCTACTGTAAGGGTGGGCTTGTACTTATATTATATTCTATCTCACGAAGTCTGTTCGGCTATATTTTTATCACGCATCCTATACCGGGAGGTAAGCTAACTTAGCTTAGCCGCATCTTTTATACTTCAACCTAAACCTCCCTTCGCTTCAATAACCTTAAATTTGGCCTAGTAATTAACTAACTATCGGTTTATGTCCGCGCTCTTTCATATTTGCGCAACCTCTTTTATCATTTCTGTATTTGTTACAGTCTGTCAATTCCACTAACTAGTTTCTGGACGCCATAGCAAATATGGCTCATTCTTTAAGCTGAGTTTCCATCAGAGATGCGTAGCGAGGGATGTGTTTTTATCCGCCCATAGGATCACCACATTAGATCTATGACGTGCTAAGCTGTGAAAATAAAGCGATCCTATCTATCTATACTATTATTATAAAGCTGAAGAGTTTGTTTGTTTGTATGAACGCGCTATTCTCAGGAACTACTGGTTTAATTTGAGAAATTATTTCAGTGTTATATAGCCCATTTATCGAAGAAGGCTATATATAGGCTACTTTTTATCCCGGAAAACACACAAGATCACTCGGGAACACGGGTGAAACCGCGGGGCGGAAGCAAGTTGGTGGATAAAAACACAACCCTCCCCAACAAGAGATGCTTAATCTCTGGTGGAAACGCAGTGTTATCCCTTATTTATTTGTTATTTATGCTCTATTTTTCATCGCTCAGCTTATGTCAGGTTCCAGTATACATTACCCATTATTTATCCATGGTATCTCATAAAAAGGTAGTTATGGGATTAAATACAATTTCCAAGAAGGTGTGGGTAGCATCTTCGTTGCGTAAAATGAGAAAAACAATATTTGGATCTCCTGAGACACGTTCACATGGCTTATGAAAAAAATGTTGTAGCTCTTCATGATGCTTTTAAAATTAATATTACATTAATAATAATATAGATTTACTAAGTAATCAGAACATAGTATCTCCTAATAATTATTCTAGTATGTTGGAAAGAAATATTTTTACGAGTTAAAGCTGTGTAAACACACAAAAATATATATAAAAAATAGTTTGGTGATTTTTTTCTGGACTACCAATATATTACAGTATCTAGACTTCATCAAGAACAGTTGCGTAAAACTTGAATAGACAAATAAGCAACTAGTACTGAACGTAAATGTCTCATATATTTTCATAGCAAATGGTCCCTAAGCACTTCCATTCAGAGAGGTTTCCAGTAATCCTTACCAAGTCGAGGGTACACCTCGTAGAAATTCTAATCGTTATTATGCAATCGTTTCCGTCCCGCTGTTTTACCCGCGTCCTCTAGGGATTTAATTTTTCCCGTTATAAAAATCTTTAGTTTTATTCCAGGTAATGATTTATCTGCGTGCCAAATTTAATCCTAATACGTTCAGTCCTCAGAGCGGGTGGCGCAACAAACATTCACTCAAACTTTCATGTTTATAAAACTAGCTTCCGCCCCGCGATTTCACCCGCAGTCCCGAGTGCTCCGATCGCCACCAAACCTTACAGGAACACCCGCGGGGCTAATATGAAGATTTCTGAAAATTTCATAGCAATATTTTCATAGCGGTTTAGCAGTTTCGGAGTCTGGACATACAGAAAAACTTTCATTTTTATATATATTATATAGATTAGCAGAATAGGATAGGATAAAAATATTGGTACCCTTGTGAAAGGTTACCATGACAACCAAAATTGTGTAAACATTGACTTGGTTGACAGTGCTCACTCCACGAGGATACAGATACATTTTTTTAAGTATGTATATTCAAATTGCACTAAAATATTAGTTAAAATTGAAATAAATAAATTATGTGATTAAAAATAGAATTTATCGAAAATTTTGTTTTCGCCCCGCGCCTTCACCCGCGTTCCCGAGGAATCTTATTATGTTTTCTCGGGACAAAAAGTACCCTATTCAGAGAGATCCCTGAAATGACATTTATAGGGTAGTGACAGATAGATATATCCAAGTTTCATCCAAATCTATTCAGCCGTTTATGCGTGATTGAGTCACAAACATCGAAACATACAAACTTTCACATTTATAATATGAGTAGGATTACATCCTTTAATTGGCCAACTCTACCTCAAAAATCGCCGCGTGTGGAACAAATCAATGCGTTCGACATTGCAAGATATACGACGCCATTTGTTACTTCGTGTCGCAGCGCGTTGTCTATATATGTATGTATTTACAAAAGAAAAGTAGTATGTAGTATATCAGTTATCTGGCTTCCATAGTACAAGCTCTGCTTAGTTTGGGGTCAGATGGCCGTGTGTGAGGAATAATGTCCCAGAATATTTATTTATTTAAAGCGGCTCACTCTAGTGCAATATGGGTTACTACGACCCCTACGAGTGGACTGGGGATTTAGTTTTTACTATGGATTGTTTGATCACAATTTACCAAGGATGGCTGAATGTGGTAAGCACAAAAAGCGTCTTAAGAAAGTACAGTTGCTGGAATATATTGGTAGGTGTTTGCATAGTAAAGTTACAAGGTACGTAACTAACTCATACACATACATAGTTACATAGTAAAGTTTTTTATATTGATGAGTACTTTCAACCCTGAAAGTTTAGCTAAAAAAAAAATATATAGTCCATGTCACTCAGGCATAATGTAGCATTCTAATGGTGAAAGAATTTTTGAAATCGGTCCAGCAGTTTTTGAGTTTACTCGTTACAAACATACAAAAATACAGATCTTTCCTCTTTATAATAATAAATAATAATATAATTAATATATTAGTATTAGTATAATATATTATAACATCAATTCATTTTTGATCATGCAAATGTACCTGCTTCATCGTTTAGTTTGTGACACTTATGTTACAAAATCACCATTTTTCATATTCCTTTCTTTCAGTCCTCACATTTTCAGTTCAGTCGTTCAAATCGTTGCTAAATGATGTTAGTGTCGATAGTAAATAAAAATAATAATAATTACAGTCTATATATGCCCACTGCTGAGCACAGGCCTTCTTTCACGAATAATTGTAAAAGGGCAATGGTCAAATACTCCACCACGCGTGGCCAATGCGGATTGGTGGAGGTAGGCTAGTGGTCAACCTACTGTTGTTTGTCAAGTCACCTAGGAGGTCTCCAACTAGCTTAACGACTATCACAATAAAATTAAGTGATAACCGGTACCAACTTTACGTGACTTCCGAAGCACGGAAACTTTCAAGATGAAATACCACTAGGCGGTCACCCATCCAGGTACCGGCAAGACTGGACGTTCCATAACTTTGCCGATCGGCTAAGAACGGCAAACCAAGTTACGCCACGAGCAATATTGTGGATAGTAACATTAAACATAACTACGAAGGTCAAAATCACTTAGATGTTAAAGATGAAAATTGATAATATAATTGAATTAAATACTCAACACGCCATTGATTAAGGTTGTAAAACGATAATAATTTCTACATGATATATATAAAATTTCTTAAATTTTTATCATTCCTCTATTATAAGTATCATTGCAAAATGAAATTAACATTATATTTTTCTTCTACAAATTCTCGTAGGCGTTACGTTGTAGCACGTCTGCTACGAAGCCACTACGAAGCCGCTACGAAGCCGAAACAAAATTTTAATAAAGGGAAAATGTGTATGATAATCTGAAAGTTATTTGATAAACGTACTTACATAGAATTTTGAAGTCAATTAACAGTTGTATATTAAATGGAAAATGTAAATAATACTGAAATGTAATAACTCATTATGAGCTACTTTAATTTAATCTTCATAATAATTTTATGTTTACAATTTGAATCTCAATCAATATTCATAAAAAAATAATCCTGGGACATCCCTCACACAAGGCCATCTGATCCCAAATTAAGCGGAGCTTGTACCAGATAACTGATATACTTACTACTTATACACGTTTTTTCTTTTTTTTATTGGTTACTAGCTTTTCGCCCGCGGCTTCGCTCGCGTAGACTTTATAAAATGTCTATAACTTTTTCCCCGTTAGCCAATTTCGACGAGACAAAGCCTATTTATTCACTGAAAAAAGTTTCAATTTGACAGCACAATCCCCATCTGAAAAAAGTTTCTATTTGACAGCAAAATTCCCATTAACAAAATGATCCGCCATTTATTGTTACAAAAAATGTGATAAACCATCTACTAAATAGTCCGAACAAAGCCTAAAAATTTGGTTTGGATAGGTGAGACCGTTCTTGAGTTATAAAATTACAACGAAAAGTGGCATTGATTTTTACACTCCGACTAAGAACAAACATAATTTCTAGCAAAAAAAAGGTGATATTACGGACAAAATCAATAAATAATTAGACGCGACACTGGCATCGAACAAGAAAATAACAAAGAAACTTCTGTATCTACAACAACAGAAGAACTAACTTGCTCGCTCTAGGAAAACTTGGAACACTTTCATCGGATACCTGAGTCCTTTACGAGGATTATCCTTTAGGAGCCTGTATAACGAGAAAACTTTTCATCAAAGATGCTTTTTATACTCTAATTTTTCGTTAATAAGGGACTTTTAATAACCGACAACCAGAGAACCTTTCCAGAGCTGACCACCTCCTATTTGGCAGACCTGGAGCTCCTAATGACCTGGTCAGAGTTTCTGGAATAGATAAAGAGGTGGATATTCCTTCTCTAGATAAAAGAGGCACGACACTACTAATTGAAAAAAAACTATGGGAATCGGAAAAAAGAACATAATTAAAAAGAAGCGATTCGATTTTCGAAAGTGTTGGTAATCCTCATATCATTATAATATTATGTTTGTGTAAAATATAGATAGATCACATTCTGAAATCAAACAGAATATTTTTTTATCTTAACTTTTTTTTAATGTACTAACATGCTAAAATTGCAAGAAAATGAAAATGAGTGAAAGAAAAATAATAACAAAGGCTATTGAGCACATTTTTTCTGCAAAAAAACGACATTTTAAAATTAATTATCTATTTTGCCAGTACTATATATAATTTTACCATAGAAAGTTCAAAGCTTAATATCGCTTCGATATTTTGTTAATATTTAAAAGTTGTACAGTTCGCGATCTTTATTATTATTGATTATTTGCTGAATAAACAAAATAAGTCCACGTTTTGTTCTATCTGTTCAAATTTGAAATATTTGCAGTATTTAATCATAAATAACTTGACACTCATCATTATGAGAAACTTAATTAAGTTTTCCAATATTGGGCTAATTGAATTTTCAAATTAAGGGATGTTTTTTTTAGCAAAAAATTATTAGCAATTGTAAAGCATTAAATGTTTTTCAAAATAAAAATGTTTATGAATAAGGTATGTAATTTTTTCTGTAAACCAAAACTTATTGGGACTACTTATATCAGAATAAAAGAGGATACAAAATTATACAACACTTCTCCCTTTTTACCATAACTTACTTCAATCACATTTGTCCATTCAAAGTGGTCCTTTATTCATAGCTAGCTATTCCCCGCAGTTTCACCCGTATTCAGCCTAGAAGTAGCCTACAAAGCTGCAAAAGTAACCTTCCCAAGAATTGAGCTATCAAATGCAAAATGATGTTTTCATATCAGACTGATAGTTCCAGAGATTCGCGCTTTAAAACAAACAAACAAAAAAACTCTTTATCTTTATTATATAGATTCGTCGCGTCAATAAGACCCAATAGGTACACTATTCTAGTTTACCAAATCAAAAACTTATAATCTAGATACGAATGAACCTATAGCATTACAACTTAATCTATGCTCCATCTATAAGCCATATCCATAAATTTTCAAATAACCGTATCCAATTAAAACGGCGGATTGTCTGCTCCAAACTCAATTAACATTAGAACCTCATTTATACCTATAGTTGAATAGGGGTGAACGTTCTCCGTCCTTTACATCTATCTAACAAAAGATAGGGATGGATGAATAAGTATTTCAAATGATCAGTATCGTATAAGTGGATTATTCGTTGGACAATGTTGGGTTTGTTTTCAGAAACCCCTCGGTTGTTTTCATCTTTATTAATGTAGTTCTGCTGCTAACACGAATGGTTATTGTTTTCTAATCATAGTTCTATGAAATACATTATGTGAGTTCGTTATCCTAATAGTAGATTATTAACCAAGGGGATAAAGCAGTGTCTTCTGTCGCGGGTGACGATTTAAATCGCGAGCGTAACGAAGGACTCGAGGTTTACTCCCGAGCGTAGCGAGGGTGTTAAAAACTTAAGTTAGTTCACCCAAGACTAAGACAGCTTTATCACCTAGGAAAATACTCTACTTTTCGTACCATTTGCGAAAAAATTAACACAATAATAATATGAGATAAGCATTTATTAAAAATAATGACAAGTAAAAGTTATCATTCCAAACATTGGTCCAATTATCGATAGAGAGAGTTACATTTTTGTTTGGTACATTTATTGTTGATGAGTTGATTTGAGTATTTCTCTGTTCTTGCGTCTGAGGAACTTGCGTTTCATTGTAGATAGTATACGTTATTTTCCTTTCTACAAAGAATATGTGTTTAGGTAAATAAAAAGAAAAATGTTTCACGCTTTAATAAAATTTGAAATTATAACTAACACTTTTTTTGATAAAGTAGATACTTGGGTACTACTGATAGAGATCAAGTCAAGTAACTCGTATTTGGTAGGTAAATTTAATTAAGATATTTTTGTTTCATTCGCATAAAGTAAAAAAATAATGAAATATTATGGATATTTTTTATTAGTGGCCTATAATTGTGATGATTTAATTATTGCTTTTTTAACTTTCCACTGATTCACAAATTAATGTCTGAACTTTAATAACTGTAGAAGACACACAATTAGATTATAATGATAATCATCCCATCAGTGATGTCCCGTCTATTTTTCTAAATTTGTACACATACACACCTTAATCATATTTATGTAGAGATTAATAGAAAACATATCAAGATTAGATGTTTCCCACTTTTAATTTATATCCTTTAATATATATATCGGCGCAACTACAATAGTTTGTAGGCTATTAGAATAATTTGATTGTTGTAAAACTATTTCATAAGCTTATCTTTGATTACTTTATGATTACTACAATTAAAACTAACATTAAAATTAGATGATCTAAAAATATCAACAAACTTGATTGTATTTTCAAATAGTTCATTAATTAACTTAAACACCTGTGCACACGTGCACGTGTGACGCACCCTATAAATACGGCCGTACACAGCGTGCTCGATGCATTCTCACTCGAGCCGTTGGACAGTGCGGACCTCTCTAGGACGTCGTTACGCTGTCAGTGTAAATAAACGAAGCTTTGGAACCAGTCGTTTTACTTTTAAAGATTGAAGATGAGTGATCACCATGAAAATGAAATCAGTGACGTCAGCTATGCTGACGTCACACTTTTTAAAAATGCTACGGATATACATTACTCGTCATCAGAAGTGGTATTGCAAGAAGCTCCTACCCAAGCCACTTCCTCATCAGCAATACGTCATAGTCACCATTGACGCCTTCTCAAAGTACGTGTCACTGTATTTCGCCAGCAACAAAAACCCACATAATACTTTGGCTGCTCTGAAACGTACTGTACATCTATTTGGCGCACCGGTTCAAATCATAGTCGACGGAGGAAGAGAGTTTCTTGACGAATTCAAAAAGTACTGTAACCAGGTCGGAATAAATATCCACGATATCGCTCCAGGAGTCAGCCGAGCTAATGGCCAAGTCGAAAGGGTTGTAGCAACCCTAAAGAGTGCACTGGTAATGATTAAAAACTATGAAACAGAGCAGTGGCACACTGTACTTGAGGAACTCCAACTTGCAATGAACTGTACAACTCATCGTGTCACCGGTGTTGCTCCACTGACACTCATTACACAACGGAAGCACTGCGTACCTCCTGAGCTTCTCAACCTTGTAGATATTGATAATCAAACTGTTGATATGGAAGCGCTTACTCAACAGGTACAACAGAAAATGCTTTGTTCTAGTGAACAAGACAGACAACGCTTCAACCTACGTAAGGCTAAAATCCATCATTTCCAAAGAGGAGACTACGTGTTGATAAAGAATAATCCTCGCAACCAAACCTCGCTAGACCTCAAATTCAGCGAGCCATATGAAGTCTGCAGAATACTGGAAAATGACCGATATTTGGTAAAAAAAGTCGTTGGCAGAGGAAGACCCCGCAAAGTGGCCCACGATCAGCTACGCCGTGCTCCACAACCCGGTGATCAGTTGACCGTATCGGCGGGAAACGAATCACCCACTCACCGAGACTCTGGCGCAACACCAACTGAGCCTATTCCATCGACCTCTCAAGACGAGATACAAATACAGTCCAACCACGACCCGCTGGGTGAGGAGAACTCCTCAGAATAAACGATAAGTAACTCAATTCAATAAATTCAAATAACACGACGAGAACCTTTGACATATTATCTACGAGAACCTAAGAGTCACTTCGAGAACCCTACGAGAACCTCCGAGAACCCTACGAGAACCTCCGAGAAACTAAGAGACACTCCAAAAACCCTGCGAGAACCTTGTGAACTCTTCATTAAATCTTCTAAAAACCTACAAACCTTATTAGCATTAACATTCTGTAACGTACAATACAGTCTTGTGTTTATCTAACAACTAAAATAGGCAAGGCAAGTTGCTTACAGATATCCAACTCAGAGAAAATATTTTCTATGCTTACAGGTAATCACAACGAGAACCAACAAGGCTGGTGCAGAGCGCGCACCGCCTGTCAATATGGCCGTATCGGCGCAACTACAATAGTTTGTAGGCTATTAGAATAATTTGATTGTTGTAAAACTATTTCATAAGCTTATCTTTGATTACTTTATGATTACTACAATTAAAACTAACATTAAAATTAGATGATCTAAAAATATCAACAAACTTGATTGTATTTTCAAATAGTTCATTAATTAACTTAAACACCTGTGCACACGTGCACGTGTGACGCACCCTATAAATACGGCCGTACACAGCGTGCTCGATAAAAAAGTCCGCGTAAGGGTGGAAGAAGGTCCCCTGGACCCACCACCTTCTGTTCCTGCCGAAAAAAAAAAAAAAAAAAACGTGCTCGATGCATTCTCACTCGAGCCGTTGGACAGTGCGGACCTCTCTAGGACGTCGTTACGCTGTCAGTGTAAATAAACGAAGCTTTGGAACCAGTCGTTTTTACTTTTAAAGATTGAAGATGAGTGATCACCATGAAAATGAAATCAGTGAAAATGAAATTTTAAAAATGCTACGGATATACATTACTCGTCATATATCCTATAAAGTTAAAACAGAAATATATTTTTTTGTAGTTATCTACTAGTGATTCGTCTAAACCCACCCCGCAATAACAACATACATCACATATTTTTTGATATCACAATTGTTCATTACTATTATAACGTCTGACTGATTGACAAATTAAATTACATCTCGTGAAGAAATTTGGCCTGATTCTACTGATTCACATGCAAGTTTTAACATTTCATGAGAGTAGTTTTTATATAACCTGGATCCAATTATTCGTCTCGACTTCCTCTGTCGAATTCGAGATTTATGTTTATTTTTCTGAAAGAAACCATGCAACAAAAAATGTTAGAAGTAATAATAAAGTAAAATAAATACTTAAATTGTGGGGACATCACACACATGGCCATTTGCCAACATTCAGACACAAGACGAACATACATGTTCATCACATGAATGTTTGGGCTGAGCGGGATTCGAACCCGCGATCTTATTTCGGAGGCAGGCATACTACAAATAATGCTACGGGATCGACCAGTATTAGAATAATAAAAATGTTCAAATTATAAGGTACCGTGGAGCAGGCACTCAGTACCAGTACGCAATAACTAATCTTTGAATTTTATTAGTTAATTACTTAATATATATTTAAAATTAAATAAGCTCAGCAGATCAGCAAAAGCCGTAAATTAAAAACGAAAAAAAAATTCAAGCGTTCGTAATGTGCCAACCCTAAGCCTTTTTTGATGGTGGGCAATGTTGTCAATCGTAGGTCGGAACATTACTAGATAACTTTGCCCATCATCATAACTTTACTTTTAAAAGATCTTACGCAATGAGACTTGCATTAATAAATTCTACAAATAATTTACTATCACATGTTATAAATCAAACCAACCTGTGTTTTCGCCATCTCGCAGAATTTACTTTCAAATTTGCACGAAAATTTGCCCGCAAAAACACGCACCTCACTTGACGAGTTCCAACAAGTTACTGAGAAAAGATAGCAACAGACTCGATAGTCAGTATTGCCATACATATAACCTATTTTGCATCAAAGTCAATCGATGTTGCCATAACATTAAAATATTTTTTCATATCAAAGATATGCTTATAAATTGTTCTTCGGGCAAAAATTCCCTTGGTGGCAATTTTGGCATGTTTCACGGTAACTTAGATGTTGTATTACCATTATTTCAAATAATTAATTATCTCAAACTATATTGGTTTTAGCTTATATCAACTATTTTCACGTATTGTTTTGAACTATGTAGGATTAGTCGAAAATTCCGCATAAATTTCCAGGTGTATTTCTAGTTACTAGTGAAATACTGTTTATTTTTGTCAAAAATTTAATAAATACCGTTCAAAACATACCATTTCAGTGTAATGATAATAACTTATCTAAAAATCTAACCTCAGCAAAAGCAAAGCGCCTATAGCAAAGGTGACGGCAATGTTATAATTTTCGAGTGTTAATATTTATTTCTATGTCCAGCAGTGGACGTCTTGTGGCTGAGATGATGATGATGATGATGATGATGAATATTTCCTTTGTTACAAGTTATTCTATTTAAGTTGATCTATTTTGTATTGTTAAAATAGTTTTTGGACTAGTACTTATTTTGTGAAACAAGTAGGTAGTTTTTATATTATAACCATTTTTGTTGGATACTCTTTTTTTGTTTACTTACAATATAGAGCCTATTGTTTGGAGTTTGTACTCTCGAATTAATTATCGAAACCACATGGATTTCAATGTTATAGTTAGAAAAAAATACATTTAATATTTCAACTATTAAGTAGATAGGATTACCAACAATATCCGCAAAGTAGGCGGATAATATCCTAAACGTCGACAAAATATCATTATTTAAATGTTAACGCCAATATTGTAAAGTTCAGTGCAATCTCTCGAGTGCAGTGTCAATTCTGAGCCATTTTGTACTCGAGCTTCAAACTTGCATCTTCTGTATTATGTAAATAAGATTCAAATTTGCGTATAAATGGATGTCTGCCCGTATCCAGAAATATTTCTGACTGTATCGAATCCACTAGGGTATCAAATACTGATTCCGAATCTTAACTGAATCTCGAACATTAATATCAGAAAAAATGAAAATAAATGCCGTGGCTCACACAATGCTGCCTTTCACGGCAGTGAAGTGACCGTGTGATGCCACTTAGTTAGGAAACGTTACATACTTCCAGTTTTATAATGGACGCCACTGTGATAGCATCGATTATTATTATAGGCTAGCTTACCGCCCCGCGGTTTCACCCGCAAACCCCTATTAGACCCCCTTAGGGGTGGAATTTTCAAAAATCCTTTCTTAGCGAATAACATCATAAATGCTATCTGTATGCTAAATTTTAGCCCGATCGTTTCAGTGGTTTGAGCTGTGCGTTGATAGATCAGTCAGTCAGTCACCTTAGTCAGATTATAATAAAAAAAAATGTAACCTTGCTAAGTTTCTTGCCGGTTCTTCTCAGTTGAAGGCTGACTTCCGAACCGGTGGTAACTTAAGTAAATTCGACCTTCATAAGTGCCCTCCTAGGGCCCAAACTGAATAAATGGCTTGACTTTGACTTTTGTTTTTATATATAGTACAGATTAGACACTCTTCCCGGCGTCTGGGAGGATTTCCATCCTCACATATCCCGCTCATACGGACACAACGCTTCATCGTTCCTTATGCGAACAGCAAAGATGTAAAGACAATGCACCACAAGATTCTACATCGCGCTAACAAAGTTACCTGAATACTCTACATAGTATACTGGGTGATTTTGTTATCACTGGCAATACTTGAAAGGGTGGAAGTACTCATCAAAATGAACAACTTTTATTATGGGACTAACTGTGAAATCATGAAAAATTTATCAGCTGTTCCATACAAAAGTTCAATACCTACTCGACCAAAATGTATGAAGCAACCATATTATTTTACGCGATATCAGAGTTAGCCCTATAATAAAAGTTGTTGAGTACTTCCACCCCTGCAAGTATTGCCAGTGATAACAAAATCATCCTGTATACTACAAGATTCCAACATCTGCTGTTGAACCGCGGTCCACAGGCACGATGACCTAACCTTGCACTCAATAAGTCCTTTTTTCATTTTTTTTAAATACGCCTACACAAAAACAGTGTGAAGTACCTACCGCCGGCGGTTGCCGCGTTTATAGACTCAACATATTTTTTCAGAATGATCCACATGACCGCACTTTACCTCGTACCGCCCCTCAAAATACGGCACCTAAGACGCAATAATACCTCAGACTATACATTACATAACTAAAGTAATATATGGGACCGTATTACCTCTTATTGGAAACACGAAATGAAATAGGAAATCCTGACAACGTAACATTGGAAATACCGAATATTGCATCGTCTGTCGTTCCGGTTTGTCGGAATGCAACATTGTTTATCCTGAAATTGCAGTAGGGTTGATTATTCATTGTGAATAATATCTATGTAGGTATAATCATTATGATCTATCTGTTTACTAATCTTGACTTATTTCCATTTCCTTTTATACTATTACTTGGCTGGTATCTCACTATAATAAGTGATGATGTACCCGAAAGTGGTAACTTTTGTGGACACAGTGGTGCTTAGCGACATATTTTCAACTTGAGAGTGGTGCCGAACGGAGCGGGTACCTACTATTTACCAACACTTCTTTACGTTATTGTCAAATTGAATGTAGTAGTAGGTAATAGTCCCTACATAGATTGCTAATAAATTATTCAGGAAAATTTAAAAAAAATACTATCACATTTATTTGTATGCACACCTTTTCTAAGTCAAAGTCCAAGCCATTTATTCAGTGTAGGCCCTACGAAGGTAGTTATGAACGTAGAAATATACAAAAGTTAACGGTTCGGAAGTCAGCCTTCAACTGAGAAGAACCGGCTGTAATCTCTTGGAAAATCTGACTTTTTTATTTTATTTTTTTACCTTTAACTCATCAGTAATACAATTGTCTGCAATTTTTCGATAACACTGAAAATGTTTGCTTCCAGTGGGCGTATTTAAACGACTTGAGATATATCACAGGACTTTTTCTCCTTTAGCTCTTTATTTAAGGCTTTCGTGCTAAGGGAAGACTAAACTTAGTACAAACAAGTGACAGATGACAGCGATCTATCCAGACTGATTGATGAAAGCCTTTTCCACAGATTGAATACGAACAAGAGGGGTCTTTAACCTTCTGCAAGACAGCTGATAAATTTTGCGTATAGATCACCTTTTTATTTTTTAATCGACAATGAGCATGATAAATGGTTGTGTTTGTAGGGGTATTTCAGTCGCAGAATCTAATATGTAAGTAGACATAAAACGTGTAAGTGATATCGTAATGGAAACGAAGTGATACCATTGATGTACCTAAGTGATTCTGTTTAAATTTTGCGTTTCATTATCTTAATATATATATTTCTTGTGTGCGTGTGTATGTGACTGAACTCCTCCTAAACGACTGGACCAATTTTGATGAAATTTTTTGTGTATATATGAGTGGGTCCCTGGATGGTTTTAAAATATAATTGGACCCGGTAGATGGCGTCGTAATCGAGTTTGGACAGGACAACGTCTGTCGGGCCCACTATTTTTTTATAAATTGTATAAATAGTCAAAAACTAGGAAAATTATTTATATGTTACTAACTGTGCCCACAGTTTTACGCGCGTTCCCGGATAAAAATTACGTTCTTTTCCATTCCATTAGCTGCCTGCTTGCCAAAATTCATCATGATTGGCTGTACCGTTGGCACTTCAAGAGGTACAAATCAAACTCAATTTCACATTTATAATTTTACTACAATATTAGCATTTTTAATCACGACTGAAGTCGGTTTTAATAAATACTCCGTCCCGTGACCCACAGGAAAAAAGATAAATAATGGGGTGTTGAGATTTCTATGTTATTATAAACAAAACAATTATTGCTATATTCATTTGATACATTAACCGCACGAAGGTCCACTAAGTATAGTTATAAAGTATAAAATTAATATATAGTTACTGATGTCAAACAAATATTTTAACACATAAGATATTAATCATTTTTAACAATAGTGGTTGAGTGTGTACTACTCCTTAACGTAACTTCATAAGCGTACCACGTCAACAAGTCACTCAAGTTTCTTCAACGTGACGGGCCAATTGGAGTGGTTGGTAAGATACCCTATCTATCACGCCACAGGTCGTGGGATATACATTTGTGTTTGTCCTTGGGTGTAATTATCTATATATTATCTATATAAGTAGAATATTTGCGAAAGAAAAGTACTAAAGTACTGTAGTAGTATATTCAGTACCTATATCAGTTATCTGGCTTCCATAGCACAAGCTCTGCTTAGTTTGGAGACAGATGGCCGTGTGTGAGGAATAATGTTACAGAATATTTATTTATTATTTATTCAATTCATTCAAGGTTTTTTTTTATTACCACCTTCGGCCACATCATCACTTAACACAGTGGGATGATAAAAATATTTAACTTTTATTTCACAATCGTTTTATCTTGAAACATTTTATAATAACCACTTCCTAAATTGACTTACATAGGCTTTATTTACATTATTCAAATCCTTATTTTCTGATGTTTTCCTAAGAAATAATAGTTAATTGTGGCATTTCTTGAAACACCCCACTACTCTTGTAACCTAATTAATTTAATTTAGTAAAATGGCCGGGCCTGTTGTTTTCACGTCGCCTGTTTAATTTGCAAATTAAAATGTAAATTTTGACAAAAATTCGGCACTTCGTGTCGTGGAACGTTAAGTATTACCCAAGCTTGATGAAATATTAAAGTGTGGTCTTGTTTAAAACTCGATTTCTTCGAATGTTATAATTTGCCTACTAATATTATAAACACAAAACTTGATGTGGATATTTATTACTCAATCACGCCGTATAAGCTTAACTGATTTGAATGAGGTTCATACAAACCTTAGTGGTTTAAAAATGCTATTCTAATATAACAAATGTAATTATTTTTTTAATGGTAAATAAATGAAAAAAAAAACAAAAAACATAAGTAGATCAAAATATTGAACGATCAACGAGCGATAAACCGATAGATGAAAGAATGTATTGAACAATTGGTAACTTAGGGACAATGTCTTACATTTAACAAAAACATATTTGATGTAAAATGGGCTTACAAGGCCATCCCCTAACCTCAGAAGGAGAGACGAAGCTAAGAATTTAGCACGCTAGCCTAGAAAATGCCTATTCTCTCTGACCTTGAAGACATCTAGGTTATAGGTATCATGATACATACTCCGGATCTTTTGATAAATAAACGTCATTCCAATTGAAAAATTAACATAAACAAGTAAATAAATTTATTAAATTTGTATTAAATATGAATTAACTGTGAAAATGACGTTATTTTTGTAGTTTTTAAATTAAATAATAAAATCCATTTTGTCGCATACGCCTGTTCCGTTTACGCGGGTTTTCTATGAGAGCTCGCTATAGTAGGGAGCGGGACGCAGCACGTTGAATTTCAGATTTTTAAGCTTAACGCGGCGTCACCATAAAATAATATATTTTACCTATTTATGCAGGTGTGCGTGAAATTTACGTCTCACACGCGCGTTTCGCCATACTGTTTGTCCTAGTGTGCGTGATTTATGAGCCAACTATTGGACGCTATTTTTTTCGACGCGTTCACAGTCCCGACTGTCTATCTAGATACAAATAAATCAAAGAAGGCAGGTCAAGGTTAATCTCTTGTTAAAAGTATACCCGTCACCGTCCATGATGTAGGTAGTAGGTATATAATGAAAAAGACGGTAATTCTTTTGTACATAGATTAACTTTAATTGGGCTTTCAGAAACGGGCGGTAAGAGACGTTTCTCCGTTTCTTTCTCTCTTTCAATTTTCTTTCTATTTGACTATAATCTCACCACGGTAAGCGGTGATGTGGCTGAAGGTGGAAAGTACACAAATCGTGGAACACACAGCTTTGTGTATACACTGAGATAATTTTCACTATCACTGAACTATTTACCAATATACCTAAGTACCTTTGAACACTTTTAACCCGTCAAGACTGTTTAAATAATTTGGTTTATAAAATTACTAAGTAACCAAGTATCCCAAGGCGAGTCCCCAATAAATTAATAAACAAATAACTTAGCCCACCCACAACTCACCGAAATACTGGACAAAATTAATTTTCAACCTTTCAACCCAATGCATCATTTTCATTATTCACATTCATTAAAATAAATTAATGTTCACGAGTGAACTATAACAATACATTTGACATTAAAATAGAAAATTATTTACAAAACCACAGGTTTTTGTTTGATGTAAATTTAATTACTTAGGTAAAGTGGTTGTACAAACTGAATATTAATTCCACTCAGCTTTTGAATAAACTCTTACTATATCAACCCATTCTCAATCCATGTGTCAAAAGTCGCAAAATAATGATGTTTGTAAGATTTATTAAATTCTATTGAGTAAAGCATTTGCATTTTTAAAGCAGTTGTTTATGTTACTCACACAACTGGAATAATAAAAGCGTTCTGTCTCTTTCGTCACTCTTTCTAGTTATGTACCAGTCTCATCTAGAACTGGCCCTCCTTAGACTTAATAAAATAAATAAAACATTCTGTATTATTATTTATTTAGTTCTCTTCTATTCTTGGCTTTGTGTGCTTACCACACCTTCAACCACATCTCTCACAATGGTGAGATTATGGTCAAACAAACACGTAGTCTATCCATACATCTTGATTCCACACCTGATTTCCATGTGGCCCCTTCTACTGTGAATTGACTTGAGCTTTTATTTTAATTTCTGCTTCCAGGTAAATCATATTTAGCCAAGCTACCATTACACTATAGCTATAATGTTCAGTGTCACGTTAGTTTAAGCCACACGCATATCGGCTCGTCACGTACGTGTTTGTTAAGGCATTACAAGCTCGTGACACCTTGCTGCGGTCACGTCTCTAAGGCTATGGGAATACCGCGCTTGTACATAGATCAGTAACATGTTAGAATGATTATTTGAACTTGAATATTCAACAATAATACAGGCTTGTGTACGCCTAGAAAATGACTATTTAGTCGAGGTTTAAAGATTCTGAAAATAAGCACAGCATGCTTCTCAGCTTGATATTTTTTATGTCATCAGGGCACCTGATGGTAAGTGATCACTGCCGTTTATGGACATTTACAATACCAGGAGGCTCACTGGTGATAATAATAATTTAGCTATCGCTCCGATAACTTTCTGCAACGGTAGAAAACTGACTTCAATGATTTATCATGATTCAAAATACTAATACCTAATCTATGTAACTGGTAGCATATCTTCTTATTATTCTCCTAGACCTAGGTAAAAACCTAGACCTAAACATATATAGACAGTGTTGTTCACACTACCGTTACTCAAACATAAAAAGTAATCTATGGTTAACGGTGCTCGTGTCACATTAATTTAGATTTTTAATGTATTACACGTTAAAATATAAACATCATGTAACTGTTTGTAATAAATAAATAAAAAAATATTACCCTACCAATTGGCCAGTTTGGTTAGGTAAACTTAATGCCCGTTCTAATATATATTGTATATTCTATGATACAAGGTCAATGCGAAATTTAGCGGCAATTTGAGCTCGCTAACCCCATACCCACGGGAGAAGTGTTTCCCAAATGTTTGATTGAAGTAAATAGAAGTTACTTTTTGCCGTTTTCATACACGTTGATGGTTTCGTATCCCAAGGGAAATAGACGGAGTGTTTATTTTATTGTAAAAGTTAAATGGTCTGATAATCTATTATGATCTCATAACATGTTTTCGTTCGCTCATAATATCTCTTTTTTATGGGTAAAAAGCTTGCGAGCAAATGCAGCATCTGTCTACGTGTGTCGGTTATCTTCTAATATATTTTTTTAATGTTTATCTTATATGCTTACAGAGTTGTAGATTTACAAATTATTATGTTCATAATTCCATATTACCTATGTAAATGATAGTAATATCCTGGGATATTCTTTCCAAACTAAGCAGAGATTTTACTATGGAAACCAGATAACTGATATACTATATACATGTAACTATACATAACAAGTTAACATTTTAAAAATATATCCCAATCAATACCTTATTGTTATTCGTCTATATAATAAGATTTGGGACTTTGTTTGGACCCAATTCTCGACAATGGACTGATAATAATTCCCTATGAGACTAGAGCAGAGCAAAAATCATAGCGTATGTCGCAATGAAAATAAAGGAAAAAGGGTAACCATATTTTAACTTTAGTTATTATTAGCTTCCGTCCCGCGGTTTTACCCGCATTCCCAAGGGTTCTTATGTTTTCCCCGGATAAAAAGTATCCTATTTGTTAATCTAGAATATATTCTATCTGTGTGCCAAATTTCTTGAATTAATATAGTCTGTCATTTTTTTAAAATATTTTTCGCTTATTGTAGATTTTATTATTATTTGTGAAAACCGTATCAAAATCCATTGCTTGGCTTAGGAGAAGTATGCGATATTTTATTTTATACAATTTAGAGATTTCAAATGGGTGGATAATAGATTGCACTTCGGCCATATTTGTTTCTAATTTCAATAGTCGGACTTAGTATTTAATTATAATCAAGCGTTACATCTATATTATACCTATGAAATAAAACAATAAGGAAAGTTAAACAATTAATGTTACATCATAAAATAAGTTCTTAAATTTTGAAATTTTGTTTTGATTGTACATAGAATGATATTTCAAAGTATCTGATATTCCGTAAAAGCCATCGCAACAGCGGATAGCAAGCAAATGGTCCAGTATTGAATTGAAATCCAATCCAATTACGAATGTTGTTTATTCAAGGCTCACAGAGCTGTTAATTTACTTTGAGTTGTGTAAACTTTTCAATGTAAAACGGTTTGTTTTGTAACGCCGTCCGAGTCACGGACGAGATTCAGCGCAATTGGTACGAGTGGTTTGCTTTGCATTATCATAATACTACGGTATTTGTATCGATATATTTATATTCATTTATTCTGTACCTAAATTTTGTACATGTGGATATTATTCTTTATAATAGTGCATTAAACTTTGTGACTTTTTCAGGTAAAGCTAAAGTTTATTTAATATAATCTTTTTTTTTTTCATTTTAATTCTTAATATAAAATGATATATATATATATATATATATATCATTGTTTGTATTTTATACATTTATTGTAAATATTTCTTGATAATTATAAAGTAGATTATATAAATAAAATAGTTTCGCACCATATATAAAAATAAAAATTGGACTATATAGTGGTTGAAATATTTTTCAGTTAAAACTTGTCTTGTCGCGGTAATGACTGATCTATCATTGATAGATAAGGCCAAAACAGCTAGACTTTATTTATTTATTTATTTTTATTACAAAATCCACAGCTCTTACAAGTTTAAACTTAGGTATATACTTATATAAACAATATTTACAGCCAATAACGGATTTACAATTTTTAAATACTATTTTATAGGTATGAGATTGGTTTAGTGAGGTAGCTACTCCTTTGCAGTACGTGCTATTCTATGTTTTAATAAAATAATGTAATTACGAGATAAAAATAGGAGCAGTTAGTAGTAATAGTGTTAATTTACACACAGGTTCCTTATGTAACGTAGGCACATCCACTAAGAAATAATTACAGAAATTCATCCCTAAGCTAATCATTCTAATAGGGAGAACCTAGTATAAGATTTTTTTTTATGGTTTCTGTTTGAATTACATCGCTCGCCAGGTAACCATAATACAACCTCTTCGAACCATGTCCGAAGAATGTCCCATATTATTATAACTGCCTACCATAAATTATTTACTCTGCTATGTTAATTTTACTCTCCCGAGTACAAACGCAAATATCTTGTAACAATTTTTGCCTAGTATCACAGTATTTGAAAAAAAAATGCCATCATAAAAATAATGTAAAACCTTTTTTCTTAAACTTCCCTCAATAGATTTTCTATAGAACTACAATACAAATCAAATTATTTATTTGTCATTTATCTTCAAAAATACGTCATATGATTCCCACTACTCTAGGAATGATACCTTCTTTAGGTTAATTGTATTCTATGGATACCTCTCATAACAATGAATAGAATGACTGCAATAGGCCATCAAAGTTCATATAAAATTTAACAAAAAATGCCAGTGGTGAGTCACCAAAATGATAAAGCCTAAATGCGGAATAAATAAAAACATACCGTTTCCATATATCAGGAAATAAAAATTTTTCATTGTCATCATTACATATGTGCAGCTCGAAAACCTGCACAACTGATATTAAATGAATTCTGCTGACGTACCTCTGTTTTAGTACGAATTGTAATTAAAACGTATGGAAAACTGCTTTCACATCTATTTATATTTATTTTGTGTATATTTATTACAAGCTTATGGAATATAAAAGTATAATTACCTTATAGCGACATCTATTATCCATACAAAAAGGAACTCATGAATAGATGGCGCTACAAGATTCTACATCGCACTATCAAAGATTCCTGACCACTCGGAATTATATACGAGTTTCCAACATCAACAATGAGACCGCGGTCCCCAAACACGATAACTTAGCCTGCGGGATGATCTTCACTTTTCATCGAAGGAGTTTCTCACCTTCCTCTTCAATAACCAATAAGTTAATTCGATTCGATCCTTCACAACTTTCATCCAAATCCCTTCAACTACTACGGTGTAATTGAGAAACAAAGCGGGGAAATATCTATACTTTTGTATTCATAATATCGATAGTATCTAGGAACATAGTTGAAAATACATCGATATTATTTTTAAAGGCAATTAAATAGGGATTAAAAAAAATACAGTTTATATTCAAAACTTGATGCAAAACTTTCGCCCATATCATCACATATCATTGTAATAAAAAAAACCGAAAAAGACCAGTTACGAGTATGTACCTAATAAAGCAGTAGCTATCATTTATGATAGAATTTTCAAGCTATGTGAGTATGGAAAACCAACATGGAACAATGTTGCCATAACCACATTCCTTCATCTATAAACATACCTTTAGAATCGAGTTGTGGCTCCACTGTATAAGTAGGCATTTAACCGTTTTCCGTTGTAATTGAGCCGGTTTTTACCAAAGTCTCAATATTTTATATATTATTACTACTATTATAAATGCCAAATTGTATTTCTTAATTTGCCCCTTTGTTTGCAACGAATCAACAGATCGACGTATTGTTTTGCACATAGAGATAATTTTTGGACCGGAAAATGACAGGCTACTTTTTAATCCAGTAACACGGATGAAACAGCGGAACTAAAACTAAAAGTCCACAAATACCGATCCAGACACATTTTTTCATCTGAGTAGAGTATAGGCAGATTCAGTTCTTTATAGCTATTTTTATAGGTTAAATTATAGGCTAATTTAGCTCCACAAATTTATAGCCCACTCTACGCTCTCACTCCCACCTCACCACAAATGCGTACACCCATTAGTGAGAACTCGGCCGTGTCAACCGACAGGCCCATCGCACAAATACACCGTGTTGACACTGTCTCACTGACAATGTCCACATTGCGCTGCGATTTCTGCTGGCTAGAGTTGGATCACACTATGTCAGTTTTGCTCTTTTGTGTGTCGTTTGAGTAGTACAGCACACGTGGTTGCGGATGTAGCGTTTTGCATTATTATTCCTTGACATTTTGTTGCATCTTGTACACTTGTGCATCTTTGTCAAATATTTTTGACTGGCTTGCCACAGTTGCCACCCCACGGTTTACCTGCGATCCCCTATTGGTTGAATTACAAAAAAAACTCGCCTCATTCTTAGGCTTCATCATAAAGGGATTCATAATTTCAACTTTCTAAGTCCAAGGGCTAAGCAACGCAGTCTTTTCTTTTTATATTATATTGAATTGTTGCGTATTCACTCTGATCTAATGCTTAGATATTATTTCTATTTTATTCATTATTTGCTTTATTTTTTATTTATATTATATTGTAGTTTGTTAATCAATAACTTTTTATTTTTTTATTTAAACACATTAGTCCTTTATAAACACATTTTTTACGTATTATTATCTGTTCGTGTCGTCACTCTTAAGGCTCTGCCAGAATACCAGCGTTGCACAGCTTTGTATGTGCAGTGTAACTTTATCCTGAGGGATCTTTTGACCCCGCACAACACACACTCATAAATTTAGTATTTACGTACCTTATTAGTTTTAGACATGCACATGTGTTATGACTTTGTGGGTCAATAAATAGTTTTTCTTTCTTTCTTTAGATCATATATTTGATAATCTTGAGATTATGCTAAGTCACTTATAAATTAATCTTCGCCTTGCGATAACCAAGTAAGAACGGACCAAAACAGTATTGGGTCTTAGGTCAGATGGTAGTTCAGCCCATATAGACAACTAGCTTACCGCCCCGAGGTTTCACCCGCGAACCCCTATTTTACCCCCTTACGGGTGGAATTTTCAAAAGTCTTTTCTTAGCGGATGCCTACATCATACCTAATAGCTATCTGTATGCCAAATTTTAGCCGGATCCGGCCAGTGGTTTGAGTTGTGCGTTGGTAGATCAGTCAGTCAGTCACCTTTTCCTCTTATAAATAGAGATGACCTAACAAAAACTGAGTATATACCAAAATTGAAGTGCCACAACAGTGTGAATGGACCTTTGTTGCCATCCATTACCAGCTGGTCATATAATGAAGAAGCAAGATAAATCTGTTGACTCGGAGATGGAACAATAATCTTCAAACCGTATGTTTGAGTTCTTGCTTTATTTAGTTGTGTAGTGACTTAATAGGTTTCGGTTAATTACGTTCATATTATGTTATGTTATTGGATATAGTCATGTAAGGTTTCAGTCAAAGGGTGATTGAAGATTTGATTATAATAAAATTATAATTGCGTAATTTGCTAACAAGAGCCTTTTGGATTCTTGTATGTACTGCTTTTAATTCAACAAAGTTCAATCAATTTTTATAAGATACTAGCTTCCGCCCTGCGGTTTCACCCTCGGTCCCGAGTGCTCCAATCGCCACCAAACCTTACAGGAACACCCGCGGGGCTATATATGAAGATTGTCTGAAAATTTCATCGTGATCGGTTCAACGGTTTCAGAGTCTATAAAGGACATACAGACAAACATTCATTTTTATATATAGGTATAATTTTAATAGCATGGATTTTTCACATTCTCAGAAATATCACGTTTTTTAGGTATTTTTACTTAGCTGCTGTCATGCCGAACGAGCAAAAGTCTCTAATTGATGTCGTTTACAATCAACTCGAGACTTTTTTTCATAAAATTTGCTTGCCTACATAATTTATTTCATTTTCTACTTTTTTTAATCATAATTGTCACTGTCATTTCATATCTCGGTGTTATTTTATAGATTTAAATAAACCCACCCAGGACAAACATTTAATATTATCAGTTATCTGGTTTCCATAATAAACTAATGTGAAGGTTCCATATTGTGAAGAAGTTTTAATTAATACACTTCATTCTATCATCATTATATTGGGATATTTATTATTTTACAAAAACAAGCCTATACATAATGAAAATCCTATCCTAATCCTAACTATCCTAACATAATATATACATATAACATAATATATATTATAAATGCGAAAGTGAGTTTGTTTGTTTGGTACCTTTACACGCTTAAGCCGCTTAACCGATCGTGATGAAATTTGGTAGGCAGATAGCCTATGGTATGAAAAAGGACATATGCTACTTTTTATTTATTTGTTTTATTATTATTGAACGCGGGTGAAACCGCGGGGCGATAGCTAGTGTTGAAATAAAGAAAGATATTTCAAGCTAATACGAAAATAAAAAGGCTACTTCGTTCCACTCTATTGTCAATAAATGGCTCAGTCTAATGCTAGAACAGTAAATAAACCCATTTGTAAATACTATTTTAGAAAAATATATATATATAATTCCAGACAATCGTCACAGGGGAATAATAAAAATCCGTTTGGTATTTACATTGGGATTTTCTCGTGTAGGGCACTACAGAAATAGGGTAGGTATCATGTTTATTTCTCCCTGAGTGCCTACTTACAAAATAAAGATAAAAATCTGCTACTATTATTTATACTAATATAATAAATATACACTTGAGAGTCCAATTCTTGAGGAAGGATAGGCTATTTTTTATCCCGAGAATGCGGGTGAAACCGCGGGGAACAGCTAGAATCTTTATAAAAGCTATAGTTTCGTTCTACAAGCAAACTGTCTTATAAAAAGAATCCAATTTATTTGTTTGTTTACGCACCGTTACTACCAAATAAGTGTTCTAAGTAATTAAAACGAAACGAACAATTTATAACGTACAAGTCGGCACTACGTATTTAGCAAAATGAAGCACGTAATTATTAAATGAAAATTCAGATACCTGTTTTTCACGACCAATTTTCTCACAATTCATTTTGCCGAGGGAAAACCAACTCTATGGCCAGTGAATAAAATTCACGGGTTTAATTTAGTTGAAAATATCGTTCCTTGCATTTCGACTGTCATTAGTAGACATAGACGCCGATATAGAGCGAATGTTGGGCAATTTAGGTAAGTGGGTCGGTTGATAATGGATAATAATGTGTTTGCTTCGCGCAGGTAACTTTTAAAGCGTTAACATTTTATGGGTTCATATGATGACGGTAAACAAGATGGGTAATAGGTAGATGCAGCTACAGCGGAACAGTTTTCGAATATGATTTGGAGTTTATACAGCGGCATGACATAGAAGAAAATCTTACGAAATTATAGAACATCATAAACGAAAACGAGAAAAGACATTTTTATGCACCAAATCAATAATGGAAAGATGAGAAACCCAGTCACAGAACGTGGCACAACAAAACTGCGTGTCGCTGATGAAATTCTAAACAAGTGTGGCCGTCGAGAAAATCTAATCATGGAAATGGCTAATCCACTTTGACGGGACATTTACTAAGCTATACTTAAGACAATAGACTGTCCCATTATTGATAAGTATCAAAAACGCATTGTCTCGGCGGTCACTGTAAGCTGTAAACGGAGCTATAAAAGAGGGCCTTCTTTTTGTTTTAATCCAAGACCAAGTGAAGGCAAAAGTAGACGTCGTATCGTAGATACGGGAAGTTATATAATATATACAAATCGAAATAAAGTTATTGATCAACAATTTTTAAAATCCATATTTGACTATTTCATAAGCTAGTCGTGGACGAAAGCTTTTACCGTCAATTTTATTTTTAAATCAGTCTCGTATTTATTTTTTATGATAACAATTTTCATGAATAATATTTTTCATATATACCTACTTTTTGCCAGCCTGTTGGGAACCTTGCCCATCGGCAACAGCGGGAGCTTTGAAGATATTTTTTATTTATTATTACAAGCTGTTCCCCGCGGTTTCACCCGCATTCCCGGGACAAAAAATAGCCTTTAACCTTTCTCAAGAATTGGGCTATCAAATGCAAAAAGAATTTTTCAAATTTGACTGGTAGTTCCAGATATTAGCGCCTTTGAACAAACAAAAAATCTCCTTTATTATATTAGTAAAGATAACGAACGTGTGTCAAATGAACACAAAGGAAACAGAATTTATTTCATTTTTATCTTTCATATACCTACAATATAGGCAATCGACGTCACAAAATGTATTGCTATTTATTTTATGTATCGCGGAAGTTACAGTTATTGCTAATAAATAATACAATACGGTTGTACGTAACACTACGGCGAAAAACTTACTTAAACAAAACACGAAGAACATAAGCCGGTTTATAACATACAGTAGCTACCTAGATAATTTAAACTACGAGTTCTCGACACGAAAAAAGGATTTTTTTAATGGTCGTAGTCCACCAGCATTCGCGTGGTGTGTGATTGTACCATTCGGGACAAATGGATGTGGGGCAACTCACGAGCTACTCGCATGTGTACCATGACGAAAGTTGTGGCGGCAAGACCTACCGTAGATGGTCCCTGGTGCCTTGTACAGGGCGCTAGGAATAGCGCGTCTCGCTGTATAACCTAACGCATGTGTAAATGGGGCCTCTAAAACAAATCTCTATAAGGAAAAAGAGAAAAGGTCATACCACCACAATCCAGCGTGGATTGAAATACGATACAGGCCTTTGTATTTTGTCTTCTTAAGTAAAAATCATCGGAATCCGTTCGTAAGCTCACAATTTAGAGGAACTGAGAATCATAACCATACTCTTCCATCACAGTTATTTCCAATTGTAAAATTTATTAAGTACTAACATCCACCCCGCGGTTTTAACCGCGTTCTCGTAAATACTTATAACCTATGGACATTAGCATGACCAGGGGGATTGCCAATGTGTTGCAAAACTTTCCTTAAAGCCTAAACCTAACTAATTAACTTTAACAAGTTCGCAATAACGAGTGTAAATATGGGTAAAACTTAAAAAAAGCATGTGCAAATTGCACCTACTTAACATCAGGCGGGCCGTAGCTTGTATGTTAACTTAGTGGTATACAAAATAAACGATTCGATGTAGAAATGAAAAACAAATGGTAATACTGTAGTATGTAACGTTGAATTGGTTTTCGTTACGACCACCCCAAGTTTACTGTCGAATACCAAATGTAAATGTCATCACGCATTACTCGTCATATTGAATGATGTTTATAAATTAGTATCCCACATTTTAGTAGAATGCGTGTGCTCCTATAATTGGAATATATTAAAACTAAATTTCTTGAAAGACTCCAGTATGAGTATTTTGTATAGGCTTGTGTTTGACCACAATCTCACTATGGTAGGTGATGATGTGGCCGGAGGTGGTGAGCACACGAAGCCTAGAAGGATCTGGCTCTCAAGTGCAGCTACCGGAACACACCAATAGGTGTTTGGCGACAGATTTTCAACTTGAGGGTGGTAGCCAGCCAGGCGGGTACTTCAATGTACCCTACCACCGTGCTATGGTTTCCTCACGATGTTTTCCTTCACCGAAAGCTCAAGCTCATTGTAGGATTCGAACCCACGACCTTCGCCGCGGCGTCCGACGTCACTAACACTGAGCTATCATCGCCTTAAAAGTTTCCATGTTTCTGTAGTTTTTTTTTTAAGGCGACGATATTAGCACAGTCTATGTTACTCTTACAGTCGGCTAACGGACACGTCTAGACAGAGCAATCGTGCGGGGCTTGCGGGGTGAGAGAGGGGCGAGAATTACGAATGCCTATACAAAGCGGCATTTTGCGTGACTTCAAACGCGATAGACCACTATATGTAATTACGCTGTGATATTAGTATGTATTAGTGAATATGTCATATTGCAGGTCATGGCAAAGAATACAATGCGATTTAAATAACAAATATTACTGTCAAGCCGCCATTTCATCTCGCTGTCTTTATCTAACCCGTGTGGGGAGTAAAGGATAGAGAGAAAAAATGGCGGCTTGACAGTAGGCTATTGTTATTTAAATCGCATTATACTAAACAATACTAGCCGTTTTGGCATGAGGATAGATATCTCTACTGGTTCGCTATGGTTCTCTATTTTTGGCACATGTACGGATACAGACTATCAAAACCATCATAGCGTGCGCATTATTACAGATATTTAAATCATAAGATGTGCCCATGCGCTTGCAAAAACGGTCCACATTTTATGACTGCGCCCAACGTGCACCGTTTACTGCTTCCTACAAGCGACTATTTAATTACCTACTACTACTAATACTACCGGAGCAGTAGTAGGTAATTAAATAAGTTCGTTTATATGAAGCGTCAGGGGTGTGGTCATGGGTGTGAAACCTACAATAAACTTAAGCTGCCGTTAAAAAAAAAAATTATGGAAACCATAGCTCATGTTTGGATACAAACCTCAGATTAAAAATCCTATCTCCATTGCAGTGTGCTCCGGCAGCTGCATTTCATAGGTAGTTCCCTTATTAGGCTTTGTATCCTTACCACATTCAACTCAACCATATTCAGTTGATAATTAGGTCAAACATAAGCCCTTTTATAGTAAATTGAGTAGAAATTATGGCCTAATTTCTAACTAAAGCGATTGTAATATAAAACCAGTTCTATTATCCTAAACCTGACAAGATAACGCATTATAAGCTGGGTTAAGCCATAAATATACTGTAAGCTGTTCCTTATGAAGTAAATGCGCAACGAAGCACAATTTAATATAAATTATAATTGCGTTCATTGAATAAGGTATCACGAAAGGGTCTGATAAAATTTCCTTGGTGAGTTTTTGTGGGAAAAATGTTGGAGAAATATTAGCGGAAGTCTGACCCCAAATAAATAGGACTTAAACTGGGAGAAAGAAGAATCACCCTGCTCTCGTGGCTTTAGTTTATTTATCGCTTGCGGAAACTGAACTTATTCATTATTTATTGTATGAAAAAAAATGCTGATGAAAAATTTTAAACATACTAGTAGGTGTTTGGCGTCAGATTTTCAACTTGAGTGTGCTTTGGTTTCCTTATTCAGTTTTCCTACACTGAAATAAAGCTCACGCCTACTCTGCTAGAACCCTCGATCTTCGTCTTGGCATTTGACGTTACTGCTACTGAGATATTGAGAGCCAGCTATCTTCTATGCTTTTTTTTACTTAAAGTAATCTACATTCTACAGACTCGTGGTCCGTACTCTTTTTAGATTAAGTTATATTATTTGTTATTAGAAATCTTCTCTTCTATGCTTTATATGTATTACCTTTAGCGACATTATTACTGATATTGATGATATCAGTAATAATACTACTAATATTATAGTAATAATAATACTAAATACTACGTTTTTATAATTAATAGAACATCACAATCAATAAAAAGAAAAGTCCTGACTCACTCACTGACTGTCTCATCAGCGCTCAGCCCAAACTTTTGGCCCTAGGAAGCTGAAGATTTTAGCCATTTATAATTTAATCAAGGAATAAAGCCACTTAGGGAGTAAAATAGAGACTCGCGAGAGAAGCCGCGGGGCAGAAAGCAAGTAATGTATAAAAGTGACAGATTATTTTTCTATTCTTCTGGGAGTTCGTTAACTGAAGGAAATATAAAGGCTGTCGCTCACTTGTTTTTTAACCTTGGCATTACATTAACAAAGGAGGAAGCCTGAATAATGATTCACAATATAAGTAAGTACCAAGGCTATGAACAGTGTGAAAAAAGAAAATTGAACTTTATTTTTTTGTAGTAAGTAACTTGGAATATTTATTTACACGAGACCAGCTGATTCTAAACTAAACAGAGCTTATGCTGTGATCAAATATCTGATATACGATATAATCCTGCGTGTCTTGTGTGTCTCTGTATATATAAAAGGAAAAGGTGACTGACTGACCGATCTATCAACGCACAGCTCAAACCACTGGACGGATCAGGCTAAAATTTGGCATATAGATAGCTATTATGTCGTAGGCATCCGCTATGAAAGGATTTTGGAAAATTCCTTCCCTAGGGGGTAAAATAGGGGTGAAACCTCGGGGCGGTAAGCTAGTATATGTTAATGGCTGGACAAAGTCTTCATGACGATAATACTGCAGAGTCTAAAGACAAAAGTCTTTAACAAGTGGGTCCTACCTGTCATGACCTACGAGAGGAGACGTAGACAATGACACATAAACTAGACCAAAAAAATGTCACTCAGCGAGATCCGGCATGAGCTCGGGGTTTCTTTGAAGAACGGACGGTCAATGGATTGAAGTAATTCTTAACCGCGTTTTGGGAAGAGTAATGTGGAACGCCCCTTTAAAGCGCGTTAGACTAATGACCTCAAAAAGGTAGCAGGTCTGGGCTGGATGCCGGTGGCGAGGATCTGGAAGAAGTGGAACGCTTTGAAAGAGGCCATGTCCAGCAATGGATCGAAAAAGGCTGAAAATTATGATGATAATGTGTAATTACACGGATAAAATGTGGCCAAACAATCAAACAAGGAAATTGCTTTCTTGTCGACAATAATATTCCATATTTTCTAACACAAAACAGCGGGCGCAAATAAGTTTCAAACATAATTAATTACACCAAACGACACGTTTACAAAACTCAATTTAAATTCAATCTCCGACCAATAAATACATAAATCATAATTGATAATTACTTTTCCATTTTCGCACTGGACCCCTCCAGTATTACCTTTTGTGAATTATTCAGGAGATAATTAAGAGGCGACGAAGCCTGCTCAGGCTCTTTGCTTTGACGGAAAATTGCAAGAGATTAATAAGGAAGAATTTCCGTTTTTATCTCAAATTAATTTGAGGTAATAGTCAATCACAGATTTTTCTTTTTATTTGAGTTTTATGTAGAAAATGTTTAAAAAAAAGTTAGATTGGATTTATCACATCGATACCCCTTAGTTCACACTCGTACTAATTACAAAAAAATCAAATTTTACTTTTTTATTGCCATATATATAAAATTAAATTCTGCGTCGTTTGCTCTTGCTCTGTAAAGCCTTCTCCTTCTATTAAAAACAGTGTGACACCATAATACTAACTGCGACGGATGCGTGTAATATTATACTAAAATCCATTATTTTTTTTAAATTCAAATTCAAATTCAAAAATCATTTATTCAGTTTAGGCCCTAATAAGGCACTTATGAACGTTACAAATGATTCTACCACCGGTTCGGAATACACTTGGACTGAGAAGACTCCGGCAAGAAACTCAGCAAGGGACATTTTTTATAAATCTTTGTTCTTTTTATTTATGTAAAAATTTAATTACTAATAACAAAGTTTATAAAATTTTAATGAAATAGTTTGTGTAGCGAACATTTCATTTAAATGCATTCTTGTCTTCTATAAAATCAGAAACTTTATAGTACCCTTTCTTACATAACTTTTGTTTAACTAATTTTTTAAATCTATACACAGATAGTTCTTGAATTTCTTTGGGTACTGTGATGTCCACTACTAAGTGATAAGTAAAACAACATGTTTTATATTGAAAGCTGTGGTTCTACGTCTGCACCCCGGCACGTCTGCACGCCTCAACGACTCAGCGATAAGTGAGCTCGCACCGACGCTCCGCCATACCCACGCAAACACCACATCCCTCCTTTATTAATAATTTTATTTTAATTGTACTTCCACATACGGAATTATATTTCAATAGGCCTTTGCAGGCGCCACATACAGTTTGAATCTAACACCGATTCGGAAAGTTGCTTTTGCTGAGAAGAACCGGCAAGAAACTCAACAATTACTCGTTTGAAACAATCTTAAACATATTATTTAGTATACAATGTTTGTCTTATAAAACATAAGCTACTGTTGACTGTAAATATGATAGCAAGATACAACTTACAACATTTTATATAAAATAAATAAATTGACGTTAGGTAACTCCACACACAACTGTTTAAATTGATAAATTTGACTAACTAATAAATCTATACATACAATTTATCTGCTAATTCTCATTTGATGTTATTTAGTACCTATAGTTATAGTACTTGTTAGTATTCCAACACTTCATACAATACCCAGTTGTATTCCATTATCTAGTCACTTATCTTTCCTTCATCTCTTCTTTCCTCATTTTTGTTTGTATTTTATTTAAATAACGTTTGTTGTGCTTTGAGTGGCAATTACATTTAAATCCATTCATAGATTGCGATGTAAATATGAACCTGTTTGAAAAGCTGAAACTAAGCATGAACATTAGTGTGTGTTTCCAGAAAAATCGCTTTAGCTCGTTTATGCGTCAATAAGTAAGTGCGTTGTTTTGTTTTAGAGCTCTGTGTCTCAAATAACCATTAGATTTAAATTCGGGAAATTTCATGATAATAGAAAATTTAATTATATAGGGACACGATAACAGAATCGATACATAGCTGCCACGGATACTTTTGTTTCGATGTCGGGTACTTTTATTTTTCCAATAAGATTCAGACACCTTTCGTTGCATTTGATATTTTACGTGGCATCTATATAAGTAAATGTTTTTATTTATAGTTCAATACAGTATATTATATGGTCACACATGTGTATTGGTGTTACATCTGCCCCACTACAGAATCTGCATTTCAATAATCTTTAAAAATTTATATTTTGGCACAATAATTTTTTAATTGTCGATAATATCTTAATTATCGCAAAATTGTATAAGTACGTACCAATGTGTGAAGTGTTCGATTTCGAAACGCTAATTTTACATTTTGATTTTAAAATTACATTAAACAATTAGTTTATAAATGTTTAATGGCTAACGGGACTTCATAGCCAAACAAATATATATTTAGGCATATTTTATTATACATATATAGATTGATATTATACACAGATTAATAATCAGGTGCTTAAATAATTAGATAAGTATACTCAAAGTTATTAAGTTATATTATTTGATTGTTTTTAATTTTATTTAGTATATTATTTGTATAAGTATTATGTGAGAGCAGGTCGTCCTTTGAAACACTACCCAATGATAGGTTGTTCGTAAAATGTTTAGCTTTACTAAAACATAGGAACAATATTCTACTGTATTCGTAAGTGTACCACAATCATTTTTTGTTGTGTGGGCAATAATTAGTGACATCGGTTTAGTCTAATGTAACTTGATATTGTGACAATACTTACTGAGCCTTGTTGAAATGCCTTATCAATGTTCTTAGACTCAAGTTTGAATGCTATTGTCTACTCTACGATATAAAGTTATAATTTAAATAGTTTTTCCAAATGGAAATTTACCATTTTATGATATATATATTTTTGTCCTTTTCTTGTTACCTGGATGAATCGGTATTTTTTATTTTTCTTTAACGACGCTTTCTAAAAATGAAACCTAGCTAGATCGATTTATCGCCCCCAAAACCCTCTGCATACAAAATTTCATGAAAATCGTTGGAGTTGTTTCCGAGATTCAGAAATTGCTCGTTTAAAGGTATTAGATGTGCATCAAAATACTACCCACAATATGTTCGATATTTTAATACTCTTGCTCTATTCTATAAGTAAGATTTTCTTGTATTGCTGAGTATGCTCATTTCATTTCACTTAGTTTAAGGAATATTGTTAAGTTTCCTTTTGAGTAATAAAGATTTATAAACCATTATCTAATTATATAGGTTGTTTATCATTGTCAATTCCAACACAGCAATGACAGAATCGTTAAGTCTCGTAGCATCTATAAAATTAAGGTAAAAGTTACTGACGAATTACTGGTTTTCAGAATTACTTAATCAGAAATATCACAGTTATAACTGATTTATTTCAGATTTTTATTTATTGGTTTCGAATTATTTCAAACCAATGGGAAAATAATGATTTCTAGTGTTTTATTTTTCATATTAGATTAAACATTCAATTCCAATTTATTGTTTATGACTCCATCGTGCCACCGACAACTCTGCCAGAGATCAAACATCATTTTAATGACTCGTGGTAACAAGTGTCACAACCCGACACTATTTTTGTTTTTATGTCCTTCAAGTGATCAAAAATCACTTCAATGATCTTATATTGTCGATTTGTCACGGCCACATTTTTTGCTACCCAAAGTGATCAAACATTATTTTCAAGATTTTATGTGGTCACAGACAAAAACCAAATTGAATGCTTGGTATTTTTGTGTCACCCAAAATATTTTATTTTGTTGTATTGCATAAGTATTTATTTGTTTATTATGTACCTAATAGGCACATGTCTTGCACAAAACCCAGAAACGCGGCAGGGCAATCTCCAACCCTTGATGTCTATATCTATATAATTGTGTATTATACATAATATTATGCATATCTATGCATATTATGTGTGTATTGTATGTACACGCGCACTTTCACTGCACCGTGAGCGTTGTTTTACAGGAGCGATCCTCCAACGATCATAATTTGAAGTCCTGTCTCTGTGGCAGAATGGCCATAGAACAGTTATATGCACCTACCACACGTATGACAATTATACAATGTAGTTAATAATTTATCACGTTTTATGAGTGTAGGTAATATTTATGACCATCGAAAAGTCAATCATTAAATAAATTATAATTTCGACCATTGTTAGGTATCTAGTTCAATAGGAAAATAGGTAGACGCACCTTGGTCTATGGAATATTATTTGTTTGACTGAGTCCGTCGTTTAATAACTTGACTTTCCTGGAATTCTATTCCCACCCGCGTATGTCTGTTCTTGTTTAAGTATAGAAACATTAAAATGTTTTCTATAGTCAATTGTAGGTACTTCGATGTTTTATAAACATCTATCGATATTAAAGACCCATTACATGGCCTCAAAACTATTGTGTAAACTTTGCATGCTGGACCCAATATAGATAGATTATAATAATTTTTAGCTCTCGATTTAAAGCATTAATACCTACTTTGGAATGTAAAAGAATAAATGTGGGTAGGTTAAATATGTGCACCTACACTCTTTAACGGACACGGATAGGGAAACCATACACTAAATATGGCTAATATCGTCTCAAACCAATCATCATTATGTATATCTCTAACCTCGGCGGTAGCTTCAGTAAATTCGACCTTCATAAGTGCCCTCCTAGGGCCTAACTGAATAAATGGCTTTGACTTTGACTTTGACTCGCCCAAGCTATTATATATATTTGCCCTGCAGTCAGCAGACTTGACCGAGCAAGGTATCGTTTGAAATCTCACTATTTCATTTAAAATAACTGTTTACCAGTGCTCGGCCATATTCAAAAACCGATTCACACCATTCGCCAGAAGTTAGAGACCACACAATGACATCAGCATGAAGTAGGTAGGTATCTACTCTAATTACCAATAGTAATAGTAATAGCATTGAGTTTTTATAATTCAAGACTGAACGTTTGGACTGGAACATGAATCATTTCCTATTGTGGAATTGCATATACTAGTATACCCACTGTTTTATACCAGTATATGTGGAACTTGATGGGTATTTACCCATTGGAATAAATATAATTTTGTGGAATTGCATATATATACTAGTGCACACAGTTTTACACCAGTATATGTGGAACTTGATGGGTATTTACCCATTGGAATAGTGTACAGTATGTATTTTGCCATTCTCTTTCTACTTGGCTTGGCTAATACTTACAGGCACGATTGGTTGTTGCTGTGTAGTCGGTAGATTATTGAAATTTCAAGTCTAATCGCAATAGATTGTTTTAAAGTAATCCGTGCACTAATCATATTTTTCTTCTTCCTTAACTATATTAATTTATTACCTATTACTTGCATACGAATAAAAATAGATTTAGAAATAATTCTGTTTAGATAAGTACTTAGTCGTGCGGTATTATTCAGAATGTAAATAGTTATAATTAAATGTAATGTGGGTAAGTCGAGAATGACACAGAGAATACCTCATTTTGTTTTTGGTAGTGATAGTTCTGCGGTATTTATACAATGTGGATTTATAGTTATAATGGAATGTGCACACCAGCTACACAACAACATTTTATTGGTAAGTATTAGCAGGCACTTAACGGCTATTTGACCGAAGATATCAATTTTATTGACACCTGCTCACACTTAAAATAAGTATTTCTTATTTTACTGAACAATATATTTATTTCCACATCCCTTCTACATTCCATAACCCCGGTCATTTGCCTTTTTCTTGTTAAGTATCTGCTGTTAATATTATTCTACTAAAATGTCCTCGATCGTATATTTTATACGCTCATTTTTTTCAAATAAATTGCACTGACTCTCTGACCTTGATTTCATCCTCGTCGCCAATGTGATGTCCACTACTAAGTGATAAGTAAAACAACATGTTTTATATTGAAAGCTGTGGTTCTACGTCTGCACCCCGGCACGTCTGCACGCCTCAACGACTCAGCGATAAGTGAGCTCGCACCGACGCTCCGCCATACCCACGCAAACACCACAGGTACTTTGTTATAGAAACGTATACATTGCCCCTTAAATGAGTCCCTCACTTTGCTGAGCCGAGTTACAGGTACAGCGAGTTTGTGCTTATTTCTAGTGTTCAAGCTATGAGTATCGCTGTTCTTAGGAAAATTTTGTATATTTTTCCGAACATAAATTAAATTTTCATAAATGTACTGTGACGACACAGTCATAATATTTATGGATTTGAATTTATCTTTAAGAGAATCTCTAGGACATAATTTATAGATTGCGCGAATAGCCCTCTTCTGCAGAATAAAAATTCTATTGATGTCGGCACCACTGCCCCAAAGGAGGATGCCGTAAGACATCAAGCTGTGAAAATAACTGAAATAAACTAATCTTGCCGTAGATTCGTCAGTGAGAGAACGAATTTTCCTCACTGCATAAGCTGCAGAACTAAGTCTATTCACTAAATTACAAATATGTGGGCTCCATTGTAGCTTATCATCTAAAGTGATACCTAAAAATACGGTTGTTTCAACAAGATCCAGTTTTTCGCCTTTAATAACAATGTCTGTGTTCAAAATGTTATGAACGTATGCTATAAGTGATTTAAGGTTGATAGACTTAAATTCAAAGAAATGTACATGCATTCTAAGAACATTTAATCCCATCGAAAAGTACCTTTTTGTCTGTAATAATAAATGAAGTTGATTTAGTACAAAAAAATGGGACACGTTCGTCTGAAGTGTTTTTTATCGATTTTGTTGCTTGAACTTGTTATCTGCCTAAAAATGTTAAGCCATTTTAATACGATTCGGTCTAAAATGTATTGAAGATACAATTGTTTTAAGTGTCGATAGTTCAATCGTATCCTATTATATATCCTATTACGGAAATAAGAGACCCTTTACGAGCAAATGTGTTATAAACAATATTTTCGTGTTATGGCAAAAATATGTAACCTTAGTAAATAAACAAATAGCACCCACAAGCAACACCGGTTCACCGACCATAGACCGAGAAACTATTTGTTTAAAACCACTGACTCTTCTTTTACTGTAATATATTTGCTCCATCAAATAAATAAACAATACACCATATTGTATCACGCCAAGACAGATCAAGTGTCCGTCAAGATTCGGACACTCGGAAGAAATCGGAAGGGCCAATTTGCTATCATTCGCCCTAAAACAATGGACGTCCGGACGTCTGAGATACATGAGGAATATTCGTGCGTGAATGTGTACTAGTATAGTGTGATATTGAGTGGTGCGCAACTAAAAAGTTGCTGTGACTTTGATCGTCGAATAAAACAATACATCGGTTCTCTTAATAGAGTCTGGCAAACGAAAGCGTGACTTGGACTTTTTTAAAAGTTTTAATATGGCAACGTTAATGTTTTATATAGTTTTGTCAATTAACAAACTAGGTAGGGCTACCTTGTGATGTAAGGGTATTGGCTGATTGGCTGAGAAATATTGAAGATGTGACGCCCTATGCATATTGACGTGGATTAGGTCAAAATGTCCATTGACGAGAAAAGGGAAGATAATTGTTTGCGTGGAATTAAGTTCTTCATCAGTAAGAAGCCTTAGTTATACATGTGAGTGAATATCGTGGCAATTCATACCAAAATAAGTAGGTACTGAGTACGTTTGAGAATAACTATACTACTTCAACATGAAGGAAGTCAGTCATGCGAAAACTTGGAATCATACTGTGTTACTAAGCAAATTTATTCATTAATTAATATAATTTCACGTTTATTGCAAAGCTCAAAATTAAACTTGAAATTACAATCATGTTATACAGGATTAGTTTCAATTGTTTTGTATTAATACAAACCACTTTTACTATGAGACCAACTATGTCAGCGCAAAGAAAGGCGTTCCATACATTTTGGTTGATAAGGTAGTGAACTTTTTTATGGAACAGCCTTGCACGTGACGTAGTCAAAACGATACATTTCTAATACATTAAATAGATCAATATTCATGTGGAGACTGGCCATATGAGCCCTGAGCACGAACCACTTGCGTATCGCCTTGGTCTTCTTCTTCTTCTGTATCGCCTTGGTAAAGTTATCGTGTCGAGTAGGTGTCATTTTTGACAGAAGTTGTATCGTCAACTCGATACCCAGCTTGCGAGCTACGTTAAATTCGTCTAGAAATTTTGTAGCAATAATTTTTAATTTTAATGTTATGTACAA
Source organism: Tetheella fluctuosa (assembly GCA_951216915.1). NCBI lineage: Eukaryota > Metazoa > Arthropoda > Insecta > Lepidoptera > Drepanidae > Tetheella > Tetheella fluctuosa. The sequence goes on along the minus strand of OX578223.1, from coordinate 10,338,808 downwards.
ACACACAAAATTAAAATATTTACTCACAAAAACATAAAATAAAATAAAGAACCTGCATATTTGATATGTTTAGATAAAAATAAAAAGTAATACAACAACAAAATCCTCACGGGTATATTGTTTTTTTCTCCAGTCCAATTCTTGATCGAGAAATAAAAATTGTTGAACGTAGTCTATTTGGTCAAAATTGTTAAAAGGCAAAAAAGCGCGCGAAGATACTTTTTTAATTTATTTTTATTTTTAGCAAGGAGATCTAAGTTTATAGGTTTGAATTTAGAAGTAACAAATAGTAAGACATGAAGTTTTGTGACTCCGAAGGAAATTAACACGGTGATCCTTAATTTTAGTTATTGTTTTAGCAGTGTTAATGGATTGGATTTCACTTAACTTAAACTATTGGCATTTATCTTTCATTACAAATCTTATTACAATTAGTATGAAGTTTCATAATAAACTATTTAATATAATTACTCTCGAATGCCGTTCGAATCGAACCTTACAATGAGCTTGATCTTTCAGTGTAGAAATCAAAGCATAGTGGTAGGGTACGTTGTAGTACTTACTCTATGTCTGGCTACCACTCTCAAATTGAAAATCTATCACCAAGCACCTATTGGTGTGTTTCGGCAGTCACACTTGAGAGCTAGTTGCCTTATAGGCTTCGTATATTTACTACTTACAGCCACATCATCACTTATATCATGGTGAGATTGTAATCCAACATTTATAATTAATAAAAAAAATACATATGACTAAGAAATGGCACGAAAATATTGTTAAATCAAAATGGTTGATTTTCGTATAGTAGTAAAAAAAAAGGACACGAGGCTTTTCTATTTAATGTTTAGAATGTTGTGATTGATTTCCCAAAATTAATGAATATGATTATAAATAATAAATATAAACTAAAAATCATAAAACTTTTTTTAAATCATCACACAAAAAAAAAAATTACCAATACCTACCACTACACGTGAAAATAACATTAAGAAACGCTGTCACTGAAAAAATGGCGGCGAGACGGTTGACGCTAGCTGGCTTGCGAGTAGACGATACCATACGTCAAAATATGTTCCTGCTACCAAATTCAATACCAAGCTGCGTATTTGTAACGTTCACGAGCGTGACGTCGGAAAACTTAGCAACTGTCAAATGTGTTCGTGTTGCCGATTTGCAGGTCCGTTAACGTTTGGGACCTTTCGATTTTCAAATTCCCATACAAATTTGAGTTAGGGCACTCGACACGATGACGCTGCGATTACGATAGATGTTCGTGCTCGGGGCTCACGATCCCAAACTAAGCAGAGCGTGTAGCTATGGATACCAGATAATTGATATCCAATTTTTCTTTCTAAGTAGATACCTACTTATACAGATAATTACAGACACAGGACAAACGTGCATGACAGGCAAGTTTATTTATTATTTTATTAAAATTACCAACAAAGCACACATTAATACATTTAAAAATAGGCTGAGGCTTAGACTGAGACTTGACACTTGACACTTGAGACTTGAGACTTGACACTTGACACTTGACACTCGACACTCGACACTCGACACTCGACACTTTACACTTTACACTTTACACTTGACACTTGACACTTGACACTTTACACTTTACACTTGACACTGACATGTAACGGACAGACAGACACTGAGACTGAGGCTGAGGCTGACGCTGAGACTTGAGATTGACACTTGACACTTGACACTGATATGTGACATACGGACGGACAGACAGACACTGAGACTGACACTTGACACTTTACACTTTACACTCAGTCTCAGTCTCAGTCTCAGTCTCAGTCTCAGTCTCAGTCTCAGTCTCAGTCTCAGTCTCAGTCTCAGTCTCAGTCTCAGTCTCAGTCTCAGTCTCAGTCTCAGTCTCAGTCTCAGTCTCAGTCTCAGTCTCAGTCTCAGTCTCAGTCTCAGTCTCAGTCTCAGTCTCAGTCTCAGTCTCAGTCTCAGTCTCAGTCTCAGTCTCAGTCTCAGTCTCAGTCTCAGTCTCAGTCTCAGTCTCAGTCTCAGTCTCAGTCTCAGTCTCAGTCTCAGTCTCAGTCTCAGTCTCAGTCTCAGTCTCAGTCTCAGTCTCAGTCTCAGTCTCAGTCTCAGTCTCAGTCTCAGTCTCAGTCTCAGTCTCAGTCTCAGTCTCAGTCTCAGTCTCAGTCTCAGTCTCAGTCTCAGCATCAGCCTCAGCCTCAGCCTCAGCCTCAGCCTCAGCCTCAGCCTCAGCCTCAGCCTCAGCCTCAGCCTCAGCCTCAGCCTCAGCCTCAGCCTCAGCCTCAGCCTCAGCCTCAGCCTCAGCCTCAGCCTCAGCCTCAGCCTCAGCCTCAGCCTCAGCCTCAGCCTCATCCTCAGCCTCAGCCTCAGTCTCAGTGTCTGTCTGTCCGTCCGTATGTCACATATGTTGTGTAAAATGATGAGTGTAGAGTGTCGAGTGTCGAGTATCGAGTGTCGAGTGTCGAGTGTCGAGTGTCGAGTGTCGAGTGTCGAGTGTCGAGTGTCGAGTGTCGAGTGTCAAGTGTCAAGTGTCAAGTGTCAAGTGTCAAGTGTCAAGTGTCAAGTGTCAAGTGTCAAGTGTCAAGTGTCAAGCGTCAAGTGTCAAGTGTCAAGTGTCAAGTGTCAAGTGTCAAGTGTCAAGTGTCAAGTGTCAAGTGTCAAGTGTCAAGTGTCAAGTGTCAAGTGTCAAGTGTCAAGTGTCAAGTGTCTAGTGTCTAGTGTCAAGTGTCAAGTCTCAAGTCTCAAGTCTCAAGTCTCAAGTCTCAGTCTCAGTCTCAGTCTCAGTCTCAGTCTCAGTCTCAGTCTCAGTCTCAGTCTCAGTCTCAGTCTCAGCCTCAGCCTCAAGTCTCAAGTGTCAAGTGTCAAGTCGCAAGTGTCAAGTGTCAAGTGTCAAGTGTCAAGTGTCAAGTGTCAAGTGTCAAGTGTCAAGTGTCAAGTGTCAAGTGTCAAGTGTCAAGTGTCAAGTCTCAAGTCTCAAGTCTCAGTCTCAGTCTCAGTCTAAGCCTCAGTCTCAGTCTCAGCCTCAGCCTCAGCCTCAGCCTCAGTCTCAGTCTCAGTCTCAGTGTCTGTCTGTCCGTCCGTATGTCACATATCTGTGAAGTGTCAAGTGTCGAGTGTCGAGTGTCGAGTGTCGAGTGTCGAGTGTCGAGTGTCGAGTGTCGAGTGTCGAGTGTCGAGTGTCGAGTGTCGAGTGTCGAGTGTCGAGTGTCGAGTGTCGAGTGTCGAGTGTCGAGTGTCGAGTGTCGAGTGTCGAGTGTCGAGTGTCGAGTGTCGAGTGTCAAGTGTCAAGTGCCAAGTGTCAAGTGTCAAGTGTCAAGTGTCAAGTGTCAAGTGTCAAGTGTCAAGTGTCAAGTGTCAAGTCTCGGTCTCAGTCTCAGCTTCAGCCTCAGCCTCAGCCTCAGCCTCAGCCTCAGCCTCAGCCTCAGCCTCAGCCTCAGCCTCAGCCTCAGCCTCAGCCTCAGCCTCAGCCTCAGCCTCAGCCTCAGCCTCAGCCTCAGCCTCAGCCTCAGCCTCAGCCTCAGCCTCAGCCTCAGCCTCAGCCTCAGCCTCAGCCTCAGCCTCAGCCTCAGCCTCAGCCTCAGCCTCAGCCTCAGCCTCAGCCTCAGCCTCAGCCTCAGCCTCAGCCTCAGCCTCAGCCTCAGCCTCAGCCTCAGCCTCAGCCTCAGCCTCAGCCTCAGCCTCAGCCTCAGCCTCAGCCTCAGCCTCAGCCTCAGCCTCAGCCTCAGCCTCAGCCTCAGCCTCAGCCTCAGCCTCAGCCTCAGCCTTAGCCTCAGCCTCAGCCTCAGCCTCAGTCTCAGTGTCTGTCTGTCCGTCCGTATGTCACATATCAGTGTCGAGTGTCGAGTGTCGAGTGTCAAGTGTCACGTGTCACGTGTCACGTGTCACGTGTCGAGTGTCGAGTGTCGAGTGTCGAGTGTCGAGTGTCAAGTGTCAAGTGTCACGTGTCACGTGTCACGTGTCACGTGTCACGTGTCACGTGTCGAGTGTCGAGTGTCGAGTGTCGAGTGTCGAGTGTCGAGTGTCGAGTGTCGAGTGTCGAGTGTCGAGTGTCGAGTGTCGAGTGTCGAGTGTCGAGTGTCGAGTGTCGAGTGTCGAGTGTCGAGTGTCGAGTGTCGAGTGTCGAGTGTCGAGTGTCGAGTGTCAGTCTCAGTCTCAGTCTCAGTCTAAGCCTCAGCCTCAGCCTCAGCCTCAGTCTCAGTGTCTGTCTGTCCGTCCGTATGTCACATATCTGTCAAGTATAAAGTGTCAAGTGTCAAGTGTCGAGTGTCGAGTGTCGAGTGTCGAGTGTCGAGTGTCGAGTGTCGAGTGTCGAGAGTCGAGTGTCGAGTGTCGAGTGTCGAGTGTCGAGTGTCGAGTGTACTTGACACTTGACACTTTACACTTTATACTTGACACTGATATGTGACATACGGACGGACAGACAAAGTCTCAAGTCTCAGTCTCAGTCTCAGTCTCAGTCTCAGTCTAAGCCTCAGCCTCAGCCTCAGCCTCAGCCTCAGCCTCAGCCTCAGCCTCAGCCTCAGCCTCAGCCTCAGCCTCAGCCTCAGCCTCAGCCTCAGCCTCAGCCTCAGCCTCAGCCTCAGCCTCAGCCTCAGCCTCAGCCTCAGCCTCAGCCTCAGCCTCAGCCTCAGCCTCAGCCTCAGCCTCAGCCTCAGCCTCAGCCTCAGCCTCAGCCTCAGCCTCAGCCTCAGCCTCAGCCTCAGCCTCAGCCTCAGCCTCAGCCTCAGCCTCAGCCTCAGCCTCAGCCTCAAGTCTCAAGTGTCAAGTGTCAAGTCGCAAGTGTCAAGTGTAACCCCTACCATTCCCGAGATGTTCGGAATGCGCACACCCGTGAGGCCCACCATAGCCCAGAAAAAGCCCCCTACCACCCCCGAAAAACCAGCCGGACCGGGCCCCTCCCAGATATCGCAAGTGCGGCGAAGCATAGGGGAGTGGGAGTCGGGAAAGGTCGAGAGTAGACCCAAGTCCCCGACACCCACCCCACAGGTCGCTCCGGCGGGCTCCCCCAAGCCGAAGTCAAAGGCCGCACAGGATAACAAAAGTGCGGCCCGTAGAATCTCGACGGAGGCATCGGGGAGCTCGCCGAAGGAACCTCACTATGCTTCAAAGTCGGCTGAAGCGAAGGCCTGCCTCTGTAGAGCCAAATTCCACCTGGGTAACTCCCGCAACTTGAGAACAGACATCAAGACGGGAGTTACCGAGGCGATTGAAAGGCTCTACGAGCTTGTGAAAGAGGCAGAGTCGGGAAAGGGGAAAGGCCCGGTTGTGGAAAGGAAGGCCACCGGGGCGAAACAGCCCAGTGGTCAACCCGAGGGGGTGAAGGAAAAAATAGAGGAGGCGTTGATGGCAAAACTGGCCGAGCACGAGGCGCTCCTGAAAGCCAATACCAAAAAGTTGGAGCAGCTGACAGGAGCGCTGGAGAGGCAAGGTCCGTCACTGGAGAGGACCACCTACGCGAGTGTTGCAGCAGGCCCCGCAAAGCGGGTACCAGAGCAGGCCTCACTACACTCGGTAGTGGTGACCTCCAGGGACGAGACCGATACCGGAGAAGAGGTGCTGGCCAGCATTAGAGAGGCCGTCGACGCCAAGGAGGGCTGGGTAAAGGTGGACCGGGTCCGAAAGGCAAAGGACCGAAAAATAATACTAGGATGCAGTACGCTAGAAGAAAGAGAGAAGGTGAAAGAGCGCCTGCAAAAAACGAGTGGTCGACTCATTGTAGAGGATATCCAGAACAAGGACCCGCTTCTGGTTCTCAGGGATGTGTTGTCATACAACACAGATGACGACGTCATCAAAGCCCTGAGGAACCAGAACCGGGACCTCTTCATGGGCCTCAAAGAGGAGGAATGCCGGCTGGTGGTGCGCTTTCGTCGGAAAGCGCGAAACCCCCATGCCGGACACGTGGTGCTACGGGTGTCCCCCGCGGTTTGGACAAGAGCAGTCGCGGCCGGAGCGGTGCACGTAGACCTCCAGAAGGTCATAGTGGAGGACCACTGTCCACTCGTGCAGTGCTCCCAATGCCTCGGCTACGGGCACGGGCGACGGCTCTGCAAGGAAACCGTCGTCAAGTGTAGCCATTGCGGGGGACCCCACATGAAGACTGCTTGCGCTGACTGGCTCGCCAACGCTCTCCCAACGTGCTGCAACTGCACGGCAGCCAAGCTGGACACCCCTGGACACAACGCGTTTAGTCAGGAGTGTCCAGTTAGGCGCAAATGGGAAGCATTGGCTCGGGCCAGTATAGCGTATTGCTAAGGGCACCACGCGGAACCCCACCAGCAGCAAGCCGATTAGGATAGCTCAGGCCAACCTCCAGCGGAAGAATCTCGCAACTTGCGAGCTTCTGCTGGAGATGGACAAGAGAAGGCTAGACATCGCGTTGCTCCAGGAACCCAACGTGGGTGGGGCTCGAAGTATGAGGAACTATAAGGGAGCCAGGATCTTCCAGAACACCGGTCACGAGGAGGGCACTGTAAAGGCGGCTATTGCCGTCCTTAACCAAGACGTTGACGTCTTACAGTGCCCAAAACTCACCACCAACAACATCGTGGTGGTGAGGATCCGGACCGTTGCCTGGGAGATCACGTTGGTCTCCTACTACTTCGAGCCTGACCAGCCCATTGGGCCATACCTGGAGCATCTAGCGAAGGTCGCCGAAGAACTGGGGCCTACGGCTATCCTAATAGGAGGCGATGCAAACGCGAAAAGCACCTGGTGGGGAAGCAGCAGAGTCGACCACAGAGGAGAGGACATGGCAGGCGCTCTTGAGGACCTAGGCTTGCAGGTACTAAACGTCGGCGATACCCCGACATTTGACACAGTGCGGGGTAATAGGCAGTACACCAGCCACGTCGACGTGACGGCCTGCTCGGCGGACTTGCTCAATCTGGTGGCGGACTGGAAGGTAGAGAGAGACCTCACGAGTTCCGACCACAACGGCATCACCTTCAGTCTCAATCTGACGAGGGCCAAGGGGATGCACATAGAAAGGACCACACGTATCTATAACACAAAAAAAGCAAACTGGTCCCAGTTTCATGAGAAACTGGGCCAGTTTAAAGCAGATAGCAAAATTAATAAAACAGAAATTAACAAAATTATTAGTAGTACACAGTTAGAATCATTTTTGGACAAATATTTGGAAATCATAACAGATACGTGTGGTCAATGCATCCCCAAGAAGGGGGTCAGAGAGAGACTGACGGTGCCGTGGTGGTCCGAGGAACTCGCGAAGATGAAGAAGGAAGTCGCCACCAGAAAGCGCAGAATTCACTGCGCAGCGCAGGTCCGCAGAGCGAAGGTCGTCGGGGAGTACCTGCAAGCAAAAGAGAGGTATGAGACCGAGTCCAGGAAAGCCCAGACCGAAAGCTGGAAGAGCTTTTGTGGGAGGCAGGACAGGGAGGGAGTTTGGCAGGGCATCTACAGGGTACTCAAAAACACCGCCTCTAGGCAAGAGGACCTACCCTTGGTGAGGGACGGGAAGGAAATGACCCAGCTGGAGTCCGCGCAGTTGCTGGCCGAGACCTTCTACCCAGGGGACCTAGAAACTGGGGACAACGAGGACCACCGACGGACACGAGCCGCAGCCGAGCACGTAAACGGCTGGGCCCATGATGAACAACATGACCCACCGTTTACGTTGCAAGAGCTGATGTCCTCGGTGGAAAGCTTCAACCCCAAGAAGGCCCCCGGTGTGGATGGTCTCACGGCTGACATCTGCAGCCAGGTCATTTCCAAAGACCCCGAAACCCACCTTGCCCTGCTGAACAAGTGCCTGGAACTGTCCTGCTTCCCACGAGCTTGGAAAGAGGCCGCGGTGGTCGTCCTGCGAAAACCAGGCAAGGACGACTACCGCCACCCCAAGTCGCATCGGCCCATAGGCCTTCTCTCGGTGATGGGGAAGATCTTCGAGAAGATGGTTGTCCGAAGGTTGCAGTGGCACCTGATACCCCGGATGAGTACTCGCCAGTACGGATTCATGCCTCAGAAGAGCACCGAGGACTCCCTCTATGACCTGTTACAATGTATCCATGGTAATCTAGCCAACAAAAAGCTGATTACCATGGTATCATTGGACATAGAGGGAGCCTTCGATAGCGCCTGGTGGCCCGCTATCAGGATCCGACTGGCTGAGGAAAAGTGTCCGGTGAATATCAGGAGAGTCATAGACTGCTACCTTCGGGACAGAAGAGTGAGGGTGAGGTACGCCGGTGAGGAGTACGCCAAAAGCACCAGCAAAGGTTGCGTACAAGGCTCCATCGGCGGCCCCATCCTCTGGAACCTTCTTCTCGACCCATTGCTGAGAGACCTAGAGGCACGCGGCGACTATTGTCAGGCCTTCGCAGACGACATAGTCCTCGTCTTTGCCGGCGATACGGCGCTGGAGGTCCAAAGACATGCCAACGCGGCCCTCGCTTTTGTTCAGGAGTGGGGTGTCAAAAACAAGCTGAAGTTCGCGCCACATAAAACGCTTGCGATGGTAATTACCAAGAAGCTGAAATTTGACACACCACTCCTGAGGATGGGAGGGGTCGACATTGGCGTGTCTGACGAGATCAAGATCTTGGGGCTCACGATAGACAGCAAGCTGACGTTCAACGCCCACGTTGCGAACATCTGCAAAAAGGCGTTGAACGTCTACAAGCAGCTGTCCAGAGCCGCCAAGATCAGCTGGGGGCTCCACCCGGACGTGATCCGTGTCATCTACACGGCTACGGTGGAGCCCGTGATCTTGTATGCCTCTAGCGCTTGGGCGCCGGCGGCGAGGAAACTTGGAGTGCAAAGGCAGCTGAACGCGGTCCAGCGAGGATTTGCCCAGAAGCTGTGTGGAGCGTACCGCACCGTCTCCCTGAACGCGGCACTGGTGCTGGCTGGGATACTACCTCTCGACCTCAGGATACAGGAGGCAGCCGCCCTGTATGAGGCGAAGAGAGGGGTCCCCCAGACAGTGCTAGGCGATCGGGAGATAGAGCGAGGTGTGGCCTTCACCAAAGCCCCGCATCCGGCAGACCATATGAGCCTGGAGTTCGTGTGTCTGGTGGACCAACAGCAAGTGGAGGACCGCGTCCATCAAGCGGTCCAGATATACACGGATGGCAGCAAGATTGAGGGCCGGGTCGGAGCCGCATTGTCTCTTTGGAGCAATGGCGCCGAGACAAAAGCCCTCAAGCTCAAGCTGCCACCGCACTGCACGGTCTACCAGGCGGAACTCCTGGCCATATGCAGAGCCACGAGGTTAATCCTCCAATGCGGTGAGGCGAGCTTCGGGCTCCTCAGCGACTCGCGTTCGGCGCTGGAGTCCGTCACCAACGTTCGTTCCCCCCACCCTCTGGCGGTCGAGGCCCGCGATAACATCAGGCGCTGCAGGATCCAGAACAAGGAAGTCTCCCTGTTCTGGATCAAAGCGCACGCGGGCCTCGAGGGGAACGAGAGGGCGGACCAGCTGGCCAAAAATGCTGCCTTGCACTCCAAGCGAAGGCCTGACTACGAGGGGTGTCCGGTCTCATTCGTCAAGCGAGAGCTCCGTAGGGACTCGCTTGACGAATGGAACCGGAGGTACAAGTCCGGCGACACTGCGGGGACGACGAAGCTGTTCCTTCCGGACGCAGTGGAGGCGTACAGGATAGTCCGAAAGCTCCGCCCGGCTGGCGTTCTGACGCAGGTGCTAACAGGACACGGTGGGTTCTCAGAATACTTGCACAGATTCAAGTGTAAGGAGGACCCATCGTGTTTCTGCGAGCCGGGCGTGAGCCAAACAGTCGGACACATCCTCGCCGAGTGCCCTGCTTTCGGAGGGGAGAGGTTCGGGGCCCAGCAGTGCCTAAACAAGAACATAAAGCCGGAGCATTTTAAAAATCTAATAGCAGGAGTAGAAACCCGGAAAGGCTTCCTGGAATACTGCGTGGGAATTGCTGAAAAGGTGGTAAAGAGAAACAGATGATGGTGGGATGGGATAGAAGACAAAGGAACGAGACAGAGGTAAACGAAGGAAGAGCACAGACTGAAGAGATGAATTATAAATAAGAAGCACAATATATAGAAAGAGAAATGAATAGACAGAAAGAAATAAGAAAATGCAAGACGATAACATATACAAGATCATTAAAATAAATAACGAAAAAATGGGAATGGGATCATGGGAAACAAAACAAGCAAATACAAAATAAAGTGATTTTAAATATAAAATAGATAAGAAACGTCTCAGATAACGTCTGAGGACACGCATTAAAAAAAAAAAAAAAAAAAAAAAAAAAAAAAAAAAAAAAAAAAAAGTGTCAAGTGTCAAGTGTCAAGTGTCAAGTGTCAAGTGTCAAGTGTCAAGTGTCAAGTGTCAAGTGTCAAGTGTCAAGTCTCAAGTCTCAAGTCTCAGTCTCAGTCTCAGTCTAAGCCTCAGTCTCAGTCTCAGCCTCAGCCTCAGCCTCAGCCTCAGTCTCAGTCTCAGTCTCAGTGTCTGTCTGTCGACACTCGACACTCGACACTCGACACTCGACACTCGACACTCGACACTCGACACTCGACACTCGACACTCGACACTCGACACTCGACACTCGACACTCGACACTCGACACTCGACACTCGACACTCGACACTCGACACTCGACACTCGACACTCGACACTCGACACTCGACACTCGACACTCGACACTCGACACTTGACACTTGACACTTGACACTTTATACTTGACACAGATATGTGACATACGGACGGACAGACAGACACTGAGGCTGAGGCTGAGGCTGAGGCTGAGGCTGAGGCTGAGGCTGAGGCTGAGGCTGAGGCTGAGGCTGAGGCTGAGGCTGAGGCTGAGGCTGAGACTTGACACTTGACACTCGCGACTCGACACTCGACACTCGACACTCGACACTCGTCACTCGTCACTCGACACTCGACACTCGACACTCGACACTTGACACTTCACAGATATGTGACATACGGACGGACAGACAGACACTGAGACTGAGACTGAGACTGAGACTCGACACTCGACACTCGACACTCGACACTCGACACTCGACACTTGACACTTGACACTTGACACTGGACACTTGACACTCGACACTCGTCATTCGACACTCGACACTCGACACTCGACACTCGACACTCGACACTCGACACTCGACACTCGACACTCGACACTCGACACTCGACACTCGACACTCGACACTCGACACTCGACACTCGACACTCGACACTCGACACTCGACACTCGACACTCGACACTCGACACTCGACACTCGACACTCGACACTCGACACTCGACACTCGACACTCGACACTTGACACTTGACACTTGACACTTTATACTTGACACAGATATGTGACATACGGACGGACAGACAGACACTGAGGCTGAGGCTGAGGCTGAGGCTGAGGCTGAGGCTGAGGCTGAGGCTGAGGCTGAGGCTGAGGCTGAGGCTGAGGCTGAGGCTGAGGCTGAGGCTGAGGCTGAGGCTGAGGCTGAGGCTGAGGCTGAGGCTGAGGCTGAGGCTGAGGCTGAGGCTGAGGCTGAGGCTGAGGCTGAGGCTGAGGCTGAGGCTGAGGCTGAGGCTGAGGCTGAGGCTGAGGCTGAGGCTGAGGCTGAGACACTTGACGCTTGACACTTGACACTTGCCTTGTCAAACATAAGCCTATGTAAAGTAAACAAAAAATAATGTAGTAGGTATTATACGTAGCTTGTTGTCATAGCAAATGCTACAAATTGGCTACGAGCGATACTATAATTATTTTTCCTAAATATATAATCTTAACTAGCTTCCGCTCCGGGGTTTCAACCGCGTTCTCGAGGGATCTTATGTTTTCCCGGGATAAAAAGTAACCTATAACCTTCCTCGATAAATGGGCTATCCAACACTAAAATAATCTTTCAATTCAAACTAGTAGTTCTTGAGATTAACGTGGTCAACCAAACAAACACTTCAGCTTTATAATATTAAAGTATTGATTATACCCAGACTCAGGCAGGACTTACAGACATATTCCTGCACACAAATGTCTGACCTGGGTGGGAAACCATGACCAGTGTCGTGATAGGTGGGGTATTTTATCAACCATGCCAACTGACCCGTCAAAATTTAAAATAGACTAACACTCAGTGTCATACGTTTATGACACGACACTTCTTTAGGTATCTATACTATATAATATTATAAAGCTGAAGAGTTTGTTTGTTTGAATGCGCTAATCTCAGGAACTACACAAGATCCCTCGGGAACGTGGGAGAAACCGCGGGGTGGAAAATAGTAATATTATAAAGCTAAAGAGATTGTTTGAACGCGCTAATCTCAGGAACTACTGGTTTGATTTGAAAAATTCTTTCAGTTTTAGATAGCCCATTTATTTATGAATGTTTTTTTACTATAACGTTATAGGTCGTGGGTTCTGGAATATGGTAATCAAAGAAAAACCCCATATAATAATAATATTAGTTCATCATAATGCATTTGACAAGCGTATATCAGGATAAATAAACAAAGTAAACGTTCATTTCCTCCTCTAATTAGTACCGAGAAGCGTTAAAAGTATATTTATTTCAGTTCTTAGTTTCCTCGAGTAAACAGCATATTTGTAAGAAGAAATTTCTTGCTTACTTTTCTTTATTTTAACTGTAGATCATAAATAATAGAGGAAATTTAAAGAGAAACAACTGTAAGATTCAACAAGCGGGAAATAGAATATAATAAGGAAACAATTGTGCTACCATTTAAAAACTCAATAGCTTCCGTCCCACGGTTTCACCCGCGTTCCCGTGGGATCTTATGTTTTCTCGAGATAAAAAAGAAGCCTATGTGCTATTCCAGACTATCTCTGTGCCAAATTTCACCCAGATCCGTTCAGTCATTCAGGCGTGATTGAGTAACAAACATCCATCCATCCATCCATCCAAACTTTCACATTTATAAAGTAGGATTAAACTAAAGTAATAGCTCAGTTATATAGTGACGCCCGTGTATCATTAAAAAGCATGGTCAAATAAAAGATTAATTTTGAAAAATTCAAAGTCATTTATTCAGGAGGTCTTATGAAAGTCAAATCTACGGTAACCGCCTACCATCAGGCAGGCCGTAAGCTTGTGTGTCACTTTAACGGTAAAAAAATAAAATATTAATAATATTTTTTTGTAGGTAGTAGAACTCTAGAGTTCGCCCGGGGAAGTACTACCACCATATCTAATTCCGCCTTGAAATAGTAGTGCACTTGTATTACTGTGTTTTGGTTAGGAGGGTATGGGAGCCTGTGAAATTACAGGCACAGGAGACTTAACAACTTCATGTCTCAAGGTTGGCAACGCGTGGGTACCCCACAAAATAATATTGTATTTTCTTTGCCCGTAGTGTTATGAGCGTCTATGCAGTAACCGCGGTTTGAGCTTTGCGATGATATATCAGTCAGTCAGTTTCTCTTTTTATAATATACTAGCTTTTCTGCGCGGTTACACCCGCGTTCCCGGGATAAAATATAGCCCATGTTACTCAGGGATAATGTAGCACTCCAACTTATTCATTATTGTAAATAGCTATTTAAATAGATATTTTTTTAGGTTACAATAAACGTTGTTTCAAAAACAAAATAAAATCATGCCGCGTGACACGAACCACGTACTTCGAAGACGTGGGATTAAAAACCGAAACGTGATATGAATTAAAATAGATCTAAAAACGACTTGTCACACGTTGACAGTGACATCATTATATATTTTCTGGTTGTTTTACCAGCGGTGTTGTTTTTCTACATAAAAGTATCCTGTATGATTTGATTCAAGATAGGGAAAAAGCTCTGAAAAATACAATAAGATCACAAGATAATTTATGATAAAAACCGAAAACATTTTGATTTCAAAGTTGGTGATAGTGTTTTTGTGGACAGTGCAAATAAACTGAATAAGAAGAAGCTCGATGAATTAAGAATCGGACCTTACAAAATCGTAGAACAAATGTCGAACTCAATTTACAAGATAAACACTGGCCGAAAAAAAGCAGAGTCAAACTTTTTCCACAGATCGAAGTTAACTCCAGCCCCTGCGTTTACGAATCATGAAGAAGATACATGATAGTTATTTTTTGTCTTCCCGGGAGGAGGGAGATGTAAAGAAAAATATATTTTTCTTAAAAAATCTATGGTCGGATAATAATCTGTCAATTGTCAGTCAGGGCAAATGTCAGGCGTATAAAATAAATAATAATTTCGCTTCAGTCGCCATTCTATCAAGAAGAAGAAGAAGAAGAATTTCGTTGCATAATAAAAATCTAATTACTTAACGTGATTGTGATATAGGAATCGACATAAGTATAATTAATAACGTTAATTGTCGTTTCTTTCTTTGCAGGTACCTAGTATTGTTTGTTACTAGATATTTATATTATTGTTGTGTGTTATGTGTTTTTAATTGACCGTGTCGTTCTAAATCACACGAAAACTATTATTGTCAACGAGCTCGGCCACCATGGGCTTTCGTGCTCTTTAAGCGCCGGCCGTTTTTCACGCCACACGGCTCTTAATGATATTATCCGTAGGGCTCTTGTTGTTGCCAACGTGCCTTCTGTACTAGAACCAGTCGGAATTGCGCGTGACGATGTCAAGAGGCCGGATGGTATGACTTTGATCCCGTGCAGTGTTGGCAAGCCGCTGGTGTGGGATGCCACGTGTGTTGATACACTTGCGCCTTCCCACTTACTGGCGACTTGTAAAGTCGCTGGGGCGGCAACGACCGGAGCTGAAAAATCCAAATTTAAAAAATACGCTTGTCTTAGTTCTAATTGTTTGTTCATGCCATTCGCAGTGGAAACCATGGGTCCGTGGGGGTTTGAGGCTCGCCGATTTCCTCGGATTTTATCATCCAAGCTCATCGAGGCTTCGGGAGACCGACGGGCTGGGAGCTTTTTCCTCCAACGCATAAGCTTGGCCATACAAAAAGGGAACGCTGCCAGCCTGTTGGGAACCTTTGCTTATCGACAGCAGCGAGGGCTTTGAGGATGTTTTCTATATATCAAAGTTTGTATTTTATACATTGATTGTAAATATTTGTTGTAAATAAACATACATAATAATATTAAAGTATCCTCATAAAAATGATTCCTCCATCAATCATTAAAATTGGTTCAGTACCTATATTATCTGTTAAAAAACCGGCCAAGTGTGGGTCGGACTCGCGCTCGAAGGGTTCCGTACCATTATCTATAAGAACGGCCAATTACACCCAGATGAAGTAAAATCAATTCCTGTCAAGAATATAGTACAGTTTATTATAGCTGCAGGTCTTGGCAGTGAAATTTAATTTGTGTGGCGATCACAATAGATCTAATCTGGTCGCAGTGATACAAGGTTTGGAAAGACTTGGAACAGCCACCTAATCCAAATAATAATAATAATGACAATTAAATATTTATTTTATTCAATTTTTTAGAATTTGTTGTTATAGCTACAACTAGGGTTGCCAGGCATCCGGATAAAGCTGGACACAGTCAGGCTTTTTGATTGCGTGTCCGGCCAAATTAGACGGTGTCCGGCCTGTCCGGCTTTTGTTAGGCTTTTTAAATGTGACCATTCAAAGTCAAAGCCATTTATTCAGTTTGGGCCCTAGGAGGGCACTTATGAAGGTCGAGTTTACTGAAGTTACCACCGGTTCGGAAGTCAGCCTTCAACTGAGAAGAACCGGCAAGAAACTCTGCAAGGTTACTTTTTTTTATTTTTTATTATCTAACTATTGGCTATATTTTTTCAAAAACAGCAAAATGTATAATACAGTATGCAATTAAAACAAAACGAAAAATACCAAATAATATCGAATACGCTAATGGCTAAAACTAAATATATATATATATATATACCTAGTCTTGCCATAAATATTGTCACAAAGAAAAAACATTTTTTTTTATTGCAAATAATATTGATTACTTTTACAGTATGTTAGTTTAATACATAAATAAAAAACAATTTAAAATATAAAAAGCTTATTCGAAGTGGTCTCCATTGGCTGCAATACAGTCCTTTAAACGTTGTAGCCAGTTATCAATAGAAGCACGCACTCTTTCCATGGAAAAATTCTTCACTGCCAATCGTATGGATTGTTTTAGGGACTCCAAATTATCATGGCGTTTAGAGCAAGCCGTACTCTCTAAAACTGACCATAAATCATAATCCAGCGGATTAAGATCGGGACTAGACGACGGCCAGTCTTCAGCTCTGATGAAGTCCGAAACGTTTACTTCCAACCAAGACTGCGTGGACCGAGCTTTATGACCCGGCGCCGAGTCTTGTTGGAAGGACCATACTTGATTATTGAACATGGTGTTGTTAAGGGGCTTAACTACCTTCTCAAGAATGGTATCTTGATACACTTGTGCCGATGTTTTGATACCTTTTTCACAAAAATATGGCTCAGTCACTCCTTCATAGCTAACACCCCACCAAACCATCACTGAAGTCGGATAATGCCCACGTTGCACTCTGTCGACTAATTGGGAAGCTTCCTTAGAGCTTTGAGCATAAATACGATCATTTTGTTTGTTAAAATGTTGCTCAACTGTAAAGATTTTCTCATCCGTAAACAATTTTTTTCTGTGACCTCCCTTTGCGTACCGCTTCAGTAGTTGTTTCGATTTTACCACCCTATTCTTTTTTAAATTATCAGTTAAAAAATGACCAGTGCGTCTCTTATAGGCTGCAAGTCCTAAGCCATCTTTTAAAATACGCGACATGGTTCTGGGTGCTATCTTCATCTCCCGAGATAAAATCTTTTGCTTTCGGACAGGATTTCTTCGAATTCTTTCCCTTACTGCTTTAACCACCTTTTTCGTACGAACACTACGTGGACGGCCAGATCTTTTTCTGTCACAAGCAGAGGAGGTCTCATTGTACCTATTAATAGTCCGGTACACAAACATTTGACTAATACCAAGCGTATGGAGAGTTTTAAAAATTGCGTTTGGCTAAATACCAACTTTGTGTAATGCAATCACAGCGATTCGGTTCTCTTTATCACCCCACTCCATTTTAATATCGCAAAATATTGTCCAATGTATTGGCGCCAAAATTAGAAAACCCAATGAACAATCGTATAAAAATGACAGATTCCAAATTCAAATGTAATATCTTTCTTATTTTTAATTGTAACAGTATTTATGGCCAGACTATGTATATATAATAAAGAAACATTATGCAAGGTGCATCTGTGCAGAGTGTAACTATTTCCAAACATCCCTATCTTCAACATAATGAGCTACCTTGTAATAAGCCTTTTCCTTCAAAACTTTCTTTATGTAAAATTTTAATTTAAAATCGGTCATCTTGATTACCGAGTGAGGTATTTTATCATAAAAACGAACACAATTACCAAGGAATGACTTGCTAACTTTGGCTAGCCTAAAATATGGAACAACTAATTTCTCTCTTTGCCTTGTATTTATATTATGGACATCTACTTTTGTTTTAAACATTCCTATATTTCTACGTATGAACATTATATTTTCATAAATGTAAAGTGAAGGCAAAGTCATTATATTTATTTCTTTAAATAAATGCTTTAATGAGTCCCGACCCATACTATAAATTGCACGAATTGCTCTTTTTTGTAGTATAAAAATAGTTTCAATATTGAAATTAATATTGCACTTACATGAATATTGAATGATAATAATAAAGAAGACTCATTCATTTAATTTTATTGTTGTTTCATGAAATAAAAACTTGTTTTACTTTTTAAAAAATTGTCGTGTAAGACTAATAAATTAACGGTGTCTGGCCTTTTCACCCAAATGTCCGTCTTTTCGGTTTTAAGACCTGGTAATCTTAGCGGCAACAGAAATACATCATCTGTGAAAATTTCAACTGTCTAACTATCACGGTTCATGAGATACAGCCTAGTGACAGACGGATGGACAGCGGAGTCTTAGTAATAGGGTCCCGTTTTACCCTTTGGATACGGAACCCTAAAAATTAATATGACTAACAAACCCACTTTTATATTTACAACTAAGATTAATTTTATATTTGTGCTTTAAAATGTGGTGTAATCAAAATACGACATAAAAGACAAAGAAATCGTGCTTAAAAAGATAAGCAAAACAAGTATTAAGTTTTACAGTTTAGCATAAAGCTCCGTATTTAACAGTCCGATATAAAAATACACAGTTCCTAGATAACTACAGAAAATAAGATGCCTGTTTTTTTTTCACGGAAATAAAATACTTCCTTGTGTACAGTCGACGTCAAAGATATATTTACAATTGAAAGTTACAAAAAGATCTTTACATTAAAATAAGTTGCCATGTAATGTGACAAGTACTTGTTTACGTGATATATTACAGTTTTATATTTTCACTCAATGTGCCCAAAATATGTTTACACTATTTAATCCATGGAATTTGCCACTTTTTCTGACTTATATTCGTTTACATAACAAGTTACAGAATAATATTTACACTCAATGTGTCAAACGTGATACACGTCAAGAGCAACATTTCTGTTTTTACGTTTCATGATGCATAAAAACTTTAACGCATTCTGCTACAAAAACATATTTACATACATATTTACAAATTTCTTTATAATTCATCTATTTCGTTCTGGCCTACCTTTTATTTAAGAAACCTCCTTGCTATAATTTTCTTTAGCTTCTTAGGTACTTATTTTTAATAATTCATATTAAGAATATTCCATTATATTTATGATATTTCTAGAAGTGTTTTATCTTTTCGAGCGTCATTGATGCATTGCGAGTGTCATTGTAAAGATAAATTTCATAAACAATATTAAATAAAATGTTTCGCATAGACGACCATACAAAGCACAAAATAATTACCATGCGTGAATATGGAGCTACGGTTACGGATATATCGGAAGAACTGGGGATTTCGGTAAGTAAACCTTCAAATGACGGTAATAAATATGGCCTTACGTCATAACATATTAAATTTTATGAGAAATATTAAATAGTGAATCTCATCACTCTCATCTTGTTTCAGCGACCAACGGTGTATCTGTGGATCAACAGATGGGGCAACGAGGGAACAGTGAAATGTCACTCATCTAAGGGCCGAAATAAAAAAACCTCTGAATACACTGACAGGGCTTTATAGAAAGTGTGATGGTCCAGCGATTCATAAGCGTACCTACATATGCACAACAATTAAATGTTAGTGCTAATACAATCAGAAGACGATTAAAGAGTGCAGGACTTCGTCGTAGAATCCCTGCGAGGAAACCGCAACTAACTGACCGGCACAAAGGTTTGCGGTTGAATTTTGCCAATAAATATCAATATTTCGACTTTGAAGACGCGGTTTTTATCGACGAAAAGGTCTTCACAACACGCCAAGATGGACGCGTGTCCCTATATCGCTAAACACGCGTTACGACGAACAAAATGTCTTGGTCGATAGAAGAAGTGGACGTCTGTCAATTGGTTTTTGGGGGTGGATTTCGAGTTCGGGTCCAGGTGAACTTGTGGAAATCACAACACGAATGAATGCCAACAATTATTTAGAAATCCTCAGAGATGTCTTACTACCAACACTTAAAGCTTCATTTGGTGATAAAAAATATATTTGGTACAGGACAACTCATCGGTCCATATTTCCCGTATAGTCCAAGCATGGATCAATGAACAAGATAGCATAGAACTGATAAAGTTGTCACCAAAATCCCCGGACATGAATGTTATTGAAAACATGTGGGGTCTTATGGTCCAAAACTGGGACTCTTCGAAGGTAAAGACCAAACAAAATTTAAGAGAACATGTACACGAGCTGTGGGAATACTATCGCGGTATTGACTACTGCGAAAATTTAGTCCGCTCTATGGGCCAACGCTTACAAGACGTGCAGGATGCTTTTGGCGGCTACACACGATTTTAAAATGTTTAAACATTAAGATATTCACACGTTGTATGATTATTTATATAAGAAGTATTTTTTTAATAGAACTAGGATAGCACTTTTTTTAAAATTAAAACACCTAACTGTACTCATAAGTCTTTTAATCAAAAGGTATAGTAGAAACGAAAGTAGGTATGTCAGCTTTTGATCAACATAACAATAAAGCCACGTTCAAGAATAAAAGCCCCCTAAAGCTAAAAAGCACAACTTTAGGGCCAATTTTTATTCCTCAGATAGACATTTATCCAACAGATACCCATGACCATGACAATCCATACAGTTAGTCATCGAATCGCGCTTATCTTACGTAAGGAAGTTCGGCCTTAAATTCACTTTTATTTAAACTTAGTATTCTTCAGTATCTATGCATTTACAAAATAACCGGCCAAGGGCGAGTCGGATTCGTACATTAAGGGTTCCGTACAATTTTCAAAAAATCACATTTGTTGTACAAATAAACAGCTCGACTTAAATATTTATTTTATTCTGATTTTAGTATATGTTATTGAACTTAGGGGCACAGAAATACATCGCCTGAAAGTTTTAATAGCCTAGTTATAACTGTTCGTGAGATAGGTACAGCCTGGTGAGAGACAGACAGACGAACGGACACTAGAGGTTTAGTAATTGGGTCTGTTTTAACCTCTGGGTACGGAACTCTGAAAATCAAAAATACTGAAAATGGTTTAAATGTAAACATCGGAATTAAAGACTCGACATAGCATTGATAGCGTCATCTAAACGAACGAGACCACGAAAACGAGACAAACAGACCATTTGACAGTATGGTACTCTTTTCGACGATTGTCAATATTTTAGACTGCTGCTTTCAATTGTTTGTAAAGGTATTTATTTACCAGGAAATATAAAACTGTTTATGTATGGTTGATTGTAAATATTAAAATTGAGCTTTACATGCAATTTAATTTGGTACATTAAGAGTAAATATTATTATGTAACTTGTCATGTAAACGAATATAAGTCAGAAAAAGTGGCAAATTCCATGGATTAAATAGTGTATATATGTTTTGGGCACATTGAGTGAAAATATAAAACTGTAATATATCATGTAAACAAGCACTTGTCACATTACATGGCAACTTATTTTAATGTAAAGATCTTTTTGTAACTTTCAATTGTAAATATATCTTTGACGTCGACTGTACAATCTTAGCGAAGTAACAACTTTAAACGAACCGTAGCTGGTTACCGTATAAATTGTATTATGTCATTTATGTTACTACGTGTTTACCAAGAAACTTGTATGTGGAAAAACAGTTTTGTACATTCCCACAGTGCCTCCATTGTACAATTGTAAAATCTGTATGTTACGATAAATATAATATTGAAGATATTGAATAGTGCGTACTTCTAGATTGTTCTAAGGATCAAGTTTCACGTGGATTGAAAATATCGTAAAGAAACCGTAAATAGTATGATGGTTGTGTTCTATTGCGTCTGGCTGGCACTGAATTTCACGTTGAAATGTCTTATAAAATACTAGCTGCCCCCCGCGGTTTCACTTGCGTTCTCAAAATAAAAAGTTGCCTATAACCTTCCTCAAGAATTGGGCTATCGAATGCAAAAATATTTTTTCAAACCGACTGGTAGTTTTAGAGATTAGCGCTTTCAAACAAAAACAAACTCTCCAGCTTTATTTTATTAGTATAGATTTGTACTTGAGTATCAGTATTAGTATATAGCAGTAGTACCTATTCTAGGCTATGTAACGCTAAAATGTAAAAAATAATACTAATAATATTACTTTCTTGAGAGAATTTTTAAATAAATTTGTTTTGGCAAAGTCTTAGCTACCCCGACGCTGCATGTGTATTTGGCAATGAGCCAAAGTACTTCAAATATGTTCAGAGCGAAGTTTGAACGATATTTGGAACGTCATATCTATTTTTCTTTTTTATTATTCTTAGGGGTGTTTTTGTCGGCAAGGGGAATACATTTAAGGCAACGCGGAGCCTATATTTTAGATGAAAAACAATGTAATACATTAAGTCATTTTAAATATTCAACATGAATGTGGTTTGTTTAGAATTACTTTATAATATAGTTTTAAACTATATACTTTTCTGCTAAACTACTCCAATAATAAATCCGGCTAATTTACTACATCAATTACAAACGTACTTACTCAACTGAGTAAATAAAATAGAAACAAGGTTAATAGTTCGTTAAAACCGTTCACAGTTCACGGCGGAGCGGAAAAAGTTCGCAACTTAGGAAAGTTGCGAACAAACACTCCTGTAACAATTTTCCCGTTCGAGAATTTTAAAGCATTTTAAAAGCATCCGTAGATTGGATTACTAAAATTTCATTTAATACAGGACCTAAAACTAGCACTAGGTCAGCGCCCATGTTGTGGGGGTAACTTCATTTGATGTTTTTTTTTTATAAATGCTTTTTCCCCTTTTTGGTAACAAAATATGGATATGTAGCAACGCACAGTTTTTGGGCATACAGATAGCTATTATAGTAGTATAATGCATAATGATTAAACGTAGGAATTATTTATATTATTATTTATAAATAACAACTAAGATTCCATCTGTAAAGTATATTTTTATTTGAAAATACTTTGATCACGTTTCGCTAGGAATCATCGTCAAAATTACAATGCCATCTTGAACAATACTTATTATACAGTATTAAATAAGTTTATAGATAAAAAGTGAGGAATATTACTCATAAATAAAATTTATTATATCATCGTGTAACCTTTGGTTAAAAGCATTTAATTGTTTTTAAGGTTTGGCACCCACTAGACCGCCGAATTGAGCTGTGTTGAAAAGCTATCATCAGAAATTTAGAACCAAAACTTGCCGAACTAAACCACACTCTCGCATCACCTATCTCAATTTTCACTTACTCAACTCAACGTGATTCTTCTGTAGTGGATGCCAGTCTTTATCTTTACTATAATATAATGCAGGAGAAGAGTTTTTTTGTTTGTTTAAAGGCGGTAATTTCTGAAACTACCAGGCGAATTTGAAAAAATATTTTTGCATTTGATAGCCCAATTCTTGAAGAAGGCTATAGGCTATTTTTTATCCCGGGAGTGCGGGTGAAACCTCGGGGAACAGCTAGTAGTAGATATAAGCAAAAAATTATAGCAAAAAAGTTGTTTTCAATAACAAGGTTACTTTGTGTTCGTGATAGATAGGTATAACCTACTGGAAGCACCGAAATAATGTTTTTTTTACAAGCGTGCTTAACATTTTTACATAATTATCGCGGAATTCTGAAACAATGTTGATGTTGTAGTGTTGTCTATAAACATTATATCGATAAATATAATATTAATTTTTTGGATATAAAAGCAGTTTCGAGGCTCGCCAATTTGCTTGGATTTTATCATCCAAGCTCATCGAGGCTTCGGGAGACCGACGGGCTGGGAGCTTTTTCCGCCAACGCATAAGCTTGGCCATCCAAAAAGGGAACGCTACCAGCCTGTTGGGAACCTTCCCTATCGACAGCAGCGTGGACTTTGAGGATGTTTTCTATATATCATAGTTGGTATTTTATACTTGTTGCAAATATAGCAGTTTTACATAGATTATGTTGGACCCCAAACTAGGTATATCTATAGGTATGGGTGTGCAATGGGCATTCAACTAGGGACAAAATGTTGATAATATTTATGATGTTTTGTTCTTCTTCATCTCATAAAGTATGTTTGATTTAAACTAATTGCCTTTCTTACTGGAATTTGTCCCTTTTTAAACACCTATTAATTTTGAGGGTTATTGTATATTAAATATAGTATATAGTAAAAAAACTATGCGTATTTGACATTGGCTAAAGTTAAAAAGTCAAATCTTGGTAAGTGTATCTACGCCTTAATAAAATACCACTCGGTTACCAAGATGACTGATTTTAAATTGAAATCTTACAAAGTTTTGAAAGTCTATTACAAGGTAGCTCATTATATTGAAGTTAGAGATGTCTGAAAGTAACTGAATAAACTGAATAGCTTTGACTTTGACCTCTAAAAATTAATGCTGGTTAAAATATTTAATGCACTAGGTATTTTAACACTAAACGATATCACAAACATTAACGGTCCTTGCCATTATTTCGATGCCACACTATCGATACACAACCTATCGATATACAACTACACTAAACACTGGAGAAGTCCCATGTAATAATATGTACCTATCACATGAAATAATACAAAATTTTACACAATGAAAATTTATTATTCATAATTCTCCCACAAATATATTATAATATTTATTTTACTTTGTATAGGCTTGTTTTACACCATAATATCACTATGGTAAGTGATGATGGTGAACATGATGTGACCCAAGGTGGTAAGCACACAAAGCCAAGAAGGAACTGGCTCTCAAGTGCTGCCGGAACACACCGGTAGGTGTTTGGCGACAGATTTTCATCTTGACGGAGGCAGCCAGTCAGTCGGGTACTACAAAGTAGCCTACCACCGTGCTATGGTATCCTCACGATGTTCTCCTTCAACGAAAGGTCAAGCTCATTGTAGGATTCTAACCCACGACCTTCGCCGTGGCGTCCGACGTCACTACCACTGAGCTATCATCGCCTTAGAATTATGTTAGTTCATTCCTAAACTAGCATACTTTATACCTTATCCTACTTTATACCTTATCCTACTATCCTACTTCCTACTAGTCTTCTTCTGTATTGTCTTCTGTAAAAAGGAAAAGGTGACTGACTGACTGATCTATCAAATCACAGGTTAAACCACTGGACGGATCGGGCTAAAATTTGGCATACAGATATTTATATGATGTAGGCATCCGCTAAGAAAGGATTTTTGTAAATTCCACCCCTAATTGGGTAAAATAGGGGTTCGCGGGTGAAACCGCGGGGCGATAAGCTATCCTAATCTAACTAATATTATAAATGTAAAAGTGAGTTTGGATGAAAAGTAGCCTATACTCTTCTCCATACCATAGGCTAACTGCGTATCAAATTTCATCGCAATCGGTTCAGCGGTGTAGGCGTGAAAAGATAACAAACAAACTCACTTTCGCCATTTATAATATTAAGTTAGGATGCGAAAGTTTGGATGGATGGATGGATGGATGGATGGATGGATGGATGTTTGTTACTCAATCACGGCGGAACGGGTGAACGGATTTGGATGAAATTTGGCGGCACAGAGATAGAGTATAGTCTGGAATAGAACATAGGCTATTTTTTATCCCGGGAAAACATAAGAACCCTCGTGAACGCGGGTGAAACCGCGTAGCGGTTAGTTTATGATATTCCACTCGATGTGGTATATCATAAACACTACCCATATCACAAAAAACACTTCACTCTCATTTTACATTATGTCCTACATGGTAACTTAAAAAAGTATGTTTTTATTTAAGTTAATGAGATATCTAAGTAAAATCCTTAAAATTATCCAAGTTAAATGAGACAGACAGTCGGACATGACGAAACTATAAACTGTTTAACTGTGGAACCCGAAAAGTCATTTTATTACTTACAACTATTTATTTTAGATCAAAAAAAAGTCCACCGTCAAACACATTTAAATTTGGAATACATAATGCATATTCCATAAATTACCACAACTAATAGTCATATGCCGCTTTCATCCCGTGACCACAGACAAAAGGATGTTATTAAAATTAATAATTATAATAATTTTGTTCATAATATAATATCACAGAAAGCTTTCCGTATCACCAGCTCACTCGCTTTGAGAAATCATTGTAAATTTTAATGAAAACGCCATGAACGTAATAACGACCCGTGACGTAATAAGAACATAATAATTATTATTAAGACACATTTCACGTATATTATGGCAAGTTCAAAGGAGTCTTTACTCATGTAACTAACCTGTAAAATAATATTGCCTCATAAAGGATTGTTATTTGTAATTAATTATTAATATTATTAGTATGAAAACTTTTTTGAGAGAATATTTAGATGTCAAAACTCACGAGAATAATGAAAAAAAATCACTAATTTTATTTAAATCGTCACAAAAACTAATTTCATTAGTTCAACACGTCAATAAAAAAGTGATCAAAAAGTTAAACTGCACTCTCCATTAAATTAATCAAAGGTCGTTGAACATACAGCCCACCAAGTAAGCTAACTAGAAACTCTTTACGTCTGTTTAATGTGATGCCGTCCCCAGGAGATAGTCATAAACTGGTTGTTCATCCCAAAAGACCAATAAATTGAAAGTGTCGTTAAACTAAAGTTGGATGCCTTCGGACTTAAAGGAAACAATACGTACAGTTGAAATAGGTAAAATATATATATTTTTACTTAAATAGCCTTTATTCATATAAATAATAAACTCTTAAATCTTTCAGGAATAAAGAACGTAATTAGATTTGATAAATTATGACAGTTCCACTTTAGAGCCAGTTACCATTTGGTCTTTATAAAAGTTGGCAACACATTAGCAATCCCTCCCTCCCTAGAACTGCTAATATCCATAGGCGATGATGATGTTGGATCAGGTGAACCGTCTGCCTACTTATCAGTCTACTAACATGAGAAAAAACACTATAATAATACTATATATATATTTTAGACACCTTTACGTATGGCATGGGTGAAGGCCACATGTTTCCATGGTATTTAAGAACCTTTTTACATGCATATTAAGTATCGCAAGTAAAATCTGGAAACAGTCTAGACATTTGCAATAAATGCTAACATTATTCAAATAACGCCATGCCGGTCAGTAAACACGTGAGCTAAGGTTTCACATCGATGTAAGAAAGGCTAGATAGAAAGGCTTGTTACATTACATAATTTTTGCCCTTTGAGCAAGTATAATTTATTAAAATCAATCAATTAAACATATAAACTTTTTTAAAGAATCCATTATAAATTGTTATATTATACATACATTATTTTGACATGTGTATTAGCGAGTATAATTTATTAAGACTAACCAATTGAGACGTTGTAATCTATTTATAATTAAATTTTGTATGTAATACCTAAACTAAAATAATATGACGAGGCATGGCATGTTGCACTTTACTTGAGTACCTATGTATTTTTGGTGTAAGTGTTTTCAACTATGATAATAAATAATATTCTATTCTTCTATTCTATTCTATTCTTCTATTCTATTCTATTCTATTCTATTCTATTCTATTCTATTCTATTCTATTCTATTCTATTCTATTCTATTCTATTCTAGATTCACCTTCAATTGCTATTATATTACGCTCAAATTCATTATTGTATTATTATTATGTTAATTGAACTTAGCAGTGAAATTATTTATTGCTGTTTTCAAAAATCATTATATCTCATTTATTTATTTTAAAACTTAAATCCATCAGCATTTACCAGATTTCAGCCTGACAGTGTTGTGTTTTGATGCATTATCCTTTTTAAACGGTTTTATTTATTGAACGGTTTTATTTAGCTTGCCCTGTTTATTTGGGTCAAATCTAGTAATTGAAATTTGACCCCCTTCCTGTTGATGGATTGATCTGAAATTTGGTACGCACCTTTAGTTCATCCAAGATGCCCGCGATGACGGATTACATATTTTATCACTACTTCCTCAATATGGGTATCAAATGAAAGGGCTTGATTAGTAAAATAGAGTTCCTTTTGAAAATAAAATGAAAATCCAATATGGCCGCCAACAAAACGGCAGGTTCATTTTTCTTTTCACAACCCCTTCAATATGGGTATCAAATAAAAGGTCTTGACTAGTAGAATAGATTACACTATGAACAAAAAATTAAAATCCAATATGGCCGCCAACAAAATAGCAGAATGTCGGCAAATAAGCACACGGCCCGCCTGATAGTAAGCGGTTACCGTAGCCTATGAACGCTTGCAACATCAGGGGTATCACTCGCGCGTTGCCGACCCTTCCCCTCTTCCCGATGAGCTCTGGCGACCTTACTCAAGCGCAGAAACTATAAGTTATTTGGCTGCGGTATTCTGTGAGGTGGAGGTACTTCCCCAGTCGAGCTGCTCTTTGAGCGACATATCGCTATGCTCTACCTCTCTCAGAATTGTATTTTTGTAACCATAATAGCACATACCTATTTAATAGTTTTATTTATATTTTACAAATATTGGGACCCGTTTACCCATATCTTTCTTGCCTTCTAGACTTTATAACGGTTGGCAACACATTAATGGAAATCTCTCTAGTGTTGCTAAAGTCTATTGACGAAGATAACCATTTACCGTCGAGTGGGCCGTCTACAAACTTGTCAGCTCTCTGACATAAAATAAAATATAATTGTGATTGTGCATCAAATTTATTTAACATCGATGTGCAAATATAACATATAAAATAAGGGCTTACACGATTTGGCATAGAGCCAGAAGCATAGTTAAGGATTGTTTGCACTACACCACATAGTATTCTGTCTAATAGAAGCCGTGAATAGAAGCTAGTCCTTCAAATTTTTGATGATAGTTGATTCGACTAGGCAAAATCTTTTTCCTTTTCTTATATACTCTTTTATATTTAAATTTTGAAATCCTTACTGGTAATGAAATGCTCGTTAGAAAGATCTCTTTACTAAAGGATTTGCTACAAGAAAGAAGAGGTTTTATGTTAATATACCTATGTACAAAATCCCTATTATCCCTTCCTTACTATTAAAAATGTTAATGTGTGTTTGTTGGTTTGTCCTCCTTTCATGCAGCAACGGAGTAACTGATCAACTTAATTTGCATAGAGATAGTTTATAGATCGGAAAGTGACATAGGCTACTTTGTAACCCGAGAATGCGGGTGAAATCGCTGAGTGGAAGCTAGTTACAATAAAAAAACAGCATTAAAGGTCAAGAAAGATAGGTACAGAATACCAGAAAATTGCATAGATAAGCCCTTGCGATAAAATGCGATGAAGTATATTTATTAATTATTTTATTATAATAGCTATATATCCTTAATATAAAAAAGAAGATGTCCCGACTGAGTGACTGACAGGTGATAATCATTATAGAGCCTAAACTACGGGTCCTAGAAACACGAATAGCTCCTATTGTATCGTGAGTAATAAGACAGCATTTTCCAAAATTTATCCCCTAAGGGGGTAAAATAGGTGATCGCATGAGAAACCGCGTGTTGGGAAGTTAGTTGAATTATATAAAGATAGATTTAGAACCTCAATACTTTCTAGAATGTATTCCAACCTATAGGTTACACTGCGGTCTAGCTCACTGCCTGAAATAAACAGCTAATGACTCATCGAGCTATTTAACGTTTACTGCAATATTACTTAATTAGTCAGCCGCTGCCAACATAATAGGCAGTTTTAATTTATGATATCGTTACTTTGTCAATAAAATGGCTAATTAGCAATTTTAATTGTCTATTAGACAGCACATTTGAAAGATTAATTAATTTACAAAGTTTATGCCTTTTGCGGAAGAAACCATGTTCCCGTGGCTCCGGCTCTAAGCTCATAGAGGCTTCGGGGGACTGACAGGTAGGGAGCTTTTTCCGCTAACGCATTAACTTAGCCATACAAAGAAGAATCGCAGCCAGCCTGCTGGCAACTTTGTCCACCGGCAGTGGCGGCAGCTTCGAGGATTTTTTTATATATTATAGTTTATATTTTTGTTGTAAATATTCAAAAACAAAATTAATTACTAGTTTCTGCCCCGCGATTCCGAGGGATCTAAGATAATTCACGATTTTTTTAATAAGCAAAACCTTTTTTACCGTCATAGGGGTCATTAGTATGTGTAATAGGCTATAGTGGAGTTCAGATAAGAAAGTTTAAGATTATATTATATTATTATATCAATCACTTACCAACTAGCTTCTTTCGATATTGCAACCCTGATGTCATCCTTCATCGATACTCAAAAAAACAATTCTTTAATATTCAAATAAACCGTGATGTCACCATCTATTCGTCCATTGTAAGCAATAACATGTTCAACAACCCCGTATGCAAATCGATCATCTATTCCGATTGGGAATCTAATAAATGTGCCCCGTTAAGCTTGTCGGAAATTACTAAATCGTTGCCTAATGTTCCGACATACGACAACGTCGTATACACAGACCTAAAAATAATAGATATATCTCAATATGTGAAGTTGACAGAAAGAGTCAAAGTCAAAGCCATTTATTCAGGTTAGGCCCTAGAAGGGCACTTATGAACGTCGAAGCTACTGAAGTTACCACCGATTCGGGAGTCGCCGTCGAAAAATCGGTCCAGCCGTTCTTGAGTTATAAATGGTGTAAATATCCCGACTTTGTTTTATAAATCTAGATGTGTGTCACCAAAATAATTGAATGAAATCATTTAGTATAATATTTTGAGTAGGTAATTATAAATTATAAGCATTACTATTGGACAATTAGGTTTTTTTGGATTCGATGACATGCTAAATTAGAAGTGTACAGGAGTGATAACTTTTATTATAATTTACAAAAGAAAAACCAAATACAAACTATAATATATAGAAGTGTACTAAATTATCAGTAAAATAACTAAAGTTGAATTACCTCACTGGCTACTCTGACTAACATCAAGATTTTTTTCATAAAATAAATTTAACATTTACAATAGTAATTAGCATCGGGACCCTTCAGCGCTCACCGAAAATCCCACGTAAGGGGGTCAAAGCCACCATGGCCAACATTATTAAAGAGCAGCCTGCGGTATCTATTCGTTAGTAAGTCTATGGTCGTATAACTGCCGTTTTACAACTCGCCACGCCACGTAATGTTCAACATTTAAACCGAGACTGCGTCGGATGGCAGATATTCACTCATCTACTCTTGGGTATTCCAATTATACCCCTGTTCAGTTTGGTCAGCGATGCGTGTAAATAGTCGATTACGTCACCAATTATGCTAAGGATGCCAATTATACTTTTTGGGTAAGTTAATTAGGTATGTAATGCAGTGCCTAAGCATTTTAGATATCGATTTATAGATTTTTAACGAAAATTTCACCGTGATAAGTGAAGATGAAGCCGAGTGTGGTAAAGCCCACATTTTTTTATATTGACCATCCTTCAAAGTCAAAGTCAAAGCCATGTATTCAGTTTAGACCTGAAAGCTGAAAGTCGAAGCTCCTGAAATTACCACCTATTCAGAAGACAGCCCTCAACTATGTAACTGTTACTTCTTAAACTTACTATATATTAAATTGTTGGTTAAAATACATAATAAACAAAATTTTAATTCATTAAAAAAGCGTAAAACCATAACTCAGTCACAAGAATCTGCAAACGGTATTTTTGTATTCAAAATCAAATAAAAAGGAATGCAACTAAAGTAAACAGATCTTTAGAAACGTATCTAAAACTTTAACCATTAGGTCCATTTGGAGAAAATATTGTATTCATTTCAACATTGTCACGAGTTGCAAGTTTACAGTTTAAGGACCGCTGTAGATGGTTGGGGAATCCAAACTTGTTAACTAGTTCCGCTTAGGATGGAAGTTTGTCTAGTTTATTTAAGTGTAGTCAATTATTACCTCATATTATTTTGAAGTAAGAGCCCGGAAATGTCTTCTGTTCTGATTATGGGAAGAACAGAAGAACGTTTTGAGCTAGGCTTTTGTATTAATTGCTAACTATATGATTGTCTGAAAGGGATAACATTGTCACGATGTAAGTTTATTTACTAGTTAGTTACTACATAGTTGGTTCACTCACGCCGCAGCGTAAGTTATGAAGAATGATTATTTAACACATTCTTAAATAATTGCCATTGTGATCTAGTAGTTTTCTTTATTTTTTTATATAAATTTGTAATAATAAATAGTTCCTACATCTTAGTTAAAGCATGTAGTAGTATGCAGGAAATAGTACATAGTAGTAAAGCGGTACCTATTTAACTAAAACATTGTGTAAGCTGTCATATATTCATCGATCAATCTCTTGTGTTTGTCAAACAATGTGACATTGTTTACGCAACCAATTAATCAGTATATTAGTTAAATATTGTTTTTTAAGTAAGGGACGTTGTGTTTGCTTTAAAATAACTGTACATTTAGTTTTTGTGTATTGTGCTAGCCAACCTTAATTAATAAATAAATATTCATTGTCTTTCAATAATATCATAAAAAAATAAGAACTGTAACAAATAAAAAAATAACGATATAATCCACTTTTTTAACTGACTTTAAAAAAAAGGAGGACAGTTCGGTTGTATGTTTTTTTTTCACTGATAAAAATCAATGCCTTTTTAGATAGGAGAGGTTGAAGACTTAGTATTGGAGATCGGTGATACCCCAAATGGGTTAGCTGATAATAAATTTAGATCTGTTTACCGATAAGACCGTAATTCTGGCGTGACGTAGCTATTTATGGGTAAAAAAATATATTTGAAGTTGAGAGTGGACATTATGGGAATTGCATTGACGTTGCACAACTGCAATATCATAGGAAGTTGGATAAATGAAAATTAAATGGCACGTTTATATAAAGCCTAATGATACATCACTAAATTCGTTCAATTTAGACAACCTTTACTGTTTTAAGTCAGTAAAAAACATACAGTGAGAATAACAAGTCAACTAAAATGATTCCCCAGGATATTTCTTGCTCCATTGATAACACAGGATTTAGCAATTATTTTTCAAATAGACCTTCACGACCCATTTCAGCGTTACATCGTTACCACTCCCGCCCGGAACAACGACAGCCAACCTAAAAATAATTGGAAATGGGTAAGTAAAAATCACGTCAATCTCCATTATCTTTTAACACCTCGGAAACACAGATGGCATTTTGTTTTACTACAGATAGATTTGTGTTTAACCACAATTTTGCCATGGAAATTAATGATGAGAATGACATTGGTAAACCTAGCCTACAAATATTTAGTAATATCAATCAATCATTCAAAGTGAAAGTCAAAGTCATTTATTCAGTTTAAGCCCTAGGAGTTTAAACCTTCCAAAGAATTATTCAAAGAAACAAATTATGTATTTATAGATAGACTTGAATGTCTTGGCTTTAACTGTACGTCAATTTACTTATTCTACATAAGCCTTGGAAAATTACTGACCCTTTAAGATACTTATTATATGTAAGTTTTATACATGTATTTCTATTTACAGCAAAAAAATATAAGATAGTATAAAATTCTAGTTTCCTCTTTGGACGGCCGAGCTAATGCGTTGGCGGAAAAATCTCCCCGCCTGTTTCCCGAAGCCTTGATGAGTTTTATTTACTGCACATTTCATATTTTCTGAACTGATAAAATTATATGAAACCTAGTTGTAATTCCGTGAAAATTTTAAATAAACGACTACATAACTTGATACTAATGCCTGTGATATTTCCATTAGTTTTAATCCACCTTGATACAATTATTAAGAATCCCTTTGTCTTCGTTAGTTTGTCCTTTTTTCACACTGCAACGGAGCAACGTATCAATGTGATATTTTGCATGGTACGTAATAAGTTTATGGAATGGAGAGGGACATAGAAAAAAATAAAAACATTTACAAAGACTCACACATTAACTACAGCGTAAAGATAAAAAAAAAATTACACGATTAAAGCTGTGTCAGGCCAAAAAGCACCCATCTCAGCATATGCTGCAGCACGTGATGCTGCAGGGCTGGTTTTCAGATAGGGCCTAAAGTGAAGCCTGAAAATAAATAAATAATAAAAAATAAGTATAACACTATCAAACTCTATTCAACATGCAAAATGCACATAAAATAAATTAAAGATAATAACAAAAATAAAAACAGCACACCAATGTGAAGGGTTACTAGAGCTAACGTGTATTCCCAAGGTCAGTTTGTATAATACTTTTTGGTCATTTCAGGCTACTTTTTATCCCGGTAACGCGGGTGAAACCGCGGAGCGAAAGCTTGTTTACTATAATTAAGCTTTCCGACGTGCTGTCAGAAGGAGCTTAATTGCCAATACTATCAACAGAGTAAATGAGCCGAAACAATTCCAACTGAACCAATAAATCGTCGAAAATGACAACCATCCAATGAGTGAAATGAGAGTTGGAATCGAGAGGTTCATTTCACCCGGTTCCACCCTTTCCAGTCATAGTTCATACACAATATGAGCGAACGAAAATAAACCCACTTGGCTGACTCATCGCATCTCTGCTGGATGATTGATGAGGGTAACGCAGTCTCACGGTAAGCTTGCGGTTTGAACGCTGTAATATAAATTTTAGGTCCCTTCCTACCCAAATACATAATAAATGAAAAATATATTATTGAGCTAAAAATAAAAATTACAGTAATCGTATACTAAGCCTGGAGTATTTGAGACCCATAATATTTTACCGAATTTAATCGTAGCCTATTGTATTGCTTATAAAATTAAAATTCTACATGCCATGCAATAACGACGATCG
Organism: Tetheella fluctuosa; assembly: GCA_951216915.1. NCBI lineage: Eukaryota > Metazoa > Arthropoda > Insecta > Lepidoptera > Drepanidae > Tetheella > Tetheella fluctuosa. Next base: position 10,304,610 of record OX578223.1, on the reverse strand, counting down.
CGGAATCTCATTACATTCAAATAAAACCTCAGTACTGCTAAAAAGGTAATTCGGAATAGGAATGTGGCATTTATGAGACAGTTCAAGGGTTACGTATTTATTGAAATCGATTGGAAAACAGGAATATTGTGAATATAAGGGTTGGGAACGAAATTCCTTTTCACAGTTAAATAATCACATTGTATTCTCCGACCTACATTATTGTTAAAATCGTTTGACTACAAGACTTGTAGGTAAAATTTAATAACATTTTCTAGTCAAGGTATTCGTACAATTACGCGGGAATATTTTCTCTGGGCTCTAATTTCTGGCTTCGTGATTATAGTATAATTTTACATGAATATAAAGTTACATTAAATTAAATTTGCTGGCGAAACTTTGTAATCAGATTTAGTCTTATATTATATTAGTTACTACAACTTCGAGATAATATTTAATATTTTTTATAATCGTAATGCACACAAACTCACAACCCGAGCGGCGCGATTCGCGAAAACGCTGAGCGGGGTATAAAATAAAGTTCAATGTACTACAAACTGACTGACTGCAACAGCTAACTTCGCGCAGTATGAATAATGTAGGTATGTAGGAATCATGAGTACATTGACCTCATGATTCCTTACAACATGTTTTACAGCGTTTTTGTAAATTAAATTGATTTACCTAGCTGCAAATCCATAATTGAAATAATGTCAATAGACTACGGAAACCGCTTACCATCAGGCGGGGCGTATACTTGTTTGTCACTTTAGTGTGTCCATGTCAAAACCAATAACATTCAATTTCGATATAAACGCTCGTCTACATAACGCGATTGAGCGTTCACCCGTAGAAAAAATGTTCTGCTGAATTTGATATGTATCAGGCTTATTTTTTCCTCTCATCTCTATCATTACCGTCTTTTATTGGTAATGACAACGGTACTTTTTATGAATAACTTAGCATTATGCGTGTAAATTCGTTTGCCCACAATTTATGTTAAATGAAACAAGTTTAGAAAATTTTGTACGATTCATTAGACAACATAGAAAGGCTGTAATATTTTTTTTACTATGTGCCAATCTTTTAATTAAAAAAAACGATAGAAACTACTGTAGGTACTCAAGAAAAATGTATACCACTATAATACTTGACACATAATTCGACCATAAATTATTATAGCATACCATTACCTTATTAAAATGACCATGTAACACACATAATAATAAATCGCTATTTTTACATTTGAGTGAAAATGGTATATAGTAAGTACGCTCGCATTCATAAAGGTGTTATTTATTAGTTACTAGCTTCCACCCCACAGTTTCACCCGCGATCCCTTATTATTAAGATTTCTGAATTTTTCTGTGCAATTTTCTTATTGTTTTTTTTTAAAGATGAATGAAATCTGAAAAGTCGTTCTCAATTTATGGCATGACCAAGGGAATCAGGAATTCATTTTTTATGCAATATTTACTATAGATTACTAAATCAGTAGTATAACGTCTTTTAATGCCAATCACGGAACGTCACGAAAGTGTCAGGCAGTGACTTCGTTTGAAAGGCATATTTTTTCATGAATACCATTTATAATTCAAAATTGTCATTTCTGTATTTATGTATTCACATTTTTTTTCAATATTAATATGTTATATAAATAAATGTTTAAGTATATGCTTATTTACTTACTTATTTATTTATATAACATATTATATAATGTAATGTGCTCATTGGTATTTTTCCATTTTTATATTTCTTTCTTTTCTATTCTTATTGCTTCTTTACTTCTATTTTGTATCCCGTTGTTTTTTCTAACCATGACACTGGCAGAGTCATCGTTGGCACGATGGAACCATAAACAATAAATTGGAATTGGAATAGGGTATTTATTTGCCTGTATTCAAAATAAATTATCCAACACTAACCAATGTATAAAACATGTAAAAAAAAGGGGAATCCACGATTATTTTATTAAATTTATCCTTTTTTTGATTTTTAATGACCAATCTAACCATAAAGAGTATGCTATATAATTATGACGTCACATGCTTGTATTTCATACAAAACCCCATATAAACCTATCGTTTTGATATTTCATAAAAAGTTGCTGATTTGAATGTCAGTCAAATACCCTATTGGGGATATAATTGAATGACAGGTTAAAGTATTCCGCTATTGTTTATTGTATAGCAATATAAAGGAACAGGAAAACAACAAAAATCATTATATTTAATAGACGTCTCTTGTGAATGAATTAATTATTATAAATGTTAACTACAAACTTGTATGGCATTATATGATTTATGTTAATATATATTAACATATACTAGCACAGCCTACTCACCGCGGTTTCATCCGTGAAAAAAATCGTTCCTTACTGCTCACCTACAATGTCAATAAAACCCACATGCAAATTTTCACGTTTTTGCCCCAGGTGTTTGGGCTGTGCGTTGATATGTCAGCCAGCCAGTCAGTCAGTTATTCTTTTATATATATATTAAAGAAGATAAATGTCTATATTCCTAAAGGAACAACGTGCATTGGCTCCATATTTAATGGCACTCTACCGCTTGAAATGGGTAGACATCAGTCAGTGTGAATATATTTAGGTTGTTTGCTTTGTATTTTTATTAACTGATATCTATTTTTGTGTATAACTACATATTAATTATTATAAAAGAGTCCCCTCGCTGCGTCTGTCTGTCCCTCTTGTCTGTCTGTACGCGATAAACTTAACAACAACAGAACGGAATTTCATACGGTTTTCAACAATGGACTGAGTAATTTATGAGGAAGGTTTACGTATATAATTCATTAATTATAGACTCGACCGAGAGGTCAAGCTCGAATAATTCGAACCCACGATCTTTGCCGTGGCATCCGATGATACTGCCACTAAGCTACTGTCTCCAGCTTCTTTCTTTACAAGGTCAGTGGCCAAATGCAAGTGTGTTTACTATAAAAATATATAGCAGGAGTCTATGTAATACTAGCTTCCGCCCTGCGGTTTCACCCGCATTCCCGAGGGATCTTATGTTTTCCCGGAATAAAAAGTAGCCTATAACCTTCCTCGATAAATGGGCTATGCAACACTAAAATAATTTTTCAATTCGATCCAGTAGTTCCTAAGATTACTCCCTACAACCTCACAAACTCACAAACTTTACCTTTTTATAATATTAGTATAGATTATTCTTGAAAGGTCTCAAGTTGTGATAAATAGAACGACAAACAGTGCTACATTCTGTACATTATAGTTCATAAATCATTTTTATTCACATCCTCGCACTATTTTTCATTCTACGCTCAACATTTAGAACTTGCAGGTGACTATAATATATTTGTGTCAGCATTTATTCAAAAATACCTATAAAATAGGATTTATTTGTTTGAATTGGTACGTTTTATGAATGTATGTCCTAATAGTGTTTTATTATGTGTAATATTGGATAAAATCCTAATCCTAACTAATATTAAAAATGCGAATGTGAGTTTGATTGTCTGTTTGTTTCACGTCTAAACCGCTGAATCGATCGCGATGAAAATTGGTACGCAGATAGCCTATGGTATATATGGAGAAGGAAATAGGCTACTTTTTTTTCTCGGGAACGCGGGTGATACCGCGAGGCGGAAGCTAGTTTTAATATAATATTTAGTCTTGCGGCTGAGATGATGATGATGATGTAAGTATTTTAAATTGGTTGCAATTATATAATTTGTTTATTTTAACATTAACTCCTCTCCATCCAAAGTTTGCCTGGTAGAGATCACTTTTAGTGCTGATAAGGCCGCCCATTGTAACACATTAATTTTGTACTTACTAGCTTCCGCTCCGCGGTTTCGCCCGCCATCCCGAGGGTTCTTACATTGTGGTTCTTATGTGGGCACATAAGAACGAGATAAAAAGTAGCCTATGTGCTATTCCAGAGTATAATCTATCTCTGTGCCAAATTTCATCCAAATCCGTTCACCTGTTCTGGTGTGATTGAGTAACAAACATCCATCCATCCATTCAAACTTTCACATTTATAATATTATTTTAGCTTCCGCCCCGCGGTTTTACCCGCGGTCCCGAGTGCTCCGATCGCCACCAAACCTTACAGGATTATCCGCTAGGTCAATCTAAAGATTGTCTTAAAATTTCATTGAAATCGGTCTAGCCGTTTCGGAGTCTATAAGGAACATACATAATACATACATACTTTCTCTTTATATATACATATAGATAGTGGGATTACTACTCCAATTGTATAGGCTTGTGTTTGACCACAATCTCACTATAGTAAGTGATGATGTGGCCGAAGGTGGTAAACACACAAAGCCTAGAATGAACTCTATCTATCTGTACTTGTGATATTATACAATTCCCTAAAGTTTACTTATCTTTTTGGCGGTGATTAGGGTACGTTGTAGAACTCGCTCTAGTCTAAAATATAGCCACTTACCATTAGGTGATCCTTCTGACATAAATATGAAAAAATGGCCTTCGTTCCGCAGTACAACCACGCCCTATCTTATCTTCCCGATACGATAAGTAACTTGTGCCTTTCCCATATTACAGACTTTATACAGGCTATATTGTCTGTGACTTTTACGGATATTAATTGACGTATTTCATGTGTGAAAGTGGACAGGCAAACTACCTTTTCCATATATATATTTTCCTTTATAAAAAACTAGCTTCCGCCCTGCAGTTTCACCTGCTATTCCAAGGGATGTGATGTTTTCCCAGAATGAAAAGTATCTTATAATATGTTATTCCAAGTTATCTCTGTAGCATTTTCTATCGAAATCCGTTAAGCTATTACGGAGATGAGTGATATCAAACATTACCACACAAACAAACTTTCGCATTTATAAGAAGTAGGATATATAAGACTAGCGGTTCCCCGTGGTTTCACACCCGTTCCCAAATAAAATAAAAGAAAATAATTGGAATTAAAAAAAAATTAAGATCTGATAAGTAGTTTTGGAATTCATCGCGGACCAACATCGTGAATTTTATATATTAATATTTCAGATCTAGCATAGTTTCTAAAATATATCATTTTAAAATATCCACCCGGTTGTGCACCCGGTACTAAGTATACGAAGTAATTTTTAAATAAATAATAATAATATATCTACTGGTAGAGGGGCATCCCATCAGTTACAGTTAATACTGCATAACGCATTAAAATGCAAATACGTGATTTTCTATAACACTAACATTAAACTAAATACTCACGTAATACTATCGAAATAGTACTATATCAGCATAATGTCCAGTTTAGACGTAATCCAGCAATGAATTTGCCTATCAGATTAAAATTTATCTAATTGTATACCTAACACGCGCTATCTAGAAATCAATCATCATAACATACAAAAACAACAGATAAAATATATAACAAGTATATTAAAAATACAAACTAAAATATTATATAGAAAAAATTCTCGAAGCTACTGTCGCTGCAGATGGGCAAGGTTTCCAACAGGCTGGCAGCTTTTCCTCTTTGATATTAATCTCAATTAATTTACTCATTCATATTATTTTATTATATTAATGTAAAGGTCTAAAGGTGAAGCATGAGCATATAAGAGAGGTAGAGCATAGCGATATGTCATTCAAAGAGCAGCTCGACTGGGGAAGTACCTCCACCTTACAAAATACCGCAGCCGAATTACTTATAGTTGTGTTCCTGCGCGTGAGTAAGGTCACCAGAGCTCATCGGGGAGGGGGGAAGAGTCGGCAACGCGTGAGTGATACCCCTGGTGCTGCAAGCGTTCATAGGCTACGGTAACCGCTTACCATCAGGCGGGCCGTATGCTTGTTTGCCGATCAATGTCGTATTTCGTCGTATAACGTCATCTTCATCTCAGCCGCAAAACGTCCACTGCTGGACATAGGCCTCTCCTAAGGATCTCCAATAGGACTAGTCTTGGGCGGCCTGTATCCAGCGTTTTCCGACAAACTTTAATTTTTTTTTTTTTCATGGCATAATTTAATTTGACATTGATAACATAATATTTTTTCTAATAGTACATAATAAGAATAAATAAGCAGTAAATATTTTTTTAATGCCATTATTTAATAAACTCATGTTAAATAAGTTGCATACTAATTATATTATCAAAACAAATGAATTACCTATTTATCAATGTACCTAACATCCACTACTACCGTGTGTTATGCAAATAAAATTTATCATTTATTTGAGTTGTTAAATCCTATCCAAATTTTTTATAGCATGTGTATTTTGCCAATAGCTGAATAAATGGTTTTAACTTCGACTTTCACTTTGAAATCGTGTAATGAATAACTATTTGGACATACATAATGGTTGACCAATACCCTGAGTGTAAAGAATTAACGTAAATAGACGCTTACTATCACGTTTGCGTTTACTAAAAAAATGTATGGAAGAAATTAGTTCCATGAGTATTCCGCGAGAGGCGCTGTGCCGATTCCTATAGAAAAATGTCGTAAACGCTAATGTGATAGTAAGCGTTTTCTAACGTCAATTGTTTACACCCGGGGTACTGAACATTTTCCACAAAGCATAAGCGGATCGATATCGAATCTCATCCTGTATGTAATTTTCCACGCACAAATATATTGAGTGAATGTTATTAGATCCGTTCTCGATATGAACATTCTTGTTAATATTGCAGTGAGCCGCGTAATCACGTTCTATCTGCACACGATGTTGTGGTGACCATCATTTCTAATATTGCAGGACAACCTATAAAATGTATGGATTAAGTTTTCAATTTGTCCGCAAGAGACTACACTAGAAACAAACTGGCATTCACATCTAAGGCGATGATAGCTCAGTGGTAGTGACGTCGAACGCCGCGGCGAAAGTCGTGGGTTCGAATCCTACAGTGTGTATTGCTGTGTTCCGGCAGAAGCACTTGAGAGCCAGTTCCTTCTAGGCATTGTGTTCTTACCCCCTTCGGCCTTATCACTTATCATTGTGGTCAAAAACAAGCCTAAACAAAGTAAAAAAATGTCTAAGTCATCATATTTTTCATACTATTCCTTTGTTTAGCAAAATCCTTAATAATGTGCCAATTAACTCTCAAATATTTGCAAACAAAATAAATTTTCATTACAAAGACTATTAGCAAAGACAAACAAGATACAAACTCAAAATTACACAATACTAACTGCTACGATGAGTTCGCAAATTAAAATCTTATAGTAATTTTCGAACAATGGCTCTATAAGAATTGTCCTAGTTATTATTTCTCATATGGTAACACTTCTCAAAGCCTTTGAGCGTGTACAGTTTGAAATTATATGCGCATTATATTAATAGTAAGTAAAGATATATCATGCTTGGGCAAATTAAAATAAATCTCTTATTTAATTCAACTGGAAACCACGTTCCCTGCAGTGAGTAGTTTAATTATGAAAAGTAACTTTATCCAGTAATTTTTATTTTATTCTAATTTGCTCAATCTAGGTTATATCCTAGAAAGTTTATCTTACCTTTTTAAAGTCACATTGGATCCAATCACAGTGGTGATCACAGGCGTAAGAGAATCAATCTGGAGCCTGTTTTTTTTTAAATGGGTTACTAGCTGTTCCCCACGGTTCAATGCCGACTCAACCAAAATGTATGAAGCAACTGTTTTATTTTACGCGATATCTGAAGTCCGATAGTAAAAGTCGTTTATATTAATGAGTACTTCCACCCCTGCAAGTATTTCCAGCGACTAAAAAATCATCCTGATATAGGCCTTTTTATTATTAGACTGTTCAAGTGATCACTTCATATTTATAATAAAATACCTACAAATTTTATGAAGAGAGAACTAATTTCCCTTGGGCTAAGATAATATTAAACTCGACGTATCCGGAATAACTAAGATACTTGCGTTTGCTACATTTTTTCGATATTTTTTTTTTATTTCTATGTTCGTGAAATAAACTAGTGCCTAATCACTCATGGTATTTCATTTATTTATGGATTTAACTTAAACCTCATTGGAAAAAATATTATGTGCATATGGTTCAAGTCTTTGTACAGTGGGTAGATATTCCGAAAAAATATAGGAACTTCTTGCGTCAAAAACTTTAATTTATATTAAAACTTGTCCACTGTGGTTTCACCCACGATCCTCAGAAAAAAGTAGCTATGTCCCTCTCCATACATATATAGGCTAATATGGGTACCAAATTTTATCGCGATCGGTTAAGCGGTTTAGGCGTGAAAAGGTGACAAACAAACAAACTCACTTTCGCATTTATAATATTTAGGATTTAGGAAGGATGTCTTGATTGTGTCCGTGGTAATAGTGTAGTGTTATTTAAATAACTAGAGGTTTGATTTATTTTATTTATAAAGATATTTTATCAAACCAACCATGAGTTCTTCTATCTAACCTCCTTGTCTCCTACTAGATTTAGTAGGAGTACTACCTATTAGATTTAAGACATTCACATGTGTTGCGACTTTGTGGGTCAATAAACAGTCTTTCCTTCTTTCTTCTACTTTAATTATTCTAGTTTATGGTTAGAAAAAAATAGCTCTATGGGTTATGGATGGGAGTCATTTAATTATAGATGAACAAGGTATCACTGAATGCAAGTGGCTTATAATAACCGTTTCCTTAATGATGAGGTAAACCTGTTTATATTCTATATTATAGAATATAATTATTCGTTATTATGTTACGAGGTAATAAAAAAAAAACATTGTTTTCAAGACATTTATTTATTTTGATTTTTATACATAGGACGGGGTGCTACGTAATTTGAATAAATAAAGTTGTTGCACGCTGAGGGTAAAAAGAGTAAGTAGGTATTAGCTTTAAAAAAAAAAAACTTTACTATAACAAACAAATTACTATAAAAATCATAAAATTATTAATTTTCATATTAAATTGCAATATATTTATAATATAAATATGTACGGTTACGTACAAACCAACTAATCATAACTTACAGTGCAACAACCTTAATTAATAACTTGAATTGTAATTATATGTAGTTTTGGGACGCGCGTCCCATTTGCCAGTTAAAGTATCAAATATCAACAAACACGAAATGTAACCTTTCATCGAAGATATTGCTATTTATTAACAAATAGGAAACGAATCGACAATATTATATGCCGATTTCAGTTTATTGCTTAAATCTTGTGAGACAAGTAAATATTAAATACATTACCATTGTATGGTAACGTACCCTTTTTTATTAAACCTTACCTAGATTAAAATATATAGGTATTAACATTGTCAAAAATAGACAAAATTATTAAGAATTTACATAAACGTAACAATAATAAATAAATTCATAGTATGTAAAAAAAGTACAGTACGACTTTAATAAATTATTTATAACAAAATATTAGATAATATTAAAAAGTAGAAGAAATTATGTTAACATGAATAGAAAACATGATAAGTTTTGCTTATTGCTCTTCCGTTGTATATAACTAAACTTCAACTACTACTTTTTCTTTATATCTTTATTTATTTCTACTTCATTTATAATGTATGTAAGAAGAATGGCGGTGGATCATATGCCGTCAGCTTTGTATAAGAAAGGAAAGGATCTACAGACACTTAATTTATCACCCCAATCTATAACACAATCTCTACACACCCCTTTATACAACAATGGGACAATGAGCTCTTATTAATAAAAATATTATAAAACTGATTGAATTGTCCATCATTGATAAATAAATCTTAGTATCTAATCTCTCACCTTTGACAAAGGCTTCCAAGTAAAGGCAGGTATCCAATTTGAGGTAGTAGACTTATGAACAATAATTAATTTAATCAATTGTTGTTTTACTCTGAGCCTGTATTTATTAATTCATAAGATAGACACACTTTTAAGCAAATAAAATTATGAATTTATAGAGAAACAGACTTAAGCTAGTATAGAGTCAGTACGGGAAAATGTGTGGCACGCCCATTACGACTTTAATTTACTAACGCTGCCAGATACGTGTTTTTCTGAATTATTCCTGTTATTAATTTACGGGACAGGGCCTGTAATAGGGATAAGCGTCTGTGAGCTGAAGTCGTGATGGTCATGAAAGCATCAGTTCAAACTGTCATGGAAAAAAGGCTCTCTAGTAGGAGGAACATATTGAAAATTGAGATGGCTTCCTACGGCAGACGGCAGACACTGATTCGGTAATGGAATTTTACTGACAACGTGTTAACTACGTATATTATAATTCACAAATCACAATGCAAAATGATAAATGAGAGACTTCTCATTCATGAAATATGACCATGTTTCATTTTACGTCAATCTAACTTCATAACGTAACAAACAAACACTATATACCTTAGCCTTGAAGGTAGAAAATAATATTTTAACGTGCAACAACAACTAACATTCTCATTTTGATTAGGTTCATGAATTTTAACCACAAAATAACATTGCTTTCATTACAACTTAATTAACTATAGAATAAAATTGTGCTTTCAAAATATATATTACTATAATATATCTACAGTGTACTTACATATGAGCTAATATCACTACGTCACTTGTTTTTTAAGTTTGTATTTTTTACAGCTTTTCTGTTTCAATTTTAAACCAATTAGTTAAAACCTTTTTAGTTGATTTTGTTTGTGATTGTTATTAAAGTTAGACGTTGAACTTTTCCGAACTTGCAACACAAAAGCTAATGGTCCGCGTTTAAACTATATCGGAAACCTAGGCTTCCTAGGCTACGCTAGCCCACAGCAATAGAAACTAAAGTTGGGTGAAAAAAGTTAAAAAAACACAATTTGCTCGCGAATTTAAACGTCCAACTCTCTGTTATATCGCTCGGCAAAATGTATATAACATTACTTCTCTATTCCTATTATAATAATTAGAATTTTAAGAAGTAAAAAGTGAATGGGTTTTTTAGGTGTAAGTATTATTTTATTTAAAACTATAATACATGAATACTGACAAATCAAAGTGCATCCGCCTAACTAAAAGTGATATGTAGTCTGAGTTTTTTAAAATGGCGTCGGAATTTATAGCTCAACTTGAACCAAACGTCCAAAATTAATCACGGCAATATTTTCAATAGGTTTTTGTTGCCCTCAAAACCGCTTCCGCATAACATAAATACATCACGACAAAAATGGCGCCATCATAGAGTGTTTACAAAAAACAAATGCATAGTGAAAGTAGCTCGTACACTTAATGATAACAGCACTAGCCTTTCAATTGAACCCCTAGACATACATATAACAATGTACATACTCCATATATCTACATATAAATAGTTTTTATACATAAAACTTTGTGCGGGAAAGGGACACTTCACATCACTCTCTTTTCTATATCTTAATTATTTTTTTCAGTCATACATACTTTTAGTAATTTGTATAATGCTTTAAAAGCATATATTTGAAATGTCTCAAATTGTGATATTGCTTTCTTTAATGGCAAATTCTCAGCGATTAAATTGCTACAATATTAATAAATTATTTGAATTTCGACTTTAATTATAAATATTTAAGGTTGATTATAGACTAGACAATATTATGGACTAGACATTTTGTTCAAACATTGTCAACTTAAAAAGGTGTTATGAAAGAGTACACTTAGCCGTAAAACGCACTGTAATCATGATGATAATATATAAACAATAGTTACTGTAGAATATAACCCCTAGTGTATAACCCCTAGGATATAACCACTAGTAAATAACCCCTAGGATATAACCCCTAGTATATTACCCCTAGGATATAACCCCTAGGTTATAGCCTAGTATACCTAGGTTATAATTATGAGTCAGTTTAAAAAAAAAATCTACAAATTGAACTCATTCATCATCACAATCGTCCACAAAATCCAAAATATAAACATACATTCTACATCAGTGCTTGAATGTATTTTTTGTGACAAAACTATAATAAGTTCTCTACAAATTTCTACACATTCTTATGTTTATTAAACGTATTGCTTCACACATTGACTCACATTAATATTCTTTGACACTTCAGTCACTAAAATCATAATGTAGGTTATTGACAAACATTTCTAAAATGCTTGTTTTTTTTATCTCGGGAAATTCAAACGTCAATTATTTATCTACGTAACGCGGGAAGCTAAGTAGTTGGTCAAAAAAACATACACTTAGGCTATATTTGTGTATGTAGATATAATTTTAGCGACAGTTGCGACGTGTCAGGCGAAAGAAGTTAAAATAATATTTTTTCTTACTTTTTGATAGTAAAATTAATGTTTGTCGTATCGTTGATTTTCATAGGTATTTATTTATATATCATATTTTTTTACCTTATAATTATGATAAAAGTTTGTAATTTGTTCCGAAGTTGACCAATTTTTTTCCCTGTTTTGATCATTGACATAATAAGTTTTTACTCAAACATTATATATTCTATTGTTTAATCATTTTATAATTTAAAATTTTAATTATATATATTTTTTTTCAATTTTATATTTTTCTTACATTTCAGATTATTAATAAAATTTAACAAATCTTTAACATACTATGAAAATATTTAATCGAAACCTAGAAGTTTATTCATAAGATTTTTGGATTTTTTTACGTACCTATGTTAAACTCATGTAATCGCACGTTGTTGATGATAGAGTTAAAGAATTTTAGGGATAAAAATTTAAATTATCCTATCCTTTTTAATTCTTAACATAATGATTCCCTTATATTTAAAAAAATAATTATACAATCAAACAAATTTAATGTTAAAATTTAGTCTATAACAAACATAAACAGCCTATATATAAAAAGTACGTAAATACTACATTAAGTAATCATTCGATATTTATAATGTTAATTACATCTAAATGGACAAGATTTCGGGATGGGGCAGTGTTAATTTTTTTTTTTAATTTGTGCTCTAGGATATTTTTGAGTTTGAAATGTTTTTTATTCTAAAGGTTAGTAAATTTATAAGCGTAATGATATTCAGTAGTCATTAAATTGTGCAATAGTATAGATTGTCTTCATTACAAAATAAATTTATTCCAAAAATATCGGGTATATGACCTATCATACTTTTCAAAGCTGGGAACGTCTCCATCGCCGCACCTGCGTAAGAAAATGAAAAATTCAATAAAATATTTTATCAGTATTTTATTTTTCTACTAAATATATGTGTACTGTGTGCCTATTTTATTTTGCAGTACTGACCTATAAACTGAATATTCGTTGCATATATAAAATTAAATAAAGTATTCTAAAAAAAACCGGCCAAGTGCGAGTCGGACTCGCGCACCGAGGGTTCTGTACAAACTTCGTCCATCGTTCGTCCATCAAGGGAAATGCACAATTTTATTTATTTACCTTATTTGAGGTTGGTGCCAATTAAGCTAGACCTCTAAATTGTATGAGTGCCTATACAACTCAGAGGTCTTTATTAATTGGCGTAACTATGTATGTATGGGGACACCCTTTAATTTTCAACTTTTTTTATTATTTAGAATTTTTCCTATATTTGTGCTGCAAGACCTTACTTTTTGCCAATTTTTTTTTTATATTTGACTTGATTTAATGAAAGGTAATTTGCAGTTAACGATTTATGACGTATTAAAAAAAACTACGAATTAGATCTCGTTCAAACCAATTTTCAGTGGAAGTTTGCATGGTAATGTACATCATATATTTTTTTAGTTTTATCATTCTCTTATTTTAGAAGTTACAGGGGGGGGGACACTTTTTACCACTTTGGATGTGTCTCTCGCGCAAACTGTTCAGTTTAGAAAAAAATGATATTAAAAACCTCAATATCATTTTTGAAGACCTATCTATAGATATCCCACACATATGGGTTGGATGAAAAAAAAAATGAGTTTTAGTTCTAAGTATGGGGAACCCCCAAAATTTATTGTTTTTTTTTTCTATTTTTGTGTGACAATAAATTAAATAATAATAAATCTTAATGCGGTTCACAGAATAATTACATGTGAACCGCATTAAGATTTTTAACAGTACAGCTCTTATAGTTTCGGAAAAAAGTGGCTGTGACATACGGACCGACAGACAGACAGACAGACAGACATGACGAATCTATAAGGGTTCCATTTTTTGCCATTTGGCTACGGAACCCTAAAAAGCACAAATAACATAAAATAAATTATGTACATAAATACTTACCCGTGACATCAACTGTTAGAATTGACTCTGGGTCGGCGTCGCATCAAAAGATTCCTCATTAATCAGTCTCAGCTTAACCGACTCTCGCCTGAGATTGTAACTGGTGGAAATATGGCAATGTTTCACATCTACCGTCAAAAGGTCCTCGTTCAACTCAACACCGCTTTTTTCCACATCGGCCGCCGCACTCGGTTTCCTTTTGTGTCTAAATGAGGCCGCTCGCTGTGAACTCGATCCTAAGTAGCTATCAGTAGTCGTATTGCCATTGAAAGTCTTCTCCGAGGGGCCAAGCTGCTCTAATTGAATATTCCCTCTCTGAGCCGACGAATCAATACACGGGATTAACTGTTTGAACTCCTTCCGGAAATTCTCGTTCATCCAAGCGTAAATGAAAGGATTGTAACATGTCGACGACATTGCTATTACGTGAGCAGTGAAGAATATCAAGAAATAGTACTTCAAATGAATAGCGTACACGTAGTAGTCGTTGCACAAGTTGATGATGTTCAAAGGCAGCCACGATACACCAAATATTGTCACCATAGCGATCAACATTTGATTCGTTCGCCTTTTCCTATTTTTGTCCAATTCCTCTTTTCGTGAGTTTTTGCTGGCGGCTTTTGCTTTGGCCCTGTCATTTAATTTAAAACTGACGCACGTGTAGCAGAAAGCAATCACCATGAAAGGTAAAATGAATTGCAAAACAGATGTCGCCGAACCGAAAATTCGTCTCAATTTCTCAGACGGCCAAGTTTCCTCGCAATATTTGCCTATTTCCAAATCATAGTATGTCATGAAAATGGCGTAGGGAGTCGTAACGGTTACGGCGAAAGTCCAAATCATAACGATGACCGTGATGCAAGTTTCAATTTTCATTCTAGGCCTAAAAGGATAAATAATCACAAAGAATCTATCGATAGCTATAGACATTAGAGTCAGTGTGGCTATGTATACGCTGCACCCTTGTGCAAAAGGCATCACATGACATAAGACAGTCCCCCAACTCCAAGTACGTCGGAATGAATAAAGCGGTGTGAAAGGTACTGCGAAAATGCATAGCAAAATGTCTGAGAGAGCTAAATTGCTGATGAAAAGATTAGTGACCGTCTGCATGGCCTTGTTTCTGATTACGACGAAGCAAACTAACATGTTCCCAAGTAATCCCAGGACGAAGATCACGGTGTAGATAACGCAGAACACAGCTTGCACAAACTTGTTGTCGATGATGTCCTCGAAGCCGTCCATATGTGACGTCGGGGTCAGACCGTCTGGCGTCAAATTTCGAAATTTTTCCAAGATATCGTTCAGCGCCGTGTAATTTACTGCTGTTTCGTTCATTGTTCCCATGGTCGGTTTCCTCCGATGTAAAGTGTAGATCACAATTTATTCTTGTCCTTAAAACGTCAGTTTTACGAGCTTTGACGGCCTGATTTACTGCTCCTGGAGATCTGCAACAAAATAGAGATTTAATTTTACCATCTCATTGTCAATAAAACATTTGTAATGCTGAACAGCAATTAAGATCTCTTCGATAAACGGTGCGTTATTATCTCGTAGAAATGTCAGTAGGAAATTAATAGTTCGTATTAAATTATATCTGAAAGACTTGGAAACATTATTTGGAAAACTTATTTACTATAATTTATGCTTCAAAAATGGCATGCATTACCAATGGATAAGAAATTAAAATAGTTGAATATACTTTTTCTGTTGATGTTGTTAGATTTTTATTTTCTTTTTGAATGGCACATGCCAATTTAACTTTGTGGAAGAAATTAAGGAGTCATGATGTAAAGAAAGTTGAGTATTGGCATTAAGGAAGTTTGAATACCGTTTCGCGATACACGGGAGCTTGCCAGTACGTAGCACAATATTGATTTCTCGTCTGATATTCAAACTCTTCGTACTACCAATAAACACGTTAAAATTGACAGCAATTACTTTACAGCGAATTTTAAACAAAACAACAAATTATTTAAACTTAAAATCTGTAAAACTTTTTTTACATTTTCGGATCATACATTCCTACCATGCAATACAAACATATCATATAAACGCAATTCCAATTCAGAATCTAAAAGCAGCGGAATTAATATATAAGTATGTCATAACTCGTTGGAAATTGCATACATCGCTCATATAATAGAATAAAGACTACTTATAATTTCAAACTCCGCTTTAAACATAAAATATTACAAATTTATGCTACAATGAAATGAAATGGGTATGTATTCTATGAAATATCTTTAGTATGGAATTAATTTATGTCGGTGTATAGTTAAAAATATTGTTTGAAATGTATTATATAGTTTTTTTTTACATTTAGGTGAGTTGGTTTGTGCTTGACCATAATCTCACAAAGCCTAGGAGGCCATAGGCTCTCAAATGCAGCTAGAACACACCGGAATGTGCTTGGCGCCAGATTTTCAACTAGAGGGTTTAGCTAGCTAATTGGGAAATACAAAGTACCTACCCAATCAAACATACATTTTTAAGGCGATGATAGCTCAGTGGTAGTGACGTCAGACGCCGCGGTGAAGGTCGTGGGTTCGAATCCTACAATGAGCTTGAGCTTTCGGTGAAGGAAAACATCGTGAGGAAACCATAGCACGGTGGTAGGGTACTTTGTAGTACCCGCCTGGCTGGCTACCACCCTCAAGTTGAAAATCGGTCGCCAAACACCTATTGGTGTGTTCCGACAGCTGCACTTGAGAGCCAGTTCCTTCTAGGCTTTGTGTGCTTACCACCTTCGGCCACGTCATCACTTACCATAGTGAGATTGTAGGCAAACACAAGCCTATACAAAGTAAAAATACATGTTCATACACACTAATATTTGACCTGTAAATAATTGCAAAATTCAAGAAATCCGATATATAAAGTTACCTTTACTTACTATTAAGTGGGACTTTTTCAAATAAATGTACGAGAATAAAAGAGCAAACAAGTCAGCCTTCGCAAATTGGCCAACGTCCAATACCGGCACATTCCACCGCTTTGCCCCAAAAAGATTAGACATGTCCATTTCGATTAGCCAAAGAGGATTTAATAGATGAAAGGTTTTCTTTAACCTCAGACTATTGATAAAATCAATACGAAGGTAATACTGGAAGGTTAAGGGTTAGGGGATTGATATCGTAATATAGAAAAAATAAAGGAAAGCTCTCGATTTCCTTTGCGTTTTAAAACAATAAGATAACAATAACGAATGATAAAGTAAATAAGTGTATTTAAGTATATATGCAACTAACTATCCTACTTCCTATTAATATCCTAAATGCGAATGTTGGTGTGTATATGTTTGTTACCACTCAACTCCGTAACGGCTGAATGGATTTGAATGAAATTTTGCATACAGATAGAGATAGAATATGTTCTGGATTAACACATAGGATACTTTTTATCCCGAAAATGTTAAACCACGTAGCGAAAGCTAGTTAACAATAAACTTTAACCTAAGAAATTAAAAACTTTAATCCAAATGAAAAAAACGTAAGATTATTTTTATGAAATCCCAGATTACAACCGTGAATATTCATTTATAAAATACTAGCTTTCCGCCCCGCGGTTTCACCCGCGTTCCCGTGGGATCTTATGTTTTTCTTTGTTATAAACCTCACGGAGCCCGAGACCTTTCCAACGAATGCAAAACCGTGGAAATCGGTTCGTGCGTTCTGGAGTTATAGCGTCAGGAAGGAAAACCTGACTTATTTTTATATAGTAGAAAGAAGATTAATATTAATTTATAAAATATTACTTACTTAACTGCTCATGTCATATGAAGTGATTCCCGACTGTTTTTTTTTTTGTGATTGATCGGCTTTATTCAAAAACGATTTGTCAATGAGTAGAATACCAAAAAATTGGGTTGGTATATTATAGGAAGCCACAAAAAGGAAAACATTACGACAAAAAGTGAAGGAAAAAGTTTTATAATGAAAAATCTTCGTTTCTCCGATGCAAAACAAATTGAGACAACCCCTGCTATAAATTCCATAATAAAACAAAAAACACAGACAAATATGAATACCTATGGAGTTATCCAGTTTCCCTCCACCATCTATAATAAATAGACAATCCAAGTCAAGCATCTCTTCGACGGAGTCCATAAAAGGTATATTCCCCGAGAGTCTAATATACAGAAATGAGATTCTACATTATATTTTATTTAGTATACACAAATGTAGATTACATTTGTGTATACTAGTACCGAGAATTTTGAGTTTCGATTATTTGCATATTCATTGCAAGTTTTCTAGCAAGAATTAATTCTGTTTCTCTTGCTTAAGGAATCATTTCAAATACAGTAACAATAATATTCGACCTTTATCAAAGAATTTAAACTGTACATTTTATGTTTTAAAGTTATTACAAAGTGGGAAATTAAATACCCAAATCGCATTTCAAAAATATTTTCTCTAGCAAACAAATATTAGATTTGATTAAATGAAATTGAAACCTCAGTGGAGTAAGTTTAAATCACGACAGATTGTCTCTAAGCTTACCTTTGAAGCATAATTTACTATGTAAGCTTGTAACAAGGCTTTATTGTTATTCAAATAATTTTTGTAGTTCTTTTCTTACCTTTTAAACTAACTCGTAGGTTCTATAAATCTATAAATGAAGGTGTGAGGAGGGCGCCACTTGCTTTTCTTGCAAAGCAAGAAAGGGAATATTACGTAGAGCTTACATGTTAAAAAAATATATGTGGTAGTCTCATTATCCTATTTACGAGAATTTTGAAAACCGTGTTTTAAGACGCATAAATCATTATCAGTTACGAATTAATCGATTAGAAATATCCACTAAAGTAGACAAGTTATATTTTACAGTAAATATATTTTTCTACTTTGTATAGGCTTGTGTTTGTCCTTAATATCACCTTGGTAAATGATGATGCTGAAGGTCCACAAAGCGTAGAAGGAACTAACTCACAAGTACAGCTGCTGTAAAACAGCTTAGTATTTTTTTTCTGGATTTAATTGGAAAATTTATATTAATCTTTAAAAAAACAGCATCAAGATGAGTTTCTTAAGGATTTATTGATAGAAAATAGCAAGTTTTTAAATCCTTGGGATTTTTGATATGTTATAGGCGATGAAAGCTAAAGGTCGTGGGTTCGAATCGAAACTTGAGAGCCAATTACTTATAGGTTTTGTGTGCTTACCACCTTCGGCCGTATCGTCACTTAGAATGGTGTGATTTTTTTCAAACACAGGCTTAAATACTATATATATAAAAAAACACGCGGTGCAGTCTTTGGGGACTGCCGATAGAAGTGAAAACTAACCAATTTACACTATTATAATTAATCCATGAAAGCGTTCGGGGATGCGTGACGATGAAGCGAGTTTCACGCTTTTTGTTCACCCAAAAAGTACACATTTATACACAGTATACATATAGCTCATGGTCACGTTTTTCTCGTGACGATGACGCGAGTTCCATGATATTTGTTCATCCAAAAAGTGCTCAACGCGCCTAAAGAAGTTTTCACTTCAAAAATAGACAGCATAGCAAGACAGTAGAGATATACTCATGTCAAAACGGCTATCAGAGCATGCAATTACATTAGTCACGAATTAAATGAATGAGAGCTAACTACATAATATCTGACTTTAAGACGATTATTTATGTCTGTATATTCTTGGTTTTGTAATAGACTTAAAAATTAACAAAGCATTGAAGTAATTTATTAATATCCGGCAACCGGTAGCCCAAGTAACATTAAACATGAAGCAGTTTACATCTTTTGGTAGGTAAAATATCATTCCCGGTAGACAAAACCCGACCACTGGAGATATTAGCATTCATCTTGCTCCAAGGTTCAGCAGTACCCAACTAAATTAGTCATAAAGGATCTATTCCCTGAACCAACTGAACTCAAATTTCGACTGCCAAATATATACGTTGAATTCATAATAAACCATCATTGCTACTTGTAGGTTATTAAAAGAGTTTGGGAACAGTTTGAATGTTTGGCATCTTGTTACTATACTATTTTGGAGGTCTGATAAAGTATAGATCATTTATAGGGGTCAATATATGTCGTGTATACATTTTTTACCGACTTCAGAAATTTTTAATCACTTTTCACGTTTATAATTCGTTGCATAGTCAAAGACATTTATCCAGTTTGTGCCCTAGGGCTAGAATTTATAAAAGTCAAAGATACTAAAGCTAGGAGATAATATACTTTGTTTTTATGTTTTCCATTTTTAGCGGAAATTATTTACACAGTGGCAAACAGTGTCGATGTAAATATAAAGAAGTGAAAATAAGCTTTTAAAATAAAGTGGCGTGAATCTCCGTTTTGTTCACATTAACCTCGGCACATCGGGCGAGAGTGTTGGGGGAGAAAATTTAATTTCTACATCTGGAGCAAAAAACCTTAAGACATGTAAATGTATGCTTCTTTAGGTTGGTTGACTTATTTTTGTATGTTTATATTGTAAAATCAATTTTATATCTCGCTTTCGTTGAACAGTACAATACGTTCAATTTAAGTTCGATGTTATCTGGTTTTTGGTTACGCTATGTGTTTCTTTTCTTTTTTATTTTTATGTTAGAATTAAGTAAAGAAAGCGTGTACTAAAAGCTTGAATAATCGCAAATGTTTACACATTTCAAATATACGACTCAAAGCCCTAAATTCATATATTTCTCGGTTATGTTAGTTTACGCTAAAAGCCGAGGGTTCAATCCCCTGGCAGAGCAACCTGGAATTGACGTTTCTTTGCTTAGAAATATGCTTGAGAAGCAATAGGTACCTGTTACATAAAAACCTGTCAAATAAAATAAATATCGACAATGAAAGTGTGTACACTATAAAAATCAAAATACATCTGTCTATCTCTTAAATCCGATTTTTTTTCTCTTGCAACACAATTAATGCTTGACCATTTTAAAGGTTATAAAAAACCGTCTATCATGTTTGTTTCCTTTCATGTTGGTCTCAAATAAGGAAATGCCTTTCTTTTCAGGAGATACAAACAAACGTCATGGATATGAGAAAAGTTTATTTCTATTGACAACTCTTGACATTTGATGCTGTTTGTAGAAATAAAAATTCCAGAACAGATTACCGAGTATCGCCAGTAGAATCAATCCACAATGTTTTATATTATGCCAAAAGTGATAAAAAATATTATTAAACATTAATGCAAAACTTTTTGTATGAGAAAAATAATTTTTAAATGCAAATCATAATAATTTATAAGGATTTTAATTTTTTTATAATAAATATTTTCTTTTTAAATTATTGTTGAGGTATATCTTATTAGTTTTATTATATTAAGTATATCTCATAATTATTTTGAAACTTTAACACATTTTTTTAAATGTCAGAAGGCAGATAAGTGGTCCACCAAATATTAAGTGGTTACCATCGTCTATGGACATTAGCAATACCTGGAATTTTCAATGTGTTGCCGACCTTTATAAAGCTCTAACCTAGCTTTTATAAAGTCTGACTGACAGACAAGGGAGAGCCTAAACCGGTGGATATAGGGAATTGAAATTTAGGAAATATTCCTTGAGAACCCTAGCGGTGCACTAAGAAAGGGTTTTTCATAATTTATCCTCTAAAGGGATATAACAAGGGTCATAATCCAGTAATAAATGACAAATTGAAATAGGTATATTTTTTTTATTAATCAATCAAAAGTAGTCTTCAAGAGTCGCTAATATTTGCGAAACAACAAGTATACAGTACGGTGTGTTCTCGAATCTCTCCTGGGTACATTTAGGCTAAGACTGTGGCCCAAATACTAAGGCTTTAGCGTAAAAGGGAGTTTTGAGATGTCATAAATTATAATTCACTTTACCATTGGGTTGGTACGTTTCAATCGGACTTGTGTTACAAACAATCTTATGTATTATAAAAAAATGACAATCGAAGCTTAAATGAAGTTTTGAGTCAAGATTAAATATAATTGAATTTGGAAACTGGCTCTATGAAATAAGGTTTATTTATTATTAACTCAATATATATTGTAGACTTGACTTAAGTTTTGATTGTAATGTAATATAAAATGAATGTGATGATGCTTCCACGTAGACCCTCTATGTCGTAGACCCTCTACGTCGTAGACCCTCTACGTCGTAGAACCATTTGTTTAATTTTTGTCTCGCGTAATATTAGCGCCTTTACTAGAGTAAATTATCATTGATTTTGACATCAAATAACCTATTACAAACATCTATAAACTTATTGCAAACAATTTACCTTCTATGTATACCAAAAAAAAAAAAACTATTATTTGAACACAGAACACGAGAACAATAAAACTCTAGAGGAAATTATAACGTTTATACAGACTTGTTTGCTTATACTTTGTAAATAAAGATAAAAAAACTTTTTGTACCCAAGGCGCTCGTATTCGCTTTCATATCGTTTGTATTTGCGAGTTGTGACTCACCGCGGCTCGATGTTAGGGAAATTAAAAGCGTGTAATCAATATGTTGTTTGTCGATGAATATTTTGTCTATCTAATTTATTTGCATAAGTTACTAAAAGGTCATGAGGGGATTATATTGTACTTAATTTCACGATTAAAATTGATAAAAACTATATAAATAATTACCTTATATACATGCATAGACTAAGTATATAATGATAATTATCTACTTGTATAAAGTTGATCTAGCTTAAGTTATTTATAAAAAGACCTTTACGGTAATAATAGAACACGTGTAAACCTTCTTGCGTGATTTCAAATACACATTATATGGTTTTTATAAATAAAACCTGTATTATACTTAAGATAGTAAATTAAACACAGTTTATTATTATGGTTTTGGTAAGGTATTAGGTAAAACTAACTAAATAAATTACGTTTTGTCACAGCCCAAAAATTTAAGGTTAGATATTGGACAATTAGTATAAAAATACTCACAAGATCTGTTGATCTGATACTGACACAGCAACTTACAAGAAAAAGCAATAAAAACATTTGAATTCAGAATTTAAAATAATAGAACACTTTTAAAATGCATTTGTTTTGTCTGGAACGCGAGCTGGCGTAGTAAAGTGACATGCGCGGATTGATTTTGCACATGCGCATTATGCTCTGTCGGTCTAACAGGCAATTATTTCAGAGTTTCCGCTTCACCGCCCCTATATCGGAAATTTTTAGGGCTTGCCCTACCCCAGTCGCATGAAAGGCAACGTTTGACAGGTAATATTAACTACAAAATGTTTTATGCGAAACAAATCTCTCGACGAGTATTTATGTAAAGAAAATTGAGTTTTCTTAAGGTCATGTTTTTGTTTTTGTTACTTATCATTTTGGGGATAAAAATATTTTTTTATAATGAAATATCAATATGATTGGAGGGTAGAATTACTAGCAACTAAATTAAACACAAACAATTACAAATAAGGTTTTATCACATATAAAGTAGCGAGTTGAAAATCTGTCTTGAATCAAATATATTGTAATTTTAGAGCCAGTTGACTGCAATTTCACATTCACAATAAGATCGTAGTCCCGGGACATTCATCACACACGGCCAGCTGATCCCAAACCAGGCCAAGCTTTTAGTATGGAAACCAAATAACTACTCGCAAATATATCTATACTAATATTATTATAAAGCTGAAGAGTTTATTTCTTTGTTTGAACGCACTAATCTCAGGAACTGCTGATTCGATTTGAAAAATTCTTTCAGTTTTGGATAGCCCATTTATCGAGGAAGGCTATATGCTATAGGCCTAGACTTTTTATCCCGGGAAAACACAAGATCCCTCGGGAACGTGGGTGAAACCGCGGGGCGGAAGCTAGTATACTTATATAGATTCTTAACGATAAAACCGCTCATGTAGTAATTAATTTAAAGTTTTTTAGGATTCCATAGCCAAATTGCAAAAAATAAAATCCTTATAAGTTCGTCTTGTCCATCTGTCGGTAGTTGTTGTCATTTTAATCGAAGACTATTAATATTAAATTTTGAAGGTAGGTGGTATGAAATAAATAATTCCAGTGAACGCCAACGTGTGGGGATATTTTTTGATTGCTCTTCAAAAACCTTTGACATAGAGGTTACACTATATTTTTTTCACAATAATCAATAGTTTTTTAAATATGCTCTTCTAAAGTTGGAAAAGTGTATCCGCCCCTCTCTCTAACTTTTCTACTATTAGTTGAACAATTCTGAAAAAATAATAACTGAGACTATTTACCTTAATAATGGCCAAGAGCCTCGATAAACACCCACACACGTTAGACGGCTGGATCAAGGGCCCTGTGCAGTGCTCCTGGAGATGGCACGCATAGTGAGGAAGTTCCTCTCTCTGGAGCCTTGACCAGCAGTAACTAGTACCCTGGTCTCGATACCGGTAGGGATCTGATTTAATATTTTTAAAAGTTTTTTTTTTATAACTTATTTATTTAAAAATGTAATTTATAGGAAATATATTGTAATAAATGGAATTAATAATATATTTATTTAGTCGGATAACATGGATTTTTTTTTATAAATTTCACTATCGAATCGACAATAGAGCCGCACTTGGGTCCGCTCTATTCTCCCGACACATCCTATTGTGAATTGTCGCTGTCAACGGACGTAGCGACGGAAATAGTTACAAACTATTTTCCCTATAGATATTGTGTTGAGGCAAATCGTGCGCTCGCTGACTGCATTGTAAAATAAAACGATTTTTGCTTAACTTTACTTTATAATTTAGATAGTAGATATTTATAAGCTAAAATATTTTTACTAGCATTTGGAATGTACTGTTAACTAAATTGAGTAATACTGATATTCATAAAAGAATTCTCTTTATAGCTCCTAAATCAGTACCTAATTCTCTTGTAATGGCCCATAAAAATCTCCATAAACGGTAGTGAAATTTGTGGTACGTACTAACGTTAAAATACCGGTGCGGCTATTACGTAATTTTGTTGCATTCAGTTTCAATTAGAAACCAGTTAAATATAGTGGTTTTCTGCTAACAGTGCTTCATTGTAAATGGAAGAATTTTCAACAAGGTATTAGTTTTATCGATTTATAGGTTGGATCAAATTGAAACTGATTGCAACAAATTTACGTAATCGACGTACAGGAACTGTATAAGGTACTACAAGATGAAGGCCTACTCAAAAATTCAACCTATGGCATAAACTCAGAATTTATAAGTTGTGACTAATTGCAGTAAATTTACTTTAATGTACCTATATATATGTACAGTCAGCGTCAAAAGTAGATTGGCACTTTAGTACCGTGTCACATTACACAATTCATAATTTTCATACAAACTGTCAAGAGAACGTCATTAGATTATTATGAAAATGTACTAAAGGGTCAATCTACCTTTGACTCTGACTGTACAAATGATGTTTTTATAATTAAGAACTGTTTCGTCTTTTGCGCCAAGCCAAGCCGCATTAACCAATGGAAACTCCATGAAAAGCCATTCAGCAGTTTCGGAGATTAGCGAGTTCAAGACAGACAGACAGACAATAAAAAAATCATTTTGCATTCCTTTACTCTTCCTACATCACACACTCTTTGGTATAGAACACACTTTTTGGTATAAAAAAAATGTACGATATATAAGGTTCTACAGGTTTAATATATTACGTTTAGATAGATTTAAATTGTTTTATCTAGAATATCTAGAATACTTCTACACAAAGCAACGCTGACTATTCATCACTTAAAAGCAAAGTATCACTTTTCTAGAATTTACTCCGTCGTTAGTCATTAGTCGCTTTTGTTTCAGATTTCATTGCAGACTTGGAAAATCACAGATTGCACACAAAGTATAGGTTTGTACCCTAAACATTTTTTATACATATTATCAGACTAATTTGAGCTCTATTTACCTTTCAAGAACGATGTATGTATTTTAAAGGTCGCAGTATATTATTCTTATATATTACAATGAACAGTTGTAAGATCCCATTGGAGCGTTTGGACTATTAACTTGATTGCAACATCTTATAGAGAAAAAAGAGAGAATAAGGTTTTGATAAAAAAAAATATCCTCTAATTTGGAAAATTAGAAAAACAGAGATAAGCAATTCAAAACGAGGTGAGGTTAATTCAACAAATGTTAAATGATCGTATGAGATTCATGTTTTCTTAAAACTCTATTATAAAAATAATCAAATGTAAAAATCTGATTTTGGTATTTTTAAAATATATTAAAAAAGTTTTCCAATATTAAAATGTCTAAATACCTACGCCTTTCTCCAACGACTGTAATTTTAAATAGTAAGCCTGGACTCACATTACTAGCAAATTTCCCGAAAAGAAGCCCAAAATGAAACATAAAAATGACACTTAACTCAGATTACAAAAAATCTCCAAAGCTTCAAAGGAAGCTTTATACTTAATGACATACAGAAAGTGCTCTAAAAACCGTTTTAAAATATAGAAGAGGGGAATTTGTTCCATTTGGTAGTTAACGAGAAAAAATCTGCATAGTAGGATTAATCTCATTTGCATAGCTTATGTGGAACAACCTGTATTGTACGAACTGGGAAATGGACACAATTCCGAGAATGAGTTGGTCAACGCTTGAACTGTTCAATAAAAATTCAATCAAAGTTATGTGTTGCAATCGTATGTGATGTTCAATTGTTTCGGGGTGATTTCATTCGGAATTTAATTTGAAATGCATGTGGGTATCAGAATGAGGATCGATTATAGGTAAACGCACGCGCAGCCTCGCCGGAGTGTACCACGGCCCGAACCGAGCGTTGTCGGTTTTTGTCGATACTCAATGGCACCTTGGTATGAATGCTGCAACTCAAGATTGTTCGGCTCGGCTTTGCCATTTGCGCGGAATAAATCTTCAAACCGAGGTTGTTTCGCGCAAACGTCACGCGGCAAATGTCCGAGGCTGCCGCCCGAGGCTACTCGCTTAGTCAGTACGCGGAATAAGCACTGCGGGCAAATCTGCCGGTGGGCCGCTTTGCGTTTCGACATTTAACGCTGATTTGATGAAATTTGGTACACAGATAGCTTACGATATGGAGCTACATAGACTCAGGTTAAACTGCGTTCCCGAGAAAAAAAGACAGCTAGTATAGAATAAAGTGTTACGATTAATAATTCCACCTTCTATAGGTACATTGAAACTTTCAGTCCATCATGCCCCACATTTGTCCACGTAACCAAACATCAATCATCGCGCTTTTGTGCTCGCCGCAAATCTCTCCTATTGTGTATGACCCAGATATTGTTTGCTTTTCCTGTATCTTGTCGTCATTTTGAATCATTATTACATTAGTGACACCTCAGTTGAGTAGGTATACTGTTGGAGTATTATGTTATCTTTATACATATATTACTTAGGACCCTGAGGCGTCACTTAGGTACTCTTATAATATGTAGACCCCGTAACAAAAATAAATATGAACCGGGTTAAAAATAATTTACTTATAATTCTGATTCAGTATTAGGCTTTGGCAACATTCTACACAAAATATCCCAGTAACTCATTCCGTTTACGAACTTGAGATCCATGAAATACGAACGGATAGACATACAAACAGACAGCAATAGGGTTCCGTTTTGCTATATTGATTATACGGGCAACCGTAAATGTGTATTTAATTTGTATATAGATAATTTACGTATGCCGCAAACGTTTCGCTAAGCTTGCAATTTTGTAATGGTGAAACAATTATATCAAACTAACAATAAATCAGTGTCGCTACAGCACTCGCACCAGGTGGTTTTATTCATCACTCCCGGGAGCCGCCTCCCATCATCATCATGTAGCATGATCACCACCAGTGTGGCGCCATCAGCACACACTGAATCTATATCAAACCAAATGTAGGGTTTACGCCTCAACATTGATGACTACTTACTACACGTGTATGAGAAACTCATAGAGTTTTCTTTTAACTGTTCCCTGAGGCCCATTTCAGAAAATCAAAATATCCAGAGCATCAATAATAGTACAAAGCAAGGACAACATAATGGAATACACTGGGACTGAGGTCAATGAACGAGACTTCAAAGCTATCGGAAATATTGTTAGATATTATAACTAATTTCGCATATTATTAACCGACCTCAAAAAAAGCTATGAGGTTCATCGTTCAACGAATAGTTACGCTAGTTTAAAAATCGTTCATGGAAATGAAATGAAATGTCAGAATGATGCGCGAGTGATACCCCTGGTGTTGCAAGCGTTCATAGGCTACGGTAACCGCTTACCATTAGGCGGGCTGTATGCTTGTTTGCCGACAATGTGGTATAAAAGAAAAATAAATGAAATGAATAGTTTATTGCTTGAAACAAGGTAAGCATATAAAGATCAAACCTTTAGAAGTATTGGGCGGGTGCGGAGATACTCAACTCTTAGAAAAATCAAAGGAAAAATCTATAATTTAAAGTTTGATATTTCGTAAAAGAATCTTCAAGAATATTTATTTTTGTTTATTTTACTATTTTCTTGTTATTTTTTTATTGTTAATAAAAATATCTGTGTGATTCAATATTACTTATTGCCAAAATATAAAAAAAAATAACCTTGCCGATTCTTCTCAATTAAAAGCTTACTTTCGACCCGAACATCATTAAAATCCACTTGCATAAATACCTCCTAAACTATATAAAGGCCTTTGACTTTGACAGTGACAGACAGCCTTTAAATATAATTTTAAAACGTGACCTAGCTACAAAACACCACAATTTGGGCACATTTAACTTTCCAATACGTATTTATGTAGTCTTCAATTACAATAATTGTACACTATCGTATAGTGTATCCATGAGCGACCTCTGTTCTGTGAGCATACAAATACTACAGTGACAGCGTCTTACAATTAATTCTCAGAAAAACGTAACCAGAAGACGTAGCTTTGAAAACCATATGTGTCTCGTTTCTTCTACAGTGAATCTAACTACGTTAAAATGAGACAGACACACTTGACGTGAAGCTGCGTATTATGGCAGAGGCAGATATGCTTGCAGGCTATACGAAGTGGTAACGCGCCACGTACGCTGCTAATCTAGTTTAATATACGATACTAACTTATAACATCATTGGCTTCATTTGTCACTTTTAGTAGTGGTATCATATAGCACAGCGGTTCGGGTTCGTGGTTATGTCCAAAATATTGGAGTGCAATGAGTGCATTATGAAATTAATTTCATTAAGTAACCTTTTACAAATCTATATTGTTCCGCAGCTTTGCTTAAGTAGACTTTATAAAAAATCTAAAACTTTTCGACCCGCCAATTGATTCAAGCTTCGAAGCGCCAAGCTAAGCTTTTATTAACCTATGGAAGTCGCATGAAATTTGTTTTAGTGGTTTCGGAGTTTAGCATGTTCCAATAGACAACCAGACAATTAAATTAAGAGTGATATCTTTACAATCCGGTACTATTTAGGCGATGATAGCTCAGTGGTAGTGACGTCGGACGCCGCGGCGAAGGTCGTGGGTTCGAATCCTACAATGAGCTTGAGCTTTCGGTGAAGGAAAACATCGTGAGGAAACCATAGCACGGTGGTAGGGTACCCGCCTGGCTGGCTACAACCCTCAAGTTGAAAATCTGTCGCCAAACACCTATTGGTGTGTTCCGGCAGTTACACTTGAGAGCCAGATCCTTCTAGGCTTTGTGTGCTTACCACCTTCGGCCACATCATCACCTACCATAGTGAGATTGTGGACAAACACAAGCCTATACAAAGTAAAAAAAAAAAAGTTATTTGTTTGTATTTTTAATAGACTGACCGTTCTACAGTTTTATTATGTATAGATTTGACTAATTGAGTCAAGCACGTTGTTAATTATTTTTGGGGTCATCCAAATATGCTGTTGTGTAAAATACTAACAGTGATACATCCGTCTCCGCTCAGTTTATCTTTTTATACCACATTGTCGGCAAACAAGCATACGGCCCGCCTGATGGTAAGCGGTTACCGTAGCATATGAACGCTTGCAACACCAGGTGTATCACTCGCGCGTTGCCAACCCTTCCGATGAGCTCTGGCGACCTTACTCACGCGCAGGAACACAACTATAAGCTATCTGGCTGCGGTATTCTGTAAGGTGGAGGTACTTCCCCAGTCGATCTGCTCTTTGAGCGACATATCGCTATGCTCTACCTCTCTTAAAATATCTTCTCATGTCTTTTTTAGTACGGTATACATGTAAAAATACGAATCTTTCTTATACAAATATTATTGTGTTATAAATGTGCATTTCAAATCTTTTTACAAAATAAATGTATTATCTTTCTTTTTAAGCCGAAGAACTAGACCAGTTTTACTTTTATTTATATTTTAAGTAACATACATTTTTCTCACGTAGAATAATATTCGCAAAATATTCGATCCTTTGAAATATAAATAAAAACAAAACCAGATTTTTTCCATCTAGCTTCATGTATTTTTATGATAAAAATATTATTTGCCGGAATAGTTTTGAACCCCCGTTATTCGATAACGTGATGTTGTTGGCACATACGTTTGGGACTCGTGAAGTCATATATAAAATTTTTATCACATCGGTTGGCTTCGCTTTTTCAGCTCTACAGGTAACTATGTATAATAATATTCTTATATAGAATTCATTGTATAGATTATTTCAGTTAAAAAACTGAATAATGTGCACTAAAACGTTTAATATTTCTTTGTTTATTTATTTAAACTCAATAGCTTTACACGTGGCAGGAAAAATACAACACGAAAAAATAATATAACATAATAAACGTAAAATCCTACCAGATCCGTATTTCGAGCATTGAGGGAACGATGAAAAACAAAACGAATAACATGATGATAAACAAAGTAAAATAATATTAAAAAATAAAATTGTAAGTCGGTACTTTAATAAATCCGTCGACCTATAGCAAAAAAAAAACATTACTTCCTTCAAAGCATGGACAAATAAACAACAAGTTTGATTGGCAAAGTTTGTTTATTTTAACTGTATTGCACAACTATTTATTGTAATTTGTCGATTTGCTACGGAGTTTGATGATCAATATATATTGTTGATATTTCACTTGGAAGGACATTAAGCTATAAATAGCAGAGTTCTTTGAATAGTACCGAAAAATAGGTTGGTTGTTGAGAGTTTTTTTTTTTTTTTTACTTTGTTTGGCTTATGTTTGACCACAATCTCACTATGTTATGTGATGATGTGGCCGAAGGTGGTAAGCACACAAAGTCTAGAAGGAACAGGCTCTCAAGTGCAGCTGCCGGAACACACCATTAGGTGTTTGGCGACAGATTTTCAACATGAGGGAGGTAGCCAGCCAGGCGGGTACCCTACCACCTTGCTATGGTTTCCTCACGATGTTTTCCTTCACTGAAAGCTCATGTTTATTGTAGGATTCGAACCCATGACCTTCACCGCGGCGTTCGACGTCATTACCTCTGAGCTATCGTCGCCTTTTTTAAATCTATCTCTATATTACTTATAGGGTTGAAAGTACTCACTAATTATATTATAAACAATTTTTACTATGAGACAAACTCTGAAAGCGAGAAAAAAAATCGGCTGTTCCATACATACTTACTTTTTATGTAGCTAAACAAATATTAAGTATATAACTTTGTACTGTATATTATATACGTTTATAATATAATTTAAAATGATTGTAAGAGCAAAACGAAGCCATAGGATCGCCATATAAAACTTAAAATATCTCGACTGGATACAATTAAAAGTTAACAGTTATAAAACACAAACTTTCTCCATCGTTCTTGGAGACACGACGTCGCTCCAAGTTTAAGCATAAACCGAATAGTTTCAAGTCTCAATATATTAGATAGTGGTTTACAATTGAAGTTTTTGTAAAGGTTAGTTTAACTGGCAAAATTTTGTGATAAAAGGAAACTTTGATTTGCATGTTTTTAATTAACATAATAACATAATATCACACATGCAAAAATTATTGGACGAGCTATCTTTGTGTACAATAAACATATTTTTACAGAACTGGAACGACTTTTTGTATGACTTTTCCATTATGATATACTAGCCTTCCTCCCCGCGGTTTCACCCGCGTACCCTTATTTTACCCCCTTAGAGTTTAAATTTTCAAAAATACTTCCTTACCATGCCTGCAATGTATAAGGTATCTATGTACATAATTATGTGCAAAATTTCAAGTCTCTAGGTCCTGTGGTTTGGGTTGAGCGTTGATATATCAACAGTCAGTTAGTTTACCATTGTAAGTATATAAACAGATTAACTTTCAGCCCCCCGGTTTTACCTTTACCTTATATTACCCCCTTGAAGATGGAATTTAAAAAATACCACCTTAATTAACCCCTAACGTACTCAAGGAATATTTTTTCCAAATATCAAATCTCTAGGTCCATCGGTTTAGGTTGTGCGTTACTGCCAGTTAGCCCGTCAAAAAAAAAAGAATAAAAAAACAATATTAATGAAGCAAATTGAAATCCGGGGACAATTCTCCATAATTTTGTTACTTAAAGACATTCACAAACATATAATTTAGCTTACATAAAAATGATTTCTTCACTGATTAACTCAATGGAATATAACATGATGAACAATTTCTCCTTATTTTAGCAAAAATATATCTCCTTGTTCCATTATCTCTAAGTCTATTTGAGGAAAATTAAATGCCGAGTCTTGCATTGGGATTTGCACGGGTAAATAATGTCTTAATTTTTTTCGCAATGTCTTGCATAGCACGTGAGGTGTACACAAGTATTTCTGAATTGGCTCTTTGCTATTTTTCCATTTCTTAACTTATCGGATAGAGTAAACAACGGACGTGACCTATTTACATTTGCTAATCAATATTCTGATACAGTTTTCAGGAAGGGAGATAAAATCATAGTTGGAAAAATTAAAATTATTTGAAATTTTTATTTTTGCTTAAATCCGGAAAGTCTATTGTATTTTCTTTAAAAAATACTGAAATATTCTATCCTGCTAATAATCTATATATATGAAAGAGAAAGTATGTAGGTATGTATGTTCCCTATAGACTCCGAAACCGCTGAACCGATCGCTATGAAATATTCAGACAATCCTCATATTAACCCCGCGGGTAATCCTGTAAGGTTTGGTGGCGATTGGAGCACTCGGGACCACGGGTGAAACCGCGGGGTGGAAGCTAGTATTATTATAAATGTGAATGTTTGTGACGTTTTTTTGATTTGGATGAAATTTAGCACATAGATCATCATACTCTGTAATAACAAAAGATGTTTTTAGTCCGGCAAAACATAACATCCGGGAACGCGGGTGAAACCGCGGGGCAGACTACCTTGTAATATTTTGCAAATTGAAACCTTTTTTGGGACATTTTTTTTTGGGACATTATTCCTCACACACGGCCTTCTGACCCCAAACTAAGCAGAGCTTGTACTATGGAAGCCAGATAACTGATATACTTACATATACTACTTTTCTTTTGTAAATACATACATATATAGATAATTACACCCAGACTCAGGACAAACAGACATGTTCATGCACACAAATGTTTGTCCCGAGTGGGAATCGAACCCACGACCAACCACGCCAACCGGCCCATCGTCTTTGTTTTAAATATCCTGTGAATACATTTTTTTTTGTTATCCTTTAAGATAATGATAAGAACTTGAAAGACATTCATAATGAACTAGAACATATCTAGATCTACCTACCTATTTTATTTAAGTCTACCCCTTATAATAGAATACACTGTGAGTATTTGCGAGGTGCCATGCTGTCAGATGAAAGAAAAGATAGCAGCAAATTTATTATTTCCTACAGGCAAGACATGCATTCCACATACAGGTTACAAACTGGCAGTCTAGCATATCTTCACACTACCTACATTTCTTAGTAGACATTTTTTCATAAGTGTACTAAAATTCGGTACGAGAGTAGCTTATGGCTAGACTATTTTTTTTTCCAATAACGTAAGTGACACCGCAGGACGGAAACTAGTGTACATGTATGTTTTACAAGCTGTCCCCCGCGGTTTCACCCGCGTTCCTGAAGAAAAAGTAGCCCATGTCCTTCTGCATACCATAGGCTATCTGCGTAACAAATTTCATCGCGATCGGTTCAAGGGTTTAAGCGTGAAAAGGTAATAAACAAACAAACGAACCAACAAACAAACTCACTTTCACATTTATAATATTAAAGTTAGGAAGTTAGGATATATGTTATGATATATAGGATATATCTGTGATAAATGCAGGGAATGACGCAGTGAGAGAGTCGAAAATTTAATTGATTTATCCTTTACATATAATTGTTACATTAAATAATTTTTGCCCTTTGAGCAAGTATAATTTGTTAAATTCAATCAATTAAACATATAAACTTTTTTAAAGAATCCATTATAAATTGTTATATTATACATACATTATTTTGACCTGTGTATTAGCGAGTATAATTTATTAAGACTAACCAATTGAGACGTTGTAATCTATTTTTAATTAAATTTTGTATGTAATACCTAAACTAAAATAATATGACGAGGCATGGCATGTTGCACTTTACTTGAGTACCTATGTATTTTTGGTGTAAGTGTTTTCAACTATGATAATAAATAATATTCTATTCTATTCTATGTTTAAATTGAGCGTCTAAAAGTAAATGTGGTAAGCACATATCAGACATCCGGATGCGATGGTAAAAACGCTAAAAACGATAGATAGAGGTTTCCTCGAAGCCACCGCCGCTGCGGATGGGAAAGATTCCCAAAAGGCTGGTAACATTACCTCTTTATATATTAACTTGCTGTCCCCCGCAGTTTCACCCTCATTCCCGGGATAAAAATATATCCCGGCTATCAAATGCAAAAAGAATTTATCAAATCTGACTGGTAGTTCTAGAGATGAAAGAAAGAAAGAAAGAAAGAAAGTACATTTATTAGATGCTACATCAGTACACTTACACAATAAAGAATAATTAAAAAAAACTAACAATAATTTAACACAGAACAATAATATAACATAGAATATAATGAAATACAATAGAATAAGATATATTATACAGTTATAAATGTGTACTAATTGGGTCTAAAAGGCCCCAGCTCAGCATGTGCTGCAAGTGATGAGCTTTCAAACAAACAAAAAAGCTCTTCAGCTATATTATATTGGTATAGATATTTATTTAATTATTATTAAGGGCAACCAACAAGACATACACTAAATACTTAACTTAATACAGATAGGTCCATTACATTCGAAGTGTTGCCTCAATTATAGGGTACCACAGCATGCATTATACAAAGTAAGAAATATATAATAATACAACAATAAATAATTACGATAATAAATTTAATATAATAGAACTAACAAAATAAAATTGAAGATTAAACATACAAAAACATAATTCAATTAAAATAAAATAAACTTATTTAAGATGGAATATATAGGTAGATTATTCATTGCATTATCACAGATCAATCCGAAGACCGAACATTATCTTTAAAGGGCATATTGTCAGAAAAAATATCAAAAGTAACATGTTTTTTAACCAGGCCATTGTACTGTCTCTGCAATTTGTTAAAAGTGGAGTATAAACCCTAATCTATAGTACGATATTAATTTATTCATTAGTTACAAAAACTTATAACACAATAACAATAGCAATTTATAATATAGTATACCTACAGTTCTCATCAGAAAATAATCAAGAATCCTCTCGCCAAAGTATACCGGGAAACAATAAGACGGCTGTTTCATTTCGCGTTTTTAATTTTCAATCTACCAAGAGAGAAGTGAATGGACTTGAAACAATGAAACCTATAAAATTGTGGCAGTACAATCTGAGTTAAGTATATTACTCCACATTTATGTACCAACTACAAAATCTTGTAGTTTAATAAAATTATTATGTATGAGGTTTTTATGTTTATTTATTTAAATATTTTGTATAATAACAGAAAATTACTGTAGTAATAGTAAGTATGTAGATGAAAATATACATGACTGAGTACAGATATCTTCTTCTTTGTCCTCGCCTTATCCCGTTACTCGGGGTCGGCTTTCTTGATCATTCGGCGCCATCTATTTCTCTGGTAGGCATTGGTACAGATATCTGTGTTGAAAAAAAAAACATCAAAAATATACTTTTATGAAAATATAGCTTTCTTTCATTGTTAGATTTTTTTTAATAAGTATATTATTATGTCATTGTTTTACCACTCACCATAGTAAGTAATGATGTGACCCAAGGTACCTAAGCACCCAAGCCAGAAACTGGCTTTCAAATCAAGCTCATTGTAAGATTCGAACACACGACCCTTGTCCAGGCATTCAACTACTGAGCTATCATCGTTTTAAGATTTATTCTGTCATGTAGAGTAAATAATAATAAGTATTCTAATTATTCGATTCTATCTTATTTATAAAAACAAAGCAATTTGGCATCTCAGTAAAGTTCATCACAAATTCATTAGATATTAATTATAAGAATCCATGTTTCGCGTTCGTCTGAACCTTGACTGTCATCGATTGGTGACACGTGTAAGAAATTCCAAGGACAACAAGATTTCCCTCGTTAAATTATACTGCATTTAAAATTAGAAAACTTTAAATTGAACAAGCGAGATGTGTATACGGGAGAAGGAGATATAAATGTGAGTTTAGTAACACAATCTGCTATAAATATAAATAGTTACTGAATCGGTGTTGACTAACAATTTCCAATATCCTGTCAGCCATGGGCATGAGGGTCTATTACTTATCACAATAGAGTTTGGTTAGGTAGACTCTATCTCTTTCATAATAATTATGTGCAATCATCGTGGAAAGATATCTTGTTAACAGTTTATTTTTTTATTATTTTGCATTAGAAGTCAATAACATTTTCGTTTGGATTCCTCCAAAACATACTTTATAAAAAACTAACTCTTTAATCTTTATACAATATACTGGGTGATTTTTTTGTCAATTTTGATATTTATGACACAAAATTTATATTAAGTGTCTACACTGTTACACAGGATTGTTTTTTGTCACTGGCAATACTTGCAGGGATGGAAGTACTCATCAATGTGAACAATTTTTAGTATAGGGTTAACTCTGATATCGCGTAAAATAAAACGGTTGTTTCATACATTTTGGTCGAGTAGGTATTGAACTTTTGTATGGAACAGCTGATACTGAATGATTTTTTTGTCACTGTATTGCCAGTGACAAAAAAATCACTCAGTATACACGTGCTCTAAAAAAAACTATCACACGTAATACGACCATTTCTCAGTATAAGCCCGCCAATAAGCGTCGCGTCTATCGAGTTCGCGACAGTTACTGATTCTTCACTTCGCATCAATGAGTTTGCAGCAATTTTTTTTTTATCATTTTCATATTGAGCCATCTAAGCTATAACTAAATAGAAAAGTTGGGAAGTCATTTATTAGAGTAAGTTTTTATAAAGACTATGTTTGTCATATGATAATCTTGTTTATTGTGATGAAAACCATGGTATAGTGGTAGATTTGAGAGGCAGTTAATTTCTTAGGTATTGCTTAATATACATGAGGTACATTAATTTGATATCATTATCTTTCATTGTATGTTATACTCAATAATTTGCGCAGTAAAGGATATTTGGTTGTATATTGTAGTCCAATACAAGCCCATGAAAATAAATAAGTGCAATTGCAATCGAACACGCACAGGATTGGGTTCCGAAGTCAGTATGATGTGGTACTGTCTAAAACCTAAGACTGTAAGAATGTTTAATTAAAAACGATTAGCGTGACATATCTGTTACTTATACCACAGCGTAATTACATACAGTCTATCGCGTTTGAAGTCACGCGAAATGCCGCTTTCTCTTCTATTCTATTCTTCGCTCCTCTCTCATCCCGCAAGCCCCGCACGATAGCTCTGTCTAGACGTGTCCGATGGCCGACTGTAAGAGTTACATAGACTGTGCTCATACTGTCATTGTATATACTAAAGTCTTCAATCGACATAGCTCGTACCGGGTAGAGGGAGGAGACGAAACTCTAACAAAACAACTTATGTAAATCATGATATTTCGTAAATGAATCTTTATATCAAAAAAGTGTTTGAAATATGTTTTAAAAGACCATTTTAACGATACCTATACCTACTTACTCGATATGCTACACAAACAAAAACATCACCTCCACTTTACATGTAGAGGAGATCTTAATTGTTTTTTTTCTACGACAATCTACTTGATAATTTCGTTTGCGTCATTGGTATGTATAACTCTATGCAAAATTTCAGCTGATATTACTGGTAGTACCTATTCTATATTATAAATAAATAAAAAACCGACTTTCAAAATAAATTTTATACAAGTTACACAAATAACTAATAAGCAAAAATTAAATATTTTCTTTCTACATCATTTTGAAGTCAGTGCCAAGTAAAACATATTTTCACCCGGGCAGAGCTTGGTCGCCCAGGTACTTTGAATAAATAATAATCTGACTATTGGCTATATTGAAAAAATATAGCCAATAGTCAGATTATAAAAAAAAAAGAAAAATATATATAAAAAATGTAACCTTGCTGAGTTTCTTGCCGGTTCTTCTCAGTTGAAGGCTGATTTCCGAATCGGTGGTAGCTTCAGTAAATTCGACCTTCATAAGTGCCCTCCTAGGGCCTAAACTGAATAAATGGCTTTGACTTTGACTTTGACTTTAAAATAACCATGACAGACAGATGGATATGACGAAACTATAGGTACTTCGGAACCCTAAAAGATGTCCTCACGCTAAAGGGCGTCACACACAGCGCAGATACTATAATATTGTATCTTAAGATATTATACTATGAAAAGAGTAGCAACTACCTCCTTCACTTTCCTTTTCTTTCACTGGTATAGCACTGTCTCATATATCTTAAGATAAAATGTTATCTTATCTTCGCCGTGTGTGACGCCCTTAAATCTTAAAAGAACACAAGAAGAGTACCTACATTACATATACTAATATTATAAAGCTGAAGAGTTTGTTTGTTTGAACGCGCTAATCTCAGGAACAAAATTCTCAGTGTTGGATAGCCCATTTATCAAGGAAGGCTATAGGTTACTTTTTATCCCGGGAAAACACAAGTTCTCTCGGCAACGCGGGTGAAACCGCGGGGCGGAAGCTAGTCAAAGATAAAAGTGATTTAAAAAATATTTATTTTTAAAATCTCCTAGAAAGCACTCGTTTTAAAAACACTGGTGTATTTGACAGCACTTTGAAAGCGTTCCAGATAGAGATCCGGTTTCCCTAGAAGTAACAAATGTTCCCAACTCAGTGCTCCGAGGATTTAACGCCGCGGATACACTGGATTTATTCGACGACTCTTATAATGACGAACCGACTTTAATCGGAAAATGTTGGACGGGAGTTTTAGAATAATGTTCAACCGGTATACTAAAGCTCATCGTTTGAAGTGAATTTGAGAAGTTATAGTTTAAATCATTCATATTTATGGATAAGCAAGCAAAAACAATGTTTTATGCTTCATAAACCTAATTTAACGCTCTGAAAAAGATAAACTATTGGTCACAATTTATAGTTGGTTTCGACTAAATTTCTCTCCTACTTCTAAACCCGGTATTAGAC
The DNA here is from genome assembly GCA_951216915.1 of Tetheella fluctuosa. Taxonomy (NCBI): domain Eukaryota; kingdom Metazoa; phylum Arthropoda; class Insecta; order Lepidoptera; family Drepanidae; genus Tetheella; species Tetheella fluctuosa. The sequence goes on along the minus strand of OX578223.1, from coordinate 10,265,038 downwards.
TCGGACTACTTATAATTATACTTGAGAAGCTTTATTTGAATGTATTTTTTTTATGTTAAATGACTAACCCCAGGAGGAGTCAAGACGAAGCCGAGGATGTAGCACGCTTGCCCAGAAAATAGCTATTCACTCTGATCTTAAAGACATCAAGATTATAGGTCAGGAAACACAGACCCCGGAAGTGAGTTCCACTCCTTCGCTGTTCGCATAAGGAATGATGAAGCAAAGCGTTGTGTCCGTATAAACGGGATGTCGACAACGTGTGGATGGAAATCCTTCCGACATTTTGTGGTTCAATAGAGAAATGGGAACGGAGGAATATGATTCATTTTATTAATCTAACGTACCTAAATAACGTAACTCCTTAGAATAACCGTAATTCCAAAATGCTCCTCTAAGATGCTCTCGTAAACACTTTTATTGTATTTTACCCAATTTTATTTGCCACATTTTCACTTCAAGATATAAAAACAAAGTGTTCTTTCTCTGGCAATAGAGAAAGGCTTTAAATAAATAGAAAAGGATTTTATGTGATACCGAAACAAATAATGAAAATGTCAACGTTAACTGTCAACAATCCCTGGTATTGAACCGAGATTCCTAAATAACCTATAGAATAGGTACTGGTTATAGTTTTGCAAGAGTTGATTACTCACTTTGATAAATACATGTGTAGTCGTGTGTGGAGATACGATATTTTTAACTAACATTTATATCTTTAAAAACCTAATTATAACTTCAAATAAGAAGTATTGTCCTTACCCCAATTTTATCGAAAACAAAAACAACATATGCGACAGTATTCGCCGTATCATCAACAAAGTAATATATTAAAAAAAAAATCGATTAAAATGTGACGAGCCAAAAATTCCAATAAAAACATTATTCACGCCGGAATATTTGCGCTGGCAAAACAGTTTAAATATCACTTTAAGCCTTTCACGTGTACCGTTGTAATTACTTTCAGTTTTTGATGTGAAATGACCTTTAAAACTTTGTACCTTTATGTTAGTTTTACAAAAATATTTTATTTATGTATAGTTTTATTATGTTTGCCCTCTCCCGCGAATAGTTAGTAGGTTTACGTTGAATACGTACGTGTAGTAGAAAAGCAGCGAATTAATAATACAAAATAATACATACTTAGGCTTTTTGGCGGGAACTTGCAAAGTGACGTTGTTTTTTCTTTTTATTTTCATGAAATAGTGTATTTGAAGTTTTATTGAATAATATAAATAAATAAATAAATAAATATTCTGGGACATTATTCCTCACACACGGCCATCTGACCCCAAACTAAGCAGAGCTTGTACTATGGAAGCCAGATAACTGATATAATACATATACTACTTTTCTTTTGTAAATACATACTTATATAGATAATATATATCGGTGGGTAACGTTACAAAAAATACCTACCTAATATTAAATTTGTTTTAGTTTATAGGTGAAAAGGTATTTATTCTTTAGTCTATATAACTATGTAGGTACGCGCCGCCGCGCGCACCGCATTTAGAATTCCTCGTATAAAATACGATATACGACTCGCACACTTCACCCGCACCGTATGCGCCGTACTATTTCATAAAATGCGGTAGGTAAATGCGGCGCGTATGTCGCGTGCTTCGCGTACGATGCTGACAAGTGTGCGATCACCTTAAATCTATACTAATTATTATAAATGCGAAAGTAACTCTGTCCTTTTCACGCCTCAATCGGTGAACCGGTCACGATTAAATTTAGTACGCAGATAGCCTTAGTATTGGGTTAGGAGCTTTACGACTACATATCTATATGACTAGATAGCGGGTATGACTAGATCGTTTTTGGACTAAATCTCGATGACTTCATCACGTTAGGGCTACATAGCTGTCCGACCATATATGCATACGCACGCCCTGTTATCAGATTGACTTAATATCGACATGACGTACAATGGTATTTTAATGTGACAGTCCAACAACGACTCTGATACTTTAGGTTAGATTGCGAAGCGCAGCGAGCGATTGGCATACACTTCGTGGTATTTTTTTTTAACTGTTATCGAATGCGAAATTAATTATGTCTGGTTACCGTTTCATGACCAAATTTCTCTTAATTATTACAACTCCTCCTCAACTTATTACACAAAAAATTGGCAAAATTGTAGCCTGGGATTTGGAGAAAGACATAGAATAGGTACTTTAGAATCGAAAAAAAACTCGATTTCGCGATATAAAATTACCACGCATACAAAATCACGGGAAAAAGCTACTTGAATCAAGTAAAAAAGAGCATCATACGGCATTCACATCAGTTCACGGATAATTGCAGCTTAATGTTATGTAAAAAATCGTTAGTAACAGGAATAAATGCATAACAACGCTTACATGGCCCTTTGCAATTCTAATGAGAGCTCTAGACAGCTATTAAGGATAATTCTTGTTTAAACACGAATAACATGAATATTTTATGGCGGAAAATGCATACTGACTTTAAATAAGCCAGGCAAATGCACGAGTTGGTGTGACATGAAAAAAACATGCTTCCTTTTTAATATCACCGGAGGATCTGCCATAATAATATATGTATATTTCGTGTATCTCGGAAATCGCTGGATTTCGATCAAAATAGTGTATTTGGATAAGGTTTTGCTTTTTATGTTTAAGTATATGGGCGTATTTTTGAAAAATGGCGATTTCACAAAAATAAATACTGTAATTAAACAGACATCTACGCCGTTTGCCTCAAAACTGATGACCTTTTAACATATTTTAGCGATGATAATTTAAAAGTAACAATGACGTAGTTTTTGGTGAAGGAAAACATCATGAGAAAACCATAGCACGTTGGTAGTGTACTTTGTAGTACCCGCCTGGCTGACTATCACCTTAATGTACGACACACACACTTTAGTTTAGTTAATATTTAGATGTCAATAAATTTATATAAAAAAATATATAAAGCGAAATAAAGAGGCTTATGTTGCTTCAACTAACACGACGTTATAAATAGCTCTTAATCCACTTCAAAGCAATAGATCTCTCAAATTTTATCCAAGCTCTTATCGCAATAAGCGTCTTTGGAATAAAATGATATTGCGCTTCTATAGTTAAGCCGGTGCTTTATTACGGACTTATCTGCGAGAGGCAATTAATAAAACTTCAAAAAGGATAAAAATATTACTATTATGAAGAATATTTATTTTTAGGGGAAAAAATTGTGTATTTCTGTGCTTTATAATTTTGTAGCTTTGTGCTTGTTATCAATATGAACATACTAGCTTCCGCCCCGAGGTTTCACCCGCGTCCCCAAGAAAAAAAGTAGCCTATATCACTCTCCATACGATAGGCTGTCTGCGCACCAAATTTCATAGCGATCGGTTCAGCGGTTTAGGCGTGAAAAGGTAACAAACAAAAACAAACATTCGCATTTATAATATTAGTAAAGTAATGAAGTTAGGATTAGGATTTTAGAAAATGTTTATGTTGAATACCTTTTTGTTTTCAATATCTGTTTTTAATTGAGGTTTATTTAGAGAAGTGCATCATATCTGCATTAACCATCATCCTACCAGAAGATCCTATCAAAGACAGTGCAAGAAGAGCTATAAGCGTTACTAATATCAGATAGTTTCAACTAAATCTGTTATAGGAAACAATCTCTCTTTCACCTCATAGACTTATCTATAGTCAAGGGAATTTCAACTTTGAATAGTTGGATTAAAGTTTATATTAAAAGTAGCCCTGTTAGTTTTTAGGGGGATCAGAATCTTGTCACTGACAAATAACTGTCTTCCGCTTATCCTTATAGTTCGAAGGGACGATTTGTCAGACGTTTACCTCAAATTGGGCACATGATATGTATTATCATTTCTATTTCATTTGGGCACGTGACTTGAATATTTTTAGGAGGTTTAATGGACTTTCGATGACGAGAAAATATTATGTTTCCATAAAAACTGCGAGGGAAAAAAAAGATAAAAAATATCATGATGAAAATAAAGGGAGAGTGGTATGTTGCTTATTACATTACAACCTACGTAAACGCATTTATTTTACGAAAGGCTTATGTTTGACCTCAATTTCATTGTAGTGCCTATGTGACGTGGGCAAGATTAAGCACTTAATAAGCGATAAGGCCTTCTAATTGTTTTCACTTTGATGTCTTTATATTTATAATTTGTAACTTCTATATTGTAATGTAGTGTCAACAATAAAGTATATTTGTATTGTATTGTACCTACGCAAAACTTAGAAGAGAACGTATTCAAAAGAAATTCAGGTAATTTTGTTTATCACTTACCTCGGGGTTCATTCCCCTGTTTAGTACGCTTATTCGAAACAACCTAACCTATCCCTTAGTTAGGATTGATTTATATAACGACGCGACGACTACGATACGGAGTAGACACGAAGTTTTTTTTTTCGAAATAGGTTTTAGGTACAGTACTACGAAAACTAATGTTTGGTCAGGCCGTCCACGCTTCGTTCAGTCAGATACTAATAGTAGTAATCTATGGTTTGAAACTCTCAATATTCGAAGGTGATACCATATAAACCTAGCTTACCACCCCTCCGTTTCACCTACGAACCCCTATTTTAACCCCCTTAGGGGTTGAATTTTCAAAAATCCTTTCTTAGCGTATGTCTACATCCTACATACTTTTATATATATAGACAAAAGAAGAAGAAGTTGATTTAATGTTGTAACTTGAATATTTTATGGTGCAATATCCAATGTCCCACATCGCTGCCCCTGCGGAGACAATATAGATGAGCTGGTCACCATGGCCTGTCGTGTGTGACGAATGCCGGGAGGCTTTTATGACATGCGGCACTCAATAACTTGATCCGTCGTGATCTTATTACCATTGGCGTACCTGCTGTTTAAGAACCAAATGGCCTGGTGCGCGACGATGGTAAGAGATCGGATGGTATGTCATTGGTGCCCTGGAAGATGGATAGGCCCCTGGTGTGGGACGCTACTTGCGTTGACACCCTCACACCATCCCACCTTCCAGACACGTCTGTAGCTGCCGGCACTTCTGCTGCACAACAAGAGTGCCTCAAGCGTCACAAGTATCCTAGTCTACAGAGGACTAACATATTTTCGGCGCTTGGGGTTAAAACTCTGGGGCCTTGGGGACCGGAGGCTTATCGCTAGTTTAAAGAGGTATCTTTTCGACTAATTGAGGCTTCCCGTGACAAGAAGGCTGGCTTATATTTTGCCCAAAGAATTGGCATTGTCATTCAGCGTGGCAATGCTACCTGCTTTTTTGGCACAATTCCGCTCGGCAGCGATTTGGGGCAATTTTTTTATTTATAAGTATAAGTAGTTTTTAATTTTATTTCTAAATGTTCCAAGAGGAATAAATTATTATAACATGTTGTAACAACAACATTAAATTGTATAGAATCTTAATTAATAAATTAATAAATTTAATAGAATCTTCGCACGTTCGTATTGCCGAAGATTACCGAATCCCAGGCGAGACTATTAGCCCTAGATGCTGATTTCCTACATATTGTCACAGTTTAAGTTTACACCTGATGTTGCCAGTTAATTGGTGTGCAATAACATTTTTTTGGCTTCAATTTTGGCGGGGCAAAATGCCCATATATAAACGAAATTTTTAAGGCGATGATAGCTCAGTGGTAGTGACGTCGGACGCCGCGGCGAAGGTCGTGGGTTCGAATCCTACAATAAGCTTGAGCTTTCGGTGAAAGAAAAGATCGTGAGGAAACCATTGCACGGTGGAAGGGTACTTTGTAGTACCCGCCTGGCTGGCTATCAAGTTGAAAATCTGTCGCCAAAAACACCTATTGGTGTGTTCCGGCAGCTGCACTTGAGAGCCAGATCCTTCTAGGCTTTGTGTGCTTACCACCTTCGGCCACATCATCACCTACCATAGTGAGATTGTGGTCAAACACAAGCCTATACAAAGTAAAAAAAAAAAGAAAGCTCGTAAGGAGAAAAACAAAAAAAGAAACAAAAATAGTTGTAGAAAGTTTAAAAAAACGGTCGGTTAAAAAATCCTTAAATCGGATACGTCACGTCCTCACTACGTCACTGATAGCTATTAAACGAGTAGAGCAAAAACCCCTGTTCGCACCAATGGAGATTAATGATACACTCCGTGACACATCATCAATCAGCAAATTTGAGTGGAGTCCAACCTTGGAACAGAAAAACATTGGAATTGCCATGCTATCATCCTTGACTACTTGTTTCTTATGGACACTTAGTGACTCTAACTCGGCCATCAGTCTCCTTAGTTGGATGAAGTCCAGCTCATTGTTTAAATATAATAAACTAGGTAGCAAACCGGTAACGAGCCGGTTGGCGTGGTTGTTAAGATACCCTATCTATCACGCCGCAGGTCGTGGGTTCAATTCCCACTCAGGACAAACATTTGTGTGCATGAACATGTCTGCTTGTTCTGTGTCTGGGTGTAATTATCTATAAATGTATATTTACAAAAGAAAAGTAGTATATGTAGTATATCAGTTATCTGACTTCCATAGTACAAGCTCTGCTTAGTTTGGGGTCAGATAGCCGTGTGTGAGGAATAATGTCCCAGAATATTTATTTTATTTATATTTTAAAAGCTATAAATCAATGATATTTTACTCAAGATTATGTTACGTTCATAGTAACCGACGTTTAAAATCTGGTCGCACTACACGCGACTACACAGCGTTTAGCTCGTCACCCTGCCTGACGTGGACTAAAGACAAAACGTCCCGGACGTTTTCGAGTCTTCAATATAAATATTTGGGATATTTGGGACATTATTCCTCACACACGGCCATCTGACCCCAAACTAAGCAGAGCTTGTACTATGGAAGCCAGATAACTGATATAATACATATACTACTTTTCTTTTGTAAATACATACATATAAATAGATAATTACACCCAGACACAGAACAAACAGACATGTTCATGCACACAAATGTTTGTCCTGAGTGGGAATCGGAACCCACGACCTGCGGCGTGATAGATAAGGTATCTTACCAACCACACCAACCGGCCCGTCGCTAGAAACAAATCTGCTTTTTTTTTACTATAATATCATTGCTATGAATGAAAACAAGCATGTATCGCCATAAAAGGCTGGCTTGGTCTTAAAGATGAAAAGCTTGTGCTTACTTTAGGATACAATGTCCTTACATGCCATATTTCATCTAAATTTTGCGACTTGATTATGTTACAAACGTCCAATTATTCCACTCATTAGTCTTCCAAGAAGTTGTAATATATCATCTGCTCATACAGTTTTCGGTACGCCCGCCACACCCAAAGACCTTCCAACTTAATTGTTTATTCCATGGTCCCCCTGGACCGCTTTGTCGCGACAGATTAGCGGGGTGAACCCGGGATGGACGTACCTACCCTTTACTAATTGTTGTTGTCCAATTTTAATCGCCTGGTGTGTACGAAAAGCGTCAATACCCGCCAACGCTGTTAAATCAAATACATATAGATGCGAGAATGTTGTTTTGTTTGAAATTTTACCATTATTCATCGTTTTAAATTAATTTGAGAGGGACCAACCGGTCCTATTTTCCATACAAACGATCGTACATGATTATGGTGCTCTACCATTTTATTTATTAGATATTTTGGACAAATAGTATCTAGTATATTATATCTAGTTTGTGCGATTTATTAAGCAAAAATTAAAAATCTTTTACTAAGCCTTCAAAAATAAACTTTTTTCACAAATACTACCCGAACTTCATTTGTTCATAATGCACTCATCAACTGTATAAATAATGAATAAACATCTCAATAAGAACCTTGCACATGTAATAGAGATTCTAAATGACGAACTTTTTTTTCATAAACCTTAATGATAAAATATATATATATATAGATATATCAGGGGATTACCAGTGTATTGCCAACCTTTACAAAGCCTAGAAGGCATTGGCACTGGCTCTCCAAATCAATTGCCTGTACACACCAGTCGGTGCTTGGCAGCTTTTCCGTGAGGGTGGTTGTTGCCAGCCAAATGGGAACCCTACATAAAATAATATTAGATTTATTTTAAAATTTCCTACACTTCGATATTAGGAAGGATCTCAATTCCCAACAAATCCTTTCTAAAACCATTTTAAATCTCATATACAATTCGAACAGAACTTATTTCCGAATACTGTCTGAAGACACAATGCAATCATCGTGAGCGATCAGTGAACCGTACGTAATACTCTCCCGTTTGTAGAACGAGAGAAGAGACTAAAGCCAAGATGGTACTAAATATGACCACGTTACCATAGTACAGGTATTATCTACACCAGTAATTCAAATACGCAACAAAGTTAAGAATTTTAATTAATTACAAATAAGAGTTGTTTCCACTGCAAAATGCTAGTAGTATTTCATTTCATGATAACTAATTTTTAAAGAATGTGGAAATGATCTAAAAGTAGAAATAGCCATTTTTCCATAGGAGCCAGTTACAGTTTTAATTGAATATTGATAACTTATAAACCGAGAAACAAGTATCTAACATCAACTTAAAAAAATAACATGATTCTGCGCGCAGCCTTGCGCCACGGCCGCCGAAGTAATAACTGATAGCTTTTTTTATTTTACTTCATTAGGCAACTTTGAACCTGATCATTTACGCCTTCAAATGACTTCTATTAATATTAGACCTTTACTATGTGTCACAGAAAAGTGAAACATTATTGTGGGATATGCATGTTTATTATGTAGAGAATCTCCTGTAAAAGTAGTGAATAATTGGTTATTAATACATTTTGGACAACCATAGAGACTTATTGGGACTCACTATACTATGAGACTGACTATAATGTATTGACTTTAGAAACAAGTGTGTCTGAAATGAAAGACAGCGAACAAGAAAACTTGTACCTTTTTCTTAATGTCATTGTTGTCAAAATAGTTTGTCTCTATGCTGTGAAATTATTGTTTCGCCTTTTTTGTTACTGCATAAACGTAAATTTACTGTGCCATCAGGTTCACCACACCGAATGTCACTTCTAATCTTATTTATCGTTTCTCCACTTCGTTGAAAGTTCATATATCTAAGTTTTAATAAATAAAAACAGTGTATCTAAGTATATTTATTACTAGCTGACCCGGCGAACTTTGTTCCGCCTTAATGGCAATAAATAAGCAGTTTTTTTTTTTTTTATTGGAAAAAATACAAAAAAATTAAATACCTACATTAATCATTCATTATAATTTCTGTATTTTAGTACATAGGTTGCTCTTCACTTAAGTACCTTGTGATACACGACATTTTTTGTTTTATTATCAGGCGCAAAAACAAACAACGCAGGTGGTCTTCCGACCCGTGAACATGCCACGTATAATTGACCATGGGAAAGACATGAATGTTCTAGATTTAAACCACAAACTTTTAAGGATTGGCCTTATGATTTGTTGATGGTCATGACAAATGCAAGACGTATCGGAAATTGAAGTCTTTTAAATTCAAACGGCATATCGGTTGGGATCATCGGGATCCTCGGAATAAGAACTTCCTCACCTTTGAATTTTCCTATCATTATCGTAGCGTAAATTACATTGTTCATCAATTTTCTAACCACCAAACGCGTAACGTTGCACAGTTTTGGTTGGTTTATGTTTCGAAGCATGATTACTACGGAGCCAACCTTTAGGCGTAAATTGTGCGGTGGTAAGCCAGGCACGTCCAAAGAGTTTAAAAATTCAATTGGATAGTTGGTGGCTTCATCTTCATTTGTGACGCAGACAATAGATTTGAATGAATGCATTGTTCCAATGATCTTATTTTGAATTATGTAGTTCAGGTCATCTACATCTTTATTCTTAGCCGCTAAAAAGTTCGTCTTTTGATGAGACAAAATTACAGAAATTATTTGGAAATGATATTAATCCGCTCGATTCATCGACAGGTACTTGACCATTACCGATAGTCAGCAATTGCTCCGAGAAATCTTCAGCAGATGTATCATTAAGCAATGTAACTCTCATGTTTGTTGTCAGCTGCAGTTTCTTCACATAGCGCCATAGATTTGACGATTTGAGGCAAGCGTTTATTTCGTCGGCAGCTGTAGATCTTGGAATTACTGGCAGTATTTGGCGGAAATCGCCAGACAGTAAAATCATTGCTCCTCCAAAACATCTTGAGTCATTGCGTAAATCTTTTAGTGTTCGGTTTCGATGCCGCTAAAACTTTGGCCATTGCTGAGTGTTTTGCAATATTACACGTTGGTTCTTCAATAGTTTGAAGATTTAACGGTAATTTTAATGCTGAATGAGCCGTACGGCATCCTTCTAACAATGTGGCTGCTATTCCAGAAGAAGCAACTGCAACCGCTATGTTGGATCTCGCCCGAACAGTTGCTAAAACTAATGACATGAGGAATGTCTTGCCAGTTCCACCAGGGGCATCTAGGAAATATAAACCACCATTTTTATCATCGATTGCCTTCATTAAAGTATCATAAACTTCCTTTTGTTGGTAATTCAACAGGGGTACATTCGTTTGAACTACTAAATCTAATTCCTGGTGATCATATTCACGTTCCCGTTCCCATTCTCGATTAAATGCGTCATTTATTTCACGATATGGCGCTGGCATTCCTAACCTGATTAATAAATTACCACACATGAGGTAACACATATCTTCGATCAAGAGTAAAGCACGATTATGTATCTCCTCATTCATTTCAATTATTATTTATTTAATAGAAACATTTTGAATATTGATTTCTTACAAATATCTAATTGTCATCTATACGTCATTACATAGCTGTCATTATACGTCAATTACATAGCTATCATTTGCGTTTTGTTATTCCAAGTCTGATTCTTTTTTGTTTTACCACGTTTTATAGTGACCGACGTTTCATGTCAAGTCACACGGGAACGCTGTCGAACGGGATAAAAAGTATCTTATGTCCGTCTCCTGGCTCTAAGCTACCTCCCTACCAATTTTCACCCAAATCTGTTCTGCCGTTCTTGAGTTATAAGTGGTGTAACTAACACGACTTTCTTTTATATATATAGATGTCCGACACAAATTTGACCCACATTGTACTGCACAATACATTTGTAACTATATAGTTTGTCCTGTACCTACATTTCAGGCGCATTGCATTCTAGTCTCGTATTTTGTAAGTACATTGTAGCTTTAGACAGCTATATGTGCTTTTTAAAGAATAGTTTACATATGATGTTGGTGAAACAAAACAGTTTGTTATATTCCTAGGAACCTTTTTTGGACACAGAGTTTCTAGGAAACTCGATTTGCATTCAAATAAGTTGGTAGAAAATAAAATAAATTAAATTCTAAAACTGCTGTAATTACTCCAATGCAGTTTTAAGTTTTTTTTTATGCTACATAGGTGGCAAATAAGCTTACGGCCCACCTGATAGTAAGCGGTTACCGTAGCCTATAGACGCTCATATCACCACGGGCAAAGAAAGTACAATATGTATTATATTTTCCCTGTCCAGGGGTATCACTCACGTGTTGCCAACCTTGAGACATGAAGTTGTTAAGTCTCCTGTGCCTGTAATTTCACCGGCTCCCATACCCTCCTAACCGAATCACAGTAATACAAGTGCACTACTATTTCACGGCGGAATTAGATATGGTGGTAGTACTTAAGTTCTTACTCTATTTAAAACATAGCTGCCGTAATCAAATTTAAGGACTGATTAAAGTATCTCCATCTTTGTTTATTGAATAACTAAAGAAAGAGACAGGCCTAGATATAATCGTCATTATACTTTATTGACGTCTTTAAATATGCAGTCTTAAGTACCTACTATAGGTATAAAAATCCTCTGTTGCATATGGTATCTGTTATGCAATTTTAAAAATATTTCACGTCAAAATAGTAGGATTTCACGTTATTTATGGTTCAAATTCCTATGCACCGCTTCCAAGGCGTTTACACCATACCATGCCATATTATAATATTCATCGAATATTTGAATATGGAATAAAATCTCGTCGATGCGACGCTACCCGGTTGCCGGTGTCTAAAATAAGATTATTCAATATTGACCGTATTGTGAAACCAACCGGGTAATACGGAATATGTGGGACACAGAAAAAACTCATGTAAAACGAATTATTAAACGGATAATATTATTCTCAAGTGTATTTTGTTTAATGGTTTTTATGCGTACCAATGTGTGTGTGCGTGTGTTTGTGTGTGTGTGTGTGTGTGTGCCTATCTTTTTTACCACTCAGATAAAACTTATCACATAGATAGATCATACCCTGGATTAACATATAATATACTTTTTATTCCTTATTTCTTTTAAGTACATGTATGTTATTCTTTCTATGTACCAAGTTTCATATAAATCCGTTCTGCCGATTCAAAGCACAGTGGTAATAAAAATCAATACCATTAGTAGGAAATACATAAAAAAAAAAACAGAATCGTCAAGAATACATTTATTTATCAACTAATTCTTAATGTTCCAAACAGTCTTCCGCTTGCTTCACCTGCAAGTACAGCACTTCGCTGTTACTCCTGCATTTTGTAGGTATTTCATCATCAGTGCTATCACGGAATTGATAACCTCGAGAGAGGTGATGAAAAACTGTTATTGAGATGAACATTAGACCTGTGTAAATGAAAAATTGGGTCTCCTGGAACAATAAACAATTTTCATTGTTTTACTACTCAAGTTCAAATTCAAAAGATTCTTTACATTACAATTTAATTCTCTTGTTTCAATAAATATATATATATATGACTAGCTGTTCCCCGTGGTTTCACCCGCATTCCCGGGATAGAAAGTAGCCTCCCTCAAGAATTGAGCTATCAAATGCAAAAATATTTTTCTAATCCGACTGGTAGTTCCAGAGGATAGCACCTTTAAACAATCAAACAAAAAACTCTTTATTATATTAGCATAGATTATGTAGGATATTTCTTTTAAATTAAGTACGCTCTTATAAGTATAAAGTATAAATTATCCTTTGAAAGAGTATTTTACTTTGCTGTGCCGAGATCCTACTGAACCGATATTGATGGAGCATAGGAATGAGTTAAAACCGTGAGATAAATAATATGGTTGTACTTTATCCAGTAAGTTATATTAATCATCGACTTAAAGATTATTAAAAAGAATAGTTTCATAAACTTTTGCTGCCTATAAAAAGTGTGGTTAAAAAAAGAAAATTAAACATACTGACCTGTCTATAATCAACGAACAAACGAGTGACGATGATGATTATGATGTTCCCCACTGCGTCAGTCAGCAACCAGACGGACGTCATGACGGCTTTCATACTCTCCGGGGACTCTTTGAAGGCAAACTCGTTGCCTGTTACCACGAACAGAACCTAATAATATGAAAAAAAAATACAAATTGACGCAACTTGGAGTTTTTTTTTTGGAAACTATTATACACCTTGAAACATTTTTCTGTCTTATTGTTTGTTTGTCTTATTTACTTAGTTCAAACACATTTTGTATTATTTTTTAATGTGAGACTAGATATTTAATTTCCAAATTTATTTAATTCATATTAAAATATAAAATTTTATTTTCTTTGCCCGTGGTGTTATGAGCGTCTATAGGCTACGGTAACCGCTTACCCTCAGGTGGGCCGTAAGCTTGTTTGCCACTTCAGTAGTATAAAAAACAAAGAAAAAATTACTAATATATTTAACAAGCTGTTCCCCGCGAATTCACTGGCATTGCCGGTATAAAAAAACCGATGTTTTAATAGGTATTCTGCTATTCGGGATGGAGACAAATCCAACATATCAAAGATCATAAAAATCGGTACAGACGTTCTTGAGTTATAAATGGTGTAACTAACACAACTTTGTTTTATATTATATACTAGCTGACCCGGCGAACTTTGTTCCGCCTTAATGGCAATAAATAAGCAGTTTTTTTTTTTTTTATTGGAAAAAATACAAAAAAATTAAATACCTACATTAATCATTCATTATAATTTCTGTATTTTAGTACATAGGTTGCTCTTCACTTAAGTACCTTGTGATACACGACATTTTTTGTTTTATTATCAGGCGCAAAAACAAACAACGCAGGTGGTCTTCCGACCCGTGAACATGCCACGTATAATTGACCATGGGAAAGACATGAATGTTCTAGATTTAAACCACAAACTTTTAAGGATTGGCCTTATGATTTGTTGATGGTCATGACAAATGCAAGACGTATCGGAAATTGAAGTCTTTTAAATTCAAACGGCATATCGGTTGGGATCATCGGGATCCTCGGAATAAGAACTTCCTCACCTTTGAATTTTCCTATCATTATCGTAGCGTAAATTACATTGTTCATCAATTTTCTAACCACCAAACGCGTAACGTTGCACAGTTTTGGTTGGTTTATGTTTCGAAGCATGATTACTACGGAGCCAACCTTTAGGCGTAAATTGTGCGGTGGTAAGCCAGGCACGTCCAAAGAGTTTAAAAATTCAATTGGATAGTTGGTGGCTTCATCTTCATTTGTGACGCAGACAATAGATTTGAATGAATGCATTGTTCCAATGATCTTATTTTGAATTATGTAGTTCAGGTCATCTACATCTTTATTCTTAGCCGCTAAAAAGTTCGTCTTTTGATGAGACAAAATTACAGAAATTATTTGGAAATGATATTAATCCGCTCGATTCATCGACAGGTACTTGACCATTACCGATAGTCAGCAATTGCTCCGAGAAATCTTCAGCAGATGTATCATTAAGCAATGTAACTCTCATGTTTGTTGTCAGCTGCAGTTTCTTCACATAGCGCCATAGATTTGACGATTTGAGGCAAGCGTTTATTTCGTCGGCAGCTGTAGATCTTGGAATTACTGGCAGTATTTGGCGGAAATCGCCAGACAGTAAAATCATTGCTCCTCCAAAACATCTTGAGTCATTGCGTAAATCTTTTAGTGTTCGGTTTCGATGCCGCTAAAACTTTGGCCATTGCTGAGTGTTTTGCAATATTACACGTTGGTTCTTCAATAGTTTGAAGATTTAACGGTAATTTTAATGCTGAATGAGCCGTACGGCATCCTTCTAACAATGTGGCTGCTATTCCAGAAGAAGCAACTGCAACCGCTATGTTGGATCTCGCCCGAACAGTTGCTAAAACTAATGACATGAGGAATGTCTTGCCAGTTCCACCAGGGGCATCTAGGAAATATAAACCACCATTTTTATCATCGATTGCCTTCATTAAAGTATCATAAACGTCCTTTTGTTGGTAATTCAACAGGGGTACATTCGTTTGAACTACTAAATCTAATTCCTGGTGATCATATTCACGTTCCCGTTCCCATTCTCGATTAAATGCGTCATTTATTTCACGATATGGCGCTGGCATTCCTAACCTGATTAATAAATTACCACACATGAGGTAACACATATCTTCGATCAAGAGTAAAGCACGATTATGTATCTCCTCATTCATTTCAATTATTATTTATTTAATAGAAATATTTTGAATATTGATTTCTTACAAATATCTAATTGTCATCTATACGTCATTACATAGCTGTCATTATACGTCAATTACATAGCTATCATTTGCGTTTTGTTATTCCAAGTCTGATTCTTTTTTGTTATACCACGTTTTATAGTGACCGACGTTTCATGTCAAGTCACACGGGAACGCTGTCGAACGGGATAAAAAGTATCTTATGTCCGTCTCCTGGCTCTAAGCTACCTCCCTACCAATTTTCACCCAAATCTGTTCTGCCGTTCTTGAGTTATAAGTGGTGTAACTAACACGACTTTCTTTTATATATATAGATATATATATATATATATAATATAAATAAGATATATAATAAGATATATAGATATATTTATAAGTAAGATAGTTATCATTCTTACCTCTGCAACAGACATGATGAAAAATTGCGGAAGCAACAGCGCCATTGTTATAGAATTAGCTGCAGTCATTACAATCATATTTGCATTCTGTAAGATTAAAAACTTCTTAGTTATTTATTAGTTTATTTTTTATATTATTATAGACTAGCTTCCGCCCCGAGATTGCACCCGCGTTCCCGAGGTATGGAGGCATGGAGGAGGTGGGATTATACACACTCGGCCATAAACTAACAAACAGACATGTCCACGCACACAGATGTCTGTCCTAGGTGGGAATCGAATCCAAATATGTTTTTGTCAATTTGATAATTTTATTATAACAAACCGAGACTCGAACTTATCTTTCATATCTAGTACCAACCTTTACAAACACTACAATACTTACATAGCCCTCCTCATTTTGATCAATGACAACAGTATAGACTCCACCACTTTCCATCTCGATACCATTTGTTACAACTTTGCCATCAACTCTAATAGAGTAACGTGAAATGAACACCTCTATTTGTTGAGACACACCAACGTGGACATTTGCTTCTACGTTATTTTTTATCTCATTGTGAAGTGTTATATTTGTACTATTATTAATTCTATTTGTTACAAGAAATCTGAAATTATAAACGTTTTACTTGTACCATCTCTAAAAATATTCGATTCTCTTTAAATATACGGGTCTTATTTCGCCTTAGACAACTCGTCCTAATGTCAAATCGAACAAAAAATAATAGTGTTTTTTATAGTTTTGGTAAGTACAGTAGATATGTCTTCGATGAAAGTAATAAATATATTTAATATAAATTTTGTGGAGGATCACTAACCCCAGTTAAATAAAACTAGAGGTGTCATGGGACACCAAGTTGGAACGAAGCACCTTTACACATACGCATATACGAATACAGGTGACACCTGCATTCATATACCTATACATAGACATACGGTTGTAAACACACAAACACACATACTATAACAAATGTGTCGTGACGGTCGAAGTCTTACACTTTCGGCCTAGCTCTCATTCGCCAAGTGTCCGGAGTTTAACGTGCGAAAGGAACTCTGTTCCAAAAAACCTCATAAAGCTAGTCACCGCCAACTAATTATTTTCACATAAATATAGAATATAGATATAATATAGATATTATTGCGTGTCCAGTGCATATATCCCGCAACAAAGGTAAAAAAAATTGCAATTCCAAAAATGCAACTCCATTCAGTGTTCAGCGAGCTGATTATAAATCTAAATCCAATCTACGTGTGCTAGGTACATCCGACATTGGAACCAATAATGTTTCTGGGTGAAACTTCAACAAAACGAGAATATTTCCGGTCGATTTCTTCCGGAAATGTAGTGTAGATCGACCCAAATCGAGTCATTCGATGACAGATATAAGATTGGTTGCCACAATACCAACTTAAAAAAAATATGCCGGTTCTTCTCAGTTAAAATAAAATAAAGTAAAATTGACTCAAATTCAGTAAAATTGAATTTTGGACTACTATATTGATCCACAGATGAAAGACCGCAAATTAAATTTTGTGATGAATAATTTATATAATTTTCTTCGAAACTTTTATGGTTTCGAGTCTAGCTTCTTGACTGTGTTCGTGGATGAAGATCCAATAAGTCATTATATCTAAATTAAATACCTACAGGTACATTTAAAAATAAATCTTTAAAAACTTACCTCACAATTGGAAATCCAGATTTACTCTTATCCACCTTATCCATATACCGTAACAATGTATCTCCAGTATAAAAGAAAGAGACAGCACTATTTTCTTCTAACAAAAACATCTCAACTCTCGGTTTGATACAACTACCTCCTAATTTCAATGTGATATATTTTGTATTTTCTACTATAATATCTCGTTTGACGTATTGAGACATGTATGGTATAGTATACGTAATATTTTGGTCATTATTTTCTATTGATATAGAACATGGGTGTCCATTGAATATTCGTAGTTGTGAGAAGCCTGGTTGAGGCAAATGAGGGTAGGTTGACTGAAAATTTAAAAAAAATATATGACAGCGAAGTTAAGGTTCTTCTCACTTGAAGCTGCCCACGGGTTTACACGCGTTCATGAAGGGTGTAATGGTGTTCCAAATTAAAAAAGTACTCTATTGTTAATCTAGAGTATTTTTCATCTATTTGCTAAGTTTACCCATTACACCCTAATGCTTACAAACTTCCAACAAACTTACTTTGTAGTACCCACCTGGCTGGCTACCACCCTCTTGTTGAAAATCTTTCACCAAGCACAACCGGTGGGTTTCGAAGCGGCACTTAACAGCCAGTTCCTTCTAGGCTTTGTGTGCTTACCACCTTCGGCCACATCGTCACTTACCATAGTGAGATTTTGGACTAACACAGACCTATACATATTTAATTTTGCATTTATAATGACAGTAACGAAACCACTGAGTATTTATTTAAGACTAGCTTCCGCCCCGCGGTTTTACCCGCGATCCCTTATTTCTGCGCAATTTTCTTAAATTTTCTCTCCGTAAGAACCTTTTACAAAGTATTAGAAAACTTAAAAAAAAAACAGTGAATGAAATCGGTAAAGTCTTTCTTAAGTTATGACGTGACCAAGAGGAATAGGGATTCATTTTTTAGGGTTCCGTACCCAAAGGGTAAAAACGGGACCCAATTACTATGACTTCGCTGTCTGTCCGTCCGTCTGTCCGTCCATCTGTCTGTGACCAGGCTGTATCTCAAGGACCGCGATAGCTAGACAGTTGAAATTTTCACAAATTATGTATTTCTGGTGCCGCTATAACAATAAATACTAAAAACAAAATAAAATAAATATTTAAATAGGGCTCTCCCATACAACAAACGCGATTTTATTGCCGTTTTTATAGATAATGGTACGGAACCCTTCGTGCGCGAGTCCAACTCGCATTTGGCCGGTTTTTATATATGTATAAAGATATACACTTGACATTATTAAAAACTAACACAAGAAACTAGAAACTAGAATGTAACAAACATTCAGAAACTTGCAAAAACGGGCTAAGTACAATTTAGGTACTTGGGGCCTCTTGGAACATAAAACAGAAACCAAACACCCCAAGCAAAATATACAACAGCAGTATTATAGAATAACAAATCTCCCTGAAATACTTTGTAGTATACATAGATTTAAATTATGAATAGTACTCACCTTGAGATATATTTCTACAGTACCAGATGCTATAAAAGATACCCCTGCCAAAATACCACCTAGAGTCAATTTGTGGAGGGGGTTCTTCATTATATTACGGGCCTCCAAGAATGGATAAATGTACTGTAACATTTATTTTATAAATTAAATTAAATATAAAATTCTGATTATATTTTTATGACACTTTTAATTAATTATTTGGAAGTTAGAGAAAGAAATAAGAAGTAGAATAATAAAAAAATGTCTTTTAATGTTAAAGTTATACAACCAGCAACATGTAATTAAAAAAAATCCGATTGTAAAAATTGCAGATTTTGATCTCGTTTGACGTAAGTATCATTATTTCCTACGAATACTTTTTATTCCGGGGTTTTAAAATAATTTTAATGTCCCTTGTAATAAGGTATCAATAAATTGTATTTTAGAGTTTATGTCATTCCTTTTAGTCCAATATTGTTTCTTGTAGATATCCGTAAATTCAACAGATTCTGAAACTCACCTTTTGCGCTAACGGTATTAAAATAAGGATAAATATTGGTGATAACACTTGCGTCTGATCAGGTTTGACCGTCACGAAACCAAATCTACCGTCCATCTTTGTAGCTTGTAAAGTCCATCGAGAACCCTAGAACAAGACATGACTTATTTATAACTAGTTGTCACCCGCGGTTTCACTCGCGTCCTCATGATAAAAAGTAGCATAAGTCCTTCTCTATACCATAGGCTATCTGCGTGCCTACGATATCGAAACGTATGAATATGATGAAACGCATTTTTCAACACAATTTTCAACGGTTCAACAATTTAGGCATGAAAGTCAAACAGACAGGCAGACTTACGCAATTATAATATTACTAGCTTTTGTCCCGCGGTTTCACCCGCGTTCTTGGGATAAAAAGAAGGCTATGTTACTCTCAAGTCAACAAAAAACCACGTCAATTCGTTGCTTTGTAAAACAAGGACAAACCAACAAACACACTTTCGCATGATATTAACTTCGGCATCATCATCATCCTCATCTCAGCCGCAAGACGTCCACTGCTGGACATAGGCTTCCCCTAAGGATCTCCAATAGGAACGGTCTTAGGCGTGACTTATAACACTGTAAAATATTTAACTGATACTTTTATTTCGTTTCCTTAGTTTAGTAGTTTAAGGCGATGATATCTCAGTGGTAGTGACGTCGGACGCCGCGGCGAAGGTCGTGGGTTCGAATCCTACAATGAGCTTGAGCTTTCGGTGAAGGAAAACATCGTGAGGAAACCATAGCACGGTGGTAGGGTACTTTGTAGTACCCGTCTGGCTGGCTACCACCCTCAAGTTGAAAATCTGTCGCCAAACACCTATTGGTGTGTTCCGGCAGCTGCACTTGAGAGCCAGTTCCTTCTAGGCTTTGTGTGCTTACCACCTTCGGCCACATCATCACTTACCATTTTAGATTGTGGTCAAACACAAGCCTACACAAAGTAAAAAAAAAAAAAACGTTTTACTTATATTATATTATTACAAATAGTTTTTTTTGTTTTCAGACGAAGAAGTATTGGAGGATAATACTTCCTACAAGCTAATTGTAACTACGCATTGCTACGAGCTACGGGAATATTTGCTACGACGGAGTGCTTCTACAAAAAAATCGTATGGAATACAAAACTTCGGGAACACAAGTATACATACCTAGTAACAAAAAATAGAGCGTCACTCTTAAAATAAGGTTGTACCAATTTATATATAGTAATTATTTTTAATGATACAACAATTATTTAGAAGAAAAAAACGTAACCAACTTTAATTGGATATCTTTTCTTTCAACAAATTACTTCTAAAATCTCTGTAGACGTCTGAATAATGTAGCTTTACGTCAAACGATATAATGACGTCACTAGACATTAACGCCTACGACAGTCAGAAATAGACTTTGTCATTTACTTTTTACGCAAAGGTTTTTATATAACTAACTGTATCTCATAGATTTTCTTTTGCCGTGATAAAAAATATCCCATGTCCATCTCAAGGCTCCAAACTAAATCTTTAGCAATTTTAATCGAAATCGGACGTCCTATTTTTATAATAATTAGCAGAAAATACTCACCATTTGATCCAATAAGGACCAAAAGACAGGTAGAACTGTGAACAGCATCAGTATGGACAGAGTCTTCTTAACGTCCTTTATAAATCTTTTGTCGTACGAATGTTGGGTGCTGTCCAGCCAATGGACATATGCCTCATTATTTCCACGTTTTAGTAAAGCGTTCTTTAATCCCAACTGTAAAAAATACTTATTAAGTACCTAATCATTTGGGTTAATTTCAAAGTAGTAAAATTGGGAATATGTTATATGTTTTTGTTTTTCAAATCTAATTAGCGTAATATTTTCAGTAAATTTTAAAAAAATATATCGATTTTAAATTGCGTGACGTCATAATCTATATTGTAGTGTCAATATAAAATAAAAACAGTAAGTACCTATTTCACCAAATTGAGACATATTCCATATTATAATTAGTATCTCTTACTAACAAAATATTTCTTATCAAATTTAAAGCTAAACGTATTCAATTTAGGCCCTAAGAGTTTGCATAAATGACTATTTTTGTTATATTGCAAATTATTTATAGGTATCTTTGTTAAACTAACGCAAAAATAAATATAAAATAAATAAATGAGGTACCTACTTACAGACACACACTTGATGAAATCGACGACGACATTCCCCTCCGGCTGTTTCATCACATACCGTCCTTTTGCACTGACAAATATCACTAAAAGAGAAAAACTTTTAAAAGGATTCCCAATAACTTTTGTGCCCAACGATACTTTGATTATACGGAATTTCACAAGAACTGTCATATATTTGAGCCTATTGCCGATATTACATATAATGTACGAGTATCAAGTATGTTCTCCGACTTTGATGTTATGTAATTCGCAAAGAGAATAAAAGCTACGGATACAGCTTCCTGTAAACTGAAGTGGCAATAGGCAGGCATCACAAGAACCGACGGGAAATAAAGTATTTTAAGTGGCAGCCACGTATAGGAAAACATCAAACAGTATCTACACCAGGTAGACTCGCCAGTCTGCCTAAGATAATTTAAGTTTAAACAATTGAAATGTTATATCTTTACAATTCTGTGCCGTATTATGTTGCATATTACAATCTGTAATACACCTTATTTCGGTTCCATAAGTATCTATTCAGTTTTACCATACGTATTACGTAGTACTATTATGTATTCCGTGGTATTACTATTAAAAATTGAACTAAAACAACAAGGTGCTGCTTGTGGGGGCTGGTCTGCTTAAGTTTGCAATCCATTTATTTACGTTACTCATAATTTTTGTCATATAACAAACTAATATTGTCAGTGAGACTGGATAAATAATTTAATGTAATGAATCTGTGTTGGTTTTGAAAAGAGTAATTGCTGAGTTTCTTGCCGGCTCTTCTCAGTAAAAGCAACCGAACGGAGCGTTAGAGTCAGACTATTCATAAGTGCTTGTGAAGGCCTATTTGATAAAAAATATTTTCATATTCCTTTTTTATCATAATAAGTATAATTAATATCAATTATTGTATGGCTTTCTAACAAAAATAAGTCTTGTTTACGGAGATCTATCATAAATATCAAGTATAAATAAACCTCAAACATCAGACATACATAATTAAACAATCTAGAAATAGATTTGTTTCGTCTCTTCAAACACAGATACCGTCACTGTAAAGGTTAAATGTGAATGAGTGCGCTTTCATTAAAAGATTATTTGATAAAATCGTTTACTTTTGCATCAAATTTTATCATGCTTATGCTCAATGAAATAACGTTTTAGTATTTATTTATTTTTATTATTAGGGGTGCTATTTAAAAATCCTTTCTTAGCGGATGCCTAAATCATAATATCTATCCGTATGCCAAATTTTAGCCCGATCCGTCCAGTGGTTCGAGCTGTGCGTTGATAGATCAGTCAGTCTGTCACCTTCTCCTTTTATATATACAGAAGAAGAAGATAAAACTATAAACTACTAGCTGTGGCTCAATTTAACCTCGCGAAACGCTTAGAATTGACCGTACCTCTGGAAACTTAAGAATAAAAAATATAAAAACCACTCTCGATGTAAGATGCAACGTTGAGTAAAACACTTCTTACTGAGTTTTGCGGACATACGGAAACAAAATTGTTTATATATGAAGATAAGCTATAAAATAAGGTATTTATTTCCGTTTCTATAATATTCCAGTTGAATAATTACTAGAGATAACAATACATATAAGATTTTTTTATTTTCATATCTCCCATCTCGCGGGCTCAACGGTGTCTAGAGTATATTCTGGATAAAAGTTTGTAATTTAAAAAAGAAGCAATTCTATTCAGTAAAGTCGGTAAAACCCGAGCAGCATTGTCTTAAAAAATAACCTCAGATTTATAAGGCTTTACGAAGTAAATATGTATGAAAACTAAATCACAAAAATAGCGATTAAGTAAGTTCTTTCTATAGCCTGGTGTCTTTCAAGACTTCTGGGCAAGCGTGCTCCATCTTCTGTAGCGAACGGCCCATTTAATATTTATAAAATAAGGATTCACCTGCGCGTGAGTTCATTTTTGCAAAATCGTTATAAAATTTCAAGTTTCTAGAACCAACAGTTTGCGCTATCAATTAGTTAATTTCTCAATTTACATGAGTATTTAGAAGAAGGAATTTATTACTTAAAATATAGCTTACCAACAGAAGCCAAAACAACAAATCCCGGAGCTCCAAATGCCAAAGAATAACAGTCCTTATCACCGAAGCAATGAACTTCAGATCTCAATATCGGAGAGACGGTCTTCGATATTAAACTCCCAACACACAAGATGAAATATAGAATACTGAAGTACATAGCAAGATGTGTTTCTTGTTCGGGTAGTTTGAATTGATCGCCGCCAAAGGCTGTGACGCAGGGCTTTATGCCGCCTGTCCCAACAGTTATCATGAAAAGACCTATTAATGTACATAGTCTGTGGAACACAAAAGTATATTACTGAGAAAGTACACTCAAGGTAGCCTTCGTTACAGTTAAATCCGGCTCGAAGGACCAATATGTACGGGTGACAGGTTGCGGTGGTATTAAAATGTTTTTGTTTATTAAAAGTTCTCAAGATACAATGTTTAATGTTTGAATGAAAAATAAATGTTAGAAAATATGGAATGCACCCGGTCGGTACGACAGCGAATAATGCACTAAAAGTTACAACGATTAGGTATGATTGACAAACTGTTGAGTCTAAGGTGTTCGGTTGCATGCATTGCACCGAACAACATCCATACTGATAGTATAAATGCGAAAGTAACTCTGTCTGTTACCTTTTCACGCTTAAACCGCTGAAATGATCGCGATGAAATTTGGAACGCAGATAGCAGGTGGAGAGGAACAGTTGGGTTTTCTATATGTAATGACCTTGATAGAAGATGCGTATAGATTATTTTTTCCTAAAAATACTAAGGATCTTAAATTTTAATTAAGCTCTAGTAGGGCCTTACCATCTTTAATTACCAACTCTGCCATCTTACAGGATGGATATGTCGAGATGGCATATTTTCGAAACCCATGATTATCATGAAAAGCAACTTTTACTATGAGACTAACTCTGATATCGCAAAAAAAACATACATTTCGATAGAATAGCTTGACCATTAGTTTTAAATTATTTATTTTACAGTATATCGTTTGTTTATTTGTTTGTTTTAGATTTTAAGCATTAAAAAGCTCACCTTCCAGGCAATCCCAGTTGAGGTATTGCAGTGATCGCTACCAACATATTACCAGCAGCATATACAAACATCATGTACAGGATCGTTCTAAAATATTATAATTATAGTCAAAGCCATATATATTTAATAAGGATAGATTTACATAGCAATAGTCCTCAGCATTGCTAAGTTTTATTAAAAGCAAATCTATCCGACAAATTCATCGACGAAACATCTATGAGTTGAGGATGTGATAGCTCAGTAGTAGTGACGTCGGACGCCGCGGCGAAGGTGGTGGGTTCGAATCCTACAATGAGCTTGAGCTTTCGGTGAAGGAACACATCGTGAGGACACCATAGCACGATGGTAGGGTACTTTGTTGTACCCGTCTAGCTGGCTACCACTCTCAAGTTGAAAATCTGTCGCCAAACACCTATTGGTGTATTCCGGCAGTTGCACTTGAGAGCCAGTTCCTTCTAGGCTGTATGTGCTTACCACCTTCGGCCACATCATCACTTACCATGGTGAGATTGTGGTCAAATACAAACCTATACTAAGTAAAAAAAAATGATTGCTTAATTACTGACCTCAAAACTGTAGATCAGGTAAAATCCAAATTCTAAAGCGAATAAACCGTATAAGTGTGTAAAAGTTTATTGTTTTTACCATAACAGCAAACAGAAGTCATAGGTATATAAAGATCTTTAAGTGTTCAATGAAAAATTTCAAAGAAATCTGACACGTTCTCCTTTTTGTATTTACAGGTGATTGTAAATTATTTAGGTAAACTTGTAGGTACTCTAGGGTGGAATTGAATCACCTACATTTAGCGCGATAGTCACGGTGTCAACACTCCACGCCAATCAGTCAGTGTTGCCCACAAGATTAGCTAAACATTCATAACTTATAACTGAACTATATTTATAACTGAACCACATCTAATTCCTAGCCATTTAGTTAGTCGTAATGACACGAAATCTATTTCGCCAAATCTTTTCCAACGATTATGCGCTCAATCAATTCAAGAAAACATTAAACATTAAAGACGGGTGCAATGCTAATTCTATCGATATCGATACTTGTCACACGTTACTTGTGTGATATAAAACAGTAAGTATCACAACGAAATCTTTTACTAAAACATTTGTATGGAGTATCAGGGATAATAAACTGATTAATGGAGTTGGATTGACCGGTATTACTTCTCTACGGGGAGTCGAGTTCACTGACCTGAATTTTCCAAGATGGTTGTCTGCTAGAATGCCACCAATCACTGGGAACACGTACACGAATGTGCTGAACACGTGGTACGTCTCCGTGGCTCCGTCATCAGAATACCCTAACTTGCTTCGGAGATATAATGTCAGGAATGCTGGAAGATAACGGAAAGACTTAGTACCTACTTGCGTCCAGAAATAGGCAAACAGCTAAATATGGGAAAATACGCCTCCATCTTCCAAGCAGAAGTTTACGCCATCTTAGAATGTGCTGATATTAATCTGCAGAAAAACTACGTCAACCATACAATCTACATTCACTCGGACAGTCAGGCAGCTCTTATGGCGCTGGCCTCCGATTCAATTAACTCTAAGCTAGTTAAAAATTGCATGGACTTACTCAACCACCTGGGTGAAAAGAACAGGGTCGTGTTGCGGTGGGTTCCTGGACATACAGGAATCGTTGGCAATGAAAAAGCTGACGAACTAGCCAAAGCCGGAGCTAAGGGGATCCCTTATGGCCCAGAGCCAATCTGTGGTGTACCTAAAAGCCTGGCAAAACTAACTATGAGGAACTTATATGTAAACTCATCTATCGATTCCTGGAATAAGGCTCCAGGAATGAACCACTCAAAGGCACTTGTAAATGCCTTTAACAAGAAGTCTACCCGGGAGATACTATCTCTAAGTAGAAACGGCATACGCATATTAGTAAGGGCCCTAACGGGACACTGTTTATTGAACAAGCACTTGTTCACTATCAGCGTTCAGAACACAAAGGCGTGCAGATTCTGCTCTGAGGCAGATGAAACACCAATACACCTCTTGTGTGAGTGCTATCCACTTATGCCTAAACGTAATACTCATCTGGGGAAACACCAATTACACCCAGATGAAGTAAAATCACTTCCTGTCAAGTATATAGTACAGTTTATTATAGCTGCAGGTCTTGGCAGTGAAATTTAATTTGTGTGGCGATCACAATAGATCTAATATGGTCGCAGTGATACAAGCTCTGAAAAGACTTGAAATAGCCACCTAATCCAAATAATAATAATAGTACCTACTTAAATAATTGTTTCATCATCTCATTTTTACAAAGAGACATTCTTCTTTACCTTTTTTGTGTTTTGTTTGTATTGTATTTTTACGTATTGTAACGTTTTTTCTTCAAATCAAAAAAAAAATAAAGAAAGGGTTAGTTGGGATCCTTGCTACTCAACCTTTTCGTTTGGCACACGCTCTTCCTAACACCATGTATAACGTAAGTCAGCACTAAGAAAGGATTTTTTAAATTCATCCCCTAAGGAGGTCAAATAGAGAATCACGGGGGTGGAAAGCTAGTTAATATATAAAATTTATTTTTACTTACCTCTCATGCCAGAGTATGAGAAGCGTTCGCAGAATTCAGCTATAAGTATAACGATAACGATTCTTGGAAATCGGTCTTTGACCTGAAACAATAGATTTTTAATCTTGAAAAAGTTTGATTTTTTTTTAATATAATATGAGCACGACCTCTTTCGTGTGAAATTTAAAAATTAAACGTATATTTTGCAGCCAGTTTCACGATAAAAACAGAGGAATAAATGATTCATGATACATTAAAAAAAGGAAGCATTTGCAGTAAATATTTTAACACACCGTAGGCGGTAAATCCATATATTTTACATCTTTCTCCGGTACCTTAGCCATTTTAGCCATAAAACTGAACTAGTTTATCGAAAGGAATAACGAGATATGATATAAATTAATGAATTTATATTGTTACACAGTTAGGTAGATAGGTACACGTGTTTTCGAAGCAAACAATGTTATCTAATACATCACGGCATGTCTTGTTCTGTCACCATAAGATAGATATTAACAATAGTATAAATAATAAAGCTTACTGTATATGCAAAAATATTACTCCCAATTTAAACTGTTGGCCATTATAGAAAATGGCTCCCTATAATTTACCAAAGTACGTTTCTACATGATCATAAGTACGGTGGCAGGGGACTTTGTGGTAACCACTTAATTACTAATCATTTACTATAACAGTGTTCTGTCAGCTGTATGTACCTAAGTTGGTATTAGGCAGTAGGAGCAAGGTCCAAGAGTTTGTGACAACCTTACCATAGCATCTTTAATAAAAAAAAACATAAATAGGTATTTTATATTTATTTTAATAAAGATAAAAATACGGAAAATTCTGTTATATTTATTTATTTATATTGTGTTAAATGTTATACAATGAATTTAAAATTTTCATTTTCAAAAGAAAGTTCATATTCGTCACTTATTACGTATTAGATAGTGCCGTAACCTGCCTTTTATGCGCCCGGTGTGAGCTTTTCTATCTACGCCTAACTACTGAACATGCATGACCCAAAACTTGGTCCGGGTCTAGTCAATTCTGCGCCCCTCCAGGGTTTACGCACTGTGCCTGGGCACCGCTGGCACCGCCCCAGTTACGAGTACGGCACTGGATTAGGTGATGCTAACTTGTCTTGTTACCAAGTGAAAATCATTAAGTTGTAAACAGGAAATACTCTATGGAAATATGGGAAAAACAAATTTGTTTTTGAAAGGAAAGCAACAAAGCCTTCGACAGCATTTTATCGGTTTTAAAAATACTACATGTTATTCGCGGGCCCGCCCGCTTGAAAGGCGATTTGTTCCACATAGTAAGTACTTAGGTACAGCTCCGTTTTGTCATAGTGTAATGACATAGCATACCTACCTTAGTCCAGGAACCGCTTAAGTACCTAGCCACGGTATACTTTACCGTGACCGAACTGTGAAGACCATAAGAAAATCCGTGTTGTGGTTCTCGAGTTTTATTCTGGGACATTCTGGGACATTATTCCTCACACACGGCCATCTGACCCCAAACTAAGCAGAGCTTGTACTATGGAAGCCAGATAACTGATATACTACATATATACTACTTTTCTTTTGTAAATACATACATATATAGATAATTACACCTAGACTCAAGACAAACAGACATGTTCATGCACACAAATGTTTGTCCTGTGTGGGAATCGAACCCACGACCTGCGGCGTGATAGATAGGGTATCTTACCAACCACGCCAACCGGCCCGTCGTTAAAAGCTATGATCAATTTTAATAGAGCTTTTGCCGTCTTCAAAATAGGTAGGTACCCTTCCACTTGGTTCTGTAGCGACATCTATCAAGACCTCCGCTATCCGTAGATAGATGGCGCAACAAGATTCTACATCGCACTGACAAAGTTCGTCGAGTACTTAGCATATATACAAGATTCCAACATCTACAGTTGGACCGCGGTCCCCAGGCACGATGACCCAGCCTGGCGGAAGATCTTCCCTTTTCAATGGAGGAGTCTACCACCTTGCTCCTCCATAGTTCGTTATAGGAACACGCATTCCAAAACTAAGGGTATGTTCCGATATACACTGCTAGCACTGCAAGGTGTGACGTCAATTTAGTGTACTGAGAAGCCGTTCCTTTATGGTTAGTTATACTGGGTACTGTTTAAAACGGAACGCAGTCCAGTATACTGTCTGTCATCCATGTAAGTACCTATATATCCTACTGTCGTCTTGGGCGCTGTTGATCACGTGATCAAAGCACTGAGAGCACCTTACCTCAAAAACGCCAGTGCTCACAGTACAAAAATGGCGGTGTTTATGACGTCATTACGTTTCCCTAGGATACTGCGGCAGTTTAATGTCAGTCCACAACGGAACGTATTTCTCCCCAGTAAGAGCACTGAACAGTGCTCTCAGTGTATATCGGAACATACCCATAATATGAAGTTGTTACGAATAGTCATCGGCTTAAAATTGGAACTTACAACCAAGCATGATTATTAAGTCTCTCTACCAATAACGTAATAGACCTAGTGGTGATCTCAAAGAGCGATATTATGTTATAATAGTTCTACTATTAATAATGCTATTATTTACCTATGACTTCGATTTATATTGCAGACGAATCACGATGTGACGTTAATTATTAAGCGTGCGTAAATGTCAATACAGTTATCTATTTTTGCAGACTAGGTACATGTGTATTAGTGCACTCTTCCAGCTCACTAAATAAATATTGTACACTCTAATCTATCTATAAACAGTGATATTATTTATTTTATAACTGCTACCGATTTTACGTGCGTGTAAGTACCTACCTACGAAAGTATATTGTATGCACATTTAAAAGGTAAACTTAGGCAGTTATCTTCACTCTTGACAGTGGTCGTGGTCATCATGACGTGTGATAAGTATGGTTTTTTTATATACCAAAAAAGAAAATTTGCATTTACTTATGGTATCTAATTACTTACATCTAGGTGTAGGTACTATATACGGTAAACGTTTACCTACTGCTACCACCACCATTTTCACCCTGATATAGATTTAAGGGGCTGCTACATAGACGGTTAAATAGTGATCCTATGTCTATACGCGAGTGAATTGCTTGGTCCCGCAGTGATGAAGTACAATTTCAGGATTTCAATTTTTTATCATTTTCGGAATACTTATGACCTATACTATCATCCCTCATAAGGACCATACTTCATTTATTAGGATAGGACCTTATATATTATTATCATTTTTTTCAATGTAGTTATTCGAATTCAAAATAAAACGAATGTTTCGATGGTCGCCAATTTTTAATTTTTCAAACTTTGTTTTATAACCAATAAAATATCATGATAATGTATTTTATATGTGCTAAATTGAGAGTGACATGAATCTTAACGTTTGTGAGTAAAATGGCTGAGCTACAAACAATAATAATAATAATAAAATCTATCAAAATATATTTTTTTGCTATCTTTGTAGGTTACATTACTGTACGTACTGATTTGAATTTTGATTTATTTCAATTTTTGAATAAAATTAAAACATTGCATTGCAATTGCATTTTGTGTGTCGTGTTAGGTTAGTTAAAACCTAACACGACATTAAAATATTACATTTCTTTATGACATACTGTTACTTAATGGTCGATAATAACATTATACTCACTTGTCGATAAAACTTAAGAATATTGAACCATTTTGAAGAAAATAATTAAAAACTTGGGGAAAAATCACACCTGGCAACCCTGGTACATTGGCAACTTAAGTTTGCTAAGCTTGTTAAGCTTTTTAGGGCCCAACAACATTTAGGGCTATTTTTAGAGCCAAACTGACCAAAACGAGTAAAAGATGACTCTGCCAGTGTCATGGTTAGAAAAAACAACGGGAAACAAAATAGAAGGAAAGAAGCAATAAGAATACAAACGTATACATTATTTTTTGTCCAAATATACATTATACGAGTTGTCATAGTGTAAGGCTGCGATTCCATCAGAGATGCGTAGCGAGGGAATTTTATCCACGAATAGCCTTAGGTTAGTACCTAATCTGTGTATTTGGGTACGTTTACACGTAGAGTTCGTTTCACCAAAGAAGTCCCTTAGGCCCAGAGGCTACACAATACAGGGTTTTTTTGGGGCCTTGAACACAATACAGAGTTGTTTTGGGGCTTTTAAATGTTAAATGCAACATTCAAATCCCCTTAGTTATTTAGTTTTGAAGCCCAGGGTTGTTTAATTTTGACATTAGGGGTATTTTTTCTAGGAGTTGGTAACCCTGGGCTGGCAGCCCCGTATTTTAAAAAACTGATAACGGTTATCAAAAACGCGAAAATTAAATTTTGTTTTTATAAATTAATAGAAAAGAATATGTACATATTCGCTTCGTGTTATATAAAGTGTTTTGAAATGAATTATTAACTGCGTACTGATATAAACAGTAGATTTCATTACCGTGCTGCGTAAAACTAGGGTAAGTTTTGCGTCCGATATTGACTAAGTAAGTTTCATTAAATTCTTTTCACAAATCTTATCACAATTTATCTTACTAACAACAAGACTGTAACTATTGGAAAGCTCAATTTAGATGACGGTTCTCTGTGATGCGAGAGAGTAGAAATTAACCGTATTTTCTTCTAAATCAGGATACCATAACAAGTCATGCCTAAGACGAAGATTCCTTCTCCTGCGCGATCACAAGGGGCTCTCCTGACGCCTCGACGCAACAGATCACGCCGCTGTCACAGCGTGACCTCTCAAGCTCCATCAAACGCCTCTGTACGGTTAACTGCACTTTTAAAGTTCAACGAGAATGACATGGATTCTCTTGTGCTCTCTCCAATGAATAGCAGAGTGTCCGTGTTGACTGATAACACTGAAGTGGAGGAGCCGAGACGTGAGTATTATCTTTATTACTATCCATTTACAGTGAAATTTAGATAACAATACACTCCTACATATTGTGCTTATTTTGTATGAACCTGTCCCTTACAGATATTTGTATAGTATTTTTTTGTTCCGGCAGCGTGTTGTGCTTGAGAGTCAGTTGCCGTCTAGGTTTTAAAAAGTTCGCCACCACATTGGCAAACCCTCTGGTATTGCTAATGTCCATAGGCGACACTGCCACTTGCCATCAGATGGACCGCCTGCCTGGTTGTCAGACTTCTTGACATAAAAAAAAATACAAAACAAAATCAAAAGAATAATAAAGGCAACTACACTCAACATGCTCCAATACCCACCTCTACTCTCCAAGTTCTAAAGGGGGTCACACATGGCGAAGATACTATAATATTTTATTTTAAGATCATGAGACAGCATTTTACTATGAAAAGAGAAGCAATGACCTACCTCTTACCTACCTACTTTCCTTCTCTTTCGCTGGTATAGCACTGTCTCATATATCTTAAGATAAAATATCAATTAACTCTCTCCTATTTTCCAATATTTGTTATAGGCCAAATAGTTGGTCAACTGTCAACAGAGGGTTGTGGTTGGATGGCCGTTCTTTCCTATACAAGTGTGTACCACTACCACAGTCCTCGTAACTCTTACAGTTGGCCAACAGACACATCTAGTCAGAGCAATTGTGTGGGGCTTGTGGGGTGGGCCCAAGCTGCCATACACTCGCTTGGGACACAATGCAGAAATTACGAATGCCTATACAAAGCGGCATTTCGCGTGACTTCAAACGTGATAGAGCACTGTATGTAATTACGCTGTGCCACTTCTATTAACATGCTCCTTGGTTTATCCATGGTTACTCCGATGTGATGTGATGTTATGACTAGAATGTAAATGTCATGTAAACAATCAAGCTTGTTTGAAAAAAGTAATTGTTGAGTTTATTAGCTCTTCTCAGCTAATGCAATTACTATTCATAAGTTCCGAAGGTCTGAATAATGTATTATTTAGTTTTTTTTAATCTAAATTTAAATCTAAGATCACATCAATTGTTTTTTTCCATATGTACAGATTTCTTTTATATTATTAGCCACCTAGATTATACTTCAGATACTAAACAAACTTAGTTATGTCACAATTGAAGTTACATGCTCATAAGAGATTCTGATTCTGTTACAGGGAAAAGCTGGTGGAAGAAGTTGGATGAAAATTGCAGAGATGTGCTGGATGTGCTTGATAATGAGGTTGTGGAATCAAATGATGTCTTAGATGAATTAGACATTGAAGTGTTGAGGTAATTATTTATAACTAGCTTCCGCCCTGCGGTTTCACCCGCGTTCCCCAGGGATCTTATGTTTTCCCGGGATAAAAAGTAGCCTATGTTCTTCTCCGTACCATAGACTATCTGCATACCAAATTTCATCGCGATCGGTTCAGTGGTTTGAGTGTGAAAAGGTAACAAACTCACTTTCGCATTTATAATATTAGTTGGATACCTATCTCTATCGAAGTTCTAATTTAGTTCTCATTATTTATCGAAATACCCTAGATTTCTGTATCAAACATACTATAACTAAAAATAAATATATAAACAATTAATTTAAGAAGTAGTAAATAGATTATTTTAAAAGATATATAAGATACTAGCTTTTCCGCGCGGTTTCACCCACGTTCCCGAGGGATCTTGTGTTTTCCTGAAAGTAGCCTATAGCTTTCCTCAATAAATGGGCTATCCAACACTGAAAGAATTTTTCAAATCGAACCAGTAGTTCCTGAGATTAGCGTGTTCAAACAAACAAACTCTTCAGCTTTATAATATTAGTATAGATGAGTGAAAGATGTCTTTTAACACAGTAAAATTGTGGTATAAAGCATAAGTAAATATTTTGTGGATGTGACTCTAAAGTGCACTCGAGAGGCAAATCCCTTCTAAACTTTGTGCAGTCATTGACCACTTTGGCCACAACTGCACCTACCGACTAGCTTCCACCCTGCAGAATTACCTGGATTCCAGAAGGATCTAATGTAACTTGGATAAAAAGTTCAGAGTATGATCTATGTTCTGATTCTATTCAGCTATCTTGACATGACAGTAATGCACACAAACTATTGCATGTATAATATTAGTAGTATAGTAGGATTATAAACAGTAGGGTAGTTGTAATATCATTATACATTTTTGATTTATTCAACCTTTTCATATTTCAGCCAAGAAAAGAAGAACTATACTCTAGAATTACCCAATAGTAGTGACAATGAATCTGTATCTAGCATAGTTCTTCCACAACGTAAATTATTCAATCAGAAAGAAAATGTACCACGAAAACAGAACAAGTTTGGTCAGCTAGTTGGTACACGAGAATCAATGTCTAAAACTAACAAAACAATTGTATCGAGTCCGGAAGAAACATTGAATGTTGATATTAAAACCCTTTTTGGACAAAGAACTAAAATAACTAAGCCAATATTTCCAGCAGGCCTTCTTAATAGATCAAACAAAACTATAGGTGATAAAACTATAGATATGCTTGAAGAACCAAGAAATCAGGTTCGGAATATATTTAATAATAGACCTGCAACAAAAAGAAAAAATATGTATGCAGAATTTGTTATGTCGGAAAGTGAAGACGAAATTCCAGAGATTCAACCTATAGTATTTGCTTTTCAAAAGAAGGTCGAGACACGTGTAAATTCCACCTCTCGCAACGTAAGGCAGTCTTCTCTAACTCCTAATGTTACTACAGAAATAGAAATGGACGAATGGATGATGCTTCCCTCATCTACAATGGTTGAAAATCAACTTGAAGATTTTGCAGCTGGGATGACACCAGTCAAAAAGGCGAGACTCAGTAAATTTTCACAAGCACAACGGTCAAAGATGGGATCCAGTATTGAAGTTGACGCTCAACCAAAGCATGTGTTACATAAATCAACTGATAAACTACGCCGTCCAAGTTATTTTGCAGAAAAAAGAACAATTGATGATGAAATACAAAGTGAAGATGTTAACCACGAATCTATTATAAACCAGGAACAGATAATACGTGAAGCAGATGAAGAAGCTGATGATGATGATAACAATTTCACACTGACTTATGATGATGATAATAAACCTACCGAGTCAGACGAAAATGAAGACGCAGTTGATAAACAAACTAATGTGAAAAGTGTTGAATATAACGAAACCTTAACACATGAGGCTGCAACTAATGATAAAGAAATAAATGTTCATAATAAAATGGAGACCAGCAATGTAAAGGACAAACTTAATAATCAAAGTAAAAGCCAAATTAAAGAAGGAATGAGTGAACTAAGAAGACAAAATAAATCTATTGAACAGAATATTGAAGATGAAATTGAAAATGAACAAAATGATGAACCTGAAGAAAGTCATAAACAAATTGATATGGATGAAAATAATGCTGATTATGAAATTCACAATGATCAACAAAATGTTGAAGGAGAGATGGAGATTGATCAACAAGAAAAAAATGCTAGTGAAGTGAAAGTACAAAATGATTTCATAGATGAAAATGAAAAACAAAATAAATCTCAAGTTGAAGCAAGCAATGATCATAATGACAGTAATGTGGAACAACAAAATGATTCAGTTGATGAGCAGAATGAATCTCATGTTGAAGCAAGCAATGACCACAATGACAGCGAGGTGGGACAACAAAATGATTCAGATGATGAGCAGAATGAATCTCAAGTTGAAGCAAGCAATGACCACAATGACAGTGAGGTGGAACAACAAAATGATTCAGATGATGAGCAGAATGAATCTCAAGTTGAAGCAAGCAATGATCAAAATGACAGTAATGTGGAACAACAAAATGATTCAGTTGATGAGCAGAATGAATCTCATGTTGAAGCAAGCAATGACCACAATGACAGCGAGGTGGGACAACAAAATGATTCAGATGATGAGCAGAATGCATCTCAAGTTGAAGCAAGCAATGACCACAATGACAGTGAGGTGGAACAACAAAATGATTCAGATGATGAGCAGAATGCATCTCAAGTTGAAGCAAGCAATGACCACAATGACAGTAATGTGGAACAACAAAATGATTCAGTTGATGAGCAGAATGAATCTCAAGTTGAAGCAAGCAATGATCATAATGACAGTTATGTGGAACACCAAAATGGTTCTGAAAATGAAAATGATGACGAACAAAATGAATCGCATGTCGAAGTAAGCAATAATCAAAATGACAGTGAGGTGGAACAACAGAATGATTCTGAAGATGAACAGAATGAATTTCAAGACGAAGCAAGCAATGATCAAATTGACAGTGAGGTGGAACAACAAAATGATTCTAAAGATGAACAATACGAATCTCATGTTGAAGTAAGCAATAAACAAAACGAGAGTGATGTAGAAGAAAATGATGAACAAGACATGGGAGAAGATGATATTGATAATGTTGAAGAAAACGAAAATTATTTAGTTATTGAAGCTAAAGATGATAATCAAGAAATAGAAAATGAGAGTGGAAAACAAGCGATTGAAGGAAGTGAAGAAATCGAGGGAACGCTTAGCACAAGTCACGACACGACCGGCAGGAATAGAAAGAAAAATGAAACTCAAATTAGATCTCCTGAAGCTGTACTCGCCACTAAAACGCATCAACTGGATTCATTCACGGCACACGGACGTAACACGTCTATAAGAAAAACCAAAAGTATTAGAAATCTAAACGCATCACCTAGTCTTGCTACAATCAGAGGAAGTATAGACACTAATGAAACTAAAGACTCTAGTGCTGAGGGATCAGGTTGGGATTCTCATAGAACGACGCGCAAAACTCTGAGACAGACTTTGGGCAAAGATTTCACAATTAGAAAATCTTTACGGACACTAGTCATGGAAAAGTCGGCAAAAAGACATACAGAATTCAATGAAGAGTCAGCTGATATGCCTGAAGTTCCTCAAGTTAATTCAACGGAGTTTCACGATTCATATCATGATGCAGAGGAAGTGGTTGAGGAGTCGGAGACTATCGAAGAATCTGATCATGAAGCGTCTAAAATTATGCGACAAAAATCTCTGGAAGAATATTTGCAGGAGGTAAAGAAAAGAAATACCGAAGAGAGAATTAAAATAGTAAGTTGTTTTATTTTTATTCAGTCATTCATTTAACATCAGTTAAAATATATGTTTTCTTTAGAGATTTATCCACCGCTTTCGGCTCTTGCGATTTTATTTGTATTACCGGTGTACTCCCTAGGTAACCGTGCATACTGCATCTTAATTTATTACAGTAAATCAGTGAATATTGTATACATATATTTTGTGTCTACCATAAACCTAAAATTGTTTTGGCCAATTTCATCAGTAAATTGGGTTACCATAGCTTTTATAACACCTTTACTTGTTTGAACTGGTAAGTTTGATCAGCCGTTAGCCATTGTTTAATAATATGGCAGAAGCCACTCTTTACTCTGATATTGTTACATTAGTCTTGCAATACATTATTTTGTAAAATTCACTCAATTTCAAAAAAGCCCTCCAAGAAAATTAAGCCCTTGGCGTGTGAATGGGATGCGCGTCGCAAAACTATCTACATAAAAAAATAGAATTGCAGGAATCGCGAATCAATTTATTAAGCCATAAATTCCAACATTACAGAAAGAAGCATATACAAAAAAACTACAAGAATCTCTGGAGGCAGCTCGAGTCCAAAATCAAGCAAACATATTCAAGGTACCAGCTCGACCATTACCTCGAAAACCGGCTAAACAACAAAGTAAACCCAAAACCAAAGAGAGAAAACTAAACTTACCTGCCGAAATATTAGAAGACATGAAGTATAAGCCACCGAAGAGATTCCGGCCTAATAATGCATCGTGGCTCACAAAGAGTTTGTATAAATTCTTGGAAACCAAACTTGAACTTAGGTAAGAACCTCATGTACTCAGATTGAGCTACACTTGGTTAAACCCATCAGCACTAGGAAGCTGATTTTTTATTGCATTGGTGTATATTATTTTCATGTCATTATGCCGTGATTACTAAGAAACTAACACACTAATTAAGAGGATGCAGATTGAAGTCATTCCACGGTAGTAGGTAGGTAGGTAAGACTGCCCGTCTTCTGATATACCCATATTTAAGAGATATACTTTCATGAAGGGACGTGTAATTACGCCACATGTAAGTTGGTCTGCGGTACGATCTAGCTAATCATGTCGAAATTGTAAAGCTATAAGGACTATTTTTCTTTAACATCAAAAGCTAAATATATATAGACTATAAACAATCTTTCAGGTACGACTACAAAGCCCGCGTACGCGCAGAGAAGTTAGCCGAAACAATATACAACTTCACAAAGGACCTCCGACGGCACCAGGTGGCGCCGCCCGACATGGTTCACATTCTGAAACACGAGATGGCGCGGCTGGACATCGTGCGAACACATTTCGACTTCTACGAGTTTTTCCATGATTTTATGCCGAGGGAAGTGCGTATAAAGGTTTGTAAATTATTCTGAATTACTAATATATTAACTGCAATTATTTTTTATAGACTTGTGTTTACCACAATCTCACTATGTAAGTGGTGATGAGGCCGAAGATTACAAAGTACCCTACCACAGTGCTTTTCCTTCATCGGAAGCTGAAGCTCATTGTAGGATTCGATTTGAACCAACGACCTTCGCAGCGGCGTCCGACGTCAATACCACTGAGCTATCATCGCCAAATATAAGAAATAATTCACTGATCTACCTCTTTCCTTGTCTATAGTAATATTATAAAGCTGAAAAGTTTATTTGTTTGGTTGGTTGAACGCGCTAATCAGGAACTACTGGTTCGATGAAAAATTCTTGTAGTATTGGATAGCCCATTTATCGAGGAAGGCTATAGCTATTTTTTATCCCGGGAAAACATAAGATCCGTCGGGTACGCGGGCAAAACCGCGGCGCGGAAGCTAGTTGTATAACAAAATGTGTTTGCTTTTCAGGTGGTGCCCGATTTAATAAATAAAATACCGCTGCCGAAGCATGGAGTGTTTACAGATATACTGTGATGAAATACTGTACATGTAAAATGTTAATATAAGGATTTTATGTGTGTTATTATTGTTAGTAATTAGAATTAATAGGTAATGTCGCCGAAATATCTTTCACCGAATCAAATTTGATCGAAAACGGTGGTTGTTTATATAATTCATACTAACTAAAAATACATTATCCACATGTGAGATGGAAATGTTTTCTGGAAATTGCCCCGGTACTAAGTACAATTGTCCTCAAGCTGCGGTGACCACTTACCATCAAATAGACGCCTGCCTGCTGGTTAAAAACTAATCAAAATAATAAATTGTGAAACGTTTTCGATCAAATGATTTTAGGACAAAATAATGGATAATTAATTGTATTAAAATAAAATAGTTAATTGACATAAATAGTGATTTTATTACTCTTAAATAATCGCTAAGTCCTCACGTCGATTATTCACTTAGTTTTGTACCTTGGACTTGACTTTCGGCCGTCTAAATTACCTGTGAATATAAATTAAGAATGTACTAGGAGTTCAGAAGTACGAAGGAATCCTTTTCGATAAAGTACGATCGGTAAGTTCTAGGCACTTCAGCAATAACACCTATCTATATACATGTTATAAATAAAACTAATTATAAGTTTTAAAAGTCAACCTTACCAGGCTTCAAGAGAAAGGAATTTTAGCTTGCACTCGGCATCTATAAATGCAAAGAATAACTCGCCCATATTATGTTAGTTTCGTCTTCTCCTTCAAACTTATGCGATCCTAGTACTCCCTCGTTCAATAAAACGTATCGTATAGTAAGGTCAAAATAACTTACCCTCATTAATTTATATTCGCATCTTCTACTCCTTCAAACTTATGCTATCCTAGTACTCGCTCGTAGTAGTAATGTAAGAAAATAACGTCTTACCCTCATTATATTTCGTTTCGTGTTCTTCAAACTTATGCTATCTTAGTATTTGCAAGGTCCAAAAATTACCTACCCCCATTAATTAAATTCCTTTTGTCTTCTCCTTCAAACTTATGCTATCCTAGTATTTGCTCGTAGTAGAGGGCAAAAAATTACCTACCCTCATTAATTACATTCGTTTCATCTTCTTCA
Source organism: Tetheella fluctuosa (assembly GCA_951216915.1). Lineage (NCBI taxonomy): Eukaryota > Metazoa > Arthropoda > Insecta > Lepidoptera > Drepanidae > Tetheella > Tetheella fluctuosa. The sequence goes on along the minus strand of OX578223.1, from coordinate 10,224,743 downwards.
AACGTATGCTATCCTAGTATTCTCCGCTTGACAATGGCAAAAACCAACAGCAGATATTTATTGCGATTTCACCACTGAAATAAATGCAAACTAAAAAAATCACGACATGCCGACAAAGGATTAATTTCAATAAAAAACAATATTGATCTGGAATCTAAAGACTTGTTTATTTCGAAAATATTAGGATACAAATGTAAACCTATGATACAATGGAGCACCATACACATAAAATTATATATTGCAATATTTATAGTACATAGAAGACATACAGTATCAACTTACACGAAAAATACATCTCACTTATTATATAGCTTACCTCTAATATGTATAGAAGGGTAAAGGCAAAGCTTAGTCTTAGATTATCGTCTAATTTGGGGCACATTCACACTAAACTACATAAATCAGTATTATTTTAATGTAATTTTACTATGCAATATCAGATTCTTAAATGTAACATTGGAATATTCCATATTACAATATGAATCGGTACGGATTATTTAGGTTTAATAAAAATAGACTATTGAAACTGTATATAAAACTAAAGTGTAACTTTTTATTTTAGAGAATTGTAAAGCTTCGTCCACACCAGGTAATTAGAAACGACATAAGGAGTGCCAAAAGATCCTCACCAAACTGCCCACTGAGTATAAAAATCGAGGAAGTTTTCGGTTTTGTTCTACCTTCAACCACTAATGGTAGTCGATTTTATTATAATAAAAATAGAGCAAGTGAGCAAGGTAGACAAATATAATATTAAAGGTATCCTAAATGAGGAGAATTAACATTCTGCATTCGGATGTAATCGCAGAATAAATAAACCGGTTAATAACATTTGATAATCCGATTTATTTTTAATCCAGTTTCGAATTGGTAATAATTAGCTTTGGTTTCACAACGAAAGGTGACAGAACAACTTGCTGAAATGCACCACTTGTGAAATCAGCCAAAACGAAAGTGTCGTGGTGTGAACGAGCCTTTATGCCATATTACCTCTATAACAGATGCTTAAATGTCCTGAAAATACTAATGTTTCTACTTATTACATTTGTCTTACAAGTTATACATTGAAATAACACACTTGTACATACAATATGTACACCAAATAATTTATATTCTAGTTTACAAAGTGTACATCCACATTATAGAAACTAGACTCAATTATATATAAACAAGTATCAAAACAATGCTGTTTACACATTAACAAAATCAAAAAAATTAAGTTACTCCTTCATATAATATGAAGGAGTAACTGCATTTTTGTGAATTAAAACTTCCAAATGACGAAATACTGTTACATGTCTTTTTTGTTTCAATTAAATTAAATTAGCGTTGGTATGGCAACTGGATGCTTGCAGACAAATGTCAAACAGCTGATCCAGTAACTGCTACAATGTAAACGGGGCATGAAAGAGTATTTCATTTACATATTATAATAAAATCTAATAAATACAAAAAAAGAAACCGTGTATTTTTTATGCAGATATCACAAAAATACATAATAAAAATAGTAGATTAAACAATGTCCTTATAAAATAAATAAATGCATGTAAAGTACATTGTTATACTGAAGCTAAAATAATAGTCAAAGATAAAAAAAATGCATCGAGTAACTATAGTACCTTATATTTATTTAAAAACATTGTGACTACTGTGTGACCAATTCAATAAGTTTTCAATACAAAATTCTACAAATTGGATACAAATGTTTGGCACTATTAAGACACAATTTTGGGGGTAGTACCTAATGGTTTGAAATGGTAAGAATTACAATAAGCAATAATAATATTAAAGTATAATTAATAAAATTACAATGATTTTAAAGGTATAACAAAATTATAGGTATAATTTATAATAAGAAAGGAGATTAACTAACTAATTAGTAGAATAAGATATAATTTCAAACATACGAATAAGGTAATACAGTTTAGATATACAACCTAATTTCTCCTAGAGTGCACATAAAATGTATAACAATAAAATTTCATATAACTACAGTTAAAAATTATAATAAAATGCAGTCCATACTAAAATTAAAGCAGTCCAAAACCTATAACATACATTAGCCGAAATCATTCATAGACCTTAAGCGATTGTTAAGTTCATATCGTAAATAAAATTTTAATAAATAAATGGCAGTCTACATGACGTTAATTAAATTAAAATCTATACATACACACCTAAGTTTTGACTTATCTTAAATAATTACATACACTTCAGTGTCGCCTAAATATATCGAGACAAAAATAGGGTAGTCATTTTAGAAAAACTAATAGCGACAGTGAATGTCATGGAAAATAAGTCGGTTAATATTGTATCGATACTAATTTAGGCATAACTAGGCTTTATTCGAAAGAACTTGTTAGAAATTGTGAGTATATGTTAACAATTAAATCAGTATTTAATAATATTTCTAATTATTTATTACTACAGTCGAATTGTTTAAAAATATGATTGTTGCTTTCATTTTAAAATAAATATACCCAACTGGTTAATATATTTTTTATGACAACGTATATACCTACGACGACGTTTGTATAAACAAATGTATGTTAAAAGTGTACTATATACTTTAATAGAATACATAATTACTTCAGAAGCATACGCAAATGAAAAGCGTTAAATAATAATAATATTTTTTTAATACAATACTTTTGTATTAAAAAAATATTCAAATCATTTAAAATTAACTCAATTAATAAATCAGTTTTTTTTTTGTCTTAGAGTATACATAAGCAAACTATAGAGCACGCATTACTTAGTATGAACCGAAAGCACACTTATGAACACAGAAGGGTTTCAAAAGGGGATGCGGGATACGCGGGGCGGGTGCTGATGTATGGAACATCGCTATCAAAGCGCTATACCATAGCTAAGTGTCTATAACATATTTACTTACGATCGGCACAACGGACCGGAGCGATATTGTTATTCTATAGCTTTTATATATACTCTAAGGTTTTTGTAGTCACTTCTTTGTGAGAGCTATTTTGGAAACGTATGATATTTTTTTTTTCTTACCAGAAATCGGATCAAAGCTAGTAGTTTTAATAATAGAACGTCTAAACTTCTTGAGATTTAAAAATAACACAGCCTATATGCGTCGCATGTACCAAAAAGAGAACGTAGCTAGAAAAGTGAGCTGACCTGTTGTCAAATGTGGCTTCTTAAGTATCAAGAAGTTTAGTTTAACATTTCATGATTTTATTTATGGAACACATGACAAATTTATTTAAATTCCGATTTTTTTTTTATAGTAAGAAATTTTCAAGTAATTTTCGATCATATGTCAACGGGATAAGGTTCATAGTTAGCGCGGTACACAGGGCAGTAACTCGACGTAGTTGGCCGGGAACAGTCCGAACAGACCTCGAGGTCCTAGCCCCTGCCACCAGCCGGCGTCTATTTGTTCTATGTGTGTGATTATGTCGCCCGGGTCGAACGTTATTTCTGATTCGTCCGCTGGAAATATTGGGATTTATAAAATTTTATAATTTATTGTTCAGCCAGCAGTTTCCAAGGTATTCACGGTCAAGAATAAGCCGTGAACGGATCTCAACGAATATTATAGCCACTGGGGATCAGAACAATGGGGTTATATTATAAAAAAAAGTTCTAGTTCATTGGTTAAGACCGGAAGCTTTCTTTTTTTGATGGATTATGTTTTTGTTTTAGGAAATTTTGATATTTCATAAAATAGTCCATGGCTACCACGGAATATAAAACTAATAAATATAGTATTCGATTTTAATATTATATAAGTAAGGCGGTAAAGTAGGAAACATAAATTTTGAAGGTAGTAGAACTCTTAGTGCAGAGTTCGCCCGAGGAAGTACTACCACCATATCTAATTCCGCCATGAAATAGTAGTGCACTTGTATTACTGTGTTTCGGTTAGGAGGGTATGGGAGCCGGTGAAATTACAGGCACAGGAGACTTAACAAGTTCATGTCTCAAGGTTGGCAACGCGTGAGTGATACCCCTGGCAGGGAAAATATAATATTGTATTTTCTTTGCCGGTGGTGTTATGAGCGTCTGTAGGCTACGGTAACCGCTTACCATCAGGTGGGCCGTAAACTTGTTTGCCACCTAGTAGTATAAAAAAAAAAAAAAAAAATTACCTGCTTGATAATCGTAGAGCGCTCTTGCAGTAAGACCTGGGTCATCGTCCAGGTCTTCGTATATCGTGCCTTCCTCTTCCAAACCTTCCGGAGACACATCTAAACATACGTTTTTATTGTAAATTAAAAAATGTATGTCTTTTTTATAAAATTGTTCATTGATAGCCTTTTATAAGAATTTCTTTTTGAAGTTTAACAATGTCAATAAGTTACATTGTATTAAATCAATGTGCGATGATAGCTCAGTGGTAGTGACGTCGGACGCCACGGCGAAGGTCGTGGGTTCGAATCCTACAATGAGCTTGAGCTTTCGGTGAAGCAAAACATCGTGAGGAAACCATAGCACGGTGGTAGGGTACTTTGTAGTACCCGCCTGGCTGGCTACCACCCTCAATTTGAAAATCTGTCGCCAAACACCTATTGGTATGTTCTGGCAGCTGCACTTGAGAGCCAGTTCCTTCTAGGCTTTGTGTGCTTACCACCTTCGGCTACTTCACCACTTACCTTAGTGAGATTGTGGTCAAACACAAGCCCAAGCACTAAGGTTAATTTTTCTATGACATTTTCATACAACTTAAATCCAAATACAACTAATATTATAATAGCGAAAGTTTATCTGTTTGTTACCACTCAGCTCCGTAACAGCTGAACGGATTTTTATGAAATTTGAATTTCGCGTAGCAGAAAGAATTTAGTGCAATGACCTTTGTACTTACTGACACAATGAGAAAAATTTAATCTGTGATTACGACGATCACATATGTGTGAGCGCGACAGCAATACATTCGTGCGCGTGCACTAAATTCTTCCTGCTCCGCGAACGCAGTATAATAACTAATAATGAACAGAATATTCATAAACAAAATATAGCATTGTTGAATTTAAACAGATAACCTTGTATTTTTCATTTCACACTCACCATCAAGCGTAGTACCATTCTGATCCTTCTTATAATTAACATTCTCTATAACAGTATTCTGGCGACTCAATTCCGACCTCGCTTCCTCAGCAATGTTATTCTTACTATACGGCGACCGCTTGATCGTACTGAACTTATTATCACTGTCGTCGTCGTCGTTTTCATTAGAACTCGAATACGACGCATCAAACATATCATTCTCGAGTATGTTTTGTTTTATCATAGGCTCGCTTTGCTTCATCGGCTCAGACTCAATATCTCTGTAAGAATTCTCATCGAATTCCGAATAATTGATGGCACTAAATGAACTAGGCTCATTATCTGTACTAGGACTTAAGTCTGCGGGATCAATTATTGGTTCATATTGTATTTGCGATGGGCTTTCTAAACTCATCTTTATTTTATCTATGTTTTTCAATGGGCTGGTTTTAGATTCTTCTTGTATGGTTTTTGGTTCGAGTTTTAATGGTGATTTCATAGTTGGGGATGTTGGTTGCGGAGTTTGTTGTTGTGAGAATGTGTTGATGCGTTGCGCTATTACAGAGCTTCGGACTGGCTTTTCTGGTACTGTCGAGTTAGATCTGAAAAAAAAAATAAGTTATGCAATTCTACTCGTATACTTTGAGAAAATTATTTATAACTAGTTCCCGCCCCGCGGCTTCACCCGCGTTTCAGGGATAAATTACTAAACTTTAATGACTCTTTTTCTGATATCCAATTTCATTGTATGTATAACAGTATTGGTTCTTCATTCTTGATTATTAAATACATATCGCCTAACTTTATTTTCTATATCTGGATTCTTTGTTAGGTACCTTTCATTCCTTGTCTTTGTAGGCTTGTTTTTGACTACAATCTCACAATGGTAAGTGATGATATGACCGAAGGTGGTAAGCACACAAAGTTCCTCCTAAACTGGCTCTCAAGTGCAGCTGCCGGAACACACCCGGTTTTCAACTTGAGGGTGGTAGCCAGCCAGGTGGGTACTACAAAGTACCCTACAACTCAATGGTTTCCTCACGATGTTTTCCTTGAACCGAAAGCTCAAGCTCATTGTAGTATTCGAACCCACGACCTTCGCAGCGGCATCCCACGTCACTATCACTAACCTATCATCGCCTTATTTAGCCGTAAGGTTACCTTGAAGTAAGTTGTCCCTGCGCCAAGTTCTGTTGAAATAGGGCTCTAGCGGTGGCTGTGGAAGCCCCGATGAGCGACCTCGCCTCCTGCGACCGTTGCCGGCGCAGGGCTTCGCTGGAGGACACGGCGCCCGGGGACTCCGGCTCTGGTGCCCTACTCCTATCAAACGTTAGCACAATGCATCTTATGGAAGCTTTTGGGTCATAATATAATGTACTTTAAACGTGGTAATTATGTTTTAATAGTTTGACATATAATAAATGATCAAAAACAAACTAATGTATAAAATATATTTCTTTAATAACTTTCAACTCATCAATAGGCATCTCTTGAAACGCAGCCTTATGTACCTTAGGGCTAACTCTGATATCGCGTAAAATAATACGGTTGCTTCATACATTTTGGTCGAGTAGGTATTGAACTTTTGTATGGAACAGCTGATAATTTTTTCATGATTTCACAGTTAGTCCCATTATAAAAGTTGTTCATTTTGATGAGTACTTCCACCCTTGCAAGTATTGCCAGTGATAACAAAATCACCCAGTATATAGTCTAAACACAAGAGTAATTTTGATGCTGTACATATGACGTCACGACTGATTATATATACTGATATTGCATACAAAACTATCGTTTTGACATTTAATAAAAATTAGCTGAAGTATTACGTGATAAAATCATTGAACACGTAACGTATCAACAGTTACTAAATAAAAATCAGTGAGTAATATGACATATTGACAATCGAAATAACATTTGTTGCCGATAATTTGTTTAATCGGATGCCTTTAAACCGCCGACAATCAATAAATATTGCTTATTTTACAACACAATCAAAACATGTAATTCCAGTGCCGTGACTTGCTAGGAGAGGCACAAAATAAAATCTTAAGACACGTCTTATGTCCTCTGCCGTCGCATCGTATTAAAAGGAAGCTAAGGTTGAAATTGCTTTAAGGAATGCGCCCGTGTCTACGCCTCGTCTCTTCTGTATAATTCACGCCTTAGTCGATATTTTCGAAAAAAATACAACTGCTATTTAAATAGGTGTAGTTTTGTATCAACGCGATATTGACGGAGATTGATATATTTCTTGTGGAAAAACAATGTATGCATTCTATTTTTAAAGTATTACGGCGTGCATTAAAAATAAAATAAATTTTTATGATAGTTTTTTTATTGAAGTAATATATACCAATCGATGTAAATATTAAAAAAAACGACACGGTCCAAATACATACACTAACGTGAGTTAGTTTAAAGCAAGTTAAACTCAGGTTTTAAGATAGCCCCGGCTCTTTTTATTATAAGACATTAGAATGTGATAGATATATTTAAAACCTGGGAAAATAAGAAAATAACTAATAAAAAAAAATTAAAAGAGAAACTGTGAAATCAAATTAAAACCGACAGACCCAAGCATTGCCAACAAAGTTACAAGAATTAATAAAGCTAATTAATGTTTGCTCAAGCATTTAGTGACAGAGGAGTTTAAAGAAGAGTTCATGTCCTATGAAAGATAATACAAATAAAGCACGTTTAAGATAATTAAACACTCACTTCTGCTGTTCAACTTTAGCTCTCTTCGCTGCTTCCAATTCATCTCTTCTCCTAACATCTTCCTCTGCTTTCCTCTTTTCCTAAAACAAATTCAATATCTTTAATATATTAAATTCCCGTGTCACGATGTTGGTCCGCGACGAACTCCGAAACTACTTATCTGATATTAACCTTTTTTTTTTTCAAAATGTGTGATTTGTTTCAACTTAAAAAATAGGATAGTTTTTATCCCGATTATTTCCTTTGTAAAGATGCGTTCCCGCGGCCTGTGATTTTACAGGCCAAGCCTGACAACACCGACATACAATAACTATCAAGTCGGATTCTTTTCAGGGGCTTGTGTTTGACCACAATATCACTATGGTAAGTGATGATGTGGTCGAAGGTGGTAAGCACACAAAGCCTAGAAGGAACTGGGACTCAAGTGCAGCTGCCGGAACACATCGGTAGATGTTTGGCGATAGATTTTCAAGCCGAGGGTGGTAGCCACCCAGGCGGGTACTACGAAGTACCCTACCACCGTGCTATGGTGTCCTCACGATGAAATTATTTATGTAACATTGTCAATTCTTGACATTTGAGTTAAATACGTATGTACGGTTTCGCCACTGGCTTTTCGGTTCAGTTAAGAACCCTGGTTGCTCAAAAAATAAATGAAAGCACCAAGTCCGTACTGGTGTTATTATGGCCTCTCGTTCGGGGAGACTCGTGTCGTGATGAAATAAGCTAAAAAATCTTAAAAACAAAAGACAAACCTCATCTCTCCTTTTTCTTTCAGCTTCTACGCGTTTCTTCTCTTCCTGTTCTTCTTTCAACCAAAATTGATCTCTTTCTTTAGAGTTTATTTCTTGGACTGAAATATAAGTTGATATTTTTATTCTTAATTACTTTTAGTGATAATTAAACATGTTACAAAAACTCTCATTACGAGTGATGGCTTAGAATGTTTAAGTGAAATGGTTTGAAGAAAGACTTGTAAAACCCAGGTTACAAGTAGCTCCATCTACATTTTTTATGACATTAGAAAGTGACGGATATATTTAAAACCTGGGTTTTACTCACTCACGTAACGCCCCTATTTCGTGAGATGGTTTAGGTTTTTTCTCAATTTCAATATAGGTACCTCTCCGCAAACTATTCTTCTTCCTTTTAATTTCTTCAGCGACCATTCTGGACATGATAACTTGGTAACAGTGCGCCATTTAAGTATGTAACAATATCCATATAGCCCTATTTCAAACTTGTACTTAGAATTCAATTATAAGATTGTAGGCTCATATTAATAAATTATAAAAAAAGCTATTATGAGAAAAAATTTGAAAATTATGTTCATTCTCACAAATAACTCTACCACTTAAATACAGGACCTTTGTGTTGAGAGTTACAAGTTCAACTGACCACCTCCGCACGTAAATTTATTTATATTTACATTTATTGTTATGCCATTTGTATATGACCGTACTATTGTTTTTAAGTGTATTGTAAACAACAAAATTGTTTATGAATGTATTATGAAATTCCAAAAATACTAAAGTATTCACTGGTGTCTTATTTATGTACTGTTGAATACCTAATATTTATAATTATTTACTTTTATATGTGCATTATTATTTATAGGCGATAGTTCAGTGGTAGTGACGTGGACTGCCGTGGTTAATGTCGTGGGTTCGAACCCTATGAGCTTGAGATTTCTGTAATGTAAGACATCGTGAAGAAACCATACCATGGTGGCAGGGTACCACTCCCCAAACTGGCTACCACCCTCAAGTTGAAAATCTGTCGACAAATATCTACCGGTGGTCAGACAGCTGAACTTGAGAGTGAATTCCTTCTAGGCTTTGTGTGCTTACCACCGTGTGATTAAGAGAGAGAACAATTCATGTAGAAATACAATATTAAAACTTACCTGGATTAACTTTCTGATAAGTAGTGCCAACGGGCCCACTTGGTGGCATTTCCTCCGTCCTGCTAGCCTTGAAGTTGAAGGCTGACCCTGCTTTAGCCACCTTATCCAAAATAACCCTTTCATCCAGGTCGTCCTCTGTCCTCGCATGCATGGTGAGGTGGAAACCGGTAAACAACTGAGCAACGTGCTTGATGTGATTCGCGCAAGTGCCTTTACGAACTGTTGGGGCTCCTTCACCCTGAGATGGAGATTGTTTTAAATATTTTATTATTTCATTTATTTATTCATTAATTTAGGTTTCAAGAATGTTACAATCTATACTAATATTATAAATTTATATTTATATATACTAATATAATATTAGAAAGCTGAAGACTTTGTTTGTTTGTTTGAATGTGCTTATCTCAGGAACTACTATTTCGATTTGAAAAATTCTTTCAGTGTTGGATAGCCCATTTATCGAGGAAGGCTATAGGTTACTTTTTATACCGGGAAAACACAAGATCCCTCGGGAACGCGGGTGAAACCGCGCGGAGTTAGTATTGAGATATTAACACATTGGTTCTTTAAGTAGTAACTCAAAATAAGAAGTTGAGAGGACTACAAAGTGAATATATTTACAACAAGCTTCTGCCCCGTGGTTTCACACAGGTTCCAGAGGTATCTTATGTTTCCCTGGGATAAAAAGTACCCTATGGCTATATGTTATGGTATTCCAGGCTATGTGCTAAGTTTCATCCAAATCCATTCAGCCGTTTATGCGTGATTGAGTCACAAATATCTATACATCATGATATTAGTAGGAATACAATTTATATTTTATAAATCACCATAGTATAATAATGTTGTTTTTAGGAAAATTACTTCTAAATATTCAAATAGGTAGGATAATGTTTTATTTTATGTAAAACGAGATAGGTTAAATGCCACCATTATATTATTGAGGAAATACTATTGTTTATAAATATCAAATACTTCATCAAATACTTTGTCATAGGGATATTAGGTATTTAAATTGCTATATTATATCAATTTTATAGAACAAAATTAGAATAATAATAAATTTATTATATAATAACATAAAAATACTTCCTATGAATACATTATCTGTTATATATTACTTTTTTTTTTCAAGTAATATCATGGCCATATTTGTATACCTACTATTTAATATAAATATAATAATTGTGAATGTTTGTGACTCAATCACACATAAACGGCACGGATGGATTTCGATGAAACATTGCACAGAGATAGATCATATTAAATAAAACAATGGATACTTTTTATCTCGGGGACGCGGATAAAACCGCGGAGTGTATGCTTGTATATAAAACATTATTATACAAATATCATGTCCATATTTTATAAAATCTAAAGTACATAATATTATTATTCAAGTTACTAATCTAAAAGTTTATCTGTATGTATGTTAGCAATCATTATATCAGTATATATGTAGTATATCAGTTATCTGGCTTCCATAGCACAAGCTCTGCTTAGTTTGGGGTCAGATGGCCGTGTGTGAGGAATATGAGCCAGTTTTTTTTTTTTTTTATAATTATATTACTATCACTTACTTATCATTTAGCTTAGACAAATTACTTCTGATTGTATAAGAAAGTTGATAGGTAAAATATAATTTAAGTAAAGCAATGGCAATAATACAAAGTATCTATACAGGGTGATTTTGTTATCACTGGCAATACTTGCAGGGGTGGAAGTACTCATCAATGTGAACAACTTTTATTATAGGGCTAACTCTGATATCGCGTAAAATAATACGGTTGCTTCATACATTTTGGTCGAGTAGGTATTGAACTTTTGTATGGAACAGCTGATAATTTTTTCATGATTTCACAGGTAGTCCCATTATAAAAGTTGTTCATTTTGATGAGTACTTCCACCCGTGCAAGTATTGCCAGTGATAACAAAATCACCCAGTATAAGGTCCTAATAAATGAAGTACAGTCCTTTTGAGGGATGAAAATATAGGTCATAAATCATAATCATATAAAAATATAATAAAAATATTCCATCATATTGAGATACTACGTATACATACCTAATTCAGGGTGAATGAGCCCTGGCACAGCTGACTACCTACCTAACCAGTCGTTAGCTATGATTATAAATTGTAAGCTTTAAAAATAAATAATTGTACTAATTTATTTATTTAATATTTAGTTACACAATGGTTTGCGTTAATACTTTGTACCTACTGACGTTATGTTTAGGAATATTTGGATTTTCTAATTAACCATATGATTAAATATTTTTTATGAAAAATAAAACCTATACATTAATTCCTCAAAAGCTTCATACTTAATTTATAAAATATTAACTTCCGCTCCGCGGTTTCACCCGTGTTCTCGAGGGTTGTATGTTTTCCCGGGATAAAATTATCCTATATGTTAATGCATTTCAATCTGTGTGCCAATTTCATCCAAAACCATTCAGCCATTACGGAGTTGAGTGGTAACAAACGTCCAAACTTACAACTATCACATTTATAATATTAGTAGGATATTTTATACGTATTTATATTTCAAGGTAGACATATATAAATAGGTGATTACAATAAGTATGAATAACCTACAAATAGATAACTATGAATAATGTTATGTTATAAACCAGACGCAACATTTGTTTTGTCTTATCATTTATCTAAATAATACACATACCTGCCAGTTGATAAGGACATATTTAGATATGCTACCGTTCGGTAGGTCCACTTTAAGGAATGCATACTGTATTTTACCACTGTTGAAGTCATCTATTAATTCCATTAAGCCACCATCTCCTTTGCTAATGAATTTCAAGTCATTAGAGAGTCCATCATATCCAAATAGGGCCCTGCAACATTACATATACAATATAGACTAAGCATCTAAAACCTTGTCATAGGTTCCAAAAAGGCATTCTCAATAGGGTATTTGACTGACATTCAAATCAGCAACTTTTTATGAAATGTCAAATGATAGGTTTATATGGAGTTTTGTATGAAATAATTCTATAGCATACTCTTTATGGTTAGATTGGTCATTAAAAATCATAATAAGGTAAATTTAATAAAATAATTGTGGTTACCCCTTTTTTTTAGATGTTTTATACATTGGTTAGTGTTGGATATTTTATTTTCAATACAGGCAAATAACCTATTATTACATATGAGAGAATATATAGAGATTTTCCATTTTCTCTTTCTTTATTTCATTTATGACCTTTGAAACCTGTGCTTAATAACTGTAAGTACAAGTTAGTTTACTTGATAATAACCCACCTCGCCTATGGCTTAATTAAACCATTGTGAGTGTACTACAGACAATCAGAGGCATTTACAATATGCAATTTGTGGTTTAACTTGGGTTTAAAATTAAGTAATGTTTTTTTAATTAAACTCTGTAGGTGTAGAATTGAAAATTCCTTTCTAAAATGTCAACAAAATAAAGGAGGAAGAAAACAATTAAATATTTGTAAGCTTTATTAATAAATAAATAAAATATTGTCTAAAAGAGTCATTATGGAATTTAATAGTTTATTTATTCAACTGTATTATAAAATATGTAGTAACATTGCAATGGATTGGTCAATGTTCCTTCCTTTTATGTAATGCTATTAAAATTATTATAATTAATTGGTAAACCCTGTTGGGGTAATGTACCTATGTCAAAATGTTTGATGGACTAGCACAAGATATAATAAACATTACATACTTAAAAACCTATGTCTGATATAAAATATTTTAGGTATAAGCTAGACTGACTTTGTGGTTGTTTAGCTGTCAGAGAATACTGATCATTAAACACTTGAATATTAAGTTTAAAATTGGCTGTTTATTCTGAGGCTAGTATTATTGAGAACAATGGTGGAACATATATTTTTACATTCTTTATAAATGGATATTTGTTCCCAAACTACGCTTCTATGGAAAAACTACATTTATCATGAAGTTATGACCAATCTATGTATATCTTTTTACATCACTTCCTGCCACACCTAAACAACTCTATAGTAAAATGATTAATTGCAACAAAATTAAGACATCATGTTGTATATATATCATTGGAATTAGCCAATGATATATGAAAAGAGAAAAATCATACTATTATATACAAGTATAGGGTATGTAATGTATGCACGTGATAACGCAATTAATTCTAATGTAACCGCTTTTTTCGACTGTTTCAGTGATTACTCAATGGATGCAACTTTTTATAAAGATTATAAAAAGTAAAAGGAATGCATTTATGTTATCACCAGGGTTGATCGACCGTTCATGTTGCCCTTGAAGGCATTGTTGTCTCGTATATGGGCTCGCTGTAAATACCACGGTAATAATTCAATTGATTATTGTAATCGCTGGCGCTGTTTTTAATTTCCCTACCAAGTAGGTCGGCGAACCAATGTGCACTTACCAGTTTGTCTCAGTTTTCTCATCCAATACATCTTTCCACGCGGCGATCAGGGCTTGTTTGTGTTTCTCCAAATTTATGGCCATTTTACATTATTTGTAATCACACTTTTCTTGATAAAACAGCCGAATTACAAGGAAAAATCGAAATAAAAATCTGTTGAGTCGCCTTTCCTGACTCATAACAATTTTACCACAGACAAAAAAATCTAGAATTGCTTGCTGGACTGCCGACTGGTTGCTGCAGCAAATGACATTTAACAATGTTGCCAAGTAAAAAAATTATAAATATTCTGACTTTAATTTTGGACTGCCTCTGTTTTTTTTACTATACTAAATAGGAGGGAAGAAATCTCGAAGTGGACGTTATACTAGGATGTTCATGCAAAAAAACGTCGATATGATGTATCTAAACTTTGCTTCGATGTAATACGATGAAAACATAATAAAAAAAATATTAAAGTATTATTGCATAAAATCTTTTATTCGTTTGTGGTATTATGATATACATTATCATATATTTCGTTGACTTTATGCTCTAAGTATATTTCCTTTTATATGGGATAAAACAACAAAAACTTACTTTTTATATTAAATTTTCACAGATGCACTGTAATTCGGAAACAAGCTTAGAAAGTTTTATTTGATGCCTGATGTATTGATGTATTTTGAGCAACACTATACTTACCTAATGCAGATTTTTTTTTTTTTTTTTTACTTTGTATAAGCTTGTGTTTGACCACAATCTCACTATGGTAGGTGATGATGTGGCCGAAGGTGGTAAGCACACAAAGCCTAGATACATACATAGTTACACCAATTCATAAAGACCTCTGAGTTGTATGGGCGCTGATACAATTTAGAGGTCTAGCTTAATTGGCACCAACCTCAAATAAGGTAAATAAATAAAATTGTGCATTACCCGTGATGGACGAAGTTTATACGGAACCCTCGGTGCGCGAGTCCGACTCGCACTTGGCCGGTTTTTTTATTATTTTAATCATCTAGATTTCGATTATTAATTTAAAACTATATAATTAAGTAGGTACCTATGTACTATTCCCTATCATTAATAGTTTTGTTTAAGAAGGACCCTTTTACTTCTACTAAATATAGCTAAGTATATTCTATAAAATATATCACTTAGTGTATTTTGCTCATAAAAAAAATACAGGCGTTCGTAATTATTTCATTGATCATCATCTCTTCCCATATTTTTTTTGCACGCTCTACATAAGCAGCGGTGGACACGAGGTTCCTTAATTGTATATTACATGTAGGTTTATTAATTCTTATTCCTGCGCGCGCATTCGACTACAAAGTAGGTTAGCCCTTTGCACTTGTTAGAAAAACATTCATTCACCATGGCATAAGCCGGTAGTCACGATAGCGCTCTCTTGGCGGGTAAACGCCGCAGAATCGCGACATGGCTTATTTTCGTTCGGGAAAAACAAAGTTTGAATAAAAATGTGGGTAGATGTGAGCGGGCGGGAACGACATAATTACACATCACAAACCAACGGATCATTTATACCCGGGTGAGAATATCCGCTTGTTCTTTTTTTTTTAGTATGGGTACTTACAGGAAGTAACGTAAGCGATATGAAGGAAAAACTTCAAGCGCGGGACACATTAATAGGGTGGAACAAATCAAGATAAATGCCGACGGCGGAAATTTCTTTCGACGATTTATTTACAAAGAGCTAGTTAACTTGAACACGTATACCTATTAGGTATATTTTTTTCTAATAAAAATCTCATATTTCCGCAATTTAAAAATCTCGGTTAGGTACATACATCTCCTCAACATTGAATAAAATTGTATGTGTATTTACTTGAAAGAACTTAATAAATAAATAATTAATTATAATTAACCTACCTAGCAGGATCTAAAAAAGGTACAAACCATGGTTGTACTTCATTACTACTACTCTAGTACCTACAAGGCAATATGTGTAAGCTACGCGCTACGTCTCTATCTTGATGGTCCCACTGCCAAATATTTGAAATTCGAAGTAACCTAGATAGGTGGCATAGGCTGGTTAAGGAAGTGCCTAGAAACCGAGCTACTGCAGTGTACGATGACGTGGTATCAAGGTTTCATAAATTAATGATGTGACACCTGGTTCCGCCTTACGATTGTCGATGTTATACCAAGTTTTCTACCACATTATGTTGCTTTTCCTCGACATTCTTTCGACTTTTATTTACCTATTATTACTTACAGTGAAGATTCACATCAACATACATCCTTCCTATCTACTTACACGTGATCAGACTCTTATCCTTTAAATTTGAATTCTTAGAAATACATAGGGCACTGCAAATAACTTAATAATTAATTCTCAATTTTCTTGTTAAGCGTTCTTCGAGAGTACTTACCCTAACCTACCTATTTTAGGCCTTTTAGTCACGTACGTAACCAAAGGTTTGAAAAGTTACTCGGCCGATTTACAAAGGACCTTGTATACCTACCTAAAGGGAAACCCTTCACGAAACAGCAATCTTTCAAACTTCGGTCGCCATTAATCTGTTGGTAGGTAGAATACGTTTTGTGCAAAAATATTATTTCGATGGCATAAAATATTCAGGTATGCTGAGATAGCTAAAATAAATAGAAAATTATTTTACTTAAGGCTCCAGTCTCCCTAAAATCAGTGTTCTTGCGGAATTTGTCAGAAAAGAAATATTGTTTTTTAGTCATCAGAAAAGCAATAAATGAAATATATTTTACGTTATTTTAAAGTGTGAGATTTGAAGTTTCCAATACATGTTTAATTTTTTAATTTGACGCCACTTGTATTAGCTTTGTGAGGCTTTAAACATACCTCTATTTACGTTCCACGCGTAGAGG
This sequence comes from Tetheella fluctuosa, assembly GCA_951216915.1. Classification (NCBI taxonomy): domain Eukaryota; kingdom Metazoa; phylum Arthropoda; class Insecta; order Lepidoptera; family Drepanidae; genus Tetheella; species Tetheella fluctuosa. Next base: position 10,207,832 of record OX578223.1, on the reverse strand, counting down.
GTCCCAATCATGCACACGCAATAAAAAATATATGCATTCAAAAAATCATTTTAAATAAATTTACTGAAACTAAACAAATAAAACATACAACGCATCAAAATTCCATTCAATTCCGCTGGGAATTGACAACGTTCGTTGTGTTATATGTTTAGTTTCGGTAAATTTATTCCATATGATTTTTTGAATGCATATATTTTTTATTCGACAGATAAGTAGTTGCTTTCGGAGTGGTTAAAGTGTGATTTCTCTAAACCATTACTTTGTAATAGAAAAAAATATATGTTGTATGTGTAGGTCAAATTCAGAAATTTATAACTTTTTAAAGCAGTTTAAATAAGAAATTGAGACGATTTTGAAAAAAGTAACTAGATAAAATTATTGTAGAGGATTTGCCGACAAATGTAATCTGAATACATTTCTTGTTTTTGTTATATTTTTTTCGTGGCGAGTGCATGAATGAGACCCTCTACGCGTGGAACGTCAATAGAGGTATGTTTAAAGCCTCACAAAGCTAATAAAAGTGGCGTCAAATTAAAAAATAAAATATGTATTGGAAACTTCAAATCTCACACTTTAAAATAACGTAAAATATATTTCATTTATTGCTTTTCTGATGACTAAAAAACAATATTTCTTTTCTGACGAATTCCGCAAGAACACTGATTTTAGGGAGACTGGAGCCTTAAGTACATGTATATACCTTTTTTTTTTTTTTTTTTTTTGGTGGGGAAATCCTCATGGATACCCGGACACTTCGGGGGAAGCGCCCGGGTTATGTGAGACTTCTACTCACTAAAACCCCACCGTATTCCTTCGCTGCCATTTGGTCGGGGCTACGGGAGCTATGTGTCGGCCGTGTGCCCCGCCGGCACGCTCTTTCGAGCCCTACTCTTTGGGGCGGGGCTTGGCAACGGAGATGGAAACACCATTGCCAAGCCCCGCCCCACCTCCGCTGAGGCGCCCAGGAATACTTGGGCGCCTCCAGCACGGGACCCTTAGCGTCGGCGACAGACCCCCCGATCTGCCGCCCACAGGTCCCCGTCAGGGCGGCATCCGACCCGCGAAGGCCAGACGCCGCCCGCCACGTCGCCGGCGGCGGATCGGGAGCGAGTCGATACTATCTTCCCGCTCCCGCTCCGCCGCTTCCTTCTGCGACAAGACTGTATCGCAGAAGGACACGACCGCCTGCCAGGACTCGTCTCCGCCGACCATGGATCTTACCAGGGCCGGCAGCGACAAGTCCCCACCTACCGTCGCGGACAAGGCGGCGCGAGGCACCGCCCAAGCTGGGCAAGCCTCACGCGTGTGTTGCGCCGTGTCCGCGACTCCCGCCGGGCAGTGGTGACACGCCTCTGTGGGCTCCCTACCCGCCACCCGACACAAATAGCGACCGAAACAACCATGTCCGGTCAGCATCTGTGCCAGGTGGAAGGTGAGAGCCCCGTGCGCCCGTTCCAGCCACTGCCTGAGAACGGGCCGCACGGCCGCCACCAACTCCCGGCTAACCAGGGGGTTGTCGAGGCGGGCCGCCCACCTTTGAAGGAGGATCTCGCGCGCGTCCTCTCTCCAGCGCTCGATCACCCTCGCAGGGGGGCGGCCACCACCCTCGACTTCCTCCTCTTTGGCTCGCCAGTACACCGCGGCGAGTACCTCGGCTTCGAGGTCCCACGGCGGCGTACCGGCGAGCACACACGCGCCGACACCCGACACGGTGCGGTACGCCCGGGCCACCCTGAGTGCCATGGCGCGCTGCGGACGTCGCAGCGCAGCCAAGTTTCGGGCACTCATGGCTCCTGCCCATATCGGCGCTCCGTAGAGCGCCATGGAGCGCACCACACCTGTGTATAGGCGTCGGCAAGCACTTCCGGGGCCTCCTAAATTAGGGAGGACGCGCCCCAGGGCTCCGGCCGCGGCCACGAGTCTAGGGGCCAACCGCCGGAAGTGCTCCTCAAACCTCCACCGACCGTCGAGGACAAGTCCTAAATACTTCATCGTCGACCCGACGGCGATGGAGGTCCCACCAACTACAATCGTGGCCCCAGGTGGTGGCGCCCTTCGAGGCCCATGGAAAACGAGCGCCTCCGACTTGTGGAGGGCCACCTCGAGTCCCAGGGCGCGAATCCTAGCCACCACCTGGGCCACGCCCGCCGTGGCGAGGAGGGATGCCTCGCGATAGGTGCCGCCGCGGGCCGAGACGAGGGTATCGTCGGCGTAACAAGTAACGCCGACCCCCCGCAACATGGCCCCGCGCAGCACCCAGTCGTAACCGATGTTCCACAGGAGCGGACCGAGGACCGATCCCTGCGGAACACCGCACGACATGTCCCTCCTCCCGAAACCGTACTTCGTCGGGAAGACCACCGCTCTCCCGACGAAGTAGTCGGCCACGACCCTCTGCAGATACCGCGGCACGCCGTGGAACTGCAGAGCACTCTTCACTGTTTCCCAGGGCAGCGTGTTGAACGCGTTGCGGATGTCTAAAGACACCGCGAACAACACACCGCCCCGGGAAATGGCCTCATCGGCGAGGTCCCTGACCCGCGCGATGGCATCCAGGGTCGACCGACCCCGGCGGAAGCCGAACTGCGCGTCGGCGAGGTCCGGACACATGCACTCGACGAGGCGAGCAGCGAGCACACGCTCGAACAGTTTGCTCACCTCGTCGAGCAGCACGATCGGACGATACGCCGACGGCTGCTCGGCCGGGCGTCCGTCCTTCCGAAGCAGGACGAGCTTGCCCGTCTTCCACCTCCGGGGGAATCGACCCCGCTCCAGACACGCGGAGAACAGAGACCTCACCCTACCACCTATCTCCTCCAGCGCGATCGCCAGGGCGGTCCCCGGCACACCGTCCGGGCCCGGGGCGGCCCTCTTCGACTTTAATCTTAGAACGGCCGCCCCGAATTCGGCCTCCGAAACTGGCGCCGGAGCATCTGCCCCGGCGACACGCGCTGAATGAGATCCCCCCATCGCGGGGGGCACCCACTCACCCCGCCGGGGAAACAGCACGTCGACCACCTCGTCGAGGAACTCCGGCTGGAGACTACTCGTCAGGGGGGGGGCCCAGGGGCGCATTTTTTTGCGCACCACTCTGTACGGCCTCCCCCACGGATCCCTGTCTAGAATCGCCAGCCATTCCTCCCACGCCGCCTCCTTGGCCCGCGCGATCTCGACCTGAAAGGTCTCACGCGCGGCCCTAAGGGCAGCGTACGAGGTTTCCTCCTCGACGTGGTCCCGGACCCGTCTCCTCCTGCACCGGGCGTACCGGCGACGCGCCGCCACGCAGGTAGCGCGTATTTGGCGGAGCTCTGCGTTCCACCAGTACACCCAGCGCCGTGGAGGGAGTGGTCTCGCCCTCGGCATGGCCGCATCGCAAATGCGGGCGAGCGACCTGCCGAGGTGCTCCACCTCCTCATCCACGTCTGCCAGAGGGACGAGTCCGGACGTCCATGCCTCGAGTGCGGCTGCCTCCCCGGCCATCTCCCCATCGAGACGCCCCAACACCCAGCGCGGACCGCCCCCAACACCGGGGTGGGTTCGGGCACTACTCCGCTGCGAGTCGATGGGGTACATGTATATACCTTTTTTATTCTATAAATATTATATTTACTTATTTTACATCTGTTACAGTTTAATTAGGATATTTTTTGTTCATTGTAGTAGGTAAATATTTAATTCATTACTTTCTATACATAATAAAGGATAATTTAATACAAAATATTCTTACAAACAATATACCTAACTATAAAAAAAACATTCAGAAGTGGGTTTCCAAATTAAAAACTATTTCAACCAGCAATAGCAAATAATAAAAAGTAGATGTCTATTACTGGGAGTTATTACATTTGTTTATTCAGTAGTACAACATAATAAAGAACAATGTTGTAAAAACATGTAGGTCAGGTTTCATCCATCATCAGTTCATCAGCTATATCCGGAAAAGATCTTTATCGTCAACGCTATATCCGGGAAAGATTCGATAAATCGTCCACCCGGAATATTCAAATCTGATTTCTTATTATGACGGAATATCCCAGTAATCGGTTTGACGGTTCGTTTCACCAATTTTGGTCTAGTTTAGAGGTCGCCAGACAGGATATTACGAGATTACGTCATGAGGTCGTGACATGACACAAAAAAATAGGCAAGTGCATGTCTGCCACGTTTTACGTTGTATGTTTACGCTTCTTGGCTGAAATTATGAAACGTTATTTATTTATTATAAGGTATCATAGTCGTTGTTACATTAAAACTTATTCTGGGGACATTTATACTGAATGTAAGTAGGTACCTACATCTTATGAATGTGTGGACAACATACACTAAATACAGGTAACCTAAAACATCTATACAATTATATACTACGTATTATGTCTTTACTGCTAATATATTCTGTGGCCAAGCACTTAACGGTGTTTTCTGGCAGCTGCAATAGAGAGCCAAGTCCCTTCTAGGCATTGTGTGCTTACCACCTTCGGCCACATCATCACATACCATAGTCCATAGTGAGAAAAGAAAAAAAATATCCTACATAATTAGGATATTGTAACTACTTTATACTTAGTTTGGGCTAGAATTTTAATTTATTCGGAGTAATTCGGATTTTATTCTTAGGGGCGCGAGCTTGAAACGCCTAGCCACCCTTTAAAATATGCCACGGTCATGTTTATGATTACGCAAAGTATAAAAATAAATAAAGCGGTAACCTAAATACCTATATTACTAACCATACTTTTTAAGGTAAGTAAGTAAGTTTATAATTTTATTGAGGTTACACAAAAGTTTTATTGACAAAAATAATTTTAATCGACATTTAATCTAAGTCGTAGAATCCAAAAATCTATCTAAAAAAAAACAATAACAAAGGAGAAAGCAATAGCGATTATTCGATACAACTACGACTCGATTAACAATAGTGTGAAGATTCCTTTCATCGATAGCGAAAACTCATTCGATTGTTCTCACGATTCTCTAACTTGATTGTCTATCTTTAATGAGCATGACTGAAATAATGTCATAGAATTATACCTTATTATATAATTGACTAGATGAAAATAATTATCTATTGAAGCAAAAATCACGTTGTAATAAAATAGGATGATAAAATAAATAAAAGACCGACTTCAAAAACTGAAAAGCATAAAATAAATATTTCTTTTCTACATCATTTTGAAGTCGGTGCCAAGTAAAACATAAAAATTACTTGGTCTTCAGGTTACTTTCTTGCTTTGTTTTGTTTCAGCGAGTTTTCTTTATAGTTAAGTAGTATCTATAAACACATACTAAAAGTTAAGTTGTCATAATATTGTTGTCTTTAGGTTAATTTATTTTTAATAATATTTCGAGTTAGTGTTAGTGATTGGTTTTAATATTTTTTCGTTGTAATATTTTGTTGTTGTTGTTTTGTGTTTTGTGTTATCCTTAGTAATTTTAATGTTTTACATGGCACCGACTTCAAAATGATGTAGAAAGGAAATATTTATTTTATGCTTTTCAGTTTTGAAGTCGGTTTTTTTTTATTTAACACTTTTAAGTTACGAATATGGGTAGAGCTAGTAGGGCAGCTTTTCGAATGCGGAAACGACGGCTAGATGAAACGGAATTAAACAGAACCGTACAGAAATATTTAAAAAAATATGAATGAAAGTCCGTAAGAGTTGGGCCGTCACGGTGCACAAGTTACAAGACACTACACTTGATGAAGCTGTTATAGATCTTTGAAATAAAAAAAACCTAAAGGCCTAAGCCCTAAATATGTATGTATTTAGCTGTCAGTCGTATAAAAACCTTTGAAGGAATAGCACTGTCTAATTAAGAATCAAATAAATTATTGAGTAGGCCACACAGACTCTTTCGTCAAAGAGCATTGCCAGAAATGTTACTTTTTATAATGTTCAACTTTATGCCATGAGATAATATCCATTGGTACTGAATTTACACGTTAGAGCTGTTTGTCATTAAGGAGTTCCGTTGTATGCATTCCTAGTCCAAGTCCAGTCCAGTCCAACACGTCCTTGATCATAGTTAGGTACCTCCTCGTAATGGAATTGTCATAAACCTGACTATACCTCAATCACTACACAATTCCTATCTGGTATATCTTCGGAGCCCACTGTCCAATACCAATGAAATTTAAATGGAACCATTTTGACGCTATACTAAATCCAATGCAAAAGAATTTATTAAAATCGGTTTGTAAACAAAGAAGTTATCCCCAGAAATAGGTAGGATCATTGAGAAGTTCCGGTGGTCGTCTATGGTCTTCTTCATCAGTTTCACATCACCAAATGATACTTTCTGAATGCAAATGCTTGATTTGTTACCGAAAATACCAAAATCGCTATGTATATGCCTATAATATTTGAGGAGTTCCCTCAATTCCTCAGGATTCCATCGTCAGAACTGAATTTTGATAAAAATGGGACCAATCTGGAGGTATACCCTTTCAAATAAAAAAAAAAAATTCAAATCGGTTCATTAATGACGGAGTAATGAGTGTACATCCATTAAAAAAAAACAAAAAAATACATGTGAATTGAGAACCTCCTCCTTTTTTTTAAAGTCGGTTAAAAATAGGAACCAAGATTTTAAATTTTTTAATCGTGAAAAAAAAATTACACAAAGACAACTATTTTTAACCGACGAAAAAACGGAGGAGGTTCTCAAGTCGACGCGTATATTTTTGTTTTTTGTCACATCATTACATATCAGACTACTTTTATATAATTCCAACTGTCATTTGTCTTCATCATTGCGTGCCCTTACGTAATGCGATGGCACAAATCGTCACGAATACGATAAAAAGAAATGACAATGTAAATATACCTAAAGCAAAAAAAGTTCTATTTTAATTTAGTCAACCTTGAAAAGGTATCATGTCAAAGAATCGATTATTAGCTCCAATATTGCACGCTCGCTCGTATTCATGTTTATAACCGTACGTTGATATCATATAAATAATTGGAGGTAATTTAATTCATGCTGTATAGTAATAATTTATGCCTTTTGTGTAAAATGTGCTCGCGTATGTACTCTGAATCACTCTGGATAATAATATAATGACCTATATGTGAGAGAGAGTGAGATCGAGGGGCAATGTAGGTACCTATACCGCCAAATATTGAAGATTGTAAGTAGGATTACTGTGTTTCTCCCAGCTGTTATAGTAAAAAATTATGCTTATCTTCGAAGTTTGTCTAACATCATAAAAATATGCTAAAGTACTTAATATAAGAATTTAGGGCATAAGATGAAAAATATTTCTCTAAAAAAAAATACGCGTCCAAAACATAACCTCATCCTTTTTGAAGTAGATAAAAATTAGATTTCAGCACGACCAACATGAAATGAAATGATGAATTATGGAATGATCTCTTCCATTTACGACCCTAGGGTAGAGCGAGAGGAGCGATCGCTGTAGGCGCCAGAGTGGCGCAAAGGACGCCAAATTGCCAAATGCGGTAAAAATAATCGAGTGAAAAATAAAATATTTGATAGCGGATTTGATTTTTGCAATGAATGTTGATTTTTGAAATTCTTGGTAATTACTATTTATTTAACATTCAAACTGAAATACAATTTATGTGGTGTGAAAGCATCAACCAAAGAGCGCCGAAAAACAATCTCGCTCTACCCTGATCAAGGGCTAGGGCCGGCGCTGCATTGGCACATACATGTAAGGTGTAATATTTATGGATTTTCGTGTATTTATTGTCGAATCCTATACGGAAGTGTAAATATGCTAGCACACATCATTGTTTTAAAGACCGCCATTTGAAGGACGTGTGTGTTGATACTATTTATGGATTTCTTTTTGTTTTTTTTTTATACTACATTGTCGGCAAACAAGCATACGGCCCACCCGATGGTAAGCGGTTACCGTAGCCTATGAACGCTTGCAATAGGTACCAGGAGTATCACTCGCGCGTTGCCAACCCTTCCCCTCTCCTCGATGAGCTCTGGCGACCTTACTCACGCGCAGGAACACAACTATAAGCTATTTGGCTGCGGTATTCTGTAAGGTGGAGGTACTTCCCCAGTCGAGCTGCTCTCTGAGCGACACAACAAAAAATCCAATCAAACAAAAATCCTTCAACCGATTGTCTGACACACAGGTCTAACATGTGCGCTAAAAGTTTCACGGTGGGGTAAACAAACAATTCTTGAAATCTGGCACAGTGCCATCAAAGTTTCAACCTTCCTACAGTTTATGATAGATATTACACGAACTCTATTTAAATCAATGAGGCTCCATTTTCATAATTTATTTATCGTAAATTGCTATGGCAGTTAGTAATTAAAGGCAATTGCAAAAACAAGGCAGACATTTTCAAATAAATGTTTGTACAGTCAAGTTAATTTTTTTTGGAATTTCATGAGGGTTTCTTTGCTTAGCTTTACTTTGAATCAGCGCTGTCCCTGAGATAGAGCGAGAGGAGCGGTCGCTCTAGGCGTCAGTTGGCAAGGGGCGCCAAAATTTCAAATAAAACTTTATAAAGACTATAAATTGAAGCATAATAAATCATAGCTAATAACTGAAACAAAGCAATCTTTCCTTAACTGTATAATACTTACACTGCCTCGATTTATAGATATTATTATGTTTATCTCGGAAGTACGACGCAGGGAAGCCCGGAGGCCGGTAGCTCGGTGCCTGGCACGCAATCTCAACCCGCTTCCACATAGATACCTACGACGATACAATTAGATAACTACCACCTATTTAACCTACATTTCATAGATTAAACAGGCCTTAGGTTCGTGATACTAGCTCGTTTGTCAGTTAACTAACAGCTGTGTTACCACTTAACGGCGAAGTTGTTTTTAAACATTATTGCAAATTGTGACTCAGTTAAGTAGGAATGCCACCTAGTTGGAACTTGGAATGTGATTAATTGATCATAGCATTTCCGTTAAGGCTTCCGTATTCTAGTTTATCTTTCAGGGTTGAAACATTTTCATTTATTATGTCAGATGGTAGCAATACCAGGGGGATTGCCGATCTATACAAAACCTAGAAGGCAATTAGCTCTCAAGTACAATTGCCAGCACACGCGGTGTTCGGCGGGAGACTTTCAACTTGAGGGTGGTAGCCAGCCATTTTACTTGACTGTTGAAACTGTGTGAACATTATCTACCCGAGTCATCATAAAATCTAAAAACATCAATATTTGTATCAAATACACACTTTCGGCTTGAAATATCCGATGACTGCTATTTCGAGTTTACCGACCGCAACCATTTGTACCTTTGTTTTTCACAATATCATTGTGAAAGCTTACTGCTATAAAATTAGATCCACTTGGTCAAAACAATGCATTTCGACTCACCTTTAAATTATTAGTTATTCACACACGGCCACGTGCAACTTGCAAGCAATTTCGTGGTATCAAATTATAGTCTACCTACATCAATAATTTTAAATGGTATTGTACGACACCAATAATTAATTCCCTTAAGCCTTCAGGTATCCTACAGTATGTTAGCCTACTGTACTGAGTTGTTTGAGCTTGCAAAAGATTTCCTTTAAAGTCTCTCCTACTCCTTGATTCAAAGACAAAAATATCTGCTGTAATTTTCAAATATAAATGATGCACCAACCCTATGAAATAACCATAAATTTTTAATAACGATCGTCGATATGACAACCCTAAGTCTAAACATTTTATTTTCATAACACGACGTCTTTACGTAAACTATTGGTAAAAATATAAAAAGTAGTCGCCCATCCGCGTCGTGTGAACAAGAACGTATCGTGTGACTACATACATATTGTGTGCTTTCGTTAACAATGGATTTGTCTGTTTTCATTATACTCTCTTTGATTTCTATCGCGAATGGATTAAATCCCATGTTTCGTTGTTTGTTATTCATGGACAAATGTGAGTAAGTATTTTCACGTTACAGCAATTGATACAGTCTTTTCTGATGCAACTGCCGGAACACACCAGTAGGTGCTCGGCGACAGATGTTCACCTTGAAAGTGGTAGATAGCCAGGCGGGTTCTACACAGTACCCTACCGTGATATGGTTTCCTCACGATGTTTTCCTTTTAAAAAGAGAAAACTAGTAGTCAAAGAAAGCCTCCGATAAAATAGATGCATACCAAATTGGCGCCCAACGAGTGATGTTTGATATATGCAAATAATTTCAGGTGTGTTGCGATGCCCCCGAATGATGCACCCCTATCATACGCGATGTGACCGCGACACGGTGTCACAAATGACTTGCGACGATCCGGAAGTTCATAATTTAGGTATGGTAGATGATCACTTTACGCTAATTAAATTCTATAAAGCCTGCGCGACCGTGTGAAAAGCCCATCTAATAATATAAATATAAAATAGAAATATAGAATAACGACATCGTCGTGAAGATATTTATTTATTTTATAAATTTCATACTAAAATAAATTCCCGCCATGTTATCTTCGGCTACAGATAACGAAAATTAAAAATTCTTAAACACAAACAAGGAACTATGATTATTTCTTTTGTATACAATGCACTTGGGCCACGTTCACTGAATTTACACATTTCATTGTAGGCTATACCTGTGGTTGGTCTCGTTGTGACTGCAACGGCGATCTAGTCCTGTTTGAGGACGAGGGGTTCTGCGTAGAGATGGACGAATGTCCTGAAATGAAGACTAGAGTTCGGATTAGGAACAGAAAGCATCATGGACCCCGACTCCAAAAGAAGCTTCATCTACCAAGACGCGAACCCGACGAAGTTGATGAATAATTACATATTTAACTTTGTTCCTAAAAAATCTTTTTCATCTCATGACACAAGTCTTTTACTTAATATAATCCCTTGCTTTTGTGATCAGACTATCCATCTGAGTAGTGGCATGCCCTATGTAAATCTATGGTTTTCATCATGCGAAATATATCTCGATTAGTCAAGAGATGTCATATAAAATATGGTTTGTATTATAATTAACATTTCAAGTGTAAAATCTTAGTTAAAAATATAAAGGATATTTAGCGTCGATTTTTCAATCACTGAATATACGTCCGATAAATCGGTTCCAATTTCAAATTAACAGCTAAATGCAACATATTATTATCTGAATAATCGGGTCTTAGCTGAATTAGGCCCGATTTTTCTATGGCCAGATAAACGGCTATTAATAATTTGACTCACTATTCCTGGTTTTTTTTTTTTTATTAAGTATGTAGTTTAGGACGCGCATACCATTCATGAGGAACTGTTCTAACTTCAAATTTAAACCCCTTTCATCTATAGAATATAATAAAACAGTAGAATTCGATGTATCTGTAAATTGAATAAAAGTATTAAAAATAGAAAGGGGGTAACAAAAGAAGAGTAATATAATATGGAATAAGATCATTTTTAAAAGAACGTTTACTACAAGTTTGTTTTTAAGTAAGTACCTATGTTAATTTTAGATCAATCGATTATTACCGTGCGCAAACACATTCGTAAACAAAGTGATTTCACGATAAGTATCTCAAAGTTAAAAAAACACGGCGGTGTTTAAGTCATTGTCACCCATACCATGAAGTATGAAAAACAGGTACTTAGTGACAATGGTAGCTTACAGCAAACAAATTGCACCACTTGAGCATTTCAGGTGTCATTTTCAGTCGTTTCGTTTGGAAGCTACACAGACAGACACCATGCAATCCGTGCTTATAATATTATGTTTAATTAGACTTATAGATACCGCTTATTATGGACAAGTTGGTAAACGTGGATGTTTATCATACAATGAAACATGTAAGTACATACCCTATCTTAACATTTTATTAAAAGGCATCTTTAAAATGATTAAATCTTTAGGTACTGATTATTTTTGATATTTTGGTTTTAATTTTGAAAAAGTAGAGAACAGATGGACAAACTCCACCCGCTAATGTTACAGTTATTCTATAGAATTATTTTTATTTATTTATTTATTTATGAATTTGCATTCCATAAGGTAACCTTAGGTGGTAAATTAGGTCTAAGTAAATTTATGGACCCTGTCGGGCACAACAAACATTAGAAGTAGGAGAGAGGAGATAGTGTTGTAGTTTTTGACGATATAGATATATGATAATTAATTGAATTTATATAATTTCTGTGTCATTTATGTAGTCATTAACTGTATAATATATATTTTTTTTTTATAATATGCTTTTTTTAATAATATTTGTTTAAGTTTATTGATAAATTTTGTATCTGTTTCGTCTTTTAATATATCTGGTTATCTATTATATATTTTTATGCACATGACGTAGGGTCTATTAGAGTGTAATGTTAAGTTGGAAGTGGGTAGCATTAACATGTTATTATGTCTTAGCGATCGGTTTGTATTTTTTTCTCCACGCTTTGTGAAGAAACTGATATATTTTCTGACAAATTTGCATGTTTCCAGAATGTAGAGGCATGGTAAGGTTAAAATTTTATGTTTTTGAATGAAAGGTTTGCAGCTAGTGGGTTGGTTTATATTTGTAAGAATTCGGATTAACTTCTTTTGTAGTATGAAAAGTGTGGGCGCATCTACACTATTTCCCCATATGATGATGCCATAACTGATGCCATAATTGAAGTAGTAGAATTTAAAGTACTGTTAGCGGGAGATCCAAACAAATGAGCAAGCGAATTTAGACCATATTGATGACAAGGTAAAGATTTATATAGTAGGAGATGGGACTAAAAAAAAAGACCTTCAATTTAGAATTTATACCCGACTGCAGCGAAGCCAAAAAAGGAAGGTTATGTGTTTGACCTACATCTATGTCTATCCCTATGCCTTCGTAACTACTAAACGGCTGAACCGATTTTGATGAATTGATATGTCGTTAGATTCTAGTTTGGGAATCAGCTTGCATAATAATTGTAAACGCCTTGTTGTTACAATAAATATTATTATTATTATCTTTATTTATTTTTTAATCTTAAGATTATTATCTTTTATAACATTAATATCAAAATCAAAAATATAAAAATCTAGCCTAAATAGAATACATTTTTTACAATATTTCAATAAAAAACATTTAAAAAAACCTAATCATAGTATACCGCCAGCAGCGGGGCAGGGCTCAAGCTACCGGTAGTTAGGACAGAGTGAGGAACCTAGTCCAAAACGATTTTAGAACAAAATAATTAATAAAACCAATATACAACACTATTTAGACAGAGACACGGAGACAGCGCGAGGATCATTGGTTTGCTCGGGCCATTGTCAGACCTACTTTAGCCTAGTGAATTTGTTAGGTATCTACATTACCTGATGACTAAAATTGATATAACGAAAGTTAATAAAACTACACGACGGATTTCAAAGATTTTTTGTATACGGTTTAAAAAAAGCATGATAAAGCTCTGGTTTCATTTAATGATCGACCGTTTTCTCCACCTAGTAGTTATAGCACTGTACGGCTTAGTTTTAAAAACGTTTATTAGGTAATTTTGATTTGTAAAATTTAAAATAATAAAGCTTATCACTTTATAATAATATAATTTCAATGACAGGTGTGGATGAATGTCCAGAGAACATGCATCGACTAAATAGCGAGTGTCGTCCGACGCCGTCGCAACGAACCTGTGACGAGCCAGTCGCACGGTCAATGGGCATCATATGCGACTGGTCGCGCTGCGATTGCGACTTTCCATTCGTGCTACACGTACAATCCGGTTATTGCTTCGTGTACGAAGATTGCCCCTGATCTGATTCCATGATTGAATATCGTGGGTTATCGGAAAATATGGTTACGTAATTTTGGGCCGAAATGTGTATTACTTTATGATTGAAAATAAATTGTTTTATATTTGTTTGGTGTTTTATTTGTTTTGATGAATATATTATTTATTTCGAAAGCTTGATGGACGTCATCATTCAGTTGCTGCTAGTAATAATAGTTGTAGTTGGTATATCAGTTGTCTGGTTTCCATAGTTAATTTGGGATTAAATGACCGAATGTGAATAATGTCCGAGGATTTTTATTTATACCTACCTAATCAACCAGTATAATACCTACATATGATGATCATGGATATACCTACGTTACATATCCAACTACCATCATCAAAAAATATCTTGGGACATTTTTTATACGTGGCTATCTGCAAATATCTTATCCCAAAACTCAGCAGAATTAGCATAAAATGGCTACTTTCAGGGTGTGTACATGTATACGAGAAGACAGCCAGACTCCGAACAAACAGACATGTCCATGTACACAAATATTTGTCTCAAGTGGAAATCTAACATTCACGCCAACTGACCCATCAAATCCTATGTAGGACCATAGGTTTTTGATGGGTCTGAGTTAAGTCTGATACAAAAATGCGTTTGGGGTAATGAGTACATAGGTCTAGCCACGATCTCCGCTGCCCAAAGCACGTCATGAGGACAAATTACATACACTATTAGACTGATCGACCACGTGACGATCACGAGATGACATCGAGCACCTAGAGACGTGATGACTTCAATATTGTTTGAAATCTATTTCGCGAAATTCCTTCCAACTGTAGTAGGTATTCACCCGGATAGCTGCCACTCTCAAGGTGAATCTCATCCGTAGGCAAATCCGTACCACTGTAAAGTCTGCCCAAAAACGTATCTAAACAATAGTCCCTGTAAGAAGTTCTCAATATTAAAGTATACAATTTGTTGCAGATATACTGGTCACTGTCCTATGCTGAAATTCCGTTTCGGAAAATGTTATGGTGACAACACGAGGCAAATTCTACGAGAGATACGCTCCAAAGGACTTTTTAAGTAAGTTTAATAAGACTTCAATTACGTTGGCAATAAATGTGTTCGGTGAGACTTACAATTTTTTTTTTAATTTCGAGAAGAAATTAAAAAAAAAACACATTCATTAAAATTATTATCCTAGTCTAATCTTCTCTTATTTCAATCCTATCTTCCATAGCGTGTACATAATTTATCATTGAATAAACTTACGTTTTAAATATTCTTCCTAAACTTGTTTCCTAGTAATTAATCTTACACATCTTATAACCCACGTGTATCTCAGAAAACCGGTCAGCCTAATTATACCAAGTCCCTTGATGTATCGAGTTACTAATTAAGGGTTGACATGTAATCTTGCTGACGTAGGACGTAACTTGATCAGTAGTTTTAGTTTATAGGAAACTTAGGGATGTAGTCCTTAATCTTATGTGAAAGCTTTGATATAATTTTTTTTTTCTTTCGCTGAAATCAAAACGAGTTCTAACATAGTTATTTTATACTTTTTAGAGCAAACCCATTTTTATTTTTCCATTTTTAGTTTCATGTCTATTGAATACCTATCAAGATTTGTCAGTTTTTTTTTTCTATTTGTATAGGCTTGTGTTTGACCACAATCTCACTATGGTAAGTGATGATGTGGCCGAAGGTGGTAAGCACACAAAGCCTAGAAGGAACTGGCTCTCAAGTGCAGCTGCCGGAACACCAATAGGTGTTTGGCGACAGATTTTCAACATGAGGCTGGTAGCCAGCCAGACGGGTACTAAGTACCCTACCACCGCATAAATTGATTGAGGATATGCATATCAATAATAATTGTCGATGCAATCACCGAAATAATTTGAAAGAATAAAAACTATAATTATCTATTATATTATATTATATTATATATTATATATTATATTATATATTATCCCTTAACGCCTAACTAACAAAGAGTTGTACTTTCCATCATCAGCTCACCTGAATAACTCAAAGGAATATAAGTAGCGGTCTATACGGGCCTATAATATTTAAATAATTATCCACTAACTCCTAATACATAGTTAAGGAGTTATATTTTCCATCATCAGCTCAACAACATGAGATGACGAGTACCAGACGCAAATACTTGAATAATTTTAGAAATAAAACAGTACCTCCCTATAAAATTTGAGGGTTGTCCTCGATTTATCTGGGATCCCATCATCATATCCTGACATGGTGCCAATGGGACCTACCCAATGGAAAGTATACCCTTTTAAACAAAAAAAGAATTTCTCGAATCGGGGAACATAAAAAAACGATTCTTACGAATTGAGAACCTCCTTTTTTTGAAGTAGTTTAAAAATAATAAAACTGAGGGGTATTCCTAAGGCATAGAGAAATTAGGATCAGGATTGAAAGTACCTACTCATTATTACAAACTACTTTTACCATGAGACCAACAAAGGTTCAATACCTCTATCTACTCAACCACTAAACTTTAGCAAAACAAAAAAAGCCCTTTATATTATACTGGAATATGTACTTAAAAAAAAGGGCCGCAGCAAAAACTGAAGATTTATTTTTGAGGAATACCATTATATAAGACAACCGCTGTCTCTCCACTATCGGTATGTCTAATAATATTTCGGGTAGTCTCACAGGTTGCCGATAAGTTCCTGATGTCTATCTATCTGGTAGATATCATTACAGGCCGTCTCAATCTGTCCATTTCGAAAGAGACTGCATTATAAAAAATCTGTCAGATAAGCTATCCGGAACTGCAACCTTTGAGTCTGGCATATATAATTGCAGTAAGCCGCTAGAGTACCGTCCAGGTGATAACTACGAGCTGCACAACGTCCCGCGACACGACATGCCTCAGCGAGACATTTACGACGGCATGCATAACCGTCAGAATGCCTACATGACTGGTTATACTGGATATGTTCCCGGAATGAACTTCAGGTGTGTATAAGTAGAATAACAAAACATAACGAAAAAAGTACCTATTTGTTGTATTCGAATACATACCTATTTGTTGTATTGGGGAATCGATTAGATCCGAAAGAAAAAAAATCAAAATCGGTTCATCCGTTTGGGTGCTACGATGCCACAGACAGATACACACTTTAAACTGTTTGCATCAGTGGTTAAAAACCAGGCATTGCAGGGCATAAAAGTATAGTATATATTGAGAAAAACTTAAGACTAGATACTAATCGGGTGGATAATTATTATTTTTCATGATTTCTAGACTGTCGTTAAAAACTTTACAGATATGGTAAATCATACGGTCGATCCGCCGATGACTGCATGGCAGATTTCACGGAAAATCAACGAGATTTGAGACGCAAAGCTGATCTCAACAGAAGCTACGTACGATCTAGGAGTGCACCAAAAATTGAGACAATCCACACCAGAGACGAAATACGGCGTGATTTGAACAGATTCAGAGAAATTAATAAGTACAAAGGTATGTCCGAACATAGTGAGGCATTAGATACTTCTGACATTAGATAAATATCAAATATTATTATTTAATGCATAATTAGAATATAATACTATTAAGGGTATAAGCAGATGAATAGTACCTACCTAACTAATTTATCAACAATTTTTATTTACTCTCAAATCAATACAGCAGATTCGTCAATTTAAGAGAGTTCCTCAGGGTACATACATAGGACCACTTATTTTAAAATTCTATATTTTTACAGAAAACACGATTTCACCAGAATTCCCTCCGATAGCTGGCTATACTGGACACATTCCTCGTATAAAAGGATCAGAAGCGTCACTCAGTCAGAGATACCATTGCGCTGCGAAACGAGGTTTGGAACTAATTAAGATGGAAAGAGATAAAAGAAAAGACATTCAGGTTGCTGATAAAAACATAAGGACTATTTTGCGAGATCACGACAAGAAATATTCATATTGGAATTGGGGATAGCATACTGGCAGAAGAATGTTCTTTACAAAACGTAGATGAGCATTCTTCTATAAACAAATGAAGAGACAACAGTATTTTTCGATTAGCAATGCTATAGTGATTTGTTAACTTTAATGTAGATATTGTAGATTAGTAAACCATCGATTTGAACTTCATACTATCCGTTTCATCTGAGTTTCCATATGAGATATGGTGCATTAAAGAATAGTATGATAGATTGTCAATATTCTGGGAAATATTGCACGATTCTTGAATTTAACAACAAAGTCTATTGTAACTTCCATGCCTTATAAATGAATGTCTGTGTCAATGTTATTCCTGCTTGGATGTTTGTCTTTTAGATCACACAAGTCCATTGTGTCTATGGATTTTATAAATAAGATTTTGATTTAAATCCCCGTGTGTCACAGGTCACAGATATTTCAAGGCATTCAAAGAGTATTTTGATGTATACTTCGAATTTGATAATGCCTCAAAGAGTGCATTTAAATAAATGTTTCCATTTGTATAATATAGAGAAATTATATTTTTAAGCCTAATGTGAAGTAATTGGAAAATAAACTCTAAATAGATAGTAATTTGTTTTATTTCTATTTAAAATATATTAATACAATCAACACATGAATTCAAGTGTCAATACTTAAATATACTTATATATATTTAACATACGTAGGTATAAAAATATACGACTAAAAATATACATAAATATCTTATAATTTGGTTTAGTAAATTAGGAAAAACTGGCCAATAATTACCATTAAATTTTCTTAAAATATAATAAATGTTGTCATGTTCCACACAACTTTCTAGCTAAACTAAAATAATGTATATTATTATTTGTCAAGGCACAAATTTAAGGCACTTTTAAATAAAATCTCATAAGAAATTGCAATTTTGCGTACAATACGCATGGAAACAGCACCATCAATATTAGACAAATTAGCAGCAGTAACATTTGTTTTCGTTGAAAAGGCAGTCACAATTCAAGTTAAACTTACATTAGAATATACTATAAATCAACTTTCAGGAGTAAATTCAACCATCTTACCAGTTCTTTCATCAACACCATCAATTATAACTGGTTTATCACCTTCAGTAGTTGTCACGTCATTTTCTAATTTCTTATCGCTGGCAAGTTCAAGCATTAGAGTTTCTAGTTTCTGAGCTTTTCTTGTTTCATTGTGAGTGATTAATGCACATAAGTGTTCAGTCAGAAGTTCTTTCTTTTCCTTCTCTTTTTGAAGATGTATCTTTGCTTGGAGGAATTCTTTTTCAACTCTCAGGTAGTGTTTTCTGTAAAATAAAAGCAATAAAGATAAGAAAAAAATCGATATGGTACATATGTATGTTAAGTCTTAAAAGATACAAAAACTTTTAAGAACACAATTTCTCTAACTTGTAGGTACAAGTGTCGCAACGGTTTATGAGCGCTCGGCAAAAGTGGTGGGGGTGTTTGCGCAGGTACACTCGCGCACAAAAATCTTTATACCCAGACTTTTATAATAAGTACCAAAGGCCTACTTCAGCACGTTTCTTAGATTCGATTTTGCGATTTGATTGTAATATAATACTTACTAAAGTTAGGTAATGATAATGATAATAATAAAAATGTTAATATTATTTATTTTATTTTATCCATATTACCAAATTTAATGGAAGGCCATTGGAAATCATCATCGCTGTACAAAGTTTCTGAAGCAAGTTTTTTATCTCTTTTAAATTGCCGATTATTTTTATATGATTGTTTACGTCATAAAACATTTGTTTAGCCTGCCAAGTTAAAACATTCTTTTTTGGCATTTTTACCTACACTGCACGACTTACATTAGATATAAACAACAAAAACGAACAAAAAACAATCAACTAAACCAATAATCGTCATTACGTGCGCAACTGTCCTTCAGGGACGCAAGACGTGTTAACTCTGCGCAGGAGCGCCAAGCGAATGACGAACCAATAGAATGCGTTGGCGCCGTCGGCGCGATACCTCCCCGCGTCGCGCTCAGTCCTCGTGCCGAAGAGACCCAAAGAATGAATTCTGCGCATTCAAGGTTATCGTAAACCGTTGCGATACTTGAAGTTGGTTTGAATCTTACAATTGGCTTGAACTTTGGGTGAAGGACAACATCGTGAGGACCACACATGTCTGGCTGGCTACCATCCTCAATTTGAAAATCTGTCGCCATGGACCTACCGGTGTCCTCACACCGGTAGGTCCATGGCTAGTCAACATGCTAGTCAACATTCGAACATAAAAAAAATTATGAAACAGTATTTTCCGATACATAAAATAGTAAATATATTAATAATAATCATATTTTATTAATACAACTGATTATCATACTTAATATAATAAAGAGGAAAGATGTGTAACGAATAAACTTAAAAACTACTGGATCTATCTCAAAAACTCTTTCACCATTAGAATGCTACATTATCCCTGAGTAACATGGGTTATATTTTATATTTTTATCCCGGGAACGCGGGTCAAACCGCGCGGAAAAGCTAGTGAATTATAAAGTAGTTATAAATAAGTATTATGTTTCATTATCACAACTTTCACAACCAACCATGGATTGGTTGATAAGCATCACACACAATGCAATTTCATGCATAGTTAATTTAAATCAGTTAATAAGTAAGATAAATACAACATCTGTACATGGTATTACATCTTAAATTTACTAGCAATAGAGCAAAGTTGATAAAAAATTTAATACTCACTCAGCCTCAGCATAGCTCAGACAAGCAAGGTCAATCTTCTTTCTCAACACCGACACATCTTGTGAAAACTGTCCATCTAACACTTGTAGTTCCTTCTTTATCTTTTCCAATCGCATCACCTCTTCGGCAGTTTGTTTTGTCCTGTAAATAGTATTCCACTTCATAAAAGCACAAAGATATAAAAACAACATAAATTAATTTATAGATATACCATATTGTCTTGTTAATTAACTGGAAAAATTTGTTTTTAATCATGATCATAACATTTTATCCACAATTTAAAGCTATGTTACTCATAAAATAGAGACACATCTGATGTCTTCAAGATCTGATAAGAATTTCAATGATTGTATTGATATCTTACAGATAAAATTAGATTAAGTTATCTTAACCATGTGGAATATTTACTTAATTTTAAATTTCTAAAAACTGATCCCAGAGCAATCCCTGCTTATCATTTCAAAATCATGTATGAATAAACTCTCACCTATCAGCTAATGCTTTTGCTAACATCTCCTTCCTCTTTTTGTTTTGTTCCTCCATCAACCTCTGTTTAAGTTGCAAGTCTGCCAACTTAGCTCTATGGGATGCCAATTCATCTTCAGAGTAATTGTCAACACCTCTTACAATATCTGGAGTAACCACTGCACTATTCCTTCTGCTATCCACAATTGTGATATCACCATTTCTATTCTCAACTGTATTTGTATCAGTTATTTGTTGAATTTGACTTTCATTATCATTTACTTTTGGAATAGCTTCATTTTCATTTCCATTATCATTTTCTTTGTCATCACTATCATTATTATTGTTCAAGGCATCTACTGCAGGTGTTGGTGTTTTCAAGCTTAGTTTACATTTGTCAAATTGCATATCATCAATAGCATCATCGGAATTCTGTTTTTGAAGCATTGGTAATTTGTATTGACTCACTACCCTCTTTGATTTTGCTCCAATTTTATCCAATTTCTTTATATTTGGTGTATTAATTTGAGATACTGTAATTAGAAAACGAGAATTTAAATAATCATCTTAAATCAAGTCCGGCAACTAACTATTCTCATCATGTTTTAAAGTTTTAACAGACTACACAATGTTACATTTCAATAAATACTGGAAATAATAGTGCAAACGGAATTATTGATGCGAAGGTTAAATGTAAATGAGTGATCAACATCCTGCAGACAAAGATTTCACTATAGCTCGGCCATTAAACCAATGTATTTGTTTGAATAAAATACAATAAATTTACACACCCTTAGTGTCCCACAGTTTTACAAGTAGATTATTTAATGTCATTATAATGGTGGCCTGCATTTGAGTAACTAGGTACCATGATGCATTGGGTTGAGATAATTTAAGATTTTTTTGATTCAATATGTCACCATATATTTCATAACATTATTTATAATTTATTAACAGTATAAAATTTGGGATTTTATCTCTCTATCTTCATTTAAATGTGGGTTACAGCTTACTAATGGAGAATTATGGACTAGATATAAACAATAATAAAAAAGGCTATAAAAAACAAAAACAAAACACTGTTGAATGCAAAAATATTTTTTATTTATCATTTCCATTAGATCATCATATGATCATCATTAGATCATCATCTCTTCAAAGTATTTATTATTTACACTTTGAATATAAATGTAGTAAAGTTTTTGCACGAATCACGTTTTACCATTTATAAATATTTAATGCTTATTATATAAAATTGTATTATTTATAAAAACTTGATATCAATTTCCTGGTTTCTATTCTCAAGTCTTAGTTTAAAAATAGTATAGTAATTTATATTTTTTTATTTGCCATATTTTTGTGGTAATAATAAATTTATAATGATTAAAGATTTTATTTTACAACAGATGGTAGTTTAAAAATATATATTTACAAAGAAAACTTTTCACTAAGCTGACCTAGTTTAGTAAATGTTATTTAGCTTTGAATTTGTAGACAATAACTTGTCTGTGGCTTGATATCACAATTTGAAAATGATGGGATAGTGTAGTGTCAGATGGTAAGCAAATAAAAGTGAGAGCTGACTCTAGGGGCATTGTGCCATATTTTTTTTATAGGAATCACATACTACCAGTTACACTAATTGAAGGCCATGGGAATAGAAACAACACAGGAAATTATAAAAAAGGAAACATACCTATTACTAGTAAGGTGAATTGCAGTATTGACGAATGTAAACCAAAACGAGCTGGATGGATGGAACTCGTCAATTAGTTCTCTGTGACTGATATGGTATACAGAGACTACGAACCGTTAGTAACCTACTAGTTTATCTATATAATGGGCAGCGATATATGAGAAAGACAATTGTTCAAATAGAATAGATATTTACCGTTCTTTGAGCCGGTTTCGGTGGATTTTATTCGCTTCAAATCGTCTTCACTGAAACCCGTAAATGTAGACATTTTATTTTTAGACTTGCTTGGGTCGTTTCTTCATGTAATAGTTGTTTTTTATACAACTATAACTTCAGTTTATGTAGTGATAAATAATAAATTATTTTACAAATTACCTAAATACACGTTACAAAGAAATCAGAATTTTGATTGATTGATGGGAAATAACTGCTTGAAGGAAGGAGGAAATAGCAAGCAATAGCAACGTTGCCAGATAATATGTGGCGAATCCTACGTAAGAGACCTTAAAAAGGTACAAAAAGTTCTAAAAAGGTACGATGTTGCTGCGCCGCCGACTTACGTTAATAATAAATTAATAACACTATCTATCAAATAATAGAACAACTTATACACAAAAAGAAAACCAAACCACTACCAATTGCGTGTTCCATAGCGAATACAAAAAGTAGCAATTTTACAGCACTTATTTTAACGGCTGCAAAAAGAAGTCTATATTTCATACTTATCATACCTAGTATTTTCTGGGTTGTTATGTAGGTATTGGAAGAACTAAAACGTAAAAATAATAATAATAAATGACCTAATATTTAACTGAAAGACTAACTTACTGAAAGAAATCAACATAATTTATTTTTAAAGGAGTATTGAACTAATACATATGCATAAAGCACGCATATTGCTCCAGTCGGCCAATACGCAGGGTAGTCAAAAACGTAGAAATACTCTTTGGTAGGCAAATAAACTATAGTTAGTTACATTGATAGATATGAAACAGATTGCGCAAGCGCACTTAGGAGCCCGCACACTTTTTATTTTTTTGAGATTTGAAAATATTTTTAGCATAAGACAAATGACCATTTTATATTATTTACTCTCATTCTCATGAAAGTATATTGCTATACTCTTTGCCCATTATTGGTCTTATCTTATTACTTATTACGTGAGATGACTTAGAGCAACATTTTACAATACATGTCCCTTTTTATTATATAACGTATATAATAACGGATTTATGTGTAAAACTGGCTTTTACTAGATTACGTAATAAGAAGGTGTGTGGCTGGCAATGTATTAGTCATATAATTGAGTTTCAAACTTATGCCTATAAAGTTAAATTTGCCTTGACGTTTTGTTGAGGTATAAAAATCGTAACAAACAAGAAAACAGTTCTAAATCGAACGAAGGTACGAACATGCATAAAAAGTACGAATTTCGTACTTTTCTTGCCCCCACTGGCAACACTGAGTAGACGTTGACGAAGATGACGTTATTGACGTTAGTCACAGAACAGTAGTGGTTTTATTCTCTTTGTCACAGAAGAAATACTAATCGGATTCGTATTTTTTTTTGAAGCAGGACTAGAAGGTCGTGGGTCCGGGACCTTCTTCCACCCTTCCTTTATCTGTAAAAAAATAAAGTATTTTTTAATTTCGTATTCCTACCTTCCTAGAGTTCGTTTCACCAAAGAAGTCCCAAGCAAGGAATTAATGAAAATCAGTCTTATTTACTGGCTCTTTTTTGCTTCATTCATTCACTCATTTCGTCAAAGAGGATATAATCACTACGTTCTACATTTCATATTCATTCATTTCTTTTAGGGATGTTCAATATTGCAAAAACTTCGATAGCTGAACATTAATTATCGATGTTTATCGAACACAAAACATCGATGTCAGCCAACATCGATGTATTTCGCACACATTGTTACCAATAGATAATACAACCATGAAAAGAGAAAGGAATTATTAAACTGTAGAGAAAAGGTTGCAGGAAAATGTTATAAGTTCCAATTTTTTTGTCAACTGACTGAAAAATTATAATTTTGAAAGCGCAGAACCTTTCAAACTGAATTTCATTGGTCGTGATATCGGTATCTCAAATTTAGATTAGGTATGTGTTCGTGACTTCGATGTTGTTATGTTTATGTGTTTGACATAATGCAATATCGCTTTTAAAACATCGATGTTTTATCTCTTAGGCCGGGAATAGGTGTTGGAGCGATTACTTTGTTTGAACATTCAATACATTCCGACTATCGGATCGGAGTGTATTGAATTGTTCGCCGGATCAGACTATCGGATGAAAAAATCTGACTGACGTATATTCCCGGCCTTAACATCGATGAGCATCGATCATCCACCCTCCCTATTTTATTTTATCTGTGAGTCTGTGACTGCGTGTGTGAGTAGTGAGTGACAGTGTGACCATTTGTGGCAGATTTCTGCCATTTTGGCAGATTTATAAGATTTCAAGAAAATTCACATTACCTAATTTGAATTTTCGATGAAGTCACCTTTTTTAAAAGTAATTACATGAGGTATAATATATAGTTAGATTACAAATGATTTTATTGAACTGGCAACTTCTGTTTCATGGCCATATTGTTTCCCACTTATTCTTATACTTAGTAATAAATACAATTCCGTTATTATCTCAGTGAAATAACTGAAATATTATGTGTAAAAGTGAATTTACTTGAAATCAAAACCAGTTGATAGGCGTTACGTAGTGTTTACAAAAATGTTTTGATCTAGTTTTCCATCATTTAAGTGATTATAGGCAAGTCAGAAGAATCTTTTTAGATTACAAATGTTGTCGTGTCGGTATTCTGAGCAAAATATTCTGTCAGGTAAATTTAAACAAAACAAAAATAATAGGTTCCTAAACAAACATGTTTCAACTATAATTACTACTAAAGAGGGGATAAAGGGGCACGGAGACTGTTTCCTTTAAGCCAACTAAAACATGTTAAAGAAGATGTATTCAAAATCTATGTACCTACATTGAAAATAAAGGGGACAATTTGGAGGCAAATGTTGATACTTGAGTATGCATAAGAAAATTGAAAAATATTTTTGTTTTAATTCATTGTGTATCTTTTTTCCGTTTCCATGATGGCATTTTTGGCGTCAAGTGTGGCAGATTTTTTGCCCAGTGTGTGGGTGGCAGATTCGCCATTAATGAGATGGTCACACTGGTGAGTGAGTGATACAAAGTCGCGGCATTTTGTTGATAGGTTAGAAACCGTAGAAATAATTGTGATTTTCTTTCGTTATTTACTCGCAGAACTAAGGTAATCCTATTAATTATGACACATGTATATTTTTTGTTATGTATTTGTACTAAAATATTGTCATTATTGCAGCAACAACACAAAAATGGCAGCGGCTATGCCAATCAATCCCAAACCTTTCCTCAACAGTTTGACGGGAAAATCTGTTCTGGTAAAACTTAAATGGGGCCACGAATACAAAGGACTCTTAGTATCTGCTGATGGATATATGAATTTACAACTAGCTAACACTGAAGAAATTGTTGATGGCAGTTGCACAGGTAAGCACCTTTTCAAAAAAATATATTGATATCTAAAGTCAAACAAAATAACATAAGTCCATATCACACATAGTCCTGCTTTCCATAACTCAGGTAAGGCAAGCTTCA
This sequence comes from Tetheella fluctuosa, assembly GCA_951216915.1. Classification (NCBI taxonomy): domain Eukaryota; kingdom Metazoa; phylum Arthropoda; class Insecta; order Lepidoptera; family Drepanidae; genus Tetheella; species Tetheella fluctuosa. The sequence continues at coordinate 10,181,657 of OX578223.1, read as the reverse complement.
ATTCCAATAAGTGGATTGAAGTGTTCTGTGTTGCACAAATTTTAGAGTACCTAACTCTTTCAATTTTGTTTTACTGACTAATCTTGATATTCTAGTTACAATATATTCAATTTTTATTTTCAGGTAACCTTGGTGAAGTCCTGATTAGGTGTAACAATGTGTTATATGTAAGAGGAGCTGAAGAGGAAGATGAAGAAGGGGAAATGAAAGAATAACTTACAAAATAACATTTAAACTAAGTTAGGTTAAGTTTAAAGCTACTGAATTGTGTGCAAGAAAATATGTGTTGAATATTGAATCTTATTACAACAGTACAAAGATTGTATTCCAAACTTTACTGTAAACAAACCATGGCCACATGGTAATGCACAATACAACTGATACTCTATAATGATTTAACATTTCAGACAGTTGTATTAGTTATAAATAAGAAACAAATTCCATATAAGACAAACATAGTTTCATTTCTGTTACCCTACATCAAGTTGGATCTTTCACTTGAATTTTCCTTTGCACAGCGGTTTGGTTGATCTGCAAAAAACAATAGGTTCTAAATCTTAAATGAAAAATTAATATGATTTATGTGTATTTTAATTTCATCATCAACAAGATATTTACAGTGATCACAACATTAATAACAGTCACACATTACAAGGCCTACAAATCTTAACTGAAAATCAAGCATACATATTCGTAAATAGATACTTGGCTTATAAACTTTTATTGCTTTAAGAAAATATGAAAGCTTTAGTTTCCAACAGTCATTCTTCATACTCATAAAAATAAATCACAGGAAAGAGCAATACAATAACATAGCACATTTTCTTCTTTACACAAATAAGTTAGCAATATTCTTATCACAAAGTGAATAATCTTGTGCTGGAATTGAATATAGAAAAGTAAAAAAAAAATACTTAAGTACCATAATTTGTATTGATAACAAAATAGATGTTGAAAAATAATAAACAATTACCAAACAAAGCCAAATCATTGATTTACTTAAGAGTTCGCGCCACTCGGAGGTGGCTTTAGTATCTTCGACGTTTATATAAGTGCCCACCCTCCTAAATTGAATGAATGGCTCGACTTTTCTGACACTGGCTTTTTTACGTTCTGACAACTACAACGGCTTTGTATTAGTATGTTTACCTACAGTTTCACTCACGGCGCAGGTTATATATTTTCATCGTCAAGTATCTGCAGATACTCAAGAGACAGCGCTAGTGAAAGAGAAGGTATGTAGTTGCTTCTCTTTTGCTAGCACTGTCTCTCTGAATATGTAGATTCTTGACCATAATAATATATTATCTGCACCGTGTAAACGTTTGCTATAATTAATAAGGTGAATGAATCAATATAATAAGCTACACGCGTGAAATATTAAGCGTTATTATATTTAAAAAACTGATATTATGTATAGGCATATAGTTAACTAAGACGGTCGTCGGTGTAATTATTGGCCCGATTTATCAATATACTATCGCAGACCGTCTCAGTTCAACGGCACACATACAAAAACATTTATAAAATAGAAAATTCAATATTGGCACTAGTTATTATGAATACGGAAGATTATATGTAATTCTCAAAGGTAAATAATAATCATTGACAAATTATTTCATTCTTAAAATATATTATTTGAGCTGTAATGTACTTATACCTTAAATTATTTATTGCCGTAAACACTAAATAGTAAACCAAAATGTTTACAAAATAAATACATACAACAGTATGCATAATATAAATTTTAATGGAATTAGTGTAAGAACACTTACAACAGTTAGAACAAAGAAAGCACACGACTAATGCGTCGTACTATAAGTTTAATAATTAACATGCGAGAATATATACTTACCTTCGTGTCATCGGTTTTTTTTATCATTCGGCTTATAAATATTCTCGCATATTGTACTTTATATTGACTTGAAATACCTATAGTGGATAATAATTATTTTTTTCCTCGAGTTCAAGAAAAAAGCAATCAAGAATGTTATGTAATTATTATTCTACTAAATCAGTTTTTATATGTAATTTAAAAAAAAAAATGGAAGTAAATATCCCGATTTTTGATATCATTTAAAGCAAATAAATGTAAAAATTGTAATTATAGAAATAAATTCTAGAAATTAATAGTACAACAAATTACTTTTACACCTAGTTTTTAAGTATATAACAAAATTCTCTCACTAAGCCTTATATACCTGTTGACCTCGGCGTTATTTATTTACCCAATGACGTCATAAGGCTTGGGCAATATGGGCAAATGCCCCATTTGTTGAAATTTTATGTAATATTACTGAGATCTTTACAATTTGTAATACAATAAATAGATCATTACATTATTACTGAATTTGTCAAATCGAGAGGAATTATTATAAATATCAGATAGCACGATGAACATGAAAATGGGGTTCTAAAATATAATGTTACCCCACAACTTACGCCGTCTCTGGCTAAACATAATTAAAACCTTTCCATGACTTTTACATTTTCCATAATTATAGAAACAAGATAATTGAACTCTTATTACAATGCCACAAGGTTTATAATCAACCGACTAGTAAACTTTCTCAATAGAAATAGGCAGTAATCGCGACAAATCTCTTATCTAGGTAACTCTGTTCAACTTCTACGGAACCACCAACATCCTTTGCCAGGGACAGTATCTAGAAAATAAGATATATTTAAAACTACATTGAGACGTAAATATGAGTGGGGGCGCGCAAATTAAACCAAGTCGGTCTACCGCAGATGTCACAGACAATGGGGGGGGGGTCTCCGTTCTCCTTCATACAGTACCGTAAATTGCTCTCGAGGTGACGATCTACCGATGCAGGATACTTTTTTTTTTTTACTTTGTATAAGCTTGAGTTTGACCACAATCTCACTATGGTAAGTGATGATGTGGCCGAAGGTGGTAAGCACACAAAGCCTAGAAGGAACTGGCAGCTACAGCTGCCGGAACACACCAATAGGTGTTTGGCGACAGATTTACAACTTGAGGGTGGTAGCCAGCCAGGCGGGTAATACAAAGTGCCCTACCATCGTGCTATGATTACCTTCACCGAAAGCTCAAGCTCATTGTAGTATTCGAACCCGCGACCTTCGGCTCGGCGTTCGTTGTCACTACCACTGAGCTATCATCGCTTATGACCCTCAAGTTGAAAATCTACTTTCTCACCAACCTCTACTTGAGAACCTGTTCCTCCTTCCTAGGCTCTACATACTTGCCACCTTCGGCCACATCATCACTTACTATCAGATTGTGGTCACATTAAATACGGCCTAATAAAAATCAAGTTCACACTTAAAAACGTATAAAAGCTTGGTACTCACTTGATCAGGTCTGCTATTCCTTGGCAAGTACAAGGATACAGTGGGCGATATTGTTCTGGCCACGCTCATCAGTTCCGAAGCTGGTCGGGGCTCCAACATTGTTTCTATATCATACTGGTGATTCTGTAATGGAAATATATTTTTAGGGTTCCGTACCCAAAGGGTCAAACGGCACCCTATTACTAAGACTCCGCTGTCCGTCCGTCCGTCTGCCACCAGGCTGTATCTCATAAACCGAGATAGTTAGACATGTGAAATTTTCACAGATGATGTATTTCTGTTGCCGCTATAACAACAAATACTAAAAAATAGAATGCTCCCATACAACAAACGTGATTTTTTTGCTGTTTTATAGATAATGGTACGGAACCCTTCGTGCGCGAGTCCGACTCGCACTTGGCCGGTTTTTTTTATTGACTTTACCCGATCTTAGTGGTAAATCAAACATTACAGATTTTTGAACATTCCATAAAATTCGAACCCGAGAGTTCCTCTCACGCACATCACTGTCATGGCTAAACCCGAGCTATGCCTTGCTAAATAAGGGTTTTTTTTTTAAGCCAATGATAGCTCTGTGGTGGTGACGACAGGCCGCGTCGAAGGTCGTGGATTCGAATCCTACAATGAGCTTCAGCTTTCGGTGAAGGGAAACATCGTGAGGAAACCATAGCACGGTGGTAGGGTACTTTGTAATACCCGCCTGGCTGGCTACCACCCTCAAGTTGAAAATCTGTCGCCAAACACCTACTGGTGTGTTCCGGCAGCTGCGCTTGAGAGTCAGTTGCCTTCTAGGCTTTATAAAGATTGGCAACGCATTGGCTATCCCTCAGGTATTGCTAATGTCAATAGGCGACGGTAGCCCGCCTGCCTGTTTCTTTTTTCCGAACAAATTACACGGCTCTAAAGTTTGCATACCTCAGAATACTTAGGCCCTCCCCAAGGTGGGCTTAGGAACACCATATCAGCTTCCAAGTTAGGCGCCAACTCGAAGAAGTCACCCACTATGAACTCTATACGATCTGCCACTCCGTACACCGTCGCGTTGTGTCGCGCCATTTCAATCTTCATTGGATCTATGTCTATTGCTATCACTAGATAGAATAATAATAACTATATTTATTTTCCACATCTGTTTGTTACCTTTTGAGTACTCTCAGAAAATATTGTATTCAAATTTTGTACAGAAGTACCCTGTGACGGATTTGGGCTACTTTTTATCCGTGGTAACGCAAGTGGTAACGCTGGGCTTCCGCCCAACTACCGACTAGTCAGCAACACTAACATATTATTATTCTAACTGTGTACCAAATTTCATCCAAATCCGTCCAGCCGTTATGGAGCTAAGTCTTAACAAATATATACACACGCAAACTTTCGGATTTATAATACAGCTCTTCAAAGTCGGCAACACATCTGCAATCCCCCTATTATTGCAAATATCCATAGACGCGTATGCGCCAACACCAAATCTCTTTTTAGTACTTTACTCGTCACCTAGCAACGAATAATGCATAGTTCTACGTTTACCGTACTTTTGCGTCAGAAACGTTTCATTTTCGTTACATATAAAACGTTGCAGATTCAACCATTAAGTTTTACTATCATCACGCCCAAAGAAGTTTATCTTCAAAAGCATGGTGTATAAGTCCCCTTACATACCCTTCTTGCTAGTTCTAGCGAACTGTATAGTGTTCCCGCCGGCGCCGCAGAAGGCGTCGAGCACGGTCTCGTAGACGTACTTGTTGGCGACGTGCCACGCCACGCTCTCCGGCGTCACGCTGAACCAGCTCTCCCGGTCCAGTTGGACGCCTTCATCGAACCTGCCCCAACAAACATATGGAGTTCTCCAATTCCATATTGAACCTAGTAGAATGACTTGTCAAAGAGATTTTAGCTGCACTTAAGCCAGTTCCTTCTAGGCACATCATCACTCACCGATAGGTTCACCACCACCTTGCCGCATGCTAATATCAAAAGAACTAAACTTTCGCTAAATAAAATCAAAATTAGCAGTGTAAAAAATAAATGCAGTATTAAGTACAGATTTATAAGTTACATCGACAATATTCGTAAGCGCAGAAAGGAATCTAATGCCGACTAAGTAAAAACCAACGAAATACAGACCTTGTTACATTACTTTTAGATTTGAAATCATGCTATCTCGCTGATAAAATATAGTCGAACCCAAAGAAATAAAAAAAACCCAAAATACCTAGATTTTATTTTATTTTGGAGCCGACTTTTTGGGGATATAAGAGACGTAAATAAATATTTAACTGACCTATGAAACAGCGAATGCCTCTTCTTCCAATACTTCATCATCTTAGGGTCGTCCTTCAACTCGTCCGGTATGTCCGTCTCCTCATCCAATCTCGAATACCTCTTCGGCCGACGTCTACGCTTCGTTACGTCTTGCGTCACTATATCCCATAAATTATGTGAAAAGATTTTGCATTGTATTTTGAAGTTTATGAGAATGTATTGAGAGTTGAATGTATCTGTCATGGGTTTCTGACAAGTATTAATGGCCATTATGTAACGAATCACACAGTGGTAAAGTTCTTTTTATAGAAAACATTTGATGAGCTAATAAATCCTAGTTTAATGACTTATATCTGAGATCTGTTTTATTACTATTGCATTTTATTTTCTTTTTAGAGACTAAAATATAACACTTCAAGGCAAGACGAAAGTGAATAGATATAACGAAAGGACATTTATAACATTTGGAAAGAAGTCGGTTAAAAATATTTTATGAATACGAACCTGTATTTTCTAAAACAACATCTTCATTCTTCTGTTCTTCGTTGACATCCTGAGTATCACTCAACGTTTGTTCCACGTCTAACGGCAAAGGCATAGAGGCAGCTTCTAACGCTACATCTTTAACATTATTGTCTATGTTTTCTATTTTATTCTGCACATCATAATTTAATACTGTATTATTTTCAACGGATTTTTCAGTATCAGATTTGACATCTGGGCACTCGTCTTCTGTTTGCATTTCCTTTTCATCTTGAGAGTCCTTATTCTAGAATGGAAGTTAGAAAAAACGGCGATGTCACGAAATATTATAACAAACCTCTTTTATACCTATCAAAAAGCAGAAGAGTTTGTATATTTGAACGCGTTAAACTCAAAAACTACCAGTGCAATTTGTTTTTTTTTTGCATCAGATAGCCGATGTTGAGGAAAATTATTTATAGTCAAAAACACAGTCAAAACCAACTCCAATTCTTACCTGGTCCATCTGATAAGGGTTTCCATCGTCATCAAAATAAGTTTTCTTCGTCGAGGTAAATCGCTTATAGCGCGGCGGTCGAAGTCTCCCAAGACGCTTTCTATACAATATCTGTCCTTTTGGCATCGTATTCGAGTGAAGACTGAACCCCATTATTTCAAAGGTACTGTTTATTTTTTCGGACACTATTTCTTCTTCGTCAAGTTCGTGACTAAAAAGGAAATTTAGATTTCTCATGCAATAAGTACAAGTATTGTACTAGATTACATTTAAAAAAAAACAAGTTCATAAGAATATATAACTCACCTTCTTTTTAATGAAACGGGCGTCTCTTCAGGCGGATCGTCGTCCCCGTCATCATAACTATACGAAGTTAGGTTATTATTGCTCACAGACTGCTGTAACGATGAACTAGCACCACCATCTACAGCATCTAAATTAACTACTGTTTCATTTTTATTCATATTCACTTCTCCCGCTTCATTGGGTTCTAGTTCACTTTTCTTCTGTTCTTCTTTGAGTAAATTCTGTAATAACACACCAACAGAGCCAATATATCTATTACTAGTTTTTTTATTTCTTTTCCTCGGCTTAGGGACTTTGTCATCCAGCTTTATTTGATCTACTTGAGCTTGAACTTCAATAACTGTTGGCATCTCTTGAGAGTTACCCTCACTATTCTCACACTCAATATCTAGCTTCTCTGTCTTTTGTTTAATCTCAGCCACTGCTTCTGGTAAATAAATATTTATTTCTGGTAAATCTTTGCTTTGTACATCATGTTGCTCAATATAATTTGCGTAATGCAATGCGTATTGCTCTCCAAAATGCTTCTTCCATAAAAACTGCCAATATTGTTCTGTATCTAATTCCTCTGAAGGCACAAGGTCTAAATTCTCTTCAATATTAGCAATTCTCGTTTGATCATTAGATTGATCATCAGATGTTGATGACGAAACACTGTAGTCGTCTGTTGGGGTTGATTCTGAAGTGACATGACTTGATGTCACGTCGTAACTGGATAGAGTAAGCTTAGTTACATTAGTCATGGAGTCAGTAGCGGTTACTGTCCTTGGACTGAGTATCCTGTCATGCTCAGAGCAAGACCTCCTTCTACCTATAGACAACCATCCATCATCTTTATTTGTTTCACTCTTATCAGTTTTCTCAATCTGATGTTGCGTTGTATTTCTATCCTGTTTCTTTTTATAAGGATTAACTTTGGAATCATAAGAAAACTTTCTCTCTCTCATACTGTCATCATCAACTTTCTGATTTGCTTGCTCTCTGTATATCTCATCAGCTGAATGCTGTTTCGGTATATTATTATCATCCATTAGCAGATCATTATTTTCGTCTAAATACGCTGGATTTATATAATCACTGTATTTTGTTATCCATGAAGCCCAAATGAGTCTTTCTCCATTGATTGCCCAGAATTTCTCCCAAGAGACTTCTGAGAAATAATTCTCGATATTTTTTTGAGAGGTTTGAATAGGGAAATCTTGTTCCATTCTCTCTAATTTATCATGTGTGGTGTTATCGGAGTGGTAATCTTGATACGTGAGGTCGGCCCCACTGTCGCTAGGCTGCAAGGCATGGGACATTGTGCCATGTATTTGTGCTGGATCATGCTCGTCAGTTGAGCAACAGTTATCTGTGTGTGATGCACTACAATAGCAACTGGCAGTTTCATCTTTCTGCAAATTATAGAGTAGATATATTATTTAGGATTTATCAAGTTTACGAGATAGGCAATTAAGTTTCCTTCAAGTTTCCCAATTAAAAATACTTAATAAAATAGAATAATATTTTTAAAATTTTCTCAATATACAGAATTTCTCACATCATAATCGGTAATTCCCCTTACTAATACACATATAATATGTATAGATCTCTGGCTTGCTGGAATATATACATCTGCTATTCTATTAAATGAGCAATATTTGTATATTTCACGTTCTCGAAAACGGCTCTAACGATTTCGATGAGAGTTGCAAGATGTGGTGGGGCGAAAAATTGATGTAGCTAGGTTTAATATCTGGTAAAATTAGTTTTCTCTATTTTCAAGCGGGTAAAGCTTGGTCGCCCAGGTAATTTTTTTTTTGTTTTTACTACTAGGTGGCAAACAAGCTTACGGCCCACTTGATGGTAAGCGGTTACTGTAATTCAAATTCAAATTCAAATTCAAAAATCATTTATTCAGTTTAGGCCCTAATAAGGCACTTATGAACGTTACAAATGATTCTACCACCGGTTCGGAATACACTTGGACTGAGAAGACTCCGGCAAGAAACTCAGCAAGGGACATTTTTTATAGATCTTTGTTCTTTTTATTTATGTAAAAATTTAATTACTAATAACAAAGTTTATAAAATTTTAATGAAATAGTTTGTGTAGCGAACATTTCATTTAAATGCATTCTTGTCTTCTATAAAATCAGAAACTTTATAGTACCCTTTCTTACATAACTTTTGTTTAACTAATTTTTTAAATCTATACACAGATAGTTCTTGAATTTCTTTGGGTACTTTGTTATAGAAACGTATACATTGCCCCTTAAATGAGTCCCTCACTTTGCTGAGCCGAGTTACAGGTACAGCGAGTTTGTGCTTATTTCTAGTGTTCAAGCTATGAGTATCGCTGTTCTTAGGAAATTTTTGTATATTTTTCCGAACATAAATTAAATTTTCATAAATGTACTGTGACGACACAGTCATAATATTTATGGATTTGAATTTATCTTTAAGAGAATCTCTAGGACATAATTTATAAATTGCGCGAATAGCCCTCTTCTGCAGAATAAAAATTCTATTGATGTCGGCACCACTGCCCCAAAGGAGGATGCCGTAAGACATCAAGCTGTGAAAATAACTGAAATAAACTAATCTTGCCGTAGATTCGTCAGTGAGAGAACGAATTTTCCTCACTGCATAAGCTGCAGAACTAAGTCTATTCACTAAATTACAAATATGTGGGCTCCATTGTAGCTTATCATCTAAAGTGATACCTAAAAATACGGTTGTTTCAACAAGATCCAGTTTTTCGCCTTTAATAACAATGTCTGTGTTCAAATGTCTTACATTGGGTTGACTGAATCTGATACATTTGGTTTTTTTCTCATTGAGCAATAAATTATTAATAGTAAACCAATCAACGACTACTGAAAGAGCATTGTTTACGTCGTCAGAAGAATTAAAATCATGTCTATTCACTTTGTAAAGAAGTGAAGTGTCATCAGCAAACAATACTATCTCATGTTTTTTTTCTACAAGGTAAGGCAAGTCGTTGATGTAAATCAGAAAAAGAAAAGGTCCCAGGATAGAACCTTGTGGGACGCCCATCGTTACCGAAGACCCAGAGGAAACTTTACCATTTACATCAACCCTTTGAATTCTATCACTCAAGTATGAATTCAAAAGACTGAGTGCAATGTCTCTAATACCATAGTGGTGTAATTTCCTGATCAGTAATTCATGGTGTACACAATCAAATGCCTTGGATAAGTCACAAAAGACACCGATGGTATCACGTGACTCCTCCCAGGCGCCAAAAATATTCTGAACAAGCTCAACACCAGCATCGGTTGTTGAGCGACCCCTGGTAAAACCAAATTGATTACTGTGAAGCAGTCTATTACTATTGAAATGTTCCAATAGTTGATTAAGTATAATTTTTTCGAAAATTTTACTAAATGTCGGTAGTACAGAAATCGGTCTAAAATTAGTGGGGTCAGATGTACTACCGGTTTTAAATAAAGGCACTACTTTACTATGTTTCATCAGATCAGGAAATACGCCACAATCTATGCATTTATTAAAAGTGACAGCCAAATGTGGCGCAATACAATCGATTATAGAATTAACAAGTTTAACGGAAAGTCCCCATAGATCAACAGTTTTTTTCAAATCTATGGATTTAAAAGTTTTAATTATGTCACTAGAGTTAACAGGGGAAAATTGAAAATCGACTGCACATTCTGTTACATTTTTTCTTAGTAATGATAGAGCGAGGGTAGGAGAAGAATCAAGAGATTTGGTAGCCTATAGACGCTCCTAACACCACCAGCAAAGAAAATACAATATTATATTTTCCCTGCCAGGGGTAACACACACGCGTTACCAACCTTGAGACATGAAGTTGTTAAGTCTCCTGTGCCTGTAATATCACCGGTTCCCATACCCTCCTAATCGAAACACAGTAATACAAGTGCACTACTATTTCAAGGCGGAATTAGATATGGTGGTAGTACTTCCCCGGGTGAACTTATGATTATTGGAGCATCTCAGAACTATGCATAGCTGATAATAATCATTACATATTAGTTTTCAACACTTCAACAACGTATTATTGTAAATTCATACCTAGCAATTCTACAATAGTACAGAATCTCTCCAAATATATCTCTTTTGACAGGCCAATAGGTTAGATTCCTAACAACCACACCACGACATGTTGTCTGATTCCCACCAATACAAATGATAAGCATGAACCTGTCTTAAAATCTATAAATAAGTGTGTCTAGGTAATTGGACTATTTAAGATATATTAAACATCTTCCTAAATGGCTTAGGAACTGTATTGTTAAAATTAAAACAAAAACCATACAAATACTACATATTTGACAAAATATATTTTTTAATATAGTACAAAATAATTTTTCTAGTTTCCATAGTATACAAGTCCTGCTTAGTATCAGATAGCCGTGTTTGAAAATTGCAAAAAAATATTAATAACTAGCTTCCCGCTGTGGCTTAGCTTACTCAGACTTTACCTAATTTAGGTGAAAACTCCTGTGGAAACTCCATGGAAATACATTCAGTGGTTTCGAAGATTAGCATCTAATATGTTTAAACAAGCAATTCTTGTATATATATAATCTGAATCTCGGAAACGGCTCCAACGATTTTCATGAAATTTAGTATACATTAGGGGATTTCGGGGGCCATAAATTGATTTGCTTGCCAAAAAAAAAATACCAAGCCAAGCTCGGTCATCCAGGTACTATTCCTTACGACAGACAGACAAGAAAAACATCCTAAATAACCCATACTCCATTTCTGGTAAAAAAATAAAAGAATGTAGACACTGGTTCTACAATTTTATTATATGTAGGTATAGATTTGTTTTAACTTACCTCACACTTGACTTTGTAGGAGGTATCTAATGAGAAGTGAACATGGGAGTGTTCCTCACAGTCTTGGGAATGTGAGTCTCTTAGCACTTCAACATCACTCTCACTGCCATCTTCTTTTTCTGCATAATATGTTTTCACTCCATCTCTTTACAATGAAAAAACAAATGTTTTTATTTTTAATCCGTTCTGTGAATAAGGTACTTACTAATACAAAAATAATAATAATTCGAAGAAGTCAATCCAGACTAAATAAAAAATTATCTATTTGGTATTCAGTATCTTCAATCACAAGTCCATTCAATACAATAAAAATGGTCAGAGTCTTAGGGTTTTTATTGTTTGGTATTTATTTATATGCCTGGTATTGAGAATAGGACAACTATTTACCATTTAGACAAATATCTAAAATACATATACTACTAACTTGGTTTGAATCAAGAGTATAATACAAGTAGGTGGGTACCTTATAAAAGCTCTGCTGCACAAGCAGTAAATAAAATTTTCTTCATCAATGTCTTCATCTTCACTATCAATGTTGAAATGAAATTCAGCCAAAGGCTCCCAGCGATGATAATGGTCGTAGAACTCTGCCATCATAACTGTTATAACTTATAAATCAAGTTAATCTTACATTCATAACCAGAGGTTTTTTATTTCGTAACTCTTATGACAATATTGTAAACCATTCGATGCCTTCGATGGAATTTGGTATTTTAATTTTTAACCTACACAAAACATTTAGGACAAAAATCGAAGAGTTTGGTTTTGAACAGCACAGACTAAGTAGAGATACTACGTATTTGAACAGTAAGTCAGATTACTATATAATTGGTAGTTGGTTGGTTTGGAGCAGTGTTGCCAGGGCCCTTGAATCGTTAGTTACGTTTCGTTTCCTGAAATGTTACATTTTTGCTGCAACAGTTATATTATAGTTTGTTTTTATAATTTACATGTTTTTGGGTTCGAAAGCAAATTGATGTCAGCAACAAGGCCACTAATTTTTCGTTTACAAGTTTTCAGCCTGAGGTTTCTGAAAAAGGTACTTGGTTGACAAATGGGTAGTACATAGCATAGGTCGGCTCTTCGAGCCTTGACGAATGACGATAATAACCTAAATCTTTTACGGAACCATGATTAATTTCGGAATGGTCAAAGAGTCAAAAAGTTATTTAAACACCTAAATGTATTGCTCGCTCATATTATCGTATCATTATCAATTGGTAATTATTAATACATTTAAGATAAGCACTCTTATTACGATAATTTGAAAAACTTTAACGCTAAACTTCTTACCAAATAATAAATGTACGACAACAAACAATAACACAACGAAATAAAAAAAATCACAATCAGCATTGTTTACTATAAAAAAGAGTAAACTGTTGGCAATAAAAATCTAGTATTACAAATCTCGTTGTTCTCAAAAGTTATGAAAAATGTAAGAAATGTAACCTTATGGCAACACTGGTTTGGAGACCCATAGACTAATATTCTGAGTAGTTCTGAAAATCGGTCAACACCTATTTTTTAAACCGCTGCGCGAGTGAAACCGCGGGGGACAGCTAGTATATATATAAAAATGAATCCCTATTTCCCTTGGTCATCGCATCACGCGTGAACGGAATGGAACAATTTCGCTAATTATTTTTTGTTGTGTTATTGTCAGGAAAAGGTTCTTGTGAAAAAAAAAATGAGAAAAAATTGCGCAGAAAATTTGAGATTTTTGTATGAAATTAAGTCATTTTTGATTAGGCAGTTTATTCAGGAACATAGGCTACTTTTATGTTGAAAACGAAGGTGAAACCGCGGGGGACAGCTAGTCTGAAATAAAAGTGACGCCTATAATATACTACTACGTTCACTATATTTTAGTCAAATGGTTATTAAAAAACTAGGGTTTTATATACACACACAAAACAAAATGCGTTGAACTCATACAAAAGTAAACTCTGCCCTCATATAAATATGAGTAAGAGTCTATTGGAGAAAATAATTGTTCATTGATATTTATATTTCATTTGTGATCTTTTACCGGTCTATTGATTAACAATACAACGATTTGTTTCGAATGTAGGTAACGCTCAAGATTTCATACAACTAAAACTTGTAGGTATATGGCACTTGGACAAGTTGGACAGTACTTCGCAGGCGGGTTTCAACTTGCGCGTAAAAATATTCATAGATTAGGCTAGCTAGCTATAATTTTTACTCACATTTACACCTTCACCGATTAGCTATTTCCCGCGCTAGGACGTATTCAGAAGTATGTTGGGGAACTGACTGACGTATTTTATAACATTATTATTTTTGTTTCATTATTTTGCTGTAAAGTTTTGTCGGTGTTTTCCTAAAACTGTACTGTTTTGGTGAAGGGACGGTCCTAGCATCGAACAAACAGGATAGGTATAAGTACTTATATTAATGAGAAAACCACCCCTAAAAGGACGATCAGGGGCCCAATTCTCGAGCAATAGAGATAAATATCAAATCGATATTTATCATAAAACATGGCGGATATCTATAAAAATAAATTTTTGGTATTCTCCAGACATCACACTCGATATTTATCTATCGTTAGCGTTCGATATGCTATGAGTAAGTATTGAAATATTAGATTATATTGTGATATTTTCTTTCGATATGAGACTCGATATATTTCTATTTCGATATTATTATCGAAATTGATAAAAAATCTAATTGCATATCGTAAATATCGAGTGTGATATCTCGAGAATACCGAAAATTGGTTTTTTATAGATATCCGCTATGTTTTATGATAAATATCGAAAGTAATATTTATTTCTATTACTCGAGAATTAGGCCCCTGGATCAACGCAAACATTATCACAGGCTGGCAAGGCTGACGGAGTAGATACGATCCAGATTTTTTTCCCTTTAATTAGGGAAAGCAAAAGGTTTTAGCCCACACAGCCTCGTCATATTGTTGCGTTCTCTGCTACATCTACGTCAGCTACCGTAGATAGAGGTGACTCCTCTATCTACGTCTGCTACGGTTCTCTATCTACGTGTTGTTGACTGTCAGTGTTGCCAATTTGGATTTTAAAGAGCGTATCTCATAGAATATTAGGAAAAGTTCTTAGATCTACACACCTCCTATCCTACTAGTACTACCCACCTATTTATTTACTTTTAGGGCCGGCATTCAATATTATTTATAACATTACTGTTTTTTAGCAAATAGAATAGAATAGCAAACCTGATGACCCGTCTGGTTGGGCCACCGAAATAGCCATTATGTATGGCGTCAAATTAGCGTCATTTTTTTATCCACCTACTAAACTTAGCCTGAAATAAGTGGTGGGCGGGACACATTGCTAGAATGCACGCCAGCCGCTGGACAAGGAGGCTCTTAGAGTGGAGACCTCGAGCTAATACCCGAGAGTTAGTTTGTTTGTTTGAACGCGCTAATCTCAAGAACTACTGGTTCGAATTGAAAAAATATTTTTGTGTTGGATAGCCAATTTATCGAGGAAAACATAAGATCCCTGGGAAACGCGGGTGAGACCGCGGGGTGGAATCTAGTTATTTAATAAAATAAAATCTACATTTAAAATAGGTGCAACCCAGCCTTATAGGTACCTACATTTATTTAACTTTAAGCCAGCCATGTACCAGCTGATATTTTTTTATGATTTTAGGATTGGTTTCATAGTAAAAGTTGTCCATAATGATGAGTACAATGACTCCCTAAAGTTATGGACGTTAATAAAAAAAACAGTGGGGTTATTAATATTTATTTATAACATTACTTAAGTATACCTAGTTACCTATTTTAAGTTTACTAACATAGAGTAAAAACAAAGGTTTAATAATATTATAGAAGAGTGAACTAACGACATAAAAATTCCTTTATTACATAGTATAAAATGAAGTCGCTTCCGCTGTCTGTTCGCTTAGATCTTTTAAACTACGCAACGGATTTTAATGCAATAGATGAGTGATTCAAGAGGAAGGTTTATATGTATAATACATGCATATTATGTTACAGAAAGGCCGAATTCAAAGATTTGTAATGTGATGTCGTAACAAATATATTTTTGTGCGCTTACATTTTGCACCCGTGCGATGCAGGGGCGGGTGCGCTAGTGTAGTTTACAACATTGAATTATTATTACTTGAGGAATGTTCTAATGATTTACACTACGCGAATGGATTATAAGTACCTATGCCTTACGTCGATAACGTAATGAATTACCCTAAATTATATTGTAAAGAGGGCCGAGAAGATACAATTATAATTATAAATTAAATATTCAGAAATAAATTAGAAACCAAATCACTATTCGTTTTTATTGTCACACTTCAGAATTACAACCGACTGCCCTTAAAATCATTTTACAATGCTTTTTAATAACTTTCTGCCCCTCCTCTCCACACCTCGCCACACCATACCAAGCCCCTCCACATCCGTCCGCCTCGCTTCTTTGTTTAGTCAGTACAACTCCTCTTTATTCGTTACAGTCGGTCATCCTGAAACAATTGCACCGCAATTGGTGCACACACCCAATTAGCTCTCCAATAAAACAATTAAATCATCCCTAGTTACTACGTCATCGTCGCTACTAGTCTCACTACACTCTGGGGCACTTCGGTAGACCCGAAGAGAGTCTGCAGCTACTATCCCGGAGAATTTCTTGTAACCTCGCATACCCTTTACATTTCTTATCTCATATCGACCATTATTAAGCACATTTTGAATAATATAAGGCCCAGAATAAAGCACTTGTAATTTGTTATTGACGCTCTTAACTTCTCCCCCAGATGGTGCTTGTTTCCAAAGTACCATGTCACCTTTTTTGAAAACCTTTTCAGGCTTATGCCGTTTATCATAATTTCGTTTCATTACTTGTGCCTGTAGTTCTAATTTCTTTGAAGCATTTTTACGCTTCTCACTTACTGGTATAGACTCTTCATTACCTACTAGATTCGGCATCAACCTACCTTTATGACTAAACATAATCTCATAAGGATGATAACCTAGACTTTCATTAACTGTATTATTTATACCCCAGACTGTGTCTGGTATACATTCAGTCCACATGTTGGGATCTAAATTACGAGTACGCATAGCATTTAACAGTGTACGATTATACCGCTCCACTTGCCCATTTGCTCGTGGACATGCAATAGCGTTCAAGGTATGACGGAATTGATATCTCAATGAAAACTCCTTAAAAACCCAACTAGTAAAGGCTAAATTTCTATCAGATATAACTCTTTTGGGGAAACCAAATAAGCTAAACACGTCTTTAAGTACTGCAACCGTTTCTATGGAGTTAACAGTTCTAGTTGGGCGGGCTAATAGAAACTTTGTAAATGAATCTACTACCATGAGGATGTACTGGTGCCCTTTTTTTGTTCTACAAAATGGGCCCAGGTGGTCAATGTGAACTACTTCCATTGGAACCGTAGGCTTGGGAATAGGGTGTAATTCACCACTTGGTTTCCCGTGATTTCCCTTAGCGTACGCACACTCTAAACAGTTACTTATGTACTTCTTAATAAATCTAGTCATTTTGGGAAACCAATAATCAGACTTGATTAATTCCTCACACCGTTTAATACCTACATGACCTATTTGATCGTGAAACTTTTGCATAAATTTCCACCTGGCAAACGTTGGCACCACTAATCTATCCCCATGTAATGTTTTCCTATATAATCGATCGTCCTTTATTTCGTAATTATTTAAGACATCATTGCACGCGTTACCCTCCGATAACTGTTTAATTATATTATGCAATTTGTCATCCTGCAACTGTATAGTTAAATACCAGTCTTCACTAGATATCATATTTATATTAACGGACACAGGGAATGATTTCAATTTATCACTACTTTCCTTAACTGCCGTACTGCTTGGTGGGTTACGACTAAGAGCATCGACGTGCTTCATGCGATCCCCAGCTCTATATTCGATTTGAAGATCGTACTCCTGAATTGTAAGCCACCAACGCGCTATACGAGGAACTAGATCTCTCTTTAGCAACATATATCTAACAGCGGAGCAATCCGTCACTACTTTAACTGGTTTTCCATAAACATAAACCCGAAAATGTTTTAAAGAATCAACAACAGCCAATGCTCAAGCTCGTAACTATCGTACATCGATTCCTCACGAGAAGTAACCCTACTAAAATAAAACACTGGTTTTAATTCTCCCTCGTTATGTTGAAATAAGATACCCGCTATCCCTATTTTACTGGCATCAGTATGTACCTCACAAGGTAGTAAGGGATCATATAAAGCAAGTACTGGACGTGAACATAATTTTTGCTTTAACTCGTTAAAAGAACTATCATGATTACTACCCCATAACCATGTGGAAGACTTTTTAGTTAAGTCTGTCAATGGTTTTGCTATGAGGGCGAATTGATTAATGTACTTCCTAAAATAGCTGCACAGACCTAAAAACTGACGCAACTGATGTAAATTACTAGGCTTGGGAAAATTAAAAACTGCTCCTATCTTTTGATTACCGGGCCTGATACCATCCGCACTTATTACATGACCGAGAAATGACACTTCTGATTTGAGAAATGCACATTTTTTGAAGTTTAACTTTAGGTCAGCTTTACGCAGTTGAATAAACATTCTTTCTAATAGCTTTAAGCCTTCCGTGATAGTTGAGGTCGATAGTAAAATGTCATCCATAAATGTCACTATTTCATCACTATTCACAAGTTTAACTAATTTTTGAATGACCCGCATAAATACTGACGGTGAGTTTGCTAAACCAAATGGTACCCTCAAATATTCATAAAGGCCATCCGGAGTAACAAACGCAGTTTTATTAATTGAATCCGGATGAATTTTCATATTATGGTAACCAGAAAATAGATCTAAATTTGTAAAATACTTTTTACCGGCTAATCTAGATAGTTGGTCGTCTATGTGAGGCATAGGAAATGGTTTTTTACAGTTATTGCATTTAAATCTCTATAGTCAACACATAACCTATAGTCTCCATTTTTCTTACGCACTAGAATAATCGGGGATGCATATTCAGAATTAGATTCCCTAACAATGCCACCGTCTATCAGTTCATCGACTATTTTTGTTACAGCTTGTCGTTCTGTATGCGCTAATCTATATGGTTTGCGAACTATAGGTTTATTGGTGTTGAGTTCAATAGTCATTTCACCCAAGTGTGTGCAACCTATTTCGTTATTGGAACTTGCAAAACAATCCCTATAAGATTTCAACATTTTTATGAGGTCTCCCGAATACTTCGTATCAATATCTCCTATATTAATATTTGCTAACTCAGTTTCAAATTTATCAGCATTCTCATCTCTCCTCAGAGTAACACAATTAAAACTCACCTCACTATCAAGTCGTACACTTCTCAGCTCTTGTAACCGTTGTTCCTTTTTTCCACTCAATCGGGCTGGAACCGATGTTGCAGACCCTCAGATAGCCATTCCCGTTACGGAGTATCACACTGGGTATGGCATACATGACATCTCCCATGTTGTATCGCCGCGGCTTCGTGCAGTAGTCTCCCAATCCAACTCCGTGAACTGCCACGCGTACCAGATTGTCTCCAACGGACAGACTTGCGTCTTCGATAAGTTCAACTCTAAAACAGCTAGCTTCATTAAACATATCAATATTCATTAAATCACTGGCGTCGCTCCGAGCCTTTGATAATTTTACTCCGTATTTGGACACATTTAACATTATATCTTCCCTATTTATGACAGTCTGTCCTATTATTAGGACAACATCCCCCAAATCAACTTCCGTAACTACTGCTGTAGTTCTTATTTGTATTTTGTCCACCAGTAAATCGAACTCAACTTCTCAACTATTGCGCGAACTGAGCAACCATTGAAACCTTTTAAAATCATGTTGGTAGGACTCATTTGAAGTTTAAGAGCATCGGATGCTTCTTTATAGATCACGTTGAGCTCACTTCCTGTATCTAAATAAGCTTTCATAAATACCTCATTCACTTTGACATTTGTTTTGTATGCGTTCATTTGAGATAGCAATTGGAGTTTCTTTTTATTTTCTCCGTTGCCATCCTCCATACTGCACGCACTTGCCACGTGTCCCAATTTACCACACCTGAAACACTTACGTTTGTCGGGTAATTTACACGTAGTTGCCACATGTCCTACCTCGTTACAGCGGTAGCAGACTGGTAGTTTCCGAGCGTTGGAATCTCTCATAGATAGACCGGTACTTGTAGATGCTTCACTTCTTGGCGCACCAAGTGTCTTCGTAGAAGAATGTTGAAATTTTAGAAAATTACCTTGATACGTATCAAAAGCTGACAAAAAACCTTCATACAGTTCGTCTGGGGTGGAGCACTGGAATGCTTGTGCATTGGCCCTCAGTTCCTGTGGTAGCCCTCGAACGATACACGATACCGCCGCTTGATCACTCAGTTGACATCTATAACAGATGGCTAATTTCTCCTGGAAATACTTAGTCATAGATTCTGATGAAAGTTTCTTTCTAGTCATAAGTTCATCTAATAACGATGCGTAATCATGATGACGTGGAAAAGCTCTTATGATCATGGATTTCCATTCTTTCCACGAGTGATCGTAAGAATCCAATCTGATAAACCAAAGTTTAGCCTGACCATGCAATTTCGATTGTAAAATATAAGATTTTGTTTCATTACTCCAATGGTAGATTACCCCCAATTGCTCAATTTTATTAATCCAACTTTTTATATTCAAATCACGATTATCGGGATCAAAATCAGGCACTAACTTTTCAGTATTTTGAAGCCTCGTGAACTTATTGCAATGCAACTCCTCGTGGTTATTATTCAATAACTTTTTAACGGCCTCGTCTACTTTTCTTTTAATTAATTCCTTTACAGAGATTGAACGAGTATAATTACTGGTTTCACCTACTTGCGATTTTCGGCTCCTTTTTGATTGTGTAGAATCATCTGTCGTTTTATGTGATCTCTTCATCTTGTCTTGAGTTTTGTAATCCCCACACTTCTGATTGTAAAGAGGGCCGAGAAGATACAATTATAATTATAAATTATATATTCAGAAATAAATTAGAAACCAAATCACTATTCGTTTTTATTGTCACACTTCAGAATTACAACCGACTGCCCTTAAAATCATTTTACAATGCTTTTTAATAACTTTCTGCCCCTCCTCTCCACACCTCCCCACACCATACCAAGCCCCTCCACATCCGTCCGCCTCGCCTCTTTGTTTAGTCAGTACAACTCCTCTTTATTCGTTACAATATTATTACTAGACATTAGGTATTCATCAAAACTCAAAATACACGATTTCATGATATTGAAATAAAAATGCAACGTCACTTTGCAATATCTTGCCAAAAAGTCGCGAATTGCTAGTTTAAAATCTTCATGTACTACACCGCTGCACCGCACTGAACGGACGCGACAGTCCGTATCTGCATTTCAATGACATCCTTCAAAAAGTCAAAGTATTCGTCAACGGGGCGCGACGCGTGTTAGAAGAATCTATAGAAATTACTCAAGATTCATCAACTAGTTAGGTAGTTTAAGTAACTGGTTCTTCTCCATCATCTTTGATTGGGGCATTTTAAATTTTTAATCAATAGAACATCACTCTCTTTTTGAATTTCGTCATTAGGTTCTAGTTCTTCTTTAATTTTAATACCTGTGATACATTCTCCTTCAATGTTGATTGGAGCATTTTCAATTTTAATCAATGGAACATCATTATTCTCGCTTACATTTTGCACCCGTGCGATGCAGGGGCGGGTGCGCTAGTGTAGTTTACAACATTGAATTAATATTACTTGAGGAATGTTCTAATGATTTACATTACGCGAATGGATTATAAGTACCTATGCCTTACGTCGATAACGTAATGAATTACCCTAAATTATATTATTACTAGACATTAGGTATTCATCAAAACTCAAAATACACGATTTCATGATATTGAAATAAAAACGCAACGTCACTTTGCAATATCTTGCCAAAAAGTCGCGAATTGCTAGTTTAAAATCTTCATGTACTACACCGCTGCACCGCACTGAATGGACGCGACAGTCAGTATCTGCATTTCAATGACATCCTTCAAAAAGTCAAAGAATTCGTCAACGGGGCGCGACGCGTGTTAGAAGAATCTATAGAAATTACTCAAGATTCATCAACTAGTTAGGTAGTTTAAGTAACTGGTTCTTCTCCATCATCTTTGATTGGGGCATTTTCAATTTTTAATCAATAGAACATCACTCTCTTTTCAAATTTCGTCAATAGGTTCTAGTTCTTCTTTAATTTTAATACCTGTGATACATTCTCCTTCAATGTTGATTGGAGCATTTTCAATTTTAATCAATGGAACATCATTATTCTCTTTTTGCATTTCGTCATTAGGTTCTAGTTCTTCTTTAATTTTAATATATGCGATATAATCTGAAGTTACAGGATCTTCTTGTTTTATTGCTAGGTTTGGATCTAGGTATTCCAGGTTATCCTCAAGGATTGGATTTTCTGATGATTTTACCTTCAAATAAAAATACAAATTTTTACCTAAAGCTTGCATGCTTATACACTTCTCATAAGAAAAATCGAAACGTTCAACACCTCAGTTGTATTACTTAAATAAATTTTATGTTTTATTTTACATCAAACAAAAAATAATAATAATGCCAGATAATTGCGGATATTATAAGGTACTTATCGTTTAACGAATATTAATGTTTGAAATTAAAATTAAAGTTTTATTATCGTGTTTTTTTCAATAGGTACCTATGTTTTTCCCTTTAAGGCTCCAGTCTCCCTAAAATCAGTGTTCTTGCGGAATTTATCAGAAAAGAAATATTGTTTTTTAGTCATCAGAAAAGCAATAAATGAAATATATTTTACATTATTTTAAAGTGTGAGATTTGAAGTTTCCAATACATATTTTATTTTTTAATTTGACGCCACTTTTATTAGCTTTGTGAGGCTTTAAACATACCTCTATTTACGTTCCACGCGTAGAGGGTCTCATTCATGCACACGCTACGAAAAAAATATAACAAAAACAAGAAATGTATTCAGATTACATTTGTCGGCATATCCTCTACAATAATCTTATCTAGTTACTTTTTTTCCAAATGGTCTCAATTTCTTATTTAAATTGCTTTAAAAAGTTATAAATTTCTGAATTTGACCCTTGCAACATATATTTTTTTCTATTACAAAGTAATGGTTTAGAGAAATCACACTTTAACCACTCCGAAAGCTACTTAACAACTACTTAAAACTACTTATCTGTCGAATAAAAAATATATGCATTCAAAAAATCATTTGAACTAAATTTACCGAAACTAAACAAATAAAACATAAAATGCATCAAAATTCCATTCAATTTCGCTGGGAATTGACAGCGTTCGTTGTGTTATATGTTTAGTCTAGTCTCCCTAAAATCAGTGTTCTTGCGGAATTTATCAGAAAAGAAATATTTTTTTTTAGTCATCAGAAAAGCAATAAATGAAATATATTTTACGTTATTTTAAAGTGTGAGATTTAAAGTTTCCAATACATATTTTATTTTTTAAATTGACGCCACTTTTATTAGCTTTGTGAGACTTTAAACATAACTCTATTTACGTTCCACGCGTAGAAGGTCTCATTCATGCACACGCCACGAAAAAAGTATAGCAAAAACAAGAAATGTATTCACATTACATTTGTCGGCAAATCCTCTACAATAATCTTATCTAGTTACTTTTTTCAAAATCGTCTCAATTTCTTATTTAAACTGCTTTAAAAAGTTATAAATTTCTGAATGAACGCTGTCAATTCTCAGCGGAACTGAATGGAATTTTATTTGATTAGTTCCGGTAAATTTATTTAAAATGATTTTTTGAATGCATATATTTTTTATTCGACAGATAAGTAGTTGTTTTCGGAGTGGTTAAAGTGTGATTTCTCTACTAAACCATTACTTTGTAATAGAAAAAAATATATGTTGCAAGGGTCGAATTCAGCAAATGTTTTTAACATTTGTTGAAAAAAACACGATCCTTAGATAAAATTTTAATTTAAAACATTAATATTCGTTAAACAATACCTAGTAATATCCGCAATTAACTGGCATCATTTATTTATTTTGTTTAATGTGAAAAAAACATATAACTCATTTAAAACCAAACTTCAGAGGTGTTTCGATTTTTTTGATGAGAAGTGTACTCATATACTTACATAGATTTCTGTAAAATCTGATCTTACATTTGATGTAGTGTCATGGTGTTTATTTGTTTTTGTAGCTGTATATTTATTGTATGTGTGTTTATCTGAAAAAAAAAACATTATTAATATACACACTTGAATGTATATCCACTAGTGTCCGACTGAGGCTTCGGCTTCGGCCAAAAAAACCACCTTCGGCGAAATCTACGTTGAATCTAAGCCGAAGGTTTTTAGCGCCGAATTCGAAAAGAAACGATAATTTTTTCACATCCCTGGATGAATGATAGATAGATAATGTAATGACTAAAAAATCTCAATGAGATAATGACATAAAATTAAGAATTTGACCTAGATCTATAGTAGTCAGATAAATAAAATATAATTAAGGTAAAAATCCGTGAATTGATTGATCATAATGTCTACTACTTGTCTACTTACAATACAACAGAAGTTAGTCATAACTGGGTGCATGATATAAATTTTTGGAACAAAATGGTGCAAGAAGCGGGAAGTTTGGGCGATAACAAAGGCTATATTTGTGTAAAACCACAAAGTTTATTGTCCACTTATTATTGTTTTCTTAGCTACTGGAGCTACAATGCGCAAACATTATGGAGCCTAATATATTAAATATAAGATTTTTTTCAAAGCATATATTGCTGTTAGATTCATTTAAAAAGTTACATTATCAATGCTTACGTTCACTATCAGAAATGATTTGTATATCACCATTATTATCTATAGTGACAAGAATGATCACTTCATCTTTTCCATCACCTTGAGCATGTGAAACATTATTATTTTCAACATTAATTTGTGCTTTCCCAATATCAGAAGCAGTATTCTGAATTTTGTTATCTGTTACATCATTCAGCAATTTGTTTGTTTCAATTTCTTTTGACCCAATATTAAATTTGGTTTTGCCTACAATAAAAAATCAAATGTTATTTTTTGTCACACACAAACAGTATTGAAAAAAAATGTGTACGGTATGGTGTCAGAATTCCCAAATGTCGCCCAAAATAAAGAAAAGTTGAAAAAGATGGAGGAGAAATGGCAAAAAATAGAATACACAAATTTGACTAAAAAAGACATATATTCCTTTTAATTATAAAAGTTTTTTTAAGGCATGCAAAATTAATAAAAATAAGGAAAATTTATGGGAAAAAAATTGTGCAGCTTCTCACACAAAAGAATTTGACAAATTGAACAAATTCTTCTAGTTTTCCTGGCAAATTTGCGTTTTCCTTCCACAATTTTACTCTTCCTGCCATAGACTCTATAACATTCAACACAGCGTCCTTTTGCAGAAAAGTATACACAAAGCCGAAGATTTCTACACAAAACTTTTTCAGGGGCCTTGTGTATCTTTTTGGCACACAAGGAAAATGAGACCACCATAATGTATGTAGAGCGCATTTTATGAAGCGTTTTTAAACAAAAAAAAGTTAAGTCCAAAAAATGAAATCACTGTTTTTGAGCATGGCAGACAACATGTTAAACACTAATCATACAAACCCAAATTTGTTTTATAAGTACAACTAACAAACCAACTAACACACATTTGAAATGAAAAACTTAGCATGAGTCAAATAAAGCTTTTCTAATAATAATAATAAAATGGTGTCAGAATCATTTCAGCAGTTTAGGGGTGAAAATTGTAATGTGATGTCGTAACAAATATATTTTTGTGCGCTTACATTTTGCACCCGAGCGATGCAGGGGCGGGTGCGCTAGTGTAGTTTACAACATTGAATTATTATTACTTGAGGAATGTTCTAATGATTTACATTACGCGAATGGATTATAAGTACCTATGCCTTACGTCGATAACGTAATGAATTGCCCTAAGTTATTATTACTAGACATTAGGTATTCATCAAAACTCAAAATACACGATTTCATGATAATGAAATAAAAACGCAACGTCACTTTGCAATATCTTGGCAAAAAGTCGCGAATTGCTAGTTTAAAATCTTCATGTACTACACCGCTGCACCGCACTGAATGGACGCGACAGTCCGTATCTGCATTTCAATGACAACCTTCAAAAAGTCAAAGAATTCGTCAACGGGGCGCGGCGCGTGTTAGAAGAATCTATAGAAATTACTCAAGATTCATCAACTAGTTAGGTAGTTTAAGTTACTGGTTCTTCTCCATCATCTTTGATTGGGGCATTTTAAATTTTTAATCAATAGAACATCACTCTCTTTTCGAATTTCGTCATTAGGTTCTAGTTCTTCTTTAATTTTAATACCTGTGATACATTCTCCTTCAATGTTGATTGGAGCATTTTCAATTTTAATCAATGGAACATCATTATTCTCTTTTTGCATTTCGTCATTAGGTTCTAGTTCTTCTTTAATTTTAATATATGCGATATCTGAAGTTACAGGATCTTCTTGTTTTATTGCTAGGTTTGGATCTAGGTATTCCAGGTTATCCTCAAGGATTGGATTTTCTGATGATTTTACCTTCAAATAAAAATACAAATTTTTACCTAAAGCTTGCATGCTTATACACTTCTCATAAGAAAAATCGAAACGTTCAACACCTCAGTTGTATTACTTAAATAAATTTTATGTTTTATTTTACATCAAACAAAAAATAATAATAATGCCAGATAATTGCGGATATTATAAGGTACTTATCGTTTAACGAATATTAATGTTTGAAATTAAAATTAAAGTTTTATTATCGTGTTTTTTTCAATAGGTACCTATGTTTTTCCCTTTAAGAAGAATTTGTAAAATGTTATCTCACCAAAAACATTCTGTAAAAAACTAGCCAAGTCTCGATGGAGCTGCTTGTTTATCTCTAAAAAGTAATGAAATCTAGACAAAGTCGTGCCAAGTCTAAGGTTCCTTACTGCGATTTCTTTATTATTATAGTTAATGTTGTGTGACTTGGCCGTTGAAGGGTACAAAACCAGGTGCTCCATGACACCTGATGTTCTATTCTGATGATCATGAGTGAGTGAGTGAGTGTCATAAATGCGAAACTTTGCTTTCGCTTAACTTCGGAACTAAATGATCTACAGACTTGAAATTTGGATTGTAAGTATATGTGATTATAGCTTACTGGATGATGAAAACTTCTGCGTTTTGGTCTTATCCAGAGGTTCTCAAATAGGGGCCTGAAAATACGGCGAAATGGTTCCAGTAAAGGATGGTGCGGCAGTGTTTGCTTCGCGCTCCACTTGGCGGGGGCACTGCCGTGCTCCCCGATAAACCGAACCGCATGATAGCAGTCATTAGACCCCGGGGAGGAAATACGTTTTATTTCTTAATTTTTTTTCATAAGGCTCCAGTCTCCCTAAAATCAGTGTTCTTGCGGAATTTATCAGAAAAGAAATATTTTTTTTTAGTCATCAGAAAAGCAATAAATGAAATATATTTTACGTTATTTTAAAGTGTGAGATTTAAAGTTTCCAATACATATTTTATTTTTTAAATTGACGCCACTTTTATTAGCTTTGTGAGACTTTAAACATAACTCTATTTACGTTCCACGCGTAGAAGGTCTCATTCATGCACACGCCACGAAAAAAGTATAGCAAAAACAAGAAATGTATTCACATTACATTTGTCGGCAAATCCTCTACAATAATCTTATCTAGTTACTTTTTTCAAAATCGTCTCAATTTCTTATTTAAACTGCTTTAAAAAGTTATAAATTTCTGAATGAACGCTGTCAATTCTCAGCGGAACTGAATGGAATTTTATTTGATTAGTTCCGGTAAATTTATTTAAAATGATTTTTTGAATGCATATATTTTTTATTCGACAGATAAGTAGTTGTTTTCGGAGTGGTTAAAGTGTGATTTCTCTACTAAACCATTACTTTGTAATAGAAAAAAATATATGTTGCAAGGGTCGAATTCAGCAAATGTTTTTAACATTTGTTGAAAAAAACACGATCCTTAGATAAAATTTTAATTTAAAACATTAATATTCGTTAAACAATACCTAGTAATATCCGCAATTAACTGGCATCATTTATTTATTTTGTTTAATGTGAAAAAAACATATAACTCATTTAAAACCAAACTTCAGAGGTGTTTCGATTTTTTTGATGAGAAGTGTACTCATATACTTACATAGATTTCTGTAAAATCTGATCTTACATTTGATGTAGTGTCATGGTGTTTATTTGTTTTTGTAGCTGTATATTTATTGTATGTGTGTTTATCTGAAAAAAAAAACATTATTAATATACACACTTGAATGTATATCCACTAGTGTCCGACTGAGGCTTCGGCTTCGGCCAAAAAAACCACCTTCGGCGAAATCTACGTTGAATCTAAGCCGAAGGTTTTTAGCGCCGAATTCGAAAAGAAACGATAATTTTTTCACATCCCTGGATGAATGATAGATAGATAATGTAATGACTAAAAAATCTCAATGAGATAATGACATAAAATTAAGAATTTGACCTAGATCTATAGTAGTCAGATAAATAAAATATAATTAAGGTAAAAATCCGTGAATTGATTGATCATAATGTCTACTACTTGTCTACTTACAATACAACAGAAGTTAGTCATAACTGGGTGCATGATATAAATTTTTGGAACAAAATGGTGCAAGAAGCGGGAAGTTTGGGCGATAACAAAGGCTATATTTGTGTAAAACCACAAAGTTTATTGTCCACTTATTATTGTTTTCTTAGCTACTGGAGCTACAATGCGCAAACATTATGGAGCCTAATATATTAAATATAAGATTTTTTTCAAAGCATATATTGCAGTTAGATTCATTTAAAAAGTTACATTATCAATGCTTACGTTCACTATCAGAAATGATTTGTATATCACCATTATTATCTATAGTGACAAGAATGATCACTTCATCTTTTCCATCACCTTGAGCATGTGAAACATTATTATTTTCAACATTAATTTGTGCTTTCCCAATATCAGAAGCAGTATTCTGAATTTTGTTATCTGTTACATCATTCAGCAATTTGTTTGTTTCAATTTCTTTTGACCCAATATTAAATTTGGTTTTGCCTACAATAAAAAATCAAATGTTATTTTTTGTCACACACAAACAGTATTGAAAAAAAATGTGTACGGTATGGTGTCAGAATTCCCAAATGTCGCCCAAAATAAAGAAAAGTTGAAAAAGATGGAGGAGAAATGGCAAAAAATAGAATACACAAATTTGACTAAAAAAGACATATATTCCTTTTAATTATAAAAGTTTTTTTAAGGCATGCAAAATTAATAAAAATAAGGAAAATTTATGGGAAAAAAATTGTGCAGCTTCTCACACAAAAGAATTTGACAAATTGAACAAATTCTTCTAGTTTTCCTGGCAAATTTGCGTTTTCCTTCCACAATTTTACTCTTCCTGCCATAGACTCTATAACATTCAACACAGCGTCCTTTTGCAGAAAAGTATACACAAAGCCGAAGATTTCTACACAAAACTTTTTCAGGGGCCTTGTGTATCTTTTTGGCACACAAGGAAAATGAGACCACCATAATGTATGTAGAGCGCATTTTATGAAGCGTTTTTAAACAAAAAAAAGTTAAGTCCAAAAAATGAAATCACTGTTTTTGAGCATGGCAGACAACATGTTAAACACTAATCATACAAACCCAAATTTGTTTTATAAGTACAACTAACAAACCAACTAACACACATTTGAAATGAAAAACTTAGCATGAGTCAAATAAAGCTTTTCTAATAATAATAATAAAATGGTGTCAGAATCATTTCAGCAGTTTAGGGGTGAAAAGGTAACAGATAGTTTCTTTCACCTTTATAATATTAATATGGATAATGGATAGTACCTGCGCGACTGAGCATTTTTTTAAAATCTTTATTTTCAGAGATGATACTTATTAGACCAGCCATGTACCAGCTGATATTTTTTTATGATTTTAGGATTGGTTTCATAGTAAAAGTTGTCCATAATGATGAGTATAATGACTCTCTAAAGTTATGGACGTTAATAAAAAAAACAGTGGGGTTATTAATATTATTTATAACATTACTTAAGTATACCTAGTTACCTATTTTAAGTTTACTAACATACAGTGGTGATGCGGATGCGGGAAATATATTTACGCAATCATGAGTACCTCCAAGGACGCAAAGGGGAGCAAGGCTTAATGTACTTACCGCTTAAGCAGCAACTTGTCCCTTCACTCCTGCGAAGCGGTGATGCGGAGCAGATCCAAAACGCTGAAGAATCTTAGTATATTATGAGATGACGTGCGGGTGCGGAAAATATGTGACAATGAATGAATACAATTTTGAATTTAGAATTTGGAAAGGAGTTGTTCGGGATTTTCCGGATCGCTTCGGGGCGACTCCTTGCCACTTAATCGGCATATACATGCGTTCCCTAGCGTCCAATGGAACTTAAAAAACGGCGTAAACATACTCCCCGGCTTGAAAGTCCAGAGGATTTTCAAAGGAAAGATATACTAGGAAATGTGGGTAATGTAATGACCATACATAAAAGTTAAAGCGGATTTCAGTTTCAAAAAACTTGAAGTAACATGTGTAATTAAAGTCTTATTTAAATTAAAGATGCGGTTAAGTTATTATTAAATTGCGTCAACATAATATGTGGAAAAGTTATAAATAATGCGAGAATATATAATATGTATGCGAATAAAATCATTGTGCATTAATAAATGTGAAAGAATTCAAATTATTGTAATGAAAGCGGATATAATTTTACAACTGGACGTTTGAATGTACCAGTCGTAGTACGTACTAATGCAACACGAGAGATTCCATCTTTTCCCGGGAATACTTGTTCAATAATGCCTGTGGGCCAGCGAAGCGGCGGAGTATCATCTTGATGAATGAGAACAAATATACCTGGTTTGATTGGAAAATCAGAGGTATTCCATTTTTGTTTAAATTTAACACCACGTCTGCGCGTTAAATAAATATATACAGGACCGGCGTAACAAACCCCTGTGTGTTTGAAAGCTTTAACTTCTTGTACGCGAGCATGAGGAAGATATGCCATCATAGGCGAAGGATGATTAGGCGAGACTTTGAAGCAAAAATTGCATTGACGTATACGTTGCCGAATTATATTCCGAGCAGATATAATCCAGAAGCGGTGTCTTATTAAAGACATAAGAAGATGCGAACCAGTATGAAAATTGGAGCAGTGATAATCATCAATTATCAAGTCAACCAAATGGTCACGACGTGGAAGCAATATTGGATGAAGATTTTCATACGGTATATTAGCGTTTGTGAAATCATCCATGTACAGTTCTTCAGTGATGATCTTAGCGGCAAAGGGAAAACGTTTACGTTCATCGTCAGGTAGCTGACGAAGAGTCCGAATAGCCAAGAACGGACTAGAGCGGAGAGTGAAAGCCATGGAATTAAATTGTAGAATGCGAAGCGGTTCATTTTTGTTAAAGCGGTATAATAGTTTTTGAAAATTATGATATTTTTCTGATAAAAGTATTCTCAGATACAATTGCTGCACATGCGCAGTTACACTAATTTTAAAACAGCGAAACTTCAAAATTAGTCTAAATAAAACTGTTTGTAAATTAGGACCTTTATGTAACAAATCATTAAGCGATATTCCATTATCAGTTTTAGCACTAGCATCTAAAACGACACGTGTTTTTGTTGTAGCCTTGTCTAGCCGTATAACAGCGTGATGCGGTATGAAGTATCTTTCAGAAATAGCGGAAGAAGAATAAGGTATCTCCGACAAATAACCTTTTTCTATAGAATCGACCATTACATCGTTGTACGCTTGACGTAATGTAGGGATTGCGCTAAATTTACGTTCTAGAGCTGTCAGCGCGTTTAAACGGTAACGAAACGATATAAGGACCACACGCACTTCTTGTCACCGTTGATGCATATAACTTTTCACAATTACGATTTTCCGGACTTATAATATTATATGACGACACCTCCTCGAGTTCCCAAAATTTCATCATATTTTTATTAAGTTCATTTACTAAAGGACCGAAGGACCAGGCAATGCCCTCAGGATTGACAGCAGGTATCTCCCCCATAATAACATAGCCAAGCGTGGTCTCGAGGGCGTGAGGTGTAGAGCGAGCGGTATCCGAAAGAACAACTGAACGAGCGAGTGGCGGTACTACTCTACCTCCAAGTAAGATAAATGCAAACATCTGAGCTCCAAGAATCGCATTTATAACTCCAGGCATATTCCAACAATCGTCAGCGAGCGGTAAATTCACGAAATTATCCATTACCGATGTGTGGATCACACGCGTAGGTAGCTGATCAGTTATATCATCGACGACAAGAAACGTCAAATTATATTGAGCGTCAGAAACGCGCGACTGGATCGTCAGCGAAACGTAACCCTTAATAGGTGTTGAGATTGACCCAACTGTTTTTAAAAAAGAATTTACAAGCGGTTGAATGTCTAATTTCAATTCATCACAATATGCGAGCGTAATAAGATTATTTTGCGACGCACTATCAATTAAGCATCTAATAATATGGCGTTTACCGTTTGTTGGAACGAATACTTGCGCAGTAGGTAAAACAATAGTCGTATCTAAATGTTTACCAGATGCATCTTGGTTGCTAGAATGCAACGTGAGTGAATTATTATGTTTTTCCAACGCAGTGTTAGAAACAGGCGAAGCGGTCGCGTCAGGTGCATCTGTGTGAATATGCATACACACAGCTTGCGAGCATGATGGACGCGGATTTTCAACGGCAGCGGTGCCACCACGTACATTAGTGACAGCTGAGTTAGAAGCAACAGGAGTAGAGTGCCTATTCTCAAAACCTGCTGCATTATGTTGTGAATGTTGCGGAACTTGTGGTATATCAAAATGCAAAAGCGTATGATGCTTCTTATCACACGTCTTGCAAGTATTACGAGAAGCACATTTAAAAGTTGAATGTTTTGTACTCAAACAATTAATACAAAATCGGTTTTCTTTAAGATAATTAAAGCGTTCTTTAACAGACAATGCTTTAAATGCCGAGCATTCATATAAATGAATGTGTTGCAGATCTTTACAGAAAATACAAGAGAAATTATTTTCTGTAATAGTGAATGTATGCGATACCTTTGGCGTGGAAATACGCGACCGATTTTGAGAATAGGACCCATGAACGTCAGACGTACTTTGACGAACAGGAATAATTCGTTCGAGAATTTTTATGTGATGTCGTACAAAAGAGACTAAATCAGAACTTGAAGGAATATCCTTATCACGAACTGACAACTCAAAGTTTTGAACGAGTTGCGTGTCTATCTTTCTAAGAGCGAGATGCGTGAGAATAAAATCAGATAGATCGTCAATACCTAAATGTTTTAAAGCGGCTATAGAAGAATGAACCCGTTCGACATAGTAATTCAATTGAGCGGTTGAATCAGATGTAGGTTTGATATTAAGGATATTATTTAGGTACATTGACCCTAGTAGCCTCTTATCTTGATATTTACCTACTAATGAATTCCATATCGAAGCATAATTAGTTTCGTCGGGAATAATACCTGCGAAAACATTCAGAGCAGTGCCACTTAACTTTCCTACCAAATACTGTACTCGATGAGCATCGGTTAACTGCTTATTGTCATGCACGTTGGTTTTAAAGCTTTGGTAAAAAAGGGGCCAGGATTCCGGATTACCAGAAAATCCAACAAGGTCCAGGCGAGGCAGTCGGCATGAATAAGTGAATGGATCGGTTTTAGCGGAAGGCTTATCTGATGTGATTACCCGACGAGGTTCTAATAGACCTGAGCGTGTATGTTGAATATATGAGTAAAGGGTCTCGAATGCGCTCCAGTTGTTAAAATCAATAATATATTCAGGGTCCTCTTCTAATAATAATGCGTTTTATTCATCGCATAAAGTATTGTAACTAGTGTATAATTTTTCTATATTAGAAGAAGCTGCCAAAAAATCTTGTTTACTTCTAGTGTCAATATCTGACGGACATACCTTTTTGGCAGAAATAAACAAATTGTTGAAAATGGAGAATATAGCCTCTTTTTTGGCAATAACAATTTTAATTTTTGAATCGGAAGTCATTTTGACGTTTCAAATGTGACGTGCAAAATACAAATAAAAATGAAAGAATGCTAAAATTAAGATATTATTAAACAAATAACAATAATATGAGCGAATAAGAATAATATGCGAAAGGAATAAAATGCGAATTAATTATAATTGTATGCGTTAGGGAATCTCTTACGTAGGTAGGTACTGCGTTTATTATGAAGCGACAGTTTTATAAAATATGCACAATAATATTATAAACGCAAATATATTATGAGATGTTTATTTTCGATAGCAAAGAGACCGCTAGATCTATCCGGATCGATTAGGACCAAACTTTATGGTGATGCGGATGCGGGAAATATATTTACGCAATCATGAGTACCTCCAAGGACGCAAAGGGGAGCAAGGCTTAATGTACTTACCGCTTAAGCAGCAACTTGTCCCTTCACTCCTGCGAAGCGGTGATGCGGAGCAGATCCAAAACGCTGAAGAATCTTAGTATATTATGAGATGACGTGCGGGTGCGGAAAATATGTGACAATGAATGAATACAATTTTGAATTTAGAATTTGGAAAGGAGTTGTTCGGGATTTTCCGGATCGCTTCGGGGCGACTCCTTGCCACTTAATCGGCATATACATTAAGCCCTTCATGCGTTCCCTAGCGTCCAATGGAACTTAAAAAACGGCGTAAACATACAGTAAAAACAAAGGTTTAATAATATTATAGAAGAGTGAACTAACGACATAAAAATTCCTTTATTACATAGTATAAAATGAAGTCGCTTCCGCTGTCTGTTCGCTTAGATCTTTTAAACTACGCAACGGATTTTAATGCAATAGATGAGTGATTCAAGAGGAAGGTTTATATGTATAATACATGCATATTATGTTACAGAAAGGCCGAATTCAAAGATTTGTAATGTGATGTCGTAACAAATATATTTTTGTGCGCTTACATTTTGCACCCGTGCGATGCAGGGGCGGGTGCGCTAGTGTAGTTTACAACATTGAATTATTATTACTTGAGGAATGTTCTAATGATTTACATTACGCGAATGGATTATAAGTACCTATGCCTTACGTCGATAACGTAATGAATTGCCCTAAGTTATTATTACTAGACATTAGGTATTCATCAAAACTCAAAATACACGATTTCATGATAATGAAATAAAAACGCAACGTCACTTTGCAATATCTTGCCAAAAAGTCGCGAATTGCTAGTTTAAAATCTTCATGTACTACACCGCTGCACCGCACTGAATGGACGCGACAGTCCGTATCTGCATTTCAATGACAACCTTCAAAAAGTCAAAGAATTCGTCAACGGGGCGCGGCGCGTGTTAGAAGAATCTATAGAAATTACTCAAGATTCATCAACTAGTTAGGTAGTTTAAGTTACTGGTTCTTCTCCATCATCTTTGATTGGGGCATTTTAAATTTTTAATCAATAGAACATCACTCTCTTTTCGAATTTCGTCATTAGGTTCTAGTTCTTCTTTAATTTTAATACCTGTGATACATTCTCCTTCAATGTTGATTGGAGCATTTTCAATTTTAATCAATGGAACATCATTATTCTCTTTTTGCATTTCGTCATTAGGTTCTAGTTCTTCTTTAATTTTAATATATGCGATATCTGAAGTTACAGGATCTTCTTGTTTTATTGCTAGGTTTGGATCTAGGTATTCCAGGTTATCCTCAAGGATTGGATTTTCTGATGATTTTACCTTCAAATAAAAATACAAATTTTTACCTAAAGCTTGCATGCTTATACACTTCTCATAAGAAAAATCGAAACGTTCAACACCTCAGTTGTATTACTTAAATAAATTTTATGTTTTATTTTACATCAAACAAAAAATAATAATAATGCCAGATAATTGCGGATATTATAAGGTACTTATCGTTTAACGTCGTATCGTTTAGTTGTTCCGTATTTTAGATTAGCCAAAGTTAAAAAGTCATTTCTTGGAAGTAGTGTACGCTTTTATAATAAATTACCTCTCTCAGTTACCAAGATGACTGATTTCAAATTCAAATCTCTATTAAGAAAGTTTTGAAAGAAAAAGCCTATTACAAGGTAGCTCATTACATTGAAGATAAAGATGTCTGGAAATAGCTGCACTCTGCACAAGTGCACCTTCTTCATACGTATAAAGAAGCCAGTACTTAGTATTTTAGAGATACTATATATATATTTTTTTTTTTATGAATTTGAACTTGTTCAGGTTATTATTTTTTATTTATTTTTCTTGTTGTTTTTTTTTCATCTTTTGTGTTTATAGGTATATATTATATTTCTTTAAAAATTGTTAAAAATTTAATGGAAAAAAAGCCAACATTGTCAGATTGTCCAAAAAAAAAACAAAATATATAAAAAATGTAACCTTGCTGAGTTTCTTGCCGGTTCTTCTCAGTTGAAGGCGACTTCCGAATCGGTGGTAACTTCAGTAGTTTCGACGTTCATAAGTGCCCTCTTAGGGCCTAAACTGAATAAATGGCTTTGACTTTGACTTTGAACGAATATTAATGTTTGAAATTAAAATTAAAGTTTTATTATCGTGTTTTTTTCAATAGGTACCTATGTTTTTCCCTTTAAGAAGAATTTGTAAAATGTTATCTCACCAAAAACATTCTGTAAAAAACTAGCCAAGTCTCGATGGAGCTGCTTGTTTATCTCTAAAAAGTAATGAAATCTAGACAAAGTCGTGCCAAGTCTAAGGTTCCTTACTGCGATTTCTTTATTATAATAGTTAATGTTGTGTGACTTGGCCGTTGAAGGGTACAAAACCAGGTGCTCCATGACATTGTTCGACTCCATGACACAGACTGATGTTCTATTCTGATGATCATGAGTGAGTGAGTGAGTGTCATAAATGCGAAACTTTGCTTTCGCTTAACTTCGGAACTAAATGGTCTACAGACTTGAAATTTGGATTGTAAGTATATGTGATTATAGCTTACTGGATGATGAAAACTTCTGCGTTTTGGTCTTATCCAGAGGTTCTCAAATAGGGGCCTGAAAATACGGCGAAATGGTTCCAGTAAAGGATGGTGCGGCAGTGTTTGCTTCGCGCTCCACTTGGCGGGGGCACTGCCGTGCCCCCCGATAAACCGAACCGCATGATAGCAGTCATTAGACCCCGGGGAGGAAATACGTCTTTATTTCTTAATTTTTTTTTCATAAGGCTCCAGTCTCCCTAAAATCAGTGTTCTTGCGGAATTTATCAGAAAAGAAATATTTTTTTTTAGTCATCAGAAAAGCAATAAATGATATATATTTTACGTTATTTTAAAGTGTGAGATTTGAAGTTTCCAATACATATTTTATTTTTTAAATTGACGCCACTTTTATTAGCTTTGTGAGACTTTAAACATACCTCTATTTACGTTCCACGCGTAGAAGGTCTCATTCATGCACACGCCACGAAAAAAATATAGCAAAAACAAGAAATGTATTCAGATTACATTTGTCGGCAAGTCCTCTACAATAATCTTATCTAGTTACTTTTTTCAAAATCGTCTCAATTTCTTATTTAAACTGCTTTAAAAAGTTATAAATTTCTGAATGAACGCTGTCAATTCTCAGCGGAACTGAATGGAATTTTGATGCGTTTCGTGTTTTATTTGATTAGTTCCGGTAAATTTATTTAAAATGATTTTTTGAATGCATATATTTTTTATTCGACAGATAAGTAGTTGTTTTCGGAGTGGTTAAAGTGTGATTTCTCTACTAAACCATTACTTTGTAATAGAAAAAAATATATGTTGCAAGGGTCGAATTCAGCAAATGTTTTTAACATTTGTTGAAAAAAACACGATCCTTAGATAAAATTTTAATTTAAAACATTAATATTCGTTAAACAATACCTAGTAATATCCGCAATTAACTGGCATCATTTATTTATTTTGTTTAATGTGAAAAAAACATATAACTCATTCAAAACCAAACTTCAGAGGTGTTTCGATTTTTTTGATGAGAAGTGTACTCATATACTTACATAGATTTCTGTAAAATCTGATCTTACATTTGATGTAGTGTCATGGTGTTTATTTGTTTTTGTAGCTGTATATTTATTGTATGTGTGTTTATCTGAAAAAAAAAACATTATTAATATACATATCGGAACATAAGATTGATCCGCATCAGACATGGTTCTACGGCGTGGGTATAGCGGGCGAGGAGAATGAGACATCAGTCGTACAATGAATCAGATTTTATTCCGTCACACAATGATTGATAGTATAACCTATTTTCTTCATTCATATTTCTTATTAAAAAACATTTATACATCCACACGGGCGACGCGAATATAAAATGATAAGAGAAGCGGTTTCATTAAAATTAGTAGGTACATACTATTGTAAATAATGGTGTGAAAGATGGAAATAAAATAGAAAAGTTACAAAACTAGGTTAAAATATATTGAGAACTCGGTTATTACTATTTCTTTATAGCTAGTTGTAATTACATATTTATATTATCAATAATAGCGCCATCTAGTTGTGTTAGTTTCATAGATATATTTGTACTTGTTTACTGTTTGGATGATGGCCGAAAAAGTGCACCGTTTTACCGCGTCTTCGTGTGTGGCGCTATGCTGTGCTATACGTGCTATATATATTGGGGATGTAGAGGGGCGTGGCTAAAATTTCAATTTCTCAAGGCTATTTAGCTGTTGTCAGCGCCTTAAGATATATTTTTGTCACTCAGAGCACCTCGAAGAATTTTGTTAATAATATTGCACCAATTATGCACATGCAACCTTATGATTAGGGTTATAAAATGTATTTTAATATCTTTTTTATGTTTAATACAACCCCAATCAACATTAAATTTATTAATAATTAAATTCGTAAGTCCTTTCAATATGCTGCTATGATGTGCATAATTGTTTAGGAAGCTGTGGATATAATCGCTTATTTCTCTATATATTATCAATACTCTTTGAGTAGGATATGCCAACCTCTTACATCTCATTTGCTGGTATTCCCTATGATGTATATATTCGTGAATATTATCTTGTGTCATAGTAGTAAAAGTTTTTGTACATTCATTACATTTACCCGTATATTACGATGACATGGACTAATCTGACAGCACAAAAAATGTTGCTATCTTTTTTCAATAAGGTTTATATGAAAGAGAGGTGATGTGACTAATATTAGTTTAATTTGTAAACAACAGAATCGGCACCAATGTAATATTTTACTATAATTCATGTATAACATAATATTAAAAGCAAGGAAAAACAACTACCTTCCATTACAAAAGTTACAGTCTCTTCATTCACATCATTTGATGGTCTTAAATTGTAATTGTGATCAGTCAAGTGGTCCCCAGCTGAAATCATAATTTATTTACATTGAAAATTAAAACAGTACAATAAATCTAATAAAACTATTCCAATATGTTGACAAACATGTAGACAGTTCACATGATGAAAGTGATCACCATTGCCTTTGAACATTTGTGAACATGAAAATTTCTACTTTTTCTAAGTCTGGGTGTAAATATCTCTATATATATGTATCTATTTACAAAAAAGTTAAGTATGTTGTAAATTAGTTATTTCAGTTCCATAGTTCCAAGCTCTGCTTAGTTTGGGAACAGATAACCATGTGCAAAGAATGTACCAGGATATTGAATGTCCAAGGCAGTGTTCCGTTACTGTAGAGCATTATGACATGATTTTTTAATTAATAGTGTTATAGAGATTACAAACTTACATGAGGAAGGCAATGGTATGCCATGCAGTATTTCTTTTGCCGAAAATAATGAAGGATAACCGTGTTGCAAACGATTACCCTGACCAGTGAACTGGTACCGATCAAAATGCTTTTGGCAAACACGTTTTGTAATCAATTGTTCTTTGGATAAACCACTAAGAAGGGGATTTGTCGGCACAACAAAACTAAGCCACAATTGTCTTAAATTATCGTCCATTGGTAAGTTAAATAAGCGATGAGTATCACTGGTAGCACAACAGCCACCTACACAGCACTTAATGCGCTTCATTGCCATTGCAATGTATATAATCTGACGGTCACAAGCGAAGAATTTGGTAATGTATGATATTCAACTCAAGCTAAAAAGCGAGGAAACACAAAATATACCGGCACTTCTGACGTTCACTAACCGCAGCATCTCTACTAAGTCTGTGCCGGTAGAGAGTATTATGTTCCTTGGTCTGTGCCGCAGATTGAAACATTTGATTGTTGTTGTTATTCGATTCGCCAAAAAGGCAGGCAAAGGTACAGAGCCATACAGCCATGTCATATTTTGTAATCTCTTTTTCCAGTCTAATGTTGTAAACAATGAAGGCCAAAGCCAGGTCTGATTTGTCAAAGTTCAAAAGGCTAACGCCATGTCTGTTTCTTTCCTTCATCGTCATCATCAGACTCCTAATGACAGTCACAACCCATCTAGGTGTAAAGTTCTCATCAATACAGCAGTTACCTTTTGTTGGGCTTACTTCGTACGGTTCAATATGCCAAAATGTTCAGTTCGTACAAAAAAAAACTAAAAATGGAAAAATAAAATTAACTTTCAACAAAAAAAGTAAACCAACTTCTGAAAGGATTTTCCCTAAAAAGTATAAAATAATGATGTTAAAAACGCGTTTTGAAGTCAGCAAGGGAAGCACGTGTTCCAGAATCTCAAATTTTTTCGCTGACTTCAAAACGCGTTCTATGTAACATCATTGTTTTATACTTTTTAATGAAACCCTTTTTGAAGTCGGTTAAAATTTTTTGTTAAAAGTTAATTTTGAACTATGCCTACGCGCCTCGCAAATATTAATGTTCGTGCGTTCGCAGCGCGTCTTACTCCACGCTCTCGCCGCGCCCGGTCACGACGAGGTCCGTGTGCTGTACCGCTTGGTATCGGTCGAGTTGACATGGCCACAGTAAAACAAGAGTGAAATTTTTGTACTTGTACTATTATAATTTATTCTGTGGTCAAAGTTAAGTAAATGATGGTTTGTCCATTCGTCTGTAAAGTGTGAATTTGGCCGTCCTCTGAACTTGCCGCCCAGGGCATAGGCCCCGGCTTGCAACCCCCCGCCCCCTAGATCCGGGGCTGCATAAACTAACCATAAACGAAGTAGTAGGTATATGCGCCATTCTATCAATGTTGCCAGATGAGAGACTATTCTAATCCAATATATATTGTAATGGATTTAAATATCGATATTTATAATAACATGGTATTTTACTTCATAAGAGAAAAAATCTAATACAATTAAGATACGGATGTAAAAAAAAAGAAATTTACATAGCTTAGGCAATAAGCAGTCGGAAATTGTTAGTTTTAGTTCATAAAATATCTTAATTAATTTTAAAATTCATTTCAAAGTTTTCAATTTTTTTATCTATTTCTAAACAAGCGAAGCTGCCTTATTATTGTTCCGAGAGCGAAGCAGTCGCCGCCATTATATGACGTCATATGGTGCTGGAAGTAAACTAAAATGTGTCAACTGAAGTATTATTATTTTCACACATGCATTCAGGAATAATAATATAATAATAAACAACACACCACACAATAACAGGACACCAAGGAAAAGGATAATAGCTCATTTTTAATAATAATTTATAAGTCGAATGTAGACCAATATCAGCGCATTTATACAACAAGTTGTACAATAAGCTGTACAATTTTTACTTACAAGACCAAATGACGTCATGACCATAGAGTAACATGGCGTCCAGCGTTTTTATGAAATTACGCGCGAAAATTGAAAATGTAAAGTTCAAATGCTTTTTTATGGCAATTATCGATTGAATAAAAATATTGTGTGCTTTCTCATTGCAGTGGTACAAGTCTGCATCACATATCAGACTCATTGAGAGCTTCAGAACTCAGTTCATTTAACAAATAACACTGAGAACATTTGTTTAGCAATGATTGGCATATTATTCTGGAAGTGG
The DNA here is from genome assembly GCA_951216915.1 of Tetheella fluctuosa. NCBI lineage: Eukaryota > Metazoa > Arthropoda > Insecta > Lepidoptera > Drepanidae > Tetheella > Tetheella fluctuosa. Next base: position 10,139,828 of record OX578223.1, on the reverse strand, counting down.
GTATACCTCATTTTTACCTATTCTAGAGATTTTTATCTGTACCTATATATAGTATACTAGCTTTTCCGCGCGATTTCACTAAGGGGTAAAATTAAATCTAGACATGTATCAAGAAAACAATCTATTATGTTTATATTTTAATAGAAAATATTATATCTGTGAGGGAAGGTATAGCAGAATATTGATAAATAGATAGGTAAGACGTACAGTTTTACTAAAACGTAGTACGTACGTTTTTGTTTTAGAACTGCAGTGGCGTTCTTACGGTGGGTGATACCTTTACCGTTAGCTCAAGCTCATTCACTGTCACTTATAATAATAATGTCTTTCTTATCGCTGGCAACAAAATCGTCACTTATTATAATTATGTCCTCCTTATCGCTGGCAACAAAATCGTTATATATTCCACGTTTTATATCACGTACAATATGGTTAATAAATTTCTCATCATGCGTTACTGGATAGTGAATTCTGAATAACGCAGTTATATCTCTGGAATTCATATAACCCTTACCCGCCAACAATTTACGAATTTTCTTTCGTAATTTTGTCTTTATTATACCTAAAAACTTGTTAACCTTCATCTGTCCATCATATTTATTATTAATAATGGATTTCATTTCCTTGAGTAAATTATTTACGGATATAACAAATTTAGGGTTACTACAAATCTTCTTATCAGCAAATTGAAATACTTTCTTCTCATATGTCTTAGTATCTGAAGGTTGAGTATTCAATTCCTTTTTCATTTTCACAGATTTATTTCTAAATAGGTTATATTTTGAATTTTGTGCTACAGACCAACTGTTATTAGGATATTTTGACATGGTACATTCTTCTTGGGTAATATCGGGTTCATTGCATTTCACGTCAATTTTATTCTCCGGTTCTTTGTCAACATTATTTTCAATCTTACATATTGATTGAGATTCTTCATCATTTATCATCTGAAACAAAATGTTATTTAAATAAATAATACTAACATCTTACCACACGACACGACCATGGGCTAGCAACGGTTGTATGAAGCAGTCAGCACTGGTTTGTAGAGATGTGTAGGTCCGGATGGATACGGTACCTCGGATCCGTTTCCATTACGTTTTAGCGTGTTGCATATCCAACTTCAGGTCGGACACGTATCCCCGGACCTGCTTAATGTTGTAAATTCGCGCTACTTCGGCACACCTCGGCGCGCGCTCGGGTTTGTAACAAATGATCTATGTTGTTCCGCTTGTTGCCGAACGATAGAGCGGGATGGCTGTATGGCCGGCCGGACTCTTGCTTGAAGTCTTGCGGGTTTAGCGCGCTTTTCGACATTATGTCATTTCATTGAATTTGGTTAGGATTGTTAAAGTTTTAATAGCTTACAAATGTCAATTTAACTTTTATGTTTAACAAATTTTATTAATCGCGATCGCGAACATGTATTCGTCAGTATGGTAGTTCCCTCCTTATAGCAGCGGAGCTGTCTCGTGTTCAATAGGGCCGGTGGATATGCAGTTTCGGCAAGACCCATACAGGTCCGACGGACATGCAACCTGGATCCGTTTCCGCAGAGCCGGATTTGCATCAGGATCCGACTCCGCAAAAACCGCGGATCTACCCATCTTTACTGGTTTGCCGTCTGAGATGGCGCGAGCATTTGTTTTGTTTCCGCGGATATCCGCGGGAGAAAAAGGATCCATTTCCGTATCCCTATCCGTTACATTTTTGACGGATCTTTTACCTTATTAATTTTTAATAAATAGGTAGATTCAATTATATATGTAGGTGATTAGGTAGCAATAAAATAAGAGATAATAAGATCCATCAAAAATGTAACGGATAGGGATACGGATATTATATATTTTGTAAAAATCAAATATTTGCTTTAATTGCATGTTTTCTCTGTGGGTGATTTTTTAAAGACGTTGTGCATTTACCCTTACGGGAGTACGTTCCGTCACAAAATTTTCACGTCGCACATTCATCATTTATTGACACGAAATAATTCCAAATTGCACTACTAAACTTCTTTGTAGACATTTTTTTAACTCGTACAACAAACACAAACGCTATCTATGCTGCCCAGTGTCACAATAAACTAACCAAAAAAAGAAAGACCCGCGCAACGCATGTCGAAACACGTTCTGTCACGCAAAGCGTCAAGTGGCGTCAACTATCGTTTCAAGGTCACGCGCACCGACACCGATTGAGTAAGAAAGTTTTAAGATCCGGATCCGTATCAGCGGATCTACATTTTCAAACGGCACATCACTACAAATAATACAAGAGTTTTCAATTTCATTTAAAAATGAATATGAATGTAAACCATACTTACTGTATCCATATCAATATCTTTAAGTAGTTCATCAACGCCTTGCCAGTCAATTGTATCTTCTAGCATATCACTTTCAGGTGAGTTAATGTTTTCTAAAATAAAATAAAATGCTAAATTGTTGGAGGAATAATAAATAAATGCTAGCAAACATATGTAAACTAAACTAATTACCAAAATAGTTATTTAAGTCTTTAATAAGAAATTCTTTCAAAAGTGCTTTTATTAATTCTTTATCATCATCCTCAGTAAAATAGCGTTCATAACACACAATGACGTCATCAACTAGAATATTTGGCTTGGGAGTTAGTATTAGTTTATTAATTCGTCTTTTCACAGTCTCATATAGATGTTTCATTATCGACTGTTCCTCTTCTTTTGATAGCGTAACATGGTTCATTTCTGAAATTTCTTCAACAAATGCTTTCTGTTTTAACATTATATTCTGCCTAGCGCTATCTTTTATTTTAACTAAATAAGCATTTTTACTATCGCGACTATTTTCTTTATGTCGAATGAGTTTCCTCAGATCTTTTTCTCTTGATCGTCCAGGCCTATGACTTTCATATTTATCGCAATCAGACGAAACTGGCTGTATTGGACTGCTCAATTCTTTTTCGATATGCGACACGTCAACTATAGATGTTGTGATATCTGACCTACGTCTTGGATTAAATCTTTGACTGTAAATACAAAATTATAGAGTCGATAAATAACATCCCTAGCATTCATAAATGTATTCTCGCAAAAAAAAAAAATAGTACCTACCTGGATCCTATATCAGATTTAACCCTATACGATCTTGATCTAATTCTGCTTGGCGATGTATCCTTTGAAGTTGATTTATCATTAGCACTACCATGTGATTTAAACAAATCAGGATGTATCGGTCGCCGCCGTGATCTTGACCTGGCCCAAGTATTTGACCTCAAATCAGGATGTATCGATCGCCGCCGTGATCTTGACCTGGCCCGAGTATTTGACCTCAAGCTAGATGGTGACATTCGTGACCTGTAATAGGAATTTGGAAAACTTAGTATTGCTAATGTCCATAATAATTATAGGGGTGGACCGCTTGCGTGATTGTTCGGCTTCTGACAAAAAAAAAAGTACTGACCTCTTACGGGAACTTGACGGGAACCTCGCACGAGATGTGTGTTTTACGAATTGGCTTGACTCCAAATTGTCGTCAGTCGGTAGCGATAATGGTGCAAGCATATCCTTTGACCGATTGTCCTGTTGGCATTTTTATATTAATAAGTTAGTAGTCATTGAGATATATAAGGTCTTAATAAATGAAGTATGGACCTTTTGAGGGGTGATAGTATAGGTCACAAGTATTCCGAAAATGATAAAAAAATAAACAAAATATAACCTGAAATTATACTTCATAAATAAAAATTATAAATAAATAAAATAAAAGTAATGTATTTCTAAATGCTTTTTTTATGTTTTAATAATAAATTTTACACCTTTGTTAATGTCCATAATCTAGATACATTCTATACCACCATACACGATTCATGGTTTTGCAACTATCATTGCTTAGCCAAATCACGGACTTTGTTTATTATCCTGGCCTGTTGATAGTACTAGCTTCCACCCCGCTGTTCCACCCGCGTTCCCAAGGGATCTTGTGTTTTCCCGGGATAAAAAGTATCCAGGGTTCGAGGATATATATCAATGGATATCTATCAAATGAGTTTTTATGATATATATCAATACAAAAATGGTTAAAAAAAATTATAATAGTTTTTGGCGTTTGTTACTGTATTTCTACTTCCCAAATGTAGATGGCGTTTGAGTAGAGTTAAAACATACTTCCTGATAATAAGTTCTAATGCATAAATGGATGGTAACACTTCTGCCGGCATTAATGGCGTCAGTCGTGTCAGAAATCGAAATTTCGTTACGAAAGAGTAAGTTTTTTTTTTGTGTATTCTTCCTCCCGAAATTCCTCGTCCATTTAATTTTAAATGTTTATTAACTTATATTGATTCTCCCTTTATATTTATCTTGTCCTCCTTTTTAAAATACTAATAACTTAAAATTTTAGTCGCCTTATACCGTATATGTATATCATTGCATATATATATTATTTATTTTTTCAGATTGTGTTTGTCCAGTTCAGTGTTGTCCTGTGTATGTTTTTTTTGGTAATTCAGCTCTATCAACACTATCAAAATACTATCGTAAAAGATTCCCCTTCGTTTATCTTTAACTAACGTGACATTGGCGGAATTGTGCTATTGGCTACAGTCGCCACTCAAACAAAAAGAAGAAGTTTTTTTGTGTTTATTTCATTATTTTTGACAAAGAAAGTAATTGACAAAGTGCAAAAACCATTTTACTTCATTATTGATTTGTATTTGTCTGATTTTAAGTACCTAAATAAATAAAACATTAAAAACATTATAGTTTTCTTTTTAAATAATTTATTATGTTTATATAACACATGCAAATAGTATACATAAATAATACAATAAAATAATAATATGGCTTTCATACAAAATGGATATATATCAAATATTTGATATATATCATAAATATCCGATATTTTGATATTTATTATAAATATCAGATATTTTCGAACCCTGCCTATATCCTTCCTCCATACATGGGCTATCCAACACTGAAATATTTTTTTCAAATCGAACCAGTAGTTCCTGAGATTAGTGCGTTCAAACAAACTCTTCAGCTTTATAATATTAGTATAAATTTAACAAAGTATGTACTCATATCTCAAAATTAGGACTCACAACACTACATGACTATGATTTTTTTGTGCAGTTAAAAACTGCAAAAAGACAGTCAGTAGTAATTTTCACTGCAGACTAGGATACTCACATTTAATATCTCACAAGTATTTCTGTTCAACTCTCCATCTGAACGATGAACAACAGGGCTGATAGGTGTTTGACAAAATACAGCTGGATCATTTGCAATTTTTGCTCTTAAAATGTATTTTGTATGTCCATTATCTACATAATTTATATATGTATACTTGTCAAGACTTTCTTGAGCTAGCATAGCATCAAAGCCCGATTCAAAATCTATTGCTATTTGCCTTTTCCCAGAGAGTGCTATATTGTCAAGATCTCTGACACGAAATGAACCAATATTCTCTGTATCAAATATTGAATCAAATTTCTGAGCCAACTTAGTTATAGTAATCTGGAATAAAATTAACAATTGTTGATAAAGATGCAGCCTAAACAGTGAGACCTAGAAATATTTTTAAGAATAATATATTACTACATAAGGCAAAAACAAAGGCAAAGGATAGAAAGAGCCAAGAGTGCATAAAATTAATGAAAATGATTGCACTGTTTGCAATTCTGTTAGCAATTCTTGGGTCTAAATTGTGGTAAAAGAGGTGAGTCAGTACAAGTGTGGCTTATGTAAAGCTGTGTACTCAATAGTGAGCTGATGACTATTGCATTGTACTGCTACCAAAAATCACAGTGTATATGTTCCTGGCCAAACTAGTTTGTCCTAGGCCGAACTGATCTTGAATTATTAAGCAAGTACAAAAGTGTTTCCGTGCCGCCCCTAAGGCTACTCTCTGACCCAACTGTACAGCTGCTGTACAGTAATGTTAGCTGCTGTAGTACAGCAGCTAATAATGATGTATTTTTTAACTTTTATAGCAGACAGTTGATTTATGATTATGTTTAATGAATCGGAGAAATACGCGAGCCCTTGAGAGGCCTATTATATCAAGCAATGTAATGAAAGAGACATATCCAAACCACTTTTCATGTTTTTTTATGTTGCAAAGCTGTTGGCCGAAATTGTGAAAAAAATGATAATTATGAAATTGATCGACTGACAGAGACAAAAACACTATTTCTTATCGGAGTCCATAATATAACGGGCTGGCATAGACATCGACATACAGTTTTATGAATGGATGGATACTGATGAAACGCCTACCAGAAGTACCAGAATTTTATGACTATTTGGATCGCAATTCCTGAGATATGTTTTTATATGTATTTTTGGGAGGCGCGTGTCATTCGCAAGCAAACTAAAATAAAACTTACAGACGGCGGCAAGCCGATAACAATAACTGTAACAACACTCATATTTTAATAATAAAACGATATTACATTTGCGATATTATTACATACATTTTACAAAAAAGATAGGTGAGGTAGGCGTACGTAGGTACGTTCTATCATCTATGTGTAAATGAATAAGTTGTTATTTTTTGTTTATTATAAATTATGCTCCCTAAACCAAGGAAATTTTATTTTTTTAGGGAATTTTAGGGATAATTCTTAAAGAAACTAGGGAAAAACCAAAATGTTAAGTAAAAACACTGGAAACATACGTCAAGTCATTGTCATTGTCAAGTAGTATCCCTTAGTTGTCTGCTCCTGTATAGGTCTATTATTTTACTCTTTGGTCGTCTGTGATTGTCAAACAACAAAACGTCATTTTTAACCATGTGTTTTCGTTTTGGTACAATTTCGTGTAAAACTTTATAACATAATAATAAGACAACGTTATTAACACAAAATTAGAATGGGGAAGAAAAATAAAGAGTCCCTGGGGCGGGCTCTCATCAAAGATAGATTTGCGAAGAATCGCCATCGAAAACATGTCGAAGACAATACAATGGTAAATTTGTTTTGAGTTTTACTCCATCCATGTGCGGGCTGAGAAACAGATTGTAATTATCTGAAATGATCTGCCGCGTTTGCTGTAAATCCATGCTATGTTCTAGATTAGATTGTAGGATTATAATTATATGTATGATTATTAGATATTATTATAAAGACTAGAACTTATAGTGGAACCTACCTTCTTAGTTTTAAGAATGGCCAGCCAAGGCCAATCCTATTATATCAGTTTTTTTTACCATTAGATGTTCAGTTGTTCACTTCACTTCTTATTTAAATGGCACCAGATGAGTATACATGTTTTTTTTCTCTAAATCTCTAGCTACACACAACAGAAGTCAATGATGGCTTTGATTGGGGTCGGCTAAATCTACAGTCTGTCACTGCTGAGTCATCACTCCAGGAGTTCCTGTCTACGGCTGAGTTGGCTCAGAGAGAGTTTACAGCTGAGAAACTCAATTTGAAATATGTGAAATCAGTGCCCAGTGAAGTGGCTGTTGTGACTTCTCAGCCCAATTTTGATGAGCCATTGACTGTACCACGAAGGTATGTTTTATATTTGGTCCCCTTGGCTTGTTAATTTGGAGGCAATTAAAACTAGGCTTTCTATTTTTATAAATTTTGAGTCTGTCTTACTCTGACTGAAGTTTACATCTCAGCAATTTATGCTTTTTTATCCCAGACCTACCTGGAGACCAGGTGTATCAGCAGAGGAACAGATCAACCGTGAACGTGAATCCTTCCTTGACTGGCGCCGACACCTGAATGAGTTGCAAGCTAAACTTGGCGCTGCTGTTACTCCATATGAGCGGAACTTAGAGTTGTGGAAGCAGTTGTGGCGGACTTTGGAGAAGTCTGATGTAGTACTCATACTGCTTGATGCTAGGAATCCCCTTTTGTTCAGGTAATATTGTATTTTTTATGTAGAGTTGCCAACAGTTAAATTGATGTTGCATGTATTTATTATTTACTAAGTAACTTCTTAAGAAACATTTGTACAAGGTTCAATATCTAAATTGGGTTTCAAATATAACTTCTGCTTATAATCGGAGAAAAATATTCTGCTTCCGCCCTGCGGTGTAACCAACATTCCTGAGGAATCTTATGTTTTTCTGGGATAATAAGTATCGTATATGTTACTCCAGATTTTATTCTCTCTGCATGCCAAATTTCAACCAAATCCGTTAATTACCAAGCTATTACAGAGTTGAGTGGTAAGAAACATTAAAACTTTCACATTTATAATATTAGTAGGATTAATGATAATGATATAAAATGCATCTTACAGATGTGCTGACTTAGAGGAATATGCGACAGAACAGAAATGCAAGTGTATATTGTTATTGAACAAGGCTGATTTGACCAGTGAATATGAGAGAAAGTGTTGGGCTGAGTATTTTAGCAAAGAAGTAAGTTGTAATAAAATACAATAGCAGTATTCCATAACTGTGTCTGAATATTAATGTTAAATAATTTTTCATGAGGTGAAAATATAAAACTTATTAATAAAGATATTGTTACTTTCAGAATGTACCTATAATGTTCTTCTCGGCCGCCAAAAGTACAAATGAGCGTAAAATATCAGAAGCAAGTGAAGACAAATCAAATAAAACAGATGAAGAAGTTAATTCTGATACTGAGTCAGCCGATTCGGATATAGAATCTGATATTGATGAGAAAGAAGCCTTAATATCGACGGAGGAAGATATAGAATTGTTTAAAAAGCAATTAAGCGATCTAGATAATGCAGTAGCAAATACTGCTGATAGATTGGACAGGATTCAAATAGCATTAGACAAGGTTGTTGAAAATATGAGACTGGGACAACCTATAGAACCTTTTCAAAGTGAACAGTCAAATAAGGAAACTAGCAATCAAGAAGAAGTTACTGAAACTGATGAAAAAGTTCAGAATTCTCATGAAATTTATGATAGGAATAAATTATTGGAAATGTTAAAGAAAATTAAAGTTGATAGACTGAAAAATCCACCAAGATTAAGTGTTGGTATGATTGGGTATCCAAATGTAGGGAAATCAAGTACAGTGAATGTTTTAATGCAAACAAAGAAGGTAAGAATTGTTTATTTTGTTGAAAAAAATTATACTATAAATATAGGGATATGTTTGTCTTCTGGTTATAGAAATACTTCTTAATGTTTTCTAGCTGCAAATTATTTTCTGAACAGAGAGAACATAGAACAAAATAGACAAAAAAGCACAATGTGCAATTTAATTAGCTAGAAAGCTTACGCACGCACCCCAACAATAATACATAAATTAGTAAATTATAATTTTCAAAAATCTTTCGAAATTACAAACTCTTTCCAAGTATTTTCATATTTATATTTCCATAGCGCATATTATGTTTGAATAAGAATGAGCTTTAATATATACTGCACAAGGCTTATTCTCAATTGATTCCAAGGTTTATTTTGATTTGTCTCCTTCAAAAGTTCATCATGTCATAGCAACCACTGCTTTTTTTACTCTTCCTATAGAGACTATAATCCTCAGGTAAGCGTGAGTTCAATGCCGGGACACACGCGCCACATCCAGTCGCTGATCCTCGACGAAGATATTGAATTGTTGGACTGTCCCGGCTTAGTGTTGCCAGCGTATGCAGTCGCTCCAGACTTACTGTTGACCGCTGTGTTGCCTATTGATCAGGTGAGCAAATTTTATCGTTGTTAATCACGTTCGATAATCCATCTTTAGTACATCAGTATCTTATTTACGTATTTGAATTGCAAGCAAACAGACTGATGTGATTTACACAAATCTAAAACTGAGGGCCAACTTAAAATAGACAATATTAGTTCTCTCCACTCGGCCGAATCGAGCTTGTTTTCTTTATTTATTAGGGACTTATATCCTATTATGGATGATTAATGATTGTACTACCACCATCATAACGTAAATTGAAAACAACATTGTCTCAAAATCATCCATATGTGTTTAAAAAATGTTGTATATCAGATAACCAGTATCTCTGCAAGATCTTTTTAATTTGGGTTCTAAATAACTATAAATACATCATAATATTGTTTTCATTCAGATGCGTGCTCACGATGCAGCAATGGCTCGTCTCTGTCAATTAGTCAGCAAGCGCACGTTCGAAGAGAAGTATGGACTACTACTGCCGCAGGAGGAGTCCAAGGATGTTGAATATAAGATGATACTCACAGCACATGCATGTAAGTTTGTTATCTACTTTATTATAGTTATAACTTTTAACTGAGTTTTGATGTTGAATAATCATTTTAATGAGTCTTTCGCAATCCTTCTAACTGGGGTGAAATTACTTCAATTTAGTCCTAGTTTCACATTTCGACAGGAATACGAGTAACTAAGAGGGTGAAATCACCCTAAATTTTATTGTTATCTATTATGCTTAAATATCAGTCAGTCTGGTTTCCATAGTACAACCTCGGCATAGTTAATGATCAAATAGCCGTTTGTGAAGTAAGTAACATCCCCTATATTATCAGATTATAAATGTCTTTTCTATTACTCAAACGTTGTCTGGAAGAATTCGCTTATGCGATAAAGCCGCCTTAGTCATATACAGGATAATTTTTTTGTCACTGGCAATACTTGCAGGGGTGGAAATGCTCATAAATATGAACAACTTTTATTATGGGATCAATTCTGATATCTCGTAAAATAAAACGGTTGCTTCATACATTTTGGTAGAGTATTGAACTTTTGTATGGAACAGCTGATATTTTTTTCGTGATTTCAAGATAGTCTCATAATAAAAGTTGTTTATATTAATGAGTACTTTTACCCCTGCAAGTATTGCCAGTGAATAAAAAGTCAGTATATTCTTATTTTTTTTTGGTATTTACTGTCATACAATAAAGTGTATTTTATTCTTATCTTTCAACCATTTGTCACCAGACAACCGAGGTTTCATGACAGCGGCTGGTCAGCCAGACGTGTCTCGTTCAGCAAGGCTGCTGCTAAAGGAGGCGGCCAGTGGTCGACTGCGGTGGGAACAGTTGCCGCCGGACGCGCAGCCGCAGTCGCAGTCACAGTCGGAGGTCGATGACCTCTCGCAGGAGAGGAAGCACGACAAGAGGAAGCACGACAAGAGGAAGCCCACGCCCAGGGAGGCCAGGATGGTTGTGGTACGTGCATCTTGATGACAATCTGACCAAAATCTGAACCAATAAAAAAAATATTGGTTTAGATTTTGGTCGAACACAGTAAACAAAATCTCACTATGGTCCGAGCTGGGCAAAATGCATGTTTTGCTTTAATTAAAATACAAATTACAAAATTAAGTCGTGTAATTGAAATATAAAATATTACAAAATACAGTATTTTAATTATTTTTATTTAAAATACAAATTACAAAATGAATACACAGAAGTTTCGTGAACATAACCGTGAATGCAAATGACTATTGACAAGATACTTGACAATTTGACGTACAGTACAGGTGCAGTGTTGCCAACTTCAAAGATTGACATATTTAGCGGTCGCCATTTTGCTCACGAAAGCTATCGAGCGCTATTTTCTGCAGAACGCACCCATTAATAAGATCGCTAAATTTATTTATGTTCAAATGTATTTTGAAGCCATAAGTATTTGAAATTCCTACTAACTACAAAATACCTCAGCGCCAGGTAGGTATTTGAAATACCAATTACAAATTACATTTTTATGAAGTCATTGAATTACTAATACCCAACCCTGACTATGGTTAGTGTTTATGTGGCAGAAGGGAACTAGCACTCAAGACGGCTACTGATGCTGCAATACAGTATGTAAAGTTAACCACGAGCCAGTACTATGTTCAACTGTTTTTTTTTTTTTGTGATTCCGTCTTGCATGTAAAGCTTCCCTTGACGTCGATAAATGGTTTAGTTTTTCTTTTTTCAATATTGAAAGTTCCTATATTTTATTCCAAGATATAATTTATGCGTGATTGATTCACAAACGTGTATATATCCAAACATACAAACTTTTGCCCCGCGGTTTCACCCGCGTTCCCGGGATAAAGAGTAGCCTGTGTCACCTGGACCATAAACAATCTCTATGCAAATAATCACGACAATCTGTCGTTACGTGAAAGAAGGAGAATTATTGGTCAAATTTCTTACCATAATTTTTCTATCAATTTCATATTTATAAATTTATCATCAGGGTTGGATGAACAAATCTGCGGAAATTGACAACGCATTCTTCGCTATGCAGAAGACCACAGCACACGTCAAAGGGAAACCAATCCTTGGGTAAGTTCTTATAATGTTTATTTTAGCCCGCTAATATATAGAATGGAGATAACGTGATAATCCATCGACAAGCAATTAACAGTGAGTTCCGGTGGCTGTACTTAAAAAGCCTTTCTTTTCCTGGATTTGCGTGTTAACCACCTTCGGCCAAAAACAAGCGTATCCACAGTAAAAAAAAAAAAAAAATGTTCCGATTTAAAATTAAATAAATGATCGTTTATTTGACTTATACAATAAATATCATAAGAAATATAATGAAACGGAAGCATACATTATACCTAACTACGGAACGTTAATATAATATACTTTATTTCATCATACTCAGCTATGAAAATAAATATTTTGACGCTCATTTCTCTTGGGTAATATACCGATATTTCAATATAAATATTGAGGTCCCAAAACGTGACAAAAGTTTTTCATTTTTCTTTACGCATACCAAAGGGCAAATTTAATGGTATTTAAAAATCCTTATACATCGACGTAAATTGAAATATCCAAAAATAACCTGCCCAGTAACTGGCGAAGATGAAAGATATCTCATCTTTATTATCAATTAGAGCTAAGGGAAACCTAAATAAACTTTGTGAAGACGGAACGGGCTGCCTGGATTCCGGCCAAGTGTTAATTCATAAGGTTTTAGAACTTTACGAGCTGGCTGCCTTAACGAACGCGCCAATTACTTTCCGCACTAAATAGCTACACTAATTTGAATACCGAGTTATACTTAACTAAATTTAGCAAAGTTGTATAGATTATTGATTTGTGAGTTTGGTATTTATTACACCCTCACTCCAGAAGTGTCGTAAGCCTGGATTTCACCATCCAATGATCTATTCTGACGGGTTGGTGCCGTGACAGGTCGTGGGTTCAATTCCCACCCTTTTGTGCGCATGAACATGTCTGTTTGTCCTGAGTCTAGGTGTATTTATATATATCAGTTATCTAATCTCCAAATGGCCGAGTCTGAGGAATGTCCCAGGATATTTATACTACTTAAGTAATGTTTAACTTTTATACATTTTGAAGACTAAAATTAACACACTTATGTGAAAACCCCTTTTTTATTTATTTAAAGTAAAATTACAATCAAGTTACTTACGCTGTACATATAAGTGAAGGTTCGCAAGGATTTTGATTTTTTTTTTGCTAGTTAAGGTGTCGACACTAAAAAGTTTGAGAAGTTGAGAGTTGATGTGTGATGGGTACGAAAGAATTCACTCCACGAAAGAGAGTCCCGGTTGTTTCCAAGGTTACTAAAACTTAAATAATAAACAATGGTAAAAGAAACTACTTTATCCCTTTGATCTCTTTTTATACACAATTAGTTCTGACGTGACAACCATCCCTTTGCACGTTTTTAATACCTTTTCTTATCTACTATTTATGTATTTATAAGAATACAAAAAGACATGTGTTTAATTTAATATCATTACCATAAATAAAATATAATAAACTAGCTTATCGCTCCGCGGTTTCACCCGCGAACCCTATTTTACTTTACTTTCTAGATTCAAAAATCCTTTCTTAGCGGATGCCTACATCATAATAGCTATCTGTATGCCAAATTTTAGCCCGATCCGTCCAGTGGTTTGAGCTGTGCTTTGATAGATCTGTCAGTCAGTCACGTTTTCCTTTTATATATACAGAAAAGTGTAATTGGTTGTGTGGTGCTGGTATAAAATAAAATACTTACTTATTTATGACTAATCAACAAAGCGTCTTAAGCTCGGCAGCTGACTTCCAAAAACACCCAACGGCTAATCAAGTCTTCTATCTACCTAGCTTGATCGACAATTTTATTATCATATAACGTCAATAGGTTTACCCATAATTAAATAAGATATGAACCTTGATTTATTTATTAGTAAAGTTCAAATTACGTTGTTCTTTTTCAGGACTGTAGGGGCTCAGCCAGCTCAAGTCGGCAAGCCCTGGAAACAAGAGAAGAAACACGCAAATAAGAACAAGAGAGAGAAACTGAGACGAGTTTACGCACATTTGGACGAACATTAATGTGAGATTGAAATGTATATATTTTGGTCCGTTCATATATGACGTCACACTCATTTTGTATAAATGCATCCCTAGATCATAGAAACAAAGAGGTATGTGGTCATTAAAATATAGAGAATAGTATAATTTCTTTTAGGACGGTGAAATTTTTTTTTAGATTCGGACTAAGCAGTTAAAATAAGATCTGTCGCTTATTCCCAATTTTTAGAAGTCCGATCAATGTTAATTAATCTCTTGTTAGTAATACCTGTCACTATGAATGGTGTACAAATACGGCGATAGTTTTGATCATAGATTTACTTTGATTGAGCTTTCAGAAACTGGCAGTTACTCCATCTAAATTAATTATGGCACAAATACAGTTCATATTAATAAGTTTGAGAAGAGAACTGGTAGAGGTGCATTATTCAATAATCTCTTTGTTTTTATCATCTGAGAGTAATTAAATTATATAATAGAGAATGTAATGTGACGTGAATGTATGGATATAGAGTATTGTAGAAATTGAGTTTGAGTATATGAGACTAAATTGTTGGAGTTGTATTTGAACAATAAATATGTTTATATCCTTTTATAGTTTTATATATTATATATTTATTTTATCCTTTTAGCTTGTATAAATTATTGGTAGTTTTTCATCTTCTCTGAGCTTCTTTTCTGCATATTTAAATCCGAAAGAAAATCCTGAAAAAGTTATGAAGTTATCACTCAGTATAGTATTCTATGCCACTGTTTGACAGACAGACAGTTCCTTTCCAGTCTCTATGTGCTTATCATCTTCGTCCACGTCATCGACTATGTTGAAATTAATGTCAGACTAAAACCATACGATTTTATTTTCAGACGTGACAATTTTCTGCACCATTCAAATTTCCAGTTGGTTACATTTGCATTTATGTGATATTAATTTTACTATACACTAGCTAATCCCCCGCGGCTTCGCTCGCGCATACTTTATAAAGATTTAATACAATTACGATTAATCAAATCCTATGAGTGTCAAGCTAAGCCTTGTGAAACCCCCATGAAAATCCGTTCCATGGTTTCGTAGATTAGTGTATCCAACCAAATAGACAGAAAAACAGACAAAAAAATGTTATATCGTCTCTTTGCGTTCTGTTACCCTTCCTACATCATCCACACTTCAATTATGACAAAAAATATATATTTTCAAGAGTCTTTAACAATCATTTGCGTCGTTCATCAATTGTAATTTTTTTACCAAATTACCCATACATTATTTATTTCTACCATTAATGGCAACACTGGCTTACTCATGTTAACAAAACGCCGTAAACATATTTCCATATAATAAACACATTGCGCGTATTATAAACACGTAGTTTCACAAATATGTGAGGTATTCTCATGGCGTAATGTTGGCCCAAATCCCGTGATTTATGGCATTACCGCGGGGTCGCTAATTTAAGACAAGTGGTCGATTTTACGTTCGTGTTACTCGACAACATTAATCAGATCGCTGGCGAGTGTGGCGCCGCGTGTGGGTGCTTCCCTCAATATATGACAAGCTATGTCGCGGTAATGGTTGCTTCGATTTATAGACATACACACATTTTTGAATTTATGGCGCCACGGATTATACCTATTACTTTCGCGATTGTAGGTTTTTCTACCGGTACAATAAGTGTAATTTACGTTTTCTTTATAACGTTTACCGATATTTTACTCATGCGCTGAACTTTATTACATTTTATAGTGCGTCAATTTTGTATGTATAAAATACAAAATGTTACCGTAAATATTTTAGTAGCAAATTTAAGACATTCCTGTGTAAAAATTTAATAATTTATCTCAGTCGACGGATTGTGAAATGACGTGATCAAGATAAAATTTATATCGTACGGTTTATAGTTTAACATCAGTCATCGATCGGATTTATGTCGTCGCGTTATAGATCAAAATCACTCATCGGCGCTGTTGGATATTTGTATGTTCATAAAACACGGAAAAAATAATATATTACTATATACAAATCATACGAAATCCGTCGTAAATCATTATGAATATAAAAATATAGGTTATGAAAGTTGGTGGAACTAAAAAAAAAACTGCGCTGGAATAATATCCATTTTTTTTTACATACTTTGAGCTCATTTTGTGGTGAAAAATAGCGTTGGTTTCCTCGTCTAAAGATAACATAATATAGGCGTATGGATATGCTTCTGTTTTACCATAATCTCACTATAAATATGATGACGTAGCCGAATGTCTGTATAGAAGGATACTGGCTCTCGAACATTTTTTCTTTTCTTTTCTTCTGCATCAGTGTATACTGGAGTTAACGGTGCAAGTACTCATAAAGGAGACCTTTTCACTTTGCTGTTGACATGACAATAATTCATCAGCAGCAAAGCGGAAAAAGACAAATTTATGGAGAACTTCTGATGTTTCTTCTGTCTTCTTGCTGGCTTCTATCTTCATTCAATTCTATTATGAGTTTATTACATTTAGAACCGGTTTCATGAAGTTCTAATCGTGAATTGGTGTTCAAATTTTAATGACATAATTTAATGCTCCGTTTATAGAGACATTTATTAATCGGAGATTAACAATGATGAAACTGGCTCTTAGTTACATAAATAAATACAGAAATAACTTACTATACATACTGGGTGATTTTTTAGTCACTGGCTATACTTGCAGGGGTGGAAGTACTCATCAATATGAACAACTTTTATGATGGGACTAACTCTCGAGATCACAAAAAATTATCAGCTGTCCATACAAAAGTTCAATACCTACTCCACCAAAATGTATGAAGAAACCATTTTATATTTTGCGATATCAGAGTTGGTCCCATAATAAAAGTTGTTCATATTGACGAGTACTTCAACCCCTGCAAGTATTGCCAGTGACTAAAAAATCATCCTGTATATTGTTGTATGTGTTCTCGGTATTAAAAGTAGCCCATATCCTTGTCCATGCCATAGGCTATCTGCATGACAAATTTCATCACGATTGGTTGTACTGTTTAGGTAAGAGGTCAAAGGTAAATTCACTTTCGCATTTATATTATAAGTTAGGATGTGTGCTACCTTAATTCGTCAAACAACTTTCTTTTACAATGGATTGGCTTGTTTTTGACCATAATCTCGCTATGGTAACTGATGTTGTGGCGGAAGGTGGTTAGCACACATAGTCAACAATGAAATTGGCTCACAAGTGCAGGTGCCGGAAATAATAAAATACTTTTAAAATCATACTTGTCACAAAAATAGTTACTAAAGACATTTTATATCCTAGCTTATTAGGAATTATTTATTTAAAAAATGATTTTATATTTACTATTGCGTTTGCGTTTAATTTTTTTTGAAATGAGTAATTAGTTCCATGAGCATTCCGCTAGGGGCGCTCTACCAATTCATATAGATAGAGAAACGTTGTAAACGCAAATGCGTTAGTAATCGTTATATAATTCTTTACATCCTGAGTACTGTGCACGATATTTCATCACAACAGTCAATGTCAAATAAATGGTGAAAACTAAATACTAGGTTTTACAGCACCCCTACCATGTGGTTGATACGGTAACGTAATCAATACTCGTTAGCGACTACAGCGCCTCTAGTGGACAGTTTTGGAATCACAGTATGTCATACAAATTGTTTCACCGTATTACTGTATCAAACTTATAGAAGAGGTACTGAACCCCTTCATGTAACGTTCCTTACAACTATTACTGAGAAAATAGCTCTTGGCAATGGGTTTGTAGGTATCCTATTAATAGTGAGTTGTATATCGTTGCTCAGCGAATGTAAACAAAATTATGTTTGTGTAAATACATAGCGAGGAGGCCGCTCAGCAACCAAACTAAAACTTTATACATTTTGGTTATTTACAATGGAAAGTTTCAGGTCACTTTTAAATCTGAGTAAAAATAAGCTCCTTCTTTATACAACATTGTCGGCAAACAGGCATACGCCCCGCCTGATGGTAAGCGGTTACCGTAGCCTATGAACGCTTGCAACACCAGACGTATCACTCGCGCGTTGCCGACCCTTCCCCCCTCCCCGATGAGCTCTGGCGACCTTACTCACGCGCAGGAACACAACTATAAGTTATTTGGCTGCGGTATTCTGTAAGGTACTTCCCCAGTCGAGGCTCTTTGAGCGACATATCGCTATGCTCTACCTCTCTTTACTCCTCAGGGTATAACTAATATTATAAATAACTTTGCAGGTTAACACTTGATATAATGATCAATCTATGTGCCAAAGTTTGTCCACTTTCGTTCAGCCATTCATTACTGCATAATTGAGTAACATTCTGATAAACTTTAGCACTTATAAATGAGTAAGATTTAAAGCCCATGTGCCTCGCTTGTCTCCTTCCATACCTCGTAGTTTTCAGTGATTTTGGTCCTTTAGTGTTCTGAGTGTAAAATGCCGTTTGACATTCAGTGGGTCATTTTAGCACAAGTAGGTAACAGTCTCACGTTAGTCCTCTACATAATTATTATTATACAGTATTATTAATTGTAGTTTCCTAATTAATATTATATGTATGGTGAGATCATTTTTCTCATAGTAAACATGTCACGTCTTATGAAATAACGAAGCTCATTTGACAATCAGCTGTTAGATTTGTTAAAATTTGTTGCTTCAGTTCTTTATATACTTGTGTGATTGCCAAACTTTGATAAACGATGTTCGAGCGCGCCATCAGTACAAGGCGACCGCGGACTGCGCGGGCGCACTTGAGGGTCGCCACTAACATATAGTACTGTACCCTGTCTCATTCCATAGTCCATAGACACTAATAAACGTTACAAACGTCGTTGCTATGCCGATATTACTTTAAACAATTAGGTGAATAAGCAATGTACATTTTTGGCATATACATTCTAAAGTAAATAAAAAGTCTGGCACAGGTTGTCATGCAAATGATGGAGAGGAAAGTAAAAGTATTGCAATGAATGTTAACAAAACGAAAAATATTTTAATTATCTATTTTTAGTTTTAATTCATTCTAACCTATTTAATATTATCAATATTGCCATATAATATTAACAACGATCAGAGCAGGGAGAATATTAATTACTAAATCATAATTTTATGACTGCCATAAGAAAACAGTAAAAACTGTGTCCAAATTTACTGAGCTACATGTATCATTCTAATTTTTATATAAGCCCATACAGCTCTTATCTCCTTTAACCAGATCTAAATATAGATATAAATTAAACAGACATGCAATGATTAAATTATGATGTTAAAATGGTGGTCGTTCATATACTCCTAACAGTCGAGGTAGCAGTTGAATATTGACAATAAACATCTAAATTTATTATAAATGGTAGCTACTAAGACGATAATGTCTATGTCCACAAGACAAACGATACGAAAATAGTTCGTTTGATAAATATATGAAAACAAAGTCTCTATCTTCCAACACCATTACAAAAGACAGTTGTAACGACACGATACAATAATAATTCCTGATGGAAAAGATGTCCTGATACATAACAAAAGAAGTAACGCTGACATTCACGACCTACTTATTCCAATTAATGGTGTCATAAGTCTTCAGGATATCGAAATAATAAAGGCCAGCTATTTAAAGTATTGTAAACAAAGAGACGAGAGGTTATTTCTTGTATTTTTTTAACCATGCAGAACGGTTTTAAAGTGCATGCCGTTATGGCATAGAGCCAAATAGATTTGTGACATTTTGAAAAAGATTTACGCTGGAATGTTGTACGCTTTCAGTTTCACTTTGGAGTTCGGCTAATTGACAAGTGACTGGAACCCCTTTAGATTCATGTTCCTTCATTATGGGGGAACGTTACTTTTGAATAACTGACTTAACTTTTCTATTATAGCAGATCATTTCTGTTGCTTTTTATTTTTTTAATTATCCTACAATTCACGGCGGTGTTGGTTTATTCCAAAATTGTTAGTTTCGGATCGTCATTTGTCAAATCTTTGCATAACATTTCAATGTCACTTGGTTACTATAGGAAGTTATCATGTTACTATAGAAATTGAATTAAGACTTACCGATGTTTCTTCTATGGTTGTTAAAATACATTTCTTCAGCTATTCTTTAAATAGCAATAGGTACCATCTCAATTGGAGATCATTCCACTTCACTCTCTTATTCTGCAGTTCCAATTCCAACGCCACTAGCATGCAGTTTGAGCAAGTGATTTTGCTGATGCATATAATTACGCCTCCTGTGACGGTGCTTAAGAGAATATCAAGAAATTGTACTGTAGAACTCGTCTGTTTTCTCTCACAACATTTTATACTTTTATAGCTTTGTATAAAAGAACTGAATTCTCCGTTTTGCTGTTATCAAACTGGCTTGTATCCAACACTGCTACAGATCCAGGTGTGTTCAATTTGGCTATTTTATTTCTACATTTTAAATTTCATATGTATTTTTGCGCAGTCTGCTTGATCGAGAATCAAAATAGCACAAGGTTGATCTCTAAATAATCAACAACTTGCGTTGGGAAGCGTATCTTTTTGAATGTTCTGACGAATGTATTGGATCAGACAGTGGTATCTGTAAAACATGAGAAGAAAATGCGTATGCATCATAAATAATACATGTTTAAATATTAACGCCATTAGAATAACCCAAACACTTTTCTCTGAATCATGATATGACACATGAGACAGTGAGTGGTACAATAAACTTTTGATGTGACTAATGCTCTAAGGCTCTTATTTCACACTGTTAATAACTAAAAGAAAGAAATCATCAGAAAAAATGCGAAAGCTTACAAAGAAGATTGGAATATGCAAAGAAATGCACGCGTCATGCAGTCGGAAAATTCCTAAAATTCAGATTCGACTTGGCACGCTCGTCGACGTTTAACAGTTGCGATTCAGATGATGCAAAAATTGAGTTCAATGTATTTAAAATCAAATGTAAAACGAAAAATAATAAGGTAATTCGTCTTTGTAATTCAAAGTGATTTAACACATTATCTGCATCTGCAGAAAAAATAATCTTATCTCTTCGTAGTCAATGATGATGTTACCGAAAGCCATAGGAGCAAGCTGTTGGAACACACCTGTTGGTTTATGACTTGAGGCTTCAAAGCACTCTACCACCTTGCTATGGTTTGCTACAGGTTTCGAACCCACGGCCTTCGTCACGGCATTCGACGTCATTAACACTGATCTATGATATAGGTATATTTTTGTTTCGTATTGCCAAAAAAGAAATAACTTTTATGATAAAAATATACCTAAAATAATTTACCCATAATAATGTTGTAGGTACCCATATTGTAGGACCTAAAAGTATGGCTTAATAACTATGAGACATGTGCCCAGCGTACGATTTGATTAGATAGACAAATAAATATGATAGGCGAAGCAAAATTTGGCTAGGATGGTGGTAGATAGAAAAAAAAAACTAGAATTCATTGCATTTTGGTAGGATCATGCTCAAAATATGATTAACGAACATTCATCCGTGACTTACTTTAGAAACGCGTAGGTACTTTGATTGATCGCTGTATGTTTTGAAAAAACGGTGAAAGATTTTCTATGATGCTGTCCGCCTACTGCAAATACCACCCAATACGCGTAGGTACTTAGTATAATGTTTACATGAGGCATTCTTTACAGATACTGAAATGTCGAAAAATACATTTGCGAATTTGCGATGTGGATTATTCGGTACTTCGATCCAGACGAGCCGAATGCGTCAATGAGCAGTCCCGCCTCCCACAGATTTGTTAGTAGGTACCTAATGTCTATTGAAATATATAGAGTCAATGAACGTCTACAATTTTGTGGGACAAAAAATCCTGATTAACCTACACATGCCTCCCATATGTCACAGATTTTTGTGTGCACGAAAATCTAGATGTTTTCATATTTTTCGCTTCAAACTAGGAAAATAAACAACTAAATTCTATCTCAAATCAATTTGCTGCATTCCTAATTGTAGCAGTTGCAATGAATTTGTTGTCGCAACAAACTCCAATGTAAACTTAAAACCTCTTATTTTGCTCACTGTATAGTATCAAGCGTAATCGCAATATGTTTTAGGTACTATACTTATAAGAAGCTTTGTATGGAACAGCTTCTTTTTTGCGACAGCAAAGTTTTGTCCAAACGTTGTTTTTTTTATAAAGAGATAATGATTTAAAAAAATCTGTATAAAAATAAGTTTCTTGTGAATTCATCTGCTAAAATAAACAAAATACTAAATTAATAACTTGGCAGGTGATATGATAAACGGTACTTCCCCCACATGGTAACTCGTGCTAAATTCAGGAATTTGTAAACACAATTGTATAAAATTAGAATGCCACCGTAACGAAAGGTAGAATAGGAGCAAAGTGATTTTACAATAAATAAATATTCAGACGCTGATGTCAAGAAAGTTATAATACCTAGATCATGAACAGCTATGTTATTCTGTACTTAAACTCGACAGTGAATTCTCTAAGTGACTATTCTCTGTCTCACTCGTGAACTCCTGATTACCGAGTTTCACGAGTGAGACAGAGAATAGTCACTTAGAGAATTCACTGTCGAGTTTAAGTACAGAATAGCATAGCAGCGGTGGATAGAAGCATATTACCGTCAAAAGCTCAAATGTAATCATACAACTGATTAAAGGTAGACGCAAAATGTACTTGACTGAAATAATTCGCCATGATGCGACGTTCGTATTTCATCTAAACCGTGAATAGTTGCGTATGTTGGAAGAATAGTAATGTTACTGATTAAAGATGGTTACAAATGAAAGAGAAATTAGCATTGATTTTTAAAAACTTTCAAATTCGATGAACAGATTTCTTTTATTCAGATGGTTGACAAGCAGGCAGGCGGTTCACCTAATCTGATCTGACCTGTGGGTAATACCAGTGGGATTGCCAATGTGTTTTATAAGACCTAGAAGGGAAATGACAGATTCTGATTACGGTCGTTTTAAGGGCCCAAAAGTCACTACTGCAATTCCTCAACTCCAGCCAATTCCTTCTAAGCTTTATGTGTTTACCACATTCGACCTTCATCACTTGCCATAGTGAGATTCTGGTCAAACACAGGTGTAGTAAAAAAAATCTGTTTCTCATTCTGTATTTATATAAACAAACTCTAGAATCTAGCGACTGTATAAGCAAGCGTGAAACATTAATTTCACGATTAGGTAATTAATTGAAACAAATCGTTGGATTGGCTGCAGCTTCCCCTCTCGGAGTTTTGGCATCTTTGCGAACGGAAACACAAATGACGCAAACTTGAGTTCATGCATAACATTATAAATAGAATGGGCTATTTCGTTGATTTCTGATATTTCATGTGTGGCCCCTGTCGTAAATAAATTGCATAGATTTTTATAAATGGGTTTTGCAACACGGATACGAAGTTCAAATTATCGAAGAAATTTAACACGTTACATGTTTTACACAATTTATCTACCTATAATATACTTAATTAGAAGAAACTTCGATATAAGTAATAAAGGAAAATTGAGAATTATGGTGTTAGACAAAAAAGGATGGGAGCACGTTGAAATACATAGTGGCCATTATCATGAGACTTTTTCTTATATTTAAGGTAGCTGTTCCACGTGGTTTCACCCGCGTTACCGGGATAAAAAATAGTTTATGACCTTCAATAAATGGGCTTTCTAACGCAAAAAGATTTTATAAAATCTGATCAGTAATTTCGCAGAAACTTACAAACTTTATAATATTAGTTTAAATAGTAAAAGCACTTTTTAAATATATTCATCTACGTGATTCATCATTGAGATTTCAACAAAAATATTATGTCATGAAGCGGTTTCCATCATAGTACTGATGTGCCTTGTGATTAAAATATATATTTTATTAATATTTTATATTCTGTCTTTTACGTGTTATAAAATTATCACATCACCTAGCTTATTTATTTTTATATTCTCACCTATATAATTTGTGTCACCTACTTTCGTCAGACTATTTGATTAGTCATGATTGGTCCCACGAAAAACTTGTAAAACATATAATAAAATTTTATTAATATTTATTTTTACGGTTCCTACATTTTATGTTTCCGTCTGATAGATAAATGAAGAGTTCGCTGTGGCAATATAAAAATCTGTTAATTTTTACCTCTTCCTGAAGTAAACACACGTCGGGATGATGGTTTATATTTCTACGAAATCTTGTTGATTTATACTTCTATCTGTATGAAAAAAGCACTACATATTCCTTGAACAGTATCAGCATTCAAGCGAAGTCGGAGCGTGACATTTGTAACATCTCTACTCACTTCCCAGTAAATTTTATGAACGCTAATAAATTTTGAAAGGATACATCGGTGTGTATTCAATGTTTGTAATGCTGCAGTGATAGATGTCTTCTTAGAGTGCATCCCAATAGCCATATCATTTCATTTTGGCATTCGGCCCCTAGCTCTTTGTCTGCATATAATATTACTCTCGTCTGTCTGGATGTCACTCTTTAAATGCATGTTATTCTGGTAAGCATTCATTTTGTTTCGTGTCACTTTCCCCAGTGCATTATTATTCCCATTTGATGGCGGAGTCCGTTTCCGCTTCTGGTGCTTTTTTTCTTTCAGGACTTTTTGTTTTATTTAACCTTGTTAACCGTACAATACTGTAGTTATACCTACAAGATTTGGTTGGCACTGTATCATACTTTGTCTTAACTTTCTCAATAGTTATAACTACTTTTAGAATTTCTTCAACATAAGTACCAGTTAGATGTGTTGCAAATTGTAGAGAATCAGTAGAAGCAATGAAACATCATTCTCAAATTGCATCTCAATACTATGTAGAGGAATATAATGCTTCCAAATTATGATGCTATAGATAAGCCTACTTAGAATAGTTGTACGCTGTAGTGTCTTCGACATTATGCAGCGGTATATTGAAGATCTGAACGATATTATGAATGAAGGCATGTGCACTCTCAAAATACACGGCTAATGAGTCGGCCACAATTTATTCATGTCCACTAAGAGGTATTCATTCAGTAGTGCACTGCTTTCAGCTACGTGTCACTGCGGATTTAGCGCATCGGTTTGGATTTCATTTAAACCAATATGTTTAGAAATCTTGGGTTAATAACTGTTACAGATTAAGGTATTCTTTAGTTGATTTAGTCCTGAGAAATGACTTGCTGTTTTTTCATTATTGTAAAATGAAATTATAACCGACCTAATTTCGTTAGGCTAAACATGAAAAGCATTACAAATTAATAGATATGATGCGTGAACTAACGTTTCCCCGAAACTCTTTGAAATGTTTCTATGTTCCGTCGAAAGAAAATAGTGAATCAATATCAAAGCATTTCATCGCGTCCCAATAAATGTACGATCCGATAAATAAACGGATCAGGAAACACATTGTGGCTATTTGAGGCGAACTGTTCACGGCTGTAAGCTTGGTTTAATTTGGGATACCTCGTAAGGGTAACGCCCTTATTTTAAAACTCCTAACTTCTTGGTATGAGATGTTGTTGCGAGCTTCATACAGCGTGGTGGGTGTGAACAAAATAAAATGGTTTGGGAGTGGTTTTGCAAGTTCATTAGTTTGTGTATCGTATTGGTCTTAGGTGTCTTACCTATAGTTTTATGGTCCCGATAACGTAAATATGTACATAAAGATGCTTAACATAAAACTCCAGCTGATTTAGATAACTCAAGATTTTTAAATCGCCACACATTGGGCTTATTTTTAAACATGGCTAATATTTGCAGAGATTTGAGTGGATATTTATGCTATGGTAGAAATAACAATGATAAATGTAGGCATAAATATTATAACGGAAAATACAAAGCAAATATAATTTCAGTTTTGATTATATTTTTCTAAAATTCTTCTCATGCGTAAGAATTCGTTATATGAGAATATTTAGCAATGCAATATCAGTTTTTAGACTCTTACCTTATAAAATAAATTAAGGTGTGATCTATCTATCTTGAAGAATGTTGATATATAATGTGTGGAGTTGTCCCAAATCTGTAGTAAAATTCTATCTCTCTTTCCATTTCAACTACTAATGATATTAGGAATTACCCAACATACAAATTAGTATTAAATGTGAACACCAAATGACAGACAAGTCAGTCAAACCACAAAAATATGCCATTAGATTTTTTATTCAGGATTTTTCGCTTCTACCTTATGACGAAACGTAACGCTCTCGTTGATTTGTTGGAACATATTTACTATTTCACTCCAGCCGGTGACATTAATGGACTATCAACGTTTTGATATCGTCGTACGTTTTATTGTGGACGGGGGGATTGTGGAAATATCCACCATGTGACAACAAGTCGCTGACATTGCTATTATATTGTATTAATATCTCAATGAAGATTAGCTGTCTGATTCATGGGATCATGGGCTCGTAACAAAACTTTTAGCTCTACATTCATAGAGATAATCATTATGAAGAAAAAGACATCTTGTCTGTTACTTTCATGCTACGTTGCAAATTAACGTGTGCATTTTTTTGTAATTCTTTTTTTAAATTTTAAACATCGAATATCAACTATTTGTTTTCAGGTTTTTACGAGCTATCATAGGGCTGGTTGGAGTTACAATAGTTATGATATATATATATATATACGTATACCCTTGGCTATTGGCAAGAATTCTACACGTGTAACCAAGAGTCTGATTTAAAATAAACACAGTAATTTAAAGGTATTTCAGTTTTAGCAAATCCCTGCGTTTCAGTCGACACAATGTTACTGAGTGTAGTTAAAGCATATAATTTAAAATAACACCAGGAAGCGTTCTTTATGTTTAGATTTGATTTAAAATAGCCGGTGTAGCTGTTCAGAGTTTCACAGGATTTATGTTAGACGTGATATCCCGAGGGTAATGTCTAATTATAGTGGACGTGTATTTATGACGCAATTGTTCACCATGTCATCTCTTTAGCACTCGGAAATAGTTAATTAGTGTTATATTTTTAAAATGTATTGTTAAATATAAAAACTGAACATGTGGGACGTCTACCTACGCTTTGGCCATTTTTGTTTCCATAATTTTGTATTATTTTAGTTACTATCTGCGTTGTAAATAAAATAAAAAATTACGTTTTGAACACTCTGGATCTATCATCAATGATTTAAGAATGAATGAGTTTATTTTTAAATTATTTTTGGCTAATTTGTCATTATTTAGTAAATGTTCAAGTATTTATTTAGCAGTCTGGTTCTATTTTAAGAAATGGACGGCCTGCGCACTATTAGCAGGTTATCTAGGAAGCTGAAGGCAGGAAACCGGGAAGGGCTATTTAGGATACCTACTCCAATGCCTTGTATCCGAGGAATGTTTATAGAAAACAGACCTCGTTTCCGATATTACTATATAATTGCAACAGTACATACTTAACTCCATTATCTTTTATGAGATTTATAATAAAGAAGTTGGCCAATGAGGCTCAAATCGTTTGGGCTATTTCCACCAAATCTTTTATAAAGCATCGTTCACGGATTTACGCACAAACGCGGCGATAGTTAAGAAATGTTTACAAGCACAGCTCGCCGCTCCACATTACTAAAATATACCCACGTCTTAGGAATAGCCTGAGAAATGGCCTGATGAAATTTAGTCTGCAACCCGTTGTAACTGACGGATGTTTGTGTATCGATACGAATAAAAGTATCCGAGTGCTAAGACTAGGAAAATATCTAGAAAATTCTGACTGAGAATTCCATAATCTTGAATTTAGAGAACAGATAGATATCTTGTTCAATATAGTTCCTCTATTACTCTTTTTGGATGAACCATTATATTGTGTCTTATTTAATGACACAAATGAAGTATTTGGATGACATTTGGAGCGAAGATCATAAACTGGAGTGGAGCACCACAGATAGAGTAGCTAACTATAAATTAGGTAGGTAACCTCTTGTAACCACTCTGTAAGACCTCGGTGAAATAGCGGTATGATTTGTTGACCTGTTGTTTCAATGGAAACTTATGCCTTTCAATCGCTAACAATAAATAATAAAGTATCTTAGACTAATATTATAAATTCGAATGTTTGTGACTTCCCAGCTCCGTGTGAGCGGAATTAGTTAAAACATAACACCTTGATAAATCATATCCTGGGATAACATGTAGGATATTTTTTCTGGAAACATATTATTATACGATCCTATGGAAACGTGGATAAAAGTTATACTGAGGGGTTATCAATAAGATGTAAAAAAGAAAGTCCTGACTCACTTACTGACTGTCCCATCAATGCCAGCCCAAACCCTTGGACGTAGAAAGCTGAAATTTTGCACAGAGCTTCGCTTTATGATGTAGACAAGGAAAAAATATTTTGAAATGCTACTCCTAAGGGTAAAAAAAAGTACTTAGCTAGGTAAGACGCATTTATTTTTCTTTCCAAGTATAGGTACTGATTTATCTGAAACTAGGTGTGTGGTCTTCGTACGTACGACCTAGATTCATTCCAGTCTTACAACAATCCCCCGCACTTTTAGTTGCGGCGTTGAAATGTGAATATGTTGTTTATTTGACTTTTGTCTGTCTGGTTGTGTGCTTGCTTTGCTTTCTTTCATCGTAAAAAAATAACTGGATTAAGAGTTCAATTTGAGATTACTTTGTAGGTTGTACAAATAGGTTTGTTTGCTCGCTTCTGCGTTCGGGCCTATTCCGTTTTTAGGGTTCCGTACCCAAAGGGTAAAAACTGGACCCTATTTCTAAGACCTCTGTGATACCTCTCCCCAGCACCCTCGCGGCGCTATCGCACGATGAGTCGTGACTACGACGACCCATTGTCCTCTTCGGAGTCGCTTCTGGGCGCTCGAGGCCCCCGCCCCGATTGCCCACGACCCCGAAGGTCCCCATTTAGTCGCCTTTTACGACAGGCAGGGGAACACCGCACCGTAGCTGCTATTGGGCGACGAGCCACGCCCGCGCCCCGTCGGCGTCATCTTCGGGCGGGATTGGTCCACTCCCGATCCCGCTCAGCAGCCTCCTTCTGGACCATTACGGTCTCGCAGAAGGAGGCTACGGCTCTCCACGCCGTATCCCCGCTCAGCATCGCCGACACGACTGCTGGCAGGGAGAAGCAATAAGCCCTAGTCTAACGAAAATACCTTTAATAAAAGCCGGTCAGGTACATGTTGGAATATGCGCAGTAAAGGGTTCCGTTGTCAGTACGATGTGGTACATTATAAAACCTAAGACTGAACATAATGTTAATTAAAGGAAAGTTAAAAACGATATGTGCAACATCTCTGTTACTTATACTGTCAGTATATTATATAGTAAAGTATTCCATCGATTGCTACGAAACTATAAGGGTTCTAAATGTCTGACTGCGGAAACCTAAAAAGTAAGCATGATTTGTTTAGTAGGTTAAATATGATCATAATCTTTATTAGAGAACTAAAACGCATAATTAAATAATTTTACACGATATTTATGACACATCTATCTAACTGCCTACTAAACTCTTAGGTAAAACTAAAATGAGAGTCAATAAATGTCTATATTAATTATTGGTAGACTTTATAGCTGGATTTGCGTACATGACTTTTATTATCACAATCTTGAGCAATTCCACTAATTTTATATGTTTATAGCCCCTGTCCCAATTCTCAATATTATTAAATGAATAGTGTTAAAATTAATTAAAATTATCAATTTATATTTACAGTATCTACCTAGGTACTTGGATATCTAAGTATTATCCTACCATCCTACTAATATTATAAATGTGAATGTTTGTATGTTTGGATGTTTATTATCACTCAATTCTATAACGGCTGAACCAATTTGAATGAAATTTGGCACACAGATACAATATACCTACTGGGTGATTTTTTAGTCACTGGCAATACTTGCACGGGTGGAAGTACTCATCAAAATCAACATCTTTTATTATGGGACTATCTGTGAAATCATGAAAAAATTATCAGCTGTTCCATACAAAAGTTCAATACCTACTCAACTAAAACGTGTGAAGCAACCGTTTTATTTTACGCAATATCAGAGTTAGCCCCATCATAAAAGTTGTTCATATTGATGAGTACTTCCACCCTGCAAGTATTGCCAGTGATAAAAAAATCACCCTGTATTCTGGATATAGGTAGGATACTTTTATCCTGGGAAAACATGAATTCCCTAGGGAACGCATGGGAAACCGCGGGGCGGAAGCTAGTAAACATAATTTACCCATGTTAAATGTGAAAAAATACATATACCTAAGCTGTCAGACACTTCACGCCTTGACATAACATCTTTGTTTTTAATCTCACGTCCAAAACATTCTATCAGCGGAAGAAGACACCTAATCAAAATTATAGGGCTGACTGTATATTCCCTTTTGGCTGAGATCCAGAGGAACGGCCCACGGGGCTAGTGATCACCTTTGGGTCAACGATGCCAAATAACATACAACATTGTTGCAAAGTGAATGGGACTATGCTAGATTGTAGGATAAAATTGAGAGCGACAGTTGACTGAAAACTACAGTCTAAAACATCATGAAATTATTGATTAGGTATCCCACGGATGTAGCTAACCTAGCTTTCATAAATAGGGGGGTCCATCCAATAGTGCACAAAGGTAAACGTAGTTTATGCCCGTGACTTCATAAAAAGATAAGCTCTAAACGCTGATAAAATTAATCAATAGAAAGAAAGAAAGAAAAACATTTATTTACAGGAAATGGACGCACATACAAAAATAGAACTTATAAAACATAGGTAATTTGGAATTACAAATAAAAATAAACAACAAAAGAAAAGAACAAATAAAATTAAAAAACTGTCAATAATAATAATACAAAAGATTCGATATAGGTACTATATGGAAATAAAACATAAAAATATCTAATAGGGTATTTGACTGACATTCAAATCAGCAACTCTTTATGAAATGTCAAAACGATAGGTTTATATTGAGTTTTGTATGAAATACAAGCATGTGACGTCATAATTATATAGCATACTCTTTATGGTTAGATTGGTCATTAAAAATCATAATAAGGATAAATTTAATAAAATAAACGTGGTTTCCCCTTTTTTTTAGATGTTTTATACATTGGTTAGTGTTGGATAATTTATTTTGAATACAGGCAAATACCCTATTTTGTGGTAGGTACAATAAGTTATTCGGCGAATATTAGCGGTAAGGTATTCCCCGGACCCGCTAAACACCCTCTTAAATACTTGAATAACGATGTTTTTTTTTTTTAAAAAAAAAGCAATTCTTCGGATGTCTTCACGACAACGTGATTTTACACCATCACCAAACATTTCTAAAAACAAACGTGTCGAACATGAACTTGCACTTTCAAAATGTCGAACACAGATGAATAAGATAATAATGTGGAATATATTTCAAATATTGACATTTACGAGTTCAAAATCAGACCTTATAAGGAACATTTGGGTTCATCGAGGGATAATGTAGGTGAAGTTATCGTCATTATAAGATTTTTGGAATTTATTTTCACACTGTTCGTTTCATCTAAATTGGCTACCGGGAAAAAAGTCATAGAAATTGTATAAAGCCTGCGCGAGCGTACAGCTAGTATATATGTACTAGCTGTACGCTCGCTGTATAATTATTGAATAGGTAGGTAAAGTAAAACAATGCAAAGAGACCTTATATTTTTTTTGTCTGTCTTTTTGAACACGCTTATCTCCCAAGCCAATGAAAGGATTTTTGGGAAAAATATAAGTAGGTTAGGTACATATATAAATTTTACGAAGTCTGCGCGAACGAAGCCGCGGGCGAAAAGCTAGTAGGCAATCAATTCGTTACATAAAATTCTTTCAGAAACATTTGAATTTCAGCCAATTGAGTAGAGCCATTTAGAAAAAGATGAATGAAATGAAAATATTCTAATAGGCCTTCACAACCACTTATGAATAGACTGTAGTACCTGTTCGGAAGGTTGCTTTTGAAGAGAAATAATACAATAAACTCTTTTCAAAACAAACTAAGATTTATTACATTCATTTTTATTCTAGTCTCATTGACAATATTTGTGTTATGGCGGCAAAAAAAAATACAGCAGCTCACCTGTTCATGATGTAAGGGCCAAGTAATACTTCCTACAACACCAAACCAATGGTGCACCTTCATGAATCAGATAGGCACTATATACTAAATGAACTGAAAGCAATATTTTTCATTTAAAATATACATACCTTAATACAAACAGTGTTCAACCCGTTTGCACTTTAACGATTTCCTATAACTCTACTTTTAGACTTAGTGTTTGAAGTGCAGGTATGCTGGCACATGCAGGATGACTAGGATAATGCGGAATTCGGGTTTACAACCGTCTTCTCGCTTAGAATTTAATGTGAGCATAAAATATTTTTGTAAATGTACCTACAGTGTTTAAACCAACCTAGTAACCGAAATGTAACGCCAATAAATTACTAGCATACGCATAACACCAATGAAATATGATGCTAATATTTAAATGAAATTCTTTTTCGAGATACTAAACAGTGTAATTGAAGTAACATAAGTATTCGTAAGGAAACCTAGCAGTTGGCAAAATTTCGTCAAGCGCCTATCGGTGTGTCCAGCAGTTGCACTTTATACCCAGTTTCTTTCTAGGCTCTACTGTTTATAACCTTCAGTCACATTATCATTTTCTATGAGATTGTGGTCAAACACACACATAGATAGGCCGTTGTAAAAACGCCAAACCAAACTATAAAATTATACGGTTTATATCCCTAACTATTATACGTAGCTATCTTCAATATTTTTAAGAGATTTTTCTCTTTGAAATCAGTCAGGCCTTCATTCATGCAACATTATAAATGCAAAAGTGAGTTCGTTTCGGCCTCAATGGCACAACTGACCGTGATAAAATTTGCCATCTGGTAGCCTACGTTATGGAGTAAAACTTAGGCTACGGCTATCCCATCAAATCGTGGGGTAGTCATTATTATATTTTTCAATACAACATAACTCAGGAATCTCATAAAAATTATGTGTTAGTAAATAACTTATTTAAATAACCCAAGCGTTACAAAGTTATCTAGTTTTCTAACCATTGTCTACCGATATTTATGACTAATTCGTGATTTAGACATAAAAATATATGGGTTCACTACCTACCTGGAAAATTGTTAGTAAAATATTACGGCGCTATATTATATTACCTAGGTACAAAATCATTAGAAAAAAAAAATCTTCCGATATATCATAATTTTATTTCGGGTGACTAAAATTGAACCCTTCAATGAAGGATAGAAACTGTTTCCTCTTTACGATTCCTAGTTTTTATTTTTTGAATGAGCCCAAACCTGAAAAGACTTGCCAATGACGTTGCAATTTAGTAAATCTCAAGTAGGTACCTACTACTTTAACTATATAGTACCTACCTACATACTTAGAATGAATTGATAAGGTTTATGGACGATCATTCTGAATGAAATTTCATTTTCTTACGCCCTTGGAATTATACCTATATTGTTATGCAGTTTCGGTTTCAATAAGGAGGACGTCTTGAATATTCGACTTTGACATTGCTTTATGATCAGTGGATTTACGTGGATAAATATTAAGATATAATTTTACATGCTGACGTCTGGAACATTGCACTACATCATCCAGAATATATGTAGCAAAAACCAGTCATAAATATAAAATTCGGTAACGATACATTAGGTATTTAGTGAGCTCATAACGTCATAGAAGTTTACGGCTTGGCATACCTATCGAAAGTGCCGAAACGTACAAAAATAGGATTCAATGTTTAATTTCTAGAAAATTATTATAACATTTGAATAAATCATATAAAATTAAGCGGAACGTGTTATGTTTAAAATAATATATGGGTAAAACAATTACACCTAATGCAAAATATTCTCGTTTTTTTATTTTAGCCAAATTTCAAAATATCAAGGTAAAAACACCAAAAATCTCTTTGTTTCACAGCGTCGAAATACAAGATAATATATGGTGTGTATTATCTTTGCACAAATGCTACTTTTTAACATTGTAGCGAAAGCGAATACAAAACAACACAAAAATTCTACTTACTGTAATAATTTGAACAAACCACACTATCCTTTTAACGTTGAACCGCCACCCTTGCGCGTACGCACGTCACAACGCAGCCCAATTCTACCCTGATATATTTTTAATATAAAATTCTCGAGTCAAATCATAAAAATTTAATATTTTAGGATCGACCGCGCGCGCAACTACCAGCGCGTCCCGTCTGCCCATTGACGCATACGTTTCGAACTAATTTCGGTGCAGCGACTATTCCGCGATTCTGTAAACACCGCATCGGTGGTAAAACTCGTCCAAGGAAGGCTGACCCGCCTTTTACTCAGCGGCATCTTCGCTTTCGTCGTGCAAATGTCGCGGCGGGGGAAGCGTGATAGGTCAACATAGATTGGAATCTCGACGGCTCCTACCAACGTATATGCGCAGACGCATTGGACCTTATGCCGTGGAAGTAGGGATGACGCGAGGGTGTCGGGGAATATTGTAAGCAATAAGTTCTGTTTTGGGCACGCCATGACTCAGCCGGGATGAGGAAATGCGTGCATGTTATAATTTCGGCGTGGCCGACATTGTTGAATGATTTAATAAATCTCAGGGGATACGTTGCCATGAAAAATTAAGTGGGTGGCAATATTTTTTCTTTGAAATTGTTAAAAATGTTTTATCGTACAAAATAAAATAGACAAATCGGCAGTTAGGTCAAATATGTAGCCATTTATCTTCTCTGTAGCGGGTTACAGGTTCATTAAATGTGTCGAAGATTATAATTGCCTTGCTTTCACAAAAATTCAAAATTCAGAAGTCAAAATTATCACTTAAAAAAACTTTATTGTTTCCTCTTACAAATACGTGTAACTGAATGTCATTTAACATTTTTGAGAGCTTCGCAAGCCTCCGCCATCTTCAATCCCTCCATGATATAGAGTAAATTCTCGACAGACGCGTCCTCGTCATCATCGAACCACAACTGTAGCATATTCTTTGCTCTTTTCTCATCTGTGGCATTTTCAGTCTCAAAGAACTGTATTTCGTCGGGCTTAAAGCCTAATTTAGCGGCTAGCTTCTTCCATTCGGTCAAATTGTCTGAGACCGCGTCAAGTTGCGCAGGAGTGATCATTGTGACGCGGGAACGGGATGTCTTCTCGTAATCGTCTTCGCCGGCGTGAGTTGAATCTGGTACCTGGAGATAAATAAAGTATATTAATAATTATCATCAAGACTAGACGTGCTCGTGTAAACCGTAGAGTGAACACTGAACAGGTTATCTATGTCTCTTTCACTCTTAACTAACTCCACTTTCAATGTCCATTCTCAAAAAGCAGCATGTTTATAGTACACTAACTTTCCGCCTCGTGGATTCCCTCGCGATACCTATTTTAACCCCTTAGGGGTTGAAATTTGGAAAATCCTCAGTGGATGTATACGTTATGAGTGACCTTTGTGAAAAAATTCTGCATTCTAGGTATAAGGGTTTGGGCTGGGCGTTGATCAGTCAGTCAGTGAGTGAGTCAGATATTTATGTATTGATTGGGAGTCGTTCTTATCGCGTTTGACCACAATCTCACTGTGATAATGATGATGTGGTCGACGGTGGTAAGCAACGTTGCAGCCACCCAGATCGGTCCAACCAAGAAATTTGGCATCATACATTGCCATTGGCAGTTTAAAGACATTATGTGTGACAGGTCTCCTAAGGCCGCGCTCACTTTCGAAGCGAATTTGTATCGTAAGTAAACGTATGAATATTTGTGGTACGAATTAAGTGCGCACACTGAATACTTTTTCTCCGTCAAATAGGTATTTCTTTTCTACATCCACTGTTCAATGCACTCAACTGCATTAAAATCCCAACAAGTTCGGATTGTATTCGGACGTCGGAACTACACGCACGTATACGTACGACTAACTCGCACATAGTCTGCGCTCTCCCATATAACTTGGAAGGTCGGGATTGTTCGTGCGTGTACGTATGTGAACGCACGAGTCAAATTCGTACGAAAACGTGTATAAGTGAGCGCAGCCTAAGAATACAGTGCCATCATTTAGAACTAATCAAATCTTCCGTCCGTATTTTCCTAGACAAATTTAATTTAGGTACCAATGGATCCATGTTAAGAAGTAAAGAAAATAAATAAATTAATAAGATCATTTGCCTTTTCGACACTGGACCCTAGTGGTAGACTAGGGCCATAATCTCCCTCGCAGTTAGGGGGGAGGGGGGCAGTGGGAACAACCGAGCTTTCAGTAGTATTACCTGTTCTATGTCATTGGCGTCACCTTCCTTGATGAGGTCAGCTTCCATCTGCTCCTCAGTTATATCTTCTTCGTTGGCTTCCTGAAATAATTTTCCAGTGTTAGTTATTTTGAACAAAACGAACTTCGAAAATTCGGTTGTACTAAAATCTAAAAGATGTTATAAAGACTGGCAGTGAAGATTAGGATAGATAAGGTTCTATGATTTGAACAAAAAAATAATACATTGTCTCTAGAGAATATCAATTATTCCTTAATAAAAACTATAAGTTCTTTCTGTTGTTTAATTTTAAGTGATTCTACATAAATCGTCATGCGTAACTAATAGTTATATTTTTTTTTCTAAAATTAATATTATATGTATATTATAATCCCTATTATTATAAATGCAAAAGAGTATTTGTTAGTTTGTCCTACTTTCACTCTGCGACGAAGCAACGAAACAACGTGATTTTATGCAAAGAGATAGTTTATGGACCGGAGTGTAACATTGGCTACTTTTTATCCCAGGAACGCGGATGAAACCGCGAAGCGTAATCTAGTAAATGTAGAATTTTTACCTGTTTATTAGTCTTATCATTATTCTTGGACGACTCTCCGTTTGCTATTGCTGCTGCATTAGCTGCCACTTCACGAGTGACGCGATCTACCTGAGGATAAAAACATATATTTTTTGTAATTTTTATTTGTATAGGTAGGTACATCCACACTTTATATTAATATTATAAACGCGATAGTAACTCTCGTCTGTTACCTTGTTACGCCTTAACTGTTACGATTGCGATGAAATTTGGTACGTATAGTATGGAGAGAGACATAGGCTACTTATTATCTCGGGAGCGCGGGTGAAACAGTAAGGGACAGGTAGTAAACTGTAAGTATCACGTCGTAAAATTTCTTAAAGGATGAGAACACACTCGATCGTAATAAATAAAATAGGATAGCATACCATAGCATCCAAATACTCAGGCAGACGTCCGATAGGGTTGTTAGTGTGCACGAAGAAGTGCGGCGACCGACGAGCCAGCAGGCGCAGCGCGCGCCAGCCCCAGCCGCCGCAGCCAGTGCGCTTCCCTGCGCCCTCTGTCGCCGTCAGCATGTATGACTCTGTGAGAAGATAATAAATCATTTCACTCATATTTTTTCTGGTTCTTCATAATGAATCTGAAGAAGTATATTATACTTATCTACAAAATATCGACACTGAGCGGGGTTGAGTGATTTAAATCAAGTTGATTAGATGCCTTTGTTTTTTAATTTTCATTGATTTTCAATAAAACCTCGTAATGGCAAAGAAAATTTAATGTACTTGAACCAATATTGAGCCCCTTTTTTCGCATTTCAATTTAGAAAACATTTTTTTTCGAAACTTACCACTGCAGACCTGCAAACTTATTACTTTCAATACAAAAAAATAGCTCAATTAAAGCTTCATAAGGATCTGCATTGCCATTTCTTGACTCCAAATTATGACAAATCAATACTCTAAATATGCCACTCAGTCCAATTGTGTAATTTTATGTTTATTTGTTACAGTCTATCAAGTCCGATGCAAAAGGAACAATTGTATACAAACCTAAAGAAGGCATGAAGTTCCTCTCCTTATTGCGACACGCAGCAAGATTGTCAGGGCATAGGTTCCACAATTTTGTTAATTCATTGCTGAAAATATGTAAAACATTATTTATTTTATTTATCATACAAAATCCACCAGTAATACAATACACCATTAATGTTAGCATATAGCCTTCGTTTTTGACTTTGAAATTTAAAGTCTTCTTTTGCATTTCAGTGTTTAGCTTAGAAGTGAATTGGCTTCTAGGTGCCAGTACTCCGGTATAAGAAATTTTAATCCGACTGTGCAGCAGCAAAGTATGGGTTATGTTGTTTTTAAGCAATCTTTTTAATCACAATAATAAATCAACTATTGTAATAATAGTTTAATAATTTAATAGACAATGGACAGTTTAAAAGTATATTAAAAAATAGTATACTTACTTCCCTATATAAGATTTATCTTGGCTTTCATATTCTTTTATTATATCACCAACTGGGCGTCGGCGTTTTCTTGTCTTTTTAATGTCATCCAACGAATCAACTTGCACTGGTGGCTTCGGTTTCTGAAATTCTACAGTAAACAAATTTTATTTTTTACCATTTGCCTAGGCTTACCATGGAATTCATGGTTTCCCTGGGGTGAAAAGGAACCCATCATAGGCATCATATATTTTTGTGCCAAACTTCTTAATTAGTTTTGCTACGTTATTATGGTATGGGAGTAACAAACATTCCTACATCATCATACGACACACAAGCTGATTAGTGAAATCTTAATATATAAAATTCTTCTGTATGTGTGTTTGTCACCTAACTCCTCCTAAACGGCTGGACCGATTTGGATGAAATTTTGTGTGTATATATGAGTGGGTCCCTGGATGGTTTGAAAATACAATTGGACCCGGTAGATGGCGTCGTAATCGAGTTTAGACAGGACAACTTCTGTCGGGCCCGCTAGTATGAATATATTTTTGTATCTAGACAATGGCATATATTTTTTTTATACTGAGACACTGACATTCCTTAAACAGTCATCTGATCCCAAACTGAAATGAAATACTATGTTATTTTCTAAATATAACTTATGTAGATCAATACTCCCAGTCTTAGTACATACACATGTTCATGCACATAAATATCTGTCCTGAATGAGAATCAAACCTACAACCTATGGTGTGATACATAGGATATCTTACCAATATCACCAACCGGTTAAATATCAACAGCAGCCTCTAGGTTAAATACATAATGTTAATGACATGATAGTATTTAAAAAAATACCTGGACATCCATCATTCTTCCAGATATTCCAGTGCTCCTCTCTCTTCAATATTTGCTTGACCCATTCGGAAAACTGTTTACCGTTTGGTGGTGTCTCACTCAGTAAACGGTACACAAGTGCTGTTGTTTCTTTTACCCACTCGCTTTGATCTGATTTCAATTCTTGAGATTCCCTGCATGATATTTATAGCATATATTTTTTTCATGACAATTGGACTGTATAGAAGAGGAAGATAGTAATGGAGTAAAGGAGGTTAATGAATTGTGTTATGTTACAATACAAACTTATGGCCTAGCTAGGCCTATAAATAACACTGAAGGTCACAGCTATAATGTAGAAGAAATGTATTGACTGGTAATTATATTGTCCCTTTACTTTTCACCTCTTTACCACCACCGGTTTCTACATAAAGCTGGTAGCTCACTTATTTGCATGGCTATATACGTTAGTTATATTTTTTAACTATTATGCTAAATAAGTATTTAATGTGTGTTCATATATCAGTTCATAGTTCTACTTACATCTTAAACTTAACTGTGGATGTCAAATACTGGAATAATATAAGGAACTGTATTAGGACACATCTCCTGAAGTTGGAGTCTGACAGCTGTAATTCAAGAAGCTTCTGATTTGTCAGGAATTTAGCAAAGTAATGTTGTTCCTTGCTCGACTCCTGCATCTCCACATCTGTGTTGACTGCCTTCAGTCTGTTCAGCTTAGATTTCTGTAGTTCGATAGCTTCAAGCTTGTATGATGAGAATGCTGATAACACACTGCCTGAATGCTGGAAAAGTATTATGAATTTTTTAAGTGTCAGTGTACCAATCAACACTGGCCTTGCATAGTAATCTAGCCTGTATTCCTCTTGATGTAAGGGGATATATGCCCCAGCAGTGAGCACATTAGTAATTGTGAAGGCAGTTTATTATATATAGGAAGAAATTTTGAAGTAATTTTATAGAATTCGTTAGATGAAAATTAAAGTGTATCACTCCAATTTCAAGAACTATTATGAAAGATATTCTATATTTGGTCACAACAGGCTCATTTGAGCAATAATGATATAATTATTATGGGATTATAGTAGGGTTTCTTACCGCAACAAAAGTCTTCCATTGAATCTTGTTGTAACAAGTGTTTGGATTTCTGAAAAAGTCCTGTAAACTCCAAAACCTACAGTACAAGTTATAATCTATATTCAGTTTAGTTTTCTCATTGCCAACAACCATTTCTTCATCCAAAGAGTCCTTTAATGTACTAGAACTATCACTGCCAAACTCAGTGACATTTTCAAGATTAAATTCCGATACAATATTTAACCCTGAGCGTTCGGAAAATGGGAAGAACTTGGCTAGGAACAACAAAATTCTACCACAAAATACGGTGTTCTGTGAACGTGATAATCTTCTGAGGAGGTCATTGCACATTCGCAGAAGGTTATTCTTACAAGCAACGAAGAATAACTCCTCTTTCCATATATTAACGCCGTTTTCAACATATGTGAACATTTTTTCGCATTTGTTCAATGTAAGGGCGTCGAATATGTCGCCAAGCAGTACGACAGGCATTGTAGGAGTCACCATCTGCCGTCTACACGACTCTATGCAAAAACAGACGAAGTTCTCTAAAGTGTCAGGGTCCTCGATTAATAATTCCAATAATTTGTCCCTAAACGCTTGGTCCATCGCCGCTTTCCTGTCAGCTTCATTCGTGTTCTTAGAAAATGAATCGAGCAAGTCGATGTTGTTTGTCGCAAAGGCTTTGGTGAGTACATCCTGTGAGAAAATAATTATTTTTAATTCATTTACAATTACTCACAATGCGAATACAAACTAAATGTCGATATATGAAATATGTTGTTGAGGTTAGAAACAGCTTACTTTGAATTTTGCTCGGAGTTGCTCAAATCCTTTCTCTGTCATGTTCAATCTAATTAAATGCCACGTCTCGTGATTAAGGTGATTAGATATTAAATATCACACCAAGATCAACAATTATTTGGTTTCAGTTTCAAAACAAATTCAGTCTAGGGTAGTGATGGGCGATTATAATTATTATTACTACAAACGTCACAATATTGCAGATTTGATGTTACGTTATCCTTAAAAGTTATGTTATCCGTAAAGCTGTAAATTATATGTGTAAACTATAAAAACCTTTTTATTTCAATCCTACCTACGTAGTTTAGCAATGATAA
This sequence comes from Tetheella fluctuosa, assembly GCA_951216915.1. Classification (NCBI taxonomy): domain Eukaryota; kingdom Metazoa; phylum Arthropoda; class Insecta; order Lepidoptera; family Drepanidae; genus Tetheella; species Tetheella fluctuosa. The sequence goes on along the minus strand of OX578223.1, from coordinate 10,098,370 downwards.
TCCTAACAGAGATTTGGATGGAAGAACAAATTGTAAAAAAGTAATTTGCAACAAATCATACACAGTTTCTTCCTGCTAACTCGAGTTTAATGCGATTTACCTGAATTTCAACTCGAGTTTACTCAAGTCGTGTCTATTCCGAGTTGGCACATCTCTAATTATTATTACTAAAATTAATCGAAGCATTCGAATGTTTGGATTATTCGTACGCTTTCGAATGACAATCTAAATTATTCGAATATTGGTCGATTGTTGTCAACTTATCAAGAGCTAGGCGCGCGCGTGGTATAATTTAAAGCGCACGCACACTTGCGCTTTGCATTGTTTTGTTTGTCCATTATCATTTGAATGTCAATTTTCATTCAAACAATTAATCGTGGTGTCGAATGAATCAACAATCTAATGAGCATAAATTTAATTATCGATTCATTCGGATGTTTTGATTTTGCAACAATCGCCCATCACTACTACATACTATCGATAGTTTTTGTGCGATATAAAATATTATAAGCTAACCAAAAACGATATTTTATTCATTTATCCTATTTTTTTGTTGTTTTACTGATTGTCAAAATTACATAGTAATAAAGGAAACTAATCACTAATATTCTTTATTGTATTCTTCAAATAAATAAAAAATAGTTAAAAATTTTGCGATTACGAGAGTAGGGCCTTTTTTTGTAGGTGGTTTTCTGGTGGTTTTAGAAGTAGAATCTGGTGGAGAGCTCGTTGTTGGCAGCACTGCCAACTTCGCTTTAAATTGAAGCGATACTATTACACTTATCTTAAATCGTGTACGATGGGTTTTTCCTAATTAGGAAACAACTGGCTAACTACGATTACACTATCCTTCCTTACAAGGCCATCCTAAATCGGCGTCCTAACTAGGATAAGTGTAATAACCACTTTATCTGTGAACTGAACGGCGCTAGTAGTCAATGAAACTTAGATAAAGTACCTACCTACCCTTTATAACTGAAAATTGAAATGTACAAGACAACTGACGAAGACAGTTGAATACTCATGATGGCGGCCACGGCTGTCTGTAGTTCCTTTTGCTTTTTTTGCTTCCATGTTTGCCACTTCACAGATAATGTTGGTGACACTTACTGTATAATCTGTGCCTCCATCAAACATCGGAACTATGAATATAAAAATAATAATTACGATGAGAATTTCCAGTTTTATTTCAGGGTGGGTATGGCCACTTATAAATATTCTTAATCTAATCCATTCTCTGCCATGCCATTAAGAGACGAGATTGAGTAACCAACGTCTTCACCAAACTTACGCATTTATAAGATTAGTAGGATAGAGCGGATAGAGCAGCGTAACAAACTTTATAAACGTACCAGAACTAGAAACTGAGTAGAAACGCTCATTCATTCTATTTCCCGCCTAATTGGATCTAATGATTTGCGCAATCAAAATACTCGGTTGCTATTGGTTTATGCTTAGAACGCTACATTTGATAGCCAATCATAGTTCGAGTTCAACGAACGTGCAGCTAGCTGCAGCTGGGCTGGCTGGCTGGTGGTTTTATTTTTTGACAGATGTGTGTCGTGTTGTGTGGCGTCCCGTCTATTTATCTTTAGAAATTTATTATTTAGATTTTTTTTACTCAATCCTTTATTTAGAAATGTATTAAAGTGTAAGGTTAATATAGCTTAGTGGTACGTAAAATTTATATTTAAGGATATACGAAAAGTTCTTGGAGTTGTACTGTGGAAACATGGACCGTAATAATATGAGGTAAGGGGATTCTCCTTTCGCTTACTTTCACGTTGGCGAAACGTCGAAATCGCGTTGCAAACAGTCTCTCGAAATTGTTAAACATAACCAACCAAACTCAGTTTCGTGTCCGCATTAAAGCCAATAGTCCATAGCTATGGGTACTACAAACGTGGTACGTTCGATACATTTGAAAACAAAGAAATTGGAATGTTACGCGACAAGCGCGCGTATTTACAATGTCGCGCGTTTGCCTTATCGTAACTACTGTGTACCAAAAATACATTATTTTCTTAGTTATCTACCTTACTTGCCTATTCTCTAATATAATAGAGGGCAAACTGCTATCAGACAGTTAACCTTGATGTTTAGATAATTAGTTATTACAAATAAATTACAATGTCACAATATACTTTTGTGTAGAAATAAAATTATTCATTGAACTGCAAATACTGTAATGCCTAGGCATTAATGTCTAGACATATTTATGTGTTTGTTTGGCTGCTAACATGAATGTTGAGATAAAAAATAAATGTTTGATCAACTAATATCAAAAAACATATTGTGTTAGAGTCATAAGTGCTTGTGAAGGGCCTATTTGAATAAAAAATATTTTCATTTCATTTCTTTTTAAATAATGCTTTAATAAATTAAGACCTGGAAATTTAACAAGTTCTGTAATATTTATTACTAGCTGTACTCCTCTGTTTCACCAGCGTTCCCGGTGTAATTTTTTTTCATGCAAACCTTCTCCTGACAATAACAAAGACATAAAAGAAAGATTTATCCAATTTGATGCAGTCGTTCGGAAGTTATGCACGTACAAACATTTCGGCTATCCATTTTTGTTTATATATATAGATAGATAAATTTGATATAGATAGATAAACATTCATTTTAGAAAAAAATAAACATTTAATTAAACATTCCAAACAAAAGTATACAAGGTACATACAGCCTTACTTATAAGGATGTGTTTAAATAAAGTAGTGTTTTATGAGTATGGGTGCTATTCTTTAATTTTATATTTTCAGATCAAGCTATGTGAATAGTGGGCCACGCTCATTGCCTCATCTAGGCAAACGTCATAGTGGAAATGGGCACAACGGGAATGGACACAATGCACGGCTCAGCCCGCCTGCGCAGCCACCATCACATAATAACCACCAGGAGGACCTCATTAACTATATCTATGATTCTTGGAATAAGGTGAGAAATAGTACCATGTTCATAATGGAGATTTCAATTGTTGAACAGCTTTATGGAGCTTGCAACAACCGTCCACGTTTTATGAACATGCTCCATTCAATGCTTCCTACAAGTGACTACGACGGAAAGAGTGAGCTCACTCTTCCCAACAATGACACTTTTTTGTGTGCCTTATGTATGGCAAGGGCGCATCTAACGATTTAAATCTCTGGTTCATAAAACACATATACCTAAACTTTTTGTAGGGGTTTAGTGTTTGGAGAATGTAATAAAACAATTGAGTCCCTCATCCCTTAACTAGTGGCATGCATGGCATATAATAGCCAGTTTTGACAGCCCATATCTGTGTGTGCCAAAAAGAGACAAGCATAGTGAGACACTAGTCAAATGGCCATCGTGTGCTGAAAGTTTAGTTAAGAATCAGTCTATTTCTTTTAAATGTATCCACCATTTTTTTTGAAATTGTTGGATACATTTAGGGTCATCGTCAATTATCATGTAAGACTGTGGTCAGACGAGGCTCAATTTATCTATTCCAAACGCAATTGCAGGTGACACGTGAACTAGAACGTGGAAGCGACGACGCAAAGTATTACCAGGAGGTGCTAGCTCCACGCCAGCTCGCCAACTTCAGACCTTTTGACCTGGATGATTGGTGGGGTCGCCGCCTCATGCAGACTATCAACCGCAACAAGCATCGGTCTTAGGTCCTCGTTATATTGTATGCGGTACCGTTTCTTTGTTCTGTGACAATTGACTATGCTGGGTTGATGTAGAAATGGTTTCCTGGGACATTCTTCACACATGAACATCTGATCCTAAACTAAGCAGAGCTTGTACTATGGAAATGAGATAACTGTTGACATTCAATTGTACTTGTATTTCAATATATTCCTATTGCCTATAAAAAAAATTGAATGTATGAAACAAATAATGGCTAAAATTGGTTATCCAATGGAGTCGCATACAATAAACTTTATTTTACAAACAGGTCAAACACTTTCCTATTCTTCTAATTATATAAATGCGAAAGTTTGTGTGTTTGAATGTTTGGTTTCTTCTCTTTGTTTTTGCCACTATTTCCTAATTACATGGTGTGAAGGAATATAGTTAAATTTTGCAGAACCGTTTCTATATCATCCTTTGCATGAAAAAAATGTAAGGTTGTTTCCACAAGGCATGACATGGTTATGTCTAATCTTGGGGACAGTAAATAAACGCTGTATGAAATGGTAAAAACATTACAAGTAGTTATATATAATATGCCCTACAAATAAAATTCATACTTTGGAAGTTTTGCATTGACGAATAATTTTACAAACAGTATGTTCTGTTTAAATTCTCTTATGTCCCTTATTGACATTCATTCATATATGTATTTGTTTTGTGCTTAATCTTAGACCTAAATAATATACAGGGGACCAACCCTAAACTGTTGTGGTCCCATGGTAAAAGTTGTTCATATTGATGAGTACTTCCAACCCCTAAAGCACTGCCGGTGTTTTAAAATAACCCTGTATATTATACATTGAATTTTATAAAACAAGAGATATTTTTTAAATCAAAAATTACAAAACCTTTTGATTACTATTAGTTATAGTTTTCCTTCATTATGTAATCAAAATAACATATTAATATTTTTAAACGTAGTGCGAAATTAATATTGTTGTGAATCTCGCAGGAATGATTATGTACCGTATCTCTATGAGAATAAGGTTTAATATTTTAATAGATCGAATATTGGACACTTACAACTATTCCGTATTTTATTTTTCAATATGTCGATAATAATGAGCTGATAGTTGCATTTATTTAAAAAAATAAGATTAAAAAACAGGATTTTATAAATAGTTATATAAATAAAAGACGTTAAAAAATTAAACCTTTTTAATCAATTACTATTATTAACTTAGTGTGCATTTATTATTTAGAATTGAAGAGTGACAAAAATGCAATAGAAAGGGAGATAATTTAGTTTTATATTTTCACATGTAATACTGGACATGCCTTAAATATTACAAATTAATTATATCAATGATAAGATTTTAAAAACAAAGTACATTGGAATTTATAATTGAGATTTATAATGATATAAATTATTTTTAATAATTGTAACACAAAACAATAAAAAGAAACATGGAGTTTGTAAACGGAATAAAAACTTTTCAAAGATGTAGATGTAAATAAGTTAGTATATAATATGTTTATTTATAATTGTAAGTGAGTAATAATCTTAGAATCATCTACAAAATAGGATCAGCTAGTATTTATGTTTTAAATTGTGACTTGTTGATATGCTTTTTAGTGATTGTGAATATTTATAACAGGTTTGAGATAGACGTAAGACGGTGCAAGTTGCCACTGCACACAAACTTTCTAGAACTACATTTTTTACTGTTTTTTTTTTATATTCATGGAAAAATAATGTGGCGATGGTCACTACTGTCTTATCGGTAGTTTTTTATTTTCATTTTATAGGCATGTGGACCGTAATATTACCATTGTGTGGTGATGTGGCAGAAGGTGATAACGTAAAGGGCATACAAATCCTAAATTATAGAAGTTAAGTATCTTAAAATCTTAAATATTCAGTTTTTCATATAAATGTGTAAGAAAAAGTTAAGTATTGACAAAAATACTATTAAAACAAATTTATCATCGCCGCCGCAACGTAGCTGTACGCCTAATAGTTTTATTATATTGTTATTATACACGTGTGAAGACAGGTCGGAAGTGCAAACGGGTATTATTCGGTCATCAAACAATTTTTCATAATATCAAAAATAAATTGATTGCCGCCTTAACATTCTTGTTTAGTTATATAACAGTAGTTTTTGTGCAGTGGCAACTCTATGGTTTTAAGCATATTCCTTGACTTATGCGATAGCTCCGGGAGGGGTAGATTGGGTCACTCGCGGGGTTCAAATAATCGCATGCGCACCTCCTACAAAGCAGTTATCGTAGTGACTTCAGTTAAATGGACCGACTATAAGCGTCTGAAGTCAGCCTCAGACCTTACATTTAATTAAATATAGCAGTTTTATTACATTCCATTTTCATTCAATCACATTATGTATTGTAGTTAGCATAAACATTTGGTAACTTGTAAATATGTTTTAAGTGATGCAGTGCTACCATATTATGGATTTTGAATAAAAAATATTATAAAATCTATTTATTTATTTTTATTACTGAAACTAGCTTCCACTCCGCGGTTTCACCCGCGTTCCCAAGGGATCTTATGTTTTCCCGGTATAAAAAGTGGCCTATGTCCTTCTCCATACCATAGGCTATCTGAGTACCAAATTTCATCGCGATCGGTTCAGCGGCTTAGGCGTGAAAAGGTAACAAACAAACACACTTTCGCATTTATATTATTAGGATAGTTAGGATTAGGATTGTAATCTGCGTTTTTCCCAATTTTTAATATGAGAGCGATAGATAGGTACGGTTAATGATTCGCCAAGAACGAGCAAGCTGTGTCCAACTTGCTCGCCCAGAATAAACAAGTTCGACAAAAACGACTTCATTTATGTTTTTACGACAATTCTGCAGTATTTTATCTACTAACATAATATATTATCTCAGTTAAATAAGGAAAGCCCGACCTGAAAAATAAAATACCTTGCCATATTGCGAAATTTCACGGAACTAATAAGTGTACCTACTGATTTTGAGCTATCAAAATATTTTTTATATTCGAAGACTGCTACCCACAAAGACGTAATGCAGAATGGCTTATGTGTAGTCAAACCGAGCGTTTTAGCACAGATGACTATATCCTAATTCCTCTGTGGTTTTAGTGTAGGGAGACCATGATGAAATAATAAATTAGTAGGTAAATTTATTATTACTGTTAGAAACAAATATAAAAAAAATCCACGAAATATATGGCGGTTGCTCGCTGCGCTTCGCGTTTGCCATACACTTCTAATCTAAAGCATCCGTGTCGTTTCGAAATAGGCGTTTCATTAAAAGCTGACGTCTATGTAATCTTTACCCCGTTGCACTGATAAATGCAAAACGTTTATGCAATTCTGTTTATTAAAGTTATTATAGAAAGTAGTAGTACCTATTATAGTAATTATAAAAAAACCGCTAAAAGTCGTTCATTTGTTTTACATAACGGTGCCGTTTTGTAAAACAGCTTGCGGTTATGTGAAACAGCTAAGTAAGCAATCCAACTGCGACATATAACTTCCGCCCCGCGGTTTCACCCGCGTTCCCGAGGGATCTTATGTTTTTCTGGCATAAAGAGATGATTGAGTAACAACCATCCATCAATCTATCCACACATTCACATATATATATATTAGAAGGATAGTAGGAATATTATAGTATTATTTCAAAATAGCCGTGACATACGTTCGAGTACTTACGTACGTACCTAAAGGTCTTTTCACCAAAGAAGTCTCGTGGAATTAATGAAAATCGATCTTATTTCTTCCGTGATAGAGGTGGCCCTAAGGGACTTCTTTGAATCACAAAGAAGAATATGTTGTATACACAAGTTGGTACGGTGTGCCGTGATCGTGACATTTATGTTTTACAAGACCAATTGCGGGTAGTTGGTGACCACTCTCGTCCGGGAAGGTGCTGATACCTGCTGTTCCAGTCCACTCGTGATCACGATCAAAACAGCTTGATCGAAACGTCGAGGTTTGTCAAAATAATACTTAGATATTTTGATAATAATATGTGCGCGAATAGACCCGATATATGACTACTACAGTTGCCGAAAGTTTATAAAGTACATTACGAGAGTTACGAGACCATCGATTTTTTCAGTTTCAGTGACGTAAGAGATACTTATCTCTCGATAAGAAATAATACACTTTTAGTGAATTAAAAATTTCATAAACTTAGCTTGAAACAAACTTAAGGACTAAAATAAAGGTCGCATAGCACCTACATCGAAACAAGAACAACACCTCAGGCGTCCTTTGTAAGTAAAGTCACTGTAAAGTGTATTAAGTATTACCTCATGTCTGTGGTAGAGTGCTCGAGCATTTCAGGAATTCATAACGCGTACTATGGTCGTATGTCAAACAAAGTATCTTTACTCAAAGCGAATGTATTTACGTACGCGACCGCGCCGCGAGGCTTAGAGACAAGTAACAACATCTAATGAGTTTGGTGAACTTCGCATTTTACCAACAACGAGATTACGCCAACTGTTTTTCGTTAGGGAATTTTGACGGTTGTGCCTTTGATGGCTCTTTTGGTGTCTTTATCGTCGAGGTGTCGTGGGTTGTATTCATTAGGTAATATACTAGAAATAAATTAAGAATTTCAATGTAAAATGCTCTCACTTTCTTTTTATTTGCCCTTCAGGTTAGATGGGTATTAAAAGTGACTCTGTATAACACCGACGACAATCTTCGTAATCTATAGGGTGCTATAGGTAGTCGAGATCGTAGAACAAGCGTGTTTATAAATTAAAAATATTTACCAAAATTTTAAGAACCAAGGCAGAGTAAGAATGACCTCTTTCTCTTAGTAGTGTAAAATATAGGTCTGTATTAGAATCATCGTTTCTCGTCTAAGTAGGTACCTACTAGACCTAGAACATGGTTAGCAACACTAATTGTGCCTAATTCAATTATGTAAAAATTCCGACTTTTGTGTCCACACCGCCAGCCGCCTACGCACTACTTTGTCGAGTCCATGTATGTAAATTATACAAGTTTATTAATTAGCCAAGTTTTGACGTTAGTAGGCACGTAGTCCTTTAGGCAAACTGGCACAGACCGGCTGTATACACTTTGAGGAAAAAATAGTAGTCGAGATAGAGTTTTCTTGTCGAATAAAATATGAAGAAAATTATTGCTCGGGTTTACAGTTGCCTGAAAATTACCACAATCTCACTTAGTATAAGTACCTAATTGTAAGTACCTAGAATGACTGCTGGCTCTCTACAATAGTTGTTGGACAGAACACCGTGCTGGTGGCCGGTGGTAGTTAACCAGATATTTATTGGTTTCTTTATGATGATTTGATGTTTTCCTTCATCATATCTTCTCATTGTAGGTTTTTTTTAAACCGAAGGTTTCGCTTCATCATCAGACGTCAACAATGACTAATGGGATAAACTCAAAAATGTTTATTCCGATTTTATTAATACATAGTTCCACTTGATAAATTAGTGTAACGAACTTTTACACATAAGAATCGATGTTTTCTAAATCAATTTATATTCAAAAGTGATATAATATAGGCCATTCGCTCGGAAACGATTAACCTAATCTTACGGCGGCGTAGTCATAAATGGGAGCGAGTTCAAATTTAATTAACTGTTAACAAAGTGCCAACAGCGGCGGCTTACAGACGTGATGAATCGAATCCATGGCTACCCACAAACCGATGGAGTCTACGTAACACCGTTTCATAATAATGTTTTCAAAATTTAAATTGAATAATAAATATATTTTGTCGTGCTTTTGATTTGATAGTAAAACGATTTAAAAAAATCTGTATATGCGAGTACATACTAAGTAGGTAAACCTGTTTATAGTAGGTAGAAGTACCTAACGGACTCTATTAGCTACAGTTCACATTTTCATTTAAAAGGGGCGGTTTATGGTCGCAACAGCTCAGAGATTTGGGATGATGTGCATCATAATAAGTAGTACCTACATCATATTAAATGTCTCGTTATCAATGGACCCATAAACAATTGTAGAATATTTAAAGATAGTTTAACATCATCTCGAGAGCGTATAACACTACGTTAATTGATTGCTCTGGCAACACATAACATTTTTCATTATGTTTTGCGTTATCTCGACGGAAAAGTGGAATGAGTGTACTCACTTACATTCTAAATAAAACATCGCTTTATAAACGCTCGGAGATTTGTCTTTTCTTTTTGTCTCTTTTTAGGTTTTATCTGTGTTTCAAAGAAAGTAGTCTTGTCTTTTATGTTATATCTAAAGTATTTTTGGAAGGTTCAAGGTTGAGATCCCTTTTACTAACTTCCCAACAAGAACTTTTAAATAGTTAAATGTCGAAATAGGTTAATATTTCTAACAGACCAATTATATTTTCATTGCAAAAAATAATATCTGGATATCGAAACACCTATCAGCTTATATCTACTTTTTGCGGTTCATGCCCCCCCACCCCCCCCCACCCCCAGGAAAAGGTTTATGATTTAGAGTAGGGAGGGTGCGACCTACGTGACTACCAATCGACGTAACGTAACTTTGAAAAAACCCTGAGTTGGAGGATGCTCATGTGGTTCAACGAAAAGGATTAGCGATTTTTTTTTATTTGACTTCTCAAGTATGTTTCCACAACATTTTCCCTTGCCAAAAAGACTCAGTGATGATTTTTATTTTATTAATTGAACTCAATCCACAACTCTTAAAATAAATGTGAGTTTACTGATACATTTGATCTAGCAACCAATAATGGATTTACAGTTAACTACTTAAATTAACATTTTTATTAATTAAATAACTTAAATTACTTAATTAAAAATAAAATGTGAAAACTTATAAAGAATCGATTCGACCAGTTGATTTGAACTGTACATACGCCCACACGATTATAGGTAGGTGCATTAATTAGAGTCATAATTAACGTGATCAAGTCTGTCAAGATTACACAGCCATTCATCGCAAAGCAGGAATCGTAGTAAAAGAGAAATGTAGTCATAAAACGTCTATCGCAGACTTTACTGTTCATTAGAGTGGTCCGATGTTCCCCCTCACTGATAAAGAGCCTCCGAGTGTAAGCTTCTTTACAACGAGCCTCATTATGTTCCTGTTTCCCCGCTTTTCCCATTTAACCGCTTTTTTAAGCTTTAATTTTTGGATGTTTTTTTTTGTTGTTTGTGAATTTTATAGCATTGGTAATATTTTACTTAGATATTTGCACGGAGGGTATAAATAAATACATAGATATATTATGACTAGATTTTAATCGACTATATGCAAAAATGTACGTTTAAGTAATAAAATCTTATTAGATTTAAAAGTAAGTATAATGAAGTGTAATGAATAATAAAATATCGATTTTCAGAAAATAAGAAGAAAAAAAAGCGTCATATTTTTGATATGTGTGTTACGGCATTTGCAGTTGCCTTCTAGGCCTTGTAAGGGTTATTGGGATTCCCCCTGGCCTGGTATTGCTAAATGTCTATACGCGACGGTAGCCACACACTATCAGGTGGACCGTCTGCTAGCCTGTAAGCTTTCTGACAAAAAAGAAGTCGAAAAGAAGTCATCTTATACGCAACATAAGTAATATATGTATAGCGTGAGCGTGAGGAGATAGAAGAATGCTAGCTATAGGATTCAATAATAATATACGCATAAAAAGCTTCTGTATTATCTCACAAAATGGAAAACCTCATGCGATAAAAAAGAATCCACAATGAAACAACTTAATTGCAATATTATAACTTTATTTGCTCATAAACAAAATTGCCTCAGTCGTCGGGGTCGGTCCGCTTATATATGTTTTTTTACATTTATTTTGCTTCGTATAAAAATACAAGATTAGCATTATCAGTGTCCATTAAACTTGCGATATTCATTCGACATTTTGTATTTCAACTAATGCAAAGAAACTCAAACAAGAAATTATACAATTACAAAAAGTGTTCCGGTCTATAAATTTTATATGAACACAGAAAACTGAAAATTCGTTCAACCGAGATAAGGTAGGTTCCTTGTTATGTCTAAAACAGATGTCCTATGTTTATTTCAAGGCACAAACAATCTGAACAATCCCTCTGCGAGCCCTTCAAAGATTTCTTTGACAATCCTTCTCAAAGTTTTCTTTGTCCGTTAGGGTGTTACTACATTAAGGCATATCCTCATATCGTATCTGCGTATCATTCCGTTTATTCTTCTCAATAACTTTTAAAGTATTGTTTTCTGCATTTGTACTTTAAATTGTAGTTAGACTTGAAGTGACAGACACCCTCGAGTATAGTTATTCTATAAGACAGTTTATTGACTCTTATTATTCTTCTTACATATTCTACGTTTGATGTAAATTTTCACGATATAATTTAATTTCAAAGTAACCTCTTAATAAATCGGTACTTGAGGAATTTAAATTCCGAGCTAAATTCAGACATCTCTGAATACACTACACTGAGCCATGATGTAAATGACGTGGAAATTAACCAGTTGTGGTTGTAAACAAATGATACGTACATACGACACCATATGTGCTAGCACCCTTACTCCGCGGTTGGGGTTTTGTTATGATGATCCATATTTAGTAACGCCCATGATCGATCTAATTTTAATTCAGTGAAATGTTTACGAAATACCACCACCGCGAGATGCTTTTATAGATACTCTACGTACTTAAGATCAGACATTCAGGCAGCTTCCTGCTTCTACTTTTCAGGATCGCGTTTTATTTACCCCTATCTCATAAACTCTGGAAATTAATAATTTATATAGCTATAAGGTCCTCACAAAATACACATTACAATACAATCAGTTTAAATGTTTGATTTCATGATCCGAGTCACTAACAAAATAAGATTGATGTTCAGTGCATTAGTTTAAGTTCTATAAAGGTATTATACAAGTTGTTTAAGCTTCAGCGGCTGGTACTTGCGATTGCGCCGTCACCACACTGGTGGTGGTGGACACCGAGTCCGGGTCCTGTTCCCGGACTCCGAGCCATGGGAGACGCTTTGTCAACTCCGCCCTGGAATAGTAGCTCCTATTTTTATCAACTCCAATAAAGATGGTCACACACAGTTCAATGCCTCAGATCAATCGAGGTCGATTTGTGAGACGTATGTATATCTAGAATCATAATCATAATTGATGAACATTTTCACAAAGGTTTCAACAAGGCTTCCAGGTTTCCCAGGTTCCGTCTATTATAAATATAATTAAGTTTACTAATGACTCGAGCCAAGTCGTCACCTCACCCATGAGGTCAACCCATTGCGAGAGATGGTATATTTTCAATCTCATCGAATCGAATTCCTGATCACCGGTGATCCAACTTCGTTAGCTTCGCCTCAGTAACTTATCTAAACTAATAAAAAGACTTCTGTCAGAAAAATCTTCACTGACTGACAGTTCTATCAAAGCACAGCTTAAACTGCATGGCTTAGAAACTTTAAAATTTGCATTACAGATTCCTTATATAACGTAGCCATCTACTAAAGTAAATAATTTTTGAAAATTTTACCCCAAGGGGGTAAAATAGGGGATCGCGGGTAAAACTATGGGGCGGAAAGGTAGTAATAAATAAATGAATACCTGTATCTGGGATGATTGATGGCATATACCCACGGGTCGAGGCAGGAGACCACCTTGCAGCAGACGGCCGGGACCATCGTCGCTATGGGTGTTAACAGGTTCCTGTTGCCAAACACGTGTCTATCAAGTTGGGGGTCGGCCATTTTGTAGTGTATATTGGGTGGATATTTATTATTTTTTTATTTATATATGCACTAAAAACTTAAGACCTAAGGTACAAAAAAAAATTGTTTCGCCAAACTGCACAACACAGTTTGTTGGCGAAAAGATGCACTCAGTTTTCATATAAATAAGTACGCATTTTACATTGGTAGGTACATAGCACACAACAATGTTTATACCTATAGGACCACAACTCTACACAAGACAAACAATGTAACTTTCGTAGGTGATTGGTGTAATAATTATATATTCTATATGTAGGTATATCAGTTATCTGGCCCCCATAGCGCAAGCTCTGCCCAGTCCGGAGTCAGTCGGCCGCGTGTGATTTATTTAATATTTGTGTTTTCCCATAGTAAAAGATGTTCAACGTGACAAACCTAACCATATAGGTTTTGAAAATATGCCATCTTGAAATATCCACCAGTTAATGAGCAACTTTGTTATTCACAAAACAAAATAATTTCCGTGTGATTATATAGGCGAGTACGTGTATAGCGGACCTCTCATCTGATTGCAGTGTTCACGAGAGAGACAGAGAATAATCGCTGTGTGAATTCAGTGTCGAGCTTAAGTAGAATAGGGTGGTATGTACCGATTGAAAAGGAACATCAAAAGGATTGCGTAGCGAAATGGAAATGGGTTTCCGTTGGAGAAATCATAATAAACTATTTCACGTTAAATGTGACACAAATTCAAGGCGATGATAGCTCAGTGGTTGTGACGTCGAATGCCGTGGCGAAGATCGTGGGTTCAAATAGTACAAGGATCTTGAGATTTCGGTGAAGGAAAATAACGTGAGGAATCCATAGCATGGTGGTAGGGTTAATTTGTAGTACTTACTTACCCGCCTGCAGGCAACCGCTCTCAAATTGAAAGTATGTCTCCATTTACCAGTTACATTTAGCACTTGAAAGCCTTCTAGGATTTGTCTGCTTACCACCTTCGGTCACATCATCAATTACTATGATGAGACTATGATCAAATACAAGCCCTTTAAAAAAAAACTAAACAACTCACCTATCACCAAAAGCTCCAGTCATCGCGACAAAAGCATAGGGTGTCCACGCGCACACGAAAAGGAAGAATATAGTAAATGCGACCTTCGCGATTCTGATTTCCACACTCCTGCTCGCGTCTTCTTTGTTAGCTGCTAGGGACTTGACGTTCATCTTCTTGGCTTGTTCTTGCAGCATGCGTTCGTGGAGACGGACCTTAGACATAATTTATTTTGTTTGTATAAAAAGAAAAAAATAATTAGAGCATTTTTATCATAACCGTCATTCCCCAAAATTATTTTACAAAACGAAGAGAGCAACTCTGGTGAGATTTACAAGAATTATGGATACCATAGAGGTTATCTGAATAGGTACAATTAGAATGTATATTTCGCAGGACAATAATAATGGCTGGATGGTTATCGTGATTTTCGCAAAGGTAACGTAGTAGTCGTAGTGTGATTCTAAAATCAAATTCGAAATTATATCCGTTGTCAGTATTCACAAACTGTTTGAAGAAGAGAATAGTTCTACCAGTTTTGGTCTGTAATAGGGTTGAATTTCCCAAAAAAAAAACTTATTCTTGTGATAGAGGAAACCTGTGATTCATTTTAAAATACGTGATATCATGTCAAAAACGTTTCCATGTGTTTTTCTTGATTACTTTGTAGATACTATTACTTCATAAAAACTGTAAAGGGATTTGTCTTTAGAGGTAAGTTAATCTTTTTTAAATAACAAGTTTTTAATATGTTTAATTTTGACGCCATAAACTGAAATTATATGGCGGTTTGGATCACAGCAATCTGTGTGGTCTAACCAGGCAGCGGTGACACATGGCATTGATGGCCGGATGCCAAAATATAATGGCAATTAGTTGAGTGTAATAGTAGGTAGCCTATAATAAAGTCATTGTAGCTAAAGGGTAGATCGTCGATAGAGCTTTGGTTCTTTAGTCGTAATGAAACTAAAGGATAATAATTACTGCTTAAATTTTTTAGGAAAATATTTTTTTAAAATTAGTAATTGAAAAATAAACGATGGTTTTTATGGAAATTCCAAAGACAATATGCAAAATAAATACATATTTATGAACTTTCACCAAGGAAAAGTAAGCAAAGTTAAAAACATTTTATTTGCCTATTTTTTCTTTATTTTTTTTTCTTTATATTTATTATACAACAAATATTTACAATCAATATATAAAATACTAACTATGATATATAGAAAACATTTGCCTATTTTAGTTAAATAAAATACTAATCGTTCTTTGTAAAATATTGGTACCAGTAGTAAACAAAGTATTTTAGAAAAACAACCTCTCACCCCAAACACATATACCGTCTCCGTTCCGTCGTGGGTAAAAATAACTCTTTTATGTTCATTTTTTTTGTCGTTTATGTTTCTAAAATCATAGACAGATTTTTCATTATATTTATTAATTCGTTACCTACTTAAAAATATTTACTAAGTACTTGATTATTATGGTGTAGCAAATTCTATCGAGTTTTACGTAACTCTTCTCGTCTTCTCATTAAATAATTAGGTAAAAGGTTTTATATTTTCATCTTTTATAAGAAGCACAATAAAATCGGATTGCAATTATTTTTTTTGTTCAAGAATCAGTGGAAGCAAATAGGGCAGTTTACGAGTAAAGATCGCGGTCACTCGTATACGCCTTATTTTGTGTTATTGGATCTTTGTTGGTACATACCTACAAAGCTGTGGTTTCTTTGTATATCGTATTCGTGTACAGTCAAGGACGAAAGTTGCGAATTGTGAGATTTCATGATTGATTGAGAATTCATGAATGAAATAGTTTTCAGTATGGTTACTTTGGTAGATATCTGTTTGTTTGTGATTGAAATACATAGTTATATCTATTTATCGATATAAAAAAGAAACACTAATAATATAAATGTCAATGTTAGTATGTATGTTTGTAACTCAATTACACCGTAATGGCTTAACAGATTTTAATTAAACTTGTCACATCGATAGATCATATCCTGGAATAACATATAGGATACCTTTTTTCTGAAGAAATCATGGCTAGCGGGTAAAACGGGGGAAAATAGTAAAGTTAATTGGAAAGACAACTGAGCTATTATCGACTAAAACTGTGTTAAAATAATCGAATTACAAACTGACAAAGTGATTAAAAGTGCGGTGGCTCAGTAAATTGAAAAGCAGTTTGTTATCGACAGTACACGATCCCTGCGGACGTAGTGTCTACTTGGCTGTGCAATAAGAGCCTTTTCCACGCGCCATTTTAAACGCTAGCACAGACAGCGCGGTTATACTGCGAGTGATCATTCTGTGACCTACTTTTGTAAATGCACTATCTACACTTGGGTACACTAGGGGGCTAACAGATTAGAATTTGAAACATTATATTGATGTTGTAGGTATATTGCTTTGAGAGTGATGGAAAATATAGTGATTTTAAATACACGTGTAAAGATATAGACATAGAATAGTAAGATAGAGACATCTATATATTCAACAAACGGCCTTCTAAATCATTGTAGTTTTATTTAGTGTTTTTTAATGTATATCTTTTTATTAGTTTGTACTGTAATTATTTGATAATAAAAATAAATAGCATTTGATTATTAAACTATATAAAATTTATATGCAGTTTTAAGCGGGTACTACAAAAACCCAGCACTGAATAAACTTCGAGGATTTACAAAATATGCGACTGAAATTATTTCAATTCAATAAATACCTACGTGTACCAATCGCAGCGACTTTAATGTTTTATGTGAATACAGCCTTAGACTTGCCAATACAATCCAGAAGCCTTTCCGATTTTTATAACATTCCCAAGCAATTGCGATCGTAGTTGGGAATTCGTGCATTCGTTCAAACACAAATAATGGCGCTCACAGTTAGGGCGGGAACTTTACATTTTCCCGCTCAACTTGTTGCAAAAGAAAAAACTTCAAGGGAAAGTTTTTTATATTAATTCATTCAAGTAACTTATGTTTTAGTTCTCAAATACGGAAATGTATGATAAAATAGCTAATGTAATAAAATGAAAATGTATTTTAGAAGAGTGAAGTTTCATTTAGGGACATGACAGCCAGACTCACTTTCACAAGTATAATATTAAAATATAGAATTTTTCTATGGGCATATTACTATTATTTTTAGGTTTTCGTAATACATTATTATTACACTTTAAAATAACAGTTAATAACATTCAGCTAATGGAAATCTTGACTGTCCAATACCCATTTAATTAAGGAAAAACGTGGAAAAAATCTGAGCAATCAGCTTTTTAATTATCACTCCTGTTAAATCACGTAAAAGCATGGACGAAGGACAATTTCGTGCAAAAAATACGGACCGAGGCAATTTTTTTCTTTATACTTACGAGGTAAAAATATAAGGAAATATATTTTTAAAAGTGCCTGCTTCAAGAGGAAGCAGGTACGAGAGGTACGTCTCATAAATGTTATTATTTGAATTTCGAATACTTCCATAAATTTCGTCCTATAAAACGTTATATATTTTTCACCCATTTTTGTGTTTGTGTAAAGGTCTAATCAGACTTTAAAAAAATTAAAACAAATGAATGCGCTAGCCGTAAAAGTTAATATAATTTAAATACCCGACGGAATACCTCTTGATATTTTCTACTACTCACAGAGGCATACCGCTTATCAGACTAGGCATCTACTGCATACATTATGTAAATACCAGGAGATTTAAATAAGTTATAAGTATAGTACAAATTGTGTGCACTATTGAACGGAATATGGGCATGACTTTAAGGGCAAATGGGCTAGCTACTGACATACTATATTCATAAAAGTACGCGGTCGAAATTACTTACAAAAGTTAGCTGAAGAGCTAATAAGAAGTTGATCGTAAAAATATAATTAAACAACTTACTTCCAACTTTCAAGTTGTCTGTTAATTCAATAAAGCCACAGTTTGTGTAAAATTAACAATTAAGTACACTTTATATCAAACCGACTTGAGATTTAAACTTGCTTCATCAATATGAGTTCACGGTACTCTATCAGAACAGGGTGGTACTCATTCGTACTATAAGTGCCGTGGCGAAGATTTGAGTTTTTGGTTGAGGAAAATGTCGTATGGAACCATTAGCACTATGACATAGTACTTTGTAGTGCCCAACTGGCTGACCTTTTGAAAATCTATCGTTTAAAACCTATCGATGTGTTCCAGCAGCTGCATTTTAGTCAGTTTTTTCGCAAGCCATATTTTATGTGTTTACAACCTTTCACATTATCACTTATCATACCCCTACCGATTTAATACTTTAGAGATAACCCTGTCATATCTACCCTGAGCCGGCCCTGTTTTCGAGAGATGATGAACTTCACAACGATTTTCACTTGTGCGAAAGCTTTTTGTTCTCTTTTAAAATATATTTGTTGGGAATTGAGCTTTGATGTTATTGTAGTCTACAATTTGAGTGCTTTTCAAGTAAGTACATGATATTTCAATTTTAATAAAAGCACAAAAACATCTTATTTATGGATTTACACTTTTGTGTTTTATGTTAGATTGTATTATCTATACTAATACGAATCTATACTAATATTATAAAGCTGAAGAGTTTGTTCGTTTGTTTGAACGCGCTAATCTCAGAAACTACTGGTTCGATTTGAAAAATTATTTCAGTGTTGGATATCCCATTAATCGAGGAAGGATATATAGGCTTTTTATCCCAGGAAAACACAAGATCCCTCGGGAACGCAGGTGAAACCGCTCGGAAAAGCTAGTTATGGATAAATGCAAATGATCGTTAGTTAAGTTACGTTCTTAAAAAATTTTATTTTCTTAAAAAAATACGCTTTTAAATTTGTTAAGTATCGTGGCAAGTACCTTCGTACAAATACAAAAACTATCAGACAAATTTAGCCTAGAAAGCAAGATACCTACCCCTTCGGGTAAACAAAAAAGAGCCTACAAAGCCTAATGCTTAAAAAAGCCTAATGTTGAAAATCTGTCGCCAAACACCTATTGGTGTGTTCCGGCAGCTGCACTTGAGAGCCAGATCCTTCTAGGCTTTGTGTGCTTACCACCTTCGGCCACATCATCACCTACCATAGTGAGATTGTGGTCAAACACAAGCCTATACAAAGTAAAAAAATAAAAAAAATACAGAGTAAACCAAATTTTTGGAACAAGTTTTTCTTCTATAAAATACTTAAGGCGCTGACAACAGCTAAATGGCCTTGAGAAATTGAAATTTTAGCCACGCCCCTCTACATCCCCAATATATATAGCACGTATAGCACAGCATAGCGCCACACACGAAGACGCGGTAAAACGGTGCACTTTTTCGGCCATCATCCAAACAATAAACAAGTACAAATATATCTATGAAACTAACACAACTAGATGGCGCTATTATTGATAGTATAAATATGTAATTACAACTAGCTATAAAGAAATAGTAATAACCGAGTTCTCAATATATTTTAACCTAGTTTTGTAACTTTTCTATTTTATTTCCATCTTTCACACCATTATTTACAATAGTATGTACCTACTAATTTTAATGAAACCGCTTCTCTTATCATTTTATATTCGCGTCGCCCGTGTGGATGTATAAATGTTTTTTAATAAGAAATATGAATGAAGAAAATAATGTACAAAATTCAAAATATATAGCTAGGTTTCATTTTTAGAAAACGTCGTTTTACCGTGTTTTCAATCAATGAGAAACTGCTACAATTTCATTAGAATACGAAAGTAAATTTCGCCGCTATCAATAGGTAATTAATAGCTCAGGTGGGAGATCGTGCGATCCTTGAACTACATTTAGTAGGATTAATATAGGTTGGGTTGCAATAGAGAGACTTTAGCTGTTGTCAGCGCCTTAAGGAAAAAATTTAACTCTTTTTGAAGACAAACTACAGTATAGTACGGTTAAAAGTGTAGTTGTCTTATATACCCAGCTCTTTTAAGTTGTTCATTAAGGAGAGGTTAACTAAAGTTCCAGAATTTCCCGAAGGACCTTTAAAAGTGTAGAAAGAGTTCTCTAGATAGAGGCGCATAACTTATCTCTAACCACAGTGAGGTAGGGATTTTTATTTAGAAAATTGTGTCTAGAAACTTTCTTATGTCAGATAAGAAAGTTTCTAGACACAATTTTTCTATTAATCTTTCTATTAATTTTATTGATGTAAGCATATTCGTTGAAAACGAGGCCTACAGCCTTGTGATAAATTATGTTCTTTGGTGTGACAGACGCACGCAAAAAATCCAAAGAAAAAACAAAGTAAATTTTATTGAATAACATGTGAAAAAAATCTTAGATTTTCAGTTACACCTAATAACTCTCTTTAGCTTTCCTTATACAAATAGGTTAATTGAATCGTGATGGGGCATTGGACTAATAATTGGCACTCAATCCGTGGACGTTCAGGGCAGGCCGGCGAGTTACGAGTAAATAGGTCGGAAGCGGCTCTTTGGTCCTTACGAAAACCTTTCCCGGAATACGGAAGGAAATTATTCAATTGTAACGTTGCTAAGAGTGCGTTGTTTTTGTCATGTTTTATAAATAGTATTTAAAAGTAATCTCTGTTCTATTTGCCTATGGAAACTTATGAAGTTACTACATTTAATTTGGTCTTGGCCACACAAAAAGGGAACGCTCCCAGTCTGTTGGTAACCTTGCTCATCGGCAGCAGCGGGAGAAAATTTTCCATATAATTATTATGGTTTGTATTTTATACTATTATTGTAAATAAATATATGCTCTATTTATAATTATATAGCAAATTGAAAGTGCTTTAGATGTTACATTCGTAATTTATATCAAACTATTTTGGACCTACTTATCTATGGTAATCAATTAAATTTAAGACGCCAATTAAATTATTGAATAAAGGGCTCATTGATTATTTATGTATTTTATTTATATTTTTATTTGAAGTTAAAATTAGACGGCCAGACCGAAAACTTAGCGTGGGCGAGAATATAATGTAAGAGAATTTCCTAAATTTTTTGATTACCCACTTAGGCCTATGAATAAATTATCATAACATGATTTATTCTATTCAATTTGGCTTGCTATTCATGTGTGAAACACTTCACTTAGTTATCACTAGGATGTCTGTAGAACAAACTGGCTCTTCTTGCCATTTTAAACCTTATAATTAGTTGACAAAAGAGCTAATTTACGCTAAAGGTAAATTAGATTAGCATGAAGAATTTGCAAACATTAATCCATTGGAACGTAAGCAAATGATTTAAGATTATTATTTTGTTTTAAGCTCTAGTCTTAATAGTGGTAGACATAGTGTTTTAGCTGATAACAACGAATTAACAGTGTTTCATCTTTCTATCCATCGGACGCGCGGGATGGGTGCGAGAATCAGTGCTAATTATTTTCAGTCAAATGAAGTATGTAAACTAAAGTAAACTGCCTCTAACTCTGAACTGATTTAATCTGATAATCTACTGCGGATCATTAGGATTTGGTATACTATTCCCATTATAGTTTTCTCGCAGCGTTTCAACATGGGGATCTTTTGAAATTAAAATGCCATATCCCTCCCGCAAGCCGTAGGTACCTTCGTTAGCCATCTGTAGTTATAATTAGTTAGTAAATACTTACAGCACTAAATAATTGCGAATAGAAGTAGCAGATAAGCGTCATTGGGATGCAGTAGCTCCACACGAAGATGCAGGCGACGAATACCTTTGTGTCCTGGTCGTCGGTGAAGTAGTCGAACGAGCAGGTGGTAAGGAAACCCTCTGTGAGGAAGTTAGTGATAATTTAGAATTTAATTATCCTAAGTATTATAAATGCGAATGTGAGTTTGTTTGTTAGTTAGTTAAACCGCTGAACCGATCGCTATAAAATTTGGTACGCAGATAGACTATGGTATGGAGATGGACATGGGCTACTTTTATTCTCAGGAACGCGGGTGAAACCGCAGGGACAGCTAGTTAAGTATAAATATAATCTATATATAAGTATTTCCTTGATAATAATGAAGATAGATGTTTTGAATCGTCCACCCACAATTGGTTTTTATTTATATTAGAAAAGAAAGTATGAGTAAATGATAAAAATAACAACCTCAGTTCATGTTACAATAAAGCCGAAGGGGAAACACATAATACAGAAAACAATAAAAAGGTTATTAAGTAGGAGGGAATGTATCTCAAAACAAATCTGAAATTAGACCTTCAAGATTTATATCAGGGCGCTGTTCGGTATACAATACATTGTAAATTATGGAGAAATATATTTTTGTATGACTCGCAAAAAATCTATGTTCTATTGCGTAGTAGAGATAAATTTTATTTCAGCATCGCCGCTGCTTACAAACATATGACGGTGATTATCCAACCATGATAATAACATTATCACGCCAATCATGTAATAAAATTGTTAACTGTCGATTAGTCATCGAATTATGCATTATTTGTGAAGACAATGGATGTAATCCTGTTTCCAACGGATGCAAACAATTGATGCGCTTAATAAGTCATTTAGCTCGAATTATGTATATTACTGCGGGTGCTAAATATTTATTTGAACTCTGTTTATTTTAAAAACATTTATCCAAATTTAAAAAATACGCTTGTCTTGGTTCTAATTTTTCGTTCATGCCATTCGCAGTTGAAACCATGGGTCCATGGGGGTTCGAGGCTCGCCGATTTGCTCGGATTTTATCATCCAAGCTCATCGAGGCTTCGGGAGACCGACGGGCTGGGAGCTTTTTCCGCCAACGCATAAGCTTGGCCATCCAAAAAGGGAACGCTGCCAGCCTGTTGGGAACCTTGCCTATCGACAGCAGCGAGGGCTTTGAGGATGTTTTCTATATATCATAGTTTGTATTTTTTACTTTAATTGTAAATATGTAAATCAAAACCGTGTAATCAAAAAAAACATTTACATATATTAATTAACACGAATAGATAATAACGAGAATTATCATTGTAAACAAATGTAGACGCGAATTTCATAAGCTCATTAATTTCGGAGTGTATTTATTTTGTTATGTTAGCAGTAGGCAATATCAATTTATTACATACATAATATTTTTACATCGTTATTATTTTTCTTTGATGTATTTAATGTGAATTTACCGAAGACAAGGTTGATTGGTATTATTTTTAACCGACTTTAAAAAAAGGAGGAGGTTCTCAGTTCGACTGTAGTTTATTTTTTCTTGTGTGTTTGTTACGCGATTACTCCGCCAATTTTATTATGAATCGATTTTCACACACGACATAAATATAAATTAAAATAATAAGTAATATAAATCTTATCTGATCATGGACTTGAAAATTTCGTCATATTATGAAGAAATTCATCAACGAAAAGGAGCAGGAATATCGCGATTGAAATATCTTATTCAGTATTATCAACAATTATTATTGATAGGGATATTCTCGATCAGAGACAAATCATAGGTATTCAATACACATAAGAAACTAAAAATAGAAAATTCAAATTAACATTTGACAAAAAAGTAAAACCAACTTCAAAATGGGTTTGCACTAAAAAGTATAAAATAACAATATTAGAATTCGTTTTGATGTCAGGGAAAGGGAAGCACGTGTTCCAGAATCTCAAATTCTTTCGCTGACTTGAAAACGATTTCTAATATTGCTATGTTATTTAATTTGAAAGAAAATTCAATACACTTTGGGCCTTGATTGTCAGTCGTTTATATCAAAACTAAAGAGATTGAATACTTACCAGGTACAAAGCGTCCCCATATCTTCGCAGCAGGTAGAATGGTGAAAGGTAATGCCCAAAACCATGTGAAGGCGATCAGTAGACCAGCTTGCACTTTGTTTATTCTCCCGTCGAGGGGGCATGAGATTGTCCTGTGTAAATAAGTACTATATATCATTCCGTTTAAAAATTAACAAAAAAATAAAGACAGATGGTTGATCGTTTCCAGATTATTCTAAAACTAGCTTCTGCCCCGCAGTTTCTACCGCGTTCCCGACGAATCTTATATTTTCTCGGGATAAAAGTATCCTTTATGTTATTCTAGGGTATGATCTATCTATGTGTCAAGTTTTATCCAAATCCATTCAGCAGTTTATGCATGATTGAGTCACAAACATCCAAACACACAAACATTCACATTTATAATATTCGTAGGACAGTCCTAACCACAGAAAACCTGTGCGGTAAAAATGAAAAAACAAACTGATTATCATGTGTGATCAGCAAGATAGTAACTGTTAGGGAGGCACCACCCCAGCTCCTGGAGCCTTCAGCCATATGCTTTTAGTACCAATTAATGACTTACTTGTATCTGTCAAAAGCGATCACAGCGTTTGTAATGGCACCTCCAATGCCAGACAAGGAGCCAAGAATGGCGTATATGTCGCAGCCGAGCTGGTACCCTACGAGTCGTTGGTAGAACGAGTTGACGATCAGCAGTGGCATCTCCAGCATCATCATTAAGTCGAAGACTGCTAGGTTGATGACGAACATGTTGCTTGCACTTCGTAGGGATTTTGACCTGGTAATACGAAGATAGTTGATATGATGAGCATAAAGATAGTGAGGAGTAATTCTACCTGTGTCATTCTCTGACCCGTAAACTATCTCTATGCAAAAAATTACATCGATCCGATGCTCCGTTACTGCGTGAAAGATGGAAAAGCCAACCATCTTTCGCATATAATATTAGTAGTGATAGAGATTGCTATCGGTATCTAAGATTTAAATAAGCACTGTATAAAATCTATTGTTCGTTCATGACTAATACGGAACACCTGATCTTGGCTATACAAACATAATATTCTGTTGAGACATTATTGACTAAAGAGGCAGCTGCATTGCTAAGCAATCGGAAATTACCGCTCAATGCCTACATTACTATTCTGGACAGGTATCTAAATGCTGTAAAACTAATGCCAATCTAAAAGGTTACCTTTGCGCCCTGATTTTAAGGTGCCAATTCACTGTGAAAGAACAGTTTGTCCCAGTCACACTGTATACTTAGCAACTTTCCGAGGATGGGTTGAATTTTAAATCTATTCTAAGTTCATGCAAGAACTAGAAAGTGAAGTCACACAATTGATGCAGTGAATATGAACTTTGGAGTTTTAAACCTGTCTATCTTCGCAAAAGATACGTAGGTGGAGTAGATAAAGGTTTCCGGAGGCATTATCTACCATTGAATGTGATAACTGATGAATGACCTCATGAATAACTTAATCCTCTTTGAGCATGTGGAATTCTAAAGAGGATAGATATAAAATTAATAATATAATAATAGGTTATTCAATAACACATTTAGAAGGATCTATTGAGTCAAATATTTATTTATTCATGACCACTTATCCCAAACGAATCAAAGGTTGTAATATAGCAATTAGATAACTGATATTACTAGCTATTTCGATGCCTTAAACAAAGGTACTAAAATCTTTTCCTAACGTACAATAAACAAAATAAGAAAAGAAGATAAATAAAATAGGTACGAGTGGTAGTGTCTGAACATAGGAAACGTTTTGAGAACTCGCGGAGCGCGGGCCGCGACGAGCGGTTTAGAACTTTGCTTCTGACAATCGCTTGGGAACCGCGTCGAGGATGTGTGAAACTTCAGGACAATATAATACGAGTTTTAGAATTTGTTTAAAGCAATGGAATGGAAAAAATATGTAATTTGGAATGGTCGGAAGGTGATGAATATTTCTTCGGGTGAGAAACTAATGGTGTGAAAAATATAGGTAGCTGCGGATATTGTTACAGAATGCGAGACTGCTGATAAATCTATCATAACATAATCTACTCTCCAATCTATACTATCCATAATAAAATCCATACTAATACAATAAATATATAATAAATGTTATAAATACGAAAGTAACCGTCAGTTACCATTTCACGCCTAAACCGCTGAACCGATGGCGATATTTAACACGTATATAGACTATAGTATGAAGAGGAACATGGGCTACTTATTTTCTTGGGAACGCGGGTGAAACCGCAGGGGGCAGCTAGTAACAGATATTTTTGATTAGATAGGCTGCCTTTTACTACAATCATACGAGATAAGTGCCTGAATCATATCAATCTATCTCAGGACTTTTATTTTAGGTATGATGATGCATTGAAGACAAACGAACGAAGAGTAGGATCGTTCAGTTTTGCTGCTTCTTTAAATACCTTTTATGGGACGTAGAGTTTGGAATTCTACTGTCTCAAATTATAAGCAAGCAAATTCCTAATTAGGACACTCTTCTATAAAACATTAAAATTAAATTGGAATCTGTCACGTCAAGATTTTCCTTACTTGATGGTGGCACTCAAGCCGTCTCATCGCATCTCGGTGCGTTTAGAAACTTAATTAAATCACCGCCGACTGACGTCAGTCAACAGCACTCGATCCGATCGTCAAACTGTTCTACATTATTAACTCAGCCCGAGGTTCGCTGGGGTGCTAGGATTTTTAAAGGCTTTAGTTTTCGTATTATAGCTTAAGCTTTTTATGGTCAAGAAGGGTTTATTTTGGTTAGAATATTAGAGACCTAAAACGACTTATAGGAACAAACAAAAAGTAACTGGAAGAAGACACAACTTATTTCATAACAAAAAACGTAGGGTAACGTCGTGGCAGGATTTGCAATTTGCGCAGTAAAACATGACCTAGTTCCGGGCAGCAGACTTTAGCGGAGTCCCCCAGTTCATTTCGCTTGCAAACAATATAGTTTTATTGATAAATAACGATCGTTGTTATTGCTATTCATTAGAAGCTATCCGACATTCAGTAATATTAAATGCATGCGATGTTGCATGAAATAATAAACATTAAATCGTATTTGTGCGGTATGCAATATTTATATGCTTTAATTGAATAAATCAGCTTTTGTTTTTAGTACCTATCGTTAGTGTGAAAGCCTGTTGCTGAATTTAAAACATTGCGGGATAGTAAATCTAATCCTATGCTTAAAGTACCAAACTTAATTGCAGCAAGGATTTTTTAGTAGACCTTTAAAAGGAATATACATTTTTGATGATGAGAAAATAAAGAATTTGCGGTCGATAAAAGACTCATTATATCAAACTGAATATACCTTGATTACTTAGTTAGAAAAACAAAAGTATATTAAACTTACGTGCTAAAAATCCATATGACGATCCCGTTGCCAGTAAGTGAAGTGAACATCAGCATGGTGTAAATAAGTGCTAAGCAATAGTGCCAGTATTTGCTGACAGCCGGGAAGTTCCGCCAGTGGTCATGAACGAGGTCTTGGTGCTCTTCAGGGATGTTCCAGCCCAGCATGTGATCGACTACCTCTTTTGAAACCCTAGAATGTAAGGGAAATTGATAAATCATGGATTTGGTTTTTATATTTGGTTCATGATATAATTAATGGTTTCTATATTTAAATACCTGTCCGTTACATTCCCTTTTATAATTGTAGTAGTGTTACAAACTATTACGTTTCATGGAAATCTATTGGATTTGGTTAGTTAAAATATATTTATGAAATTATAAGACGAATGATGGATGTACATATGAAAATTTATTAAGTTTTAATACAGCAGTAGAATTGAAATTGGATACAAGATATGAGAATGATAGATAAAGCTCAACAAACATATATTAAGGATTGAAGATGACAGAATGAAAACTACAAGAATTATTTTCTCTTGCGATAAACATTGAACTACCTACAGAAGTTTGAAGCTTGAAAATTGAAGTTAAATATGAAGTACAGTTAGGTACTTACATTTTCAGAGGATACGCCATTGGCCCGATATCGTATTCAGAAAAATTGTTCGCCATTTTGTGTGACAGTTGTTAACAAAATGGCGGGCTTGAGAAAATAATTAATTAAACTATTTGTACCATTTACTAAATTATTTGAAAATGAGGTTGTTTGTTTAAAATAAAGGATGTTTTAATGACGAAGTGAGTAGTCCGACAACCAGTCGCTTCTCACTTGTGAACTATCAGTAACAGTTGAACACTTTTATATCGTTCGAAATAGTGCGTGTCTGTTAATTCCCTAATTGAATAAAATAGTAAAGCTTCTTATTTATTTGGTCAAGCGTGAAACACGTTCGTTCCATGAGTTCTCAATCTGTTTGTACTGATTTTTATTTTGGAATAAAATATATCGGGAATGGAAATAACCTACTGTCCTACTCACCATGATTGTAGGTTTAGGGTATCGTATCACTCAAATTGAAATGAAAATTTCATAGTTTTCATTTAGCACAATAATTTTGTTTTATATCATCAAATCAGCCATTGATATATGCAACATTGATAATCTAAAACACAAAATGATAATTCCGACTTTAGTTAGCATCTAATTTGTAAACTGTACCTTAATAAGGTTTTATTCCTATTATACGGGGATAATAGGAAACTTATATTGAGACCTTCCCATTACAGCTAAGGAGATTGTGAAGCTATCCCGGTTCCTTAGCTCAAGATTCCTTACGTCACGGGCCAGCAACGTGCCTGGAATGCACCCTTATTACGTATAGCCCGTTACTCGACTATAAAAAGACTAGCTTTCCGCTACACCCTCCTATTTTACCCCCTTAGTTTGAATTTCGGTACTAAATCCTTTCTTAGTACATCCTTACGTTACAAACACACCTTCCAAAAGTCGTGTTTCTAGGACTAGTGATTTAGGCTCAACGTTGATTATCACCTGTCAGTCAGTCAGGACTTCTTTTTTTATAATTATGTACTTACATAGATAGATAGAGTGAGCAAGATATAATCTGATATAGAAAAATTAGAAGAAACATTTGTTTCAAGTAGGTACCTAGTATGAGTATTATAATATATCTAAAGGTACCTATACCTATCGGTTTACGTCGATAACTTTATCTTGTTGAGGTTAATTTGTTTTAAGGTATTTTGGTTTTGACCTAACTATTTAATCTTCATCTTCTTTCTTCTGTATATATACCTATAAAAGGAAAACGTGACTGACTGATCTATCAGTCAAACCATCGGACGGATCGGGATAAAATTTGGCATAGATAGCTATATAATGACGTAGGCATCCGCTAAGAAAGGATTTTTGAAAAATCCATCCCTAAGGGGGTAATATAGGGGTTCGCGGGTGAAACCGCAGGGCGGAAAACTATACTTAATGAAGATTTTTCATGAAGCCATCGTCGTCTACCTATTAACATACATACTTTTAGCTTTTTCACTTTTATCTGTATTATTTAGATACTCTAAATCTAGATCGCTTTTCTAGAACAGTTTTTTCTACAAACAAATGTAAGTACATAATACCGTAATAAGGACACGGAGTAAGTCCAGGCCGCGACCCAGTGGCGCCCGAGTCCCGACCGACTGTATGACTACTCCCTGAATGTGGCAATATATCATAACATTAGATTTATTATGTGTTATTGGTGTGGACGCATTCCACATTTTATAGTTTATTAATAAGGTTTGTTTAGCTAACCTATATAACGATGTTTTTTTTAATATAAATCAGAAAATATTCTTAATGTAGTTGTTTTTAATTATAATTCCTAACTAAGTGTTAGTTTTTTTATTCTTTGTATAGGCTTGTATTTGACCGCAATCTCTATGGTAAGTGATTATGTGGCCGAAGGTGGTACGCCCACAAAGACTAGAAGAAACTGGCTCTCATGTGCAGCTGCTGGAACACACCGACAGATTTTTCATTTGAATGTGGTAGTTAGTACAAAGTACCCTACCACCACGCTATGTTTTTCTTCACCGAAAGCTAAAGTTAATAGTATGATTCGAACCCACGATCTTCGCTGCGGCATCCAACGTCACAACCACTAAGCTATATCATCGCCTTTATACAAAATATATAGAGGGGATATAAACTGATTTTATAATATTTAGATTTATTTACAACAAGTAGTTACAATAACTGTATGAAATACAAACTATAATATATATAAAATATTCTCAAAGCTCGATGGCCAAGGTTTAAAATATTAAATACATAGGATTCTTTTTACCCCGGAATCGCGAGTGTAACCGCTGGTGACAGCAAGTATAGATTATAATTATTATTATTTTCTTAACGAAATTACAATTATATTTGAGGTCATTTTTGAAATTAATTTAATATATGCCATAAACCCTTCAAAATTATTATCTCAACCACAATAGGATTACAATTTGTTATTACTAACAAAGTTTTAGATAAATAAATAACTCCGCACAACTTTACAGAAAGGTTGTTTAGATGAATGTTATTTATCCCAACTTGGTTGCCTTTCAGGAATAACAATAAACTTGGCTTCGGAACACCTGACGCTGTATCCGAATTAATTTAATTTTGATTTGAAATTTCATAAAATGAATTGAAATACCTATTTATCTATGGAAATTATGCTGCTGTAGGTGGTAAAAGGATCATATTGCTATCCCATCCAGATTACTTAAAAGTAATAACGTGGCCTAAGGTGATGACCAACAACCCTAAAACAGTACTCCCAAGTGCACCTACCGGAATACCCAGAGTAGTGTAGATGCTTGGTGACCGATTTTCAATTTGAAACCCTTAAGGGTAAGATAACCAGTCAGGCGGGTACTTCAAGGACCCTTAAGTCCATGCTCAGTAAATGATCGAAGATTATAAAAACTTAATATTTTACAGCATTTTGAGCTTGGCGACCCGGCCATTGTGGCTTCGATTCCCACGCAGGATAAACATTTGTGAGAAATGAGAATATGTCTGTTTGTTCTGAGTCTAGGTGTATATCTATATCAGTGCATAATTTGAAAGTATTTGGGGGCCCAAAGCTCGCCGACCGTACCGGTCCATTTTATCATGAGAACTCATTGAGACTTTGGGAGACCGGCAGGCGGGGAGTTTATTCAGCCAACGCTTTAGCTTGGACATCCAAGAGAAAACGCTGGAAATCTTGCACATCGGCAGCGGGGGCGGCCTCAAAATTTCCTACACATAAAGAATGTTTTTAGAATTAAAAACGTTCATAATCTTATATTTCCATACAAAGTCAGGAGATAAAGCTAGTGTAGCGTTGATATAGTTCATCCCACATGTTCAAACTTGCCGTCCCATAGAGTCCAAAACCAATTATGTACACAACTTGGCAGACGATATATGAGCGACGTGAATTTATGAATGTGAGCTCGCTCGCAGGATTTATGCCATACCTTGTGGAGTCTGAGATAATATGTGTGTGTACGCACGTAGGTATGTTACATTAGTAATACTTCAAAAATCTAGTGGATTTTATAAAAGGCCGTGCCGCGATTGCGCAAGATTGAGCACAATAGGATATTTTTTATAGAACACATATAAAGTGATGATAGTTTAGTGGCAGTAACGTAGAATGCTCTGGTGAAGGTTGTATGTTCGAATTCTGCATAGAGATTGAGTTTCGGTGAAGGAAAACATTATGATGAAACTATAGGTCAGTGGTAGGGTACGTTGATTTAATTGTGAATATCAATGTGTAGTTATTTTAAGTATTTAGGTCTTCAAAAATTACATAAAACGAACTCTTCAAGGTAGGCAATACATCGGTAATTCCCCGGGTATTGCAAATGTTCATAGGCGACGTCAGGTGGACCGTCTACCGAATTTGCAAACTGTTGACATAAAAATAATAATTTGTCTATAAACGGCCATTATGTGTAGGTAACAATGTACCCAAGGATACGTTTTCCTAAATTTAGATTACTGCTCTCTGATGTAAATATCGCCCATAAAATAGAAGTAATTAGTAATATTGTGTGGCGAGCTTGCGTTGCAATTACTTACAGTGCCGCTTTCCGTTGTTTCACATAAATATGTAGTGAAAAACAAAAGCTTGAACAAAGTGGTGCGGTTTTAATATTACGAGTAGGGTAAGTAAAGGTGTGAAAGTGAAATTGGTTTTTTTTATTTGTTTATCATAAAGCGACGTAATTCTCTTAGCATCAAAAAGAGAACAGTTATTTATGGTTAATATAGATGGAAAAAATCATGTAACAAAACGAAAGAATAGTCATGTGACATAATTTACAACATTGCAAACAAATCAAGCAAAAATGACAGACTTCATAAGAGATAGCTTTAGAAGTAACAAAGCACGTCATGGTATTTTATGGAAAATCTACTACTTAACCCTGTCTGAAAGTTAGTGGATGACCACATTTAGTAATTTGATTGTTGACACAATATTAAATCTAAATCACCAAATGCATAGATATTACAAGATGGTGGCCACGCGTCACCACTTGGCGGTAAATCATTCTTCCGTGAAAGCGACGCTCCATTTACAAATTGCTCTGAGCACGCTCAATGAGAACCCCGCCAGAAATCGTGGGGCTGTATAAATTTGAATAAATGGTTCGAGGAGCGGGCTGCTGCCTCTGCGCCGCTTTTACACGGTCACTCTGCATTTTTCTTGGTGTTGAGGCGTTTCAGATTCCAATGGCAGTTAGAGACGTTTATGAATGAGTGCAATATTCTTATTGGGGTTTAATCAAATAATATAAGTAACGCCTTTTCGTTGTAGTTAACCTCAATTGAAAATTCGATAATAAATGATATGTAAAAAAAAAATGTAGTACCTACCTACTTCATTAGTACAATAGCAAGCATGTTTCAGTAATTTAATGCTCTTATTTATCAAAACTTTGCTAGCTTTAAATACCTATACAATTTATCAAAACGTTTTTCAAACACAGCCCAATGTACAAACAATTTAGATTCTCTACAAAAAAATGTAATCCAAAATAAACCGTTACCTACGCAACGCAATACGCCACGCTCCAATTTAAAAACTGTAATATTTTTGCTCTTTTTATATTTAGCTTAAAAAGTCATATAGTGTTTATACCATTTGTAAATGCGTAGAAAAGCTTTATTTTATGTTTGTTTTATTGTGCAGAAGTTTTCTATTAAACGCACGACGACGTCGCGTGTGTAAGGCCCATAACATTTGTGCCTCACCCCTTTTTAAAGACTCGTAAGAATTTCGCTATGCCACGCTTTGAAAGTGAAAATTGGTAGGAGTGTGTTTTTACTTATTATTCTGTGGAACGGCAAATGAAAAGTAACGCCTAGGGGTAATGGTTCGTTTGAGATGATTTTAGTAACTTATGTAAGTACAAAGCTACATATTGTTTTTATCAAAGGTACAAAGCACCTTAATCTATTTTGCACATTTATATTAGTTACGAAGTGCAATAATGATAATGCTTTCCAATTTTTTGAACTTCTATAAGTAACTGTGGAAAATATCGTCCAAACGATTAGAACTTATTGCGACCGATTTCCAAGTTAAAACGTGGTAAAAGTTGCAACGTGGCCAATTAATGTGTAAATTGGCTGGATAAGGATTTTTGGTAGGATACTAGAAAGCAACAAAACGTTATACTTATAAATATAGCTATTATTACTAAGCAGAGATCAAGCTCAATAACAGTACAAACTGAGTTTTAACAAATAGCGTAAACAAGAAACCCGTTGGAAACAGCCGTCAGCTCGGAATTCCGAGAGCTCAACTCAAACTTATAATGACATTTAGATATCCTTGTCATCGAGGTCGAGGGGGGCCAGAGCCCAGGGTGGGGGGTGGACAGCGCCTCGGAAATTATCGGGGAATATTTCTGGATTCCCGACCATTTGACATGTAATTTACTCGGCTTCGACGCCCCAAATGATTCAAGGGAGTTATTGTCTGACGATTTAATGTTTTTAAAGCTTTCTCCGGATATTTCCCTTCGATTTTGTAAGATTGAAAGCTCGTATCATTAATGTGGAAATTTAATTTGAACGTTTCATAGATAAGGGGATTTTGTCGGAGACCCAGGGAGATTTTGCTCATTTCAAATAAATTGTTTTTAAATCTTGATAAATGGGATCGGTAATGCATTTTGCTTAAAATATATTTAAATGTTGCGATGGCGATTATTGGAAACCGAGTTTTCTTTTTCTGAATAATTTATCGGAATGCCGAGCTTTCGTAATCAATAACTTGTAATTATATTCCACAATATTAACTAACAAGTTGTATTTGGTATTGTAATCTCATTTGGTGACGTCACAAAACATGATGCTCCTTAAAAGCCTCCCCCGACGCCTCGGGACATCCTGTTTTGTCACACTCTGTGACATGACACGTTACGTGGGTTTAGGGTTGTCACACGTGCGAGGTTCTTTAAACTTGTCTCGGATTGATGATGTAGCTCAAGTTGTTATTTGATTTTCATTGTTATTAGGGGATTCGTTTTAAAGCGTTGTACGAGTACAGTACTCTCTAGAACAATATGGTTCGTGTAATGTGGAGTAGGTACTTATAGAAAGTCTTGTATTTGTATGGTAGTATTTTATAAAGGTTGATTATACAAAAATATAATTGTTTTGGACTTATAGCAGCCCATTTGTATCTTCCTTATGGTCGTGAAACCTCCCATCGGTAATTAATATAAGTTGTAGCAAGTTTGATACCAACCTTAAATTATTAACAACACAAATTCAATTTTACACTCCAGTACCTATACCTACTTGTTGTAAAGTCAAGTTCATTAGAATGAGAAAACAATTAGTCAAGTTACACGGAACTATCGTTAATAGGTAATATACCTACTAACAAGGTGGTTCTGTGACAGGTAGTTCCGACCGAGTACTAGTCTGGTTTGGACATAAAAATAGCTTTCCTGAAAAAACGAATCAATGCATAATAATATAATTATTGTAGTAGTAGTTACTTTCTGTTGACTGTAAAACTGAAACATCCCATGATTTACAGCTGAAAGTTATGTATCTGATGGATAATTTCGTATGTACAGTATAATTTTTACACATATCTTGCAACATTCTTGAAATTTCAATATAATTTCAGAGCAAGGTTGTAGATCTATGCCGTTCTCGTCAAATACTAAAAAAATCGCTGAATTGCTCAATCTAAGTAGTAAGTAAAATTTATTCCTAAATTTAGGGCAACACTTAGGTAAGTAAGTACCTTAGAATCCATAACAATTCTGTAGTGAGCACTGCAATGTCAGAAATGAAAGGATTTAAAATATATTAGTTATTAAAATTAAAGACACTACAAAAACAAAGTATTGAATTAATCCGTGCAAATAAAAACAACCTTTGAATCTATAAAACAGCAATACAATTTAAAACTTGACATAGCTTTGTAGTTCTACGAAAACGTCAGTTAAACGCATCCGCATTGTTCCATCAAGCCGAGTTCCGTGAATCAATTCCGGAGCCGCTCCCGTTCTACACAAACGACAATGACAATATGCGAATGCGGTTCTCGTAAATGCTCGCGTTTGGCGGGAAATGTGAAAAGCGCGCTGGCTATGATGTCATACTCGTATCAAACCGCCATTTTGTGAACTCTGCGGTTTGACGGGCGATTTTTTGATGCGTGCTTTTTAGGTCGCGGCATGGGCGTAATTTGAGTTTTTTTTTAAATATTACAATAAATTCAAGCAAGTGAAAGCTAACCAACAATCAGGCTATATTTACAGTAGATCTGTGACAATACCGTCGCCTTTATTTACTTTACTGGTCCGAAACACCAACATAAAACTTTATTTTAAGTATTTATTAATATCCAATTACTTATAATGTCAAACTATCTGCAGCAATGGATTATTGAAGTACTTAGATCTTAAGTTTCGATCACATATTTTTATTTTATATTATTTATTTGAGAAACATTCAACTTGTTAAATTACATTTAGTTGTTTGGGTGGACATATACAGATAAAACTGAAATTGTTTTGATCATATTTCTTTAGGTAGGTACTTATATAATTATACTAGCTTCCACCCCGCGGTTTCACCCGCATTCCCAAGGATCTTAGGTTTTGAAGTAGCATAAAGCCTTCCTCGATAAGTGGGCTATCCAACACTAAAATAATTTTTCAATTCGAAGCAGTAGTTCCTGAGATTAGCGCGTTCAACCAAACAAACAAACAAACTCTTCAGCTTTATAATATTAATATTATTATAGTATAGATAAACCCATTTTAGAAAATAGCCGACGAAGTTACTAAATAAAGTTAATGTTTCCAAAACAGTTTCAAAGCCACTGTCACAATGTTAAACCAATAGAATAGTTGAAATCGTATTTGTGTTAAGTGGTTTATTTATCGGTATCGACTGGATTACCGAAAGCGTTAGTCCGTAAAGCCTCTTATTAGTGGATAATTCACTAGCATTAATTCGTTTACAAAACAGTCAGTCGATCGACTGGCGTTGATTGGTTGGTAACATTTGTGTTCGAAATTCAAATAGAATGTTTCGTCTGTTTCGCTCTTCATGGTTAATATAGAAGAAAAAAATTAGATAAGACCTAGAGCGATTGTGTTAGAGAACTAGAAGGCCATTATAAAAGAACTGTCTGTGAAGTGAACAATATGGTTTGAATTAGCAGAAAAATATATATAAAAATAGATGTATTGTATGCTTTGTGTTCAAGGGTATAATTTATCTTCGTGGCAATTTTCTTCCGGATGCGGCCAGCCTGATTGAAAAAAAACCGGCCAAGTGCGAGTCGGACGTTCCGTAAAAATTTCGTCCATCGTTCATCCATCACGGGAAATGCACAATTTTATTTATTTACCTTGTTTGAGGTTGGTGCCAATTAAGCTAGACCTCTAAATTGTATGACAACTCAGAGGTCTGTATTAATTGGAGTAACTATGTATGTATGGGGACACCTTTAATTTGCAACTTTTTTATTTTTGGAATTTTTTCCTTTATTTGTGCTGTAAGACCTTGCTTTTGCCAAATTTCGTGATTCTAGGTCAACGGGAACTACCATATACGTTGCAACCGGTGCAAATAAAAGGGCAAAAAAATCGCGTTTGTTGTATGGGAGCCCCCCTTAAATATTTTTTTTATTTTGTTTTTAGTATTTGTTGTTATAGCGGCAACAGAAATACATAATTTGTGAAAATTTCAACTGTCTAGCTATCGCGGTTCTTGAGATACAGCCTGGTGACAGACAGACGGATGGACAGACGGACATACAGCGAAGTCTTAGTAATAGGGTCCCGTTTTTACCCTTTGGGTACGGAACCCTAACAAACACAGGTAAGTACAAACTTTATTATTGAATGTGTTTTATAGGTTTGTTTTTGTTTTTCGGCATCGTATGCTTGACGATGCCGATGCTAGACAT
This sequence comes from Tetheella fluctuosa, assembly GCA_951216915.1. NCBI lineage: Eukaryota > Metazoa > Arthropoda > Insecta > Lepidoptera > Drepanidae > Tetheella > Tetheella fluctuosa. The sequence goes on along the minus strand of OX578223.1, from coordinate 10,060,919 downwards.
GCCTTCACATGATGTTAAGTGACTACCGTCGCCTATGGATAATTATGGATAATATATGTAGCTGTTAGCCCCGCGGTTTCACCCGCGAACCCGTATTTTACCCCCTTAGGAGTGGAATTTTCAAAAATCCTTTCTTAGCGGATGCCTATATCATAATAACTAGGTATCTGTATGCCAAATGTTAGCCCGATCCGTCTAGTGGTTTAAGCTGTGCGTTGACAGATCACTCAGTCAGTCACCTTTTCCTTTTATATATATAGAAGAAGACAGAATATAAAGGTCGGCAAAACTTTATATTCAATCAACGTGAGCTTAAACATATATTTTTGTTTCTTTGTAAAGAGGTATTTGCTCAATAAATCAACATTGAAATGTTACTTGGTAACCTAGGTAACTGCCAATTAATTTGATTCAGAGAGTTCCTATCCTACAAACAACATTTTTAATAAGTATCAAAGGCCCTACTATATATACACCTAAATAAGATTTTAAGGTGAAATTAATGTATAGGTAATACTATCTTACCTAATGAGAACTTATAACATTTCGGTACAAAACCGTGTAATTATGAAGATAGGCAATTTAAAATGACTCTTCTCATATTAGGAGAGCACTTAATAGGGATTTTCTAATCAATTTTGGCACAAAATAAATAGGGAATAAATCATGGGGATTTTAGGCATCGATTTTACTAGTGTTACTAAGGATTTTTTTTCCTGGAATATGGTATGTAGGTCCATACCAACGTACGTACATTCAATAACCTTATATTATCAATTCAATTTATTGTGAGGTATTTTTCAGATAAGGTAAATAATTAGGTATATGTACCTTAATTATTATTGCCAAGTTCGTAATGGTGTTTATCCTACTATTTATATTGAAAATGTGAAGGAAAGATCTTTAAATCAGATCTAAAACCTGATAACTGTTATACTATACATACTTATTGAAAATATATACGTATGTAGATAAATACTCGTACTTTTATTTTAATTACATTTTCGCATATTCATTTACACACGGATTTATTGTTACAATTGTCATGCGTTATGCCACAGACCGGCCTGTAAAGGAAGGGTAAAGTCGAGGTTGGGGCACGCTTGCCCAGAAGAAGCCGTTGAAGCTTGAAGGATTCCAGGTTGTAGGAGTGAGGAAATAAATTTACAGACGCTGAATGAGTTCCACACCTTTGTTGTTCATATTAATAAATGGGGAGTCGAAATGTTGTGTAGGAAAATTTCCCGGCATCCTGTGTGGTTCGGGGTAGAAATGGGGCCGATAGAATAAACATGATGATAGTAATAGATCAGCCATGTGCATTTTTTATTTTTAAATTAAATAAAAAATAACCAAGATCTATAAAAAAATGTCCCTTGCTGAGTTTCTTGCCGGAGTCTTCTCAGTCCAAGTGTATTCCGAACCGGTGGTAGAATCAATTGTAACGTTCATAAGTGCCTTATTAGGGCCTAAACTGAATAAATGATTTTTGAATTTTGAATTATGTCAACAGGTTGACAAGGGCAAAACCTACCTGATGGTAAGTCACCGCCACCAATGGACAATTGCAATACCAGGCAGGGAGATTGCCGGTGTGTTGCTGATCTTGTAGAGATCCCCATATCATAGCGCTTAGGGAAAACAGTAATGAGGAATTCATTCCACATCCTAATGGTTCGCAGTAGGAACGTCCGAATCGTTGAGTGGACGATCGATGATTTAAATTTAGAAACTAACTCCTGAAACACAGCTGATGCTTGTTCAGGAATCGGGGCTGAATTGATTTTTTACCACTAAGGTAATAACAAACCTACGGCCCACCTGATGGTAAGCGGTTACCGTAACCTATAGACGAATGCAACACCCACACAGGGGTTGCCAACCCTCCCAAGATCTCTTCCCGCCCTTTTTGAAGAACCCCATGCTGTACTCCCTTGGGAGAACCACGGCAGGGAGCGGCGGGAGTTACGCATCATAATTTTAAATTTTATTTTTTAATAATAATGAATGAGTTATGCATGCATGCAATTTACTAAAACTTGTCATAATATAAAATAAATATTACATTAGTATTTAAGTATTCATGTTAATTGAGATATGTAAAACCCTTCTAAATTAAACGCGCTTATAACAATATAAGCTTATAATATGACTGAATATTATGAGTTACAAAATGTATTTAATTGTTAATGCTCGTGCTATAATACAATACCCTACGCTATTTGTAATTTTAATACGGGACTAACGACTTACAAAATGAACCACACAGTCTTGGTTGAACGTTCAACTCGGGGTATTACAGTAATTTGCCATGTTTTAACCAACTTACTTAACTTATTAAGTACTTTCGAGGGACTAAGCTTAATCGATACACGTAGGGACTTCCATTCATAGATAAAAAATATATTTGGATCATTGTATTTTTGTATAGCACCTGAGCTTAATGCAAACCAGATTCAAAGTCAAAGTCAACGCCATTTATTCAGTTTAGGCCTTAGGAGGGCACTTATGAAACGTCGAACTTACTGAAGTTACCATATTATTTATTATATTATATTATATAGTCTACTAGCGACCCACCCCGGCTTCGCACGGGTAGCAGAGCATAGACGCCTACATTTTTAAAAATTAATAATTCTTAATAAGCAAAATCCCAGTCGGCGTTTATCGCGTTCAGATAGACAGTAAACCTTTCTCATGAATCATTCTGTTTATTAGTGAAAACCGTATGAAAATGTGTTCAGTAGGTATATATTTTTTGAGTTTATCACCTACAGAGAGACAGATGAAAGATCAATGTGTTTTTTTTTATAAAATTAAAATGACTTTTCTACTAGGATATAGCCTTTGTTCCTTCTCTCTCTCGCCCGTTAGTTTAGTGCGGGACAGGGTTATTTGTGTATATCGTCGCCTTAAAAATCGGCAATGGATGTTGAAATACTCTAACGAACGCGGAGAGGGCGGCCGAACGGCTCGCTGCGCTGCAGGTCGCTACGTGCGTTTTACCACGGTACCGATACATTGCCTATGAGATAATCAAACAAATCAGGTTTATTGGATTCCCATAGCGTTCCTGAAATAATTTCATGTACAGTCATCTTAATATTATATACTGAATTCACCCCATTAGTCTGCGGAGGGATGTGCCTTACACCCTGTATATTATTATTCGTTTTCAGCCGTCACACTGCGGGGAAAACGCTACCGGCTGTCTAATACGCCAGTCGAAATATACGGAGTACAGCGAGCACACGTTGTTTTATTACATAGTAATACCCACTTCGTTCTACGTTTCTTAGATTCTCATAAATTCTGCCTTCATCACAAATAGAATAAGAAATAGTCGCTTAAAACATACATTCACCGATATTTCTACAGTGTTACTGTTACAAATATCGGTTTTATTACATGAATAGGCTCAATCGATTACACAACATCAACCGTTCCAAAGACCGAATGTCGATGACGTGTCTTAATAAGGATTCTTTCAAGTTTTTCATCAGTGGCCAGCCTTATCGGCGAGCATCTAATTACTTTTTTCTCATATTATCCGTCGCAGGCCCCGATCTGGGCCAGAGGGCGGCACTGGTATGCCGGGATAGACGTATCGTATATTGTGAAATGGCGGAATAACATTTCCCGTTCAGCGTAGAGTGAATTAATTTATAGTTGTACCATTTTTTTTTATAGTTGTTCATTGAATGTAAATGGGTAAATTATTATGATAGATTGTTTTTTTTTTTTATTATGAATAGGTTGATGTTGGCCACAAAATCACTATAGCCAATGATCATGTGGTCGAAGGTGGTAAGAATACAAAATGTTGAAGGCTCTCTATAACGTAGCTGCTGGTAAACACCGACAAGTACCTACTTGGTGATAAATTTTCAACATGAGGATTAATAGCCAGCTAAGCGGGTAAGTACCTACCTACGTACTATAAAGTACCTTCACCAAAATCTCAAGCTCATTGCAGGATTCGAACCCACTATCTTCGTCACAGTATTCGAAGTCATTACTACAGCTATCATCGCCTTTTATTTTATTAAAAAACTAGCGGCCGAGAAAAAAAAGTAGTCTATGTCCATTTCCATACCATAGACTATCTGCGTACCAAATTTCATCGCGATCGGTTCAGCGGCTTAGGCGTGAAAAGGTAACAGACCGACTGACATTCGTATTTATTATATTACATTAAGTAAGAATGGATGGTAATAAAGAAACGCGACAAGCCATTAAAGGCCTGTCGGGTTTCTTTTAGCCAACAAAGCCCCGTTTATTTTTAAATACTATTAAATTAATAAATAAATACAGTTTAAGAGGTAGTTGAAAAAACTTGTTTAAAAATTCCGTTTTTAAATTTATATTTTCTCATCTACGCCGCGTCGGTCAGTATTTAATTAATCCCAGTCTAAACCTACAACCTCTTTTAAATGAAGCTCGAATAAAAAAAAACAGTATTTTTATAGTATAAATTACACAGGCATAGGACGTGGAGCACACATTTTATTTTATTAAATAAATGGTTCACCACATAACACGGTCTATTTGTCACATTCGCTTGTTGGTCATAAAGCTGGTTACACACGATACATACATATATCAATACTGTGTGTGACATACAAGTTAGTTGAATCGGTTCTAGTAGAAAATACATCTTTAAATAAACAGTGGAACATACTTTAGTGGAATAGATCATTTTGCATTACATGGTGAATTCCCAGTAAATTCAAAATTATTTTTCCGTCTGCCTCAACCGAGTTCCAAGCTCGGGTTTATCTTGGATAATCTTTATTCTTTATAAAGCTGAAGAGTTTGTTTGTTTGAACGCGCTAATCTCAGGAACTATTGGTTCGATTTGAAAAAATATTTCAGAGTTGGATAACCCATTCATTGAGGAAGGCCATAGGCTACTTTTTATCCCGGGATAAAACAAGATCCCTCGGGAACGCTGGTGAAACCGCGGGGCGGAAGCTAGTAAGATATAGTAAGAGAAAAGTATGCTTGAAAAGCTGATATTCGGGGTTACTCAGAACTGCTTGCTTGCGGTACTTGTGGTCCTGATGCAGATAAAAAACCGATTGTGTATTGTACCTAATCGAATAGTGCCTTTTTCTCGTATTTTCCTATTTCAAAATTGCATTTGGAATGAGGCGGTAGATTGGTACACGATCGCGGTAATTTATGAAGACTGCGTCTAACACAGCATCAGTATATATTCAATGAAATAAAATCGTTTCTATTGATCAGAATGGGAACTAAGTAAGTAGGTAATGATTATTCTACGTGTTGAAAAATAGAGTAAGTACCTGGTCTAAATATTTTACTTCTCACGTTACTAACCAATTTCAGATCTATAGTATATGTATGTCATGTATGGGTGCCATAATTATTAAAATCTATTTCTGTTATTTGTGTTTTGCATGCTAGAACCCATAGCGCCTTAAAATGCACAGGCATTATTCGAAAATTCAAACTTCGATCGAACGAACCGCGTGTAAATAAATTTACTTTTTAATGGCATTACGGAACTGCATTGTGCCAGGGTCAAAAAGAGTTCATAACTGAATATAATAGAGCACCATAGTTCGTGAAGTGTAGAGTGCAAGCAATATTGGCAGGAGGGGGCTTCAAATGCAATTATGAAGCAGTGTGTCGCGTCGCAGCGCCGCGCCCTCGGGACAATCAGGACGCACCCGCCCTGTCTGTACTCTTCTATATTGTAAGTGCATGTAATAAAATGGTGTGAAAAGTATACTTTATAATGTATCTAGCATACAAAAATAAATGGATTTTAAAACAAAAAACAAAAACGACTAATAAATGTGAGTCGGACTCGCGCACCGTATTATATAAAGTTCATGTGTTTCAAAAAGTTTGTAAAAAATATCGTAGGCTAGATTGATTTCATCTCCTTAATATCACTTCTTTCATACGAGCTTCTAAATCTTCGATGAAGTTAGAAAAATAATTATCGCATATTCCGATTCTTGTTTAAACATTAAGAGAAGGCCTATATTTCCCATTATTTTTTCAATTTTTTTGTTTCTGAGACACGACTGTTAATGATTGATTATATGTAGTCCTATCCCGTTCTATCGCTATACAATAAACAAACATATAATTATAAGTGTAGATAGGTTATAAGCGCTAAGCAAGCGGCACGGTAAAATGTCGCGTTGCCGGCGTCAACGGATGCACTTCTCATACCGAATAATTTATTATAATAAATATCTAAATTATTCGGTACCTAGTTCGTTAGTGTGCCGTTTTTGAAGATCGAATGTATTAGGTAACCTATCTTCACCTTTTTACTTATAATATCATTGGGTTGAATGATGATTTCAACCAGCTCGATTGTCGAATCTCATATTTTCTACTCTACAATCATTTTCTCAAAGGTTATAAGACGTATTATGGTTATTCCTATATATTTTATCTAGGTCATAAAAATTGCAATTTAGTGTCAAGTGGCAGCGACGGAAGTCTAAATCGTGTCTAGACACATTGAATCACTTTTAAAATGATCTTTTCGCCACACGCTAAATCTTAATACTTTAAAGCACGAGGTGACTTTTAACAACTCAATTTTATCACACATTTCTTTTTTTTTCTTTTCACCACTAAGGTGGGAAACAAATCACCCACCTGATGGTAAGTGGTCACTGTAGCGAGTTGGTATTATGTTATTAATATTCCATTGTTAACTTTGTAAATTACATTATAATTATTGTAATGTTTTACTGCGGCTGTCTCACTGTTTGCTAATTGCACAATATTCTTTATGAAGCTTAGAAGGAACTGCCTCTCAAGTGCAGCTGCTGGAACACACCAGGAGAATGTTTCAGCAACTGGGCCTGTAAATATTGTGTTTATAAAAATAAAATGAATACTATGTTAATACACTGTTGGTAATAAAATATGCAAATTTTCATAACAAAAAAAAAGTCAATTATTTTTGCAATATTTCCCATGCACCTCCATTTCAAGCTATACCCACAGATTTGTATTGGTACCTAATCAAATTTAGTACATACTTACGTAGCTATACCTTACCACTTAGTTGGCAGACAGGGTGATATTTCCCATGGGCACCATAAACATAAGAGCTGATCTTAAGTTGTGTCCGCTCGTGAGTGAGGTACATGAGATGCGATATATGAATTTACTTATAGTTTCATACACTATTGAAAACGCAGGACACAAAGTAGAGAAAGACTGAACAAAAGTATATATGGATTGTGTGACAAATTACATACCTACATAATAGTATGTATACATATCTACTTACTGGGTGACTTTTTAGTCACTGGCTATACTTGCAGCGGTGGAAGTACTCATCAATATGAACAACTTTTACAATTAGATTAAGTGTGAAATCCCGTAAAAATTATCAGCTGTTCCCTACAAAAGTTCAATACTACTCGACCAAAATGTATGAAGCAACCATTTTATTTAACGCGATATCAGAGTTGGTCCCATAGTAAAAGTTGTACTTATTTATGAGTACTTCCACCTCTGCAAGTATGGCTAGTGACTAAAAAGTCACCTGATTATACGAATGGAGTGGTGATTAAAAAAAATATATCAAAAATGTTGTAGTGCCGCCGTCCCAATTTAAGTGGAATAAGGGTAGATTTTTTACTTTATATAGGCATTAAGACCACAATATCACATGTTAGTGATTTGGTCGAAACGGTGAAGACAAAGCCTAAGAGGGAACTGGCTAAGCTTTGTGTGCTTACCACCAAAAATACCGATCTTTTTCCTTCGGGCGGGATATAAAAAAATGTATAAAACACAACAAAAAGATGCCTTGCTGAGTTTCTTGCCGGAGTCTTCTCAGTCTAAGTATATTAACCGAACAGGTGGTAGAATCAATTGTAACGTTCATAAGTGCCTTATTAGGGCGTAAACTGAATAAATTAGTTTTGAGTTTGAGTTGTTGACGCTGCGTGTGATTGGTCCAGACTGCAAGCCAACCAAGATCCTCTGCATCACCACCCGTAAAGTGCGGTGAAGATTCCAAAACCAGGATCAGAAGGAAGTGGACTTCAAACAGCCACTATTATAATATTATAAAAAAATGTTTTATAAATTGGTAAATAGGAACTAAACTTCGAACATATTTTCATAAAAAAACGTGTGACATGCCATGGTCTAATCTTGGGTTCATCATCACCGGTTAGGTCCTCCGCTCTGTATGCGAGTTACAAAATCTTGAGTTGAATTGAAAGGCTAACTCATTAACATTAATTCTGAACAATGTTTCGGAGAGACTTTTAAACTAAGTATGTATATTATATTATTTACCCTACATCATTTACTTATAAGCATTAAATGACGTAAATTGTTGTACATAAAACTTATATTAATTTAAATGCTGTGTTGGAAATGTAAGGATTTCAGTACTGTCTCACAATGTATAACAACTAAATTAATAATGAAATAAGGAATAAGTTATTCATAATCGTAAGAATTGATTAACTCTACTACGAATACTGCGAGCGCTACGAGAAATGCCACAGTCTACAAAATAGCTTGTTACTCGCTGTTTCTCGCAGTATCTCTACAGTTCACGGAGGCCGTTGACTATAATATCTCCTTTCCCTTTTACTCATACAGCTACACTCTTCCGTAAATCGAAATCAAAGCTCGTCGGGATTGGAGCGCACTGAAGTTCGAGCGCTATTCGCATGTGAGTGAAGTGAAATGCAAATTCGTGTGCGTTCAGAATATGCTGCTAGGTCAAACAAACACTACTTTGTTATATTTCATTATCAGAAAAGATAAAATGAGAATTCTTGTTCACATTTTATTTTGAAAAAATCATAACTGACACAGAATAAAATATTGAAGCAATTATCGTATCCTTTCCTATGGGCATCAATCAAATCCAACCCAGGAATTACAACGTAAGATAAACGTAAAACGAATTTCGTACACAAACGTTTCGAGCTTGCTAGGAGAAAAAAAATACTTGTGCGTATGTGCCGAACGTACCTGCATATGGCGGACGTTCAGTTTGTGTTTATGTCAATAAGAAACTGATTTTTAACATTTACGCGGGTGTGGATTAAATAATTTATATATCATTATGTGTTAGTGGATCCTGTGAATTGTGTGTTATTTTAGTGATAATGTTTTACATCGTTGGACTTTTGGATAACTTGGTCTCTTCGGTGTACTTATAAGGGTACGTATTTATTTTATGTTTCTTCCTCTAATTTAGGATTTATTGAGTTTTATGAGGCTAGATGACCTAATAGGTTGATTGAGATTATTTTGATAGTAATTGTTTAGTTGTTACATTTGTTTTCATTCTGTTTAAACGATAAATGTCACTTAAAATTGTTGAGAGAAGATTGATTCGTCTCATGCATAGGTTATCGACAGATGATAACTTTTCGAAAATTATCAGAAAGCTCCTTGCCAATTATTATTTAAATCACTTTGGTGCTCAAGTCAGTGCTTACAATGTTCACTGTGACAGTGTTCTAAGTGTTTTAAAATTCGTAATATTTGCAACACCGCGTTTGTATGGAAGAAGTACTCAAAAATATCAGGCAGGTAATATTTTGATCTACGTATATGTTTTAAAGAGCAAATAAAATTTGAGCTACATTCTTCAATGTAGTAAATTTCCTCATACCTACTCCAAAAAATAATTTTAATACAAAAAACTAAATTTTAATCTACAACCTGCCCCAAGAATATAAAAGACTTTTATAACTAAACTTTATATACACCAAATATTATTGTACCAAAAACCCGTAAGCATATAAAAAAGCAATTTACTAACCATAAGTGATTTATCAATCCCACAACCTTGTTTAAAGAATAATGAACATAAGATAATAAACATTAAAAGAATTTTATTTATGTAATAAGTTTATTCAGTGTGTGAACACATTGTGCTTATGGAGTAAACTTAGACACATGTGTTATTTTAACTACTACCCATGATTCATCTGGCATGTGTTCCAATTTAAAAAAAAATATCCAATACTAACTTAATCATTGACTAGAAATTTAAAATAGGAAATGTACAACATGTAAAATGGTATTTTTGTTCTCTTTCAGTCTTAAATTAATTTACTTATGTGTTGAAAATGGGGCATATTAATCAATTGAATTACTTTTATTTGTATATTGCTATTGTGTTACATCTCAGTATGTGCATAGAGTGCTAACAATCACCCAATATTATGGTTACAAGATATTGTAGCAAAATTGAATATTAAAACTTTAGTCTAATTTTCATTATTTTGAATTTTGTTGTATAAATCAAAGATTACCTGCTTCTGGTACCTATCTATTTAGTCCAGTTAATTAAGTGTTCATATAAATTACTAATATGTGCTATAATAAGTAGGTTTTGTAAGTGGAACTCGTAAACATAACTGATATGCATTTAGCTATGAGAGTTTATCGTAAACTGTATTTGATACATTAGGTATATGTATGTATAATATCACAATATAATTATAATAATTATAGTATAATACTTAATAATAATATCACAATTATACCTATATAAACAAATAACTTTAAAAAGAGATACTTAACATTAAATTGTATTTAATTATCTCATTGAATGTACCTACATAATCTATACTTAAAATTATAAAGCTAAAGTGTTTGTTTGTTTGTCTGTTTGGTTGAACGCAATAATCTCAGGAACTACTGGTTGTGGTTCGAATTGAAAAAATCTTTTAGTGTTGGTAGCCCATTTATCGAGAAAGGCTATAGGCAACTTTTTGTCCCGGGAAAACATATGATCCCTCGGGAATGCGCATGAAACTGGGGTGGAAGCTAGTTTTTAATAAAATACATCTATAAAAATGTGATTGCCCTGGGTTATGCATGCTTACTTTTCTGTCATATCCATCTGGGCATCAATGAAGCGATGATCTCGTTATTTTAAAGCCCATAATATATTGGACTTAATATCTATTCTAACAAGGTTTTTTTTCATTCACACATTGTAGAGGCATCCATAGGGATATTAATCAGACTGAGACTTGTTTCATATGAACAAAATTTAATAATGGCTTCTAAGCATTTTTATCAATGAGTAATCAATCAAATCTAACTACCATACTAGTGGTATAGTCAATTGTAATGTTCATAAGTGCCTCGTTAGGGCAAAGTTTTACTAAATATGGTACGTGGAATATCTTCAATGGGGTTGATTATACTTTTAGAATAATATGATCAGAGTTAAGATTTCTAAGGGTACTTAATTGTGGGTTGGTTGGTACCAAATAATTAAGTAAAGGAAAAAAATATTATTTTTAGTTTGAGTACCTAAAACACTTAAAAAGAGCATGATTCAAGTATGTATTCATGTAAATAATACGAACCATTTACCATATTGCCCATATCATTCAGAATTGTTTGTCAACAGTTAAGATAAATCAGGCACTGATTTAAATTAAATGAATCATAATTTGCTTTTCTCTTTTATTTATCTAATACAAAAAACCGACCAAGTGCGAGTCGGACTCGCGCACCGAGGGTGCCGTACAAACTTCGCACATCGTTCGTCCATCACGGGAAATGCACAATTTTATTTATTTACCTTATTTGAGGTTCGTGCAAATTAAGCTAGACCTCTAAATTGTATGAGCGCCCATACAACTCAGAGGTCTTTATTAATTAGCGCCACTATGTATGTATGGGGACATCCTTTAATTTTCATTTTTTTTATTTTTTGGAATTTTTCCTTTATTTGTGCTGTAAGACCTTGCTTTTTGCCAAATTTCGTGATTCTAGGTCAACAGAAACTACCATATAGGTTGCACCCAAATAAAAGCGCAAAAAGATCGCGTTTGTTTTATGACCCCCCCTTAAATATTAATTTTATTTTTAGTATTTGTTGTTATAGCGGCAACAGAAATACATAATTTGTGAAAATTTAAACTGTCTAGCTATCGCGGTTCTTGGGATACAGACGGACGGATGGACAAACAGCGAAGTCTTAGTCCCGTTTTTACCCTTTGGGTACGGAACCCTAAAAATGAGGATTATAATAGGCATTAAATTATCCTACTAATATTTTAAATGTGAATGATTGTATGTTTGCTACCTATCAACTCCATAATGGCTGAACATATTTGGATGAAATTTGACTCACAGAATATATTCTGGATTAACATATAGGATACTTTTTATCCCTAGAAAACATAAGATCCCTCGGGAGCGCGGGTGAAACCGCGGGGCAGAAGCTAGTATAATTAAATGAATGGATTACCTAAAAGTGATTACAAAGTGGGATAAATTTTATTTCGAACAACAATTAGCTAACTTCTATAGCTAGTTTTTCTTACTTTAGTTTTCAATGTGGTGATGCAGAATACTCTAGAAAATTTACTTAGTCCTTTTGGGACTATAAGTTTGAGGAGCCTGACCTCATGCATCATCTCATAAACTTGTCAAAAAGATGTATTGCATCACTATCATAGACATAAATCTTATTTCTAATGTGAAAATTTACACGTCTATTGGCCCCAATGGATTTAACCTTGATAGTGTTATCATGTTGTTGTTTTAAGTGCCTCATGCCAACACTCTGTATCAACATTATCTTCCACTCGAACCTGCATAAAATATGTGACAAAATGAGAAAATATTTTTTGACATCTGATTTCTCTACCTAACTGACACAGAACAGGGAAATCCATAACAGTCGCGATTCTTGATTCAAATGCGTAATGAATACTTCTCCAGACACGCTTTTCTTTTGTTTCTGCTTCCTCGACACATGCCTGCTTAGTGACGTCATCAGGGGCAGGTCTGTCAGATCATAGGCGCTCATTTCGGTCGATCAGTGCTTAGGTGCTATGTAGGTAGGTATTTGTATGTGTACAACATTTACGTATCCCTACACAATACGTTGAATCTCGTAGTCACACGATGGTCAATAGAGCGTAGCTCGAACGGTTCGTAAACCTTTCCATGATGACCAATGACCGTTGACTTAGATATTAAACAATATATTATATTATATTATTAATAATTGAATATGTGAATAAGGTAGGTAATGAAATTGTCATTTTAACAATTAATTGTTTCCTTAATTACTTATTTCCTATTTGATATTTCATTGGTTGAAAATAAAGAAGTATATTAGACGATTAAATTACATTAATTCATTTTAATTGAGAACACTGTAGTGCTACGACACTTAATCAGATTTAAAAAAATAATAGCATTCATTTATGACAGGGGTGCTCGAACTTTTAGTGTCGGCGATTTACCTTAAAATATGTTGAAAGCAAGGGATCGACTAAACTACTATGTAGGTATGTACTAGAATACATCGTCATCGTGTATCTTTCAATGTTACCTATTATCTTAGGAATGAGTACCTACTATATATAGGTATATTGCTTGCGATCGGCTCTAAAAGCTTTCGCGATCGACCGTTTGAGTACCTCTGATGTATGAAATAAAATCAGGTTTTAAAATTAAGTAAGTAAGTACTATAAATAACTACGTGGTCAGATCTACGGAAGTTGAAGTTCATCATTGGTAGTGAAGTCACTATTGGTAGGGTACTAAACCACCTTTCCCAATTCTAAAATACTAATTTATGCGTCATGGTACACGTAAGAAACATCTAGAATCTAGATACTGTAGGCTTTAGCTGTAATTAAATTAACCAGATCTCTTCTAACTAAAAATTCCCTAAAGCCCACAACTACAACCTTCTATGCTCAGATACCATAGATTTATCTTATCTTTGGCATGTAATCAAATCACTGGCCGCGACAGGTCGTTGACCTCATCTCGTGTTATCGTGCTAGGAAGGTATGTAATAAGTGATCCGTATTATAAGTGTTATAAATAGCCTTGAGCTTATGTAACGTTCATTTGTATTGGTTCTATCACAGACTATGTAATTTACTACTATATTAGCTTGCTAGGCTTCGCTAGCGAGATTTTCCGCTCGAATGATGAAATGAAATGAACCTATCTATTATTATCCTATATAGGATATCGTATTATTTCTGTAATATATCCACATGTTTGGATGTATGGATGTTTTGACTCAATCACGCATAAACGGCTGAATAGATTTGGATGAAACTTGGTACACAGATAGAACATACCCTGGAATGACACTGGAGTACTTTTTGTCCCGGGAAAACATAAGATAATTCGGGAATGCGGGTGAAACCGCGGGGCAGGAGCTTTATCAAATCTGTGATAGAGTAAAAATATATCTAATATTTTGTGTCAAAGTCAAAGTCAAGTCAAAGAGTTTAGGCCCTAGGAGGGCACTTATGAAGGTCGAATTTACTGAAGCTACCACCGATTCGGAAATCAGCCTTCAACTGAGAAGAACCGGCAAGAAACTCAGCAAGGTTACATTTTTTATATATATTTTTCTTTTATTTAAATATCACGAAATGACTAAAGATTTAAGAATTTATACTTTTCAGTCTTTAACTTGCCGTTATTGACCTTGGCTTCATATGCGTTTAATTAATTATTATTATAAATGTCAATTTAGAGCAGCAATTATGACCTCTAGCTAATCGGTCAAATGTTAGATTGGTATCAAAATCCATATGCCTATAGGTTTTTAAAGCACTGCCATTATTTTCATTTACGATACAATATAAATATACTACTTAGACGTTCCCCACGGTTTCTCCCGCATTTACGGGATAAAAAATAGCCTACAACCTTCCTTAAGAATTGGACTATCAAATGCAAAAATAATATTTCAAATCAGACTGGTAGTTCCAGAGATTAGCGCCTTTAAGCAAACAAAAAAACTCTTCTGCTTATTATATTAGTATATAGATATCTACTTACATCTTACTACCAAAATGCTTATTTTTTATATTAAGGGTTGGAACTCTGCTACAGACCCTAATGAAGCCTATGATGGGGCACGCTTGTCCAGAATAAGCCTTTTCACTCTAACCTTGAAAGCTCCAGCTCCTAGGATGGCATGTAGGAGTCATTAAATACTTGTCTTTTTGAATTCAATTAAAATGTAGCATATTATAAAGTTCATATGTAACTTTACTTGATACACATAGAAATCAAATTCAAATATATAATTTGAAATAAGAATAGACTCCGTGTCTTATTGAGTGCAAGCCGGTTTTGTGCAATAAAATAAACATCGCTAATACTATTATCTCATGATTAACATTATGTTTTAGTAGTTGCGCAAGAGTCGATATCTCGCTGTGCGATCATTATGAGTCATACAGAATTCGCACCGTTCACTATGAAGATTCAAGGACTATATCATTGATAGCGATGGTGTGTCCAGAAAATACTGCTTTATTATAACAATTAGAGAATGGAAACAAATTACACAATAATGTTTACCTTATCTGCATTAACAAATTATCTGTACGTGGATTAAGTAACTTTGTTGCAATCAGTTTCGATTAATTTCATATTGGATCAACCTCTAAATGGATATACATATTACTTTGTCGAAAATAATTCTCAAATAAGTGCTGTGATTTGCATGCAGTTATTAGAACGTATAAAGTAATCAAAAACGTTTAGTTTCCAAATGTGCTTGGCAAAGAATTCTGGGGCTACACTGTGTAATCGAGTAGATATAAAGAAAGAAAGCATGAATACATTAAATTATATCAGTAGAAATTGAAAATTGATTTCAAAACATATCCTAGTTACCGAACAGGTTATGGTATCGTTTTCGTCTTTGCTTGTGTTAGGAGACCCCGCTCTTCCTTAGCCAATTAATCTTGTACAAAGTTAAAACAATAATGTTGCTCAATATAAATATCTAAACGTAGTAAAAATATAGAAACCAAGTTACCGCAATAGCATGGTAACTGAGTACTCTAAGGTTAGTCGCCACTTATCCACTTTCCCTAGTACGAAGTACAATAGCAGTATTAGCTTTCACTGTTTCCCTCAGGAAGTATGTGTAGGTTCTATTAACTGTCTTTTACCTATGTCTTCGCATGGGTTATGGGATGGGCAGCGTTTTATTTTTAGCAATAATCAATAAATCAACAGGTTTTGGCTGCCGTTGTTTTTAGTTTTCTTGTGTCCAAGACGCTAGGATTTACGTGGTGACTAAACTTTCTTTATTTGTAGTGTTCCATACTCTCATACACACAAAGTGAAAAGACTTATGAGATCACCTCGGTGTCTGTCTGTCCGTCTGTCTGTGACATGCGTTTTTCTTATAGACTATTTAACGTAGATGATTGATGAAAAAGTAAAGCGTTAAGTGGTTTTCATTTACTTAATAAAAATATTTCTACTTGAAAGTGGTAAAATACTAAAAGTAAGCAAACTCTAACCACGTCAAATTAACTTTTTTTTCTTGTTTAAAATTTTCGCAATTTCAGCATTGTAGTAAAAGCTGATGGTGAACAACAGCATGAAGAACCTAACATAGGTTTCGAAAATAAGCTCGAAAATCCGAAATATCCACCCAGTAAACATAATAATAATATATTTGCTTGGTTGTGGTTCAATATATTAATAAACCACATCTTTTGCTCAGATTGTTAATTAAACTACAATCTTCTTTCGTAAGTTCGTAATATAGAATGTAGATGGCGTAATACATAGGAACTGGATTAAGTTAAAAGTATTGACCTCCGTTAAAAACCTAGATAACCATTAAATTCGTCTCCATCTATATTCAAATGCGCACAGGAGCGGAGGAGCGATGATCGCATTCAAATACCGATCCAAATCGTTAATGGTTCTAATAAAAGGAAGTAAAAAACCATTGGTCAGCGTTCGAGCGGTTTATGGGTCGTATTTGGCTAAGCGACGAATTGCTTTGCTTGCTTGCTATTCTATTTCACATTTGTAAGATTTAAGTAAACATACTAAAATATCGGATTTCCTTGTGTTTTTTACTGTACAATAACTCTAAAATATAAATAATCTTATGTATACAAATAAATGTTTGTTCGTATTCTATGCGTTCATAAACCGCTGAACTGATCGCGATGAAATTTGGTACGCAGATAGCTTATGGTATGGAGAGGGACATCTGCTGCTGCTTTTTTTTCTCTCAGTAACGTGGTTTAAACCGTGGAGGAGAAGCTAAACATTCAGAAATATAAAGGTGTTATGTGAAGAAAAATGGATGAATCTTAGATTGTCATGCGAAATAAATGTTAAATCAGACAAGGCTCGAGACAATTTTGGTTGCATGACCTGAATACAGTTTACAGTGAAATGAAATGGTGAAACAAGATCCAAATGTCGTAACTCGTAACCCAGACTGTTCCCACACTTGCTCTATTTCACTACAAAGTTGCATTCAATTCGAGAAAGTTTGATTGCAATACCTCCTTGTATCTGTTTGGCACGCTATTTTATCACCCTAACAAAGCTCCACGTATTATGATTATATTACTCTTCATTGGGCATATAAGAGCTTGAAGGTTTCTTATTTGTCACTACCATGTAGAAACTAGAAAGTTACATATTATATACTAGCTTCCGCCTCACGGTTTCACCCGCGGTCCCGAGGATTCTTATGTCTTTCCTGGATAAAAAGTAATTTCATCCAAATACTATCCATCCATCCATCCAAATTTTCGCATTATAATATTAGAAGGATTACTAACGACCCGTCCAGGCTTCACACGGGTAGCATAGCGTACCTATAGGGCCAACATCTTTTTTTAATGAGCACATATAACTATTGGTTTACGCGGCGCACACCAGTAAAGCTCCCGGCAAAAGTCGGCATGTTTTTTTTCGATACCTTCATCGTCATATTTCAGCTAATTTGTTAAGCCTTATATACTAAACCTTCCTCTTTTAAATATTTTCAAAAATAAAATAGGTGAAAATCGTATGACGTTCTAACTGACAGACAGACAGACGCGTCGGGCGGACTTTGTTTTATAATATGTAGTGATAAACAAAAGTATTTGTGTAAATCACTGATACACAAGAACATTTCTTTAATCTTTGGGCCTATGTTAAATAAAAAAAGAACCAATTATATTATGTACCTACCTATGTTGTGTATTTAATTTACAAGACAATACAACATTCATAAATACAGATACTGTGATGGTTTCCAGAGATATGCTGTTTGAGACGAGATTTCATTTCAACTAAGTCGTTTGACTTGATGATTCTTTGCATAAAATATAAAAATCTGTGTCTTCGTTATTACTTCGTGCTCAGAAAGTTGTTTTATTTCTATTGTAGGTATTTTAATCCATGGAATATTAAGTGCCATTTGCTTTTCCGTGAATCGAGTAAAATAGATTTTCCATATACTCGAGAAATAGATTGTCTGGAAACAAGATTGAATCGCGTAAACAAAATACACGTTGCTATCCTTTTGGGAGTTCTTCCCAGCCCGAGCTACTGTCCTTGCTGTAATTTCTTCTATTATAGGAATGGCCTGGTAAACCCGATCCATGCTCGACCTCCAATCCATATTCGTTGAACTGTTGAGCAAAGTTCATCTTCAAGTTCTCTTCGATTTTGCGCGCATTACACTAACTTCTGTTTTTGAATTTATAGTTCAGGTTTCAAATAGTCCTACATCGATTCTATGAAGGTTAAATTGTTGCAATACGACTTTGGATTGTTTTTTAGTAGTTCCGCAACCAATAATTAAATCGATTGTGCTATCTTATCGATTTAAAGGCATTACGTGCACATTTTATACCCTTGAACTCTTTTTATGTGAACTAGTGTTCCTAGCTTCCACCCCGCAGTTTCACCCGCGTTACAGAGGGATCTTATGTTTTCTCGGGATAAAAAGTATCCTTTATGTTAATCCAAAATATATTGTATCTATGTGTCAAATTTCATCCAAATCTGTTCAGCCGTTACGTAGTTGAGTGGTACCAAACATCCAAACACCCAAACACAGACTTTTATATGCAAACAATAAACGATACTTTTAGTAATATTGTATCATGTTAAAATTGATGAATTAAAATATAATTCAACAACCTTCTAATAACTTCTCAAATTAGGTATCATGACAGTCTAAAGCACAAATCTTTTGCCTGAGATTCAGTAATTGTTCCCGTTAGTTCCGCTTTTCAAATGGTCAAATATATGCAGAAATATTTAAAAATAATCTAGAACATTCGTACCTATCCGCACCGCATGCGACATCTACGTTGAATCTAAAATTACAAACGAATTTAAGCGTGAAATTACTTTTTGGAACATCAAAAGTTCATACATAATATGATTTAAGCGACCGGTTAGATGGATAAAGGAATTTCGTAATCTACCTTTTGTTATTACACGTTTTCTGCTACACTTTTTCCTTTTAAGAGGGAATTTCGTACAATTGTTGGAAAATGTTGGCGTCTTTCGTTTATGCTAGAAAAGATCTGTATTTGGCCGAGTCTAGTTTTAGAGTTACGGAAGAATTGTCGATTTAAAATACCATTATGACGTTGTTTGGTACTTCTTTTGTTGCGTGTATATTTCAAGCAAATTATAATTTTCTTCTTTACTCACCGAAAAACACATAATGAATTGTAATTTGTGTCCTCCCATTTTATATTTGTGCTCGTCACAATGCTCCTCCCAAATTGTTGTCAAAGGACGATTCTTTGGTGTGTTTCTCATGCATTCATTCGTCCCGATTCTCAGGTAAACATCTATTGTCCGCGCACGTACTTTGTATATTTAGGCTCCCATTATATTTAGTTATACCTACATATTTATAACGCGATTATGTAGGTCTTTATACTAGTAGTTTGGTGACTAATTTTGCCGTTCTAGGAATGATTTATCACAGCATTTACATTCCCTATTAAGGTTCGCATGCATTTCTATCTAAGTTGAAAGTATCTTTGTAGCCTTCACACGATTCTCAGAAGCTATGCAATTTATCACCACAATACCGTTCTTAATAAAAACGTGGATGTTCGCACGTGCCTTTTAAATTATGGGGCAATCGTATATCCCAATGAAAATAGAGAATTCCAATACATTTTATTTTCTTTGTTATTAAATATTCGCTTCCACCGCGCGGTTTTACCCGCATAATTACGTAGATATGCAGGTAAAACCGCGGGATCTTATTATATCGGAATAAAAAGTATCCTGTTAAAAGATAAAAAAAGTAACGTACAGTGTAGATTGATTATGTATATTCTTTTTGTTTGTATTTTGAAGTTTTTTTTTTAATTTTTTTATTATTAGTTTTATAGTAATTTAAAAAATATGTATTTATACTGTGCTGTGTGCATGCCGGCACGTGATTTCACCAAATAGCTCCAATGGAAGATCAGCGCTGGCGACCAGCTGGCATTATGCTGAGTTGGAGCCAATTTGTGACATTTGCATGTTTTGTCCTAGTATTAATTTGTTCTATTTTTTCTTATAATATACATACATTGTAATGTCGCAAATAAATATTTATTCTATTCTGTTTTATTCTAGGATATGATCTATATCTGTGCCAAGTTTCATCCAAATCCGTTCAGCCATTTATGCGTGATTGAGTCACAAACATCCAAACATTTACATTTATCATATTTGTAGGATGAATCACCACATGACCACACCATTATCATCCCAGATTTCTATAAGGAGGAAGGTTTGTCGTATTGGCGTGTAGTAATTTTATTTCTTATTATTTGTTGGTGTCGTCACTCGTCCAGTTAAGTCCAGAATACCAGCCTTTCACTGCTCCGTATGAGCACTGTAATTTTATGCTGAAGTAGGGACCTTTAAGCCCCGCGTAATAAACACTCATTGGATCTGCATTTATGTAGGTACCTACTAGCTGTCCCCCACGGTTTCACCTGCTTTCCCGAGAAAAAAAAGTAGCTCATGTCCTTCTCCATACCATAAGCTATCTGCGTACCAAATTTGATCGCGATCGTATCAGCGGATTAGGCGTGAAAATGTAACAAACAAACTCACATTTGCATTTATAATATTTATAACTAGTGAGGATGTTCGTGTCGTCACTCGGCCAGTTAAGTCCAGAATACCAGCGATGCACTGCTTCGTATATGCAATGTAACTTTATGCTGAGGTAGGGACCTTTTGACTTGACCCCGCGAAATACACACTCATTAGATTTGCATTTATGTACTTATTACTTATTCGATATGCACATGTGTTGCGATTTTGTGGGTCATTAAATAGTTTTTCTTTCTTTCTTTCATTTTCTGCGTAGTATAATTTTTCATTTGATATTTGTGCGCACAAACTATCGCGACATCGGCATGTTTCTTGTACAATCCGGTTCATCTAGTTTGCTTATCCTCTTAGCTATAGAGGTGAAATTAGTTCTCCACCGGATTTCCTTATTACGAATCCTCTTTATTAGGAACATGTGTTGCTCTCTTTCTATATTTGATATGTTCTGGTCAACACTCATGGAGACTTAAAATTATGATCTTTTTTCTACTACACCTAGCCCTTCGTTCGCCATACATAATTTTATGAACTTGTTAATGTGAACACTACATAAATTCGGAAGTAAGGCTCTTAAGTCCACTAAAAAGCGAGCCGTAGAATCTACTTCCATCAGGTGGATTGATGACCTGGTTGGAGTCATTGGAAGGAAGGCGATGTGAAGTCTAAAATGGGCTCTCAACTTTCTTGTTACTTTTAGACCTAATCATTGCCTCATTTTGGTGCTGCTATTATAGTAATTTTCTCTCTCATTGTGCTCATCACTATAGTTACCCGTACATAATGCATATTAATCCAATTACCAAGTTTATTAGCCTTGCCTCCGGTTAAACAATGTTGCATAATATTGTTTGATGACCTGGATGGCAATTCTGACTCATATTATATTAATTTATTTATCATAGGCGACTTTCTGTTTACTGTTGGTATAAACTGAATAGTATAAATTATAGTGCTGTATCATTTATTTTGATTTTGATATTTTTAAATTATTTAGATAAATATTAACAAATCTTGACTCATATGTACATATGTATTTACAAAAGAAAAGTATATTATGTAGTAATATCAGATTATCTGGCTTCCATAGTACAAGCTTAGTTTGGAGTCAGATGGCCGTGTATGAAGAATAATGTCCCAGACTATTTTATTTATTTATTTTCTTTCTTTCGTGTGAGTGATAGTGTGGTGTGATGTGACCGAAGGTGGTAAACACTTAAAGCCTAGAGGGGAACTGGGAGCTGCCAGAACACTCCGATAGTTGTTTGGCGACAGATTTTCAACTTGATGGTGGTAGCCAGTCAGGTGGGTATTAATGACCATACCCGTTATACCACCGTGCTATGGTACGGGAACTATGTTTCCTTCACCATTGTTATTTTTAACGAAAGAGCCCACGACTTTCGCGACCTCACTACCACTGAGTTGCATCGCCTGTTGACTCCCAATTTATTTTGCTAAGGTATTTTTAAATGTTGTTAGTATGAATTTTTATTGTTGTTTGTATTGTTAGTTGAACCTACAATAATATAAAAAAGTTCTTACATTCCTATTTTCCATTCAATAGCATCAAATTGGTAGAGTTACGTTTAAATTGCCTATTTACCATGCAAAAAAACTACATCAAACTATATTTTTGTATCTACGCAAAGCTTTTACACCGTTGAAAACATTTCGGCAAACACATTCAAACATTTCTAACGTTCAACTTTACCATGAGACATGGCATGAAAACTAGCTGTTACACGGCTAGAGCTATTAAAGGCGATATCTCAAATATTCGCCCAAAAAAAATGCAGATAAAACTAAACTTGTTGAGTGAAGGTTAAAAGGTTTTTGGAAGGTCATTGCCTCATATCGACCACAAATCTTGTTTACTGACGTGATTTATAGTGATTGACCTTTTTTTTTTTGTTTCAGACTCTTTAGTTCCAGACCCGTGCTTTCTTACAATGGAGGACGATTCCACACCCGTGAGTACTAAGACAGTTAATCAATCAAATTAATAACTTTGGTTTATTTAATTAAAATAAAACAAATTATACATGTAACACATCACAACTAAGTTTTCGTATATTTTAACGCCATCTGTGAACAATTGCGTGAATCAACAAGTATGGGTTCCCGTTGGACTCCAACTCAAAACGAGGGATGACACGAGACGTTGTAGGTAGTGAAAGTCAGGCTAGATGGCGTTACTGAAATTACCACTTGCAGTGAGTAGGTGGCGCTGACGCTCTATACCTGACGACGTGAAAGGATGAAAATTGTTAAGGTTGCATTCTATATAACTTTCTCACCCTTCGTTAGATGGCGCTGTATTTGATGCACTATAAAGCCAGGTTAGATCGAATGTTATATTTTATATAATATTATCAAACATAATATAAACATGGATCTGTATATCGATAAAACCAAAATATTATTTAGGTATCTCAGAATAATATAGATTTTCTTTCTAACTCTGCTCTTTAGATTGAGGTAAGTAGGTAGGTATTATACGTCAGTGTGTATATTTATTTCTGCAATACATCAAGGTTATAGCATGCCATCCTGTAATAGAAGTCTGAGAGCTTGTTCGTGTTGTTTTAAAAATTCCAACCTCCTTAAAATAGTCTCGCATGAAGGCTTAATTTAATGCTCTATATGGACTGCGCACGTACATTTTTCGCACAATTTCACCAGGCGTTCGTGGCCCGTTACACAAGTGCTGAATTAACACATTTTGGCACGGGATTTCGCTTTTAAAATATTTTAAAAGATTGCGTATGGTACTGTTCAACTGGCAGTGTATCCATTGTCCGCGGGGCGATATTCGCCAAATTTATAGAAAGCGCCTCATATCCCTCGCTATCGGTTCATTAATAAACTATATCCTGTTACCGAACACAATACAAAAGCTGTAGACCGTTTCAGAATTGTTTGCGTGGGAAAATTGAGGTTAGAATTTTTAAAATTGATTTCAATCTGCTCTATTGATTTTGATTTAATAACCTGAAACACAGGTTTAGTCCAGGCAGATGTCAATTTTATCTTAGCTAATAATGAGGTTTAATTTAGTATTAACAACAAATTTTGTAAGATCATTTACGATTAAATATTTCTGTATTATTATTATTATTTGAATTTGCTCTACCAGGCTGCTGAATCAATTTACTAAAAAAACGCCTATTCTACGTTGTTATGGAAATATACTTGAATTAGGAATCGAAATTAATTCTAATGAAACATGTTTATGTGTTGTATAAATTATAGTATTTTTTTTAATAGACACGTGTCTATGAAAAAGAGCTATTACGCAATAATGTGAATAAAACCTTCACATAAATTCAAGCGGTGTGGGTAACTCCGCCTCGAGCGAGTCGCTGTGCGACGCTCGACTCATGTCTGTTCCGGATATTCAACGTTACGAATGGCTTTATTAAGACTAAATATTACAATTTCCGAGCAACTATTGCGTCGTTTAGAATTGCTAATGTTCCGCTGAAGGAGCCGAGTGAAAAGATGCGATTGCACCGAAACCCGTCCGACGACGCCACCGCTTTCCTGTTTTACGACCGGTAAAATTGCAGTTTCTCGCCGAGTTGCCAACTACTGGTGAATGTTATGCTTCGAAATGATTTAAATACTTTACTTCCTTGTTTTAAATTGAAACGAACTCTTTGCTTAAACACCAAACAATTGTAAGGTTTAATTTAACCACAGACTTGTTTTTTTTTCTCTATAAGCTCTTAACAAGATCACTCTGTTCGTTCGCGTAAGTTGCACACGGCATAAACGGATTGATAAGAAAATTTAAGAAATTGACATTTCAGGCAAAGATTTCCTTGTAGCGGAATTGCCTTGGGTCTTTGTTTGACATGTTGACTCTCCTTTCCTTTATATATTTGTGAATTTGACTTAATGAAATATAATGATGCTTTTATCTAAACTTATTACGGAAAACACAAAAAAGAAGCAAAAATATCTAAGGCATTCTTAGGCCTAGCAAGATAACACGTAAAATGGGCTGCGTCTTGCAACCACAAATTACTATGATTTAATATTGCTTAGTTATCTGTGGGTTGGTAATTTGTTAGCGCGCCTCTCGAGCCCCGCGTTGGGCGCCATTGTTGCTCCGCCGCCTTTTGTTCATCGCCTTCCACTCGCGATAGCATCTTGAGTTATTATGATTAGGATTCTTTGCCAAGTGACGCGGACTCGCTAATTCCTCCATTATCGTTTTAGTTTTACTCACTTGTGAGCGTTTTATAACACTTTTTGTTATCTTTTCTGCTCTTTAAAGGCGGTCGTCGCAAAATTTGTCTTCATTCTTTACGAGTCCCCTAACAATGTTTTTTCTTGAAATTCTAGGTTCAAAGGGAAGCTTTTTATATAAACAAAGCTAAATAGTTTTATCGCGGTAATAACAGAGTCCACGCAAAGATTTCGATTAAAACTCAGGACAAGACCAACTATTCGTTTGCATACTGCTTCCAACCGGCAAAGTGCTCTATTAATTCAACATACGCTCATATTTGGAGGTGACCCACTAGATTAATAACCGTCACCATTAAAGTCAATGGAGTTAATATATCAGACGTCACGTCACGCTATGCCATAGTCAAACTTTCATTTCATATAGTGCTCTCAGATGAATCGATATACGAGTACGTGTGGCTTTTTCAATTAGTGAATACATTCGATTGTCATTGCGTTTATAGTGTAATTGCCGGTGTGTTATCCATCCATCTTGACCGTTGTAATGGGTGGCCATCAGGGAAATGAATCGCCCTTGTCTGGTTGAACGGAATGGGAGCGTTGTACAAGTGTTATCCTCGTAAAATTGCTTTCAGTTTAAATGTTGGAGGTATCATGGGATGTGACGTGACCGCGTCGATTGATTGAAAATATATTCATGAAGCACTATAATTATTCAACTACCATCCTCTTCGCGATATCTCAACTTTAATATTTCCTAGGTTATTAAAAACTATATTAACATTTGTTTTCTTTTCAGAATTCTACATTCCTTCCCAAGAGTTGAACCATACCTGAAAATATCCCAATGATTGACTATCACACCTAACGGTCCTGTTGATCTTTCCGAATATTTGCTTTAAAGAGTTTTAGTTACAATATTGAGAAAATAAAGCTATTATCAATAACAATTGAATTTTCCAATATACCTATCCAAACAGATGAGCAGAAAGTTACTTTCATTCATTCCGTTCAAAAAAGTTATAGCTACCGAAAATGCGGTATCGTATTCAAAATCATCGTGCATTCAATATTTTGAACAAGTGCTACGCCATTTGCATCAGTAATAGCATAAATATCATAAATATCTCCTGTGATGCCATAGCGCAGTTAGTAAGGTTGCAGATACTGCAGTGGCATGCGGCGTGCGTGCCACACCCCATTCATTAGGCGCCGAGTGCTTCCGCGCATTTATCAATCTACCCTCACAATGGCAACGCCTCGCCGACCTTCATTTGGGCTTCTATTTTTGGAGACTGATATATCCTGAATTAGTTTTAATAGGGTTGATTTTGAAACATGGACTTCTACAATATGCAATCATAATATACTAAGCTATTAAAAGGAGGTAAATAACGCTATAGCCTACGATGAGGCTTTATTTGGGTCTTGTTATTGAACTAGTTCAGTAGAACTAACAAAATATGGTGATATAGGTACTGAAAATTCTACAATACTAGCAAGAAAGGCTGGCTTACGTTACCGTTATCGTAGTATTAAGTTTCCTAACCTATAATCTTCCGAGTTCCTATTATCGTTGTAAATAACTGCAATAAATTATAGTATGGTTTCAAATAAGTCTGCGCATTGTATTTTACAATAGTATAGTAGAAATAAAAGGTTATTGAGATTAAAATTCATTTACTGTTTATTATATATTTGGTTTATTCTCAAAACGTACCGTACTTCATTTATTAGGACCTTATATATAATATAAAGCATTGTTAAAATTGATGTTTAATCTAAACTCATTATTCATTGCCTTTCTTTCAATTTGGCCTGATGTGAACATAAATGATTGTAGCCTAGGATCCATAATTGTTAATATACTCAACGATTCGTCGATCACATAGTTAAACGTAGTGCAGAACAAATTATAATATTCATACGTTCATGAAATAACCAGACACGACATCAAGATGAAACCGAACCATTAATTCAATCAATCATTGTTATTTTTGTTACACAGAGCAAATGTTATTTACTTGAAGAGTGTGAAAATTGATCGTTTCTGTAACAAAATTTCAAATTTTTCATGTATTTAAACATAAGTAAACGTAAACCCTTGGACGCTGGGAGCAGACTCCGAGCCGAATTCATCAATAAAGTGTAGAGTAAAATTATCGGTTTCAACTGCTCCGGGTCCAAGAACACCTGCGTCTCCAGTGATCCGGCTTATGGCGAGCCACTGCCGGATAAATGCTAAGATACTGATGGTGATAAAGCACTGGCCATTAACGTTAACAGTATTAAAGCATTAGTAAGCGTAAATTTAATTTTGGCTTAGTTTGCTTCAGTTAAACCGGACGTCAGTTGTTAATCTTTTTATACTATCCTCTTTTTGCTCCTCTCGTTATTCATAAAACAAATAAACGTTATTTTATGATCAATAAAGTTTTAAATTGTATATTATTTTAGCCTGTAATTTTTATAGCTCTAAAGCATTTACAACGGCCCATTTGTGAAAATCATAAAGTTAATGTTTCGACGCCTTTAAATAAACGACTGTCATTCATTAACGTGAAGTATCGGAATCGCGATCGCCATAAAAGCGGTGTTTCAAACACAAAAATGTTCCGATTGGACAATCATGATTAGGTACCTACGTGCAGTGACTCGGAGCGTGTGCGGTTAGATTTATTCCTATTCGACCTAGCAACTCTTGTCTGCGGTTACTTCGACCGAATTGAATCGTTAAGATGCGAAGACATCTCTAGAGCAGGATGGCTTTTCTTGAGTTACGCTAAGTATGATAAAGACGGAGGCATGTGAAATCACCCATACCTCTTTGATCATTGACGCGTGTCGATGGTTTGCGGTTTTGTATCCTTTGATAAATAAAATATAGCAACAATGTTTATTTAAATATGCTTTGATGTAAGGAAAAAGGTTCAAGGTTCAAATTGATTGATATTTTTATACTTTTATTATAAATCATTCACCTGTTTATTGTTGCACCACTTTTCAAATATGTGTGAAAATATGAATTTCTTAGGAAATATTTTGTGTATTTATTGTTCTTCTAAATTTCAATCTTAAACTCTAAACACCTGTAATTGATTTCATTATGTATGCTTAAGAGTGATAAA
The DNA here is from genome assembly GCA_951216915.1 of Tetheella fluctuosa. NCBI lineage: Eukaryota > Metazoa > Arthropoda > Insecta > Lepidoptera > Drepanidae > Tetheella > Tetheella fluctuosa. The sequence goes on along the minus strand of OX578223.1, from coordinate 10,032,696 downwards.
TTGTTATTTTTTAATCTGCGTTATAATTCAAACAAATAAGATACATAAAACTGTAACAAAAATACAGCTGAACGTAAACTGTCTCAAGTAAAAGCTATTGACACCATGGGTCATCCATCAGTCCCATTGCCGCAACCGATCCATTATTTAGACACCTTTACAGAGATAGTTTAGCATACGAGCTATCCGGCTCTAGATTTGTGGAAAACCATCCGGTGGCCACAGACCGCGTCGCTGGCTATACGTGAAAACCCCCCGGATATATTCCCCGAATTGGCTCCATTCATTTTGGACGTACCATGTGGCACGTTACTTGAACCGCTAATGGTTCCGACGATTTAATTACCTAAAATTAGACCCATTGATATTGATGATTCTTCTCCGCATGGATCAATTTTTGAAAAATGAGTTTAGAGAAAAGTACGCGCAATTTGCAGATGTCTTTACTAATTTAATACGAAGATACCTTCTATAGCCTTTTGAATCCGTTTGGCCACTTACTATAGAGGACGAAGCCTAAGATATATAGCAAGATAATATTGATGCTTGAAAGGGCAACAGTTTGATTTCAGTAACACTTAACCAATGTAAAATGGTCAATCGTCACGGGAATTCAATATAGTAATTTTCTTAAAGGTTTTAATTCCTACATAATATGTGCTAACCTTTAAGGCCATAAATGAGAGCCAGTTCCTTCTAGGCGTACCGTACCGTACAGCACTGTACAGTTACAGTGACTGACGATAATGGCCGGGACGTCCAATTATTGCAGTGTGAGCACCGAGATATAAGGGTCAACTTTCATTTCATATTCCGCGAACACCCCCCTAGCCCCCCCCTAATGGAATAACGCTGTGAGCCCGGCGACTGATTCCATCGATCCACCTTCTATATTTTATTTTCACAAATTGTTGGGAGTGATGCTCGGTGACCCTTGTCAAGTTAAAATGAGGAATGAGCTGCTTTCAGAGGTGAATCACAGGATTGTTACCGTTTTTAAAATGGGTTACGTTTTAAGGTACATATAGCTTTTATTGGAACGTGAGTTTGAAAGCGGATGACTCCCACGTCACATTTAATTCTCATCTAAATTTATTTTTCAACGACTGCTACATTATATGAGATACTAGCTAGATCCGGCTATGCTTCGCTGTAGCTCAGTTTAATCCTCGCTTCCTCAGCTAATTCATGATTGTAGGTTTCCAAAGGACGATGTATGTGAGCATTTAAAAATTCTAAAATATTTTATGACATCACGACCCGACCATTTCGGAGCTGTTAAACTGATTTACGGTTCTAATTTCTTATAAAGAAATTCTTCGGTTTAACTTATAGTTTTGCACATTTATTATGACGTTGCATGCAGTTACTGTAAGTATTTAGAATCACGGTGATTGTAATATTGCACGATATAAGCACAATACTGTAGCATTTACTTAATATTTTTGAATAATCGCAGATGAGGTATGATGACTCTGGGTTAGTGGTAGATGTTCGCCAATTATCCATACTTATAATAAACCTATATAATATTATAAATGCGAAATTAACTGTCTGTTAACTTTTCTCGCTTAAACCGGTTATATGGTATGGAGAGGGACATTGGTTACTTTTTTCTCGGAAACGCGGTGAAACCGGCAAATTCTCCAATGTCGCGGTGCTACTGTGAATATCGTTACCTACCATACCATAGACATGCAGTAAATAAAGTAATCCACTGTTGAACAATACAGTGATAAAGTGACTACAGACAATCTTAGTTAGGTACTTGGTTTCCCCATCCAGCCTTTCCTGAAGCCACTTTAAACACTCGCGTGTAAAGCTAATTGGAAATCAATTCTTAATTAGTCTGAAAAAAATGCTGTTTTTTCAAGTGTCCAGTGACGTCATAAGAGAATAAATTAACACTTATAATCTCCATTAAAAATTGACACATTCCACACATGAATTATGCCGCTGGGCCTCTGGGGTCGGTAAATAAATTACTTCTGGCATGCGGGCCGTCACAGCGCCCGTCTGGCACTTAACTCTTATTTTATACTTATCGAGAACCACTTTTATCTCCGCATAAAATGATATAGTGTAGGACGCTTTTAAAATTATATTATGCAATGGTACAATGCTAAGGGAGTTTAAATATACGTTCCAAACTATTTCTGTATTTGAATGTTTCAGTGAAGTAGAACTTGGTTGCTATTTCTATTAAAACTTCGGTTTTTCAAGAAGATTTTCCTTATTTAAACTAGATGATTATACACCCAGAGTACTTATTGAAATCGAAACGCAATAATGATTAAGTAATTTTTTTCCCAACTGTATACTATTTATTTTGTCCAGCAGTCAGCGCAGTTGATTCAAACAGGAACGTACACAAAATCAAATTAGGGAAGCACTAACTGTGTTACACAAATCTCATATAATATTTGCACGTTTGTATTTACACTTGGCGGTAGAAAAATATAGTTGAATCAGACGCGCGTTAACACTTCGCACAGCCCGGAATTGCTGTGAAATTGATTCTCTGTTTTGTAGGGCGTTTAAAGCGTTTTTTACTCGAGTTTTGCTAATGGACGTGAGACTTTACTTACCGCCCCCTTCCGTTCTGCGCTTGTTTACTATTAATTGCGCCTTTTGTCGCTTACAGCTGCTGTCTGGCTGGTGGATACAAATGCGGTTACAATGTGCCTAGTTACAAGCGTTTTATGGTTGTTAATGGCGTGCAGTAGTTGAAATTGAGGAGTTGGGTTTGTGCGCTGCAATAAAATAGAATGGTGCTTGATTTTTTTATAGCCAAATATGAATGTCCAGTATATACCTACGTCGCACTATAAAGTGTTAGGGTATTTTTTAGCATTACAGTTACTTTTAGTGTATATGTCCGTTTCGAATTGATTAGATTTTATTTGAAATAAGTACTTACCTGATATTCTACGTAGGTTTTGGATCCTTCTCCGCTAGTTACACTTGAATTATTGTTATTTATTTCGTATTAAAACTGTTGAGCTCAATAAATTCCTCGAGCTATAAAATAAAAATACAAGTCATCAATAATTAAAAATAATCTTTTAACACTCTACCTACACCATATATTATACAGAATGTCCCATTAAATTCGCAGCAGTTACTCAACGAAATAAACCGCAAACAAGAGTAAAACCCGCAGTTTCCATTCCACGCCACGTGGCGCTGGTGAACTGTGTGCATCCAGATTTTTATATATTTTTTCTGTTGTTAGTGAAATAATTTTATTTATCGCAGTCGTGGTCCGTTGTTGCAGTACCGTTGACTAGCAAGTTTTTAATTAAATTATTCTCTTGATAATTGTTCGCGTCGGAATGATAGCTGCGACTGTTTTATGCAGTTTAATTCACGAGGATATGTTTCATGACGCAGGGTATGAATGTTCATGTACTTTCTACCTTATTTGATTATATGGTACATAGATTTCCTGCGTTTTTTATGAAAAAGTCTACGACAAAACCTCGTAGCAGTGCTACGAAAGTCTACGAAATATTTGATTTACATTGGTTTGTTGAGGTTAAAACTTAAAATAGAACTGTAAATGAGTATGAACCTCCTTAATACATAGATGCTATGTGCGTGTAACATTTTTTCAATTGAACAATTATCTAATCTGCCTCAGGGCAAAACATGGTAATTCTCTTCGAACTCGAAGTTTATTTATCTGTTGCTACGCTCGTCTTCAGAGTTCCTTTACGCGACTTAACATGACTTAATATTGCCGCCTTTCAGTTAATATAAAAGTTGTCTAACTTTACGCGATCGATTAATATTGTAAAGTTGAAGAAATTCAAGAGGGTTTAATAAGTTCCGCATAAAATTATTTTGTAGGCTTCGGGTACCTATTCGAGCGACTGGGACATGGCAAATAAATATTGTTTTCGTTAGACGGTGGCTTCCAAACTTGGCGATGTTACCTTGTTTATCCAGTTGTAAATATGGTGAGGTTTTGTTATGCGGCGATGTAAGTAACCAAATAAAAAATACACTTTGCATTTTGCAGTTTGTATTTTGTTAAGTAATACTCTGCACCATAAGTAAAATAACAAATGTCAATTAAAGTATGTACTTAACTTTAAAATTATATTAATGTATCGAGATGATATGTTGAGGCTCGTGAATGTGATCATACCTGGAATATAACCTAATAGTGTTAAGTTCACAGAATACCGTGCCATTAGTTAAAGTAAAGGATATATTTAGGCAAATATTCACACCTGGTGCGAGGTGCGACGAGTAAAACAAGTTTGAGAACCCCTATCGTAGGCTTACGATTCAATAAAGGAATTGTTTTTGAAATTTACGCCTCTGGGACCTTTCGTTTAATGAATAAGTCGCTACGGGCGGTGCCTAATTTACAAATGCCTTATACAATCTGCAATACAAGTTGATACTCCGTTCGATTATCAACTTTATGTATAGGGACTTAAGAATCGTGGAAGCGACAAGCTGTGTTGTTGATTGTATGTTGAAAGTATGTATGAAGGTGAATACTTTGCAATTGAGTGAATTGATTGAGCATATTGTATTATAAACGAGCAAACTCGACTTGGCGTATGTCGACGTGTTTTTAAAGGTATTTCTGTCGTAAGCTATTTCATTTGCTCAAATCAAAGGTGTGAATTGCATCGAGAACCATTCTAAATACTTCTTCCTGGCTTTCAATCTTGAAGGAAAGGAAGAAATTGGAAAAAAAATATATCAAAAATTACACATGAAACAATGGAAGCACTATTACAAAAAAATTAAATATCTAACATTATACAATATAATAAGGCTATACAAAAGTATATAGGCGGAAATACCTAGTGGTTGACATGTAGACACTGTTTTATCACCATGCGGCGTTATTTACCTTCCTTCGCGTGGTAATAAATCGACAACGCTGCCTATATGGATAATGTACTGGTACGAAGACCCGAAGGTAGGAAAAACAAAGAGCGGGTGGGAAACCCAGTCGTTCGCTGTTGCAGCACTTGAGGTCTTCGGAAGCGTTGTTGTATGTAGCTGGGAAGGCATAATTTATTATAAGTATTTGAATATTTGCTGCATTTTGAAAATTTAAAAGAATTTTAGAATAAAAGCTAAAATAATAAATTTATTATAAAACTATATTTAGTTAAATCATCATTAACAGCTCTAATTTGTATCAATATGTGAGAAAATCCTTCTAAGGAATGTCGATTTATATTTTCATGGCCAATTTTTTTAAACAATTTTTACTTTAGTTTGTTTTCTAAAAACACATACCCAGTAGCTAACCACATCGCCGCCACACCCTATGAGCACTTAAGGTGCCCCCACCGATGCAGATTGGATGACGCCTTATGATTTACGCTTCGCACGCCACTCGTACATTTACCTACCGACCCGAGAGCTTGACACAATCCCTCGCTATCTCACTCACTCATAAAAACATAACGCATGAAAGACAGCGACAAAATACACGCTGCTCACCTTCCGATGAGGCATGGGAGGGAATTGACAAAGCAAGCCTGTTTTGTCACTGAATTTCTGTCTACATTTTCCATATTTTTATGGTTGTTTTATGGACATGTTGGGACATGGCATTTTTTGAGCTGGCAGTGATGACAAGCTCGAGTATTATGACTGCGAGTTTCACCGAGGGACATAAATTATGAAAAAATAATTCAGAAGTACTGCTAAGAAGTCCCTTGCTTGGGTCGTAACATGAGAAACACATTTGGTAAAATGGCAGTTATGGTTTCAAAACAACTAGATCGGTATAGGAATAAATTTAAGCAACTGCTTGGAAAATTCTATCACAACATAATTCAAAATTCTCTTTTTCCATAAAGATAATGACACGATATGAAAGAAGCCCCTAATGTAATCAAACAACATCGCATTCAGGAAGCCAGGCAATAATGGGAGACGAAAGCGCAATTAACACTAGAACTTGTACATGGAAAAGTTCCAATTAATTAATGCGATGTAGGCTTGAGTGTGGTTAGACACGCAACATTAGTGTGCACTAAGCGACAATTCTCGGTGACACCATTCGGGTAATAAGCGAGCTTGGAATTATGCGATATAGATCGCACCCCTATAACAGAACGAGAATCTGAAAGCGAAGACTCAAGAATTGGTTTATTAATCGAAAATGAAGTCCATGTCCTAGATCCAGGGTTTAAAAATTAAATTTGTGCAATCTTGACTAATACATTATTTTTACGGGACTAATGATACTAGGATCTAGAAAAATACTCTACAAGACACTAATTACCTAACTGTGGTGTTGCATTTATGACGCAAATTATTATGATTGAAGCTTTTATTACATAAAAGACTGGAGACATCTCTTAAGTTGGTGACACTTACTTTAAATGAAGATTAAAGTGGCATTCAATCTAATATTATGAAGACTCATTTTTATAGCTCAAATAATTGTTTCAAACAATTAGTGTTGATATTTTTTAATGGCCGAGATTTATTAAGTACCTACGTCACTGAAAGGGACTTTTATGATACTAATTATAATTCACTCATAATTACATTAACGCGGTGTATAATTTACAATGCAATTATCACATAATGTCGTAGTTAATAAGTATAATAAAAAACCGGCCAAGTGCGAGTCTGACTCGCGCACCGAGGGTTCCGTACAAACTTCGTCTATCGTTCATCTGTCACGGGAAATGCACAATTTTATTTATTTACCTTATTAGCATGCCAATTAACCTAGACCTCTAAACTGTATGAGCGCCATACAACTCATTGAGGTCTTTATTAATTGGCGTAACTATGTATTATGGAGACTTTAAACTTTATTGTTTTTGGAATTTTTCCTTTATTTGTGCTTTTTGCCAAATTTCGTGATTCTAGGTCAACGGGAACTACCATATAGAAATAAAAGGGCAAAAAAATCGCGTTTGTTGTATGGGAGCCCCCCTTAAATATTTATTTTATTTTGTTTTTAGTATTTGTTGTTATAGCGGCAACAGAAATACATAATTTGTGAAAATTTCAACTGTCAAGCTATCGCGGTTCTTGAGATACAGCCTGGAGACAGACAGACGGACAGACAGACGCACGGACAGACGCACAGACAGCGAAGTCTTAGTAATAGGGTCCCGTTTTTACACTTCGGGTACGGAACCCTAAGAACTTAGTAATGTACCGTTATCGCATCAGTAAGACAATAAAGATAAAGCGATTTTCGAAAACGATGCGGGATGAATTTACTGCTGTGTATTATATATATTAGGAGCCAATTTACTCTAGAATACTTACTTAGTGGAATTTTCAGTTTGTCAAAAATATACACATTCTCACCTGTCTAGGCTAGAGATGCCTTCGAAGCGACTTAACCTTATTAACTTGTACACAATTTTCTGGTAAATTGTTAGCATTCATATGGATAAGACGTCATGTTCCAGGACTCTTAGCTTACGCGGATGCGGCTGTTAGTTATGATTAACATAGATAACATTATTAATTTATTGATTAGCATTTGAGTAAAAGTACTTACTTAGTTCACCAGTCAACGGTGGAGTTCTAAATAGCGATGCAAAGCCGTAAAATTACGCCGGTAACTTACGGTAACTTATGATACGGTAAACAATGATATCTTACCGTAAGTTACGGTAAGATATCGTAAAAAACGATACGACGTTGCCGCTCCTCGCGAGTGGTCGCGGTCGTCTATTTCACTTCAATTATCTATTTCACTACGGCACTTCGATACAAACTAAATGACTTGTAGGTGTACGCTCGCAGCGGCTTCCTTTGACCGAGTGTCGGCATTCTTAAAATTCTTTAAACAAAACGCATCGACTTTAACTTCGATGACTACCTACACTTATCGGCAACGTCGCGTAATTATTTTGCAACTATACGCGCGCGGGATTTAAAAGAAATCAAAATTTAAACTGTCATAACTCGACGGTAAGTTTACGGTAATCTATATAAATGACCGTAAGCTTACCGTAGTTTACGAGCGTTTTTGGTAAAATTACGTAACTTTGCAACCCTAGTTCTAAACCATTTATCAACTCTATGGTTTATATGTACTCATTAACTTATCAATAATTAATTTAGGCCAACGTTGTTGAGAATACCCTGCCATATCCGTGAAAGCTTAAAAATAAAAATCCGAGCCAGTTGACAACAGTCCCTCCCTTCCATATCTACCTTTATTTTATAATCATTTTCGATTGACCCACTCAACAACTGGAGGGCTACTCTTGAATTGAAATTGGATTGCGATAATTTGGATACCGTCGGTACTAACCCCATTAATCTTGATAAGGATCAAGGAGAAGTATTGCTACTGTTTTATTGCTCCAGGATTGAACGCAGATGGCAGACAGCCTAAATATCCTTTGGTTCTAGGTTACCAACTCAATTACTTAGATGATACTCCCATTGCTTAGCTTAATGATGATGAAGCCATGTCTTATTTTAAATGTCTATTTGTTTGGGTTTTGTGATTATTAGTTTGAAATAGAGACTTAGCTTTTCTCTAAATAAATTAAATAAACAAATATTTTAGGAAATCATTATTTAAACACGGCCTTCTGATCCCAAACTAAGCAGAGCTTGTACTAAGGAAGCCAGATAACTGATATAAGACTGCTAAAGTTACATTTTTCTTCAAAATCTATATTTTTATAGATAATTACACCCAGACTCAGGACAAACAGACCTGTTCATTCACACAAATGTTTGACCTGGGCTCACTCAGGTTCGACACCACGAGCTATGACGTGATAGATAGGGGGACGTGGTAGATACCACCACGCCAACCAGCCCGTCTCTTACAGCTATATAAAATTTGAAGAAATGTTGAGTGATATTTTTTGTCATCCAAACCAATTTGGATTATCATCTATTAAAAATTATAAATGTTTGCTTGTGAAATATTTTCCACGAATTTAGGACAACGCAAACTGTTACTAAAAAATTCAATTAGTGCCCCAGTGGAACCCTTCTAACCGTCTTTAAAGTAACTCGACGAGACAGTTTAGCGGCAATTGTTATGGAAATGTCGGGAAGGGCTGTGTTTTTTGTTTATCAAAATCGTTTAATTAACACCAGAGGTCACACAAATGGGGTAGAAGCACGCGAATGACGTCTCGACTTTATAGTTGCGTTCGCGCTTTCAGTTTTCATTTAGTACCCACTCATGAAATAAGAAATTTAATAAAATTGTTGTTGGAAGTTGTTTTTTATTTCATCGCTTGCCTAGTTAGCTACCAACCTGAAGTTGAAAAACTTTCACCAAGCACCTACTGGTATGTTCCGGCAGGTACACTTGAGACCCAGTTGCGTTCTAGGCTTTATAAAGGTCGGCAACACGTTTACAATCCCAGTGGTATTGCTAATGTCCATAGGTCGTACCATCAGGTGGACCGCCTGCCTGCTTGTCAACGCTCTGACATAAAAATCGTTCATTCGTGTAAATATTGATTCCAAAAGAATAGGTTTTATTGCCGCGAAGCAGTTTGTTACTTAGTGTAGATCAAATACCAATCATTCGTTTAATCGAACATGTGAAATCCATTCCTTTACTGTAGCACCCTCTAGGTAACAGATGCGTTGGCTAACAACTGTCGATTATTTCGCAGCTCCGCTCATCCATTAGGCCCTCCCCACTTTCATCCCATTTAGGGAACCCGTACCTTGTAGACAGCTTATTTTGTTTCGTGCTTACTTTGTGAGTTCTCACGGAATAAGCAGATCTTATTTTGTGTGGGGTTTGTCAACAGAAATGAGTTTGGTTGCTGGGATGATTTTATCAAGGTATATATTTTGTTAGCTGTAAGGCAGACCGAACCGAATCGGATCACTGTCTTTGAAAATTAATATATTTTAAGTAAAAACTGATTCTTTATCGAAATATAACATGACTTTATAAAGTTAGGCTGCATGGGCGTCATGAATATCATCCCTACAATATAGACACAGACTAACGAAAAATTCGGTTTTACCATTTTTTTTGTAAATTACATTTACATAAATTCAATTTAGCGAAACTTTTGACCATTATTAAAGTATTCAATTACAGCAATATTGAGGTCGAGCAAACTATAACTGTATTTTGTATAAAAATATGCTACCGATTCAATATTTTACACGGAGTAGTTACAATCTGGTTGTATGTTAACGCGGGACCAGCGGCGCGGTCGCAAACTGCCTGCAATGTTTGTATTGAAGTGTCCATTATCGTGATGAGGTGCATAGCATTCATGTTACAACATAAAAATGTGTGCGTCATGTTCTCTATACCCTCGTATGTTTATGTTGGTACTTGTAAGCCCGGCTGCGCACCACTCAACTCTCCGTATGCATGCTTTTGTGTTTAGATGACATGTTTTGTTCGGATAATTGACTTAAGTCTGTGTATTTTATGTATTGTACCGTTTTATACTTGTGTGTGCCACTGCGGGCCCTAAATAGCATTGCGGCCGTTGGGCTTTATGTTTTGCATACGGAAGCTTTCCGCTGTTTACTTGAAAATATGCGGTGTTTTATTTAGAGTGTTTTTAGAGTGTTACTAAAACAAAAAAAATGGTAATTATTAAATTTAAAAAACATCACCTCTATGTGGTACAGTCTGGTAAAAAGCAATTCACCAAGATTTTTTTCATAATATTCGTGTTAAAAATATTAAATGCTTTTCTAAGTGCAAAAATTTATGCTTTATCTATGTAAAAAAACAGAGTAAATAAGCCAAAATAATTATGTAGTTCGTAAAAGGTTTCTTTCTCATGTGTTTTTATCACGTTCTCACAATTCGAACACTACCAGATGGTTGTAACAAACCCGGTCCGCCCTCGCACTCAAAAAGTGCGTAACTTTGTTTGTACCCAGTTCAATTTGTTTTCGATCACGATTGCCCTTCATGCAGAGAAACTAGATAAGGTCTTATGCACACTAGTTTGGTAAGCAATAGCAAATGCAACTGCAGACGCGAACCAAAAATGTCCGGAATGTCCATTCGTCTTTTGTTTTCAGTCTCCAATCCTTGAGATCCTGTTACACAGTACAGTTCAGTTGAAAGGTTTTGGGGCATTGGGGTTTCTAAGTTAAAAAGGACTTCCGTATTCATATCTGTTTTCAACGCTCAAGTAATGATCATAGAGCATTCTTTATCTGTCTAAATTTGGACTTTGGCTACTTTTTATGCTGTAATACATTATATAATATTGCGGTAGAAAAATTTGCTTTTGCACGGTTTATGTTGGCCCTAAATCATTTTTGTTGGCGTAACAATGTCTATAAAGCAACTTTATTGGTATGTTTTTAGTCCGATGCGCTCATTTTGTTGTTAACCGACTTCATCATTTTAAATGGTCCACAACTCTGTGTGCTCCCGGAAATGATGGAACTGTGTGCTTTATGGCTTTTATATTTGTAAGTGAATAAATCTGGTAATGGTTGATACTTCTTTAAACAGAAAAAATATTTTTATCTCTGAAAAACGTTAGATCTCTCCAGCAGAAACAAGTAAAAAGCGATTGTTCGATAAAATTACTGAAGGTGGTGACCACAAACTCTAGTGAGGAACTGAATATAAGACTCGTATATAGAACAGCCGTATACAATACACAGTTCCACTTAATTAAGAAGGATGTTAACCAGATCTAATCATATATTCCTGTGTTCTGTATTTATTTCTTTTCCTCATCTTCGTGACTGGATGTCTAGATACGCGATGTGGTGTGAACACAGCGAAGACTCCAAATTAAGGCCCCGGGCTTAATGTTGGTGAAAGCGGACGATATTTTCCTTTTTAACACGCACGAAAGTTGTTAGGAAAATGAAGAGCGAAATATTCTGCATTTCAATGCAAGTCGCGATGAAGGTGTGACTTGTGTTTTTATTAAAAAAAGAAATGTATGTGAAGCATTCTTGAATTAATGCTACAAGTACATTATTTTATACGTATTTTGGATTTACGGAGAAGGTAAATAATGATGTTAGAGAAGTTTATTTTTATTTTTGTAATGCAAACGTGTTTTAGTTATTCTATCAGTAAAATAGCGGTGAATTGTTTAGTTAATGCTGTGTGTGATCCCTTGTGGAAATCCTAGCGGTACTAACCTACCTGTTTATTTAAATTTAAATAACTGTTTATATATTAAGTTTGTACGAATCGCCATCCCTTATTTCATATAACCTGTACCTCCCCTCTCTTGATCAGCCACATCATTAGCGGAGGGAGGCGCGTGATCGCGGCATCCACTCGTGCAGTTCCTCATGCCGGCGGCAAGAGTTTCCTACGCAAAATGTCATCGGCACCTTGTTTACTTAATCATTTACACTTTTTATTTACTTGAAGACTTTAATACGTGGTAACACGATACTGTTGTTTTGATCTTCATTTCTCGTGTTTTCTATGACGGCAAAACTAACTACTGTAGGAGAAAAATGCACTGTAGTGCATTAAAGTATAATTGAATTTTTTTATGCAATATTACAAATATTACCTTTTCACCTGAACCATATAAATGTAAGCCCAACAAGACTGTCACGATATAAAACATGAATTAAAAACCCGGACGAAGCACATTGTAATTTCTTTGGAATACGAAGTGAGACAGAAAACGAGTTAATTATTCTCGGTGTTGGCAATCAACAAAGAGAAATGTCACTTAATTGTTGTTACACACGCAAACTTTTACAATGTAAATTGTATAACATTTTTGGCTCATTTTCGATTGGCTTGGTGCCATGGCGGCTGACCACGGAGGTAAGTTAACGATAGTAAATAAACATACTTATGTCGTAGTTTTGAGAGAATATTTCAGTAGATTGAAATCGTTGGGAGTTTTGGAAAGTGTTCAAATAGAATATTCAATCCTAGTCGAAGAAGTCGGGGAGCTCTTGAGTGATATTTACTTTATAGACATGAGCAACAATTTTGTTGCTCATATGTCAACAATGTCAAATAATTCTGAAACAAGTACCTTTATATATATATTTCTCTTAAATACAAATTGCCTCATTTCCTTGGTTATCCTTGCTTATCCTTGCCATTAACTTACAGTGTGAATACTGCAAATAACTTCAAAAGAATATAAATAAAATGGTATTTTATATAACCCCACATTCAAGCTAAAGATACGATCTAAGGACCTGGTAATATCAACATTAGCAAGCTGGATCATTGACTCAAGATAAGCCATTATACGAAGATTCAACCGGAGTATTCCGAGGAAGATTCGATAAATTTATTCGATGATAGGTTCCACTATTCGAACGACACGCCTCTAACGGGCGTTCACCTTTCAAATCCAGACTCCATGTACCTACTCTGAAAATTTGAGAGATTTTAAAATGTCCGAGAACTCCCCTGTGGCATCTAGAGGCTTTCGCCATTAAAGAGAGTGCGTTTGAAGGCTGTGAAGGTTCTGCTCGAAATATGAATAAACGTTCGCACGGATGGGTGCCCCCCATTAATCATTACCTATGTATGTAGTTTATGTGCATGTGTCTTGTAGTATTGGATTAGTTTAGTGTCATTAGTTTTGACATTTTTGATAAGGTGAGGTGAGGCTTTACATATAAAAAGTTTTTTTTGCTTAGATAGAACCAGCTGAATAATAAGAAACCTAAATAGTGAGTAGGTACACATACGTATCGAAATAGTAAGTAAATGACCAGATTAAATTTCACGGTGGTTAAAAACTATCACGAGATGATCACAAGGATCGTCCAGTTATTTTAAACAGAAGTTATACTTACAGAAAATGAAAAGTCCTTACGAACGATATAAAGTTACAAAAACTAATTATGAAGAGCTCGCGAATCGGTCGCGATCAATTCCAAATACAATATTCAATCAGAGAACGTTTCACAATTTAAAAGCACCGCAGTTTAAAACTTAAACGGGGTATCGTACCCAGTTAGTTGGAATCATGAATCTTCTTGTAAACCTAAAGGAAATTGCTTGCTAAAAGTTTGCCGATTTATTGCGTATTTGTACGTCCGAGCAAGCGCTGTTAGAGATTAGAGACATCGCCTGCTATCTGTGAATCTGTAGATAACGTGCGAATGTGGACTTTAACGCCATTTTATTAGAGGATAGTTGGGACGTAAAGAATCTGGAAGGTCTTAGAGAAATCTCTGTAATGGTGATAGAACTGATATAGCGCTGGTTGTTCTTAACGCTTTTAGTACCTTGTCAATAAATATACATTATAATTGGAAAGTTTTATAATTTGGCATTTGAGTAGATTATTCCGATGTTTATTGATCATGTTGGCTTGTTACGGAAATACTCAATTTAATGCACGAGCAAATAACAGAAAAAATAATATTCAAAAAGTTAAAACTAATAAGTATAATAAAAGAACAGCATAGATTAAATAGACCTCGTTGCTACCGATTCTAATTTGAATACGATTTATGAACGTGCAAGTATGTCGGGCGAACCATAAGTTAAGCCCGCTGGTTTTATCTGTTGGCCCGACCGGGTTGAGTGAATCCAGCCCATATTTCAGGGTACACGCCGCAATTTACATAATTAACTAACTTCCTAGCGACTTTTCGCAAGTACCGCTTGAGGTTTGTGTACATGTGTTTGTGAATGTGACTCGTCATTCTGTTTGCGTATCATAACAAAACGTGAAAGACGTTCCGTAATTTAAATGGATTAAACTTGGCGCATAGTTAGGTCATACCCTGGATTGACACATATTCTAAGCCCAGAAAAACAATCAATAAACCTGGATTGCTAAAACCTCGGGGCGGAAATTTGTTGTTTTATATGACTACTCAAGAAAAAACAATAATTAAAAAAAATTAAACGTAGAATAAAGAAAATTGATCGACTGATTTTAGAAAATGGGTTGTGTGTGTAATAAAATACAATGTGGGCCTTTCCCCAGTTGTTACATTCAATGAAATAGGTGCAATTAGCACATAAAATAAAATAAAATCTAGATATAAAGTACTATTTTATTATGAGTAGTAGATAAGTTGTTTCTTAGAAGACTTCAAAATCAGATTCTTATTATCTTGTAAAAAGTCAGTCGGAATAAAAGCTTTAAGCTCGTTACGTTTGTGAATTCATAATGTTATTAGCTAGTTAATTGTTAATTTACTTAGCATGGCCAGCAAAATTGTTTAGCTTTAGGTATAAATTATGAATTAAGGTTTATCAATATTCCAGTCATTTTATAAGCGACTTTTGATTGAATTGAAGAACCTGAACAAGTGATATTACTGCTAGTATTTGTTGTCAATCATAATTGCAATTACCTGATGAAATGTATAATTCTTAGCTCTACTATTCTTTCTGCGACTTATTTTCTTGTTTTTCATATTATGTTCTTGTAGCGTGCAAACTTCTTTCTATCTTTCTTTCTAATGATGGACATTTCCTAGTGTATACCACATTACGAGCAGTTTTGTTATCTAAGATTTAGCTTTATTTCCGATCTTAAAATTTGCTAACGTCTTATTCCTCTAGCATAGTGACGTAAGTAATCTCGTTTGAAATTTTCTTAAAATATCATGTCTAAAATGTTTCTTCGATGAACTCGTCGACGATATTTTTTTCATAAAGTTATCACTATCAATCCAGATGCCATATATAGATGCCAGTACTCTTAGAATACTTGACCTTCGTGTGTTCGACCGCCTTGAATATTCTCATCGAAGACATTTCACATACATAAAGACAAAACTTTCAACCATAAAACAAACTGTAATCTCTCGACGGAAGTTTCACCTTATTTAAGATTTACGAGCTCTCAAAATATGTATTATAAATGCAGTTTGTGACATACAACCGGGGGTTTGGACCTTGGCAAAGTTTCAGCTCTGTCCAACGACCAATGTGATGTGGAACTTTGTCTACTATAGGGCAAAAAGTTTCTTTCCTGCTTTGGATACGGTTGTACTATATCTTATTCTATGCTTTGGACACTAATTTATTTAATCCCTTGATATATAATGTATAGATATAGAAATTGTAAGCTGTTTTGGAGTCATGTTGTTTGCTTTCCATTCAGAGAAATAATAAAAGAATGATGTTTACTTAGCTTCGCTTCGAAAATAATGCTACGATCATAGTACTATACTAATATTATACATGCGAAAGTGAGTTTGTCTGTTTGTTTCCTCTGATATCTTAACGGCACAACCAGTCGTGATTAAATTTAGCAAGTAGGTAGCCTTTGGCAAGTAGTTAGAATCGCGGGGTGGAAACTAGTGAAAAATCGAATGAATATATTTGCATCATTGAGCATTTTCCTTCACTTTAGTTTTCATTAGGTTTTTTTGCGACCATTTCGTAACGTACCATTAAGTAAACGTTCGTAAAATTGTGCTCGTTAAACTAACGTTTTTATAGAAATGACTATATTCCTGGAAGTTTTATAATTCCATTTGCGTCATTAGTATATTGTCTACACGAGTAGTTCAGATCTAACAATTGGGTCACTGTGAAATTATTTTTACTGACGCGAAGGGCCCTAAGCGTCGCTACGTTATTAAAAATGTTTTTGGTGGTGCTGGCCCCAATTCCAAGCCATCTCTTGTCTTAAAAATTACTTATTAATCCTCAATCTTTGTGCCGTGGAGTTGACAAAAAAAGTTAATCTCGGAGAAAAATATTCATGCTCGTAAGGGAGATAAATTTGAAGTAAAATTAGTTTTTCTCGAGTTGGTCCTTCGAGCCGGAATATTTCATACTTGCTTTAAATTATTGACCATACGAAACAAAGTAATCAAAAGTATTAATGATGTTGTGATGACTATGTCCTAGTCGAAATATAGGAAATTTGATTATGTCTTTAATTGAATCATGAATCAATCCACTTCAACTGACTTCAAGTAAGCGATACTTCATTTGCAAACGATTAAAAATCTCCAATTAAAATACGAGATGGTTTTATTCGAAAAAAATCTATCAGTCGCTCCGCAACGAATGTAAGGCTGTGTTTAAACGAGCGGAAAATATATTGGATTGAATTTTATTGATGAACAGATTATTAACTGAAGTAGTAATATTATACTTTAATGTAATTTTTTTATTTAAAATCATGTTATTTTTAATGGTTGGAAAATATGACTTTTAAACGATTCACACACTATGCAGACGAGTGAAAAAGAAGGTTATGTATGAGACGTAGTTTCTTCTCATTACCTAGTATAATGCTGTCTCATTTATCTGCAGATAAAAAATATTATCGTATCTGTGACTACGCAGCACACTAGTGTGAATAGCCTTATTGTTTCAACTTATGTCTACATCCAGTTTGGCGTTACTCTTCGTTGGTCTTAATTAATTTTTGACATGATTTTGTCGTGTAAAAGCCCTTCGGTAACCTTCCTAATTTTCGATTGATTTGTGCCATACCTGATTATAGGCAGCGTGTATTTTATAGCGATTTATTTGGGATACAAAATAATTTTGTTTTTTTTTTTACAATAATTATTAATACTATTATTTGTTGTTTCACGTTACATTATTGAATTAAAATTATAAGCAATTTCCCAAGGAACTGTTATTAAAGCTATATTATTTGGGCTTGCAATAGATGTACAAAATACATATACTTCCATTTAACATTAAGAGACATTGCATTACCATATAAACCCACATCCGCTGCCATCAATTGTTAATTTTGATAATGGATACATTTATGCTAATATACTATAACATTTATTACCTTAATTGCCAATCTGTATTAATAGGTTTATTTGCAAATATCTCTGTTCATTGTATTTTGAATCACGTTTAAAATATAGCTTTACTAGCTTCTTCCCCGCGGTTTCACCCGCGGTCCTGAAGGTTCTTCTGTTTTCCCGGGATAAAAATTTGCTTATGTGCTATTCTAAACTATTATCTATCTCTGTCTCAAATTTCATCCAGATCCGTTCACCTGTTCTGCCGTGATTGAGTAATAAACATCCATCCATCCAAACTTTCGCATTTAGGTAGGAATAGGAATAATATAGTAGGAATTAGTAGGATTATTTCTAAAGAGGTCTTCAGTAAAAAGTCACTTAGCTAGCACTTATTTAATTAAATAGCGTTCTTATTATTAAATAGAGGAAATAATAATATTAAAACTATCACTGAAATATAAAGTTCGGTGGACACTCAACTGTAACTGCCAAAAGAGCAGTCAACGGCCAGATTTAACCGACAAAAACTTTATTACGAATGGGCGGGACGGGCCGTGTAGATTTCAGTACAAATGTCAGGCCAAGTGAGGCAGGCTGCGGTCGCTGCGGCTACAAAACACGGCTCGGCGGCCTCTGCTACTTGCTTTCTGGACACGCCTTTATATTTATGTAACTGAGTGTTTTTAATGTTTTTTTTTTAATTAATACAATTTATTTATAAATGTTAAATAGTCTGTGAGCTTAGCATGAGTCTCTTCAGTATTTTGCTAACCAGCTCCCGCGCCTTCACCCGCGTGGTCAGGTTAAAGTACATCATGTGTTTCTCCGATCTGACAGCTAATAAAGTCGATCAAGTCGTGAAATGAAAAAGTAAAGTAAAGTGAAGGAAGAACTAACTGATATTAGTAGGACCGGGCGCTAATTTTAATTATGTTTTTTATTAGGTACATTATTATCAAAACTAACGCTGAAAAGAAACGTGGATTCAATTATATATAACGAAAACAACATTGTAGATATCTTTTGGAACAAGAATAAAAATTGTTTTATGATGATAACAAGACAATACATAGGTACCTACTTATCAAATATGGTATATGTACATATATGATCCCTTAAAGCAAAATTATCAACAAACTGTGATATTTTTTCAAACTGGCCACGACAACGGGTCGGGGTTCCACGGAAACAATAGGAACACGCCCCATTTATAATAAATCACTCTGTGATTAATGAACTGAATTAGACAGGAGTGCTGTATTCCCTAATCATAATAGGGAGACCACACGTCAAAGATGCATACGACTTGATCTGACATAACATAGGACGGGGTCCAGCGATGCCCTTCATAATAGAGCAGGGCTATTGTCTATCCTGTGGACCCAACGATCTGTCGCCAAGCACTAACTGTTCAGAGCCAGTTCCCTTCTAGGCTTTATATGTTTACCACCTTCAGCGTACTTAAAAATGTAACCTTGCTGAGTTTCTTGCCGGTTCTTCTCAGTTGAAGGCAACTTCCGAACCGGTGGTAACTTCAGTAGTTTCGACGTTCATAAGTGCCCTTCTAGGGTCTAAACTGAATAAATGGCTTTGACTTTGACTCTGAGCCACATCATCACTGACCATGATGAAATTATGGTAAATGACACGATAACATGATAAAAGAAAACAACATGTAATACGGGATTTGAAAGTCTTCATGAGTATCCTATATTTTTATATTGACACCCGTATTTTTTAAAGACGTTTCGTTTTTTGAGGTATGTAAAGCGATTTCTCTGTCACTGTTAAATTTCAAGTGCATTAAAAATGTTCTTCGAAAACAGTGCTAGAATGTAAAAGCTAAGCGTTTAAAACTAAAGACTTTCAAAACCCACGAAGACACGTAAAAACTAAGTCGGCGATATGTTTCGACTGTCCCGTTCATTGTTCTTTTGTTTTGCACAAGATAAAGTTTCGTCCCGGCCCGGCAAGGGGACATTGTTTTATGCCAGTGTCAAATGCCCCACCCGTGTTCCTTTGTTTTATGCCACTGAAAATGTTTA
Organism: Tetheella fluctuosa; assembly: GCA_951216915.1. Taxonomy (NCBI): domain Eukaryota; kingdom Metazoa; phylum Arthropoda; class Insecta; order Lepidoptera; family Drepanidae; genus Tetheella; species Tetheella fluctuosa. The sequence goes on along the minus strand of OX578223.1, from coordinate 10,013,023 downwards.
GTTTCTTTACAATAAGCTTGTTTGTCACCCGAAAACTGCTTTGAAGCTCTTGAGTTTTGAGCTGATGCATGTCTCTGAAACATCTTTTTAAATTCGTAATCTAGTTACGCTTTAAGAACCTTAAATTGTACCATTAACCATGTCACTGGGTTACTTATATGATTTCAAATATACAGGTCAAATATTTACTTTTCTTTTCTTAAAATTGATCTCCTGCCTCTTCCTAGCATTAAAGTACAATAATTCTGTCTATAGCCACACCTGTATATAGGTTCTGAATAAACTATCCTAGGGATGGTAAACTAATAATGTTAAGCCCGTGACGTGGGCGTCAATTCTGCAATAATTCGAAGCCTGGTTGTACGTGGTCGCCGTGACAAACAGTTCTGGAGGTGTCCCGGATATTCCCAATTTCCTAGTTCCGTCGGCGTCACCTCCCCGGATTTATGTCACAGTTGCGGTGAGATGGATGACGTCACTTGCGACCTGTTGGCCTTTGGATTTTCCGCTGTGTTTATGCGCT